>OX941097.1:32192500-34592500 GCA_954870635.1 Arctium minus | reverse complement strand
TCAAATGTGGGGTATTGTTGGAGTTTGAATAGAAAATGTGGGGTATTGTTGGGTATTGGCATACCACATTGTCCCACATAGGAAACTTTTGGAAACTTTTGTAAGTTTATAAGTTCAAACTTACTCTAGTTAACAAGTTGGAGAAAGGCCCTTGGAAGGAGTTTTCATTAGGCTTTAGTGAGGGATTACATAATGTCAGGATCTGATTCTTAACAAGAATAATGAAACTCAGAAACAATATTAAAGAAGTTGCGGAGAAACACTTTAATATTCAAACTATCAATGTAACAGTAAAATATAAATAACAACTTGTAAACTTTATTGAATGATTAAAGTTACAAGCTTTCACACAAAACCTCAATCTTGATGAACAAGCTCACCAAGACGAATTCTACTTCTCTAGAACTAGGGTTGTAAACCTTGAGGTTAATTCTCTCTCTAAACAAAAACTCATAAATCTCGTATCAAATTATTCTGAATAATCCTATACATATACTGAAAATAAAAGATAATTACAAAACTTAAAAGATCTTCAGTATATTCTTCCATAATTATCTTCAGCCTTCCATGATTATCATCAAATCTTGACTTTATCTCCAAGGCATCTTTATCACTAAAATCAACACTAATAATCTTCAGAAGTATTAACCATCTTCAGCAGTACTAACTACTAGCAGTACTAACTCTCCAAGCAGTACTAATTATTCAAGTAGCAGGACTAACTCTTTAAGCAGTATTAATTCTACTAGCAGTAGTAATCTTGAAAGCCTGGCAGTAGTAATCACTTAGACAAATCTTCTGTTCCCAACACATAATATTTACTGGTCAAAACATTGGGCCTTGGGCCATGGGGCTCTAATGACCATTAAGTGAGATTTTTGCTAAAATCAGGCAGAAGTGACCCGCATTAATCACTATTTGTCATCGAGAACACATAACCAAATGCGACCTTCATGCGGGTAAACACGCATGCTACCCGCTTTAGTTTCTGTTGTTTTTCGTACGACAGTGTACAATGCGACTTCCATACGGGTAAACCCGCCCTGTTAGGACTGAAAGTCCTAGTGCGTTGAAAGTTGTATAACGCATTTATAAGGGTTCAAATTGTATTTATTTGATAAGTTATTTGTAATTGGGCCTCAAAGCCCATTAGGCTTTCACGTCCATATATATATGTTTTTCTAAACCTAGTTTTAGGTTAGAGAAGAGAGGTTAGAAGACGAAATCATTCTAGTCGTAAGGTTTACATTTGCTTATCAGAAATTCTCTCTGTAAACCTAAACCTTTATTGAGTATTAATCATATGACTAGAAGTTGTGACTCAATCATTATTGTTCTTTATTGATTATAATCTCGTGACTGCACTGTATCTGGGATCTACAATTGGTATCAGATCAGGATCGAATTAATTTTTATTCGGTACAATCAAAAGGTTTGTCTAAATCCATAATTTTTATCAACTTCTGGTTTAATCCCTAATTCTCTAATTTTATCAATTTTTGGAGGATTTTGTTTAGATCTGAAAATTTTTGTGCTATCTGTGTTCGTCTCAATTTCTAGAAATTAGAGATATTTAGTGTGATTTTATGTGAATTAATTGCAAAAGATTGATTAATTTGTGTTTGTGATACTTTACGATCGTCAACCTATTGATCAATCTTGGTTTATTAAAATTTTCTGGATCGAGTTATATTGTCGCAGAATTGATCTTGACCCAGAAGTTACCTCATCATAGTTTCCATTGCCAACCGCGTGTAGTGATGAAATCAGTCCATGTGATCTGAATGTAAAATTTTGATTGGTTGCCACAAAAGGTAATGGGTCGGTGTATGGATGCGAAAGTTGGCTTGGTGAATAATTGTTTGACGGCGGTGACTTACAATTGGTAATCAGCTGAAGTTTAACAATAGTGGGTCGGCACAACAATAGTGTTGAATTTGTCGGTGTCAAGCGACCGATGTCTAACGCCCGGTGTCTCGACCGGTACCATCAATCGCCCGGGGTCTCACTCCTTCGCCCGGTGTCTAGCCCTGCCTCGCCCGGTACCTTCCCCGCCCGGTGTCTAGCTCCCAGTGGGTAAAGCCCGAAGTCAAGTGACCGGTGTCTCCCAAGCCCCGCTCCCCGGCGTCTCCCGGTCTCTAGCCAAACCCCGGTCCCTGGCATTGAAATACATTTATAGGTTGAACCATCAACAAATAATTAAAGTCTTACGTAAAGACTAACTAAAGTCGAGTGTTATTATGACCCAATAACAATCGTTATCTCCAAATATAAATGCGGAAGACTTCATCAACCTAATCACCTCTTCGAGCACACAATTAGCACTCATCGCTTCACAGTGACGCTAGAATTAATCCCAAAGTAGAACCTAATGCACATGCCGACAAATAAAAAGATTAGGCTAACGCCTAGTGAGTTCAAGAGTTTTATATCATGATTATAAAGGAAAATGTAAGATGGAAATATTGTATCATACAATCATTATTCTTTAAGTGATTTTCTTTAAAATAAGAGAAGAACCCATTTACCAACAATATGCATTTTATAGATGGACGCCTCAACGCCAAAACATTCTTTCATGAAATAATGAAATCCAAGACTTACTCAAAACGAGAATAATGGTAATACTCGAATAACGAAATTTGAGTAAACTTTATAAAACAAACGACCAAACTATGAGTAAACTCAAGTCTCCAAAATTGTAACATAAGGGAGATAACCCAAACTCAAAGCGTCACTGAAAACAAGGATAAAACTAAATACCCTAAAACAACACCTCTCGGTGAAGGGGGAATCCCGAATTCCAAGGCTAGTGGCGGAACACAAAAGTAGGCCATATTCCAAGTTACTGATCTCACCATACTAGGAATCACATGGCCACGAGCTCGCCGACTCGTACTAAGATGTGGGGGGCCACCCGAGGATTCCTAATCATGCTCATTCACTAGGATTTACATTTATGATCCATGACTAGTAACCGGTCCCACATAACCATACCAAAGGGCCTCCGAGGATCCAATGTCTCAATTAGCTACAAATGGGAAGTGATTATCCCATAAAAACAGGCTCAGAAATTAACTCGCGGATGCAGGTCCGGTTATTGGACTCCAAGAGCCCTCACCGACAAGTCCTCGAAATCCCAAGACTAATTCTGACACCAACATATAAATAATAGCCCATTTTCTTTTTAAATAATAAAGACCGACTCATATGCCTATGGATCCACTGCATTACAGTCTAAAACATTACATGACTCCAACTGAATGACCAACGCACTCAAAACATGTAACTCTCAAATGATGCGCATTAACCGCCATCATACTCAAAACTCCACGATGGGCTATTAAACCGGACATATATCCTTTGTAACAACCCAACCATAAACGAGAAGATAACAATTAAATCTTAATAATAAATATAATACTAATAACAATCCATGCCAAAACGGCCCCAAGCGTGTAATAAAATTACTAGGTTTGCAAAGGCAACCTATTCACAACTGAGATATTAACAAACATGATCTATAAGGATGATCTTCCACCACTCGCCACTACATCTTCACATTTTGTCTATTTGCTCTCCCTAATTCACGCCTGCCTGAAAAGATTTTTAGTTTTGAAAGAGCGAGGGTTAGACCGAAGGTCTAGTGAGTCCCCTTTAACAGATAAGCAATAAAATAACTTTCCAGTAAATTTAAATCCACGGATTAAAAAGCACATAAGATAAAACACGCTACTGACCACACGACCGTCAAAGACGATGTGTCTAACTCGCACTGCCTTAATTTTGGGACACACCCCCAATGGCATAAACGGGCCACACTCCCCGGCACGAGTAGGCGGGCCACACTCCCCGACTTAGGTCACAATCTCCACATATAATGTATGCATACATTTAACATCAACGATTTAAAACACACTTAAATCATGTCATAATAAACATGCCACGTAAATAATTCAAAGATTAAGAAATATAAACTTTACATGCTTTCGTCACCAAAAAGGTTTAGTTTAAAACAAACTCACCTAATGCCCTTTGCTTAAATCTTGCGTCTACCCTTTACGGCCCGAACCGAACCTATAAGAAAAACGTAGACCGATAAACTCTCGGTACACTCTAAATCACTACGTAAACGGACTTTACACCCTATAGTTCCCAAACGGTTGGATCGAGTAAAATTAACAGACTCGCCCACTCTAAATCATCAACTAAATCCTATTAAAGGATTACAATGGCAAACTTACAAAAAGATTAAAAACCCAGGAGACTATGGTCTTCGGCCCACTTAACCACAAGCCGGGGACCGGGGTCTTTGGGTGGTCGCCCGGATGGAGCAGCGACCGGGGCCGACCCACACCGACCGGTGCCTATCTAAGACCGGTGTCGACCGGTGCCTTGCCAAAGCCGGTGTCGACCGGTGTCTAGATTGACCGGGGTCATCCGGTCCCCCAAACCAACGCCGACCCAACACTACACAATTCGATTAAGGATTCCAAAATCAACGCAGAAGGGGGTATCTATAAACCAATCCATTAATTAATTCTAATCCTCCCTCCCCCCTTTAGTCAATTGATACACAGAAACAAATAATGGATTCTTCCCAAAGCCGATTCGAACCCAGACCCAATTAAATTAATGCAGATTCCTTTAATAACTTCTCCATAAATGAAACTTGTCTACTCTAAGCAATCAAAATCAGGGTTAGAACTTACCTTGACAAATGGATGAAGATTTGATGACTGGTCCTTCCCCTTTCCCGATCGTCGCCTTTGAGTTCTCTCTTTTCCCTTCCCGAAATTATCAGCCGCCAGGTAACAAAATGATAGGTCCTAGGGTTAAATCCCTCTTTTCCTCTTTTTACCCTCTAGACCCCTCTAACAAGGTCTATTTACAAAGGTTTCCCCAAAGTCTATTTCATTTCACTTAAGTACGGTTATTACAATATCCCCCCCTTAAAAGAATTTCGTCCCCGGAATTCCTTCGCTGAACAAACTAGGATAAAGGGACCTTATGTCCGACTCTAGCTCCTAGGTCACCTCTTGATCTATGAGGAATTTCCACTGTACTTTTACCAAGGGAACTTCCTTGCTCCTTAACTTCTTCACTTTACAATCCAGAATAGCTACCAGTTCTTCTACATAGCTTAACTTCTCATCTATTTAGGCATCCTCTAAAGGATTAATGTCATCGATTTCTGCTAAACATTTCTTCAGATTAAATACATGGAAAACGAGGTGGGCTCCTCGCAGATCCACGGTAGGTCCAACATATACGCTACCTCTCCGACGCGCTCCATGTTAGCAACGGCCCAACGAATCTAGATCTTAACTTCCATTTCTTTCTGAATCGGTTCACACCCTTTCAAGGCGAGACTAGTAACTTTACATTTGTTCCCACTTGGGACTAATGTCTCATAATTCTCAATCTAACCAAATTAGTACCATTCGATTATCCAAGTCATTCTGATCAATATATAGTCGTACGTAACCAGCAGTTTTACCCCTCGATTACATCAACTTCCTTAACCGATAACATCTTACCGAAGTCACGCCACGACAACATGCACCCCTGACTAAATACCCACTCAACTTGCCAACATAACACGTCGTCCACAGTAGACATCACCAACAACTCATATTCACGAATTTCTTCACCATGCAACTTGCCCTTGCTAGCAACCCCTCCTTGCACGACATAAGTCTAACGCAAAAGCATTTTTTTTTGCACCACATTGATCTCAACTCCCCAGCATTATCCAATTCTTACACGCTGAATAAACATCTCCCCAACGTCATCTCTTCAACTTCTCACATATTGGCAGAAACTTCCACGATTCAAAATCCTCGTAATCCGCCAATTCCAAATGGCCAAATAAATTGACACATACTTCCATTTCTCATTGCATCCAAAATCACCCGACCAAAAGCGCAATAAAACCCAGCTTCACTCGCTTAAAAAGGAGTGACCAAGCTCATACAAACCATTCCAAATAATTTAACACTGGACAATTGGCTCACTTGGAATCCCTTTTTCCCGTATTATCACAACTGACACTACGGTCCTTTGTTCCAAGCACTATATCCAATCACCTCTACCCTCCTCCGTGAAGACTTCAAACCCACTTCTAACGGCCAACTCACTGATTAGTAGTGTGAACTTCTGCTCAGCTGCACGATTCTAACTAATCAACATTCACACCGCACCGAACACCATATTCTCTTTCTCATACTCACACTAGGGATTTATAAACTTGCTAACCGCAGAATATGGAAGCATATCTCCACATTTTGAGTCACTTGCCAACTTCTTACTCTCAGATTTCCCTTCTTTTCCGACATGATATCTTCATTCCCACCTTGCTGCACGAAACATCGCTCACCCAGCATTGCTTACTCTATTCCTTGATGATTCCCAAACGTATCGACTCACATTTACATTACTTGCTTGATCAACCGACTATCCACAATTCTCATGTGAGATAGTCAACCCAACACCTCCCAAAACATTACTCACAAGTCGAAAGCGCCACATGTTTCTCGCTCTCTAAACTGGGTTACCCAATCTGCTAGAATCCCTTCACTCCAAAGAATACTTCAACATGCCCACGGATTCCCTATCTACTACACAACCCCTTGAATTAGACAATTCGACCCTTTCAACAATCATTCTAGGGATATAAGATAATTCTGTCCAAAACTTGTCGTAACCCAGAACGTACGGTTCTTTTCTTATATAACCGCCAACCATCATTTGACAAAATTATTTTCAACTTAGCATCCCAACCACATTCTTACCACTTTCAACTCATTCCCCTAAAGTCTTCGAACGAGGACGTTCATTCTACAACGATAACGCCTGCCTTCTACCTATCCTCAAGGAAGCTCCTTAACACTTCAATGATTTGCACGCCCAACTATGTCATAAAGACATCACCAACTCCTGGTCATAACCATCACTCTACTACCTCATCCCAGAACATCTGCAAATCTCAACGAGCACCTGGCACACATACCTATACCGTCCTCTTATCACTTGTCGTATTACTAAAATCGGACTTCAAGGCATTTCACGACCTTGTCTTTCTCGAGCCTGAAATAATCGCGAAACTATGGTCTTCAAAACCACCCAACAAGATATCACTCCTTGTCGGCTCATCGTGACCTGCTGGAATCAAACTCCAGTAGCCTGAAAGATTAAGCGTACTACCTCAAAGACCTGAATGCACAAAGCGCAACCCTTCCCAGTCGTGCTATATATATGTACTTCACTCCCACATAACCAACAAACCTCATCGATAAAGAACCACCTTACCGAACCAGCGGGCTTCCATTTTGTAATATCCTCCCAAAGGTAACCAACATCACGTTAGATACACACCTTTTTCTGAATAACTTATCGCTTCCCCACGAAGCTCCTCAAAACTATCCATAACTACTTCTTTATTTCCAGCGTCCCGTCATTCACCACTAAAATGGTTTCTGACTTCCACGACAACAGACGACATTGAGATGCTTCCACTATGCCCCTAACCAACAAGGATCCTCAATGAAACCTACACCTTTCACTGCAATAGTTAATTGCCAAATTATCTTTACGACTTCAAATTCCACTCCAGACATAACTGTTTACCGACATCCGCATCTCAAGTCATGGGCCAACGGTAGCCATTGAAGTACAATCATCCTTAGCGTCATAGATCAATGCCTCCATTAACCTCTCCGCTATTCACCACCATTATTTAGAAGAACACCAACGTCAAGCATTTACTACCCTCAGATCGAGCGCCATACTTACACTCTCAAAACTTCCTCATTCTTAATGGCAACCCTTCCCCACAACCTAGAGAGTTTATAGCCTTCATGCATGACACACAATTATTTAAACTCTTGACACATTTGAAAATTTAGAAGTTACTTACATAATAAAGCAAACTTGAGTGGACACGACCCATCACTAGTTTAGCCATGCAAAACGATTTCAAGAATTGTTCGACCTCAACCCCGCGACAAATTTCTCTTTACCACACCCCAATATCGGTGTTGGCATAATTGAAATTATTTCTGATGAACTCTACACACATGATCAAAGAAAAAAGATGTTACATAATTGCTTACACCGAGCGTGTCAAACGACTCTCACCCTCATTGATATGACAACACGTATGTACCCAAACTCACTTATAAAATCATGCGACCAGATGTTGTTTTGACTTTCATAACAAAAGTTAACTCATTTACAAAGAGTTATCTAATAATTTCCCCAAACCAAAACAAAAAAAATCGAAATTTATCACCCAACGCCATAAACTTGTATTTTCAATCCAAACACATACTTGCACACGTCGACACGTTTTCAAAACAAATACCTCGTAAGGCACAAACCCGACAAAATATCTAACACGATGGACACCGACAATTTGTTCAAAACATAATGCATGAGACACACTTCACATTTAAGGCTATTCTCTCTAGTAAGGTCACTGGTTGCACTCGCCACAATTTACTACAACTCTCTTCTTCCGATCAACCAAATAAGCCCTCACATTTTCCACAATCTCCATTACCAACGCTTCCCCATCTCTTTGCATGTTCCACTACCAGTTACCACCGCGATCGAAGATTCGCAATTCATGCGTCCCCACAATGACCCAAAATAACCTTACCGACATTAGCTTACCTCCATCCTGTCCTTACTTCACTTTATCCGTCCACACTGATTTCGCCTTCAACCATGCTTGCCACTCTCCAATTAACTATGGCTACGAAAGCCTGGCTTCTATCCTTCGATCCTTGGATTAACACACTCATGCTTCTCACTAATCGACATACCAATCTACCAAACCGAAGACTCCCTTGGAGGGAAAAGCTCACTTTCTAATATCAATCTCTTCCTTATGGTTTTAAGAGGTCCTTTCTCAACGAAATATCTACATCCCGCACGGTATTCATTCAAAACGGTATTAACCTTACAACCATAAGCGAACTCACACAACATTGCTTAATCAACTTAACATTTCAAAGATACGACTCACTACCCAAAACTACACCTATCGATTGTCTCAACAATAGAAACCGAGTATGCACATGTACCTGTAAATTCATAATGGCATTGGCCAGATGCAATTTTGAATTTACCTTA
Organism: Arctium minus; assembly: GCA_954870635.1. NCBI lineage: Eukaryota > Viridiplantae > Streptophyta > Magnoliopsida > Asterales > Asteraceae > Arctium > Arctium minus. The sequence goes on along the minus strand of OX941097.1, from coordinate 34,583,362 downwards.
CATGAGAATCCACACTATTGTTATCACGACTCTCGATAATCAAGGTCTTCCTTAAAGACTTCCTACATCTCAGTTGTGTCCCTCTATTCCACAGTTTAAGTTTAAGCCCATCCGGTCAGTTAAATCCCTTAAACTATGGCTTTGATACCAACTGTAACAACCCAACCATAAACGACAAGATAACAATTAAATCTTAATAATAAATATAATACTAATAACAATCCATGCCAAAACGGCCCCAAGCGTACAATAAAATTACTAGGTTTGCAAAGACAACCTATTCACAACTGAGATATTAACAAACATGATCTATAAGGACGATCTTCCACCACTCGCCACTACATCTTCACATTTTGTCTATTTGCTCTCCCTAATTCATGTCTGCCTGAAAAGATTTTTAGTTTTGAAAGAGCGAGGGTTAGACCGAAGGTCTAGTGAGTCCCCTCTAACAAATAAGCAATAAAATAACTTTCCAACAAATTTAAATCCATGGATTAAAAAGCACATAAGATAAAACACGCTACTGACCACACGACCGTCAAAGACGATGTGTCTAACTCCCACTGCCTTAATTTTGGGACACACCCCCAATGGCATAAACGGGCCACACTCCCCGACACGAGTAGGCGGGCCACACTCCCCGATTTAGGTCACAATCTCCACATATAATGTATGCATACATTTAACATCAACGATTTAAAACACACTTAAATCATGTCATAATAAACATGCCACGTAAATAATTCAAAGTTTAAGAAAATATAAACTTTACATGCTTTCGCCACTAAAAAGGTTTAGTTTAAAAAAACTCACCTGATGCCCTCTGCTTAAATCTCGCGTCTACCCTTTATGGTCCGAACTGAACCTATAAGAAAAACGTAGACCGATAAACTCTCGGTACTCTCTAAATCACTACGTAAACCGACTTTACTCCCTATAGTTCCCAAACGGTTGTATCGAGTAAAATTAACAGACTCGCCCACTCTAAATCATCAACTAAATCCTATTAAAGGATTACAATGGCCCACTTACAAAAAGATTAAAAACCCAAGAGACTATGGGCTTCGGCCCACTTAACCACAAGCCGGGGACCGGGGTCTTTGGGTGGTCTCCCAGATGGAGCAGCGACCGGGTGTTGGATCATAAATTGTATTCAAGATTAAAGTTCAGGGTTTAAATTGTATTTATTTAATAGTTAAGTTGCAATTGGGCCCAAGCCCATTAGGCCTTAGTCACCTAAGTATTTATACGTTTATTATTAGGTTTTAGGTTAATTTTTAGAACTCTGATAAGCCTAATAATCACAATTAATTAGAAGAGGCTGCCGTACGTTATCTCTGTAATCGCAGTCAAGGTACCAAGAACACACACTGGTTTTCATTGATTGTAACACCCTGGATTTTCATTATATTTCATCGTTGTATTCTTGTGTTAAGCTGTTGTCGTTAGCACCGTGTTTGGTTTGAAGTTGAGTTGGATTTGGAGAATTTTGGGGGACAAGCAGTGAACTACGCGAGTTGCACCGCGACTAGAGGTCGCGGCACAACCCGCGTAACCCACTGTTTGAAATGAGATTCGTGGAACTTCGCGAGTTGCACCGCGACAAGAGGTCGCGGCACAAGCCGTGTAACTCACTGTTCATTGGGACATGGGCGAGTTATGCCGCGAGTTGAAGTCGCGGCATAACCCGCGTAGTTGCCTGGCCGACTTAAGGGTTTTTAACCCAAAATATCTTCACTTCTCAGGATCTTTCTCTCTCTCTTGAAATCTCTTCTCTCTCTCTAAATCGTTCTCTCTCTCTCTCTCTCTAGAGTTTGGTGGTTAATATTTGGTGTTAGATCCGAGGTTTCGGTGTTTTAAGCTTCACTTCTACGACGTGATCATTATCTGGTTTTCAGAGTTTTATTCTGAAACCTACTGGTGAGTTCCTACTACCATTTTACAAACTTTATACATGTCAAAACTCTTATTTGCGAAATCCGAAGTATTTCTACGGTATGATTTCATGTTCTATACATTTTGATATAAATGGAGTTTTTGGTGATTTTCGGGGTTACCGATCAGTTTTGACTAAAAGGATGGATCTTATCTTATTGAAGTAAAATGATGGTTTACTTGCACATTATGTGGATATGTGAAAAGAATGTTTAAGAACTCATTTTTAATGATTTTCATTCTCACCAGAAGTTGAACTGGAAATGACATTTTGTTTATGAAATGTGTTTATACCATATGTTTATTTATGGTTGGTTACATATGTTGTTGTGACGAGTCTGTACCATTACTAGCGGATCCCTAGGTTTTGAGTCGATTGTATTATTGAGATGTCATATTCCCCATTTTGTAACTATGGATGCATATGATCCTCGGGGGCAACTTGGTACGGTTATGTGAGGCCGGATACTAGCCATGGTTCATAGTGATCCTAGTGAAGGAGTATACATTGGTTTTGCTTGGGGCTAGATCTTACGTTGTAGCACGGACTTATGTGTTCGTATCCTCGGATTCCAAATGTTTAGCTCATAACTCAGATTGTGGCTTACTTAGTGTTACGCCACAATCCTTGGAAAAATGTTTTATCATGGGTCATTTGATAATATGTTTATAACGGAAAAGCCCAGTTGTGGCAAAGGTTTCAATTGTAAAATTTAACCTCTTTGGAAATATTATCTTTTGATGCAAATATTTATATCTTTTGTGCTTTATAAACTGTATGTTCTCACCAGGCTTTAAATCTGACACTTTTTCTCAAATGATGTGTATAACAGGTTTCCCTTAGCGGTGGGTTGTCGGGGTTTTTGAGAGACGGGTTGGTCTCGAGGCATTTTGAGATGACTAGTATTGTATCTGGGCATTTGTTAAGTCCCATTCTTTTGATGAATTATGGTTTGTCAACAGATGTAATCTTGGTAGAAGTGTCTAGATTAGTTTGTTGATGAATCCCATTTATGTACAGGTTTTGTAAAGTCAAAATGACTGATCCCCTTTATGGGAGGTTTATATCAATGCGAACGTCATGTTGCCAGTTTTCCCAGGTTTTATTTTACTCTGATTTCTAGGACGTTACATTGATTAATCAAGAGATTGTGGTATGTTATTCTGATCTTTTTATCTCTTGATCTTTATTGTGTGTGATTGTTTATCAACTAGTAAAGTGGGTTTAACAAGTGGTATCAGAGCCAAAAGAATCAAGTTTTTGGATCAAACAGTTATCTGTTCATCAATTTTACTGTTCATCGACTTTTCATTGTGCGATAATCGATTCCTCAAATTTATGTGTTTTTATGCTTAAAATCGAATTGATTAGATGTGTTTTATGCTATTGAACGTTATCTGATTGGTTAATTGCATTGTAAATCATCAATTGATTGGCTTTTTGATGATTTTTGGATCTGGGTTCGTATATTTATCGACTCCTGTGTTTATAAAATTGAAGCATGATAGTTGATTTTAATCTTTGAGTTTGATTGCATTGTGATCAATACATGTTCAGGGGTACAAAAGTTTGATTTTTGCATTCAATTTCTGTGTTTGAAGTGTTTTCTAGGTTGATTATTGTTTTCTGGGTCGAACTATTAAGAACATACCGGTCGTTATTCATCTGTCCGGTCCTGGTCGAAACATTGGTCGATATTTCGGTCGACCCTATTCGCGCAAAACTTTATTTTGCGCCATACACTTCACCGGTCCATACCGGTCGGGAACACCCCTGTCACAGTACCCAGGTTGACCCCGGTCGCACCATACCGGTCACTCTATACTGGTCCCCTCACAACATACCGGTCAATACACCATACCGGTCGACAGGATACCGGTCCAAGCAGGACACCGGTCAAAGGGTCCGGTCAAGCAATACCCCGGTCAAGCGAGATACCGGTCGAGCATCACACCGGTCAAGTAAGACCCCGATCGATCCCACTTTTCTCCACCTACTGTTAATGCAAAACCCATTTCGCGCGACTTGCATCTCGCGCAAAACCACTTTTGCGTCACCTCTTAATCGCGCAAAACACTTTGTGCGCCACCCCCTGTTCGCGCAAGACCCTGTTCGCGCAAACCTCACTTTTGCGCCAGATTTTTTTTCGCCAGATTTTCACAGTTTAATTTTTCAGTATTATTAATTTGAAGTTTTATACTGTTTGTGAATTCTGCAATCAATTATTTTTGGAAATTTATTTTTCTGAAAATTTTTTAGTGTAGTTTTTATCTAATTCTTGATTCTAAAGATCTCATCAAGTTGATTTAAGTGGTACAGATATTATCATGCCTTACACAGACGAGAAGTGAATTACGGTACTGACCAAGAGAGACTGTGCTTTAGCATATATGCCAGAGATTCCAGCACTAGAAGCTGAGAATGAAAATCTGAAGATTCATAACTCATATCTTCTTGAACAAATTGATAAGTTGCAAGATGATAAATGCCTAAAGAAAGATTTTGTTTGCTCAAAATGCATTAATAATTCTAAAATTAATTATGCAGGAATTATTGAGTCGAAAGAGAAAGAAATCTCAAATATTCATGCAAAACTGAAGAAATCTGAAAGTTATAACTCAAGCTCTACATGGTCAAAAAAGGATTCAATGCAAAGAGAGCTTGAGGAGCTTAGAAGGAGAGCAAGTGTTGCAAGTGATACTAGTAATGGACTGAGAAAGATAAATTCTCAAGTCTTTGCGGAAAGAGATAAACTGAAAGATAAAGTCTTCAGTCTTGAGGTTGAAATTGATATGCTGAAAGAAAAGGCAACCCAAGACAAAGACAATACAAAAGTCCAAGATGAAATGTTGAAGATTGAGAAAGAAAGAAAAGAATTTGCTAAGAAATTCTCTGATTTCTCCAGAAAAGCCTTTGAAGAGAAGAAATCTTTAGAGCTTAAATGTGTTAAGCTTTCTCAACAAGTTTCAGACTTTGAGAAGCTTATCATTCTTGAGAGAGAAAAGGTTGAGAAAGAGAAAAAGATATCTGAGCAGAAGAAAGTAAATATAGACTTTTCTGAAGAAAAGAAAGTATTTGAAACTGAGATAGCTAAGCTGACAAGAGAGCTATCTGAGCTATCAACAATCATTCTGAAGGAAAAGAAGACGAATTATGAATTGCAAAAGAAGTTTGATCTGATTGAAAAGGAAAGAGACAGTTTGTCTTCAAATATAAAGGAACTTGAAGAGATCGTATTCAAGGTGAAGCTAACTGAGCACAAGTGGCCAGAGTCAATAGCTCAATCACCGAGAGATGATCAAACTGATTCAGATTGTTCACTCAAAAAGGCTTCGAGTTCACATTTTTCAAATGTTTTCTATAATCCTTTCTGTGATTTAGATGATGGTCTTAATTCTAAATCTACTGATCAGATTCCTCCTTCTAACCTTTTCTTTGATAAAAATGTTGATGGTTCAGGTAACTTAAAGAAGACTAAGTCTCGAAAGAAAAGCTTCTGGAGAAGAGATGATGAGAAAGATAGAGAAAATTGGATCTGGAGAGTTAAAGGATCTCTAGAGGAGAAGAACACCGATAAATCATTTGTGCATACATCAAATGCAAAATGGAACTATGCCTCAAAAGGAAAAACTTTTGGCAAACCTGATCTGGTTCACACAATCAATCAATTGATTAGGTTAGCACAAAAGAAAACTAGTTGTTCCTACTGTGGCTCAAATGATTTTGTAAGAAACGATTATGTGAATAACTGGTATGGTTCTTATTTTATCTCTCCTACTAGAACTGCAACTAACTCATTAGGACCCAATTACCAGTGGGTACCAAAAGCTAAACCTGTGTTACAGGCACCCAAAGTTTAAGGGGGAGAAAGAACGATGACTTCTGATTACTACAGATCAGGACTCTTACCTCACTGCCAAAAAGATGACTTCTAAGTACAATAGCTTAGGACTCGGACTTCAATGTCAAAGAGTTTGATTTCTGAATTTACTCTAATCCTAGTAATTCAGAACATGGTTTCATGATTAAGGATTATGCACATATTAAGGGGGAGCTTATATGCTTTATACTTTTACTGATGTGTTTTCTGATGTTTCAGGAAAAGATTAAATACTATTCTCACCGAAGTAACTATGGCTTCTAATCGCATCTGATTAGAACCCACACTCCAGTGTTTTGTGTTCTATCTGTTTAAAAAAAATCTTAAGTTGAGGGGAGCTTAATTGTCAAAGAGCTTAATTGAAAAACTCCTTTAGAGCTTAATTTAGAGCTTAATTGTCAACCACTTTTTGTTTGAAGGGGAGAATAGCATTGTCAAACACACAAATGTTTTGACTTCTCCAACATTTTATTCTTCATGTTCATTTGAATTCCTTTGTGCTTATATGTACAAAAGACTGTTGAACAACATGTTATTTTAGGAAAATACAAGGGATTCAGTGTGTGAGCTTAACAAAACTTCCATGGATTCACGATAACCAGTGTTTCCTACCCAGGAAGTATTCCTTGGGTATTTGAGGGGAGAGGGGTCAAAAGATTTAAGTGTTGGTGTGTGTAGAGGTAAAATGGAAAAGAGAGATTGGTTAGAAGTGAGAATTAAAAGAAAGAGGGTGAGAGAACAGAGTAAAAGAATATCAAACTCTGCACCAAACTTCTTTCTGAGTCGGGCAGCCACATTATCTGTTGTTTCACATTTCTTCGTGAACGACATTGAACAAGGCAACTAGCCCATTCCATCTCTTGCATACAACCCCACCAGCTACTCATTCTTTTCTCAAAAAGAGAATGTTTCACATTTTCTAGGGAAGCAACACATATGCTATTGGTTCTTCATTTGGAAGATACTAATATTGAAAAAGAAGGAAAGTTGCCCCACCTTCGAACCCTTTCTCATGCACATTGAGTCTTTGTATAATTTGTTGCTGTCTCAACAAGTTTACATACTTTGAGCCTATATTGAAAAACAATCATCTATGCTTAATTATTTCATACACATGCACAAGCACACAGAAATTTGTTTTCTGTCAGAACGTTCATAGATAACCATGTGTTATTAGATGATTGAATGGAAGTCCTGGGGAGTCAACATCAAAACCAGCTCCTTATATAGTAACTTTGTGTTACTCAGTAACTTTGTGTTACTCAGTAACTGTGTGTTACTGACAGGCATTCCAAACTGAGTCATTTGTTGATTCAGGGTTACTACATTTATTTTATTTGAATCTGAAAAGATTGAAATAATCACTTTCTCCATTTGGAGAGACTGCTCTTATTTCTACACAGGGATCTATACATGAAGACAACGCTTAATTGATGACTATACAAAAAGGAGAAGATTGTTTTGCTATGTTTTGATGATGATGATTCTCACCACTCATCAAAAAGGGGGAGAATATACAAAGGGGGAAAATATAATCTGAAGACTGCTGAAGATTTCGAAGAATTCAAAGTGTCCGAGCTTATTTGATCTATCAAAAGTCTGATTGAAGATAATCGTGAGAAGGACACTTCATTTAAAGAAAGAGAAAGATGAAGATTGTATCTGAAGTTTTCTAGAGAAGAGAAGACATGAAGCAAATTGCAAATTTTTTTAATCTTGAATCCAAAGGGGGAGATTGTTGGATCATAAATTGGGACCAAGCCCATTAGGCCTTAGTCGCCTAAGTATTTATAGGTTTTATTATTAGGTTTTAGGTTAATTTTTAGAACTCTGATAAGCCTAATAATCACAATTAATTAGAAGAGGTTGCCGTACGTTATCTCTGTAATCGCAGTCAAGGTACCAAGAAAACACACTGGTTTTCATTGATTAATCAAGGGATTGTGGTATGTTATTCTGATCTTTTTATCTCTTGATCTTTATTGTGTGTGATTGTTTATCAACTAGTAAACTGGGTTTAACACCGGGGCCGACCCACACCGACCGGTGCCTAGCTAAGACCGGTGTCGACCAGTGCCTTGCCAAAGCCGATATCGACCGGTGTCTAGATTGACCGGGGTCATCCGGTCCCCCAAACCAATGCCGACCCAACACTGCACAATTCGATTAAGGATTCCAAAATCAACGCAGAAGGGGGTATATATAAACCAATCCATTAATTAATTCTAATCCTCCCTCCCCCCCCTTTAGTCGATTGATACACAGAAACAAATATGGGATTCTTTCCAAAGCCGATTCCAACCCAGACCCAATTAAATTAATGCAGATTCCTTTAATAACTTCTCCATAAATGAAACTTGTCTACTCTAAGCAATTAAAATCAGGGTTAGAACTTACCTTGACAAATGGATGAAGACTTGATGACTGATCCTTCCCCTTTCCCGATCATCGCCTTCGAGTTCTCTCTTTTCCCTTCCCGAAATTATCAGCCGCTAGGTAACAAAATGATAGGTCCTAGGGTTAAATCCCTCTTTTCCTCTTTTTAATCTCTAGACCCCTCTAACAATGTCTATTTACAAAGGTTTCCCCAAAGTCTATTTCATTTCACTTAAGTACGTTTATTACATCCTCAAGAATCATTTATTTTCAAATATGCATTTTCAAGTTTTAACTGCTGATAGGAATGAAAATCATAAAATGAGACTATATACATTCTTTCAAATACCTCTCAAATGTACAAGTAGAACTTTAATAAACATCACATGTCATGAATGATGCATAAAACCCGACAAACATTTAAAAATGTATTTCTTTGACCGAAGATCTATTTATGCAATAAATCATCAAAACACATTCATCTGTGACACCTTTATCAAAATGCCCAAAAATCCCAAATGTGGGTGTTTTACAAAGTTTATAAAGTTAAATACTTCAAATAATCAAAGATTACCAACTAACCAAACATTTGATAATTTCATGTAAAACACATAAACACTTTAAAATGGACATTTTGGCATGTACAACGTTTTCACAAATCAACTTGAACTCACCTTGCTAGATTTAGGCTAAATTTAGGTTTTACCCCTAAAACATGAATCACCAATGATGAAGGCTTGAACCACCAAGAAACCTCCTTAGATCTTAGATCCAACACATCTACAAGATTACCTTCACGACACAAGTCATCAAAATCAAACCCAAGATGAAGGATGGAAGGGAAAAAGATGAAATCATCAAACCCTAGCTTAAAATTGAGATAGATGAGGAGCTTATCACCCCCAAATACTCTTGTATACTCCAATAGACTTCCAATATCTTGCTATAAAACCCTCAGATCGTTTCCCGAGGTTTGGCTGGCGGTTTGGAAGCCGCGGGGTAAGCCGCGCGCTTCCCCAACACCCATACAGAGGGTTCCGCGGCCTAGGTAGTGGCCTAGGGTCTCCCACCAACCCGCGGGCCTCCGAAATCCCCATTTCTCGTGTCTGATCACTATTTTGGCCATAACTTATTCGTTATAGCTCCGTTTTCGCTCCGGAAAGAACCGTTGGACTCGTGATTGAATCCTTCATCCATCAAGACTATAAAATCTAGGATTAGAGTCCAAAATCCTTTATATTATTTTTCCCTTAAAACTACCGATTTCTCTATTAACTTGAAACGATACCTTTTCGAAATCGGGGTGTTACAATCCTCCCAACCTTAAAAGACATTTCGTCCTCGAAATCTGGCACCAACAAAGAATCCAACATCGCACTTGGAAAGATCAATTGATTTCCTATCCAAAAAGGAATCCCTTTACGAAACCTTACCTTATATACGAACCCGATTACATCCAGGTTTAGATTGTTGCTGCGTTTCTCATAACGAGCCATCGCGAACTCAACCTCAACTTTCCATATAACTCACCCAAGTTGGGATGAACGTTGAGTCTTGGCTTAATCACTTTCTTAACATTAAATCTCGGTTGCCTCCCAACCTTATGTTGCTCATATTGTTGGATCAAATAATTGTATTCAAGATTAAAGTTAATAAAGGGTCTAGTTTGTAATAGTGTTTAATACCTTAGGGGGTATTTTAGTTATTAGTTAATATTAATAAGGTCATGTTGACCTAGGTATAAATAGATTTTATTTTATAGGTTTTAGGTTAAATCCTGATAATTAAGAAAAACAGAGGTAGTCGTATTCTCTGTATTGTACGCATCAAGGTACCAAGAACACACACAAGGTTTTTATCTGATTAATCAAGAGATTGTTGGTATGTTATTCTGATTTATTCATCTCTTGTTCTTCATTGTATTGTGTTAATCTATCAACTAGAAACTGGGTTCAACAAGTGGTATCAGAGCCGTGTGAATCGAGTTTTTGGATCAAACAGTGTTATTCGAAAACTCACACTGTGTGAAAATCGATTTCAAAAGTTTGTGTGTTTTTTAAGCTGAAAATCATTGAACTAAGTGCGTTTATTGTTATAGATCATCATCTGATAGTTTAATTGCACTTTAAATCATCAATTTATTGACTTTTTATGATTTTTTTTTTGAAATCTGGGTTCATGAACTATCGACCTCTGTCTTGTTCGAATTGAAGCTTAAAAGTTGGTTTTAATTATTAATTTTGATTGTGTTTTGATAGATATATGTTTATGGATACAAAAGTATGATTTTTGCATTGAGTTTCTGTGCTTGAAATGTTTTTTGGGCTGAAAATCAATCACAGGGTCGAACTGTGACAAACTAGCGCATTTGTTACTTTTGTGCCAGTTCATAAGGTATTTTGCGCCAGTCCCTATTAGCGCAAAAGTGTACTTTGCACCACCTTCAGTTAGCGCAAAGCTTAGTTTGAGCCACTTTCTACACCGGTCGACACCGGTCGCAGCAACTCACCGGTTCACACCGGTCCCGGTCGCAAGACACCGGTCGACTTCGGTCCACACCGGTCGACTTGACACCGGTCGCAAACACAGCCCGGTCGAAGGAACACCGGTCAGCAGGAACCCGGTCAGCAGGACCCCGGTCGAAAGGTCCGGTCAGCAGGACACCGGTCGCATCACAACACCGGTCGCGACTTGATTTCTTTTGCGCCAACAGTTGTTCGCGCAAACCTCAGTCTTGCGCCACCGCCTCTTTGCGCAAAAATCTCTTTACGCCACCTTCTTGTCGCGCAAAACTAACTTCTCGCTATCTTCTCTTCACGCAAAGGTTTACTTCACGCAACCTAATATTCGCACAAAGCTTCTCTATTTCAAGACTTTTGCGCCAGACTCCATTAGCGCCAAACTCTTTTGCGCAAGGTTCACTTAGCGCAAAGTTGTCTTTTGCGCCAGTCTTTTAGCGCATATCTGTATTTTGCGCCAGCCTTGATTAGCGCAAATTGTCTATTGTGTTACTGTTTCATGATCATTCTGTGATTTTCGCCAGATTATCTGTTTGCTAATTTATTTGAGTGTAATACTGTTTGCGATATCTGCATTTGATTATTTTTGGAAATTTATTTTTCTGAAAATTTTGAGTGTAGTTTTTATCCAATTCTTGATTCTAAAGATCTCATCTAGTTGACTCTCTTGGTACAGATAAGTTTGATTTCTAACCATACAGCTAAAGCTTCTCTTGGTACAGATAAGTTTGATTCCGTACTTCTCTCTATGGGCTCTCAGTCCAAACCTCCTGTCCTCATGGCTAATGAGTATCAACAATGGAAGACGAGAATGATTCAGTTCCTAAATCACAAAAGCAGGGATTATATGGAATCAATCACTTCTGGTCCAGTAAATCCAATTATCAGAGTACCTGTTGGGTCTGAATGTGCTAAGTATGGTTTATGCTCTCAGTCTTCATGATTAATTCTGCTAAATGATTACTACTGCTAGTAGAATTAATACTGCTTGAAGAGTTAGTGCTGCTACTTGAATAGTTAGTACTGCTTGGAGAGTTAGTACTGCTACTTGAATAGTTACTACTACTTGGAGAGTTAATACTGCTAGTAGTTAGTACTGCTGAAGATTACTACTGCAAGAGTCAGAGTTAATACTGCTAATGAGTTAATGTTGCTTCTGAATATAAAGATGGAATGATTGCTAAGAACAAAAGAATAGGAGTTGGAGATAATGTTAAAGATAATTATGGTATTGATGCTGAAGATTAATCTTATTTGATAATTATCTTGTAATCAACTCTGTATATATTGGATAGAAGTCTTTGTTAGAAATATAGATGAGAGAATTCATTGATAGAGAATTCATATGAGTTGTTTTTAGAGAATTAACCTCAAGACTAGTATTGATCCTTTCTATAGAGAAGTATAGAACGTCTGTTGAGTCTTGTTCAACAGATTGAGGTTGTGTTTGTAATCATTAAATTTTATGCAATATAAACTTATGATTTGAGTTCATATTCTTTGTTTGTGATTATTTGTTAAAGTGTTATTCCGCGACTTCTTTAACATTGTTTCTGAGTTTGTATTAAATTCTTGTTTAGAATTTTCGATCTTGACAAGTGGTATCAGAGCTAGAAAACTCAGAAATCTATAATCATGGATTGTTCAAGCGATAGTGTTCTGGTCTCAAAGGTTCCCATGCTCAAACCCAATGAGTTTGACATGTGGAAGATCATAATCAAGCAATATATTCTTCTCACAGACTTCTCAATGTGGGATATCATTGAGAATGGTCCCTCTGATGGAGGAAAGATAGATGCAGATGGCAAGAGACCTCCACCAAAGACTGATGGAGAGAGAAAATTGAGACAGACAGAGATGAAAGCCTTGAGCACTCTGCTCTTGGCTATACCTAATGAGTATCAACATCAATTCTGCAACTGTTCTGATGCACAAATTCTATGGAATTCACTAGAGAAAAGATTTTCTGGTACCAAAAGTACCAAGAGAAATCATAAGGTCATCCTGAAGCAGCAATATGAAAACTTTATGTCTACAAAGAATGAGTTAATGACTCAAACTTTTGACAGATTTAATAAGCTAATTGGTGAATTGGCTACTGTTGGTGTCCAGATAGATCAAGATGATGTCAACATAAAATTTTTAAGATCACTTGGTGATGAATGGACTATGTACACTGTCTCCTTCAGACAGAATGATCTACTGGAGGACAAGGAACTGGATGACCTCTATAATGACCTTAGGGTGTTTGAAGCAGAGGTAGAAGCAAAGAATAGGCCTTCTGGATACTCATATAATGCTGCTCTTTTGTCATCTTCTACTGATTCTGCTGCCAATTCAGAACCAGTTAGTGCTGCCCATGGATCAAAGCAAGAGGGATCTAATGACTCAGTTTTAGAAGCTTTTCTAGCCAGTCATGCTAATTCCACTCTAATTAATGATGACTTAGAACAGATAAATGCTGATGATCTGCAAGAGATGGATAGCAAGTGGCAGATGGTTATGCTCACAATGAGGGTAAAAAGATTCATCAAAAGGACTAGATGGAACAATTTTGCTCAGAAAAGAGAAGATGGGGTTGGATTTGATAAATCCAAGGTTGAATGTTACAAGTGCCACAAGTTGGGGCACTTTGCAAGAGAATGCAGAAGTGGAATGCCTCAACAATATACTAGCAACTATCAACCATCACAGTCCACTAGCTTCAATAACAGGAACTCTTCTCAAGCTCTTGTTTCCCAAGAAGGAATGGAATTTGACTGGAGTGACCAAGCAGAAGAAGCAATCCAGAACCAAGCTTTAATGGCTAAAGTTTCAGGGTCAGCAAGCACTGATATTCCCACAGAGGTAACATCTAATCTTTGCTCTAAAACCTGTATTGAAACTGTTAAAAAGTACAGGGATCACAATCAGAGCATGTGTGATGACCTTAAAAGGTTAGAGAAAGATAGAAGAGAGTATGTTTTGATTGTTGAGAGGTTTGAAGAACAAATTAAGTCATACCAGGCTAATGAACTTCAACACTCTTATGATACCAACTACTGGAAATGGGAAAAGAAACAGTTAGAGGTTAAGCTTAAAAAGTCTGAAGAGGAATGTGAGAAGATAAGGAGTGATTTTGAAAAAGCTAAACTAGATATTGAGAAATATTCCAATGCTTCTAAAGCAATGGACTCTTTACTCAAAATCAAGTTCATGACAAGCTGAGAAGAGGAATAGGCTATAACACCATCCCTCCACCATACAACAATAACTATATCCCTCCCACCTCAGATCTCTTAGAAAGACAGGACAAGAAGGAATTACTTGAAGGAGCCACTGAAGTAGATCCTTTAGATAAAGTAGTGATTGAGGCAGATCATGAAGAAGAGGACTCTGAGTTTAAGAATGAGAAAGACCACAAAGTTATTTCCTTAGAAAACCACATACTGACAAATGAAAGGGGGGTAAACCTTTTGTGAAAAGTGAGTGGGCTTTAAAACAAGGGGAAATCAAAGAAATAAAAATAATCAGTGGGATTTAAAACAAGGAATTGATCTGAGAAAAATGAACAGACCAAAGCCTTGTTTTATCTGTGGCAAGTTAAATCATCTAGCCAAACACTGTTACTTCAATCCTATTAACCAAAGGATCACTTTTCAAAGAAATATACAAAATCCTGTTGGTTATAGGAAGCAAATAAGGAATCATATGGCTGAGAATGTGAGAAGGGCACCTATAAAATCTCATGTTCAGAATAAGTTAGCTAATTCAAAGAAAAATACTCCAAATAAGCCAAGGAGTAACTTAAAGAAAAAGAAAGCAAACAACTTTGTTCAGGTTTGGGTTCCAAAAGTAAAGAAATCTGTTAGTACTGCTACTTCAAATAGTACTGCTGACAGAAATAGTACTGCTGCAAGCAATACTACTGCTAAACCAGTTAATATTGCTAACAAAGTTAGTACTGCTAATCCAATTAGTACTGCTAATGATGTTTGTACTGCTAATCAAGGTAGTACTGCTTTCAGTGACAGGCCCATTATTCTGACAAAGTATTCAAGCAATAAGATTCCTCAGTTTGATAATCTCATCAAATCTGAATATTAATATGTTGATGAGAATGGAAAACCCAAGACCACTTTGGCTTGGGTTCCTATTAAAAACTAACTGCTTTATTAAATGTGTGCAGGGAAACCAACAACTCAAGGGAAGGAGCATTTGGCATGTTGATAGTGGTTGTTCCAGGCACATGACAGATAACATGGCCGACCTTCAAAACTTCAAAAGAATTGATGGAGGGCATGTTGCTTTTGGTGATAATCCAGCAGGTGGAAAGATAAGTGGAAAAGGTAATGTGTCAAAAGGTAAGATGACCTTTGAGGATGTATACTATGTTGAACAATTAAGATACAACCTGTTAAGTGTATCACAGGTCTGTGACAAGAAACATAGCATATTATTCAATGATACTGAATGTATTATCCTTGCTCCAGGGTTCAAGGTAGTTTATGAAAGCATGATACTACTTAGAACTCCTAGAAAGGACAATGTTTATTGCTTAGACTTGGAGAGTGTATTTTCTGATTCATCTCTAAATTGTTTATTTTCAAAAGCTTCATTGGATGAATCATCTCTATGGCACAGAAGGACGTGTCACATGAACTTTAAAACTACGAACAAACTTGTGAAAAACAACCTTGTAAGAGGTTTGCCACAAAAGGTATTTTCATGTGATGATCATTGTGTTGCATGTCTTAAAGGCAAACAGCACAAAACTTCTCATAAGTCCAAAGAGATAAATACAATCTCTTTACCTCTTAATTTACTGCATATGGATTTGTTTGGCCCTACAAATGTGATGAATATTGGTAAGAAATCCTACTGCTTGGTTATTGTTGATGATTTCTCTAGATTCACTTGGGTCTATTTTCTGAGGACTAAGGATGAGACAAGTGGACTGATCAAATCCTTTGTTCTTAGAGTTGAAAACCAAACAAATCTAAGAGTTAAAGTCATCAGGTCTGATAATGGAACTGAATTTAAAAACAATGACCTAAACAGCTTCTGTGAGGAAAAAGGCATTGAGAGACAATACAGTTTTCCTAGGACTCCTCAACAGAATGGTGTTGCTGAAAGGAGAAATAGGACTCTGATAGAAGCTGCTAGATCTCTGTTGGCAGATTCAAAACTTCCAATCACTTTTTGGGCAGAAGCAGTTAATACTGCCTGCTATGTTCAAAACGGAGTTCTAGTAGTGAAATCTCAAGACAAGACAACTTATGAGCTTTTTAAAAAGAAGAAACATTTTATTGGATTTTTCAAACCATTTGGGTGTCCTTGCACAATTCTCAATACAAAAACTCACCTAGGCAAGTTTGATAGCAAAGTTGAGGATGGGTTTCTTGTTGGTTATTCATCTCAAAGTAAGGCCTACAGAGTTTTTAACACCTCTTCTAGGATTATTGAGGAAAGTGACAATGTAAAATGCAATGAGAACACACCAAATCAACTTGGTTCAGGTCCTGATTGGCTATTTGACATTGATTCATTGACTAATTCTTTGGGTTTCAGTAATGAGCATAATGCAGGAACAGGGACAGAACAGGTTCAAGTACAAAGACAAGAGTTTGTGCTGTTCCCAACACCTACTACTGATCCTGTTGAATTCAGTGACCAAGATAAGAAAGATACTTCAGAATCAAAGGACACTGAACCAACTCAGAATGAAGAGGACAGAGGTGAAAAGGAAGATCAATCCTCAGATTCAGGAATCAAAAGTCCTGAGATGCCATGTTTGGAAGAAGATAACACAGATGATAATAACTCTTCAGTTTTTGGTGCAGCACTCCTGAAAAGAATGACTCTAATCTGGAAACAGATATTAATGAAGGAAGTTGTTCATCAAACAAGAGTTCAGAAAAATCATCCTCCTCAATTGGTGATTGGTGACATCAATTCACCTATAATCACAAGGAATCAAAGTAAGTTGGGAGGATTGAAAGATATACAATCAGGTTTACTTTCTTGCTTTCTATCTCAGGTTGAACCCAAAAAGGCATATGATGCAATGAAGGATCCAAGCTGGATAGAAGCAATTCAAGAGGAGCTATTGCAGTTTGTGCTGCAGGATGTATGGGATCTGGTGGATCTTCCAAAAGGACACAGAGCAATTGGCACAAGATGGATATTCAGGAACAGGAAAGGTGAGAGAGGAATAGTAATAAAGAACAAGGCCAGATTAGTGTCACAAGGGTATACTCAAGAAGAAGGAATTGACTATGAAGAGGTATTTGCACCAGTGGCAAGGATAGAGGCAATCAGGATATTAGACAACAACAGTGCTATTAGCATTGTTAATAATCCAGTCAAGCACTCCAAAACAAAGCATATAGAAATCAGGTATCATTTTATCAGAGACTGCAATGAAAAGAAGCTCATTCAGGTTGTGAAAGTCCATACAAGTAACCAATTTTCTTATCTATTCACCAAAGCTTTTGATGTGGGTAGATTCACATTCTTGGTCACAAGTGTGGGCATGATAAACACTGAATAAGCCTCCTTTGATATGCTCTATGTACCATTTCTGTATAGTTTCCTTCCTGTCTACTTTCTCTTATTGTTTTGTGCATGGTGCTACTAACCTTGTGTGTTTAAGTGTTTCAGATTGCTTAAATTGAATACTTGGTACTTCTGGTTAAGTTAATGCTGCTCTCTATATTACTCATGTTGACATTTCAAATATGGTTAAGTATGGTTACTACTGCTAGGTAGTTTCTACTGCCAGTGCAAAGTTACTACTGCTTACCTTGTTTCTACTGCTAATCAGTGTTACTACTGCTGACATGTGTTAATACTGCTAGTCTGAGTTAATACTGCTAGTCTGTGTTAGTACTGCCAGTATGTGTTACTACTGCTAATATGATTTAATACTGCGAGTTGGTTAATACTGCTAGGGTACTTAGTACTGCTTCTAACTGAAACCCTCCACCTATAAATACCCTTTGTGACCGCCAAAAATACAAATGGCTCTTTGAACTTCCATTATTTCTCTCTCTCTCTCTCTCTCGATTTCTTGCTCACCAGTGTAACCCACTAGTTGTGATTCGAACCCTAGAATCAATCAGAAGATGGCAGGACTATAATTCATTGATGAACACAATGAGATTGTTATGCTGCAAAAACCCAAACAGGCTGAAGGCTTTCAACAGATTGTGGATTTCCTACAATCCTCACACAACGCACACGCATTAACTGTTAATCCCACAATCTATGTGGAACATCAAAGACAGTTCTGGGCAAATGCTTCAATTCAGCCCGTGGAAGGAGGGCAGGTCATCCAATCAAGGGTTTGTGATAAACCCATTACCATATCAGAGGACAACATACGTGCACATCTACGCTTAGATGATGCCTCAGGTATTACCTCTCTTTCTAAGGAAGATCTCTTTCAAGCTCTTATTCGTATGGGGTATGAAGGTCCCACTGATGTATTTAAGTTTTTCAAGAACAGATTTTCACCACAGTGGCGATTCCTTGTTCATACCCTACAACACTGCATTTCACGAAAAATAACTGGATGGAGTGAGTTTAGCAGTACCTTAGCTTATGCTCTAGTCTGCTTAGCTACCTCTAGAAAGTTTAATTTTGCTCAAATGATTTTTAATGATTTAATGTCAAACCTGGATACTAAATCCAAAAGCTTTTATATGTATCCAAGGTTTGTACAAGAAGTACTAACTCAAGAATTGACGGATTTACCTCATTTCAATGAGGTATATGTACCAAAACCCCCAAAGGGGAAGGTGTTATCAAATATGAAGAGGCCCAGTAAGGACTTCTCAGGTATAGATACTCCATTGTTCTCTACAATGATGGGTGTGTCTCCTTCCCATAGTGAGGCATCAGGGTCACAACCTACATCTGACCACCCAACTGATGACCTACCCACACCACTCATTTCTAGTAATCCTCCTCAGATTCCTATTGCAAAGCCCACATCCCCCATCACCAAAAATTACACAAGGAAAAAGGTACAGAAGGTTCCTTCCCTTCTAGTATATTCACCCCCAAAGCCTTCAATCCCTCTAATGGAGAATTCTCCATTAGAGAATATCGATAGGGAAACCACAGGGGTGTCTCCCATCCCCAAGAAGGTGCTCACTAAGGAGCAGGTTGAGCATGTGGGCAGGACAGTATGAACATATCTAAGACCTTCCCCACGACAACTTTAGATGAGCAATCATATAAAGGTCCCAAGTGCCAAGAAACCAATGGGGTAGCAAGTGCTTCTGCTAGGCAGAAGACCTCTAGTAAAAGATCCAAGGATCCTTCAAGGGTGGTTAAAACACCTAAAGGAGGTGAGGACAGATATACTTATGATGAATTGATGGATACTCTTGGTACAATATGTCTGGACGTTCCCAAACAAGCATTGGAGATAAAAGAGATGAAACAGGTGATTATCTCTCAACAAGAATAGATAGTCAAGTTGAAGAAGATGGTACTCAAATTGGTGCATAAAAAGAGGAACACCAAATTTGTTTTGAAGAAGAGGAGCATTGATCATGATGCTTCCAAAAAGGGGGAGACTCAAGAGGATGAAATTTAAAAACAAAGTCCTGCTGGCATGGAATCTAAAGTTAAGGGGGAGTCAGGTACAGAAGCAGAAGTAAGCAAAGCAGCAAAAACTGAGAAGGTTGCAGTAGTAACAACACCAGCAGCAGAAACAACAAAAGCAGTAGAAATAAGTAAAGCAGCAGTATCTGAGTCAGCAGCAGAAACAGTATTATCCAGGGAAGAGATAGAAATTACTGAAACATTGGTAAAGGAAAAGCATGACACTCCCAAAGCCACTCAAAAGGCTAAGGGAGTAATGATCAAAGAAGGAGGATTAGAGAAGAAAATAAAAGAGATCAGTGTGGAGGATGCAAAGAAGAAGGGAAAAGAGAAGATGGTTGAGTCTGAGCAACCATTGAAGAAACTGAAATAGTTTGATTTGGATGAAGAGTTGGCAAAGAAACTGCAAGAAGAAATGGAAAAAGAAGAAGAAATCCAATCTGCAAAAGACAGAGAGATTGCTTTGGAATTGGCTGCTAAACTTAATGAAGAATTTCAAAAGAGTCTGAAGTCTGCAGCTGCTAAGAAAGTCACAAAGAAGGCTTCAAGGCAAAGGCTACTTTTAAGTACAAGACAAAGACAGCCATCTAAAACCTTCCTGGCCAATCAAGAGAGAAGAAAAATGATAAACTTTCTGAAAGGAGCCATTGGAGTTCCTGAAGGAATGTTTACCAACATGCCTTATGGTAGGATAGAGGACCTGTATACAAAGGAGATGACCAATCTGAAAGGGGACTTCACTCAAAGGGTAGAGGCCGAAAGGAAGATGAAAGAGAGGCATGACCTCAACATACAACAACCTTTCCCTGACAATGAAGAAGGCACTCCTAGCAAAGACAAGGAAGAGGTGAAACAAGAAGAGACATTAGCCCAAAAGATTGGTGATATTAAAAGAAAGAAGTCCATTGCTACCAAACCAAAAGCAAAGAGGACTATTACTGAAGAAGCAGAAAAGGAAAGTGAAAGAAAGGAAGATGAATCTCCAGCAGAACAAAAGCAGAATCAAGATCATACAAGTCAATCAAGACAAACTGATGTGGAATTTGATTTGTGCATGACAGTATCTGATAAAGAACCTATGAAGGTTGATCCTATTTCAGTGAATACTCCTGAAATCATTCATTGGAATATTCTGAAAGACCAAAGCAAAGAATACTTCAGGATCAAGAGATTGGGAGATGATTATGAAGTGTATGCTATATGGGGTAAAATTATCAGAAGCTGCTCCAGATCTGATTTGGAAGAAATACACAAAGTTGGGATGAGCTTGTATGGTAAAGTATTGGAAGAAGCTGGACTGAGTCTAATCAAGTTAGCCATGGAGTACTTATGCATGATGTTTGATCCTAGCAAAGTTCAACATGTTGTCAGAGATCTGCATCTGAAGAATAAATTCCAAAGAATAGACAATTGGATGCTATTTGAAAGGTGTGGAGTCTATGTCATCACTATTGACAAATCTTATCATGAGTACTACCTGGTGGACAGAATTTATGATCACAGCAAAGCCAAATTGCAAGGTATGTTGAAAGCTAAGCTGGTATGTTCAAAGAATTCAGAAATGGCCAAGATAGTAATCAGAAGAATTATCAATCAGAGTTTGGATCTGGATCCTGATCTATGCAACTGAGAAGCAGTTTTGAAAGCATCATGAAGACCTCAGGCTGAAGAACTTAATTTCTCATTCTGAAAAGTTAAGTTAGGGGGAGATTGTTGGGTCTGAATGTGCTAAGTATGGTTTATGTTGCTCAGTCTTCATGATTAATGCTGCTAAATGATTACTACTGCTAGTAGAATTAATACTGCTTGAAGAGTTAGAGCTGCTACTTGAATAGTTAGTACTGCTAGTAGTTAGTACTGCTGAAGATTACTACTGCAAGAGTCAAAGTTAATACTGCTAATGAGTTAATGCTGCTTCTGAAGATAAAGATGGAATGATTGCTAAGAACGAAAGAATAGGAGTTGGAGATAATGTTAAAGATTGTCAGGATCGAATTCTCAACAAGAATTAATTCTCAGAAACAATATCAAAGAAGTTTGCGGAATAACACTTTGATATTTAATCAAACAGAAAATCAAAACAGAATATAATAAACAAACTGTAAACTTGTATTGAATGCTTTGAAGTTACAAGATTACTCACTCAACCTCAATATTGATGAACAGGCTCACCAATACGAATTCTACTTCTCTAGAATTAGGATCTATGCATTGAGGTTGATTTTCTCTCTAAAAGAATGAAAACTTAAAAATTAAAAAAAATTATTCTAAACTATACAATATATATATACTGAATACAAAGATAATTACAATAAATAAAATATCTTCAGTATATCTTCCATGTATATCTCTAAGCTTCCATAATCTTCAGATTATCCAGCTGTCATTCTTTCCATCCGAATCTCTTTAGCAGCACTAACCATGATCAGCAGCATTAACTTCTTCTAGCAGCATTAACTACTAAGCAGCACTAACTACTAGCAGTATTAATAGTACTAGCAGTAGTAACACTCAGCAGTATTAACCATACTTAATGAATTCTTCAGTTCCCAACAATCTCCCCCTAACTTGACTTTTAGGTAGAGAAGTCAAGTTCTTCAGAATTAATCTTCAAGATGCTCCCAAAATTCTATTATGGCCTAAATTCCAGTGTTTGCATCCAATCCCAAACTCTGATTGATGGTTCTTTGAATCAAGTATTTAGCCATTTCTGAATCTGGAACACACCTTAACTTTTTCTTCAGCATGGCATGTAGCTTCAATCTGCTATGATTATACACTCTATCCACTAGGAAGTATTCAGTGTGATTTAAATCCAAAGTCACTGTATATACTCCACTAATTTCATATAGAGTCCAACTGTTGACCGACTTGAATACATCCTTGATCATATGCTTTACTTCTTCAGGTTTGAACATCATACACAGATACTCCATTACCAGTTTTGTAATTGAAATTCCTGGAGCCTTTAGAATATCTGCATACAACTTCATTCCTATCTCAAACATCTCTTCAAGATCTGATCTAGAGCATGTTCTGACAATTTTTGCCCATGTGTTGAACACTTCATACTTTTCATCCTTTCTTTTCAGCCTTATGTATTCCTTTCCATCCACTGTCAATGTATCCCAGAGAATGACCTCAGGAGGCTTAACTCCTACAGGTTCTGCTGAAATTGGTTCAGGCACTTTGTCCATCACTACCATATACAAATTTACATCATCAGTGTTAGATGGCTCTGTCTGTTTAGATGACTCAGGTGCCCCTTCTTCTTCAGCAACCTTATCAGCCTCTTCTTCAGATACTCTAGGCCTTTTGATTGGCTTTCTCCTTGCCATCATTTTTGTTCTCTTTAAAGTCCTTAGACTTTCTCTCAGAGTGGACTCTTTCTTAGGAGGTGTTTCTTGCTCATCTGGAAATGGCTTTTGACAATCAAAGTCATTACTTTCTTTTATTCTCTTCTCCATCTCCACCCTCGCAGTTTCACTTCCCTGAAGCTTTAACATTTCTGAATCATAGAGCTCTTTGATCTTCTCAAAAGACATTTTGGAGAACATCTCCTTTTTGACTCCTATAGCACCTTTGAGAAATATAATCATCTTGTTTCTCTCTTGGGTACCTAGGAATGTCTTTGAGGGTCTTCTCTTCTTTGCAACTGTTTTCACCACAGATTTCTTCATACTTGCAGCTTTCTTCTGTGCAATTTCAGTTGCCATACTCTGTTGATAAGCTTCATTCAATTCAGCAGCTAGAGCTTTTGCCATTTCCCTGTCCTTTTCCATCTGAACTCTTTCTTCTTTTTCAATATCCTCCTGCATCTTTTTAGCTAGGGCTTCATCTGATTCAACCAACCTTTGCTTTTTGATTGGTTGATCAGATTCTACCATCTTTGCTTTTCCTTTGTCTTTGCTCATTGCCTTTTTACTGTTATCTTTCTTGATCACTTCACCTTGTTCTTTTATGATTACACCTTTGGTCTTTGAAGTGACCTTGGGAGTATCATTCTTGGCTTTTAGTAAGGTTTCTGCAATCTCAAGATTTGTTAACACTTCTTTCACAGTTTCTGCTGCTTTATTAATGTCAGCAGTAGTAACTGTTTCTTCTTGCTGCTCCCCCTGAACATCAACTTTCTCTCCATCAAGCTCCCCCTTTCTTGTGGCTTCTTCCATGTTGATCTCCCCCTTTTTGGGAGCATCATCCTCAGTTGGCCTTCTCCTTAATTGGAATTGCTTTCTCTTCTTCCTTTGTACCAGACTAACCACCATCCTCTTCAGCTTAGCAATCTGTTCTTGTTGTGACAGAATTACTAGCTTCATTTCTTCAATTTCTTTGCCTTGTTTGAGAACATATTGATTGATGTTCCCCATTGTTTCCATCAATTCATCGTACGTATATCTGTCCTCACCCTCTCCAGAAGTGTTACCCTCCTTTGAAGGATCATTGGATCTTTTATTTGTGGAAGTCTTCTGCCTTGCAGAGGCACTATCCACCCCTGTGGTTTCTTGGCACCAGGGACCTTCAAATGATTGCTCATTCAAAGTTGCCATGGGGGAGGTCTTATTGATGTTGCCACTTTCCTCCTCTGTACTAGCAGGAGTAGTGGCAGCCTCATCACCCATATGCTCTACCTCCTCCTCAGAGAGCACCTCCTTTGGGTTGGGAGACACCCTTGTGTTGTCCCTTTGGATATTCTCTAGGGGAGAATTCTCCCTTAGAGGGCTTATAGGCTTAGTGGGTAATGGTACAAGAAGGGAAGGAGCCTTCTTTACCTGTTTTCTCTTGTAAGTGTGTGTGATTGGAGAGGTTGGTTTTTCAAGAAGGGACTGGGGAATTGATTTTGAGAGGGAAGGTTGGGCTTGGCTAGCAGTGGGTTGGTCTAATGGGGGCCTTGACCCTGCTGCCATACCTTCATTGGTTTGGGACACCACCATCATTGTAGAGAATAATGAGGTGTCAACTCCTTCAGAGTCCCCAGCAGATCTTCTCATATTTGAGAAAAACCTTGCCTTTGGGGGGTTTAGGTACATATACCCCAACAGGTTGAGGTATATCCGTCAATTCATGAGTAATGACTTCTTGAACAAACCTGGGATACATAAAGAAGCTCTTTTTGTTTCCCATGTTTGAGACAAGATCACTGAAAATCATTTTAGAAAAATCGTACTTTCTGGCAGTGGCCAAGCACACCAAAGCATAAGCAATAGTGCTGCTGAACTCACTCCATCCAGTAGTCTTTTTGGAGATACAATGCATAAGAGTATGGACAAAGAAACGCCATTGGGGTGAGAATTTTGCTTTAGAAAATTTGAACACTCCCAATGGGCCTCCATACCCCATTCTTGTAAGGTTTGAAAACAGTTCATCATTTGGGATAGAGGTTATACCAGAGGCATCGTCTAGACGTAGACTGATGCGAATAACCTCTTCAGTAACCGTGAGTGATTGATCACAGATTCTTGTCTTGATCATCTGCACACCATTCTCAACAACAATGGTTGCATTAGCCCAGAACTGCCTTTGATGCTCAATATAGATTGTAGGGGAGACAATCAGAGCATGAGCAATGTGGCTTGTCTTGAGGAAATCCACAATCTGATGAAATCCTGAAGCTTGCTTTGGCTTTTGTAGCATCGCAATCTCGTTGTGCTCGTCGATGAAAGTCATGGATGCCATTGATCTTAGTGAAAAGCTTGTCTGAAAACTTCGAACTTGAGAGAGAAAAGGTTTTGAGCGCAAGAGAACAGTATGCAAAGAGTCGTTATGAACTTTTAGGCGGGCAAAGAGTATTTATAGTATTCGGAACATAAGCAGTATTAACCTAGAGCAGCATTAACTGCTAGCAGTATTAACTAACTAGCAGTATTAACTACGAGCAGTAGTAACTAACTAGCAGTATTAACTGAAAGCAGTATTAACCACTAGCAGTATTAACTGAAAGCAGTATTAACCACTAGCAGTATTAACCACTAGCAGTATTAACTGAAAGCAGTATTAACCACTAGCAGTATTAACTGAAAGCAGTATTAACCACTAGCAGTATTAACTGAAAGCAGTATTAACCACTAGCAGTATTAACTGAAATACTCCTTTTAAACTTGCTGAACACTGAGTACTGCTATGCATATCCTGAAAAAGAAGATTAGTAACTCCAAGAATAATATACAGGTATAAAGCCACTTTTTGAGAAGGGGATTATTCAGAGTTTATCATTCCCACACTTGTTACCAAGAAAGTGAATCTACCCACATCAAAAGCTTTAGTGAATAGATCAGCAAACTGATTATCAGTGTGAACTTTGACAACTTGAATAAGTTTCTTTTCATTACAATCTCTTATAAAGTGATACCTGATCTCAATGTGCTTTGTTTTTGAGTGCTTGACTGGATTATTCACAATGCTAATAGCACTGCTGTTGTCAATAAAGATTGGAGTGTGTAGAAAGGTTACCCCATAATCCAACATTTGATTCTGAATCCATAAGACTTGAGAACAGCAACTTGCAGCTGCTATGTACTCTGCCTCTGTTGTAGATGTGGATACTGTGGTTTGTTTCTTGCACTGCCATGAGACTAGTCTATCACCCAAAAACTGACATCCTCCAGAAGTAGATTTTCTGTCCAAGTTTGCCCCACCTAGATCACTGTCTGAGTATGCTATTAGGTCAAAAGGTGAGTTATGAGGATACCAAAGTCCCAATCTGGGTTGCCCTTTGAGATATCTGAATATCCTCTTAACAGCTTGAAAGTGAGATTGCTTTGGCCTAACTTGAAATCTTGCACATACACAGACTGGAAACATTATATCTGGCCTTGATGCTGTGAGATACATGAGAGAGCCAATCATGGATCTATAATGATGCACATCCATATCCTCCCCCTCAAGATCTGCTGTGATCTGCTTGTGTGTTTCCATAGGTGTGCTGGCAGGTTTTGATTCTGAGAAACCAAACTTGGTTAGAATATCCTGCACATACTTGGATTGACAGATGAAAATGCCATCTGACTTTTGTTGAACTTGGAGTCCAAGGAAGAAAGTAAGTTCCCCCATGGAACTCATTTTGAACCTTTGATGCATTAAATCCTCAAACTCCTTGCACAGGTTGTTTCTTGTAGATCCAAAGATAATGTCATCAACATAGATTTGGACCAGCAAAATATCCTTCTTCTTTCTTTTGATAAATAGAGTCTGATCAATGACTCCTATTTCAAAGTCATTTTCCAAGAGATAGGATGACAGTGTATCATACCATGCTCTTGGGGCTTGATGTAGTCCATAAAGTGCTTTCTTTAATTTGTATACCCTGTCTGGATAGCTTGGGTTTTCAAACCCTGGTGGTTGACAGACATATACTTCTTCTTCAATTGATCCATAGAGAAAAGCACTTTTTACATCCATTTGATAGACTTTGAAGTTCATGTAAGAAGCATAGGCTAGGAATAATCTAATTGCTTCTATCCTAGCCACAGGTGCAAAGACTTCTTCATAATCTATACCCTCTTCTTGAGTATATCCCTGAGCCACCAGCCTTGCTTTGTTCCTTATGACAATACCTCTTTCATCTCTCTTGTTTCTGAAAATCCACTTTGTGCCAATTACTCTGTGACCTTTAGGAAGGTCTACCAGATCCCATACATCTTGTAGCTTGAACTGTAACAGTTCCTCTTGCATTGCTTCTATCCAGCTAGATTCTTTCATAGCATCATGTGCCTTTTTAGGCTCAAGCTGTGATAGAAAACAAGAAAGCACTGTATGCTGTTGATCTTGCATTTCCTGAAGCCTGCTTTGATGTCTAGTCATGATAGGAGAAGAGATATCTCCTACTACCAGCTGTGGAGGATGATTCTTTTGAACTCTGGTGTTATGACTAGGTTCTTCATTCAGTCCAGCCTCAAGATTAGATTCATGCAACTCAACTGAAGTGTTTTCAGATGCCACTTCATTATTTTCTTGAGTCTCCTCATCTCTAGTTTCTTCTTCACTCTGGCTTGGTCCAGTAAATGATTCCTTTTCACAGTCTTCAACAGAAGTTACTGTGGATATGGGAAAAATCACAGATTTAGATAGACTTTCTTGAACTTGTGTGAACCCTGATCCTCCACTTCCTGTTCCTGTATACTCATTACTGAAACTAAAAGAGTTAGTTAGTGAATCAATGTCAAATAGCCACTGAGGTCCAGACCCAACAGGATTTGGTGTGTTCTCATTGCATTTGACATTGTCACTTTCTTCAATTATTCTAGAAGAAGAGTTAAATACTCTATAGGCCTTACTCTGAGATGAATATCCAACAAGAAATCCATCATCTGCTTTGCTATCAAACTTACCTAAGTGAGATTTGGTATTTAGAATTGTACAAGGACACCCAAAAGGTTTGAAGAAACCAATAAAAGGTTTTCTTTTATTTAAAAGCTCATATGGGGTCTTGTTCTTTTGCTTGACCACTAGAACTCTGTTTTGGATATAACAAGCAGTATTAACTGCTTCAGCCCAGAAGGTAATTGGAAATTTTGAATCAGCCAACAGAGATCTAGCAGCCTCTATTAGTGTTCTATTCCTCCTTTCAGCAACACCATTCTGTTGAGGAGTCCTAGGAGCACTATATTGCCTCTCAATACCTTTTTCTTCACAAAAGGTGTTTAGATCATGATTTTTAAACTCAGTTCCATTATCTGATCTCATGACTTTTACTCTTTGATTAGTTTGGTTTTCAATTCTTAGAATAAAGGATTTGATAAGACCACTTGTTTCATCCTTAGTCCTTAGAAAATATACCCAAGTAAATCTGGAGTAATCATCAACAATAACCAAGCAGTAAGATTTCTTGCCTATACTCATAACATTTGTAGGACCAAACAGATCCATATGCAGTAACTGGAGACAAGAAGAAACAGAATTTAACTCTTTGGTCTTATGAGAAGTTTTGTGTTGTTTGCCTTTAAGACAAGCAACACAATGATCATCACATGAAAAGACTTTTGAAGGTAAACCTCTTACAAGGTTATTTTTAACAAGATTGTTCATAGTCTTGAAATTCATGTGACACATCCTTCTGTGCCATAGAGAGGATTCATCTACAGAAGCTTTTGAAACAAGACAATTTAGAGATGAATCACTATCAACATTGTCCATATCAAGACAGTAAACATTGTCCTTTCTTGGAGTTCTAAGTAGTATCATGCTTTCATCAACTACCTTGAACCCTGGAGCAAGAATCATACACTCAGTATTAGTAAATAATATACTATGTTGTTTGTCACAAACCTGTGATACACTTAACAGGTTGTACTTTAATTGATCAACATAGTAGACATCCTCAAATGTCATCTTACCTTTGGTGACATTACCTTTTCCACTTATCTTTCCACCAGTAAGATTGTCTCCAAATGCAACATGTCCTCCATTGATATGCTTGAAATCCTGAAGGCATGACATGTTGCCTGTCATGTGCCTAGAGCAACCACTATCAACATGCCAAATGCTCTTTCCCTTGAGCTGTTGGTTGCCCTGCACATTGGATAAATCAATTAGTATGAATTAGGAACCCAAGCCAAAGTGGTCTTGGGTACCCCTTTCTCATCAAAATATTTGCATTCTTTCTTGACAAGATTTTTGAACTTTAACTCCTCATTCTTGGAGTACTTTGTTACAATAATAGGCTTGGAACTATGTTTGCTAGAATCAGTACTAGTTTTAGAAGTACTAACTGCCTTGGCAGCACTTGCATGCTTAGCAGCACTAACCTTGTTAGAAGTAGTAACTGTGTTAGCAGTAGTAACTGTGTTGGCAGTATTAACCTTTGAAGAGGTATTAACAGTATTAGCAGCATTAATATTTTCAGCAGTACTAACACTGTTAGCAGTAGTAACTGTGTTAGCAGTACTAATATTGTTAGCAGTACTAACACTGTTAGTACTTCTAGGTACCCACATTTTGATACTTTCTTTTAAAATCTTTTTCTTTAAAGTGCCTTTACTTTCAACAGATTTCTTTATCACATGTTTCTTTCCAGCCTTCCTATAACCAACAGGTTTTTGCACAAATCTTTTAAAGTTCATCTGTTGGTTAATTGGGTTGAAGTAACAATACTTAGCCAAATGATTCAACTTGCCACATATAAAACAAGGTTTTGGTCTATTGATTTTATTCAGATCAACTCCTTGTTTCTGAGCCCTTTGATTATTCCAGTTTCTTTGATTTCCTCTTTTTAAACCAGAATTTAGGCTCTTGGCTTTATTGCAATCACACTGTTTACAAGATCCAGGATTCACAACTGTGGTTTGTTTGTAATGGACCTTGTTATCATTTCCTTTAGTCTTCTCTATCTCCTTGGACTTTACCCAGATTTTCCCACATCCTTCATTGGTGATAATATTGTTTTCTAATGGTATCTTTTTACTCACATTATTATCCCTGTTCTCACTGGCTCCTTTTTCAGTCAAATCCTTAACTACTACCTCATCCAAAGGATCTATCTTAAAAGCTTCTTCAGACAAGTCCTTTTTCTCCTTAGTTTCTAACAAGTCTGATGTAGGATAAATATAGTTGTTATTGTAAGGAGGGGGTGTATTGTTGTATCCAATACCAGGCTTCATCTTATCATGTATCTGAGCCTTTAGAAGAGAGTCCATTGCTTTTGAAGCATAGGAAAACTTGTCTATGTCAAGCTTAACTTTTGACAGTTCCTCTTTCAGTCTATCATTCTCTTCTAAGGACTTAGACAGTTTGGATTCTAACTCATTCTTTTCCCACTTCCAATAGTTTGTGTCATAAGAGTGTTGAAGTTCATTAGCTTGAAAGCCTTTGATTTGCTCTTCAAATCTCTCTACTATTAACACATAATCTCTTCTGTCTTTTTCTAATCTTTTGAGGTCATCACACATACTTTGATTGTGATCCCTGTATCTTGTAACAGTGTCAATGCAAGATTTAGTGCAAAGATTATAACTTACCTCAGTAGGGAGATCAGACACTTCTGCCATAAGAGCTTGGTTCTGAATGGCTTCCTCAGCTTGATCACTCCAGTCAAATCCCATTCCTTGTTGAGAAACAAGGGCTTGAGCAGGATTCTTGTTCTGATTGTATCCTCCATTCTGAGGTTGTTGGTGGTTATTGTTTGGAACAACACTCCTGCATTCTCTAGCAAAGTGTCCTTTCTTGTGACACTTATAACATTCCACCTTGGTTTTGTCAAAACCAGCTCCATCTTCTCTTCTTTGAGAGAAGTTATTTCTTCCAGTTCTTTTAATGAACTTTTTCACCCTCATGGATAACATGGCCATCTGCCATTTAATATCCATCTCCTCCAGATCATCAGGGTGAATTTGATCAAGATCATCATTAATCAGAGAATTGCTGCTATGACTGGACAAAAAGGCTTCAAATATAGTTTCAGTGCCTTTTTCTGAACTTACTCCACTGGCAGTACTAACTGCTTCAGGGTTGGCAGTAGTATCAGTGGATGCTGAAAGAAGTGCAGCATTGTGAATATAACCAGAGGGCTTCTTCTTGGTTTCTACCTCAGTTTCAAAAACTCTTAGATCATTGTATAGATCATCAAGTTCTTTCTCTTCCAGATTGTCACTCTGTCTATATGAGACAGTGTACATAGTCCATTCATCCCCAAGAGATCTGAGAAACTTTCTGTTGATATCATCTTGTTCCATCTTCACCCCTACAGTAGCCAGTTCACCTATGAGTTTATTGAACCTATCAAAAGTTTGAGTCATAGACTCATTCTTTGTGGAAGTGAAGTTCTCATACTGCTGCTTTAGAACATCTCTTTGATTTCTTTTGATGCTCTTAGTTCCAGCAAATCTTTTCTCTAGAGCATTCCAGAGAATCTGAGCATCAGTGCAGTTGCAAAATTGATGCTGACATTCATTGGGAATGGCCAAGAGCAGAGTGCTCAAGGCCTTCATCTCTGTCTGTCTGATCTTCCTCTCACCATCTGTCTTTGGTGGAGGTCTTTTCCCATCTGGTCCTATCCTTCCAGCTTCAGAAGGACCATTCTCAATGATATCCCACATTGAGTAGTTAGTGAGAAGAATATATTGTCTGATTCTGATCTTCCACATGTCAAACTCACTTGGTTTGAGCATTGGAACCTTAGAAACCAAAGTACTGCTTGATTCTGTAAAATTTTCCATGATGAATAACTGTTTCTGATAGAGTTAGGCTCTGATACCACTTGTCAGGATCGAATTCTCAACAAGAATTAATTCTCAGAAACAATATCAAAGAAGTTTGCGGAATAACACTTTGATATTTAATCAAACAGAAAATCAAAACAGAATATAATCAACAAACTGTAAACTTGTATTGAATGCTTTGAAGTTACAAGATTACTCACTCAACCTCAATATTGATGAACAGGCTCACCAATACGAATTCTACTTCTCTAGAATTAGGATCTATGCCTTGAGGTTGATTTTCTCTCTAAAAGAATGAAAACTTAAAAATTAAAAAAAATTATTCTAAACTATACAATATATATACTGAATACAAAGATAATTACAATAAATAAAATATCTTCAGTATATCTTCCATGTATATCTCTAAGCTTCCATAATCTTCAGATTATCCAGCTGTCATTCTTTCCATCCGAATCTCTTTAGCAGCACTAACCATGATCAGCAGCATTAACTTCTTCTAGCAGCATTAACTACTAAGCAGCACTAACTACTAGCAGTATTAATAGTACTAGCAGTAGTAACACTCAGCAGTATTAACCATACTTAATGAATTCTTCAGTTCCCAACAAAGATAATTATGGTATTGATGCTGAAGATTAATCTTATTTGATAATTATCTTGTAATCAACTCTGTATATATTGGATAGAAGTCTTTGTTAGAAATATAGATGAGAGAATTCATTGATAGAGAATTCATATGAGTTGTTTTTAGAGAATTAACGTCAAGACTAGTATTGATCCTTTCTATAGAGAAGTATAGAACGTCTGTTGAGTCTTGTTCAACAGATTGAGGTTGTGTTTGTAATCATTAAGTTTTATGCAATATAATCTTATGATTTGAGTTCATATTCTTTGTTTGTGATTATTTGTTAAAGTGTTATTCCGCGACTTCTTTAACATTGTTTCTGAGTTTGTATTAAATTCTTGTTTAGAATTTTCGATCTTGACAGTACCTGGTCAAGCAGCAACTAAAATCTCTCCAGAAATCCCAGAGAGATTTGTCCCTAAACCGTATCAGTACTTTACTGAAAAGGAGAAAGAACTGTACAAGATAGATGAAGAGGCTCTTATTTATCTGACAATGGCAATTCCAAATGAAATCTACAATCGTGTAGACAGTCAGAGCTCTGCTAAAGCAGTTTGGGATGAATTATCAAGGCAGTTTGAAGTAAGTGAAGCCTCCATCCAAGCCAAGCAGAATCTATGCATAAATGCCTATGAGGGGTTTCACACAAAGGAAGGAGAGACACTGCTAGATACCTACAACAGATACAATATCATTCTAAATGACTTGCGGAGGAACAATATCTCTAAATCTGCTTCAGAGATAAATTATAAGTTTATCAAGAACCTGAATCCTGAGTGGAAGAACTTTGCCATCAAACTCCAGATGTCAAAGAACATGGCTCAAGAAAACGTCACTGATATCTTCTCTACTCTTTCTCAGCATGAGGATGAGGTGAGAACTATTAATAATGAGTCCAATAATCTAAAGGATTTCGTGGCTCTCATTGCTGGCAAAGGAAAGAGTTCAGTTCCTATATCCTCTGCAAGGTCAAAGAAAAAAGTGTCTAAAGCTCTTGTTACTGAGGTTATTGAGTCCGATTCTGCTTCAAGTGATGAAGAACTGGAGATTGACTCTGATGACGATATACAGAGGTTCTCTGGGAACCTGGCCATGATCACTCGGCAATTCAGGAAGAGCTTTGGCAAGAAAAAGTACTACTCAAAGCCAAAGTACGAAGGACACAAGAAAGAGAAGTCTGAGATGCGATACAAGCCAAGATATGGAAGAAGACAGGAAAGTCGACAAGAGAGGAAAGATGACAGGAAGGAAGGTAGAAGAGAAGAAAAGAGAGAGGAGAAGAAAGAAGAAAGAAAAGATGAACTGGGCAGATGCTACAACTGTGGAAAATTTGGGCACTTCTCCAGACATTGCAAGTTCAAGAAAGTGAAGAACTCAGAATATTATGCAAGGAAGTCACTCATTGCCAAGAAAGTTGAAGAGGGAAAGGTGCTATGAAGAGGAAAACTGGTTGTTCCAGAGTTCTGATGATGAGGAGCAGGCGCACTTCACCTAAGTATCCTACATGGCAAAACTGGATGGTGACGACGAAGCTTCTGAGGCACATTCCGAAGATGCAAACTCTAAGGTTAGTGATAATTCTGAACTTATTGAATCTTTGATGGCCCAAATACATAATATGAAAGATGAATTTGCTTTATTGAAAGGTAAACTTAGCTCAGCACATCAATCAGTCTTGAGTTTTCGTGATGAAAACGCTTTACTGAAAGTTGTTGTGGAAGAAAAAGAAAAAGAAAAGGATGGTTTAAAAGCTGAAAAGGATTCTTTAAACAAAAAAATATCTGAATTAGAAAAGGATCTTGTAAATCTCAACGCTGAAAAGGGTGAGTTTAAAATCAAATTTGAAGTTTGTTTTCAAGAAAGAAATGAAGCCTACACCAAGATAAAGCAATTGGAGGATATTAACATGAAACGAGGTCAGACTGAGCAGACATTAAACATGTTAACCACTAAACTCCAAGATGAAAGGTTTTACAAAGTTAAACCAGGTTTGGGTTTGCCAATTAACGAGGTTTTGAAAAAGGTACCGGAGCACTTATATAATTTTGATAAACTTGGATCCACAGTCAGACCCATTCCTAACATTCGTGCAACCTTTGTTGAAGCAAGTACTCCTAAACCTTTTTACAGAGACCAAAGGTCGAGAAGAAATGGCAGAGAACAAGTCTTGTGGCACTGATTCTCAAAATCCATTTAAATCAGTTGTTTTACATATAGTGATTTGAATAAAAGCTATGAGACTAGAAAAATCGAATTTACTGAGTCTGAATCACTATTCACCACACCTTCAAAAGAATCAGTCGGCACCAACACAGTTCCACTTGAGACTGAATGCAAATATGATGAGTATGAATCGGATGTCGATCCGTCAAATATATCATCAGTCTCAAATCCCATTGTTTCTAAACCTTTACTTGTTGAAGAGGTTGAAGAAGAAACTGTCATCACGAATGAATCTTGTTTTAAAAATGACAAAATGGAGTTTATTGAAAACAAGACTGAAGAAATGTTTAATGAAATGATGAATGCTTCAGACTTTGATCCTGTTTCTAATCTAAAAGAGTCAAATTCTGTGAGTGATAATACATCTGAATTGATGAAGCAAATTGATATGTTGCAACAGTCTCTTGATGAGGTTGAAGATGAAAACTTTGATCTCAAATTTAAACTTGAAAAATCTTTGAAAGAAAATCAAGAGCTTTGCACAGAGATCAATGATTTGAAAATTGCTTTGTTTAAGAATGCTTCAAATGATAAACAGATGTTCAATGATCCAAGCTGGAAGGTAAGAACTAATCCAGAATTTGATGCTCCTGCAAAATCTTCAGTTGTTTACTCTGATTGTCCTGAATATCCACCTAGTATCTAGAAAATAACCACCCTCTAAGATAGAGACTAACAAGATTCATGTTTTTGTTTTAGATATAAGAGGAAATGGAGTTGGGAGGAGTAAGAAGAATAAATTTGATGGTTTGAATAAAAATGCTAGTTTAAACTTTAGTGAATCTTTAGTGAATAAAGTTGATAGATTGAACAATTGTATTACAGATAGTGATATTTTGAAAAGTAATTCTTTTGATGGACATGAATGTAAGATTTGTTCAGATAAATCTAAGTTTATGACTTTTCCTCGAAAGAATCTATATTGCAAACACTGCTGGGATAATTCTTTCAAATACTACTGCACTCCTAAGTCCAAAAAAAGTAAAAGAAAAGCTAAATTGAACCTTACTTCTACTTCTAATTAATTCTAATTCTAATTCTTTCACACAACCCAAAGTGTTTCGTGCTAAGGTTCCCAATCCAAGATCTAAAAAGCATTTTCAGGAATTAAATGTTAATATGGTTTGGAAATGGGTTCCAAAACCTCGATATGAATGGCGAGTGAAAGTTAAAACTGCTGATATTCCTGAATTGCTTGAAGGTAACAACAAAGGACCCATTCTGATATGGGTACCAAAGCAAAACTAATTGTCTCTTTTGCAGGCATGTCGATTGTGGGTGATAGATTACGGGTGTTTACGCCACATGACAGGATTCAAGCACCTCTTGCATAACTATGTGGAGGAACCTGCCGGAGCAGTTCGTTTTGCAAACTCTGAAGTAGAAGGAAAGGTCAAAGGATACGGAATGTTGGATAATGGAGTTGTAAAGATACAGAAAGTGCTATATGTTGAAGGACTTGATCATAATTTGTTTAGCACAAGTCACTTCTGTGACATGAAATATCATGTCCTCTTCACAACAACTCATTACTACCTTGAGGATCCAAATGGTTACGAAGTCTTCAAAGCTGAACACCATGAAAATCTATATTATGTAGATTTTCCGATATTGTCAGCCACGCGTCCAGTATGCCTATTAGCCAAAGCATCTAAAGCACAATCGTGGACGTGGCATCGCCGCTTGTCTCATCAAAATTTCAGATCAATAGCCGAGCTACAGAGACAAGGTTTGGTCAAAGGTCTACCAGAAATGAGGTTTGAGAAAGACTCACTATGTTCTGCATGTGAGATAGGCAAAATGAAGAGAAGCTCATTCAAGTCCAAAGTTGAATCATCAACCTCATCTGCACTAGAACTTCTTCATACGTCTTAGTAATGATAGATGACTATTCACGGTATACATGGCTCGAGTTTCTTCGCAACAAGTCAGATGCACCAGAATTGATTATCGCTTTTATAAAACGCATTCAAGTACGTCTTCAATTGCAGTTCGAACTCTTCACAGTGACAACGGCACGGAGTTCAAGAATGACACCTTGCAGAGTTATCTCATCTCTGTGGGAATCTCACATAACTTCTCCGCAACCTACACTCCACAGCAGAATGACATTGTTGAACGGAAGAATACCACTCTTGTTGAAGCTGCTCGTACTATGCTTGCATATTTCGATCTATCCATGTATCTTTGGGCTGACGCAGTCGCGACAGCTTGCTTCACTCAGAATCGTACCATTGTGGTCAAGTGCTTTAATAAAACAACATATGAGTTAATCAACAATCATAAACCTAATATCAAATTCCTTCGTGTTTTTGGTTGCAGGTGTTACATTCTACGCGAGCGTCAAGGTCTATCAAAATTTGATAAGAATGTGGATGAAAGATATCTCGTCGAATATTCGCTGACATCCAAAGCTTATCAAATCTACATCATTCGCATCAAGACGATTGTTGAAAGCATGAATGTCTCCTTTGATGAGAACTATACACGGACTTCTGAACACAACGGTTCAGAACTCGGACTTAAGAACAAAGCTTCTATTCACTCCCGAATAGAACCAACTTCTAAAGAATCTACTTCTTCTAACTCTAACTCTACTTCATCTGAGTTAGATTTGTTGTTTATTGATGCCTTCGATGATATTTGTGCAGACTTTGACAAAGGCATATCTACATCAATAACAACCTCGGAGGTCCCCTACTATTTCTGAAGATATGTCTGGACCGTCCGAAGAAGTCACTGAAACTTCATCTCCATCCGGTACAACTAAACCGTTAGTTTCTGACTCTACTAATGCTGAATCTGTCTCTGCAGATATTCCTTCTAGAAATGAAGTCACGAGTACTTCAACCGCTATTCCAGAAGTTTCAGTATCAGAAACACCTGTACAAGATGTCCAGAGTACATCTGTAGATCTACCTGCCGTGCATGATGAATACAATGCATCCAATACGCAACAAACAGTTGAATCCTTACCAAGCACACATCGTTGGACTAAGGATCATCCCCTGCATAATGTGATAGGTGACGTACAATCTAGTGTTACGACATGGTCCGCATCAGCTAATTTCTGCATGTTTTCAAGCTTCCTTAGTTCCCTAGAACCAAAGAAAGCATCAGAAGCTCTACATGATCCCTTCTGGATTTCAGCTATGCAAGACGAGCTTCTGCAATTCGAATGGAACAAGGTATGGCGCTTGATCCCACTACCTAAAGGTAAAACTGTCATTGGAACAAAGTGGGTATTCAGAAACAAGAAAGACGAGGCTGGAGTAGTTGTGAGAAACAAAGCTCGATTGGTTGCAAAAAGGTACTGTTAACAGGAGGGCATTGACTATGATGAAACATTTGCCCCTGTTGCAAGGATCGAAGCCATCAGAATCTTCTTAGCATATGCAGCGTACAAAAACTTTACAGTCTATCAAATGGACGTAAAGTAAGCTTTCCTAAATGGCGTTTTGCATGAGGAGGTCTACGTGGCACAACCTGAAGGTTTCATTGATCCTCATCACCCTGATCATGTCTACGTGCTAGACAAAGCACTGTATGGTCTTAAACAAGCACCAAGAGCCTGGTATGAAACTCTAACTAAATTTCTCCTAGCTTCTGGCTTTAAGAAAGGTACGGTTGGCACCACCTTATTTCTCAAAAGGCAAGGTGAGGACTTGATTCTCATTCAGATTTATGTTGACGACATAATATTTGGGTCGACAAATCAGAAATTTTGCAAGGACTTTTCTAAAATCATGGAAACAAAGTTTGAAATGTCGATGATGGGTGAGTTAAATTTCTTTCTTGGTTTACAAGTAAAGCAATTACCCGAAGGCATTTTCATCAATCAAGCTAAATATATAAAAGATATGTTAAGAAAGTTCAATATGTCAGATAGTTCAATCATGAAAACACCAATGGCTACTAGTACACTCTTAGATGCAGATCCCTCTGGTAAACCTGTTGATTAAAAGGTGTATCATAGCATGATTGGTTCTTTACTTTATCTGACTGCCAGTCGCCCAGATATAATGTTTGCCACATGTTTTTGTGCGAGATATCAGCCTAATCCTAAAGAGTCGCACTTTAATGCTGTTAAGCGAATCCTTAGATATCTCAAAGGCACTCCTAATTTAGGCCTTTGGTATCCAAAGGATTCTCGTTTTGATATAATTGCCTTTACAAATGCTGATCATGCAAGATGTAAGCTAGACCGGAAAAGCACCTCTGGATCATGTCAATTTATAGGTGACAAACTTGTAAGTTGGACATGAAAGAAACAAAACTGTGTTTCAACATCCACTGCTGAGGCTGAATATGTAGCTGCTGCTAGCTGTTGTTCACAAGTCCTCTGGATGAAAACACAGTTAAGGGACTTTGGGTACAACTACAAGCGCATCCCCTATTTATTGTGATTCCAAGAGCGCAATCGCCATAACAGCTAACCCGGTTCAGCATTCAAAGACCAAGCATATATATGTACGCTATCACTTCATCAAAGATCATGTAGAAAACGGTGATATCGAAATGCACTTTGATCAAACTAACTTCCAGTTAGCTGATCTTTTCACCAAGCCGTTGGATGAAAAGAGGTTCAAATTTCTCATCAGCAAACTTGGTATGTTGAACATGTCTTCTTAGCCTTACTCATGATTCGAGGGGGAGTATTCAGAATCTTAATCTTGTGTTTTATATATTTATTCTCCAACTGTTGCTAATGATATAGGAATCATTTTCACAAGTGATTACCATGATTTCTTTTATGTGCAGGATATTTCAAGTGACGATGGCTTCTAATCACATATGATTAGAACCCGTACTTCGGTGCTTTATTTTCTATTTTTGTTTTAAAAAAATTTATTATTATTAAGTTGAGGGGAAGATTAATAGACAAAGAGCTTAATTGCCAACCACCTTTAGTTTAAGGGGGAGAATTGCATCGTCAAACACACAAATGTTTTGACTTCTCCAAAATTTTTATTCTTCATGTTTATTTGTATTCCTTTGTGCTTACATGTACAAAAGGTTGTTGAACAACACCTTCTTTTAGGACAATACATGGGATTTAGTGTGTGAGCTTAACAAAACTTCCATGGATTCACGATAACCAGTGTTTCCTACCCAGGAAGTATTCCCTGAGTGATTGAGGGGAGAGGGGTCAAAAGATTTGAGTGTTGGTGTGTGAAGTGGTAAAATGGAAAAGAGAGATTGGTTAGAAGTGAGATTTAAAAGATTAAAAGAAAGAGGGTGAGCGAACAGAGTAAAAGAATATCAAA
Source organism: Arctium minus (assembly GCA_954870635.1). Taxonomy (NCBI): domain Eukaryota; kingdom Viridiplantae; phylum Streptophyta; class Magnoliopsida; order Asterales; family Asteraceae; genus Arctium; species Arctium minus. The sequence continues at coordinate 34,543,789 of OX941097.1, read as the reverse complement.
CTCTACACCAAACTTCTTTCTGAGTCGGGCAGCCACATTATCTGTTGTTTCACATTTCTTCGTGAATGACATTGAAAAAGGCACCTAGCCCATGCCATCTCTTGCATACAACCCCACCAGCTACTCATTCTTTTCTCAAAAAGAGAATGTTTCACATTTTCTGGGGACGCAGTACATACGCTATTGGTTCTTCATTTGGAAGATACTAATATTGAAAAAGAAGGAAAATTGCCCCACCTTCGACCATTTCTCATGCACATTGAGTCTTTGTATAATTTGTTGCTGTCTCAACAAGTTTACGTACTTTGAGCCAATATTGAAAAGCAATCATCTATGCTTAATTTCTTTCATACACATGCACAAGCACACAGAAATTTGTTTTCTGTCAGAACGTTCATAGATAACCATGTGTTATTCGATGATTGAATGGAAGTCCTGGGAGCCAACATCAAAACCAGCTCCTTATATAGTAACTCTGTGTTACTCAGTGACTGTGTGTTACTGACAGGCATTCCAAACTGAGTCATTTGTTGATTCAGGGTTACCACATTTATTTTATTTGAATATGAAAAGATTGAAATAATCACCTTCTCCATTCGGAGAGACTGCACTTATTTCCACACAGGGATATATACATGAAGACAACGCTTAATTGTTGACTATATAAACAAGGGGGAGATTGTTTTTGCTATGTTTTGATGATGATGATTCTCACCACTCATCAAAAAGGGGGAGAATTCAAAGAGAAAGAACATACAAGAATTTTCAAGATTTTTACTGAAGACTGCTGAAGAATTCAAAGATATCTAAGTGTCTGAGCTAATTTGATCTATTAAAAGTCTGACTGAAGATGAAAGTCAAAAGGACACTTCATTTAAAGAAAGAGGAAGATGAAGACTTATTTGATGTTTTCAAGAGTAGAGAAGACCCGAAGATAATTGCCAAAAAAATTTTAATCTTGAATCCAAAGGGGGAGATTGTTGGATCAAATAATTGTATTCAAGATTAAAGTTAATAAAGGGTCTAGTTTGTAATAGTGTTTAATACCTTAGGGGGTATTTTAGCTATTAGTTAATTTTAATAATGTCATGTTGACCTAGGTATAAATAGATTTTATTTTATAGGTTTTAGGTTAAATCCTGATAATTAAGAAAAACAGAGGTAGCCGTATTCTCTGTATTGTACGCATCAAGGTACCAAGAACACACACAAGGTTTTATCTAATTAATCAAGAGATCGTTGGTATGTTATTCTGATTTATCCCCGAGGACTCCTTTAGTCCTTTAGTCCTTAATCTTGATTCTAACGATCTCATCTAGTTGATTTAAGTGGTACAGATATTATCATGCCTTACACAGACGAGAAGGGAATTACAGTACTGAACAAGAGAGAATGTGATTTAGCATATATGCTAGAGATTCCAGTACTAGAACCTGAGAATGAAAATCTGAAGATTCAGAACTCATATCTTCTTGAACAGATTGATAAGCTGCAAGATGATAAATGCCTAAAGAAAGATTTTGTTTGCTCAGAATGCATTAATAATTCTAAAATTAATTATGCAGGAATCATTGAGTCAAAAGAGAAAGAGATCTTAATTTTCAAGCAAAGTTGAAAAGATCTGAAAGTCTTAATTCAAGCTCTACATGGTCAAAGAAGGAATTAATGCAAAAAGAGCTTGATGAGCTTAGAAGAAGAGCAAACATTGCTAGAAAAACATCTGAAGGGCTTAGAAAGACAAATTCTCAAGTCTTTGCGGAAAGAGATAAACTGAAAGATCAAGTCTTTAGTCTTGAGGTTGAGATTAATATGCTGAAAGAAAAAGGCAACCCAAGACAAAGACAATACAAAAGTCCAAGATGAGATGTTGAAGATTGAGAAAGAGAGAAAAGAATTTGCTAAAAAATTCTCTGATTTCTACAGAAAAGCCTTTGAAGAGAAGAAATCGTTGGAGCTTAAATGTGTTAAGCTTTCTCAACAAGTTTCAGACTTTGAGAAGTTATCATTCTTGAAAGAGAAAAGGTTGAGAAAGAGAAAAAAATATCTGAGCAGAAGAAAGTAAATTTAGACTTTTCTAAAGAAAAGAAAGTATTTGAGACTGAGATAGCTAAGCTGACAAGAAAGTTATCTGAGTTGTCAACAAACATTCTGGAGGAAAAGAAGACGAAATCTGAATTGCAAAAGAAGTTTGTTCTGATTGCAAAGGAAAGAAACAGTTTGTCGTCAAAGAAAAAGGAACTTGAAGAGATCGTATTCAAAGTGAAGCTGATTGAGCACAAGACGCCAGAGTCAATAGCTCAATCATCGAGAGATGATCTAACTGCATTCGAATGCTCATTCAATTCAGCAGCAAGTTCAATTTTTATTAATGTTTCTAACAATCCTTTGTTTGATGTAATTGATGATCATACTTCTGAACATAAAGATCAGATTCGTCCTTCTAACCTTTTCTATGACAAAAATGTTGATGATTCAGGTAACTTCAAGAAGAATAAGTCTCGGAAGAAAATGTTCTGGAGAAGGGAAGATAAAGAAAAAGATAGAGAAAATTGGATCTGGAGAGTTAAAGGATCTTCAGAGGAAAAGAAGAAAGAAAAATCATTTGTGCATACATCAAATGCTAAATGGAACTATGCCTCAAAAGGTAAAACTTTTTGGCAAACCTGATCTAGTTTACACAATCAATCAATTGATCAGGTTAGCACAAAAGAAAATTAGTTGTTCCTACTGTGGCTCAAATGATTTTGTAAGAAAAGATTATGTGAATAACTGGTATGGTTCTTACTTTATATCTCCCACTAGAACTGCAACTAACCCATTAGGACCCAACTACCAGTGGGTACCAAAAGCTAAATCTGTGTTGCAGGCACCCAAAGTTTAAGGGGGAGAAAGAACAATGACTTCTAATTACTACATATTAGGACTCTTGCCTCATTGTCAACAAGATGACTTCTAAGTATAACAGCTTAGGACTCGATCTTCATTGGTAAAAATGAATGATACTATTCTCATCGGAGAATAAGTAATAATGGCTTCTAATCACATCTGATTAGAACACGCACTTCAGTGTTTTGTGTTTTTTTTATTTGTTTAAAAAAAAAAACTTAAGTTGAGGGGGAGCTTAATTGTCAAAGAGCTTAATTGAAAAACTCCTTTAGAGCTTAGTTGTCAAACTCTTTTTAGTTTGAAGGGGAGAATTGCATTGTCAAACATCTTATGTTTTGACTTCTCCAAATTTTTATTCTTCATGTTTATTAGTATTCCTTTGTGCTTACATGTACAAAAGGTTGTTGAACAGCACGTTCTTTTAGGAAAATACAAGGGATTTAGTGTGTGAGCTTAACAGAACTTCCATGGATTCACGATAAACAGTGTTTCCTACCCAGGAAGTATTCCCTGAGTGATTGAGGGGAGAGGGGTCAAAAGAATTGATTGATGGTGTGTGAAGAGGTAAAATGGAAAAGAAAGATTGGTTAGAAGTGAGATTTAATGTTCAAAAGAAAGAGAGTGAGAGAACAGAGTAAAAGAATATTAAACTTTGCACCAAACTTCTTTCTGAGACGGGCAGCCACCTAATCTGATTGTTTCACATTCTTTGGTGACCATCATTGAAAAAGGCACCTAGCCCTTGCCATCTCTTGCATACAACCCCACCAGCTACTCATTCTTTTCTCAAAAAGAGAATGTTTCACATTTTCTGGGGACGCAACACATATGCTATTGATTCTTCATTTGGAAGATACTAATATTGAAAAAGAAAGAAAGTTGCCCCACCTTCGAACCCTTTCTCATGAACATTGAGTCTTTGTGCTGTCTCAACAAGTTTACATACTTTGAGCCTAAATTGAAAAGCAATCAACAGTGCTTAATTCTTTCATACACATGCACGAACACACTGAAATTTGTTTTCTGTCAGAACGTTCATAGATAACCATGTGTTATTCGATGATTGAATGGAAGTCCTGGGGAGCCAACATCAAAACCAACTCCTTATATAGTAACTTTGTGTTACTCAGTAACTGTGTGTTACTGACAGGCATTTTAACTTAGTCATTTGTTGATTCAGGGTTACACCTATTAAACTGTTTGAATTTGAAAAGATTCAAATGGTTACTGCTTGTTATTTGAATCTGCAAAGATTGAAATAATCACTCTTTCCTTTTGGGAAGACTGCTCTTATTTCCACACAGAGATCTATACATGAAGACAACGCTTAATTGATGACTATATAACCAAGGAGGAGATTGTTTTGCTATGTTTTGATGATGATGATTCTCACCACTCATAAAAAAGGGGGAGAATATAAAGAGAAAGACTATGACTGAAGACTACTGAAGATTTCAAACAATTCAAAGTGTCTGAGCTTATTTGATCATCTGAAGACCCGAATTCAAGAGAAGTGAAGACCCGAAGCAAATTGCCAAATTTTTTTTAATCTTGAATCCAAAGGGGGAGATTGTTGGATCAGTAATTGTATTCAAGATTAAAGTTCAGGGTTCAAATTGTATTTATTTAATAGTTAAGTTGTAATTGGGCCCAAGCCCATTAGGCTTATACGGCCTAAGTATTTATAGGTTTTAATTAATTAGGTTTTAGGGTTAATCCTCTAAGAATCCTCATTATTATCGTAATTCTAAGTATTGAAGAGGAGGCCGTACATTTTATCTGTAATCGTATGTATCAAGGTACCAAGAACACTCACACTTGTTTTCATTGATTAATCAAGGGATCGTGGTATGTTATTCTGATCTATTTATCTCTTGATCTTTATTGTGTGTGTGTGTTTTAATCTATCAACTAGTTATATGGGTTTAACAAATTTATGTCGGTTTCAAGGTCAAAGCCAAATAAAAATATGCTCTCATTGTTCTAAAACATTGACTAAAACATCGTGACGAAAATTCTCAATAAAAATATGCATACATGCTATGTGCAGCCAAACTACTCACACGTAACCCAAAGGGGAAAACAACACCACTGGACGCCAACAAAATTTCCACATCAAATAAACAAAACCCTACAAAATAAAATTCTCAATAAAACTCAGACATCAATATAATGAAAGGTAACTCTTCGTCCAAAACCTTAACATATGTGGAGGAGATCCAATATTAAGATCATAAGTAGTAGTTACTTGTCCAAGACTCTAAGCAGTGTCAAAATACGAACATTACCATATTTGAAAATAGCGTTAGGCAGCAATGAGAATAAACAAAGTCTCGACAAAGCCTGCAACCACATTCAATAAAATTATTCTATGCATGTTTAAGATCATGGTCTAAAACTTCTGTGTGCTAAATATTTCATGATTTCGTGGAATGATCCACATGGTGATTTTGGAAACATGAGAAATAATCGATGCAACTTATTTCAGAAATATATTTCGTGCATGAATTCGGTTGACACTCAAAACCTCGAAACCAGGCTCCTCGATCTCTTAGTTACACTATCGTCGTCCAGATGCTCAACATCTTAAGGCGAAGATCAAGGATTTCATAGGTTCACCTCACAATTTCTCCTCGAAATAAATCGATTCAAAAAGTCTATGGTTCTAATCCAACCAACCAATCGGACCCAAAACGGTCCCCCTAATGTGATCACCATGCTTACCGTCACTCCAAGTGACGAATACTAAAGTCATCAACCTCTCATAACGGTTTCTCACTTAGAACTTCTTCACTACCACAACGGTCGTCACATCAAAGTAGTCCAAGTATACACATGTAGCTCGTAGGTTCACCATAACACTGGCCAGGTGCAATTATGAACGTACTGTACATGCTCATCCTTGTTACTCTCGACGTGGTTCCCGCTCCTAGTGACTTCATTATCCTCAAAACATCCAATCTTATAGTGCCTATTGGTGCAATCTCACTTTCACTCACTTAAAAGTACGCTAGTTTGAGTCTTGGCATCCAAAATTAATACCTAATTCTCTCAAACTTAAGCTCTGATACCAACTTGTAACACCCTCAAATTTGGAAAGAGCGACTAATTAAAAATTTCCAAAAATACCTTAAAGGGTAATAAAATCCCTTACTGATAGTCCATAATTGAAATACATTTATAGGTTGAACCATCAACAAATAATTAAAGTCTTACGTAAAGACTAACTAAAGTCGAGTGTTACTATAACCCAATAACAATCGCTATCTCCAAATATAAATGCGGAAGACTTCATCAAGGTAATCACCTCTTCGAGCACACAATTAGCACTCATCGCTTCACAGTGATGCTAGAACTAATCCCGAAGTGGAACCTGATGCACATGCCGACAAATAAAAAGGTTAGGCTAACGCCTAGTGAGTTCAAAAGTTTTATATCATGATTATAAAGGAAAATGTAAGATGGAAATATTGTATCATACAATCATGATTCTTTAAGTGATTTTCTTTAAAATAAGAGAACAACCCATTTACCAACAATATGCATTTTATAGATGGACGCCTCAACGCCAAAACATTCTTTCATGAAATAATGAAATCCAACACTTACTCAAAACGAGAATAATGGTAATGCTCGAATAACGAAATTTGAGTAAACTATATAAAATAAACGACCAAACTATGAGTAAACTCAAGTCTCCAAAATTGTAACCCTTAAATCAAAGCGTCACTGAAACAAGGATAAAACTAAATACCCCAAAACAACACCTCTCGGTGACAGGGGAATCCCGAATTCCAAGGCTAGTGGAGGAACACAAAAGTAGGCCACATTCCAAGTTACTGAGCTCACCATACTAGGAATCACATGGCCACGAGCTCGCCGACTCGTACTAAGATGTGGGGGGCACCCGAGGATTCCTAATCATGCTCATTCACTAGGATTTACATTTACGATCCATGGCTAGTAACCGGTCCAACATAACCGTACCAAAGAGCCTCCGAGGATCTAATGTCTCAACTAGCTACAAATGGGAAGTGACTATCCCATAAAAATAGGATCAGAAATTAACTCGCGGATGCAGGTCCGGTTATTGGACTCCAAGAGCTCTCACCAACAAGTCCTCGAAATCCCAAGACTAATCTGACACCAACATATAAATAATAGCCCATTTTCTTTTTAAATAATAAAGACCGACTCATATGCTTATGGATTCATTGTATTACAGTCTAAAACATTACATGACTCCAACTGAAAGACCAACGCATTCAAAACATGTAATTCTCAAATGATGCGCATTAACCGCCATCTTACTCAAAAACTCCACGACGGGCTATTAAACCGGAAAAATGTCCTCAAGACTCATTTATTTTCAAATATGCATTTCCAAGTTTTAACTGCTGATAAGAATGAAAATCATAAAATGAGACTATATACATTCTTTCAAATACCTCTCATAAATGTGCAAGTAAAACTTTAAAAAAACATCTCATTTCATGAATGATGCATAAAACCCGACAAACATTTAAAAGTGTATTTCTTTGACTGAAGATCTATTTATGCAATAAATCATCAAAACACATTCATTTGTGACACCTTTATCAAAATACCCAAAAATCCCAAATGTGAGTGTTTTACAAAGTTTATAAAGTTAAATAATTCAAATAATCTAATATTACCAACTAACCCAACATTTGATAATTTCATGTAAAACACATAAACACTTTAAAATGGACATTTTGCCATGTACAACGTTTTCACAAATCAACTTGAACTCACCTTGCTAGATTTAGGCTAAATCTAGGTTTTACCCCCAAAACTTGAATCACGAATGATGAAGGCTTGAACCACCAAGAAACCTCCCTAGATATTAGATTCAACACATCTACAAGATTACCTTCACCACACAAGTCATCAAAATCAAACCCAAGATGAAGGATGGAAGGGAAAAAGATGAAATCATCAAACCCTAGCTTAAAATTGAGATAGATGAGGAGATTAACACCACCAAATACTCTTGTATACTCCAATAGACTTCCAATATCTTGCTAAATCCTTGAAGAGATCTCAAAAAAGAAACCATGGAAACTTGAATCACCAAAATCGGAGTTAGGAGGAGAAAGTTATGTGGAAATGAAGTTAGACCTCCAAAAATCGCGTATAAAACCCTCAGATCGTTTCCTGCGGTTTGGAAGCCGCGGGGTAAGCCGTGCCCTTCCCCAACACCCATCAAGAGGGTTCCATGGCCTAGGTCGCGGCCTAGGGTCGCCCACCAACCCGTGGGCCTCTGAAATCCCCATTTATCACGTCTGATCACTGTGTTGGCCATAACTCCTTTGTTATAGCTCCGTTTTCGCTCCGGAAAGAACCGTTGGACTCGTAACTAAATACTTCATCCATCAAGACTATAAAATATAGGATTAGATTCCAAAATCCTATATCTTATTTTTCCCTTAAAACATTCGATTTCTGTATTAACTTGAAACGATACCTTTTCGAAATCGGGGTGTTACATATGGTGTTTATGTGCACATCATCTACTTGTAATTTATACACCAAAAACCTATAGGAGGCGCTATTCTTGGCTGGGACAAGGTATATGCAATCTATGGTTTTCGGTCCAAGCTTAGTCATCTTTGGTAGGTAATTTACCTTTCCATAATTCATATGGAGATTGATTGCTTTTTTTATGAGGGATCTTGTTCAATATCATATTTGCAGTGAGATAGGCTTCACCCCATAAACTGTGTGGAGCCCCAGAAGTGATCAACATTGAGTTGATCATGTTCTCTAAAGTTCTGTTTTTCCGTTCGGCTACCCCATTTTTTTGAGGAGTATAGGGTGTCGTGGTTTGATATATTATACCATGAGAAGAGCAAAATTCAGCAAAGTCATGGGATTTATACTCCCCTCCTCTATCAGACCTTAGAATTTTGATCTTCTTGTCTAGTTGGTTCTCGACCTCGACTTTATAAGCTTTAAACATGTTGAGAGCCTCATCTTTGGTATGTATCAAATAAACATAAATGAACTTACTGCAATCATATATAAATGATATATAGTAGTTTTTCCCTCCTCTAGTTGGTGTTGCCTTAAAATCACACAAGTCCGTATGGATTAAACCATGTACTTCATTGGATTTCTAAATAGATTTGTGGGGGTGACTTGAGTATTTAGAGTCTACACAAGTCTCACACTTTGTAATCTTGCTCATTGAACATTTAGGTAACATGTTAAGATTCATCATCCTTTGTAAGGAGCGAAAATTAACATGTCCCAATCGAGAATGCCACAAATAAGATAAGTCTATCATGTACATAGAAGTAACAACAGCACTAGGGCCGACTTTCGTTTTATTCATATCAATAGCATAGTTATTTACAGTGCTAAGCTTAAAGAGCCCCTCATGTAGGTAGCCCTTGCCAACATAGACACCACCTTTAGTGATGACAAACTTGTTCGATTCTATTACAACTTTGAACCCTTTGTTACTAAGAACAGGTCCAAATATCAAATCTTTCTAATTTCCGGTACATGTAAGACATTTGAGAGCAAAATCTCTTTCCCAGAAGTGAGCTTTAGAGTCACGCTTCCTTTCCCTTCCACCTTTGATGTAGTTGCATTCCCCATGAACATTGGTTCCTCGTTGTAGACTTTCATATAGGTAGTAAACAGATCATAGCAGTTGCATATGTGCCTTGATGTTCCCGTATCGAGCCACCAATCAACAGAATTGGTCACCATGTTTGTCTCGATCACTCCAACGAACCTATTTTCTGAATCAACAATGTTTGCTTGATTGGATGGTCCAGCACCACCGCTTCCTCCTCCTTGATTCCTTTTGAATCGACAATCTTTGGCTCTATGACCACCCTTTCCGCATACCCAACATAGTATGACTTGCTTTTTGAAAGGACGTTTGAGAGGATATAGGGGGTTCTTTGCATTGAATGGAGGTTTCACCATAGGACATTTACCTTTGAATTTCAGAGATCGTTCGTTGATGAACTTCTCTTTGGAGGATTTACCCGTCACCACGTTGGCGTTGGGATCCAAAGAGAGAGCATCTGCCTTTTCTGTTTTTCGATTGTCCTCCTCAACTCGGAGTTTCAATACAAGTTGATCAAAAGTCATCTCCTCAATTAGATGCTTGAGATACAAATTGAAATCCTTCCAAGTAGGAGGCAATTTCTCAATGATTGAACTAACCAAAAAGTTAGAATTGATACCTATACCTTCTACATCGAGTTCATGAGCCAAGACTTGAAGTTCCTCCACTTATTTGACAACAGATTTGGAATCGTTCATTTTGAAGTTTAGGAACTTTCCCACCGCGAATTTCTTAGAGCACGCCACTTGGGTCTTGTATTTGGTCTCCAACGATTCCCATATCTTCCTTGCGGCATTGAACGTGGAGTATATATCATACATAGAATCATCTAATGCATTCAAGATATAGTTTCGACAACTATATTCATTGCTCGACCAATTATCGACAACCCTTTGAAATTCCATTATTTGTCTAGCGGTATGTACGTTTTGTCCTTCACTCGCAGGCGGATTTGTTGGTGCCTATTCTGTGAGAACATTTGTAACTCGCAGCATGGTCAAGAAAAACAACATTTTATGTTGCCAACGCTTGAAATCCGAACCCTTGAGTTTGTCGGGTTTTTCAACGTGGTTCTTCAATATCGTTGATTGATCCATTTGTTTCTATTATATAGAAACAAATTCCGTCTTAGATTGTTAACCAATCCAACGATATTAACAAAAACAATACTAAAATAAGAAATTTCAACAAAATTGAACCAAAGTTAGGGAATAGAAATGGAACCTTAACGATGAAATCGAATCCTTGAAGAAATCGAGAGATAGAAGCCTGCAACTACGCAATGTCCTAAGACGAAATTTCGCCCCCAATCATGCATTGGTAATCAGACGTCGTCATGAGGATACGACTATCTAATTGGATTGATGCACGTCAATCCAATTCCATCGAATCGATAATACGTTTCATGAAATTATGTATGAATATGGAGAGAAATTATGTAGGAATTTCGTGTGTGAAAAATGGAGGGAAGTGAAGGTTTATATACTTTCACATTCCAACCGAAATTAACTTCCAGAAAACTGTTCCAGATATGAATGCGGGTTTGGGGCGGGTTTACCCGCATGGAAGTTGCATGGAACTCCCATTCACTTATGTCTGATTTTAGCAAAAATCTCACTTAATGGTCATTAGAGCCCCAAGGCCCATTCTTTTGACCATTAAATATTATGTAATCCCTCACTAAAGCCCAATGAAAACTCCTTCCAAGGGCCTTTCTCCAACTTGTTAACTAGAGTAAGTTTGAACTTATAAACTTACAAAAGTTTCCAAAAGTTTCCTATATGGGACAATGTGGTATACCAATACCTAACACCACGAACAACTTATCATTGGCTTTTCATCCACATCCTCCAAATGCAACTAGGGTGCATGTAATGTAGAAATTTACTTTGACGACATACTTTTTAAGTGACTCCTATCCAACCAAGAATTTAGAACTTTAAGCGAACTTGCAACACCCTCGGATTTGGTAAAAGCAACTAATAAAAATTTTCGATATCACATCAAATAAAAGACAAACTTTTTCCTACAAATCAAAACTCAATAAAAAAATTCTATAATTGACCTCAACAATAATGACATCAGTATTAAGCAATGACTAAAATGAAGTCGGGTGCTACTTATCCCCAATACAAGTTGCTACCCATAAAACTAATGCGAAAGACTTCTCCAAACCAATCTCACTTGTGCATGCAACTAGCACTCATCTCTTCAGAAAAACGCTAGTACCATTCCCCAACCTAAACCTGATGCACATGCTGACAAATAAAAATGGTTAGGCTAACGCCTAGTGAGTTCAAGAGTTTTCAACATGAACAAATATATTTGTTAAAAGGAAAAGATGCAGTTTAAATCATTATCTTTCAAAATGATTTCTTTAAATATTAAACGACTCATTTTCCGATAACACACACCTTTTAAAGACAAGTGTCCCAACATAGGCATTCCTCTGTAAGGCATCTTCAACCCCAAACTCACTAAATGGTGAAATGCAATTGGACTCCCAATTTATAAAAACGCGGATATAACTTTATTTTCCGAAACACCAAAACACGGGAGGGGCATAATACTCAACCTAGTTGTGTGCAAAACCCGAATAATCTGAAATCTGAACCCGAATATGAACCGAAAATAAGTTGTTTTTGTAAAACCCGAATACCCCAAAATCCGATAATCCGAAAGCCGACTTTTTGAGGGATATTTGGGTTCGTATTGGGTTTGATCTTTGGCCACCCGACCCGTCTGAAAACCCAAAATAATATACATATATATTTAAAATATTATAATTAATATATTTATTTTATCTAATTATCTTTTGAAAATCGTAAATTCTAGTCTTTTGAAATGTTTTCTAATTTTTAAACTTACTATTGATTTCATCAATCTCTCAATCGATTGTATTCATCCTCAAAATTGATTGAATTTATATATAATTTTTGCATTATATAATACTCGAACCCGACCGACATCAACCTGAAACCCGACCAACCCGAACCCGAAACAATCCGAAACCTAAAATTCGGGTCTAGATTTCCATACCCGAAATCCGATCTGGTTTCTAGTTTGCCCACCGACCCGTCCGATGCACACCCCTAACTCAACCCATAAATCTTGAATAAAAATCCATATATGCAAAATGTCACCGAAAACATGGATAATAAAATAATACAATTTAAAACCCTATTAACACCTTCCGGTAACGGGGGAGACCCGATTCCGTTGTACGTGGCGGAACACAAAGTTAAGCCGCATAGCCATGTTGTCGAACTACACCTTAGATCGTAACTATATTGTCTGCTCTGCCGAGCTACACCTCCAGTCGGACTGTATTTCAAGTCGTAAAAACACCGTATCCCCCATTGCCTGCTCTGTCGAGCTACACCTCAAGGATACGCGATCTTATTGTCTGTTCGTTCTCTAGTGGAGTTTCATCCTCAAGGTACTCATTCGATCCCTAGTGCCTACTCCGTAACATTCAAGATAGGAGCCTCAGATCCTTACTTGATAACTCATGATGTCTAACCCTCGTGCACAAGAATTAGCACATCAAATCACAAAACCCATGGTCCTGAAGTACAACCCATAAAGGTTCCTCTCCGCAAAACAACCGGAACAAGAACAATGCCAACACGGCATAATTTCCAAGGTGAGAATATCAAGACTCCTCACCCTTAAATATGACTAACTTACATGCCTATGGATCCAATGCATTACAGTCTAAACATATAACTCCAAATAAATGACACACACACTCAAAACATGTATTCTCCAAAATAAAGTGCAATAAATGCAACTCATACTAAAGTGTCGCATTAAGTTATTAAAGTCGGACAAATGTCTTCAAGACCCGACACAGACGAAAACCGATCTTTAAGCCCAAAATCAAATGACCATATGTTAAAATCACGAAATGCAATAAAATGCTACGACCAATGTTTGTGTAGACACATGCTCCAAAATACATGAATAAATGCCAACATAGTTTAGATTGAGACAAAAGACAATTTTATAATCCCATTGACTCTTTTAAAACGTCCCATAACACAAATCAAACATTTCCTATAACACACATTAAAATGCAATTACTCCAAGAGACATACACTCGTATGATAGATCATTAAAATGTCAATCAGGTTTACTCAATAAAATACTTGAGTTACATCTTTTCCCCAAAACCAAAAGGTTTACAATTCTGAAACGTTCACAAGGTTGGGAATGACCAAATGTACACTAACTCGCACGTTGGTAATTTTTAAAACATTTCACGACACAAAATACATGTAATACCAACAACCACAAAAATGCATTTTTACCAAATAATCTCTATTTATGCAAATAAGTCATCGAAACCTTTTCATTTTGATATATTTATCAAAATACCCAAAAATCCGAAAAATGGTGTTTTACAAGTCTATAAAGTTAAACACTTCAGATAATCAAAACTTAACAGATAATTCAACAGTTAATAATTTCATGTAAAACATGTAAACATTTAAAAATGAAATTTTGGCATGTACACCATTTTCACAAATCAACTTGAACTCACCTTGCTAGATTTAGGCTAAATCTAGATTTTTCCCCAACTTGAGCTCTTTTGAAGAAATTGAATCTTCAAGCCAAAACTCCCAAAAACCTAGATTCACAATTTTTCAACCATAAATATACATATTCAACCATTTAGAATTGATCCCCAAACATTTTACAAAATTCCTAATTTGGCTAAAACCCTAATTTTTGACCTAATTTCTCCAAAATCATCAAATCCTAAATTTGAGAAACCAATCACTAGGAAATCATCAATGGAGTATTTATATCTTACAATAGGGTTTAGAAATGGAGAGGATGAACTTACCACTTAGGTTTTGGTGAAAACCTAGAAAACCCTAAAATGGAGCTTGAGGTTGAAGATGAAGATGGAGACTCTTGATCCTAGCTCCCAATCCTTAACTTGTTGATGATTTACCTCCATAATACCCAATGATATGTGCCAAAGAAGACCCAAAATCACCATATACGTTTTTGGTTTGTTCTAGAGAGAGTTTGGGAAGAGATGGGAAATGAGATAAGGTCATGTTGACCAAACATATTTATAATACTTGTCGACCATTTTATGGACGTCGGCCGATTGTTAGTCGCACGACCATCGCAAGGTTATTCTCGACCACGATTACACTAACGTATGACCCAACGTTCTTCTAATGTTTATTCAATGCAGGCTTAATGCTCTTAAAGACCAACGACTATAACTGACCTGAACCATTAAAGCCATTATAGAGCTTCGACCGTTACGCCAAAGATTCAATGACACATTTATGAAGATCAAAGAATATAAATACCTAAGATATACCCTTCATTCAAATAACTACGGAATCTAGTCATCAGCACTCGAATATTACAAGTTACGCGGAAGAACTCTTACGAAGCTCTTTTTCTCGAATTACACGACATCAGCGCTACACTCACGACCGAAGTATTTTATACACGATCTACACTTGTTTTTCATATTTATCATGTATAACAATGTAATACACAAGGACGACCCCTATTTGGCGATCATAGTGCTCGACGACTCTTCTTGGTCGTTCGTTGTTTTTTCCAAGTTCAGGTTTTTCCGCGTCACCAAATCTTTTGTCTTACTATTTTATTCGTTGTCGCACGTCTTGTCGCTTGGTTACTTTCTTTAGTTGGATAAAGATCCACACCGACCTTAAGTCTTCCATTGGACGATTTTTGGCATTAACAGTTTGGCGCCCACCATGGGGCCCCATCTAAAGAAAATCCTCGACAATCGTGCACCGTACTAATAGTTTCCTTGAGTGTATTTTTTCTACAGGATAATGTCCAATCCACAGGGGACTTATGAACACATCATCGCCCAGATGAACATGGAGTTGATAGTTGCGAGCACATGTATTGATGAATTGACCAATCAGAGCTTGAGAGCAGCTGAAGCCATCGCATCGTTGAGGAGTCAAAACTCGAAAGGTGCATCAGGATCACAAAACGGTGTTGGACCGTCTAGTATGCATTGGTCGAGGCCTCCACCTCCCAATTAAGCAAGACCTTCATTCCCTGGCGTCCCTAATCAAGCAATGCCAACGATGCTACCACCACCGCTGCCTTTTTTCCACACGACAATCCCTACAGCACCACCTCTGCCCTCAATTCTCACAATGTCGTCTATGGCATCAATTGCTTTGATGTTAATGCCAACCTTCCTCTATAATGGTGAAACCTCGGATTCTTCGTAGCAGAATGAATTTCAAACATCTGGATTCGTTCCTGGAGCAACCCAAGGTGTCAGTCAAGACGATCCAGTCTCTCAACGGTTGAAGATGTTGGAAGAACAGAATGAGCGAGTCTTTTCGCTACTTGCCAAACTACCAGGAGTAGCAGTACCTGTCAATGTCAAGCCTCGTACAGGATTTCAGGCATCGCCTTTTTTCGATGAGATAGCTATGGTCGACGTCCCTAAGAAGTACAACATTCAGACATTCACACCGAATTACTCTGGCATCATGGATCCAACTGAACACGTCGCACAGTACAAGCAGTTGATATGGACAGTGTCGATCCCGCACTAGTATCAAGAGGTGTGTATGTGCAAAAGTTTTGGGGCGACCCTCACTGGTGCAACCCTTCAATGGTTGATCATTCTTAAACCCAAGTCCATCAATTATTTCGCTGAGTTGGTAAACCAGTTTTTCCAACAATTCGCAAGCAGTCGCAAGATAGAGAAGCATATTAGTGACTTGTACTATGTCGTGTAGAAGGTTGGAGAGTCTATCCGGAGTTATTTCAATCGCTTAAATGCCGAGATGATTAGTGTTTGTAATTGTGACATCAAGGCCGCGATCGAGGCATACAAACGTGGTCTAGATGAAAGTTCGGGTCTCTACACTGATCTAACAAAATACCCCCGGAGAACTTCGAAGATGTACGAGCAAGAACTTTAGCCTACATGAGGGTTGAAGATGACGCTGCCTTTCGTCGTAAACACTCTAGCGAGAAAAAATCGCTAAGTGTGAAAAATACGGAATTCAAAACCAAAGCAACAGTCAAAGCAGAACCATAGCGACAAATATTGAACGTCAGGTTCGATAAGAAGAAGACCTCGACCACAACCAAGTTTCCCCAATACCCAAAGATCTCCTCTTATGGATTCAAAGGGACTTCTAAGGACTGGTCGAGGCCTTGAGGAACGTACAAGTGACCATTCGTTGTCCGCAGAAAAGCGACAAAATTGATGACAAGAAGGACAAGACCAAATGGTGCGACTTTCACAGTGACCATTGTCATATGACGGACGATTGCATAACTCTTAAAAAGGAGCTCGCTTGGCACGTTCCAAAGGGCAATCTTAAAGAAATACTCGACGAACCAACAACACTAATAACGTCCTTCGACCACCATCTCTTGTTCATGAAAAGGTCATGAACTGCGTTACGGGAGGTTCTGACGTCTGTGGATTGACTTATTCTGCAGCAAAAAGATATGACAGTCGAGGGGCAAATGTTAGTGTATAAATTGTATCCAAGATTTAATGTGTAAAGTCAAAGTTTAAGTATGTAAAGTCAATAGAGTAAATCTTAGTTGTTTGAGAGTTTCTTTATCTTGAGTGTTTAGTGTCTTGAGAGTTTTAGTTCATAGGTATAAATAGTTTTGTTGCTTTGTAAGAGTTAGTAGTACTTCATATTGTAATATCAATACGAATTGACTTTCTCTCTCTACTCTCTCTCTAGAACCTTGATTGTTAAATCTTGATCTTGTTTGTGCTTGAATTGTTGGGAATTACATTTTCAATTGGTATCAGAGCAAACAAGAAGGAGCAGATTCGGATCAGATTTGAAGATTTTCTTGAAATATTTTTGGCGGACTGAAAAACTAATGTTTGATTTCTTTGTATCTTGTTTTTGCACAATTAAATCAAGAATTTGATTTAATTGTGTGCGTTTTATCAATAGGATCAAGTTTCGTTCATATCACATAGACTAATTTCAATTTTAGATTGATCAATTTGATCAAAATGTTGTTTTCGTGAATAGTTGAAAGTCGAACACTGTAAATCGAATTAATCACTATAATTTTCAATTGCTTTTGTAATTTCAGTGTTGTAATCTTGTTTCGTATTGTATAGTAGACAAATTGTGTGATTTTCAGATTCAGAAATCAAGATTTACTTAATTTTTGATCGATCAGGCCTAGAACGCGCAAGATCTGTGAAACGCGCAAGTTCATCGGAAGAACGCGCAAGTTGAAGAAATTTGTCTCAAACGTGCAAAGCGTTATTAGCGAGTTCATAGAACACCCAAGTCAAAGCCTGCGTGTTTAGCTCTTTGGTCTGCGAGTTTGTGCCAGCTTTCATCTGCGAGTTTTAGCTTGCGAGTTTGTTAAACGCGCAAGTAGACCTTTGCGAGTTCTAGAAACGCGCACGGTATAGTCTGCGAGTTCATCAGGAACAGTGCTTTGCGAGTTCCAGTGCTTTGTGAGTTCCAGTGCTTTGTGAGTTTCAAGTGTCTGCGAGTTTAGTGATCTGCGAGTTTCAGAGTTAAATTTTTTTCTGAGATTTTTTTAAGTGGTAATCTGATTTTTGACTTTCAGTCAACTTTTCTGAATTGTTTGGCAACGATCATTCATTCAAGCTAATCATTCAAGATGCCAACTACAAATGAGAAAGAAAATATTGTACTGTCAGCCAGAGATTGTGCTGTATTGTACATGCCTGAGATACCGACAATAGAAGATGAACGAGATAATCTGAAAAATCAGAATTCAGTTCTTCTTAATTAGATTCAGGAGCTT
Organism: Arctium minus; assembly: GCA_954870635.1. Lineage (NCBI taxonomy): Eukaryota > Viridiplantae > Streptophyta > Magnoliopsida > Asterales > Asteraceae > Arctium > Arctium minus. Next base: position 34,525,494 of record OX941097.1, on the reverse strand, counting down.
AAATTTAATTTGTCAAATTCTGATAAAACTCCTGACTGTATAAAATGTGCTAATCATGCTAAATCTGATTTTGCAGGTATCATCAGTGCAAAAGAGAAAGAGATAAAAGAGAAAGAGAAAATTGTTGTTTTAAAAGAGAATACTATTAAAAAATGTGAGAAAGAATTAAAACTCAAAGAGAAAAAGATTACAAATCTTCAAAGCCAACTGAAGACAACTGAACAAAAATCATCAGATCCGCTAGCTGAATCAGTTGAGCTTCAAAACAAGTTTAAGGCTTTTGAAGACAAGATATCTGCCTTGGAGATACAGAATGATGAACTGATAAAAAACCTCCAAGCAGATAAAAACAAATCAAATATGGAGACATCTTCTACTCAAAAGTTGTTTGAACTTTCCAAGAAAGCTAACCAAGAGAAGAAGGATCTTGAGCTTAGATGCATTAAACTCTCGAAGCAAGTGTCTGATTTTGAAAAGATTTTGATTACAGAAAGAGATACTTTTGCTAAAGAGAGAAAAGTTCTTGAAGATAAACCTTCTGAATTTCCCAAACAAATCACAGTTTTACAAAACTTATTAGAAAAAGAAAGGCAAATTTTTCAGGAAAAGAAAAAGTCTTTTGAATCTGAAAAGAAAAATTTTGAAAAGAGAAATGTTGGGATTTTCAAGGATATTTCTGAAAAAACGAAGAACTTAGAAAAAGATTTTGAACTGGAACGTTTAAATTTTGAATTTGAAATATCTAAGCTAATATCCAAAATATTTGTTCTGTCATCAGATGTCCAAAAAGAACAGATGGAAAGATCTGATTTGAAACAAAAGTTTGATACACTTACTGCTGAAAGAAACATTTTGTTCAAAAAGATAAATGACTTGGAAGTTGCAAACTGTAAATTGTCAGATAAAATTTCAGCTGATGTGATTGATCAATCACCTGTTGATAATTCAACAGAATCAGTATGTTCTTTCAAAAGAGCTTCTAGTTTTATTCATGAGAAAAATGTTTTGAAAAAGAAAAGTGTCAAATCACAAATTGTCAAATCAAATCAGATCAGACCATCTAATCTATTTTATGAAAAATCTGTTGATGGTACAACAAGCTTTTATATAAAAACTCTTGGAAAGCAATCTAAGAAAGACCAGATGGTCTGGAGAGTTAAAGGTTCTTCTACTGAAGAGAAGAAGAATGACAAAGCATATGCATCCACAACTAATGCCAACAAGAGCAGTGTGCATAAAGGTAAATCTTTTGGTAATTCTGATATGTCTTATTCTACTAATCATTTGATCAGGATTGCTCAAAAGAAGATTTGTTGTTCTTACTGTGGATCAAATGACTTTGTAAGCAATAATTTTGTTAATTACTGGTATGGTTCTTATTATGTAACCCCCACAAGAACTGCAACTAACACATTAGGACCCAAATACCAGTGGGTGCCAAAAGCTAAATTTGTGTTGCAGGCACCCAAGGTTTAAGGGGGAGCAAGAACAAAGGCTTTTGAACAAAACAGTTCATAACCCAGACTTTAATGTTAAAGGACTATGACTTCTAGACAAAACAGTCTAGAACTCGGACTTTAATGTTTAAAGATAAGGATATTTTGAAAATATCCAAGGGGAGCTTATCTGACCTAAATCATTATATTATGATTTGAGGGGGAGCGTAAATGTAAGTATCTTCTTATCTTAATATCTGATTGTTTGAAAGAAGAACAACTTTCGAACATGAAAAATGGTTTCTGAAATGTTCAAACCACTTCTCTATTCTCAAAAGATTTCATGAATTTAGAAGTGTGATTTTTAAATTTCTTTCATACAATGAGCGTCAATTTTTAACTGACCGTGTGTTTCCAAAGATCAATACTTGTGTATTATCTTGTCTATATACTGTCAATATTCATATACACTGGTTCAATACTTCATTTGATTCTGTTATTACCATGTCTCATAAAGAAACAATTTTTCGATGGTAATACCCTCGTTTATAATTCACTGTTGTTGATCATAAATCATCATTTCACCTTGAGCGTTCATTGCTAAATTGTTTATATTCATTCATATAAACAAACTATCAAGTTCTTTGATACCCTAACCATTTCATGTTCATACTCATGTCATTTGATCTGTTTGATACATTGTCAGATTCTGAAAACAATTCTCTTGATTTCATTTCATTCATTCACTTTTCTTGTTTTGAGAGATCTTCAAAGTTAAAATGCTCCAATATCATTCATATATTTGATGAGCATACATTTTGACAATGTTATCATATTTTGAGCTTAATTGTTCAAGTTAAATTGTTGAGCAACCATTCTTTTTAGGACAATTACATGGGATTCGTGTGAGAGCTTAAACAAAACTTCCATGGATTCACGTTAGCCAGTGTTTCCTACCCCGGAAGTTATCCTAGAGTGATTGAGGGGAGAGGGGTTAAAATCAAAGAGTGGGGGAGATAACTCATTCGGTTGAGTTTTTATCATTGTGTTGAACGGTAAAATGTAAAAGAGAGTTTGGTTAGAAGTAAGCTAAATGTTAAAAAGAAAGAGGGTGTGAGATCAGAGTTAAAAGAATATCAAAACTCTGCACCAACCACTTTCTGAGTCGGGCAGCCACATCTACTGATTGCTTCACATTCTTTGGTGACCATCATTGAAACAGGAAGTAAGCCCATCCCAACTCTTTCAATTACCCCACCAACCACTCATTTCTTTCCCGACAAAGAAATGTTTCAATTTTTCTTGGGGACGCAGCATATCTTCTATCTAATCTTCACTCGGAAGATTTAGATATTGAAAAAGAAGGATGTTTGCCCCACCTTCGCACCTCTTTTATGCACATTGAGTCTGTGTAATATTTGTTGTTGTCTCAACAGTTTACACAATTTGATCCTGAAAAAGCTTGAGTAGCTTCAATCATTTCTACACTTTCATGTACACACAAGGAATAAGTTTTCTTGTCGTAACATTCATAGAAAATTCCTTTGTGGTTTTTCAATGATTGAATGGAAGCCCTGGGGGAGTGAACATTACAAAAGCTCCTTTCCAATGTACATCTGTTGTACAAAGTGGCTCCATGCTACTTACAGGCATACTAACTGTATCATTTGTTGATTCAGGGTTACAACGTTTAATATATCTGAATTCGAAAAGATTCAGTTATATACATTTCTTATGAATTGACGGACACTCAGATCAAAGAGCGGAGATTGTCAACATTATTATAAAGGAGGAGAATGTTAGTTTATCATAAAGGGGAGAATCAAAGACAATGATGAAATTGAAGAGTTTTGATGATCATGATGCTCACAATCATCAAAAAGGGGGAGAAATCTACAAAGTTCATTTTCAAAGACTTGTGAAGAAATTCTGGATTTTCAAGTCAAATGAAGATTAAGTTATATTTCAAAGACATTCTCAAGAAAGTTAAGATAATTCGAGAAAGTTGGTTTTCTGAAGACGATCCAGAGATCGTATAAATGAAGATATGAGATCACATATTTCTAAAAAATTGAAAGATTTATGAAGTTTCAAAAGGTTCAGAGAATTAAAGAAGTTTCAAAAGTTTCAAGAATTCAGATTCGGGTTCAAGACTTGTTGATTTTCAAAAGATGCTATGTGTGAAAGACTTTTCAAGATTCTTCAAAGCATCAGAGACTAAAGACTGTCAAAGCTTCAAAGTTCAAAGTTGTCAAAGTCAAAGTTTGAAGAATCAAAGAGCTGAAGACGATTGTCAATTTTTTTTTTTAAATCTTGAATACAAAGGGGGAGAATGTTAGTGTATAAATTGTATCCAAGATTTAAAGTGTAAAGTCAAAGTTTAAGTATGTAAAGTCAATAGAGTAAATCTTAGTTGTTTGAGAGTTTCTTTATCTTGAGTGTTTAGTGTCTTGAGAGTTTTAGTTCATAGGTATAAATAGTTTTGTTGCTTTGTAAGAGTTAGTAGTACTTCATATTGTAATATCAATACGAATTGACTTTCTCTCTCTACTCTCTCTCTAGAACCTTGATTGTTAAATCTTGATCTTGTTTGTGCTTGAATTGTTGGGAATTACATTTTCAATTGGTATCAGAGCAAACAAGAAGGAGCAGATTCAGATCAGATTTGAAGATTTTCTTGAAATATTTTTGGCGGACTGAAAAACTACTGTTTGATTTCTTTGTATCATGTTTTTGCACAATTAAACCAAGAATTTGATTTAATTGTGTGCGTTTTATCAATAGGATCAAGTTTCGTTCAGATCACATAGACTAATTTCAATTTTAGATTGATCTCATATCTTCATTTCAAGGAACGACTCGGCGATACCATGGAAGTCTACATTGACGACATGCTCGTCAAATCAAGATAAGTTATCGATCATGTAGAGCATCTACAACAGTCGTTCGACATTCTCAGAAAATATGACATGAAACTGAATCCGACCAAGTGCTCTTTCGGAGTAAGCGCCAGGAAATTCTTAGGATACATGGTGACTCAACGTGGGATCAAAGTTAATCCTGATCAAATCAAAGCCATAGTCGAGATCAAATCACCGAGAAAATTCAAAGAAGTCCAGCGTATAACTGGTCGTGTGGCATCCTTAAATAGGTTTATCTCACGATCGTCGGACAAATGCCACCTATTCTACAATGTCTTGTGAAAGAATAAAGGTTTCCAGTGGACGGAAGAGCACGAACGAGCACTGCAGAAACTGAAGTATTACATGGAGTCTTCTCGACTGTTATCAAAACCACAAGACAACGAGGTTTTACAACTTTACCTAGCCGTAAGTCCTAATGCAGTGAGTGCAGTACTGGTAAGAGAAGATGACAAACACCAACTGCCTATTTACTACGTAAAATCTCTGCTCGACATAGAGACCAGAAATTCCTCAATGGAAAATTTGTTATTATCAGTAGTTACATCTGCTAAAAATATGCGACATTGTTTTGAGTCACACCCCATAACTGTCGTTACTAACTTCCCACTTAAGTCTGTTTTGAGAAAACCAGAATTGACAGGTCGATTAGAAAAATGGAGTATATACCTCAGTATCTAAGACATCGACTTCAAACCAAGGACCGTGATCAAATTGCAAGTCTTGGAAGATTTTGTCACTGACTTTAGTCCAGAACTAGAGAAAGAAGCACAGGACGAGGCTTATTTTGTGGAGACTCAGGATGACAAACCCTGGACTCTACATGTCGACGGATCGTCAAACTCTAGGGGAACAAGACTAGGCGTCGTCTTAAAGTCGCCACAGGGGGCAAGATGGTGTACTCCATACGATGTGATTTCAAGGCAACTAACAATGAAGCAGAGTATGAAGTCTTGATCGTAGGAATGAATATGGCACATGACTTAGGGGCAAAAGGGTTGCACATCAAGAGCGAATCCTTCCTTGTCGTAAACCAAATGAATGGAGAATTTATAGCAAGGGATTCAAAGATGACACAATATGTCAAGATAGCCAAAGCGAAATCAGAAAATTTCAAACCCTTTTTGATTGAAAAAATCCAAAGAGATCAAAACACTCAAGTCGATGCTTTAGCCAATCTTGGATCGGTGCTCAGCAAAACACTGTTCGACACAATACCCATGACCCACCTCTCGACGTCGTCCATTGATCATGACGACATTGTCCAGATCGACAACGAAGAAGAAGACTGGTCGAGTGACATAATGAATTACCTAGTACACGATCAGCTCCATGAAGACATAATGGAAACTCGAAAGATCAGATTCAAAGCTTCCAGATATATCGTGATCCAAGGAAAGCTTTATCGACGATCGTCCACTGGACTTAACCTACGATGCGTCACTAGAAAAACAAAAGTCCAAGGCATTTTACAAGAAATGCACGACGAAGAATGCGGCAGTCATTCAGGCGGTCGTAGTCTAGCCAATCGAATATCACGACAAGGATATTATTGGCCGACATTATGACAAGACGCCATCAGGTCTGTACAAAGTTGCGACGCATGTCAACGTCACTCAGGTACGTCGCATAAACCCTCTGAACCTTTACACTCGACACTAGTTTCATGGACCTTCATGAGGTGGGGAATGGACATCGTCGGTAAGTTACCACCTGCCCTCGGGCAAAAGGTATTTTTACTTGTACTTACGGATTATTTTTCTAAGTGGATAGAAGCATCTGCTTTTTCCCAAATCCGGGACAAAGAGGTTATATCTTTTATCCAGACTAAATCATACGCAGGTTCGGGATACCATCTGGATCACAATTCATAAGTGACAGAACCCAACAATTTTGTAAAGATCGCAACATAAAACTAACGACTTCGACACCGCGGTATCCCCAATCGAATGGACTTGAACAATCGAGTAACAAGACTATTATCAACTCGATCAAGAAAAGGTTAAAAGAAACAAAAGGAAAATGGGTCGAGGAACTTCCCTCAGTCCCATGGGCAAATCATACGACTCCACGTACATCCACAGGGAAAACCCCGTTTTCCTTGGTCTACGATTGTGAAGCAGTTCTACCCGTCGAGATCCAGCTCCCAACATTGAGACATGACTCGGTCGACCATAACCTAGTCGACCTGAGTTATGATCTTGACGCCCTTGAAGAATTGAGAGAATCAGCACTAGTCCGAATGGCGTCTCAAAGACAATCGGTCGAGCATCACTTTAACAAAAACGTAAAGACTAAAGTCTTTCAAGTAGGCGACCATGTCTTACGACGAGTGTTTCAAAACACTCAAGAGCAGAACGCAGATAAGCTTTCCATTAAATGGTAAGGTCCATATCGTATATCTAAAGTTGTGGGAAAAGGTGCCTATCGGCTCCAAACCCTCGACGAATAGGATATCCCTCGTAGTTGGAATGCAACACATCTTAAGTGGTATTTTTTCTAAGTCCTTTTTTCCTTACGATTATTTCATCATGACATATACTGACTTAAGCATCAGAGGGTCGTCGGTTAGCCAACGACCAACCTCTGACGTTGTTTTCTCGCAAGATTGCACGATATAGAAACCATAAGTCACTCACATGACTTGGTCTTGTGAATCAAAGATCTACGATCTAAGTTTTTAACTTAGAAAAATTTTATTATGAATGAATGCCTTCATCGCAAGAATCTTTGAATTGAACTATTTGGATTGCCTTAGTCGCAAGTATCCTTGGATTATGTTATTTGTGTTATCACAAGTCTCTATGGATTGAGTGACTTATGCTTCAAATTACTTGATCGTACGACTCACAGGTACATAATTCTAAGTGTTCTATTAGACTTGTGTTTCTGTCGTGTAATATCATTATTTAAATTTATCAACATACGCGATAAGACAGGTCGTAATATGAAAACCATTTTGTATCAATATTAAAAAACAATGGTTACAAAAGGGAGGCTCGACCACCAACGGTCGACCATTGAAAAACTAAAATAAATAAAGACAATAAAAGATAGAAAAACTCAAGATGGAGGAGCATCTTCAGTTGGCTACGACTCTGAAGCTTCGTTCGACTGGGCCTCATCCTCGACCTTGACCACCTCGACATCCTTCTCATCTTCGGAGTCCAGATCCTTCTCATTCCCGACGTCCGCAAGATAGATCTTGAGGTCTTCAACAGCATTGGCAAGGGGATTATTCCCATCAAGATGATGCCTCATTATCGCTGCCTTGGTCGTCCATCGAGTAAAAGCCTCGACGGACTTCAGTTCTTCCTCCAGCTCCTCCACCTTGGTATTTAGCTCGACCTCCCTAGCCTTGAGGCCCCCGATCTTTTTTTCATTATCGACCAGGGACCTATGGGCCCCCTCCATCTCCTCCCTCGTCCCCTTCTGTATCTCGCATGACATATGGAGGCGCGTCTGCAGGTCGGCCTTCAGGTGACCGGTGGCCTCTAGGACCTTGTGAATTTCTTCAAGCCGCACGGTCAGAGACTCCACCTGGGATGTGTCTTCTTTCTCCCTGGCCAGAGCAGCCCGCTCCCTCTCCAGTGTCGCCTTCTCTCTTTCAAGATCAATCGGCAGAGCTCACCTAATCCTCTCCATCTCGCCGTAAAGGGTGAGAGAGGCCTGGAACGTCTTCAACATACGACACACGACGTCAGTTAAATACACAAACAAGAATATATATAAAAATGTAAGTTTCGACACTTACCATAAAGGAGAGACCAGTGATGTTGGATCCCACATCGTCGACCGACATCCCCTTAAAACGCTCCCTGAAGGTCGGGAGATGATATCTCCCGAGATAAGGAAATATCTTCGCTCGATCGAGGACATCATCTGCCATAAAGTCCAACAGCAACGTAAGGTTAACCGTTTGGACCTCCGCGGGTCCCTTCCCCTTGTCAGACGACTGGATAATGGAGCCAAAGGCCTCAGTCGCCTGCTCCTGCTCTGGTGGTGGTCGCTCACCACCTGACACCTCCGGTGAGTTCACCACTAGAGGTGCTACATTTATGGGGACCGCCTCTATGGCGTCACCTCGTTGGGTCCAAAAATCCACGATCACGACGAGTGACATTTAATGCTCATTTTCACATGACTAATCTTGTATTAAGATAAGGTCCTGTCGACCAAACATCTTTATGATATCCGTCAACACTTTCGTGAAATTCGGTCGAGCGTCGCATGACCATCATAAGATTACTCTCGATCACGATTATACTAACGTACGATTCAACGTTCATTTCTTGCTCCTTTAATGCAGGTTTAATGCTCATAAAAGCCAACGACTATAACCAACTACAACCATTAAAACCATCATGAAGGTTCGATCGTTACACCAAGAATCAATGACCCATGTATGAAGATCAAAGACTATAAATATCGAAGATACACATTTCATTTGGACAACTGCTACTATGAGTTTACAAGGTAGGCAAAGAACAATCGAAAACTCTCTCTTGCTCTCTCTCACACACATATTACACGACTGAAGCTCTATACGCATGACAGAAGTGTTTTATACACAACTAAGCACTCATTATTAGTTTATACATTCATATTTCGTACTTATCTTGTGTAAACACTGTAATACATAAGGACATCTCCCCTGTTTGGCGATCATAGTGCTCGACGACTTCTCCTAGTCGTCCGTGGTGTTTTCCTTGTTGAGGTTTTTCCGCGTCACCAAATCTCTTGTCTCTTTATTTATGTTATTGTCGCACGTATTGTCGCTCGGTTACTTTCTTTAGTTGGATAAAGCTCCACACCGACCTTAAATCTTTCGTAGGACGATTTTTGGCATTAACAATTTGGCGCCCACCGTAGGGCTCCATGTAAAGAAAATCCTCCAGAACCGTGCGTTGAACTAACAGTTTCCTCGAGTGTCTTTCTTCTACAGGATAATGGCAACTCCTCAAGGAACCCAGGAGCAAATTATAGCCCAAAAGTTGATAGTCGCACTTGCTCGCATTGATGCCTTGTCAAATCAAAACAGACAAGTTGCTGAAAAATTGCTTCTTTGAGAAATTAGAATGCTAGCAATGCAGCGGGACTTTCAAATGGTCTTGGAGGCTTCAACATGCCTTGGTCGAGACCTCATTTCCCTGGATTACCTACTCAACCTATGTCGACGATGCCACCGTCGCTTCCATCATTCTTTCACTCGGTGACACCAATCCCTGCGATGCCTCCAACAGCGTCAATTCCCACGATGCCGATTCCAACCTTCCCTTACAATGTAGATGCTTTCGACTCAACACAGCGAAATGGTTTCCAGAATTCAGGGCACGTCCCGATGACAGCTCAAAGGAATAATCAGAACGATCTAGTCGCCCAACGGTTGAAGATGTTGGAAGAGCAGAATGAGCGTGTGATGTCGCTGCTTGCTAAACTATCAGGAGCAGTAGTACCTGTCGACGTCGAGCCTTGTACTGGGTTTCAAGCGTCACCCTTTGTCGACGAGATAGTCATGATCGACGTCCCTAAGAAATACAACATCCCAACATTCACACCAAGTATTCTTAATACAGGCAGTTGATGTGGACAGTATCAATCCCACACTAGTATCAAGAGGTGTGCATGTGTAAGAGTTTTGGGGCGACCCTCACGAGTGCAACCCTCCAATTGTTGATCGGCCTCAAACCAAAATCCATTGGTACGTTCGCTGAATTGGTGAGCCAATTTTCCCAGCAATTCGCTAGCAGTCGCAAGATGGAGAAGCAGACTAGCAACTTATACTATGTCGTGCAAAAGGTTGGATAATCCATCCGAAGCTACTTCAATCGCTTTAATGCAGAGATGATCAGTGTCCATAATTGCAACATCAAGACTGTGATCGAGGCTTACAAACGTGGTCTAGATGAAGGATCAGGTCTCTATACTGACTTGACAAAATACGCCCCAGAGAACTTTGAAGACATACGAGTGAGAACTTTAGCCTATCTGAGGGTTGAAGACGACGCTGCTTTCTGTCTTAAACACTCAAGCGACAAAAATTCGTTAAGTGTGAAAAAACCCGATTTCAAGACCAAGACAACAGTCAAGACAGAACCATCGCGACAAATATTGAACGTCATGTTTGATAAAAGGAAGACCACCACTACGACCAAGTTTCGTCAATACCCTAAGATCTCCTCCCATGGATTCAAAGGGACTTCCAAAGACTTGGTCTAGGCCTTGAGAAACATACAAGCGACCATCCATTGGCCAAAGAAAAGCAACAAAGACGATGACAAAAAGGATAAGACTAAATGGTGTGACTTTCACAGCCACCATGGTCACACGACAGACGTCTACGGGACAAACTCCCTTTTCCCTGGCCTATGGATGTGAGGTGGTTCTACCCGTCGAAATCCAACTACCCATATCGAGGCATACTTCAGTCGACCATAACTTGGTCGACCTAAGTTATGATCTCAATGCTCTTGAAGAAATGAGAGAATCGACTTCGATTCGAATGGCGTCTCAAAAGCAATCGGTCGAACGACATTTCAACAAAAACGCAAAGACCAAAGTCTTCCAAGAAGGCGACTATGTCTTACGTCGAGTGTTTCAAAACACTCAAGATTCGAAAGCAGGTAAGCTTTCCATCAAGTGGGAAGGACCATATCGCATATCAAAGGTCGTAGGAAAAGGTGCCTACAGACTCCAAACTCTCGATGACCAAGAAATCCCACGTAGTTGGAATGCAACGCATCTCAAGAGGTTTTGTGAAACTCAACTCCAAGTCCTTTGTCACGACTTGGTTTTGTGAAACTCAACTCCAAGTCCTTTGACTTAAAAGAAAATTTACTATGTATAAATGCCTTGGTCACAAGAATCTTTGAACTATTTTGATTGCCTAAATCGTAAGTTTCCTTGGGTAAAATTGTTGGCCTCAGTCGCAAGTACACTTAGATTATTTGTGTCGTGTTGAATCACGAATATTTATGGATTGAATGTCTTACATTTTAATTGTTTGGTCGCACGACTTTTGAGTTTGAAAAGCTCTAAGTACTTTTTGACTTATGTCGTTATCGTGTGTTATTGTATATGTTATTGCATAATACTTGACAGATAAAACAAAAAACTATTTATATTTACCAAAATTAATGGATACACGAGGTAGGATCGACCACCAATGGTCGACCATAGTAAAATACAAAAAGATAACTAAAGACATAAAAAGCAAAAGATTCAAGACGGATGAGCGTCCTCTTTTGGCTATGATGTGGAGACGTTACTCGTCTGAGCCTCGTCGACCTTGGCCTCCCCCTCAACCTCGATTACCTCGATGTCTCTCTCGTCCTCGGAGTCCAGGTCCTTTTCGTTCCCGATCTCCGCTAAGTAGAGTTTGAGGTCCTCCTCGGCGTTGGCAAGGGGATTCTTCCCAGCCAGGTGACACCTCATAATGGCCGCCTTCGTCGTCTACCAAGTGAAAGCCTCGAAGGCCTTCAACTCCTCCTCTAGATCCTCAATCTTGGCCTTTTGCTACACCTCCTTCGATCTCATGCCCCTGATCTCTTTTTCATTCTCGACCAGGGACACTTGGGCCCGCTCTAGCTCCTCACGGGTCCCCTTCAGGATCTCACACAACACATGAATACGTATCTGCAGATCGGCCGTCTGGCGACCGGAGACCTCCAAGACGTTGTGGGTCTCTTGAAACCTCACCGTCAAAGACTCCACCTGGGATTTGGCATCCCTCTCCCAAGCCAGAGTGGATCGCTCCCTCTCCAATGTCGCTTTCTCTCTATCTAGAGCAAGCGGCAAAGCTCGACGAATCCTCTCCTTCTCCCCGTAGAGACCGAGAGAGGCTTGGAACATCTACAAAGGAAACACACGATGTTAGTATAAGATGTTAAATACAATAGTTAAACAAAAATATACAAGAGATGGTTAAGTGTCGACCCTTACCATAAAGGTGAGACCGGAGACGTTGGACCCTACGTCGTCGATCTTCATCGCCTTAAACTTCTCCTTGAAGTGTGGAAGCAAATAATTCCCCAGATGGGGAAATATCCTCGCCCGGTCGAGGAAGTCGTCCGCCATAAAGTCCGACAATAACGTGAAGTTAACCGTCTGGACGTCGGCAGGTCCCTTCCCCTTATCGGCCGATTGGGGGTTGGATCTGGAGGCCTCTATTGCCTGAACCTTCTCCGGTGGAGGTCGCTCGACGCCCGTCTCCTCTGGGGACTCCACCATCGGAGGAGCCACGCTAATAGGGATCTCCACAATGGCGTCCCCTTTCGCCTTCTAAGAGGTGGCGACCTTAGTCGCGTCTCCACCCTTCGATGACAGTTCCCTTGGAATCGCCATTCTTGTACACTTGGGAAGGCCCGACCAAGTAGTCGTGGACGCCTTCCTCCTGTCACGACCCTTTCGGGCCAAATCCTACTAGGCCTTTCTTCGATCGGCCACAGAGAGCATCTTCGCAAGAGAACCGCATAAGAAAGACACAAAAAACAACGTTAGTACGACAGGTCAATATAGAGAGAGGCAAAGAAAACATCGATGGTAAAAACGTGTTACCTGCCATCTCCTCTTATCTCTCTTCTCCTTTTTCCTCCTCAACCTCAGATGGCTCGAGGATGGTCACTTTGTCATCGTCCCCTATCGATTGACGATGGGTGTATGATCGCTCGACCAAGTTATACCCTAGAAAGCGGGTAATCTTATACACCGAATCACTATTCGATCGTACTTCGTCGAACTTAATAGCTGAAATCAAAGACAAAGGAAAACATTAGACATAAATCGATTACATATATAAAAACATACGACAAAGTTAAAAGAAAAGGACCCTTACTCGATGTATTCCAGAACGTCTCAGGCACGTCGCTATCTGGACCCAGCAACGCCGTACGCACAAACGTGTACCTCGTTTTCCACCCACGGCCATTAACCGCAGTGTTAAGTACCAGGGTGCGGTCACCCAGATACTTGGAAAACAAGTTGTAACGGTGGAATCCGTTCACCTTAACAACATACGCAGTGAGGAGGTCGTTCATGTCGAACGGTGATCCCCAATCTCCCGTCAGTTGCTTGATAACCGAGACGACTCTCTAGAGTTGGGGCATGAGTTGCCCCAGGGCAAGGCTGAATGTGTGCATAAACAGCCTCGATAGTGGCGAGTAAGGCCACTTGAACTCTATCTTGAAGGGATATTTGTATATAACGAAATATCCCTCCGGGCACATGTCAGGACGAACCTGACCCGGAGAATTTATGGCGACACTAGCAGGAATATGCACTAAGCGCCTAAGATCGTCTAGGTCGTCCTGACTCTGTATAGAACTCGCAGGTTCGCTCGACATAGATAAACCCCTCAAACTGATTTTCAACTCACTCAAACCTAGTATATCCCAGTTCCTTCTACGTTTCCTAGCTTGGGTCTTAAATCGCATGTAAAATGGTGAAGAAAATCGTACCTTATATAGCCGCTCTAAACCTCGATCGAAAGATTAAAATGGGCAGGGATTTGCTGTAAGTTTGGTAGGGATTCACTAAGAAAATCACTCTCTAAAACAATGAAAGCATAAAAAGGAAACCTTCCCTGAATATCCCTATTTATACGCGAAAAACCATATCAAGCACAATCGCTCGATGATCGACACGTGTCGACCGACTCTTCATGAGAGTCCATAGATCTTCAACACCTGTCACGCACAGCTGTCACACGTGTTCCCCATGCCTTTATGACATCATGCGTGTCAGTTAGACCATCATAAGTCTAGTTTGAAACGAACCGCTTCGGTTCCACCGCAATGAGAGCCTCTCCCAGAGTGACACGTGGCGGCCGCCAAAATTTTCGATAAACTTAAAATTTAAAATTCAAAATTGCCGCTTAATTTTAAATTTTGGGGGCAAACTGTTTGGGTCCAAAAATCCACGATCACGACGAGTGACATAAAATGCACATTTTCACATGACTAATCTTGTATTAAGATAAGGTCATGTCGACCAAACTTATTTATGATATCCGTCGACACTTTCGTGAAAGTTGGTCGAGCGTCGCACGACCGTCGTAAGATTACTCTCGACCACGATTATACTAACGTACGATTCAACGTTCATTTCTTTCTCCTTTAATGGAGGTTTAATGCTCATAAAATCCCAACAGCTATAACAGACTACAACCATTAAAACCATCATGAAGGTTCGACTGTTACACCAAGAATCAATGACCCATTTATGAAGATCAAAGACTATAAATATCGAAGATACACATTTCATTTGGACAACTGCTACTACGAGTTTACAAGCTATACAAAGAACAATCGAAAACTCTCTCTCTCTCGCATTACACGACTGAAGCTCTATACGCACGACAGAAGTGTTTTATACACAACTAAGCACTCATTAATACTTTCTACACTCATATTTCCTACTTATCTTGTGTAAACACTGTAATACATAAAGACATCGCCCCTGTTTGGCGATCATAGTGCCCAACGACTTCTCCTAGTCGTCCGCGGTTTTTTCCTCGTTGAGGTTTTTTTACGTCACCAAATCTCTCGTCTCTTTATTTATTTATTGTTGCACGTCTTGTCGCTCGGTTACTTTCTTTAGTTCGATAAAGCTCCACACCGACCTTAAATCTTCCGTAGGACGATTTTTGGCATTAACATCGCCCATCTTCGTCCTCAAAGGAGTGGCGACGCTCGACGCATCGCCACCCCTCGATGAAGGTTCCCTCGGAGCTGCCATCCTAGTTCTTTTTGGCAAACTCGACCCAGCAGTAGATAGCCCCTTCCTCTTTTCACGACCTTTCCGGGCCAATTCCAGCTGGGTCGCTCTTCTAGCGGTCGCGGTTGTGATCTTTGCAGGGGAACCACCTGAAACAAACAAGGAAAAGAATTAGAACGTACGACAAAAAAGGAGGTAAATAAAAGAAACCAAAGGACGAGTACGTTACCAGCCATCTCTTCTCTTTCTTCTTCTTCTTTCTCCTCCTCTTTTTCTTCCTCCTCCTCGACCTCCTCGACCTCGATCTCAGGAGGCTCGAAGAAAGTTATCTCATCCTCGTCCTCGTCGACCAGGTGACGGGAAGAGAAAGATTGTTCGTCCTGGTTGTAGCCCAAAAAACGCGTGGTCTTGTACACTGAATCGTTGTTCGGCTGTACCTCGTCAAACTTAATAGCTGAAATCGAAAGAACAGACGAAAACGTCCGATACAAATCTATATAAAACTTACGACAAAGACTAAATAAAGTAAAAGTACTTACTCGACATGTTCCAGGACGTCTCAAGCATATCACTGTCTGGACCCAGTGATGCTATATGTACAAAGGCGTACCTAGTTTTCCATTTACGGTCGTTGACCGCAATGTTAAGGACCAAGGTGCGATCACCTCGGTACTTAGAGAATAGGTTGTACCGGTGGAACCCGTACACCTTGACCATGTACGCCGTTAGGAGGTCGTTCACATCATATGGCGACCCCAAATCCTCTTTAAGTCGCTCGATAACCAAGACAACTCTCCAAAAATGAGGCATAAGATGCCCTGGAGCTAGACCAAATATCATCATAAACAACCTCGACAGAGGCGAATAGGGTCACTTAAACCCTATCTTGAAGGGATACTCGTAGATCACGAAGTACCCCTCCGGACACCTGTCAGGACGAACCTGACCCGGAGTGTTTATGGTCACGATGGATGGAAACTGCGCTAATCGCCTAAAAGAATAAAGATCATCTCGATCTTGAACCATGCTCGTTGGCTCACTCGGCATGGCTAATCCTCTAAAACTAATTTTAAGCTCAGATAAACCTAACACGTACCAATTTCTCCTAGGTTTCCTAGCCTGAGTCTTAAATCACATGTAAAGGAATAACAAGAGAGTCGTAACTGTTAGGATCAAACGCTTACCACTATGCCAAAAGCAATTGCTGATGGCGAAGGCACAACTTTATTTCCATATAGCGTAGCAGCCAGCACCACGTTTAGATTTAGGAATATGATGGTCAATGACCCAACAATCCCCTCCCCCAGCATCTTCCAGGACTAACAATATCTTCGCTAGTAGTCAATGGCTGCACAGCATGCCTTTGGCATTTAAATGCACTCTATGGGATTCAAACCCGTGACCTACTCTGATACCACATGTTAGGATCAAGCGCTTACTATTACGCCAAAAGAAATTGCTGATGGAGAAGGCACAACTTTATTTCCATATAGCGTAGCAGCCAGCACCACGTTTCGATTTAGGAAGATGCTAGTCAATGACCCAACAGTACCTTATATAGCCGCTCTAAACCTCGATCGAAACAAAATAGGGGAAGGATATTGTAAACTTGGCAAGGATTCAGAGGGAAATCTCTCTCTAAAATACTTTGAAAGCGTAAAAGGAAACAATCCATGGATACCCCTATTTATACGCGAAAGTCGTATCGAGTGAATCGCTCGATGATCGATACGTGTCGATCGACTCTTCGTAAGCATCGACAGATTTTCAACAACTGTCATCTACAACTGTCACACATGTACCCCACGCCTCTATGACATCACATGTGTCAGTTAGACCATCATGGGTCTAGTTGGAAATGAACCGATTCGGTTCTGAGGTAACGAGAGCCTCTCCCCGAGTGACACGTGGCGACCAGCTTTTTTGTCAAAAAATCTAAAATTTAAAATTCAAAAATTGCCACCTCATTTTAAATTTTGGGGGGCAAGCTGTTTGGGTCAAAAATACACGAATACGACAAAGGTACCTTACGTATGACTGATCTTGTATTAAGATAAGGTCCTGTCGACCAAACATATTTATAATACTTGTCGACGTTTTATGGACGTCGGTCGAGTGTTAATCGCACGACCATCGCAAAGTTATTCTCGACCACGATTACACTAACATACGACCCAAAGTTCTTCTCTTGTTTATTCAATGTCGGCTTAATGCTCTTAAAGACCAACGGCTATAACCGAACAGAGCCATTAAAGCCATTATGGAGCTTCGGCCGTTACGCCAAAGATTCAATGACACATTTATGAAGATCAAAGACAATAAATACCCAAGATACACCCTTCGTTCGAACAACTATGACATCTAGACATCAGCACTCGAATATTACAAGTTACGCGGAAGAACTCTTACAAAGCTCTTTTTCTCGAATTACACGACGTCAGTGCTACACTCACGACCGAAGTGTTTTATACACGATCTACACTTGTTAGTAATTTCTACACTTGTTTTTTATATTTATCTTGTATAACATTGTAATACACAAGGACGTCGCCACTGTTTGGCGATCATAGTGCTCGACGACTCTTCTTGGTCATCCACGGTTTTTTCCTCATTGAGATTTTTTCGCGTCACCAAATCTTTTGTCTTCTTATTTTATTCGTTGTCGCACGTCTTGTCGCCTGGTTACTTTCTTTAGTTGGATAAAGCTCCACACCGACCTTAAGTCTTCCATTGGACGATTTTTGGCATTAACAACACCTATCCTCAAAACGACTATACCGCAAACATGGGTGTACCGTCAAACATTTCCTTCCGGATTAGCATTGTCGAATTTAAAATTGAAACCTAAAATGTCATTAAAGTCCCACTCTTACATCTCTAACAGACGAACCACGCTATTTCCTTTATTCCCAAAGGCTCATTAAGGTGATACACCACCAACACATAACAGGATGTCGTGCGAACAAGCAAACCATCAAATTAAAACCAACCATATGCAAGTAATCACACAGGGCTTCAACCCGAAATTTACCAAGAGGGAAAGATCATGACTTGCCCAAATGGAATAAAATATAGATCTACTACCTCGAACAATCATACCTAATCCGACCTCATGAGGTTGAATTCCCACAATTCAAATATGTCAACCATTCAGATCATTCGTATTTTCGATTCCCAAGGGCGTCTTTAGTCCCTTAATACAAGTCCTTTCATGATAGGGGTTTAAATCTATAGCTCTAATGAGTTCAATATGACAATTTGGAATTTCATAAAGCTTTCAAATGCAAAAGCTTTGTTAACAATTAATCGCGCGTGTAAAAATCCACTACCATTACTCGGTAGCCGTGCAACGTGCCCACAAACGTCACACATATAAAACTTTTTCGAAAACCACTTGACTATTATCTAAGCTAATATGGACAATAACAAAAGATGCGCAAAAAACTTTTCAAATGGACCGCTATGGTTCTAATATGCATTAATCTAAGCCATGAACGTAAAAATAATTTTCTGCCCAAAACAATGCGCAATATAAGTTCGTACAAACTCCCAAAAGAGGAACTTCACAATTTCAAGATCCAAATTTTCCCTTTTTAACCATAAAATGACATGGAATAAAATTCTCAACAAGACCCACATGCATTAGTTTATTTCCCAAACTTACTAAAAGGATAGATGCATGCGATTTGGTCAAACGTAAAATAATTTCGCGCTATTTCAAACTTTCGGTCGTACGAATAAAATGTCTTTGTCCCAAAATAGTGGATACAATCATGCATAACAATAATCCAGTATAGCGAATTGCATGAAACAATATGGGTAAAATTGACAACCGGAGAAGGTATAAAACAAAACTTCAATACGAACCATCATAGATCCCCCATGCACTCACTCACACCTAAGTATAAACTAATTCAAATATCAAGTAGGGCACAACAGGATGCACTTGAATAAAAACTTAGATGTGCAAAAATGCGATATCAAGACTCTCAAGATATCTCTTGCAGTTGCGAAAAGAAATGTGCAAAACTTGCAGGAGACAATAATGTTAAACAACAACCCGTAAGTTGACGCACACGACAATTCAGTATACGCGTTTCGAGGTTCATTTATGCGATGCAAAATGTCGTAAAATAAAACTCCATGAGACTCAACTAAATTTTCGTAAAACTCATTGACACCAAAATCAAGCGGTGCCAAAATCTTCGTTTCCAACCTAAAAAGCATAAGACGAAGATATGACTAAAATGTCAAAATTCTAAGAGTTCCTCGTTTATCGCAATGTAATATAAAGTGACATTTTTCAACAAGACTTGCATGAGACACAACGTTCAATAAACTCATAAATTTACACACAACATAGTACTCTATAAAACCCAATAAAACTCAGACACAAGAACATGAGAATAACTTTTCCTTTAAAACCTTAACATACGTGGAGGAGATTCAATGTCAAGGTTTAAATTTTGCAGTTAGTTGCCCAATACCCCAAATACATTAAAACACAGATATTACGATATCCAAAAATAGCGTTAGACAAGAAACGGGGATGAAGAGATTTTCAATGAAAATTTGCAACAACATGCAATAAAATAATTTCATGCATGCTTAAGCTCACCGTTTAAAATATGGTGTGTGCTAAACATTTCTCCAAGATTTCATAATATGACTCACTTTATAATTCGGAAACATGAGAAATAATTGCTGCAAGCTTATTTGAGAAATATATTCCATGCATGAATTTTGGGCGAGACCCAAAGTCTTAGGACCGAGCTCACCAAGTCTAGCGATCAAACTACCGACATCCGGATACTCAATCTCTTAAGGTAGCGATAGGTAACTAAACCGGTTAACCTCGTGATTTCTTCTTGAAATAAAGTCGATTCAATAGGCCTATGGTTCTACTTCGATCAATTGCCCCGACCTAAAATGGTCAACTTAATGCATTCATTATTCTTCACCATCACACCAAGTTACAATGCTATAAACATCAACTTCTTCAAGCTACTAGTCCCTTAGAACTCATCCCGCACCCCGTCAGTCCTCACACCAAGACGATTCAAGCATACCATGTAACATGTAAGTTCACCATGACACTGGCCAGGTGCCATTATGACCGTACCATACATGACTACCCTTGCTACTCCCGTCATGTTTCCCGATATTAATGACTCTATCAACCTCAAAGTATCTTAATCTCAAGGTGCCTAATTGTGCAATCTCAATTTCATCACTTAAAAAGACGCTAGTTTGAGTCTAGGTATCAGAAATCAACACCTAAATCTCTCAAACTTAAGCTCTGATACCAACTTGTAACACCCTCAGATTTAGTAAAAGCAACTAATAAAAATTTTCGATATCACATCAAATAAAAGACAAACTTTTTCCTACAAATTAAAACTCAATAAAAAATTCTATAATTGACCTCAACAACAATGACATCAGTATTAAGCAAGGACTAAACCAAAGTCGGGTGCTACTTATCCCCAATACAAGTTACTCCCCTCAAAACTAATGCGGAAGACTTCTCCAAACCAATCTCACTCGTGCATGCAACTAGCACTCATCTCTTCACAAAAACTTTAGTACCATTCCTCAACCTAAAACTGATGCATATGTCGACAAATAAAAAGGGTTAGGCTAACGCCTAGTGAGTTCAGGAGTTTTGAACATGAACAAATATATTTGTTAAAAGGAAATGATGCAGTTTAAATCATTATCTTTCAAAATGATTTCTTTAAATATTAAACGACTCATTTTCCAATAACACACACTTTTTAAAGACAAGTGTCCCAACATAGACATTCCTCTGTAAGGCAACTTCAACCCCAAACTCACCCAAAACGTGAAAAGTAATTGGACTCCCAATTTATAAAAACGCGGATATAACTTTATTTCCCGAAACATCCAAAACACGGGAGGGGCATAATACTCAACCCATAAATCTTAAATAAAAATCCATATATGCAAAACATCACCGAAAACATGGATAATAAAATAATACAATTTAATACCCAATTAACACCTTTCGGTGACGGGGGAGACCCGATTCCTTTGTACGTGGCGGAACACAAAGTTAAGCCACATAGCCACGTTGTCGAACTACACCTCAGATCGTAACTGTATTGTCTTCTCTACCGAGCTACACCTCCAGTCGGACTGTATTTCAAGTCCTAAAAACATTGTATCCCTCATTGCCTGCTCCATCGAGCTACACCTCAAGGATACACGATATTATTGCCTGTTCGTTCTCTAGTGGAGTTTCATCCTCAGGGTACTCCTTCGACCTCTAGTGCCTACTCCCTAGCATTTAAGATAGGAGCCTCAGCTCCTTACTTCATAACTCATGATGTCTAACCCTCGCGCACAAGAATTAGCACATCAAATCACAAAACCCATGGTCCCGAAGTACAACCCATAAAGGTTCCTCTCTGCAAAACAACCAAGACAACAACAATGCCAACACGGCATAATTCCCAAGGTGAGAATATCAAGACTCCTCACCCTTTAAATATGACTGACTTACATGCCTATGGATCCAATGCATTACAGTCTAAACACATAACTCCAAATAAATGACACACACACTCAAAACATGTATTCTCCAAAATAAAGTGCAATAAATGCAACTCATACTAAAGTGTCGCATTAAGTTATTAAAGTTGGACAAATGTCCTCAAGACCCAACAAAGACGAAAACCGATCTTTAAGCCCAAAATCAAATGACCATAAATTAAAATCCACGAAATGCAATAAAATGTTACGACCAACGTTTATGTAGACACATGCCCCAAAATACATGAATAAATTCCAACATAGTTTAGATTGAGACAAAAGACAAGTTTATAATCCCATTGACTCTTTCAAAACGTCCCATAACACAAATCAAACATTTCCCATATCACACATTAAAATGCAATTACTCCAAGGGACATACACTCGTAATGATAAATCATTAAAATATCAATACCACATGCTTACTCAATAAAATACTTGAGTTACATCTTTTCCCCAAAACCCAAAGGTTTACAACTTCTGAAATGTTCGCAAGGTTGGGAATGACCAAATGTCACTGACTCACACATTGGTAATTTTTAAAACATTTTACGACAAAAAATACATGTAATACCAACAACCATAATAATGCATTTTTACCAAATAATCTCTATTTATGCAAATAAGTCATCGAAACCTTTTCATTTTTATACATTTATCAAAATACCCAAAAATCCGAAAAATGGGTGTTTTACAAGTCTATAAAGTTAAACACTTCAGATAATCAAAACTTATCAGATAATTCAACAGTTGATAATTTCATGTAAAACATATAAACATTTAAAAATGACATTTTGGCATGTACACCGTTTTCACAAATCAACTTGAACTCACCTTGCTAGATTTAGGCTAAATCTAGATTTTCCCCAACTTGAGCTCTTTTGAAGAAATCTGAATCTTCAAGCCAAAACTCCCAAAAACCTAGATTCACAATTTTCCAACCATAAATAATTAAATATACATATTCAACCATTTAGAATCGATCCCAAATATTTTACATCAAAATCCCCAATTTGGCCAAAACCCTAATTTTTTACCTAATTTCTCCAAAATCATCAAATCTAAAATTTGAGAAACCAATCACTAGGAAATCATCAATGGAGTATTTATATCTTATAATAAGGTTTAGTAATGGAGAGGATGAACTTACCACTTAGGTTTTGGTGAAAACCTAGAAAATCCTAAAATTGAGCTTGAGGTTGAAGATGAAGATGGAAACTCTTGAGCCTAGCTCCCAATCCTTAACTTGTTGATGGTTTACCTATATAATACCCAAAGATTTGAGCCAAAGATGACCCAAAATCATCATATATGTTTTAGGTTTGTTCTAGAGAGAGTTTGGGAAGAGATGCAAAATGAGGAATGAAGAAATGAGCTGAAAATCGGATTTATCAGCAATCAGTCCCCCTTGTGCGACATTGTCAGGCGACAATGCCATGGTCAATGTCGCTTTGCATTGTCTCCATCAGTGCCCCACCTTCTATTTCTTGTTGCTACATTACCAGGTGCGACTATGACACTGTCATAGTTGTCGGGCATTGTAGTTGTGCCCGAACCAAGCTCCAAAACTCGATTTTTTCAATGCCAACACTGTCGATACTCTAAGGGACTTTAAGTAATGTTTTCCCAACAAAATCCCGCCATTTACATTTTATAAAAACGTCCGGGTGACCTTTACTTACCAAAAATTATGGGTGTTACAAAACTATCAGTGTCCTATAACATGAAAGAAAATGCATTTTGAAAGTGAATCAGGTAAGTTTTCATGAATCATGTTTTTTAAAAAAACAAAAAAAAATGCATCATGGCCACTATAAGTTTCAGCCTCAGGCTCAGGCTCAGATTCAAGCATTTATGAAGAAAATAATCTCTTCCTTCTGCCATACTTTGCGGACATTCAAAACCTCTATATGGCTAATTAAAGCTCAAATTTAGCTAGGGAGTCAAACAATTCTATATAAAACACTCTTGGTTTTTGGAATTTGATTTAATGTGTTTACACATACATTGATATAGAGGACTTCATTAAGCATCGAAAATTAAGTTTCTTTTATTTGTTTTACCCAACAACAAATTGAATAACCCAGAACCAATTAAATTGGTTCTAATTCCTCTCAGTTATCGGGTAGTTTGGAAAGATCTAGTAAAAAACCTAATAACCAGAACCAAACAATCCAAACTAGATTAAACCGACCAAATAATAACCTTAATTCTAACCCATATTATACTTATCACCAATAAGCAACTTAGACGTTGTTCATTTGCATCTTGATGGGATGTAGGGTATATAGCTTATTTGGTAAGTCATATCTAGTTGTTTGGTTATGGCTTAATCAAACAGCCTACAACTTATTCGCTTAGCCAATGAAATGCACTAGTCTAGCTTCAGCTCTACTTTTTCCCTATTTACCCTTCTCCTTAAAAACCCTTCAGTCCCATCAACAAAAGAAAGCGTGAACTCCATTGATTCTTCCCATCCTGGCTTCCAGCACCTCCAATACGTCTCCGGTTTTCCAGCCACTGGCGATTTCTCTCTATATCCATTCCTCTCGTTTACGCCTCCAATCGCATCCATTCTCTCATATTCTTCAAATATCGATTTCTCTATGCCAATTTCTCTCTATATCGATTTCTCTATACCAATTTCTCTCTATATCGATTCCTCCGGTCCATGCCTCCAATCGCATCCACTCTCTCATCATCTTCAAATATTGATTTCTCTATATCGATTTATCTCTAAATCGATTTCCTTTTTCGATTTCTCTCTATTGTTTTTCTCTGCAGTAAAGACAAAACACTATATCTATTTCTCTCTATGGTTTCCTTTTTTTGTTATTCTAGCCTACGGTTTCTCCCTATGGTATCGGTAAATTTAGGGATGGTGATGGCTTTGATGATGAAGATTTTGGCTATGTAGGGCATGGCAGTGTTCTTTTTCTACATGGTGTTCCTTTTTCGCTTTGGTGATGAAAGCTTTTGGCTCTGTTTTGGTTTTGTTGATTCCATTTTGTGTTGTTTTCTCTACATCTGGCATTGGATCTCAATTTCTTGAAGAAATGAATTGATGTTTTTTGAATATATTGATTTGGGTTTCTGAGTACAAATTTTGGTTGTCTGTGCAATTTGTGAACAAATGAACTGAAGTTAAATGGTCATTTTTGAAATTCAGACTGTTTATTCAGCATAATAACTGAGCAACAATTTATCTTATATCGTGTAGACAACTTTATCAATACAAACAAAATTTTCCATATAGGTTTTAACGAAAAATAAACCGAACAACCTCTTAAATGAGTTAGGGGTTGTTTGGTTGGTTTTCCATTAAGTTCAGTATGGATAAAGTTGTCTGTGTGGATTAATCTGTCTGTATAAATTTAGAAGGTTTTTATTTGAGAGAATTTTTTCATAGATGGAAGGAACGTGTTTTTTAATGAGAGGAACTGGTTTGGAAAAACTTGGTTTTCTGCATAAAGCTCCCCCTTGAAATCTTACTGAATAAGTCACTTTCTATATCATTAAGCTACTACCAAACAGTCATATATAGCTGACTGAATAAGCTGTGAGTCTCATTAAGCTGCAAACAAACAGGCCCTTAGGTAATTTGTTAAAACATATAAATTGTTAATATATGTCAAAATGAGTCGGTGGATCGGAGGTACCCGTTGACACTTTTTTTTTTTTTACTTTAGTTTCATAAAATATTAGTATACTATATACAATTACACTAACTCCTAAAATAAGAATCGAATTAAATTACATATATATAATACGCACACATGATGCAAATAATTTAGTCACACATACATCGATCTTAGTGCAATATATAGGTTATAATAAAAGTTAAATAACTAAAAAATGATTAAATAATTTTTTTTATTGTAAAATATATTGAGACAAAATCTTCAAAGCAACGGTCACATTGCACATACTCCAAATTTTAATTATTTTGAATGTAACATGCATATGTCTCTCTCTATGCCCTCATGTCATTGATTGTGGCCGTTTTACCTATAAAATTTAATTATATTTTTTTAATTCATCAAATTACATATAAATATAAGGGAATTTAATTAAAATGCCCTAACTTGAAAAATCAGTACCCAAAATGCCCTAAATCTTGTCATTTTTGCCAAAATATCCCATATGTCCGCGTTTTTAGTCCTCGTTGTTGAAAAAACGAGGGGTTCACTATTTGGATCCCCGTTTTGGTCAAAACGCGAGGTTGGTTCGCGTGTAGTGTGAATATACAAGGGGTTAGTCCGCGTTTTGTTGATTTCACGCGGACATGCAATTCAATACGTGGACATATGCAATTCAATTCAATGAATTGTTGATTTATATTATATATTTACAGTTTATACCCCTATAATTATTTAGTTAGTTTATTTTATATCTTTTACTTTTATTCATTTTATACTTTTATCATATTAACACATATAATCGTATATTAACTAAAATACGTTAAAAAATACGTTTTAATTTTAACAAGTTATATCATTATAATCGTCTCTTCGATACCTTCGAAATGAGCCCAATATTGAATATTTTTGGAATTTAATTATTTTATTATATCATATATATTAAAAATACATTTTTATATATCATAAAATTATTTAACGTATTTTAGTTAATATACAATTATATGTGTTAATATGATGAAAGTGTAAAATAAAAAATAGAAAAGTATAAAGTATAAAGTAAACTAACTAAATAATTATAGGTGTATAAAATTTTAATATATATGATATATAATAAAATAATTAAATCCAAAAATATTAAATATTAGGCTCATTTCGAAGGTATCGAAAAGACGATTATAATGGTATAATTTGTTAAAATTAAAACGTATTTTTTAACGTATTTTAGTTAATATACGATTATATGTGTTAATATGATAAAAGTATAAAATGAATAATACAAAAGTAAAAGGTATAAAATAAACTAACTAAATAATTATAGGGGTATAAACTGTAAATATCTTATCTATATTAAAGGAGTAACCAGGTGAGCTGACGTGTCCTCACCTAGAAACCAAAAACACATTTTTCTATTTTCTCCTTCATTATCCATTTCCCTGATTTTTCAACCTAATTTCTCATTCATTGTTATTCATCTTCACATTTAACATATGTCCCTTCATCTTCCCCAATGGTCTCCATCTCCAAATATATTTGCATATGGTTGCTTCTTGCCAATGTCTGGCCTCAATCGCTTCTCCAGTTGGGCATCAATATACGATTTTCCAATTCTTTGTTTCCAAATTCAATTAGAGTACAAGCATTTAGGCATAGCGATTTTGTTGGATTCGCAAAGCGATTGCCTCAGGAGAAGCTTCGAGAGATGTTTGGCCACAATCTACTCTTCCTTGAGACCCAATTTTTGATGTTGTTTCCGCTGTATTTTTACACAAGCACAGCGGCAAAAACTGCACTCATTGATGCCGCAACCGGGGTCTCGATTTTGTACTCTGAACTCCAATCATTGGTGAAATCTATGGCCAGTGGGTTGCATGATTTGGGTGTTTCAAAAGGAGATTTTGTTTTTTGATCCTTTTGCCGATTTCAATCTACTATCCTATCGTTTTTTTGGGTGTTATATATCTTGGTGCTATTGTAACTACCATGAATCAGTTTAGTAGTTTATCTGAGATAAAAAAACAAACAGTTGGCAGTCACGTGATTCTCGGTTTTACTTTGCATGATAGAGCCAATGAATTAAACTCCCGGGAATTCCATCCATTCGGGTGCTTGAAAATTCCAAATTCGATTCAAACCGAGTATGTTTTCCACCTTTTTACAAGCTTATTTCAGGTGATTCCTATTTTGTTCAATCATTCAACACTTAGGCAAGATGACACTATTCATCAGGCGATACTGGTGCTAATAAAGGTGTTGTTTTGAGTCATAGAAATTTAATTTGTAGGGTTGTGTTTTTTGTTCGATACGAAGCTTCACAATATTCATATCCCACTCAAGAAAAACGTGTACTTGGTTGTTGTACCCATGTTTCATATCTAAGGACTTACACTTTTTGCTATATATGGGGATTTTAACACCGGGTACCACAATTGTTGTTATGAGAGAGTTTTAACCTAAATGAGATGAAGGATTTTATCGATAGATATGGAGTTACTCATCTTCCAGGAGTGCCACCATTCGTGACAACTTTGACCAAAATGGGAATTGGTGGAAGTTGAAGCAGGTTTCATGTCGAGCTGCTATATTGAGCACCAGAACCATTGAGGAGTTTCTACAGTGTTTTCCTCAAGTCTATTTCATTGAGGTAATGAAATTACAATTCTATCCTCCCTTTACAGATAGATGAGAGGTTATTACATGTATACAAGTTTGATGGTTGAGCCTTGGTGCATCTATATCGTTCATCTTCAACGAACCTGGTTGCTAACATGATACCAAAATTACAAGTCTATAATCCTCCCAGGGGAGGTTCACACACACACATATATATGTGTGTGTGCCTTAGTGCATCTAAATCATCCATCTTTAACAAACGTGGTTGCTAACACGATACCAACGTCCGATATTACATTATGTTTCTATTCTAAAAAGACGAAACCTTCATGGTTTCATGGTACATTCACCGACATAAATACAAACTTAATACATTAAAATAAAAAGCTTTTACCTTTGTTGGAGCAAGTTCCCTTTAAAAGTAACTACTCGCAAAACAAGTCTAAGGCCATAGTAAGCCCAATAATTGAAAATTTCAACAACCAGCAACTCAACTACTACAACATGCATAAATGTAACAACAAGACAATCAATCACTACGAGTACTTGAGCATGTTTAGTTATTGGTATTCTCGAGTTTGATGTCCCTCATGATTTTTTACTTTTGTGTTCTACTTTGGCCGGTATTCTTGAGTTTGATATCATCACAACTTAGTTTCTTTCATGGGGTATGCAGTGATTTTGGTACTTTTGGATTAGAAAAAGGAGTGTGGACCGAGGACAACAATCATGTAGGGGTGAACAACCAAGAGGTGTGTTTCAGTGTTTTGCTTCGTTTTGTTTCTTTTACATCCGGTATAGTAAATAATTTTTAGTTCTTTTTTCAATCATCATGTGATATTATGTGTAGATTGGGGTAAGATTCTCGGCCTGGTGATCATTTTTGTTTTGTTTTATTGCTTCGTTAAAAAGGTCAAATTACTCAATGTTTGTATAAAAACAGGTAATTGGGCAGCTCATACAATGTTAATATCAACCGGGGAATTGGAGGACTGTATCGTTATGAAGGTTAGTCTATCTTATAATCTTAACATGGTCTTTTTGTATGATGACGGGTCTCCAAAGGCACACGATCCCCCCCCCCCCTCTCCTCTAACCGTGACTAACCAAATTAGTAATATGTGACAATTTTGAATTTAAAGAACAAACAATCAGATAAAGAGGGAATGAAGATGAACATGATTGAACATCATTTGTCCCAGTTGTATTGGTTGTTTGTGTTATTTGGTAGGCATCCAGTAGGTTGTATTGATATTTTTTGAGTTCTATAGAACTGTAGAAAATCTAATAAAGCTTCCTTTAATCCCTTCAAAAAAAAAAGTGTACCAAACATTAAGGGGTTGCTTATGGTTTTCCCAAACGCTTACCCGGTTAGCACTATCCGGCAAAGTTCAATACTCTAACTTGCTTTATCAGGAAAGTTTTAGTCCGGTAAAACGATATCTTATGCAACAACTTACTCGGTAAGTGTTTACCGAGTAAGACTCTCCATCTTTATCATCACCTTTACCGGGTAAGATTCTCGACTTTTACCATGTTCATTCGGTATGCTAAATGACCCAATAAGCGATTAGTAAATTTTGCCCGATATTATGGGTTTGGAAATCTGGGAATGATTTCCAATCAGGTATGTTTCGTAAATGGGTTTGCCGGTTTGGGAACCAAATTGTGGAATGATTCCCGATTTCTCATTTCTATGAAGAGGAATATCTGTTTCTCATTTCCAGCCTCTTAAATAAATATTTAGAAAAAATATTTTTTTATAAAATATATTAAACATTTTAATAAAATGATTAATATTTAAATCACTAAAATGAAAAGTTACTGTAAGTTTCTTTTGGAAAATTTTACCTTTAAATTTTTCATGAAAGTGTCTGACTGATCTAATGCCTCTTTGCAAATATTATTTAAATAATGTAAAATGTTTCAAGAAATCCATTTTGTGATTTTAGATCACATATTCATTTTACTTTTTTACCATGGTTTTTGTCATAAAATCGATAGACGAAATACATTCAACATATATAAACAATCTTTTATGATAATTTCTTGACAATTATGTTTTACCAACTAACATTTTTTTTCCATATAGACAATCTATTGATCATTTCTGAGTTGGTCCATTTTCTTGGTATCAAGAATTGGAGCATAAGTTGATTTCTACCAACTCTCTGATCCAAGAGAAATTGGTAGCAACTTTAGTTTTCATAGTCCTTTCGGTTTGGTAGACAATGTTTAACACAATGTATCGACATGGTTAAGCACGCATTGTCGTACTAGCAGTTTTATGAATGATAAAAGAAAACTACCATTCAGGTGACAATTGAATTCTCTGTTACATACTAATCAACAGAAGGCATCTTCATAAACTATTTTTTATTTCTTCAATAGTTGAGCACTCCCCTGTTCCCAAAGCACTCCCCTGTTCCCAAACACCTTCCTACAGTTCCAGAAAGATCAATAAATAGCACGACTTATCACATAGAACTCACCAAGGGTTTAAGTACAAGATAACTATAGTCTATAAATTTATATAAGAATAAATAAGGCTGAATGGTGTCAATTCATTGATAATATCTATTCATCTATACAATTATTCGATCTTTTAATTGGAATTTTTTCTTCCCTTCAGGCGACTTACCATTCACGTCCATACTGCCATGCGACATTTTCTAATAGGAAACAGTTTTTGGATATTGTTATTATTTTCATTTTTAAGGATTGAATTATCGGTTTTTGTGGTTGTTGTTGGAGTAGTTTTCCAAGAAAAGAAAAAATGAAAATGTATTATTGCACGATGTAGAAACAAAGTTAACGTTATATTACGAAGTGGCCATATGAGCATTAGAATTTGTACTTTCTTTCTTTATGACGAGTGTTCTCTCTCACTTCTATGTTCTTTGTTTTATATGACACTTAATTTTATGACAATGTTGGTATAGGTTTTCCCTAAAAAGTGTAGGTAAAAAATAATCAGTGATAGACATGATTGTTTTTTTTTTGGTAACCGTGGGTTTCCGGGCCAGCTTACGTGCACCGACTAATCCCCGAGCAACCACAAATGGTCTGGAGTCATCGCAGGTGAACCTCCATGGCCACAAGGGCTTTGGCAGCGCCTGGATTTGAACCCTGGGTAGATGTGATTTTCCACTACATCCCCCAAAGGCTTTACCAGTGCGCCACAACCCAAGTGGTTTGTTATTTTCTCATACTACTTTGTATTTTATAAGTTTATGTTTACAAATCTTTCTATGTATGAAGTTTTTGTTGGACTAAAAATTTGGTGTTGGCTATGAACATTAGAGTATGTAGGTTAAGTAAATCTTTAAATACAATTGGAATGAGGAATTCATTGGTTTGGACATGGTTTTAGTTGTTGAAAGTGTATGTTACTTTATTTGTTATGCTTATGCTAATTATTAGCAAATTTGTGTTTTGCCGGCCGTTTCGTTAATTTGTTTGTTTTGTTTTGTTTTGTAGGGGTCTCCTATGACAACAATGGTGAGGAAGAATTCGGTAAACAAATTTAATCGTTTTTTGCAAGAATGGAAATGTGTATATTTTTTAGAATTCAAAGGTTGTTTAGAATTCAGAAGCCTTCAAGGTCGTTGGCTCAAAGTTTAAGATTATATTTTCGCTATTCACTAAGGTAAAAAATAGTTGATACTCATCTTTCTATCCCTGTGCATCGGTTTTAATTTGTAGTTGATTAAATAGTTAATGAACGTGTCAAAGATGACATTATAGTGTATCTTGAAAAAGTTCTTTGCTGTAAGTATTAGTGCAGATGATGTCAATTTTTAGGGCATGTTCTATTTGGAGAGTTTACATGGGCGGTAGTTACCGTGCCATGTAGGTGTATCTTTTGTAAATCATAGAATACAATTAGTTGATAATTATATTTACCCCTTAACATTTATTTATATCGATGAATTACATTCTACCATCTAAATTGTTAATGCCACCGCGCAACGCGCGGTTTTCACACTAGTATAATATAAATTAACAATTCATTGCATATGTCCGCGTATTGAATTGCATGTCCGCGTGAAATCAACAAAACGCGGACCAACCCCTTGTATTTTCACGCCACACGCGGACCATACCCGCGTTTCTACCAACACGCGGACCCAAATAGTGCAACCCCGCGTTTTTTTTAAAACGCGGACATATGGGGTATTTTGGCAAAAATGACAAGATTTGGGGCACTTTGGGTACTGATTTTTCAAGTTAGGGCATTTTAATTAAATTCCCTAAATATAATCTATTTTATTTTATTCTCTATTTTTTAAAATATATCTCGAAAAATACTTCATTTTAATAATTTTTTATTTTTTTTAACTTTATTTCTTAATCAAGTTGAAAACATAATATGTTGTTTAATTGAATCAAAGATATACTACGGTCTCTTAAAATGGAGGTTTTAAAAGTATGGTTGTTTTTGGTTCGTAGAATAATTTTTTTTATCTTTTTTATTTTATGTAATGGAACATGGCAAACCAAATATTATCAGGTTTGATCATCTGTTTGGCTGATAGACATTGGAATTAAGTATGCTAAAAAAAATTGTAATTTGTTTGTTTGATTCTCATAATGTAGCTTTGAATGAAATGTTGGTGAATTACTAAAATGCTATTTTTTTTGAAAAAAATTGAATATTTTTTTCTTAAATTAAAATAATGCATATGATTCGGATGGATTTTTCAGATCCTAACATTTATTAATCAAACAAATATTTTCTCTTTTCACAACTAAATCTGATTCTAATAATAATAATATTTGATTATTACTTATAGATAATTGTTTTAATACTTATAATAACTATGTCCGTTTCTTGAACTTAAATTTGATTACTTTCTGACATTAAAAAAACAGACATGCTTATAAAAACAAGCATAATTATGCAAAAAAAATAAAATCGAAATGGTTTATTGAATTGTATTTTTTTTAAATTATTTAAATTTTAAATCGAGAGAGAAAAAATCGATCATAAAATAGAGAATGAACATTTCATTCCATCAAAATACCACATAGCTTGTTGTCAAATAATATTCAAATCCCTTATTTGTGGAATTCATTGGATTTTGAAGATTTTTTTTACCTAAAAAAGGATGAACCGAAATTTGGTCAAAAGAATTCAACATTTTAATTCCATCAAATTCCTGCAGAATTGCGAACCAAGTTATCTCAAATTACTTTGATTTGTGGGATTTGGAATTAGATGTCATTTCTATCCCGTGTTTGTTTAAATAAAAGTCTGGAATTGAAATCTCGGGATTTCAATAAAATTTCACACAAACATTGAATTTATAAATCTCATGGGATAGTTGGTATTTCACATGATTTCATATGATTCGTTTGTAATATTGTTTTAAAATATGTTAAAAAAACCTTTGTTTTGTAATAGTCAACTAATAAAATGTAATTTAATTATTTTTGTAATTATTTATAATTTGTTTTTATAAATTATATATAAAAAATGAAATTCAATCTCATTCCAAATGCTACAAACCATACAGACCAAATATTCCAAAATCTTCAAATTTAAATCATTATGATTTCAACTCTTTCAATGAAATCCAAATCCCTAAAAAACATTCCTTTAAGCCAAACGTTCTATTTTAATGCAATTTATCTGTCTTTTTTATTATCTAATTTGATTAAAATTAATTATTCAATCGCATTCCAAATCCTGTGTTTGTTCTACAATATGATTTAAAATAAGGTACATTCTATTTTAATGCAATTTATCTGTTTTTTTTTTATTATCTAATTTGATTAAAACTAATTATTTTAATTAGTCTTATACTTAAAGGATCATTTTCACCTAATCAAATCTAATCATCAACCAACCAATTAATCATTTCTTCAAAATAGACATTTGTTTGGTAAACCATGCCTTTAGGGGTAACAAAGATCGGATTAGATGATGGGTAAAAAGAGTTAGGCTATAATTTGTTAACGAACAAAACATTGAGAGTTATAAATGGAATGTGTATTGTGTTTTGAAAAGCTCATTTCAACGTTGATTTTTTTTTTCGAAAAAAATTCAAACAATTTAACATATTTAGTGTATATACATAACTGTATAATTACAGGTGATTGTAATTTCTATATTGTTCAAAAATAAACTTAGGATTTTCTTTTATAATGAAGAATTACATTAGTTTTCATTTTTCAATTTAAAATTAAGTTAAAATCACACTGCATTACATGGGTTGTTGGTCCTGGAATACAATGACTTACACAGAGTTGAATACAAACACATCCATTTTTTTTACTTTTAGTTCTATGTTTTATCAAAACATAAAATTACAGATTCGTTACGGAAGATAGGAAAGTAATACATGTGATCCTAAACAATTTGATTAGTGACAAACTTGTTAACATTAAGAGACAGAAGAAAGAAAGTTCCTTTTCGATCTGAAGAACTAAGATAGTCTATAGAAAGTGACGCCGATTTTGTCATAGAAGCTTTCACAAAAAAAATTCTTTCAAAATGGGTGATTTGCAGCTAATGACAAGGATGCTTGTACTTTTCTCCAACTTTAATATGTGTCTTCATCTGATTTCTTGATCCATGCATGCTTGTAGTTTTCACTTCAACCTTTGTAGTTGATGTAGACCCTTGGTAACCCATCCGATCCTTCCTTATGCAGAGGGAACAATGAAAAAAATGACATTGATTATAAATAGTACTTTAGAACTTACACATGCTTTTGCATGTTCCCATACTTTGGATGAGATTTTGGGAGAGTTGTTGAGACAAACTTGCTAGAAAAGTTTGCACTCCAAAATCCGGCTTGCAGTAGTTGTATTTGTTAGACTACTAGTTGACTAAATCTTGTATTGATCTTCTTTCGGCTGGATGAAAAACCAATCGTCTTTGGTGACTATCTTAACCTCATTTCAACTAGTCTTCGATTTTGTGGAAGGCTTATTATACTTTGAATCAACACAGATATTTACAAGACTTTTACAAGTAAAAATCCTATCTTTGTCTATTCAGAAATATAAGCTATATAACCGAATCTTTTGATAATGAATTATGAATCCGATATGTTAGAGTAACATTTGCTCTTTATCGAATTCCCACATAGAGTAACACAAAGACCAGTACTAAAGTTGATCTTTCAAAACATTCTTAGTCATAGATCTAATTACAACACTATATCTGAAACCTTAAGCTTACTTGATCTTCCTTCTCACACCAAGGGTTCGGATGATAGATTATTTGAGTTATATTTGACGGATGTTGTTTATTGGATATGCTCTTCTTTAGGGCAAGATGTAAGAATGGGTTTCTAAGTGTTTGGTCATATTTCTATTTGTATTGTTTACAAATCCGATGGTTGAGACTAACATGGGTACACAACTGGTATATAAACATACATATCCTCATACCTTTTAACAAAAAAACTTGTTGATACATTGTCTATTTCCATTTTGTCTTTATAAGCATTTTTCACTACAAAAGAAAAACAAAGAGACTTCACTGACCAAAAATATTTGTCGGTAATTCGCTGGAAAAAGCCATCACCGACAAATCTCATCGCCAGAGAAAGTGTGGCCAATGATCATGATTATCAACATACTTTCAATATCCGTCGATGACGATCAATTCGCTAATGATCCGCCACAAATCCAATGGAAATTATTGGCAGAAAAATCTGTCGATGAAGCCTCTGTGCTGATGATGACATGGCTTAAGTAAACGTCAACTAATATTCTATGTCATATTTAGAATTAAAATAACTAAATATGAAAAGATGACATGACGTCAATAATTATGACATGTCATATATTCCTTGTATTGGACAAATAAAAATCCATATTATTATCGAAGATAATAAATAATCAAAAAAAGTTATTATTTTATTCTTACATAATTTTAATTGAATAAAAAAAATACGGCACACAAAATTCATATTAATAATTCAATATACATGTCTTCTAAGGTAATGTAGAAATATTTGTAATATAATTAAAAAACAAAAACTAAAGAAATAAAAATTAAAAAATTAAACAAAACAAGCTAACCAAAAAAGAAAAAGAAAAAAAGAACCCTACAATTATATTCAAACCATCTCCGTATCCCAACAAAAGCCGATGCCTCTATAGCTTAGCAGCTTCGACGAGTTTAATCTCTGGGATTAGTCAAATTCAAATCAACACCTCCTTCTCCTTTGTCGTCCCCGCAACTAAATACATCACTATTCTTCTCCTCCATATTCTTTCTTCTATGGTCCTAAGACTTTTCTTGATGTAAAAATTCAATTTTTCTTTGAAGTTTTGAGGTTTATTAATGAGGATTATTGTAGATTGCTAAATAGAAGAGAACATTTCTAGTAAACCTTTGAGGGTTCTTCCGGTTTTGTGGGTTTTATTCTTTCTTCCGGTTTTGTGGGTTTTATCTTTCTTAAGGTTAAAACTTGATGAAAAACACATATAGAGGAGTTTATATGATAAGGGATCTACGGTCGGAAAAGGTGAAAAAGGAGAATGAGAATGGTGGTCGGAGAACGGTGGCCGGCGATAGAGGTTTGGGGAGGTTTGATTTTATTTTGTATATGACATGGATATAATGTAACTTTAAAAATTTTATTTTTTTGCCATGTAATTTTATAGATACCGGTTACTTGCTCAAGATGTAAACGAGACCCTTGAATATATGAATTTTTTTTGTGAACCCTGAATGATAATTTTGAAAGTTGTTTCCATAAAATAGAAATTAGTTCAAGAGTAAGCTACAATTTTGGTCCATGTGGTTTACCACTTTCTTTGAAAGTGGTCCATGTGGTTCAAAAACTGCAATTATCGGCCCATGGTTTGCATTTTGCTTTGAAAGTAGTCTCTTGTCGTTAACTCCGTTAAATTTTTCAGTTAAGTCAGGGGCATTTTCGTCTAACCATTTTTTTTCTCTCCTTTTGCAATCTTTCTTTGTTTTTTTCTAATTTTTGTTTAAACCATAAAAACATCATGGACCAAATTGTAATTTATTTTAATTTGTATTAATATTATATAAATATTAATTCATATATATATATATATATGTAAATTTACACATACGCAGACAGGTCTTCTCCGGCGAGCCTTCGACGAGGTCTTCTCTCTTATCTCTCTCTCTGTATCTCGATCTCTCTCTTCTCTCTGATCTCTCTCTGTGTGTATCTCGATCTCTCTCTCCCTTCATCCTCCCCATCCAGAACTCTATTTTGGTCCAACCATAACTGGGCCGGAGGTGGTGATCGGTCGGCGGTGGGTCACGATTTTCGTCCAGGTGGTGGGTCATGAACTCACGATTTTCGTCTGCGATTTTCACGATTTTCGTCCAGGTGGTGGTTCAGCAGTGGAGGTGGGGGTTGCAGGTTGCTCTCGTTGGTGGGGATGGGTTTCTGATCGACGATGATGTCCTCGTCGGTGGACCATCGCTCGCCGGCGCCGACACCTTCTCACCAGTGATAGAGAGAGAGATGTATATATGTGTATATATATATATCTGAGATAGAGATAGAGAGAGAGATAGAGAGAAGAGAGAGAGAGAGATAGATCGAGATACAGAGAAAGAAAGAGAAGAGAGAGAAGACGACCTCACCGGAGGCTCGCCGGAGAAGACGATCTCGTCGGAGGCCTGCCGGAGAAGACGACCGGAGACGATACAGATTAATATATATATATATATATATATGCATATTAATATATATATATATATATATACTCTATATATATATATTCATATTAATATTTTAATAATAATATCATTAAATAAATTAAATAAATTACAATTTGGTCCCTGATGTTTTTATAGTTTAAACAAAAATAAGAAAAAAGAAAGAAAGATTGCAAAAGGAGAGGAAAAAAAACACGGTTGGACGAAAATGCCCCTGACTTAACGGAAAAATTTAACGGAGTTAAGGACAAGAGACTACTTTCAAAGCAAAATGCAAACCATGGGCCGGTAATTGCAGTTTTTGAACCACATGGACCACTTTCAAAGAAAGTGGTAAACCACAGGGACCAAAATTGTAGTTTACTCTTAATTCAAAGTTAATTTTATTTTGATGTAGTTTCTTATTATTAAAAATAAATAGAATATGTGATTTGGGGCATATTTCAAGCATGTTAGATTGTAAAAGTATAATTATTTCGACAAAAAATTGTATATAAAGAAAAAGTAAAATGATTTAATAGGTGGTTTATATGATTAAACTCGCAAATAACCACCGCAAACTTCCTACTTTTATTATTGACACAAAATTTAATTAGAGTAAACTACGATTTTCGTCCTGGTTTGTTGTTTATAACCATTTTCGTTCATTACTTTAAGGTAGTGTTTAGTATGTAGACTGAATGGGATGGGACGGACTGGACAGGGCGGGACATAACTAATTGTCTGTTCTGCGTTTGGTACAACTAGAACGGGACGGAACTCAACTGTTAAAATGACTAAATTACCCCTAAACATAATATTTTTTATTTTTATTATATAATAATTATAAATCAACTAAATATTTACATATCTTTATTTATTAAAATTAAAATATATTATATATATTACATTTATAATTATTAATGTAAAATTATTTAAAATATTTTTACAAACAACTTAAAAAACTAAACAATAAACTAAACCCATTATATGTCCCTAACTCTAATAAGAGAAAAAAAAGCCCAGTTTATTGTTTTTCCTCATCTTCAAGCAACCGCAAGTTCTTCTTTTCCATCAACACATCTTTTTTCTTCTTCTTCTTGCTGCTACTTCGAGCTCTTATTCAACCACCATCCATCTCCTAGTCCTCAACGCAACAACAAATCTTGACGTAACAACAAAAGTTCTCAACACAGATCTCCTTGTTGGACGAATAGGTTCAATTTTAAAAGGGGAAAGCACGATTGATTTGGAGGAATTCGACTTGAGAGTTCAATTTTGGAGAGTTTTAGGTTTCAGATTTTCGATTTTGGAATTTGGGAGGGTTTGATGTTTCAGATTTAAATATGGGAGAATTTTAGGTTTCAGATTGGGAAAAGTTTGTTTAAGATTTTGTATTGTTTGGAGGGTAACTAAGTAATTTTAAGTTTAATCCAAGGTTGTTCTACCTATTTTGGTGGAATAAAAAAAGTCTGATTTTGTCTCATGTAAATGAGTTTTAGTCCCATCTTGTCTTTGTCTCATGTCATGCTAAACATGGGACTATTTTTTTTCCCGTCCCGTCCCAGCTTGTCTGGGCACCAAACACAGCCTTAAAAGTTGCTTTTTTGGTCATTGTGGTTTGCAATTCCTTTTCATTTTCGTCCCTAAACTAATATTTTCAGGGACTAAAAGCGAAAGGAGTTGCAAACCACAAGGACCAAAAAAACAATTTTTAAAGATTAAGGACGAAAATAGTTATAAACAACAAACCATATGGACGAATATAATAGTTTACTCATTTAATTAAAATGGAATATTTCACTTTTGAGTAACTAAATTTTGGTCCATGTGGTTTACCAAAAACTACGAAAGTGGTTCCTGAACTTCAATAAGTGCAGATTTCATCTTTGAGGTTTCGATTTTGCTATGAAAATGGTCTCTCTGGCGTTAGCTTCGTTAAATTGTCTGTTAAGTCAGGGGTAATTACGTCTTTTTACACAATTTTTTTGTCTTTACTTGTTTTTGTCCTATTCTTATCTCTCTCTCTCTTTCTTGTACATAATCACACACACACACACATATATATATATATATATATATATATATATATATATATATATATATCACACATATATAATCATATATATTACACACACACACACACATATATATATATATACACATATATATATATATACACACACATAGATGTACATAATCTCACACACACACACATATATATAAAATCACACACATATATATAATCATGAGATCGACAAGAAAAGGGGAGAGGGTGGGTGATGCCGACGAAGAAAAGGGGAGAGGTTGGGGGTCGCCGGTCACCATCTCCGGCGACCTCACCTATATATATATTTAAAAAAAGCTTCCATTTCCACCTCCTTTCAACCTCTATCTTCTTCCCCAACCTCTATCTTTTTCCCCAAAATTAATAACTCCGGTGAACCTCAATACTCCGGTCACCATCTCCGGCGATCTCAATGTATACACACACAGTCATATATATATATATATAGAGAGAGAGAGAGAGAGAAAGAGCAAGGATCATTTGTTAACCACACAATTCTTGTTAACTTTATGAACCTTGCTCAACCAATAAAAATGCAAGATTTTTTGTTGTTTAATTTGTTTATTTATTTAATGCAAAAGGGTAGAAACGTCATTTAGTAATTAATTAATATTTCATTTATC
The DNA here is from genome assembly GCA_954870635.1 of Arctium minus. NCBI lineage: Eukaryota > Viridiplantae > Streptophyta > Magnoliopsida > Asterales > Asteraceae > Arctium > Arctium minus. The sequence continues at coordinate 34,485,278 of OX941097.1, read as the reverse complement.
TTCGTGGGGGTTACACAAATAAATCATCCATAATTATAGTGGAGGTTACAATTTCATATTTTTTTTCCATTTTCAACATAATTTTGAAATCATATGAATATTATCAAAGTCATCCAACAACGTGATCCAATCCTTGCTAATTCTTTGATTTCAAAATATTTTCTATAATTAATTGCTAAAATCGTATGAACATCACATGAAGTCTAGTAGCCAGTTGTTTCAATTCAAATTTTTTGTCCACCGATTAAAGATGATGATTTCTGCAAATCCATGTATGATTGTCCCTTTAAACCACTCAGACGAAACTATGTGAATATAAAATCATAAGCACCGTGTTTTTGTCAAAATTTCAACTTTTAAAAGAAATAACGTTCATGTTTGTTCATTACTTCACCATTGGGCATATGAACAAAAACTTGTTAGCGAGTCACATGAACAGTAAGGTGGTGGTTCATTCATGTTCATATTTCTTCATATGAATATGATATTTGAAATTAATATTGTTCATATTTCTTCATATGAATATGATATTTGAAATTAATATTGTTCATATTTCTTCATATGAATATTAAATTTAAAAGTAATATTGTTCATATTTATTCATATGAATATGATATTTAAAAGTAATAACGTTCATATTTCTTCATATGAACACGCATGAACCGGGGGTTAAAATTCTTTTTAAAGGAACATTAATTAAGAGAGAATAAAAACATAATGTTTCATTAATTTTTTCCCCAAAATACCCTTATCACTATAGTTCACTCCTAATTTTTCATTAATTGTACATTTATTAAGATTTTTAAAAGATATTCATTCTCAACCATTGATTTCCATGATCAAGGGCTTATAATGGTTTATAAAGTTAACACAAAAAATGTGGTTAACAAATGAACCTGACCCTATATATATATATATTATGTGTGTGAGTGTGTATATATATATTATGTGTGTGAGTGTATGTATATATATATATATGTATATACACATAGGTTGAAATTAACCCACCATTTTTTTAAAAAAATTAAAACATTTTTAAAACATTAAAACATATATATATGTCTGTGTATATGATTATATATATATGTATATATATATATGTGTGTATGGTTATATATATGTGTCTGTGTGTTTGACTATATATATGTGTGTGTGTGTATGATTAATTTTGAGGAAGAAGATAGAAGTTGGGAAAGAAGATAGAGTTTGGGGAAAAAGATGAGAGGTTGATGCATTAATGAGTTGTACACATGCTTTAAGCATGTGTACTCTAAAAATAGTTTAATAAAAAATGAAAAAAAAACTTAAAAGACGAATTTACCCCTGGACTTAACGAACGATTTAACGGAACTAACGCCAGAGGGACCACTTTCATAGCAAAATCGAAACCTCAGGGATGAAATCTGCACTTATTAAAGTTTAGGGACCACTTTCGTATTTTTTGGTAAACCATAGGGACCAAAATTGTAGTTTACTCTTTACTTTTTAATTGTCTTTTTGAACTTTTTAATAAACATGTTAAATAAATGAAGAAATGGCCAACAAGATGTGACTAGCCAATTTAGAAGGTTCTTTTCATAGAGTATTCAGAATTAATTTTAGAGTCAAAAAATATTAATAAATATTTATGACCTTCGTTAATAAAATTATATATATACACATATATAGAGGGAGGATCATACGAGAACGACATCAATTTAAAAGAATAAAGGGACAATCCTAGACCAATCATAATTAAGAAATTATTAATTGTTTATTTTAATAGAAAATTATTTTTCGAAGGGTATAATTGTCATATTTTTCCTGATTAATTTTGGATAGTATATCAAATCCTAATTTCACGCGATTCTCCAAGCAGATCCCAATCCAAATTGATATGGATCGATTACCGAATTCCAACCATTTCCCGATTTTGTTGCAAAAATGTGTGATTCAATTAGATGATGTTGGAAAATCATAGATCAATTTGAAGGAAAAGGTTAGATATTTGGACGATTTTACATTCGTCCATGGAGTTTGTTGATGGGATCGATTGTTGTTCATGGTATCATTCAATTAGTATCGACAATGGAGTATGTGATTCAACCGACCATGGAGGATGTAACAAAATCGATTGTTGTTGATGGTTGCACTCAAGGTGTATCGACTACGAAGGATGCCAGTGAACCGACCAAGGATTTCGTTCCTTGAAATGATTTCAACACTGGAGACAATCAACCAAATTCGGCCATGAATGACACTTTTACTGGTGATGAAGTTCTAGAAGATGTTGAAGGTAAATACGTGTACTGGCTTCGTTACATCCCATTATTATAAGTTCTTCCATATTAGTAATTATTGTTGTAAAAATAAATTTTTCAATATTCCTTTGATCATAGTTTACATATTCATAACTTCTTCTACATTGTTAAGCACCACTAGAGTGTCAGGGTTTTGTAAGTTACATATTAACAGGGGCTATGTTTTTTTTTTATTTTATGTCACTTTTTGACAACATTCCAGTGAATGCAGTAACAACAAGATCACCAGTGATCATTGCTTGTTAATTCTCAAGATTATTTTATCATTTTAGTTCCAATCATAAGAATTTCGTAATTAGGATGTATAATTTAAGTATTTCTTAAACTACTTTATGTTTATGATGATTTTTCATTATATTGTGTATTATATTTTTATTTTTTTTGTGTAGAATCTCCCATCATACCGAATGTCAATCAAGTCGATAACATTCTTGGAAGGTTTGAACTTTCTACTAGTTCTGTGGGAACCTTGAAGGAACGATTCAATACCCCGATTAATGTGGTATCGAATGTTCCGGAAGGGCTTGTACCCGTGGTTGGAACATTGTTTCAAACAATGGGGCATTGTGTTGATACGTATAGGAAGTACGCCGACTATGTAGGGTTCGATATACGGCGATCAACTGAAAAGCAATTCAAGGACAAATCTGTTAGGCTCAAGTATCTGGTATGTCATAGACATGGTTTACGTAACAAACGTTCTGTTGACAACACCAATCTTGGTCAACATCGAAAGGTCCTTCGTAACTCAAATTTCAAAGTTACTGGATGTAAAACACAGGTTCGATTTTGTAGGGTTAAGGGTACCTCGTTATTTAAGTTGTACCATTTCAATCCCAACCACAATCACCCACTCTATGACGAGAATGATAGGATGCTATCTCGAAATAGAAGGGAGATGAAATTCTTGGATAAAAGGATAATACATCGTGCTTCTAGAGTGAATATTTGTGCATCCAAGGCCCACCAATTGCAAGTTTGCTTGAAGGGTGGTTACGAGGAGGTTGGATGTAGTCGTACAAACTATAAGAATTTTAAAAGGGATTTTGATTCATTTACTGGGGATGGTGATGTTCAAATGGTAGTGAACATGTTTAATGAGCGTGTCTTAAATGGGACTAACTTTGCATTCAAGTTTAAAGTAACCGATGGAAAACTAGATGAATTGTTTTGGGCTGATGAGTTATCGAGGTTCAACTATGCTGAGTTTTGTCATGTTATTTCCTTTGACGCGACGTATCGTTCAAACAAGTAAGATGATTTCGTTATATATTTTTATTACATAGTTATTTTAAATATTTCTATACATTACTGATTATCATGTTGTGTGCAGGCATTGTATGGTTTTTTTTACCATTTCTTGCGATTGATAACAACAGACATTCCATTGTTGTTGGTTCTGGTGTGCTATGTGATGAAAAACTTCCATCCTACACCTGGTTGTTGGAAGCGTTCTTAAAAGTACATGGCAGTCAACCGAAGCTTGTCTTGACTGATCAAGATGCTGCAATTAGAGAGGCACTCCCAATTTTGTTTAAGGAAGCGAATCATAGATTTTGTATGTGGCACATAATGGCTAAGTTGCCTATCAGGGTATGGATTACATTTGTTTTTGTAGTTTGTTCATTTTACATTACGGACATTGATATATTTAATCATTCATGCTTCTATGCATATTAACACCGATCTGTTGCCAAACACAGATTTCAGGAAGTTGTTAGTGAAACTTGTTTGGAGTGTATATTTGGGACCATAAGATTTTGAGGTTAAATGGATATCTTTGATGGATGAATTTAATTTTTCAGATCACGCTTGGATCTTTGAGGTTTTTAACATTCACTCTAAGTGGATTCCTGGCTACTTCAAGGACTTACCTATGTGTGGTCTAATGAAGACTACGTCCCAATCTGAGAATTTAAATTCTTTTTTCAAATTTTTTTCACATCATGGTAATAATTTGTTGAAGTTTATTTTATCTCATGACACTGCAATGGACAATCAAAGAAATAGGCAACGAAACGATGAACATTTGACCAACACCACCATTCCTGATTTTAAGACTGAGAGGTTGATTGAGAGGCATGTTGCTATGGTTTATACCAGGATGGTTTTCTTTGATGTTCAAAAGGAAATTGTTAAAGGAGATCGATACTGTGCTCAGTGGAATGTGGAGGTTGATGATGAGCGACAGATTTTCACCATAAGGCAGAAGGAAAAATCATTTAAAACCAAGGCAGAGTTTAAGGTACAAGAGTTTTAATATTTGTTTATTTTAAGTTATTAAGTTTGTTTAACATCGCAAATATGTAAGCGTAAGCAGTTTTTCCCTCATGCTTGATTTTCAGGTTGTTCGTATGGAACATGATGGATCGTTGTTGTATTCATGTCAACTATACGAGTACTTTAGCATCTTGTGTTGCCACATTTTTAGTGTTTTGTTCAACATAGATGTCGAAGAGATTCCTACTCAGTATGTTAATAGGTGATGAATGAGGGGTGTTATCCCCTTGGATGTACTTCGAACTCGTCGTATCCAGCCTGGAAGCAATGAACGGTCCGATAGGTTGACTAATGACATACAGTTTGAGTTTGACCAAATTTTGAGTAGAGTTTATGGTGACGACGATAAACTGGAATTGTTTTTGGAGAAGGTTCGGTCAATCAAGTCAGAAATTGCACCTGATGTTCCTTCATAGAATGGTATTGTTAACAAAGATGCTAATTATGAAAATTTGTTGGGTGTGTCAAATCCTATGACAATTGAGATACGATCTCCAGAAGGTGTTAGAAACAAAGGATGTGGCATAGGCAAGCGTTTGATTGGTGGTGGCGAGCGAGCATTAAAGAATGCACGACACAAGAGGAAGTTCAGAGGTTGCAATGAATCCACAAACCATGATTCTCGCAATTGTCCAGTTAAGAAAGGCATGTCTAACAAATATGATGATTGATGGCATTGTTTTTCGTTATTAGGTGATTGAATAAGTTAGAATATTGGTTTTTTCTTGTTAGTTTTTTTTTTGGATGACTTCTTTTGGTTGAATTATGTTGACTTTATTGAAGGTTAATTGTTTGGAATTAATATTTGATCATTCATTGTTTTCAATAAAAGGTAGTTTTATTTATGTGTAACACCCCGAATTTTTGGTATGCATTTATTCCCTTAAATCTGTATATCGCTCGTAGCCTAGTCTTAGTTCTTGGCTTCTCTTTTGCCTGGAATTTTTGTCCTAACTGGAGGTTGAGTGAGGTGGCCGGAAAAGAGGTCATTGGTGTCGACAGTGCTCCGCACGAGTCCATCCTCGCCACCATCCGTGCGGGGCTCTGCCCTTGTGCAACTCCAGTGTTCCACGCAGCTCTCCGCGCGAGTCCATCCGCGCCAGCAACCGTGCGCGACCCTGTGCATGAATAAGAAGTTGAAATCAACCCCAAACCTCATTTATTCCTCTTTCTCTCCTTCTTAAATGCCCCCAACATTAATCTAGGACAAGAATCGATTTTGGGCTACATTTAAGTGTTTCAACCACCATCTTCCTCAAGGCTTCCATCATCAATCTAAGATCGAGTCTAGGATCTCATTAACTCCATAGTCTCCATCTCCTTCCTCAAGAATACTTGGATTTCTAGGGTTTTCAACAAAACCCACTTTGTGAGTTCATCCTTGTTTTCTAAAACTTTATACATGTCAAACTAACATTTTTAGACTTCTAAGCATCTCCTTATTTATATTTCTTTGTTGAAATCTATTTTGACCTAACTTTATATTTTTGGAGATTTTTAGGGTTTTGTCACTAATTTCAAAATATGGTTATGATTCTTACGTTTAAGCTATAAATGTGATGTGTTCTACACATCTATGGTTAAATATCTACATAAATTCTTCTAGCTCTATTTATGGTTTTTATATACCATGGGATTTTCTGGAATAAAAGTCTTGTTGGGAAAAATGAAATCATATGGGTGGTTGAATGACTACAATGGTGATTATTGTTACGATAATAAAAGTTTGAAGAATCTATTATTGAGAAAGTACACAAAATATTTTGGGGATTATTCACATGAACTATATGTTTGATTATAGTTGGCCACAAATGAAATTGTGACAAGTCTAGACTAATACTAATGGATCCATATGTATAGAGTTGACTTAATTACTTTGGGTTAAATCCCGTTTGTAGCTAGTTGAGACATTGGACCCTAGGGTGGAAACTTGGTATGGTTATGTGGGACCGGATACTAGTTGTGGGTCGTAAATGTAAATCCTAGCGAATGAGCATGATAAGGATCATTAGGTGCCCTCCCCCACATCTGAGTACGAGCTCGTGGCCTTGATCCTAGTATGGTGAGCTCAATAACTTGGAAAGTGGTCTACTTTTGTGTTCCGCCACAATCCTTGGGAAATCGGGTCTCCCCCGTCATCGTAAGATGTATTTTGGACCGTAAGGCCTTTATGTGATAAATTACTTCAATTGTAAATTCCACTCCTTGGAAAAGATTACCCATTGTTGCAAATTTAAATTATTTCTCAATTATTACTTATAAACTGTATGTACTCACTAGGCGTTAAGCCTAACACTTTTTCTTAAATGACGTGTATATCAGGTTTCCTTAGTGGCGGGACACCGAAGGGTTGAGTGGTGAGCTCGGATTTTGAGGCATTTTTGAGATGATAGATATATGAAGTCAAAGCGTACAAACAAGCTTATTATTTTGGGAATTGGGTTGACAACCAATGTAATCTAGATGTAAATGGTTTAGATTAGTTTGTTTTCGATTTTATCATTCATCCGTAGGTTTTGTAAACACTATTCTATTTTTACCCATTTCGGGTGATTTACTCCAAATACAAACGTCATGTTGCCGAATTTTCAAAATTTTAAACTACTTCAAATTTTAGGGTGTTACATTATGGTTTGTGTTGTTCTTTGATATTTAAACTTTTCTAACAATTCATTGTCTTGTTATATGAATTGTGAATAAATTCTGATACCATTATGTTCAGTAAATCACTTGTGCTTTGAAATTTCTTGGTTGGCATATCACTTTCTGTTACTTTTCTGTTGCATATGCCCGTCATGAATCATCTACGATTTAAAACACTCTGGATGGTGAATTTTTTTTGGTAAATTTATATTTAGAACATCACTGGTGATTTCGAGATATATGTTTTGCCTTATATGAATCACATATGGATTGTGAATAACTTATGATACCATTATGTTCTGTAAATCACATGTGCTTTGAAATTTCATGGTTGGCATATTAACTTTTGTTACTTTTTTGTATCATATACCCATCATGAATCATGTACGGTTTAAAACACCCTGGATGGTGAAATTTTTTTGGTAAATTAATTTTTTTAACATCATTGTGATCATCAAAAAACCTTATTTTTAATCACAAACCAACAAACACAATTCAAAATGCAAAAGCTTTACGAAATCCATATAGCCATTAAAGATAGTATTCTTCCCATTTACGAAATCCATATAGTAATTAATCACACCATTATCATCATACCTAATCAAAACATCATCCGTTTTGCCGAAATTCAAAATGCAAAAGCTTCCTAGACAAAAAACCAAAAAAAAAAAAAAAATTCAAAACAAGACTGTTCAACCACTTGGGAAACTTAACCCGATAAAGCTATATCCATACCGACGACCTAACCAACACATGAACTCTTGCTTTTCATGTTTTCTTGTATCACTGACTTTGTTATCCGTCCTTCCACATGTGAGAATTCTGTTGCGCATCTGATGACTCTTGACCTACAAAGGTTGTCGGTTGAAAGCATGATCTTCGATAAGTATTTCTTGCGAAACTTGGTGATTTGAACCTCTTGAGCTGTTGATTCCTTCACAATCCCAGAGTCGTACCTACTAACTGTTTCCCTTTTGAATGTTTCCATGTGGAGCATTGTAAAGATCGCCGAATCATTAGTATTATCAACCGTTCTCTACTTTAGTTTATACCTATTTGCTCTCACTTTTGACATACTGTTAACACGTGGATGGTGTACAATTTTCAAATAGTTTAGCATTGCCATATGATACAACAAATATAGATCACATGAGTTTTATAATCAAGATCTACGATTTAACAGTATATGGATTTTTTTGCTACAAATGTTTCTTACCAGCATTATTGGAACGTCACCATACTTGTCCTCGATAGTCATGTTGCTTGCACAGTTGTCTAATATCACAAAGCTTGGTGTCTTCATATTGAACACAATGACATAAAAGTCATTTGCATTTTGTATAGGGAAGAAGATCTGTAGACAAGGAAGTTAAAAAAAATTCAAGAAATATTATGATAATTTGTTAAACAATCTAATTTGTCACACCAACTAGCCAATTATTTCGAATTTAATAAATCTCATACCATGTCAATTGATTTGAGTGACGCTATATCAACGACATTGGGCATGGAAGCCACCAGCTTAGCAGAAAACTGTGCAAACATGTTCTTCCTATCCATTTTGTTAGTGTCCATGGACTCTATCTACATAATTAAACGTTTAACTATATGTTAGTGAATGTAGATTACGTAATTATATAGTTATTAGCTCAATTCACCTACCATTATATTTGTCTTGCAAAATAAGCGATACGGCGAACTCCTATTCCTGAACTATTCTTCCTGATTGAGAAGGTAAGCCCACATATCGATAATCTTACCAATAACACGTGCGTCCTATGTCATGCTTTCCAATTCCATCCTCTGTAATTCTGGTCCATCAATATGCTTGAAAACTGGAACCCTATTAAGTCAAAGTAAATCAAATTCGTATTAAAGTGCAAAAGTGATTGCAATATAAGTTGTCATATTAATTTAAACAAGTATGCAGTTTATAGAACTTACGATCTATCCCCCTATTTTGAAAATATCCAATTGACCAAGATTGTTTCGTCTCTCGTAATACCCGCGTTCAGGTCTACCTTTCGATTTACATATGGGGAGCGTATCGTCACCCCAGCGCTTACACCACGCTTTTCAATTGGTTTCATCGTTGTCTCCAAATTTGCAGTGGCAATGGCCAAACCCTTAGTAGTTACGACATTCGGGTCAACAATGTCACCGATACTCCCTTGTACAAGTGGATCGCAAACATGATCATGATCCATCACAGTTTTAGCCAAAGGTTCACTGATGAAGTAATTTGTTGTTCATTTCCTCTATCTTTGTCCAAACCTTTCTCACCAAACTCTTGAGTTAGGCCAAGGCTGAAGCATGGAAACGACAATGCATTTGTTAAACCTTTATTTGACATCAATGACTTCCCTGAGATGCTTGCCTCTTTAACCATTGGGGTGACTTCACTTGCTGATACATTGCTACCAATTTGAGCTTCACCCGCGCCTTTTCCAATCGGTGTCACTTCATTATCAGTGTTACACTCGACAAAGGTTTCCTTTGTCTTCTTTAATTTCTCTACAGTCCTTTCTATAACATCCTGGTCACATGATTCCAAAACTTCCGGGTGCTCAAAAAACTGCGTCGCTGACTCAAATTCAGGTAACCCGTTGTTACCATATACTGTTGCTGATATTCCTATGATGTCCCCAACAACCAAATCTTTAGTATGCATGCCTTCATCTAGCCGGCCCCAACCATCTTCTTGTTGTTCTTCAGTTTCTTTTCCGCTCCCAAATAAATCATCTACCTTCTTCTTCCATTCATCAAGATCTTCAACACCAGGGAACTTGATTGAAGCTTTCTGAAATGTTGTTGTGAAACCCGTCTTCAGCGTCACAATTTGGTTGTACATAGACTCGAAGTCTTTCAAATACCCCTATTCATGGAAGAAGGTTACAAATATTATTTATAAATTTTTTTAACGAAATCATATATCACTTCAATTAACACGTTATCCGATCAACCGATCAATAGGTTACAAAATCATGTATGATAATACCAAAACACCATATAAGTTCTTGAAAGATAACCAAGTTCAATCTAACGAAGATTACCACTATAAAATCACTATTGATTCTCAGTCACTAATTTTTATGAATCACCATTTGTCAAGTTAATACATCATTACAAATAACCATTACAAATCACCAAACAGATTCATATGCTGGAATTCAATTACTATACTGTATACTGTATTGTTACTATATTGTATAATGTAGAAGACTACTGTAATGTAAATCAACTTTTCATGAAAAAGATTACTATACTGTAAATCATCACCGATCAATTACTATACTGTATTATGAATCACCATTCCCAATTACTATACTGTAAATCTAAAACCATTACAAATCACCATTGTCAAGTTAACACATTAACATATTGTCAATCTAACGAAGATTACCAATATAAAATCACTATTGATTTCATATACAATATTAACAAAATCATTTATGATAATAACAATATACTCTATATGAATATTACCAATATGAGATCATTGTTGCTTTCATATGATAATCACACATGACCAACATCCAGAAGGCAAATCATGTAATGTAACAATTACCAAGTGATTTAAAGGAAACAATATCACCTCTATATTTTATGGAGATGGAGGTGGGTTCTGCTCCTCATTTCTTTCAACTGCCACGAATGGTCCTTCAAGCTCACCTAAACCGAGTCCTCCTTTTTCGAGCTCCGACTCCAGCCTTAACCGCAATCTTTCGAAGGACCACAACTTTATAATCGGCCTTTGCCTCACGCGTGGTATGTCCCACTTAATGTTATCCACATATAATAATCGCATAACGTTTAAAAAAAATTCATACACTGAATTTCAAAACAATACTATTAAATTACCTTATTATTTGATATTAACACTTACCACCAATGTTGTTATAGGACCATAGGAGAAGGCCTTTTCATTGTTGCCAGTCCAGGTGTTCTTACAGTACCTCAAACAGTTGAGGATATACTCGCACCAATTTATGTCTCGAAAAGGGGTATCCGGTGATACTCACGAAAGGACATTCAAGTTACATAACCCATTGTACTTACAATGTCCCATTGTGTTGCAGAATAAAACAATGAAGTTTAACTTGAAGTTCTAGTCGGATGTGGTTGACATCATTATCTGTCGGCTCATCCGTTGGTCGTATAAGTTTACGGTTGAACTGTTACATCCACTCAGCTTTTATGCTAAGGACATAGTCATCTGTTGCACATGAATCGTATATAATATGTCCCATTAGACATCCAATCATATCTCTTATTGCTTCCTCAGTGATGTGGATTGGTCCATTTGATGTTTTCAGCGTCATTGTGTACGGATCGAAACTTAATGCCACATGTAGTCCAAGGGTTGATGGTATGCCATCTAACTTCATTCCAGCAAGTCCTCCGAAACCTATATCAGTCATTCCTTGCAATTTCTCATCTAACATTGAATTTATGGCATTAAAAAGGGGGTAAGGTATGGTTCGCACCTTCATAACACATCCATGATTTGTTGCTTGGAAGTCCCTTGGTCCATGCTCAGGTTGGAGTGGTGCATTGATGGTTTCTACCATCCTATTTGGTTCTTTTGTTTTCTTCATTGCCATCTTAGCTTTTCCCCTTTTAGTTACCTGTTTTCTTTTCTTATTCGATTCATCCAAGGAGTATTCGTTCTGCCTACCTCTTTTTGTAGTTCTCGTCTTAGCGGATGAAGGTCCTACACAGTAGGTATAATCACTGTTAACAACAGATATATTAATGTTAACAACAGATATATTACTGTTAATAACAGGTATATTTCTTATATATCAAATTGATACAATTAAAAAATCATTAGTGATATAATTAAAAAATAAATACTCCATATTATCATTACAAATCACTAATGTTTTCAATATAAATTGTAATTTCTATGTCATTTCTTACAATCAAGTTATATAAATCATTTTGAAGCCATTACAAATCACTATTGATTACAAATATCCATTACAAATAACCAAAAGAAATAACCAAATAACCAATTATGTTTTGTGAATCACCATTCTTTTTTGTGATTCACCATTCTGTTTTGTGAATCACCATTGTCAAGCTAACACATCATTACAAATAACCAAAAGAAATACAAATCACCATTGTCAAGCTAGCACATATTGTCAAAAACCAAAAGAAATACAAATAACCAAAAAGATTCACATTTTGATGAGCAACAATCAGCTTCTCAACAGGTTCTCATGTTGAGCAACAATCACCATTGTCAAGATTCTGTCTTGTGAATCACCATAGTGATAATTTCATGTTTTTTCCAGCTTTGTAAGTAGGAAAGTAAGATTTGATTAGTTTGAAGCCATTACAAGACATTATTTTCAGCTTTGTGAATCACCATTATAAATTACTATACTTTAAATCTAAAATCAATACAAATCACCAATGTCAAACTAACTCATCAATATACTGTCGAAAACCAAAAAAATACAAATAACCACAAAGATTCACATTTTGATGAGCAACAATCAGATTTTCAACAAGTTCTCATCCTTATATATGGGTTTTGTAACACCCTCAAATTTGGCAAGAGCAACTAATTTAAAATTTCGATATAATATCAAATACAAATCAAAAGTCCTTCATACCTCCAATATAAAATCCTACAATTAATCTCAAACAATTATAAACCCCAACATTAGACAAGGGCTAAACCGATGTCGGGTACTTAACCCCAATGCAAGTTGCTCTTCTCATAACCAAAGCGGAAGACTTCGCCAAATGCTACTCACATCTCGAGCACACTACTAGAACTCCTCTCTTCATAGCGTTACTAGGACTATTCCCAACCAGAACCTGATGCACATGCCGACAAATAAAAGGTTAGGTTAACGCCTAGTGAGTTCAAGAGCTTTCACAGTAAATAAATATATTGTTAAAAGGAAAGGATGCAATGTAAATCATGATATTCCAGAAGGATTTACTTAAACGTGAAATGACCCGTTTCCAATTACACACACATTTTTAAAGACGAATATCCCAACATAGAACATTTCCTTATGAAGTAGGTTCAACCCAAAACAACTCACTCAAACGTAAATAGAAATTGAACTCCCAATTTATAAAAGAGCGTATAAAACTTTATTTCCCGAAACATCCAAACACGGGTGGGGCATAATACTCAACCCATAAATCATGGATAAAATCCATATATAAATATAAATATATATATATATATATATATATATATATAAAGTCACCGATAACACGGACACTAAAATAAAATGCCCAAAACAACTCCTTTCGGTGACGGGAGAGACCCGGTTCCATATAATGTGGCGAAACACAAAGTAAGTCACATCTAATGTTATGGAGCTTCTATCACAGCACCAAAGTTATCGAGTTCAACCACCCACAATCTATACCTTGAGCTCCCAATGGTCTAAGAAGGACTCACTGCTTCTATCATAGCACCAAGGTTATCGAGTTCAACCACCCACGATCTATACCTCGAGCTCCCAATGGTCTAAGAAGGATTCACTTCTTCTATCACATCACCAAGGTTATCGAGTTCAACAACCAACGATCTATACCTCGAGCTCCCAATGGTCTAAGAAGAATTCTCAATAAATCAGCTGACTGACTCTTATGCCTATGGATCCAATGCATTACAGTCTAAAATATTACATGACTCCAAATGAACGACAAACGCACTCGAAACATGTAATTTACAAGAAAATATGCCACATATGCATATAGCTCCAAAAGCTCGACATAGAGCAATTTCAATCGGACCAATGTCCTCAATACTATTTTATGTCACAACTGTGTCAGAAACCCAACAATTGAATTGACTAATAAATAAAAGTCGTCACGGCAATAAAATGCGTTTAACTGGCGTTTATGCAAATATATGCTCTAAAAATACATGAATAACTCCAATACAATTTAGATTGGGACCATTCATTTTCCAAATGAGTTAATACTATATATTCTTCCAAAAATGTCCCATAACACCAAAGAACAAATATTTCTCCAAAACATGCGATAAAATGCTTTTATACTCAAATGGTCACATTTCATAGCATAAGTCATCAAAATACCATTACTTATGGTTTATTTATCAGAAAGTCCAAAATCCCAAATGTGGGTGTTTTATAAGTTTATAAAATTGGACACCTCAAATAATCAAAACTCATCAGATAAATCAACAGTTAATAAATTCTTGTAAATCATGTAAACATTTAAAGATTAACATTTTGGCATGTACACCGTTTTCACAAATCAACTTGAACTCACCTTGCTAGATTTAGGCTAAATCTAGATTTTATCCCGACTTGAGATCCTTTGAAGAACACTTGAATCTTCAAGGTCGAAACCTCCATAAACCACACTTAGGTTTTGGTGAAAACCTAGAAAACCCAAAAATGAGTTTGAGGTTGAAGATGAAGATGGAGATGGTGAATCTTTGACCATAGCTTTCAATTTTACCACTTGATGGTGATTTATCTCCATAAAATACAAGGATTTGAGCCAAAGACAAGTTAGGGTTTGAAGGGGAAAGAAGGAAAACATTTTGGGAGATAATAGAAGAAGTTTGGTTGAGAGGAAATGAGAGAAAGACTGAAAATTTTGACTTAACAACAGACTACCCTCTTTGGGAGACATTGCCATGTGACTATGCCCAGGGCAATGTTGCCTAGCATAGTCGCCAGCATGCCCCTGGCCTCTGCTTCCCTTCTGCGACTGTGTCATGCGCGACTGTGACTCGTCATAGTCGCCGGGCATTGTAACGGGATCTTTCCGGAGCCCCGAAACTCGACCGTTTCACTGCCAACACTCCCGATACTCTAAGGGGCTTTAAACAATGCATTTCCCAACAAGACCCCACCGTTTACAAGTCACAGAAACGTCCGGGTGACATTTACTTACCGAAATTTACGGGTGTTACAATCCTCCCAACCTTAAAAGAGATTTCGTCCTCAAAATCTAAATTTCCCATTTAACGATGCCCGCATAAAAGATCGACTCCACTCCACTTGTCGGGGCTACCCCTATAACCTTATGTCGGTTCTCATGATAAGTATCCCCTTGGGCACATCCCAGTTATATCCAAATGAACAATCATCTTACTAACATAGCCTTTAACCATGAGACTGCGGTTGTCTCCCAACCTTAGGTGACACGTACTACCTCTAGGGTAGTTTGTAACCCCAACTTCACACCGACCAACTCACTTGAGCTGAACATGCTTCTGAACCCAAACCAAAGTTCGACATCACCTCCAAAGAATTCCCAAATCTCTTAATGATCAGTTCTTGATATTGACAACGTCGTCTTTTCGAGGCGTACCAATACGCTCTCTAGGTATCTGGTTAATGCAGATCCGGCTAACACTCACCCTGATCTACTCTCAACCTCAAAACATTCCCTTAAAAAAATATTTACCACAATGGAAATACTTATACATATTGATACTTAATCACCAACATCAAACCTTCTTTTAAATTCCACCACCAAAAGGTCAACATTCTCTTGGCCCAACAGAGATACTTCCAAGCCTTCCAATAATTTGTTGACTTCAAAAGGGCAAGTTGACGCCTAAACCAAATGGTAGTACCAAAAACGTGGACATCCCGTCCGTTATTTTATTCCCGAAGTATTGTCACGTTAAAGTTTGTTAGATCATGTTTAATCAAGTTGTAATAGTTAAGTCCTTTGTTACATTTTGTTATGTATTTTGTTAAGTTTGAATTTTGTAGGAGTCAAGTAAATTGACCCTATATATAGTCCCTTGTTATTTCTTTTTTAGGTTAAGAAGGGTAAGCATCTCATTCATAGTATAGCAGCCTCCTCTTGTGAGATATATGAATATAGTGTTTTCCCAATCTATGATCTTTTTCCTTTGATTCATATATGTTATTACTCTGATTATTATTGTGTGTGCTTGATTCTGGAACAACAACTGGTATCAGAGCTACCTCAGAAACTCAGATTCAACCAATTTGTGCAGAAATTAGTTCTAGCTTTCCATTTTCGGAAACTTCACTGTTCCATTAGTGATTTTGAGATTCAATGGTCATTTTGATGCAATTTTAGGTTCAATAGATGCGTATGATGAAGATGAACATGTTTCATGTTGGTTAGAAATAGATTTGATCAAGTTTGATTAATCTATTTGATCAATCTTTGGGTTTTTAGAAGTATTCATCTGCGAACTGTCAAGAAACACAAAGTCAGATTTATTGAAGTTTTTGGAAATTAAGTGATTAGGGTTTGCTCACGATCAATCATAGAGCATACTGTCAAAATTTGGTATTGATTGAACAAGTATTGCTATGGATTTGGTGAAAAATTGAAGAAAAGGCTTAAAACATAGAGGTTTTGCCAGACACAGTGAAGAACTCGCAAAACTCCTAGAACTCGCAGGATTAAGTATTCTCAAGATTGAAGTTGAAAATATTCTAAGTGCAAGATTCGCAGAAGTGTTCCCTGCGAAAGTCAAAAGATTCGCAACCCTCTTACTTGCGAAAGCTAAAGATTCGCAACCCAATTGCTTGCGAATCTTGGTTCAAATCCTTTGGTTTGCGAAAGTTATATCCTTTGAGTATCCTTTGCTTATTGTTTACGAATTCCTGCCTTATTATTCACATTTTTGCATACTTGTTGATTTTCTGTACTTCAATATCTGATTTTCTGACTAAAGATCACTTCAAGCACATATTCCAGACACAGAGGAAAGATGCCATACACAGATGATATGGGAAACACTGTACTCACTCCAAGAGACTGTGCATTATCCTACATGCCAGAGATACCCAAAATGGAAGATAAGCTTGAAATTCTCATATGTCAAAACAAGAAATTGAGAGATGATATGAATGCTTTAAAAGTCAAAGTGACAAAGGCTGAAGTTCAAGTGAAGCTGTATCAAGACAAAGGTCATGACTGGCTTAAGAGAGTGGATGAGAGAAAGAACAAAGAAATAGCTGAACTGGCTGATATTTCCAAGAAGTTTGAGTCTTAGAAGAAACAATTAGAGATTAAACTCTCAAATCTTTTTAAACAAGTTTCTGACTTTGAACAACTCATTATATCTGAAAGGAAATCCTTTGATAATGAGAGAAAAGGTTTTGAAAACAAAAATGTAAATCTGTTCAAAGAAATTTCAGATAAAAACCAGATTTTAGAAAAAGATTTTGAGGAAGAGAGAAAGATTTTTGAAAAGGAAATCTCAAAGCTAACCAGTAAATTGGCAAACTTATCTACTGATATTATGAAAGAGCAGAGGAGTAAATCTGGAATTCAGAGAAAATTTGATAAACTCTGCAATGAGAGATCCAAGTTGTGTGATAAAATTCAACAACTTGAGATTGATAATACTGACTTGTCTAACAAGTTAACAACTGATACATCTATTTCATCTTCCTATGATGATGATCAACTGAATCAGTGTGTTCTTTTCAGTCAGTATCAAGCATGTTTCAGAAAATGGTTTTTAGAAAACAAACTGTGAAATCTAATGTTTCTAAACCAGATCAGATTAACACTCCAAAGTCCTTTTATGTAAAATCAGCTGATAAGAGTGCTAATCATTTTCAAAAATCTCCAACTCAGTCTCCAAGGAAAGATCAAATGGTCTGGGTTGTAAAGGGTTCTCCAGAAGCAGCAAAGCTTCACAAATATAACAAGAGGTAAGTCTTTTGCACCTGACTTTGTCAAATCAACAACTCATTTGATAAGGATGGCAAAAAGAAAATTATGTTGCTCTTATTGTTACTCTGATAAGTTCACTCACAAAGCACAAGCATATAATAGATCTTATCATCACAATGCTTATCACAGGTATGAGAATCACTCAAAGAAATTCTCAAATACTGACCAAACTAGACCCAAGTTTATCTGGGTACCAAAACCTAAACCTGTGTTGCAGTGTTGCAGGTAGAGGAAAAAGGAAAAGAGGAGATAGAAGATGTCCTAGTCAAGAAGGACTGAAGGAATAATGACTTCTGATTACTACAGATCAGGACTCTTGCCTCAATGTCAAAACTATGACTTCTAAGTACAACAGCTTAGGACTCACACTCAACTTTCAAAAGTTGGTGATCTTTTGGAATACAGGGAGTTTCTCTTACTCTCACTCTCTATCTCACAATGTTTGGTATTTTCAACAATTGATATCAACAATTGGTATTTTCAATGTCATATCTTTATATTGAAGGTATAGGAGGAAAATGAGCTTAATTGTTAAATTTTACATGCAAATATGAAAGGGGAGCATGTTTGCACAAACCTTAACAAAGATCCACAATATGTTAAGGAGGAGCTGCAAGAAGCAATTACAAACAACAATTAATATCAGATATTTGACAACAACAAATAGTGTCAAACAAGATCAACCAAATATCAGATCAAGGGGAGTATCTGATGAACTCAAGGGAGTACTACACTGCTACATCAAGGGGGAGTAAAGATGTGTTGTAAGTGGTGTGTGTAAAACCTTTTCTAAATTAAAATTGGTTAAAATGCCATTTTTAGAAAGTTTCTTTAAATAGAAAGTTTCTATTTTTGGCAAGTTCTTTGAAAAGTTACCTAAAATAGAAAATTTCCCAATTTGGAATGTTTTTGAAAAAATGGAAATTGTCCTAAGTCTAGAATTTGCAACCTATTAGTTTGAGAAAGATTCAGGTTTCGCAAAGTGAACACTTGCGGAAGTTGCATAATTCGCAAACTAAAGGCTTACGAATCTTAGACATTCACAGAAGTACTATCTACGAATCCTTAAGAATTTGCAACCTTCATGCTTGCGGAAGCTTCAGAATTCACAGATCACTTGCTTGCGAAAGTTACCTATCTTGCACAGGATTCGTAAATTCGTTCCTTGCCAATCCTCACATACGTTGCTTGTGAATTCTTCAGTGAGCAACACCTTGCCACATCAGCTTGCGAAAGTTGAGGTCCATTCCAGTGTCTAAGTCATTTTTGAGTATAAATACAACACTTGGTATTTTTTTTATCCTCACTTTTCAAGTTCGCAACCTTCAGAGAGCAAAAACTCTCTATAACCCCTTTCACGAGTTCTTCATTCGGCCCCTTGATTCCATCTTCGTTTTTCGTAACAGGTTGATTCTTTGTTAAAATCCTGTTTGTTTTATGTTCTTATTATCAGTATGATTGTTTAATGCTGGGATTCCTCGACTGGATTAGATTTCGGGTTTGATTTGAACTTTTTGGTCCTTTGGACTTCGAACGAACACATGATGAAATCTTAAATTTTTGGAACTTAATGTTTAAAACTTGATGTTAATATGATCTTATAACCCTCGTAATACTGTTCTGAAACCTTTTGATTACTTGTTTAATCTAAAACTTAAACTTTGGACTCATAAAATCGATTTTGTCGATTGGTTTGCTTTCACGACTACTCGACTGTTCTTAGTCGATTTTCACAAATCAATGTTTAATCTGAGGTTGAAAGTCAAATTAAAGGTTAAAAGAATATTTAAAACACTTAATCGATTACATTAATGCAAAGTTTATGGTTCAATCATCGATTTTAATGATTTTTGTAATATGGGTTTTATGACTGTGTTCTTGGTGTTCTTGAGGACACTTTGAATATTCAAGTAAAAATGTTAAGTTTCTCAAATTTTTGAAAGACTCATGTGTTTTACGAATCTTTGAGATGTTTGATATTCACAAATATTTGTATTCTCTCTTAGAAAAACCCTAAGGACAGGATTCACTAACCCTAACCTTGTGAATCCTGAATGCTCTTAAGTGTCAAAATTCTTCTAAGTGAGGAATTCGCAGATTAACAACTTACGAATTCCGAGTCAAGTCTAAAATTTCCTAAGTGTAGGATTCACAAAATGCTTCTTTGCGAATCCTGAACACTTTCTTTGTTTTTCCATTCCTAAGTCTAGGGATTCGCAGCTCAGTGTCCTACGAATCCTATACTTAGTGAATTTCAGAAAAATGCTTTTCAAATGTCAAAATTTTCAAATATTGTTTCTGACATCTTGGACCTTGTCCAAACCTTTTTGTCTCATCTTTCAGGTCAAATGGCAGCCAACAATTCTCCAAATGTGCAAATGGATGAAAACTCTGTCCATGAGGCTCATCAGGAGCACTCCATTCCATCAAGCAGAACCACTGTCCATCCACCACCAAATGTCAATTCTGAAATGTTACTCATCCTACCTTATGACATGGTGCCTCAAACTGCAAACAACCACAAATTTGAATTCAAGTTGAACATCAATCCACTGGTGAACCACATCCTTCAGAATCACCCTTTGAACAAAGCACTGTCTGATAGTGTTGATGTACCTGAAATATATGTTCAACAGGCATGGAAGACCATCCATCTCACTCACATCACAGTTGGACAAATCAGATGTCAAGTTCTCAGAGTCAATGTTGACTTATACTCTGCTGATATTTCTCTTGAATTGTTCAGAAGATCCCTTCAATTGTTCAGAAGCTAATTCAAGGGAGGACAAAACAAAATTTGATGACTTACCCACTAAAGAGACTGTTCTTGCTGGAATTAGAGAGATGGGCTATGTTGGTGAACTAAACAGAGTCAGCCAATTCAAGAAGAAAAATATGCCACCCTTCTACTATGCATTGTTCTCACTTATCAACCGGTGCTTAACAACAAAAACATATGGAACTGACAATGCCATCAGCCATATACTGAAGCTCTTCTATTCTATAGTGCATGACTTGCACATAGACTATGCTGTAGTATTTTGGACTGAACTGCTTGAGAAGATATCTTCCAAGAGCAACACTGTCAAAGCCCTCAATTATTTGCCATATCAGAGGTTCATGACTATCTTGGTTAGGAGTGTACTGAGAGGGAACAGGCAGATCCCCAGAAGGAGTTCTCATGAAGCAGCTGTGGTGAATGAAATGAAGTTCTTGGTTATGCAGAAGAAACAGTTTGCTTACTCCATGCCCATTCCAGAATTGTTACTTAGATATGTTGATTCAGAGGCCGAGTGTCTTCTAGAGTATAGAGGATCTATGGCACAGCCAGAACCGGCTGTACCTATCCAAGGTCCAACCCCTAGGCGAACGGAGTCTGAGAGGGTACCTGTAACTCAGGGAGTTCGGGTACGGGGTGTGAAAAGAAAAAATACAGAGAGGGGAACCGGAGGGGGTCGGAGACCAAGACTTGAGACTTCAGGGTCACGGGTTCTTACCCTACCTCATGTGACACCTGTAGTCAATGAAGTTCTAGGCTCTGCAAATGCCTTGGATCAACAACAACAGCATCAACATACACTGAACAACATTCTTTGGAAGAACAAGAAAGAGAAGCACAAGCTAATGAACAACCTGAAACTCAAGCTCTTGAGTTGGTAGATCAAAGCAGTGATGAAGAAGTGCATTCTGCTACCCGTACATCGGACAGAATCACTAAAAATGTTGACTTAGGAAGAGATGAAACATATTCTGAGAAAACCATAACTAAAAGAAGAGATGATGATGCGGATGAATCAGATGACGAGGATGATGACAACAATAATGATGGTGGTGCAGAATTTTTAAATGCTGAGGATGATGAACCAATAGATGCCTTTGCAGGTCTCTATAATATGGAAATGGAAACCAATACTGCTGAACTTAATACTGCCACTACTGATGCAGTCATTGATAATGTAATTGGAGGAATAAGGATAATTGAGGGAGACACAGTAGAAGATGAAAGTGAGATTTTGAGAGAAAGGGAGAGAACAAAAATAGAAGAGAGAGAGAGAGAGACCCACAACCCACTATTCCCGAAGATCAACCAAATCAAACACTTCAGTGCATTTATTGCCTGAAGCTGTAGACATGAGCAGATCACTCATGCAATTGCACGCCCAAACCAGCCACTCTAATTCCTCTCAACAGGAGTTAGTTTTATTTTCACACGGGGATTTAACATACAATATATCAATGTCTCATTCGGAGACATCTGATATTGAAAACAGAGATCAATTTCCCCCGATCTCAATTACTTTGAATGCACAAGTCCTAGAGCCACTTGTTAAAAATATAATTTTTGTAAATATGACACTTTTTTGCAGGTTTTGATCTCGGTCGTCTTCTTGACCTGAGCGGAACATCCCGAGTAGATTCGCAATCCGGACTATGAGGACCTGATGAAAATCCTGTCGTAGCTAACTCCATGCCAGCTATGAGCACAGGTCACACAGTAGAATCATCTACTATTGTGTAAACGGGCAATCAAAGTGATCCCGGTGTTAGCTCACCCTACTATGTGTCAAGGGAATATATCGACAGCGACCTAAAGGCTATTGAGACCAGGTGGTCAGAGAAATATGATAGAGTTTAGAAGGAGTTGGGGGATATAAAGAGAATGTGAAAGGGGAAGCAAGTTGCTGAACCTGAGCCCACAAGGAGAGAACCAGTAATACCTACCCCATTACCAAATACACCAAACCCTGTTGACTTATCCATTGATGAGCTAAAGTCTTTGCTTCTCGCAAAACTTTTATCTCAAGTACCGGATAACCAACAAGACGCAGATCTTTTTTCACTTCTGTACTCCCACCACCACCACCACCAACAACAACCACCAATATCTGTGCAACCAGCAGATATAGGTAGAGCCACAAAGTCAAACTTCTCTGATGCAGATGTACTGAAAGCTTTCACTATTTTGAATCAAGATTTTCAGTTATCTTGCCAAACCCATGCATCTGTTCAGTTCAGAAGGCATGATCATGATCATGAGGGGGAGACAAGGAGAGAAAAGTATGCCTCTAGAAGAAAATTGGTTGTGGTGGAGAATGTTGTGCCCATAAGTACTGTATCTGGAAGAGAAAGATTTAGCAATCAAGGTGAAGGTACATGTATAAGTCAGAGAGCTGAACATGTTAAAAGATCTAATCAAGACATGGTACAGAATATTAGTGATGATGAAGAAGATTTAGAAGAAGGAGAGACAAGAAGCTTAGTTGTTTATGTTACTAATGATGAGTAAAGGGTTGAAAAGCCCAAGACAACAACTTGTGAAGAAGTGATGGAGGCTATGGGAATCACAACATGCAATTTTATTGATGTAGATGAGATAAACACAGATAAGCAAGCTGAAGCTAAGTATGAAATGTTTTGGGAGGTGAAGGAAGAAGGTGAAAAGGAAATGGATTTTGGTCTACAATGTGCAAGTCATCTAGAAAACTCTGTCAATGCTGAAGAATTTGTCAAAAATGCATCTGAAGCAGAAATTCCTAGAAGTGTTCTAAATGAAAGTGTTTTTGATGACATATTTGGTGATGATTTTGGAAGAGATGATCAAGAAGATGAACCTATATAGACTTTTGAGCCAGTACAGAATGTTGAACCAGTACAAGTGAATATGGTTGTACAAGAAGATGAGCCCTACATTCCAACTGGCATTCCAATAGTTTCTCCTGAAAGAAAATGTGTTTTTCCTACAGCTAGTGAAGCCTCTGTTCCTAATGCTCAAAATGTTGCCTTGCCATTGCCTAAGTCTGTAAAAAGAGTTTTCAGATCAAATGTCTCAGATCCTTCTGCTCCTATCTTCATAGACATGGAAAAGTTGAGAAGATCTCTGAGTAAAGAAATGAGGAGAATGGAAAGAGAAAAGAAAAGAAGAAAGAGGGAAACCAGAGAAAGAGAAGAGAAAAAGAAAGCTGACAAAGAAAAAGTTGATGCTGAAGCTTTACCCTACATAAGAAACCCTGACAGTCCAAGAATTCTAAGTGCAGCTAAAAGACCAAAGCTTGTGTTTGTAACTCCTATGGAGGCAGAATTTCTTTCAAAGAAACAACAGGATGCTGAAGAAGGTCCCTCTGTTCCAGTTAGAGTTGGATCTACACCTTTTACAGGTTATGATGAACAGGGCACTTCTCTAGAGTTTATTAAGCTGATCAGAAAGTCTCTCAGAGTTCCATTCCTTGAAAAATCCATCAAGATTTTTGTGAAAGAACTGGTAAAGATTGATCCTTGCAAACTGTATGGAGTTATTGACAGACCTCTAGACTACCAAAGAAATTATCTGAAGTTTATTGAGAACTTTTCAAGAACAAAAGGATATACTGGCAGAGCTGGAATTCCTCAGATAAAGGAAGTCAGAATGAAGAATTACTTTCTTGTCTGGTATCCAGAGTTTGATGTTCAGAGGAGAGATCTAAAGGAATCAACCTTCAGTGAAGCTGACTTTGAACACCTGAACATAGCAGACCTGGAGTTCATTTACCATGAATTCAGAAGTAGAGTGGTCAGACCTAGAGGTGTATTTTTTTCACTTGAAGCTGTGAAGAGGTACATGAGGTGTCAGGTCAACAATTCATACATTCTTGATTTTTAGTTAGGAGCAGAGACAAATCAAAATAGTGTAAACCTGACTGCCCCTAACTTCAATCACTACTTGATGAGAGATTTGGAATTCTTCACACCAATTGTAACTCCTAAACTTGGAGTTATATATTCAACACTAAAACTCACAAGAAACAATTCATGCGAGCAAGTGAAGTAGCAAAATTCTCAGATGGAACCTTAAAGATGGTGCTGAGAGAACTAGAAGAGAGGCATATACATTCAGAAATGAGAATACTTGAAATGAGAGATCATATGCCTAGATCTGACAGAATTGATATGGAAAGAATGATTCAAGCAATCAGAGATAGAATTGAATTCAGAGAAGGCATCAGAAGATTTGAAAGTTTCCTAGCTATGAGGAGAACTAGTTTTAGTAGGTGGAACCGTTGAAGATTACAACTTTGATTAAAAGGGGGAGAATGTTAGATCATGTTTAATCAAGTGAGGCCAATGATGAAGGTGAAGAAACTTCGATTGTTCAGATGGCTGATGAAATGGCTATGCTTGGTGGTTTTTCAAAATTCAAAACTCAACCTCCTTCCAGCCGATTCAAGTCTGGCCGGAAATCTTCTCTCTATTTCTCTAAAAGATCCTCTGACAAGTCAAATGAGGAATGCTATAATTGTGGCAAGAAAGGCTACTTTGCCTCTAAGTGTAGGAGCAAATCTTCAGGAAGATCTAAAACCACCATTTCTAACCAAAACTCTTACAAGTATAGAAGAATGAGACCAGACTTTGCCAACAGGTCTCCCTCCCGAAAATTCTCTTCATCTCTTTTCAAAGAAAGTATTGATCGAGATAAGAAATACAAAGCAAAGTACAAGGGGGGAAAGGAAAGAAATGAAGGAATTCTCAGAAAGGGAAAAGGCCTTATGGACGAATCCCATGACTGGGCTGATGAGCCGACTTCTGAGAGTGACAAGGAAACTTCTAACAAGTGTTTGATGTCCAAACTAAATGACATGGCCGAAACTGAAGATCATGACAAGACAGTTGCACTTGTTTCCACTGAGTGTTCCTCTTCCTCATCTCAGGTACATCCCATTCACTCTCTCACCGATTCTGATAATATTGAAGCCTTTGACTCCTTAACAATTGATTTCTACAATGAAAAGGATGCAAAGAAAAAGGCAAATGCTCAAGTAAAATCTCTTTCAACTTAAACATTTTGAAAAAAATCAAAGCTGAGCTTGAAGACTTGAAAACCATCAACTACATTCTTGCTAAAGAGAAAAACAAAATGTTCAAACGCCTTAAAAAGGAGCAAGAAATTGTAAGCAAATGGACAAGATCTTCTAAAAATCTAGAAAAGATTTTTCAAGATCAGATGCCCTGTGATGACAACTCTAGTCTAGGTTTTGGAAAAATGGAAGTTGATTTTTCTTCCACTCAAGTTCCTTCTTCTTCTTCAAAACCTCCTTCTTCTTCTTATGAGCTCACCGATTCTAATTCTGGTGACTCTCACTCTGTGCACTCTTTAAATCTCTGTGACTCTTTGAAATTTGGAATGTTTTTCAAAGCCAAAGAATCTACTCCCATTCTTCTGTCAAGAAAATAATTCGTTATATGGTAAAGTTAGCAGGCTCATAACCTGAATTGTCTTAACATGAGGAAGCTCAAGGATCAAATGATCTTGTCACACCTATTTATGATCTTCTAAAATCCTTAAATCTTGACGAGGCTTCCTCTTCCTCTCCTAAACCTTCAAAATTTTGAAAGAAAAATTGTTAACCTTCCTCAAAGAAATTCTCCAAATTTGACAAAGGAAAATCAGTAGTTTCTGATTTACCTTTAAAAAAATGCCCTCTTCTTCCAAAAATGAACCTCCTGTCCTTCCTACCAAGTTCATTCCCAGATCTGTGAACTTGAAGAAATCCAAATCCAAGGGTATCTGTAGCTCGTCTCTCCCTTCCTCTGAAAAAGGAATCCTTGGACCAAAGCCTAACCCTTTACCTTCCTCTTCTAAATCCATTAAAATTAATATTAAGGGCAAAGACAAAGATTTGCGTCAGAAATCAAAGAAACTCTTCATTTATAGAAAATTCTATAATTGTGGGGACACCTTTCACTTAGCAAAAGATTGTCCCAAAGATCGGATAGAAAGAAAGAATCTTGATAACTCTTCTTCTTCCTCCTCTAACCCTAAAGGACCCACCTCAAAATGGGTACCGAATGACTGATTTTTCTGTGATTGCAGGTATTTGAACATCAATAAATCTAGTATCTGGATAAAGGATGTTCAAGACACATGACCGAAAATAAATCTCTTCTCATCAACTATCTGACCGAAAAAGGACCTTCTGTAACCTTTGGAGATAACTCTAGAGGTTCCAATAGAGGGTATGGAACTCTCTCCAATGGTTCCATCACCTTTAATAAAGTGGCCTATGTTGAAGGACTAATGCATAATCTTTTAAGCATTAGTCAGTTGTGTGACTTAGGATACATTATTACCTTTAAACTTAGTGTTTGCACTATCACATATAAAGACAATCATGTTGTTTTGTCAGGTGTTACGAGAGATAATGTGTACATCATCAACATGAGTCAAAAATCAGTTGAAGGAAGCATCTGTTTCATTTCAGAAGACTTTGTCAAAAAGAACTGGCTCTAGCACAAACGCCTATCACATCTCAACTTCAAGACTTTGAACACTCTTTCCAACAAAGATCTTTTTGTTGGAATGCCTAAGCTATCTTTTGTAAAATAAAAACTATGTGCAGCTTGTGAGAAGGGAAAGCTGACAAAATCTTCCTTCAAATCTAAGCAATGTTTTTCCATCTCTAATCCTCTTCAAATGCTTCACATGGACCTCTGAGGACCAATCAACACTCCAAATCTGGGAGGAAAAAGGTATATTCTTGTAATTGTTGATGAATTTACACGTTACACTTGGGTATATTTTCTCAGGTACAAAAGTGATACTACCGAAGAAATCATCCACTTCATCAAGAAATCTGAAGTGCTAAATGGACAATTAGTGAGATCTGTAAGAAGTGACAATGGCACTGAATTCAGAAACACTACCTTAGAATCCTTCTTTAATGACAAGGGGATATCTCAAAACTTTTCGGCTGTCAGAATTCCACAACAAAATGGTGTTGTGGAACGAAAGAATAGAACTCTATGTGAGGCAACCCGCTCCATGCTAAGTGAATCCAACTTACCCACCTACTTTTGGCATAAAGCAATCAACACCGCATGATTCAATCAAAATCAGTTAGTAATTGTGAAAAGGCATAACAGAACTCCCTATGAAGTCTTTTATGGCCGAAAACCCAATATTGGTTTTCTTCATGTTTTCAGCTGTGTGTGTTTCATTCTCAATGACTGAGAAAATCTTGCGGAAATTTGATCCCAAGGATGACGAAGGAATCATCATGGGATATTCTCTTACCTCTAAGGCATACCGAGTCTATAGTCTTCGGAGGAAATGCATTGATGAATCTATTCATGTGAAGTTTGATGATCATAGATCATCTTCTCTTTCATATGATAATTTGTTATATCACCAATTCTCTTCATTTGGGTGACGATGATGTATTGATAGATACCGCTCATTGTTTATAACTATAAATATGATATTTATATTTATTACCAACATGTTGAGAACCCATTGGGCCACACACTTTGAACATATTCAAATAAGGAGTTTTAATAATTAAAACGTGTAATTATTATCTCTGATTTGTATTAATTTAATCTGATTAAATAAAATCAGATATTATTTATGTTAGACATAAATAAAGATAGCTTGGTATGGTCTTAAAAGATGAGTGATGGAGCATGGATACTCCTACACTCAAGTAAGGTGTACGAATGGTGGTGCCTTCATGTCATGCCTCTCATATCCATATAAAATGTATGACATTTTATGCAAGAGTGGGTCTTGCAATTCTCTCTCAAAATCACCTTCAACTATATTCTCCCTTTCCTTTCTAAGTTTTGAAAACATGACTAGCATCACGAGAAGGTAAAGGATTCAGATTGTTCGGATGGATACCGTGGAGGCATCAAGCTTTGTTTGTTGTTGTGATTCAAATTCTCGTTAACTGTGAGGTAAAATTTCGAAACACCCAATTTATTCTGGTTCGTATGTGTCCATGGAGGTTACGGTTTTATTTTTCGTTGTGCTTGAGATCCCGTAACCTAATAGTGGTATCAGAGCTACTTACGAACCTCTAGATCGTTTTTTTGTGAGACACATGCATTTTAAAAACTGTTTTGTTGCTGTATGTTTTTATTTCGTAAATGTTTTGGTTTTTTCGTCCCAGAAGGATTTTGAATCTTAGAAAACGTAAAACATGAAAAACGTGGAGCTTTCTGTTAAGTTTTCCACAAGATTTTGAAGCGCATCATTTCGACTTTGTATGAACTTTTATGAATTTTTTATGACAGTGTAGCAATGTTGTTCGAAAATCAAACACACTACGGGTTTGATTTGGATTTCGACCCATAAGGGTTCTAGATATTTGAAATCCTAAAACATAAAAGATGTGTATCTTTTTGTTAGTTTTCCAAAGAACTTTGAATCACTTTTTTTATATCCCATGAATTTTGTATTATTTGCTTGGTGAATGGTTATAGCCCTTTGTCATGGATGTATTATATTTCATAAATACGACTTGCACGTCGTGCCTTTCTCTATATACTCTCTTTGTACATTCTCCTCTCATCCAATCCCCTCGAATGTAACTCGAGGTTTCTTTGTCTGAAATGTAAAGTGTTTTGTATAAAAGAAAGCAAGAAATGGAGGCGTTATGAAGTGATGAAGATGAGAAGACTTAGAACCAAAGGACTTTATTTTATGTAATGATATTCATGCTTGGCTCTATGAATATCACATAGGGGGAGATATAACCATCTCACATTTGTTTTTACGCTTTATTATATTGTGATATATTAAACATGGTTGTATGTATTTGCTACTTGTTACAACATTTTAAAACAAAATATGATTTTAAAATATATAAGTAAAAGAAGTTTTACAAATCAAAATGAGTTTTGATTAAATAAAAATTGGTACTTATATAAGATATAAAATGGATCGTCGATCTTGAGTGATAAGGTCTTAGTACATCATAGTAAGATTTCAACCTGTTTCGTCACAAGGCCTAAACTGCCAAAGAAAGGAAGGTATTCAAGTGATCCTCGTGATTTTCCTCCAATTTGGATTCCGATTAAATCAAACTATGAGGAAATGATCTATTACAAAAGAAAGAATGATAAAATCAAACTAACTAAAATCCCTTACCAAAATATTAAGTTTAAGTTGCCTTACAAACATGTCATTTGTCAAGAATTTGATCATCGAGGGTGGGTTATGCTAAAGTTGGGTTCTCTCTTTAATCTTAGTAAGATAAAGTAAGCATAAGATTCCTACAAGTTATTTTGGGTCAGACTTAACCAAATTAAGCCTAATAGGATTAGGGATTTGGAGGCATGTGTTGGGAACATTGATATGATGAATTTAAATAAAAGTTATTCACCCAACTATACAAGAGTTACATAGAGATGTAATTAGCAATGTTGTTGCTTACCTAAAACATTATTGGTTGATTGGTTAGCTAAAGTTAAATTGATCGATAATGAGAATATGGATCTTGGCCCATTAGAAATCTTATGCCGTTTTCCGAAACAATAAAAAAGGGTTGTTGTTTTGATTAAAATAGTGGGAGCTTGTTTGATGAAAGTCCTTATTAAACAATAAAAATTTCATGATACTAAGAACTCTGCATTGTAGATTACCAATGGCACAAACCAAAAATGGAAACAAAAACACTTTGCGATCGATTCTTGAGAAAGAAAAACTAAATGGAACAAATTTCATCAATTGGTATTGTAATTAAGAATTGTCCTCAAAGCTGAAAAGAAACTGTATGTCTTGGAGCAACAAATCCCTGAAGAGCTTAATACCAGTGCTCCTAGAACTGAAAGGGACAATTTTAAAAAACATGATGAAAATGCTTTGGACGTCTCATGTCTAATGCTAATAACCATGGAACCTGATCTTCAGAAGCAACATGAAAACATGGGAGTGTTCGATATGATCAAAACCTAAAATTGTTATTCCAAGAGTAAGTTAGACATGAGAGGTACGTAACATCCAAGGAACTGTTCCGTTGTAGAATGTCCAAAGGTAGTCCCGTTGGCACTCAAATACTTAAAATGATTAGGGATATTGAGTGTCTTGAAGGACTAGGTTTTTCTTTACGAAAGGAATTAGCCATTGATGTAGTTTTGCAATCGTTGCCATATAGATATAGTCAATTCGTGATAAACTACAACATGCATGACTTTGAAAAATCCTTTCCGGAATTGCTCAATATGTTTCGAACAGGCGAGTAAGAGCTTGCAGAGAACAAGTCCTCCATTTTGATGGTCCATAAGGACAAGAAAGGGAAAGGCAAAAGAAAGTCCATTGCCAAACCCACTTCTAAATCTTTGAAGACAAAAAGAGGCATTAAGAAACCCAAGGTACCTGTACCTAAGGAGGGTGAGTGCTTTCATTGCAACAAACTCGGGCATTGGAGGAGGAGTTGTCCTCTCTACCTTCAGGAAAAGAAGAAAGGAAGTGTAACTTCCACTTCAGGTATCTATGTGATAGAAGCTAATCTTTATACTTCTTATACATCATGGGTATTAGATACTGGATGTGGTTCTCATATTTGTAGAAATATACGAGGACTAAAAAGGACTAGAAGGTTGATCAAAGTTGAAGTTGATCTGCGAATTGGAAATGGGGCAAAAGTTGTCGCTATAGCCGTAGGATCTATTTTGTTAACTTTACCGACCGAATTATTATTAGAACTTGATGACTGTTATTGCGTACCATCTATTTCTAAAAATTTGATTTCTCTATCTTCTTTGGACATTAAATGTTTTACCTTTAATATTGGGAACAAATGTTGTTCATTCTCTTTTGGTAGTATACATTATGGTGACGCAAGTTTAATTAATGGTCTTTATGTTCTTAATATGGATAATCCGATTTATAACATAGATAAAATGGAAGTCAAATCAAATAGTTCGAATTTAACCTATCTCTAGCATTGTCGTCTTGGCCATATAAACGAAACTCGCATTGCCAAACTCCATAAAGATGGATTATTGAATAGATTAGATTTTGAATCATATGGGACGTGTGAGACTTGTTTAATTGGAAAGATGACAAAGGCTCATTTCGTTGGACAAAGTGAGAGAGCAAGTGATGTATTGGGAATCATACACAGTGATGTATGTGGTTTGATGAACATACATTCTAGAAGTTATTATAGATACTTCATTACATTTACTGATAATCTCAGTAGGTTCGGCTATATATATTTAATGTGACATAAGTTAGAGTCCTTTGAAATGTTCAAAGAATTTCAAAATGAAGTACAAAACCAACTTGCAAAAAGTATTAAGAATTTTTTATCTGATCGAGCTGGCGAATACTTAGACCGTGCTTTTCTTGATCATCTTAGAAATTGTGGTATTATATCACAACTCACTCCACCTAGAACACCACAATGGAATGGTGTCTCCGAAAGGAGGAATCGTACACTATTGGACATGGTACGATCTATGATGAGTCAAGCTGACCTTACGACATCCTTTTGGGGATATGCTCTAGAGATAACGGCTTTCACACTAAACCGAGTTCCATCAAAATCTGTTAAAAATACATTGTATGAGATATGGACTGGGAAGAGTCCTAAATTATCTTTTATGAAGATTTGGGGTTGTGAGGTTTACGTCCACCGTCTAATCACAACTAAATTAGAACCAAAATCTGATAAATGCATATTTGTAGGATATCCCATAGAAACTATGGGTTACTACTTCTATCATCCTCACGACAATAAAGTGTTTGTTGGGCGTACTGGTGTCTTCATGGAAAAGGAATTTATTTCCAAAGGTATCAGTGGGAGGAATGTAGAACTTGGAGTTGTTCAAGATCAAAATATCTTAACACAGATGGAACCAACATAGACACCACAAGTAATTGTGGATCCATAAAGTGATGTAGAAAGGTAGTCTGATGTTGTAACACAAAGTGCTCGTACATCAAGTAGAAAACAGAATGAGCCTGAGAGATATGGATTTCTCATCACTCATACCGGGGATTTAATGCTCATGGATGATGAGCCCACTAGTTACCAAGATGTTATCGCAAGCACTGACTCTGAGAAATGGCTAGATGCTATGAGAATAGAAATGGACTCCATATATGAAAACCAAGTTTGGAACTTAATTGACCCACCCAACGAGGTACGACCTATAGGGTGCAAATGGGTTTTCAAAAAAAAAAGACCGACATGTATGGTAATGTGATTACCTATAAAGCACGATTTGTTGCAAAAGGTTTCAAACAAATTCAAGGTGTTGATTATGATGAAACTTTCTCTCCAGTCACAATAATTAAGTCTATTAGATTTTTATTAGCCATTGTAACATATCACGATTATGAGATTTGGCAAATGGATGTCAAAACAGTTTTCCTTAACGGAAAGTTACTTGAGGACGTATATATGATATAACCCGAAGGTTTTGTCGCTCCTAAAAAATATCATAAAGTATGCAAGTTGCAACGATCTATTTATGGATTAAAGCAAGCTTCAAGGAGTTGGAATCATCGTTTTGATGAAGCGATCAAAGAGTTTGTCTTCTCAAAAATGAGGATAAACCTTGTGTCTACAAAAAGGTTAGTGGGAACACCGTATCATTTCTTTTATTGTATGTAGATGAGATACTACTAATTGGAAATGATATTCCGACGCTTGAGTCTGTAAAGGCTAGGTTAGGAAAATGTTTTTCAATGAAAGACTTAGGTGAAGCTGCCTATGTGTTAGGCGTTCAGATCTATTGAGATAGATCGCGGAAATTACTTGGCTTAAGTCAGAGTACATATATAGGCAAAGTGTTGAAAAAGTTTAACATGTCTGATAGCAAGAAATGTTTCTTACCTATGTCTCATGACATATCACTTTCTAAGACGCAGTGCTCTACTACATCTTAAGAGAGTGAACGAATGAGTAAGATACTATATGCTTCGGCAATTGGATCTATCATGTATGCCATGATATGTACTTAACCTGATATATCGTATGCTTTAAGCATGACGAGTAGATACCAATCCAATCCAGGTGATGGTCACTGGATTGTCGTCAGGAATATCGTAAAATACTTGAGAAGAACAAATGATTCATTCTTGGTATATAGAGGTGAAGAAGAGTTGAGTGTAAAGGGTTACACTGATGCAAGTTTCCAAATGGATAAAGATGATTTTCAATTGCAGTTGGGTTTTGTGTTTTGTCTTAATGGTGGTGTTGTGAGTTGGAAGAGTTCCAAGCAAGCAACAGTAGTTGATTTTACAACGGAATTTGAGTAGATCGCAGTATCCGATGCAACCAAGTAAGTCGTTTGGATGACGAAATTTATTTCTCAACTTGGACTTGTTCCTAGCAGTGATTGTCCTATAGAGTTGTTATGCGACAACAATGGAGCTATAGCACAGGCTACGGAACCTAGATCTCACCAAAGATCCAAACATATTCTTAGAAGATATCATCTCAATAGAGAGATTATTGAAATAGACGATGTTAGTATAAGCAGAGTGTCAACTGACAGCAATGTTGTTGATCCATTAACCAAGTCGTTAACACTGCAGAAGCATGATGGCCACTGTAGATCCATTGGTATACGATGCATGGATAATTGGATTTAGTGCAAGTGGGAGATTGTTAGTGAATGCCCAAAGGCTAATCATACGATGATTGTATTTTTGAGTTTTATTTCATGAAATTAATAAATAAATAAAAGGCATTGCCCATTTTATTATGTCTATGTTATATTATGTGTTTTAATTATTCATAATAAATAACCTTTGAATAATGTATTCTAAATGTCTCTAGTTACATATCATTTTGGGTTTTAAGGTTGAAATAATATGATAATAACTAGCATATACAGGGATTCATATAGAGATATCGAATTTGCATATGGGTACAAAATGGAGATTTTGTGTATCGAGCGTGACTCGCTATGAGAACACTTCAATGGATGTCATTTGAATGTGATAAGTGTTTCTCATGTGGTCAATGTACATGTAATTCTTTGACTTGAGAAATATGGAGCTTGTTATGTGTGAGTAATATATTTTGACATTTCTTCTAATCATTCCGTAACTGGGTGACAGAATGATTGTTGGGTATGTTATAAATCACATGGTAGAACTAGCATGTATCGAGATAGGATTTGTCCCTCCTTTATAACGTGAATGATGTCTTGGGGCCGCTTGATAAATATATATTAAGGAAATGCATGCATGCTCGGATAATAGATATGAGATATCATGATCTATTTTATTAGTATATTAGGGAATCAAGAAACTAGAGATTGGACATAACGAGAATGAAAAATTCATTGTCTCATGTTCAATCTGGACATTAAGAATAAAAGAATTAAACATGTAAACTAAAACTGACTACAAACCGATAATTTGTTATATCACCAATTCTCATTTGGGTGACGATGATGTATTGCTAGATATCGCTCATCGTTTATAACTATCAATATGATATTTTAATTTATTACCAACATGTCAAGAACCCATTGGGTCACACGCTTTGAACATATTCGCATAAGGAGTTTTAATAATTAAAACGTTTAATAATTATATCTAATTTGTATTGATTTAATCTGATTAAATAAAATCAGATATTATGTAACACCCTCAAATTTGGTAAGAACAACTAATTAAAAATTCGATATAATATCAAATACAAATCAAAAGTACTTCATACCTCCAATATAAAATCCTACAATTAATCTCAAACAATTATAAACCCCAACATTAAACAAGGGATAAACCGAAGTCGGGTGCTACTTAACCCCAATGCAAGCCGCTCTTCACAAAACCCAAGCAGAAGACTTCACCAAATGCTACTCACATCTCGAGCAGACTACTAGCACTCCTCTCTTCATAGTGTTATTAGGACTATTCCCAACCAGAACCTGATGCACATGCCGACAAATAAATGGTTAGACTAATGCCTAGTGAGTTCAAGAGTTTTCACAGTGAATAAATATATTATTAAAAGGAAAAGATGCAATGTAAATCGTGATCTTCCAAAAGGATTTACTTAAACGTGAAATGACCCGTTTCCAATGACAGCCACATTTTTAAAGACGAATATCCCAACATAGAACATTTCCTTATGAAGTAGGTTCAACCCAAAAAATCACTCAAACATAAATAGAAACTGAACTCCCAATTTATAAAAAAAACGTGGATAAAACTTTATTTCCCAAAACACCTAAACACGGGTGGGGCATAATACTCAACCCATAAATCATGGATAAATTCCATATATATATATATATATATATATATATATATATATATATATATATATATATATATATATATATATATATATATATATATATATATATATATATATAACGTCACCAAAAACACAGATACTAAAATACAATGCCCAAAACAACACCTTTCGGTGACAGGGGAGACTCGGTTCCATATAATGTGGCGAAACACAAAGTAAGTCATACCTAATGTTATGGAGCTTCTATCTCATCACCAAGGTTATCGAGTTCAACCACCCACAATCTATACCTCGAGCTCCCAATGATCTAAGAAGGACTCACTGCTTCTATCATAGCACCAAGGTTATCGGGTTCAACCACCAATGATCTATACCTCGAGCTCCCAATGGTCTAAGAAGGATTCTCAGTAAATTAATTGACTGACTCTTATGCCTATGGATCCAATGCATTACAGTCTAAAACATTACATGACTCCAAATGAACAACAAACAAACTCAAAACATGTAATTCACAAGCAAATATGCCACATATGCATATAACTCCAAAAGCTCGACATAGAGCAATTTAAATCGGACCAATGTCCTCAATATTCTTTTAAGTCACAACTGTGTCAGTAACCCAACAATTGAATTGACTAATAAATAAAAGTCATCATGAGAATAACACGCGTTTAACTGGAGTTTATGCAAATATATGCTCTAAAATACATGAATAACTCCAACACAATTTAGATTGGGACCATTCATTTTCCAAATGAGTCAATACTATTTATTCTTTCAAAAACGTCCCATAACACCTAAGAACAAGTATTTCTCCAAAACATGCAATAAAAATGCATTTATACTCAAAAGATCAAGTTTCATAACATAAGTTATCAGAATACCATTACTTATGATTTATTCATCAAAATGCCCAAAAATCCCAAACGTGGGTGTTTTACAAAGTTTATAAAACCAAACACTTCAATTAATCAGTATTCGCCAAATAACTCATTAGTTAATAATTTCATGTAAAACATATAAACACTTTAAAATAAACATTTTGGCATGTACACCGTTTTCACAAATCAACTTGAACTCACCTTGCTAGATTTAGGCTAAATCTAGATTTTACCCCAACTTGAGCTTCCTTGAAGAAATCTGAATCATCAAGCCAAATCTTCCAAAAACCTAGATCCACAAGTTTCCAACCATAAGTAATCATGTTCAACCATTTATAATCGATCCCCAAATCATTTTACATGAAGATTTCATCATAACTCAAAACCCTAATTTCCATAGTTGAAGAGAAGAGAAGTTGTGTGTCCCAATAACAAACGATTCAATCAAGTAATACGAATAAACAGAAACGATTATGCAAACCTGATACGATTATACCAAAGAATCAAAGGATTACAAGCTTGAATATCAACCTCTCTATTTTCTCTCTATCGCAGCCTCTATCTCTCTCTCTATCTCACGTACGACTACTTCTCTAAAAAAAACTTCAACCTAATTAACACTAAACACTAAATTTAAACAAAGGCTTAGCAAGATGGGCTTGACTTGGGCCCAACATCTAAAAACAAAAACTTATTAAATCAAAAAGACTAAAAGGAAAAATACGGAAAATAAACTTTGACTATTTATTACAAAAAGACCCTAGACTATTTGTTGAGACGACTTTATCAGCTTTGACTTTAGATTTCCATCTTCAGATAATTATGATCTTGACTCCAATAAAACTGTGCTTTAACAATCTCCCCCTTTGGATCAAGATCATTCTTTAATCTCAGAAAATTCAATCTTCCTCTTTTTCTTCCGAAAGTAGCAATCTTCCCAATCGATGACAATATCTCCTGGAAAGAAATTATCTCTAGTTTCAGCTCGGAATGCTTTAGCAAATCATCTTCAAAGAAAATTTCTTCAAATCAGCAAGTCTTCAGAAATTATTTCAAAACTTCCAATCTTCTCCCCCTTTTTGATGAAAATAGTAAAGAGTTCATCAAAACGTTTCTTCAAGAAATATCTTCCACCATTGATCTTGCAAACAGAACCACTGAGTATCTGTCAATTTATTAAGATGTTCATCCAGATCTTTGCAAATCTAGACAATATAGTAAATGAAGTGTAACACCTGAATCAACAAATGAATCAGTTAAAATTGCCTGTCAGTAACACAAAGTCACTGTGTGTAACAAAGACACAATATAAAGGAGCTTTTATGAAGTTCACTCCCCCAGGGCTTCCATTCAATCATCGAAACACCACAAAGGCAATTTCTATGAACGTTATGACAAAGAAACAAATTCTTTGTGTGTTCGTGTAAGTGATAGAATAAATAAAACATATGATGTTTGCTTATAAGGCTCAAAATGTGTAAACCATTGAGACAACAGTTAGTTAAACACAGACTCAATGTGCATTAGTGAAGTGTGAAGGTGGGGAAGACTTCCTTCTTTTCAATATCCATATTTTCCAAATGAAAATCAGATAGCATATATGATACGTCCCCTTTTGAAAATGAAAACATTTTCTTGTTGAGAAGAAAATGAGTAGCTGGTGGGGTAATGTCAAGAGTTGGCATGGGCTAGTTGCCTGTTTCAATAATGTTCACCAAGAATTGTGAAGCATTAGAAATGTGGTTGCCCGGCTCAGAAAGTAGTTGGTGCAGAGTTTGATATTCTTTTACTCTGATCTCTCTCCCTCTTTCTTTTAACCTTGAAACTCACAGCTAACCGAACTCTCTTTTGACATATTCTCTCATCACACATCCCACACTCATTTCTTTTGAATCCTCACATGCAATCAGTAAAGGATTAACTTCTTAGGTAAGAAACACTGGTTAACGTGAATCCATAGAAGTTCAATGAAGTCCTAGCACACTGATTCCATGTTTTCCTATGTAGCATGAGTTGCTCAGGTGATTTAACTTGATCAGTTAAAGCTCAAAGATGAATCAGAAAACATTTAAAATCACACTTCCAATTCCAGAAATCTGTTTGAGAATAGGGAAGTGGTTTGAACATTTAAGAACATGTTTTCTTATGATTAAAGTTGTCCTTCTTTCAATCATAGATGAGATGAAGGTAAAGAATTATACCTTGTAAGTGCAATCTTACATCTCACGAAGTCAAGCTTAAAGTCATAAATATATGATCGTTGAAGCATCTCTCAACCTACAAAAGTCTAAAAGTCTAGTCAAAGTAACTTTATTCACTGAAATTGAAATGACATAAAGCAGTAAAACACTTAATGTACGAGTTCTGATCAGAAATAATTAGAAGTCATCGCCATACTCTTTACTTGTATGCTCCCCCTAAAATCATGCATTACTAACAAATTATCAGAAGTACAATGCATTCAGTTTTGCTCCCCCTCAAAATAACATTGACCATCTATAAGATACTTCTCACACTCCCCCTGAGATCATGAACAAACTATTAAAGAGCAGGTATCATGCGGAAATAATAATAAAGATATGATATAGAGACACAATAAGAAACTTTAATAGGTAACCAACGATTAGGTCTTAAGATTTAGCATACCGAGTCTTGAGACAAGAAAATTAAATCTCTTTTCGTCTAAAGGTTTGGTAAACAAATCTGCAAGCTGATAATCGGTTTTTACAAAGTAAAGTTCAATTGTCCCCTTTTCTACATTATCTTTTATAAAATGATACCGGACATCTATGTGTTTGGTCTTAGTATGCTGAACAGGGTTAGCGGTAATCGCAATAGCGCTCTTCGAATCACAATAGATCGGGATTCTATTGAAATGAAATCCATAGTCTCGCAGTTGTGTTCTCATCCATAAGACCTGAGAACAACAGCTAGCAGCAGCTACATATTCCACTTCGGCTGTTGAGGTGGAGACACATAATTGCTTCTTCGAAGCCCAACTGACGAGTTTATCTCCGAGGAATTGTATATGACCCGAGGTGCTCTTCCTGTCTAACATGCAACTAGCATGATCTGCGTCTGAATAAGATGTTAGTTCAAAGCTTGTATCCTTAGGATACCACAGACCAAGATCTGCAGTTCCCTTCAGATACCTGAAGATCCGCTTTACAACAGACAAATGGGATTCTTTAGGATTGGCCTGATATCTAGCACATAAGCATGTAGAAAACATTATATCCGGCCTACTAGAAGTAAGATACATTAAAGAACCTATCATCCCTCTATAAGTCCTAACATCAACAACCTTTCCCGAAAGATCGGTGCCAATCTTAGTACCAGGTGCCATTGGGGTACCAATCGGTTTACAATTTTCCATTTTGAATTTCCGAAGAATATCCATAATGTATTTAGATTGATTGATAAAAATCCCCGTTGAAAATTGTTTGACTTGCAATCCGAGAAAGAAGTTCATCTCTCCCATCATGCTCATCTGAAAACGTGACACCATGAGGTTTGCAAAGTTCTTACAGTACTTAGGATTTGTAGAACCAAAAATAATATCATCCACATATATTTGAATAAGAATGATATCGCCTTTATCCTTTTTAATAAAAAGAGTGGTATCAACCGTACCTTTTGTAAAACCTGACTTGACCAAGAATTGAGATAGGATATCATACCAGGCGCGAGGAGCTTGTTTTAGTCCATAAAGAGCTTTATCCAGGATGTAGACGTGATTCGGCTTATCTGGATTTACAAACCCTTCTGGCTGAGAAACATAGACTTCTTCCTTGAGTACTCCATTCAGAAAAGTTGTCTTCACGTCCATTTGATAGACGGTGAAGTTCTTGTGGGTTGCGTAGGCTAAGAACATCCGAATCGCCTCTATACGTGTCACTAGAGCATAAGTCTCATCGTAGTCTATCCCTTTCTCTTGCCTATATCCCTTGGCGACAAGTCGTGCTTTGTTTCGAATAACGGTACCATCTTCATCTTTCTTGTTTTTGAACACCCATTTCGTACCAATGATAGTTTTACCTTGCGGTTTGGGTACGAGTCTCCAGACTTTCAGTGCTTCAAACTGATTCAGCTCATCTTGCATCGCAGTTACCCAATCTGAATCGGCAAGAGCCTCAGATACGCGAGTAGGCTCGATCTTGCTCAGAAAGGATTCATACATACATAGATTTGAAGATGCAGACCTAGTTTGCACCGGTGCAGAAGGATCTCCAATAATTTGATGTACCGGGTGCTCTTTGGTCCACTTATGTTCATGAGGGAGTGGATTAGATGCATGTTAATCATTGTCAGCATCTAGGAATCCACTGTTATCGCCTTCAGATGGTTCAGAATTAACAGGGATTTCAGTTGAAGTAGTCGTTGCAGAAGTGGCAGTAGGTACAGCTTGGGTAGTCTGTTGATCAGTCCTTACAGTACATCCTACAGAGTCAGCTACTTCTGTCTCATCAGTGTTGGTCACAATTCAACTGTCGGAGTAGGCCTTTGAACTGGAACTTCTTGCTGAATCGGGGAATTTGATTCAGTAGAGATATCGGAAGTGGTCGGATGAGTAGTCATCGAGTCTTCTATCCTGTCAACCATAACAGAGTTAGGCAACTTAGATCCATGAAATTCATCATAGAACAGTTCAAATAATAAATCCAAATCAGATAATTTAGAGGTAGACGATGAAGAGTCATCTGATTTGTTCTCATGGGGTGCAGGTCCTGGACTGGTTGGTCAAGAAGCTAATACTCCGGTAATTACGGGTTCTGAACTGATGTGCTCAGAATCCATGTCCTCAGTGAATGTAACATTGACGCTCTCGATCACAGTCTTCGACTTCTTCAAGTAAACCCGATATGCAGTAGATGTAGAGGAATAACCAACGAAGATGCCTTCATCCGCCTTAGCACTGAACTTGTTCAGATTCTCTCTGTCGTTTATAACAAAACACTTACAACCAAAAACATGAAAATATTTAATGGTTGGTGTTCGGTTGTTGATCAACGCATACGGAGTCTTCTGAAATCTGCAGTGTATCATGGAGCGATTCTGAGTGTGACACGCAGTCGATACAACTTCAGCCCACAAAAATAAAGGTAAGTCAGATTGGCTGAGCATTGTCCGAGCGGCCTCGACAAGTGTACGATTTCGCCTTTCGACGACTCCGTTCTATTGAGGCGTGCGAGCAGCAGAGTATTGATGTGATATTCCGACCGATTCGAGATATTCTTCACTATCTTGTTCTTGAACTCTGTGCCGTTGTCAGTC
Organism: Arctium minus; assembly: GCA_954870635.1. Taxonomy (NCBI): domain Eukaryota; kingdom Viridiplantae; phylum Streptophyta; class Magnoliopsida; order Asterales; family Asteraceae; genus Arctium; species Arctium minus. Next base: position 34,443,224 of record OX941097.1, on the reverse strand, counting down.
CTGAGAATCTTGACTTGTTTTTGCAGATTGACTTAGGTCGTCTTCAAAAACGTAATGAGAACATCGGGAGTCTCATCTTTAGACCGTAGAAACTTAACCCAAGTGTATCGCGTATAGTCGTCCACGATAACTAGCACATACTTCTTTCCTCCTAAGCTTTGCGTTCGCATAGGACCGCACAAGTCCATATGCAACAACTCTAATGGAGAGCTGGTACTCGGTTCAGGCTTTGGTTTGTGTGGGGATCTCTTCATCTTTCCCTTTTCACACGCTGCACATAGATGTTCTCTTTCAAACTTCAGCTCTGGAAGTCCTTTCACTAACTTTCCACTGACCAGCTTGTTGATGTACCGAAAGTTGAGGTGAGAAAGTCGTCGATGCCATAACCAACTTTGTTGCATCGAGGCGTTTGATAGTAGACAGACCTAATTGTCAGCCTTGACCTTTGACAAGTTGATGGTGTAGAGGTTTGACTTGCGAGTGCCGACCAAGAGTTCTTTCCCCTCTTCAGTACGTACTGAACATGTCTTGGCCTTGAAATTAACCTCTAAGTCTTTGTCGCAGAACTGGCCAATGCTGAATAGGTTGTGCCCTAAGCCTTCAACGTAGCTCACCTTCGCAATCTTTAGATTTTCATGTACAACATCACCATATCCCAGAATAGGTGAAAACTGATCATTCCCAAAACTAACTGTGCCGCAGTATTTGTCCGTAAAATTAGACAACATATTCTTCTGCCCGGTCATATTCTTGGAACACCCGCTATCCAAGTACCACATATGACGAGTCTGTACAACACAAATCAAGAAAGAAGAGGTTTAGGAACCCATTTAAAAATGGGACCTCCACTGTTAGTACTCGATTTTGGCACCCATTTAAAATTGGGTCTGCTTGTTCTTTGAAAAATAGAAGCATGATAAGACGAATGATAAGATAAGATGAAACATTATATGAACCATACCAAACATCAAAATATTTACGAGAAGCATAATCACATTCACCATAATTTAAAAACTTTTTATTAGATGGTGCTAACTGGAATAATTGCTTTATAGAGTACTTCTTGCGAGAATCAACAAGATTAGATTTAAAAGTAGCAACATTCACAATCACATCATCTTTACTAGAAGTCTTTTTATTCAAAATAAAACTAGAACTAGATTTAGCTTTCTCGTCTATTTTCTGTTTCGGTATCCATGCAGTCTTAACTCCAACCCTTTGCTTTCTCAAATCTGAAACATTTGAAACTTTAGAGTTAGAATGATGAGAATTAAGAGAATGCTTCTTCTTTGGCTTACCAGTGGGGATCGGTTTCTGTGAAAGCTGAGATTTTTGTTTCTTACCTTTTGCTTTCTTTGATTTCACAGAAACTGATTTATCAACTTTCGTTGATGTTTCACCTTTTTCAAACACATTGGGTAATCCAAAAGAATTAACAACACAAGATGAATGATCAGGAAGTTTAGAGGTAAAATCAAATTGAGCAACACAATCATTCAAAATACCATCAGAGTTTAAGAAATTAAGATCATTCTCAAGTGAACCAGATTTGTCATCAGAATTTTAAGCCTTAGAGAATTTAGAAAAATCAGTATCTTTGAACACTGTTAAAAATACAGTTTGTTTTAAGTCCATCAAAAGTGTTTCTTCTGTAAGAGTATTCTCGAGTTCATAAATTTTACTTTCCAAAACTAGAGGAGGTACGTAAAGCTTACCTTCGATGGGTTTAGCCTCCAACTCTTTTACAGAATAACTCTCAAAATAATCATTTGAAAGAAATTTTGATTTATTAGAACTATAACTGTTATTCAACTTCTCATAGTGAAATGGAAGTTGAACTTTAGTTGTGTTCTTTCTTTTATCATATTCCTTGGCTTTATCTTTTTCAGACAGACTAGTCCAAAAGGGTTTGAGTTCCTGATGTTGAGGATCCAACAACATAAACCCAAAGTCATAAAGTACATGCACTTCAGATATACCCTTTTTGAAATGATGTGGGTTCTTGTAACCAAGTCCCCAAGTATCAGGTTTCTATTTAGGTTTGTTCAAATGAAAAGTGTGTTCAGTTTGACCTAAAGAATGTAATTTCTCTTCCAAAGCATTCACCTTGTCTATTAAAGAATTCTTTTCTTTTGAAGTAGAAAAATACCTTTTAGAAATCTCTATAGACTTAAACTCACATTCTCTATACTTAGAAACAGTTTCAGACAACTCTTTATGAATTATAGTCTTTTCTTTAGCGCAGGTGTCTATATTTTTATGCAAAGTTTCAATTAATACATTTTTCTCAGCAATATCATTACTAAGTTTATGTATAGATTGATTTTTCTCATTAATGACACCTTTCTCATGCTTCAGTTTAGACTCTAATTCTTGGAGTTTAGACATCATGGCATGCATTTGGTTCAGAAAATCAGATTCAGTTAAGTTACATACCTCATCATTGTCTCCATCATCAGAATCAGCTTCAGCTTCTGACTGGTTCTTCCCCATCAAGCACAGGTGTGCTGTCTCATCCTTCTCTCCTTCATCAGATTCTTGGTCCGAATGGTCGAGCCAGTATTCATCCTCCGCCATTAATGCTTTTCCAGCCTCTTGTTGCTTGGATAGAAGCATTTTATTCTTGTAATATTAGGAGTTACGGACTTTAGGTTTTCGGCAGTCCTTGGCAAAATGACCGAATCTGCCACAGTTGTAGCACTTCATCGGTTCTTCCTTCTTGAATTCATCAGCTCCATCCTTCTTCTTGTCTTCTGGTCTCTTTTCTTCAACTTTCTCCTTATGCTTGTAGTTATTCGGACCAGACGAGTACCTCTGACTGTTGGAGTTTGGCTTTTTATAGAACTTCTTTTGGAAAGCCTTGGTTAACATTAGCATGGCTTCCTTCAGTTGTTCACAATCATCAGAGTCAGACTTTGCCTCACTATCCGCTTCTTCAGACTCAGATGCTATCACCTTCTTCTTCTTGGACTTTTTCTTGACAACAAGAGCAACTGGATCAGCAACTTCTTTGTCAACCTTCTTCATCTCAGCCTTGATTTCATCCACCTCTTCCTCATTCTGTTTGAGGATTTCATAAACTTCATGAAGTGGAATGTCGTTCAGATCTTTCAACTGCCTCATCTGTCTTGTGAATATTTTCCATTCTGGCTGAAGGTTGCTGAGAAATTTCACATTCAGCTCAACTTGAGATTTGTTTATCTTGTTCTTGCTGAGCTCATTCATCAATGTGACAAATCTGTCATAAGTGGCTTCAAGTGATTCTCCAGCTTTGGCTTTGAATTCTTCATAGTTATTCAAGCAGTTGGAAACTTTAAGCTGATTGCCGACTTTTGATCCAATCATCATCTTCTCCAATTGATCCCACATTTGCTTGTCAGTAGAATTGTATCTATCAATTTTGACATATATTTCGTTCGGTATGCCTTGGAGAATAAATGATCTTGCCAGCTTATCACCCTTGTGTCTCTTCAGTTAATCTTCCGTATATTCACCAATCGATAACTTATACTCAGTCTCTTCTTCTTCACCATTTTCTCCGGCTACAGTGAGAACCTTGGTTGGAGGTGTCATGATTCCTTCTTTCAGAGATTTTCTGATATAATCTCCCAAATCATGTCGATCGATGAAGTCCAAGAATCTGTCCTTCCATTGCTCGTACTCCCTTTGAAGAGTACTGGTGGCTTTACATCTGTTCCAATGGCAAGAGCTTCCCGAGACATTCTTACTGATACGATTAGTATTCTAACTTATCTGATACGATACAATCAACTGGATGAGATCGTTAGAAATCAAGATAAAATCACACAATACTGAAAATCTTAGAATGAAATTCAGAAAAATCTGATCACGAACAGAACTTTGTCCCCCTTCGCAGACTTAGCACGGGGGTCGAGGGGCAGCGCCCCTAGAGAAAAAAAATTCCACTATTAAAAGCCATATTACAGTTTTGAAAAATTCTCAGAAAAAAAATTCTAAGATAGGAACAGTGATTGGCGCAAACAGTGGAGTGCTCGACCGGTATACTTGTTCGACCGGGGAAGTGCAAAGACAGGTAGAATGCTTAGACCGATAGTGTGCTTAGACCGATAGTGCTTAGACCTATAGTGTGCTTAGACCGATAGTGCTTAGACCGATAGAATGCTTAGACCGGGGTGGACTGTATGTGTACCGGTCGACCGATAAGGTGTGGTCGACCGATAGTGAAAGACCGATATAGGCTTAGACCGATATTGTTCGACCGATATAGGCTTAGACCGATATGTTCTTGAGACTTATCGACCCAGAAACACATAAATCAACCCAGAAACTAATCAATACTCAAAATTGAACAACCAAACTTTGCAAAAACGATCGATTAAACGATTAGAACTGATTGCTAACAATTAATTTCAATAATAATCACTCTATGAAAAATCAAAGAATTGGACAGTGTTGTGCTCGTGACGACCAAACAAATCCAAATTCACCAAATAAGCAATCAAATTCAATTCAATACTCAAATCAAACATTACCCAAACGAGATAATAAGCAAACCGATCACTAAGCAATAAAAAATACTCGATTAACAATCACACAATGCTAAAATAAAGATAGATAGGTATGGTCTTAAAAGATGAGTGATGGTGCATGAATACTCCTACACTCAAGTAAGGTGTACGGATGTTGGTGCTTTCATGTCATGCCTCTCATATCCGTATAAAATGTATGACATTTTATGCAAGAGTGGATCTTTCAAACTGTGACTAGCATCACGAGAAGGCAAAGTATTCAGATTGTTCGCGGATACCGTGGAGGCATCAAGCTTTGTTTGTTGTTGTGATTCAAAGTCTCGTTAATTGTGAGGTATAATTTCGAAACACCTAATTTATTCCGGTTCGTATGAGTCCTTGGAGGTTACGGTATTATTTTCCGCTGTGCTTGAGATCCCGTAACCTAACAATAAATTGTTTTAGGTCCTCTTCACATGTGAATTTACTAGACAATCACAAAATGAAATAGTAATGCATATATGAAACTGATTTATTTCATTGTTATGTGCATATGTGAACCCAAATAATTCACATATGAACTATTTAATTGACTGAAAGATTAATCTTTGATTCACATATAATATTATAGTTCTAGGATAAAATTCAACATCTTGCTCATGATCGCTTTCTGGCTTGGGATTCATATTAAAAGAATACGAGACATGAAACTTATTTTCGAGTGGTTTATAAACTGAAAATTTAAATGGAAACTTAGACTCAATACTTGATGGTTTTCATTGAATTTTGTTCCTATGGTTAAGGAAATGAGGATATAGAGTTATAGCAAAAGGAATCATAACAAACAACGAAAAAACGAGGTCAAACGATCGTTTATCGTTTCGCCGCTGTTAAGGAACCGTAGCGCGTGGTCGGCGGTGGGCCGATGAGACCTGGGCCGACGAGACTTGGGTCGAGACGCGTTGGGGCCGAAATTCAGGTTGGGCTTTTCTTTTCCTATGAAACAGATGCTCTTGGACATGTTCTTTTATTATTATTTGGGCCATAAAATTCATGTAAATGGGTTCCCAAATTTATATTGGGCATTTTACGTTTTGGGCTTAGGATACGATTACTTAGATTATGTTAATTAATTAATTTAGTTTCCAAATTAACTAATATTTTAATTTAAGTTATTATTTAATTGACATTAATTTATTTTGGGATGTCATCGAGTTTCAGACTTGAGGTTTGAGTAATGTTAGTGGAGGTTGACCAAATTGACCAAGAGTTGACTTTTACCTCGTTTGACCCACAAGTATTTTGACAAGGAGATCAAATGGAGATATTTGAGTCATTAAGCGACCTGATTTTGGAGCTTGACTTTAGGTCGAGTTGGGTTGACCATAAATTTAGCCATTAATTGGATACAGTGGTATGAAATATGTAAGTTTTCAATCAAGAGCCATCAATAGTTGATCGCCATTCAATCAGGTGAGTCTTCCTGAGACTTACAATGGATGAATAACTATGTACATTTTTTTTTAAGATTATATGGTTTATATGGTGATGTGTATGTATGCATGATGTTTCAGTTTTCATACATGATACAATATATTTTACATGTATGTTATTTATGATCAGTTCATGTTATGTGCTTATTTTGTTTTCAAATAACTCTAGCATGTTATTTCAGTCGTAAGTTTTATGATTAGTTTTAATGGGTGGGCATTTGATCAGTAAGTTACACGACAAGTGGCACGACCCTGTAATGGGTACCCAGAGAGGTGCAAGTCGGACAACCCAGATAAAGCCAGTAACAAAATGACCCATACCTAAGCAGGCAGTTTATGAGATCTCTTTTCTTTTAGCATTGCATGTTCTTTTAGAAAATGCAAAATATTTGGTACATAGTTTACAAGTTAATTACGTATGATGTGAAATGATTTTTTTATGCAAATCATGAACTCACTAAGCTTTATAAACTGAATATAATATGCATCTCAGGGACAAAAGGTCTCAAGTTGGATAAAGGAAAATGGCACAAATAAGACTTGCCATGTACATTTAAGTTCAATATTTATGTGTAGACATCTTTGATGGATAAATTTTGATGCAACCCGGTATGAGAAATGTTAGCATCTAAGTTGCATATTTATTATTTTAAAAGTCTTCCACTGTACATGGTCTAAAGTTTTAATTTAGCCATAATTTTGGAGTATTTGGAATTGTTTCAGATTACATAACATTTCTCATAGTAAAAACATTAGTGTTACAAGTTGGTATCAGAGCCGTAGTTCAAGAGAAATAAGTTATAATCTATAGCCTAAAGCTTGAACTATTAGTAGTAAGAATGATGCCTCAGCTTTATATATGAATCAATACAAGTATCGTACATTAATCAATATGAGCATAACACATGTTACACAACATAATTCAACATAAGTACAATATAGCATTTTGCGGCAAAATCTTCCAGCTGTTGCTCGTCACAGTGGTGACTCACCACAATGACTCATCAGCTCCAAAACGATACATACACTGATTAAAACACAAATTTTATCCTAACAACTCCAAATGAAAATAAATAAATAAAAAGGAAAACACGAACATATAAAGGGAAAACACACACTAAAAGAGAATAAAAAGACACACTAATAAAGTGTAAATAACACTCAAAATGAGAGTTATCACACCCCCAAACTGAACTTGTTACTTGTCCCTGAGTAACTGAAAAGACAAAAAAAAAACTAACATGACTCAAATATGCAAGAAGACTAAGTATCATATATAATATCGTTGATTGTTTTTTCGTTTTTCGTTTTCCTAATTTTTCTTCATTTTTTTCCCATCTCAAATCCTTTTGATTAAAAGTACCATATATTTCCTAATCTTCACACTCTTTCTTTTTTTTTGCAATTTAATTTTCATAGGCTAAGTTATAATTCACCCATCTTATGATAATTGACTCTGCGAACTTAGATCCATAGGACTTTCAAGGGTTAGTGTTTATTGCTTATCACTCTCCTTACATCTCTGATCTTCCCCTAAACTTGTATTTTTTGGCTACACATAAAAAAATTCTTCAATGAATTTGATATGTATTTCCCATTTTTTATGCCATGTGTCAAACTCAACTATTTCTATGACTCCAACCCAATTTCATAATTTTATTTTTCATTGTGGGCAGACAATAGTGACATAATTGACACATTTTGTTGTTCCTTCCAATTTTTTGAAGGACTAAACTCTTTTTTTTTTCTTACACATGTGTTCCCACCCCCAAACTTAAGATACACAATGTCCTCATTGTGGAGGGACCATTAAAACAAAAAGGTTTAGGTATGGTAACAAACGATTAGTATATCGGCTAAGTGTTTACAAAGATGGACACATGTGAATTGTTTGCTTAGTTTTAGAAATCTACTAGTAGTAGAAAGATTATTCAAATTATGAGACTAAAAATCTAAGGACATAAGATGAGAATACTTTTTTTTTCTTTTTTTATATCCCAAAAAACTTTGATACTAGTCGGAAAAAAATACAAAAAATAAATAAAAAGATAACAAACTCAAATATCACATACACAAAAAAAATGTAAAATAAAACACACGAATTTGGAGTTGAGAGTTAGAGAAAAAAAAGTTTGTAACAAGATTAGGTAGGATGTGATTCACCACTCCACACAAGCATCTTCAAAAAATGGAATGGTTTCAAGATAATAGCCTCCTCTACCTTACCAAGGCTCTTCCAACAACTCCACCACCTAGAGAACACGATATAGTCAAAACACCTGAGGTTTTGATGACATAAAATTATCCCCACGGTGCAATGTGTGACAAAGATGAGAGCACTATGGTAAAAAAGATAAGGCTGCACAATATGAGCAAAAATTATTACATTAGAAATTTTTGCATCTTGAAGCACCTCTTCACTATTGAGAGTAAAGAAAGCTTGCTCATGTTCTCAAATTTTGCGTCAAAATCTCTAACTCTTTTTCAACATTACTCTCATCCTTACCAACACATATTAGTTTTTCATTATCACTTGGTAAGGGGCTTTTATTTCGATTTTTCAACTCGTCGACTAGTTGTCCATCTTAGTGCTCAAGGCATCAAAAGAGGATGTAAAATTTTACAAACAAGTTGTAAGACATTCAATTAAGCTTGGGAAAATAGTATCAAAAGAGCAGATGATTGAGATTGTTCTAATAATTTCTTGGGTGGATAGTTGGAAACAAAGGATGGGAATTCACAATAAGGATTTGTCCCTTGAAAATCACATAAATAATCAACATGCTCCTCCCATGATTGGCCAAATATATTCAAATACGTGTCATTCCAATCTCGGTAGAGAGGTGCAAATGAAGTGTAGATGCCATCATCTTGAATATTTGTGAAAAAATTAGGATTCTCCCATGAATAATCAAAAGTATTGTAATAAGAGACATCCCAACTAAAACTTTCCATTAGGGTGAAAGAGTGGTGTAATCGTGGCGTAATCGTGGCATATAACATGGAAAAGTGCTAAAGAAAACTCGCGACTCAGGCTCGAGTGGAAATCAATATCTTAGGATGTAAAATCGCGTCAGTCCTCGGTAACGACGCCAAAAACTTGGTAGCAAAAATACTCATATGTAAATGTGACACAATAGCGGTGTAAGTGTGCACCAACTATTTAATTCGCTTACACGTAATATTAATGGAAAGGTACCAAAAATCGTATCCACAGGGAATGATCTTACTAAGAATCTGAGACTTCTACGAACTTTCAAAGTTAGATTTTACAAAATTGCTTTGCTTTGAGAGAATATTGGAGATTTAAATTAACAAGTAATAACAAGCGAGTACGGGTGTTGATGTTCCCCAAGAATAGAGTAAACTACAATTTTAGTCCCTGAGGTTTACCAGTTTCTTTGAAAATCGTCCCTAAACTTCAATAACTATAGCGAGCGTCCCTGAGGTTTGCATTTTGCTTTAAAAATCGTCCCTGGTCACTAACTCCTTTAAAATTGTCCATTAAGTGATGGGTATTTTTGTCTTTTAAGTTTTTTTTTCTATTAAATTGTTTTTAAAGTACACATGCTTAAAGCATGTGTACAACTCATTAATGCATCAACCTCATCTTCTTCCCCAACCTCTATCTTCTTCCCTAAAGTTAATACCTCTGGTGAACCATGGCAGGGCCATCTCCGGCGTGATTTTGACTGGCTAGTTTTCCATCTCAAACCTTTATCATTCAACACCCAGTCTAATTGTTTTCTATATAATTCATCAAATGCCTCGTTAAATCCTTTGATTCTCTTCTTGACCAGGTCCCGATCTATCAGTTGTTCGTCCAATGCCATCATTTTTTCATTGTTGTACAACAGGGCTGGAATCTTACTGGTGTTCATCATGAAAATAGAAGACTGAGCGGTGTCTTGGTATCTTTTCGCCCATGTCTCAAAGTTAAGTTCCAGTGATTTTACCATGTTGTAAACCTCAACCGAAACAAGTCCCTTTTGGTATGATGTATTGGCCGCTGCACAAGCTGCAGCAGAAAGTGCTGAATGGGCAGCAGTAGTAGTTCGAACCGCAACAAGCCTTGCACAGCTTCGAATCAATGTTTGAATCTTGAGGGGGGAAGTTTCTACATCATCGGCGACTGGTGGTGGTTTTGTGGAGGTATCTCGGTGGGAGGGGGGATTCTGGTTATTGCTTCATTGAAACCGACGAGGACACACGAGGGGGTTTCTTCTTTAATTCACGAGACAAGGGGTTTCTGCTTCAGTTCACGAGGGGGTGGGGACGTTTCTACTTCCGTTCACAAGATCGACGAGGGGTTTATGGTTATGGGCACCGACGAATAAAAGGGGAGAGGGTGGTCGCCGCCGGAGATAGCTTGGTCGCCACCGGTCACCTGAGACGGCTCCCGGTCGTTGCTGTTATGGTGGTCGCCGCCGGAGATGGCTCTGGAGATGAGTCGGTGTGTATGCATATATGGATATATTAAAAAGGGTAAATTAGCATAAATTACAATTTTTCCCCTCTAGTTTAAATTAGAGTAAATTACAGTTTGGTCCCTGTAGCTTAATCAAAATTGTCTGACTAGTCCCTTTAAGGGTGAAAAGACGAAAGTGCCCCTAGCTTTAACGGAGAAATTTAACAGAGTTAGTGACTAGGGACGATTTTCCATGCAAAATGCAAACCTCCGGGACACTCACTGTAGTTATTGAAGTTTAGGGACAATTTTCAAAGAAACTGGTAAACCTCAGGGACCAAAATTGTAGTTTACTCCCAAGAGTACAATGATAACTTAAATCGTTGACAAAACCGGTCACAATATAGCCCTATATGATTTTCTCCTCTCGAAGCTATGTCGTGTAGGTTATGTTTACGGTTTTATCATAAAGTTTTCACAAATGATAACTTTTGGTTTACCAACCTTACTAAGTAGATCTCGAAGATCTTAGCTCCACCAGTATGGAGAGATGCACATATCTCTATGGCACACCAACTCGACCGACATCTAAACCTTAGTACGATTATGCAAAACCCATATCTCTATGTGATTATTGAAGATTTTATGAAACCTCCTTTCATCACCCATGTTGTATTTTAAATCCGCCCATCTTTGGGTCAGATATCTAATATTAACAGAAACAAAGTGATCGGCTTGTTGGCGTTGAGTTAAAGTTTCAACTTGAATGACCAAACTAAAGAGTTAGGAAAAATGTGATAACACCTAAGTGTTAAATTTATGTTGGTCCTAGAATATAATGACTTACTCATAAAATGTTTGTAGAGGAGAGATTGAATACAAACACAATAAATTTTCACTTTTAATTTTATATTTTATTAAAATATTAAATTACAGATTTGTTGCAGAAGCTAGAAAGGTAAGACCTGTGATCCTAAACAATCTGAGTGGTAACAAATTTACTAACACTGAAAGAGAGAAGAAAGAAGGTTCTCTTTCAGATCTGAAGAGCTAAGATAGTCTTCAGATTGTGACGCTGAATTTACTATTAATATTTCACAAAGAAGTTTTTTCAAAACGGGTTATTTGAAAACAATGACAATGGTGAGCTTTTATAGCCTCCATTGCATTAAATGCACACTTTCAACTTTAACACGTGTCTTCATCTAATTTATCCATCCACGCATGCTTGTACTTTTCACTTCAGCCTTTGTGGTTGATGTGGACACTTGTTAATTGTAACACCACTAAAAATAGAGGTCAATTTAAACTTGAATTTAATCGAATAAATAACATCTAAATATATAGCATCATCCAAGATGGGTAAATTGTAAAGCATTTACAATAAATGAATATGAATGATAAATGAAAACCTACTAATCTAAGCTAATCTAAGCTAGATAAAAGACAGGTTTGCTATCATTCATATTCTTTCATTGTAAATGCTTTACAATTTCCCCATCTTGGGTGATGCTATATGTTTAGATGTTATTTATTCGATTAAATCCAGGTTTAAATTGACCTCTATTTTTAGGGGTGTTACAAGTTGGTATAGAGCATTAGTTTAAGCAAACTAGGTATAAACTTAAGATTCCTAGACTTAAACTGAGACTTTAAGTTATGACTTAAACTTAAGTTATGATCTAGGTGAGGTGGGAGAACGTATTCCTACAAGACCTTCCTTTGCAGCAATCCACCAGAATTTTCGGGGACTCACAATCCGTTCACTTGCATGAACTGGATCTAGGATATCGAACAAGCATTCGATTCAAGTGAATGCGAAGAGGGTCAAAAAGTAAAATTCGCTTCACAAATGTTAAGAGGCCCAACTCGTGGTGGAACATCAACAAGTCCACCCTTGTTGCCACCATCATCTCTCAACTGATATGGGTAATGTTCAAGAAGAAGATCATGGACGGATAATGTAATGAGAGAGCAATCGACCTTATTGAGGAAGAGTTTCAGGATCTCAGGAAAGGGAGAAAAACTGTGATTGAGTACTCCAGCCTCTTTATGGAGAAGCTCGATCTAGTGGGGCATGTAGCCCCAAGTGAAAAGGAGAAGATCAAGGCCTATCTTAAAGGCCTATCTACTGATATGATGGTTGAGGTCCGAAATTCCAAAGCCTCCACCCTCCGTGAAACTATTGAAGACGCCAAACTAATGGAAGATGTGTATGCCTGGAAGAAGGAAGAAGATGTAGTAGTTGTAGAGAAGATAAGATGGGAAGGAAATTTTGGGTCCTTCAAACAACGAAGGCCTTTCAACAACAACTGCGGAAACGATTCTAGAAGAGAGGCTAAGTGGTCCCCCAAGTGCAAAAGCAATCACTTTAGTTCGTGCGACTTAATGCCTGATCCGTGTTACAAGTGTGGAAAGTTCAGCCAAGCTCAAAGGGATTGCCCGGTAAAAGGGATAATCTGCTTCGAATGCAAATATCTGGGCTACTTTCGTGATGATTGCCCAAAACTCAAGTCGAAAGGAAATCACGGGAAGAAAGAGAGCTCACCAAGGGTTCCAGGGTGAGCATTCCAGATGACTGCTGAGGAGGCAAAAGTATCGGCGAACGTGTTGTCTGGTACGTTTCTTGTTAACTCCATACATGCGTATGTTCTTTGCAATTCTGGTGCAAGTTATTCCTTCATATCAATTTCCTTTTGTCAAACAATGTATGTGCCTGCTAGTACTCTAAGAGATGATTTGGTAGTAGAGATACCGAATGGTAGTCGAATCCTCATTAGTGAAGTTTTTTTAAGAACTATGCTTTGGAGATCGAGGAAAATAAGTTCTCAATAAACCTCCTCCCAATGTCTATTGGTGGGTTTAACATGATAGTCGGGATGGACTGTTGGTAAAGAAACCAAGACGAGATTGGTGTATGAAGAAGATGATTCGGATCCCATTGACGGGCGGTGATGCGGTGCTTGTCTACGGAGAAAGAAGGAAGGGTGATGTTGTAGTTATCTCCATGGCGAAGGCACACAAGTTCTTGGTGAAAGTGTGTTCTTACTTGGTATACGTAGTGGATTCCAAGTAAGAAAAGAAGAAGCTCGAAGATGTCAAAGTCGTTTGCGACTTTTTGGACGTATTTCCCGAGGAGTTTCTTGGATTATCACCCGACTGACAAGTAGAATTCCAAATCGATCTAGTTCCAGGGGTCACTCCGATCTCTAGAGCGCCTTACCGACTGGCATCATCCGAAATGCAATAGGTGATGTCGCAACTACAGGATCTTTTAGAAGACGGTTTTGTGAGACCAGTTCGTCGACATGGGGAGCTCCGGTCCTATTTGTAAAGTAGAAAGACGACATGAAAAGGATTTGCATAATTTATCGAGAACTGAACAAAGTGACTGTGAAGAACAAGTACCCACTCCCAAGAATCGACAACCTATTTGATTAACTTCAAGGGCCGAGATGCTTCTCAAACATCGATTTTCGATGGAGGTATCATTAGGTGGAGGTGAAGGATGAGGATGTGGCTAAGACTGCCTTTAGGACACGATGTGGTCATTACGAGTTCCTAGTAATTCCATTTGGGTTGACTAATGCACCGACAATATTCATGGATTTGATGAACCGGGTGTACCGACCTTTCCTTGACAAGTCAGTGATCGTGTTCATCGACGACATACTTGTTTACTCCAAGGATGAGTCTCATCACGAGGGACACCTTCGGGAGGTTTTAGAAGTGTTCTTTGACAAGTCAGTGATCGTGTCCATCGATGACATACTTGTTTACTCCAAGGATGAGTCTCATCACGAGGGACATCTTCAGGAGGTTTTAGAAGTGTTGAGAAGGGAGAAGTTGTACACCAAATTCTCCAAATGCGACTTTTGGCTGGAAGAAGTTCAATTCTTGGGTTATGTAGTCAACCGCGACAGAGTGAAGGTAGATCCGTCCAAGATCGAAGCGATGATGAATTGGGAGCCACCCAAGAGCCCATCTGAAATCTGAAGTTTCTTGGGTTTAGCGGGCTACTATAGAAGGTTCATTCAGGACTTCTCCAAAATAGCTTTTTCTTTGACGACCTTGACCCGAAAGAACATGAAGTTCATTTGCATGGAGCCGCAAGAGAAAGCCTTCTGGACTCTCCAGAAGAAATTATTTGAAGCTCTAATTTTGTCCTTATCCAAAGGGTCAGAAGACTTTGTGGTATATAGTGATGCATCCAAGATGGGTTTGGGTTGCGTTTTAATGCAAAGAGGCAAAGTGATTACCTACGCATCAAGGCAATTCAAAGAGCACGAGAAGAACTATCCAACCCATGACTTGGAACTAGCAGCGGTGGTATTCGCTTTAAAGTTATGGCGAAACTACCTCTACGGTACCAAGTGCACGCTCTTCATCGATCATAAAATCTTGAAATATGTCTTTAATCAGAAGGAGTTGAACATGAGGCAGCGTTCATGGCTAGAGCTACTAAAGGACGATGACTGCGAACTGCTCTACCACCCGGGTAAAGTGAATGTGGTGGCGGACGCATTAAGGCATAGCGGTATTCGAGCTGAACTCGCAAGGATAGACTTGGTGTCAAACCTAATCGATCAGATAAAAGCATCTCAGAGGGAGGCTTTACGTGAAGAGAATCTTAAGGGAGAAGTTATGGTAAAAAAACAATCACTCCTAATCGAGGGTGGTCATGGCTTGAAGATATACCAAGGCCGTATTTGGGAGCCCAAGATCGGGGGCAACCGAGAATTGTTACTAGAATATGCACACAAGTCCAAATATTCAACCAATTCGGGTACCACCAAAATGTACAGAGATTTGAAATTGACATATTGGTGGCTCATCATGAAGTTGGATGTGGCAAACTACATAGAAAGGTGTATGACATGTCTGCAAGTAAAAACGAAACATCAACGACCATATGGAAGCCTTCAATCCATGGAGATCCCAGAGTGGTAATAGGAGCACATCACTATGGATTTCATGACCAAATTACCGAAGACTTTGAAGGGTCATGACACGATTTGGTAATGATGGACCGTTTGACAAAGAGTGCCCACTTATTAGCGATGCGAGAAACGTTGCCTATGGATAAGCTCGCCAAGATGTATATTGACGAAATGGTCTCGATGTATGGAGTGCCACTATCAATCTTATCCGACCGAGACAACCTTTTCACTTCCAATTTTTGGGATGGCTTACAGAAAGAATTGAGCACGAGGGTAAAGTTGAGTACGGCTACCATCCTCGAACTGATGGCCATAGCGAGCGTATAATTCAAACGTTGGAATACATGATAAGGTCGTGTGTCATCGACTTTTGTGCTAATTGGGACTCTCACCTACCCCTCGTGGAGTTTGCCTACAACAACTGTTACCATTCCAGCATCGGAATGGAACCATTTGAAGTGTTGTATGGGCAAAAATGTATGAGTCTGGTGTGTTGGCTCTAAGCGGTAGAGAAACAATTTGTCGGCCCTGAGCTCGTCTAAGAAACCGCTAATAAGGTGAAAGGGATTTGTGAGTGTGCGAAGGCGGCGCAGGACCGACAAAAGAGTTACGCTGATAAGAAGAGAAGACCGATAGAATTCCAAGTAGGTGACCGCATAATGTTGAAGGTGTCACCTTGGAAAGGAATTATACGGTTCAGAAAGCACAGGAAACTTAACACCTTTTGTTTGACCATTTACTGTTATGGGAAGAGTGGGGCTTCAACCTTAAAAATTGGAGTTGCCACCTGAAATGGGTGGAATTCACAACACATTTCATGTGTGTTACCTACGTAAATGCTTGGAGGAAGAGGAAAGTGTGGTTCCCCTCACGGAAATTCGAGAGAATAATCGTTGTATGGAGGAACCGAAGAAATTCTGGAAAGGAAGTCCAAGAGTTATGTCACAAAGAGATCATTATGGTCAAGGTCCAATGAAAGCACCACTAAGGCTTCAATGTTACTTGGGAAGCCGAGGAGTACTTGAAGAGACGTTATCCCCATTTATTCGTACATCTTCATAAACCAGTGGTACTCGTTAGCTTTAAATCAAATATATATTGATTAGAGGTTTTAGCCGAGTCGGGAGTCAAAGTTGGGCAAGAAAATCTAGTTTCGAGGCCCGAAGAGGGTTAGGCGATAGTGCCCAGCGAGTATGCCAAGGTAACTATCGATGTGGCACACTTGCGGAGGGGAATACCTTCACGGTACATCTTGGGCAATAGTGCCCGGCGAGAGTGCCAGGGTCACTATCTCCGTGTCAATCTCGCAAGAAGCCATGTGCATGTGGTACATGTCGGGCGACTATGCCTCACGACAGTAACATTACTATCGCTTGACACTTTCGCGGTCGGCCTCCAGGGCATTAAGAGCCCGATTTTCTCAACCATTCTTATTTACTTCATCACCCACACCTCCATTTCTCTCTCAAATTTAGCTCCCAACATTTATTACGAATCCTTCATCATTTAAGGCTACTTCTTGAAGATTTAAAGAGTCTTATCATCATCAAAGCAAGATCCTTCCACCTAGGGTTCTAATCCAATTGGTCATCTTCCTCACTAGAGATTTCTTGGTTTTAGGGTTTTGACCAAAAACCAAGTATTGTGAGTTCATCCTACTACTCTTTTACACTATATACATGTTTAAATACTATTTTTTTATGCTTCTTCAAGATCTTAATACATTTCTCCTCATTTGAGCAATTTTGGTAAAACTAGGTCAAAACTAGGTTTTGATGATTTTTGGGTAATATGATGATATGGTTATGGAACTTGGTTTTACATATATAAATGATTATTCCTTTCTATTTGGATGAACTTTTGGGAAAGTTGTGAGTAAGGGTTAAATTAATGTTGACATGTCAAAATTATGGATTTCACTCATTTGATTGTTTACATATTAGTGTGTGTCAAATATTAGGCTATTGTAATAGATCCATAGGCACAATGATCGACTATTAATGGAATAGAATAGTTATTCCTACACCTTGGGTAGACGTGGGAATTATATCACCGGGGGACTCAAACTTTAGACCGTGTGTGGTTGACTTGATGACCGTGTGACCCGTGATATTTGAGTTCTAGCGAATGAGTACTTCTTAGTTCATTGAGGGATTCAAACTACAGAACATGGGTGCATGAAATCGATGACCAATGTTACCTCAATAGAAACTCTATAACATTGTAGCGTGACTTACTTTTGTGTTCCGTCACTGTCAATGGTAAATCGGGTCTCCCCGTTATTTTGTGGAATCTTATGTCCTCCCAATGATAAAAGATGTTTGAATTGTATATTATGATCTTATTTACATCATGCTTTGGAGCTTAATATTTTTTAGCATCATCTTGTAATTGTTTGAACTCACTAGGTATTAAACCTAACAATTTTCTTCAAATGACATGTACTGGAGGAAGCAAGCAGATCATCAACCTTGGAGGTTAACATCCGGAGAGACAAATAAATAGACTCTTTAAAGCTCTCGATTTTTATGTTTCCTGACCGATCTTCAGTAGTGAATGTGGTTAGATGAGAACTCTCGGATGAGTTGCTTTCGAAGAGTGTTTTTAGATGATTGGCTAGACTGCCGACTTTGATATGTAATTCGCATAGAGGTGACAAAACATTGTATAAGATTTGAGGCAATCTCGATCTACATCTTCTCACCTTTTATAATCATCTGATCGAATATGAGTTGAGCATGTCTTCCGAAAGTTGTCTTCGTATGTTAGAAAGTTGTTGTGAGCTTGGTGATGAAGAAGGATTCGGTTGTGTTGGCAGAAATGAATTATTCGGAGTGGGAAAGTTTGGAGTATTGGGTTTAAATAATGGAGATGGGGTAGGATCAGAAAGGAAATCTTCTATTTGGAGGACCTCGAATAAGTCTGAATCAACACAATCTATATATCGAGATATAGATGCGGTTATGTTGGTAGGATCTGAAATATCAACAATGTCCTTTGAAGAGGACGTTGAGGGAATGTCATAGGGTACAAATTCCACGGGTTGGTTATGGCATGTACAATAGACTTTAGTGAGAAAGTCTATATCGGCGAGTTCAAAGTCGACCTAGAAGAGTTTGTGTACATTAAAGGTGTATCATAGAGGGTTGAGAGGGCAAAATCATGATCCCAATTTATGTTGGATGGGGGTGTTGAGACATGGGAAGATACCAAAGGTTTTATTATCATCATTATCTCATAAAAAAGATATGGGAAAATGACCTTGACCAATAGGATTAATATCCAAATCCGACAAAGACCCAATTCGATCAAAAGCTTCAAATTTGTTGAAAACGGATTTTAATCTTAGGTTGGGTTTTGGTAAAGAAGAGGATGATGATTTCTCATTGGAAAGGGTTATTTTCAGGGATGTAATTTTTGCATCTAGAAGGAGCTTGGTTGTTGTTGTGAGGTTTATATGAAAATAAAATCTCTCGGACTATTAGCAAACGGAGACTCGCGCAAGTATATAGTTGTCAATCCATTGTCGTCTTAAACAAGTAATAAAATGGTAAAATACCAAGTATCGATCCACAGGGACAGGAAAATCCGAACCTTTTTTAGTCAAACCAAAAGACAATTTCAGATGGCGAAATCCAAGAAATATTTTTTGGTGGGTTTTTAACAACTATTTTAATGAAAATTTACCTTTTTGAAAAGGAGCAAGGGTGTAGGGATGGATCCCTTAAGATTGTTAAACAATTAAATCTGGTGATACGTTGTAACTAATTTTAACCAACCATTAACTTTTCTAAGGCACTCTTTCGTGGTTGAGAAAGGCACACATCCATTGACTAACTTTAATATTTCCAAAATAAAGTAAAGTCTATGCAACGGCAATGACAAAATCTATCCCTTGTATAAGCGATATGGAATGAAAACAAGTTTCTCAGTATCTAAGTAACTCTCTCGAGTATATCTCCATATCATTCAAGTTGACGTGTTAAAAACGGCTTATCTTTAAGTCCACCACACGTTAACATTTTTAACAATGATCAACTTGTCAAGAAATGATTTAATTAATATAACCTTGAATAAATGGATGGAAAAAATTATTAATCAACAATTTCCCCAATCAAAAACTGGTTTTAGTCTTAACTTCACCCCACACCCAAACTAAGGTTGTCAGCCTACCATCACTCACAATCCTTGCATTTTCAAAGTAAAGAAAATAAACATTTATGACTAATAAGAATAAAGGATGATAAAAATTAAGTTATGATGATTTAATGATGGTAAAAATAAAGTTTACGAGAAATGTAAAATCTATACTAAATTAATTACAATAATATATATATATATATATATATATTGACGAATAATTAAAATAGGATAATGTAAAGACATAATTTTAAATACGAGAAATAAATGAGATATAATACTAGAATAAATTAGACGAGAATAAATACTGAAAATTAAATACTTATAAAATGCTAGACTTTCTCCAAATGACTGGAGAATAAAACTACAAACTAAAACTAAAGTTGTTGGGAGTGGTGTTTTTTTTCGAAATTGGGATGACTTTTTACAAACACAAAGGCCCTTTATATAGCTAAGGGGTAAAACTCCAGCTAACAACCACATGGCAATCTCCAAGATTAGTAACCAAGATAGAAGTTTATTTTGGCTATTTATTATTGTCAATGATTCATTCAGGGTTTTCTAAATTACAGATTTTAAAACATAGTAAGTTGGATTGAGGTCAGGAAAAACAAGTCTTTTAGTTGTTGAAAGCATTGATAAAGTTATATATAAATTTGATGGTTGCTAGAAGTACCGGAAAACTTTGTAGTTTCCAGTGATACCTCAAAGTTCGAATTAGACTTAGTATTGATGCAACGTGGAAAGTTTATCGCCTATGCATTAAGCCGACCGTACGAGCATGAGAAGGCTAATCCAACACATGATAAAGAGTTAGCAACGTGGTAATCGCACACGAGTTCTGTAGACATTACAAAGATGCCTTCGTTTTCGATTGGAAAGGAAAATTTTGAGCTAGAGACATTGATTAGCATCGTTGAAAAATTATGACGGTGAAATTCACTACATCCACATAGGCAATGAAGGATCAGAGTTGATCAGATTGTGAGTGCAAGGTTATCATATTGGGTTCAAATGCTCAGACTCAATCAATTCAAGCAGTTCAGTAAGAAACTCTTTAGTCAGATACTGTTAAGAACTAAAGAATGATTAACCACCTTGAGTTTCTATAATACACCTAGATGAAATCTGATAGTTTTTGGAACAAATTATGGTTCCAGCATGGGAGGTCATAAAAATACAATGTTAGAAGAATTACGTAAACCCTTGTGCGCAGCCCAATAGTGATAAGATATGCAAGAATTTGTAAAGATGTTTTAGAATGTGTATGAAAAAAACATGTTAAGACGTCAAATCAGTGACAGTAAGTCGGGGAAAACTCCAAGTTCTAGTAAGGACTAGTATATGTCTGAGGGCCTATGTACAAAGTCAAATTAGTAAGGCAAGTATTGATCCGAGAGACTTCAAACAAAGCTAAGTAAGTGATACAACATATGTTCCCTACCACACAAAGAAACGGTAAAGAGAGGTAGAGTATGTATTATAAGTTATGTCACAATACCTCAACAATTTTTAATATGAATTTTAAGTAAGCATCAATGCCTCCATCAATTATCGGTATATGCATTGAGTATGTATAAGAGTATCAACAAGAACATTAGCATTGTGCTTCACTTTCGCTAAATTATATTTAGTGGTGCTCATCTATTTCAGGTTTGATGATTGTTCCAAACAATGTTTATGTTAACACACACTATGTTTAATCAATGTGTTTCAGCCATAAAAGGTGTGTATGCATGGCTCATGTAGTAGTACGTGATGTACAAGAAATTGTCCAACATTTGCATAAAAGTGCACTAGTCAGATATGTTATCAGTATAAGTAAAGTAACGACATGAGTATAGTAGAAATACATAATACATGGAGAGTTGTGCTAATAAGAAGCATAGACCGCTAGAGTTTCAGGCAACAAACAAAACAATGTTAAAGACATCACGTTGAAAGGGCATAGTCATATATGACGAGTAAGGTTAATAAAGTTCACAGTATGTTGGATCGAAGAGTTAGTTGCAAGAGTTGATATAGCAGTTTATCAACCAAGTTGGCCACAAAGTTATAAGTTAAATTCTCGACACTTTTCACGTATCGATTCAAGGAAATGCTTAGATGATGAGTCAATAATCATAAATTTGAAAAGCATCGAGGTTAACGCCACGCTTACTTATATAGAGGAGACAGTCAAAGTGTTGGCGAGTAAAACAAAAAGATCAAGAAACAAGAGTACATCTTTGGGACTAGTGAATAGTGATGGTGTTAATTAAATTAGAATCTTTAAGGGGGTGTTTGGTTAGGGGTATTGAGGGGTAAGGAATGGGAATGATAATGAAAACTATTGTTTGGTTTGATATAATATAATGGACACATTACCCCAAACCCATTAATTTCCATTCCTGACCAAATTGGAGGAAATGAAAATTTTATTCCCGCTCAGTCATATTTTCTCTTGCGTTCCTTCATTTGTCGATGTTGAATGTAAAATATTTTTTATTTTCATGTTGGATGTCACATATTTGTATTAAAAATATTATATAAAACATTTTTTTATTAATTATATTGGTTTAACCAAACAGCATCAATGCAAGGCCCATTCCTATTCCCATTCTCTTGCATTCCCATTTTCATTTTCGTTCCATTTTCATTTTCATTCTCATTCCTTATAATGAACCAAACGCCCCCTAAGATTCAGAAATGACATCGTATCCAAAGATTAGACAAAGATTGAGAATCCTCAACAGTCTAACCAGTATAATTTCGAGGACGAAATTCCTTAAAGGGAAAGATTTGTGACACTCCAAAATGGGGCAAATAGATAAATATGAAAACAAAGAAAAATAAAATAAAACAGGTTTTATTTTATTGGACAAAAAATGTGATGAAAAACGTGAAAGGGGCCAATTAAGCCATTTAATGAAAGTGAGAAGTGAATAAAGGAGTTTATATGCAATCGGGCTAAAAATGAAAGAAAATGTCATATTGGGGTTGAAAAGTGTAAAGTTGGCCAAAGTATTAAAATCCGGGGGCCGAATGTCATTTTCTGAAAGTTTAGGGGCAATGTCAGACGTCAATAGGTCCAAACCAGAGGGACCTGTTTTGTGAATATATCAGATCTGCAATTTTTCAGATTTGAAAACGACAGACGATCTTTGAAGCCTTCTATTGGCTCATTTAGTAAACGAAAAAGCCAAAAAGTTACAGGTTTAAGTAGTTAAGACTTTCCACTATATTTTTTGTTCAAGGAAATCACAATTTCGTCGAGTTTTGGGAGAGAAATCGGAGGTTGAAATTCGAATCCAAAAGCTATGTTTATCAATGATTGGAGGTAAAATATCCAACCAAAATTCGATTTTTTATATGGTTAGCTTCGTTTTTAAGTCTTCTATCGAACCTTAGTAGCCTTATGTGTCATATTTTAGTTTTAAAGCTCCGATTTTGAGTTTTTCTACTGATTTTCGAATAGTCTCTAAACTGAAAATTTTAAATGAAAACTTAGACTCACAACTTGATGGTTTTCGTTGATTCTGGTTTCCATGGTTGAGGAAAATGATAATATAAAGTTTTAGTCAAAAGAATCTTTAAAAACGACGAACAAACGAGTCAAACGAGGCTTTTTCGTCTAGCCGCTGATAAGGAAATGTAGCGCATGGTCGACGGTGTGCTCGCAAGACCTGGGCTGACGAGACTTGGGTCGGGACGTATTGGGTTAGAAATTTCGGTCGGGCTTTTATTTTCCTATGCACCAGATGCTCTTGGACTTGTTCTTTTATGATTATTTGGGCCATAAGATTCATCTAAATGGGAGCCCAAGTTTATATTGGGTATTTTACTTTTTGGGCTTAGGACATAATTAATTATATGATGTTAATTAATTAATTTAGTTTCCAAATTAGTTAGTATATTAATTTAAATTATTATTTAATTAATATTAATTTATTTTAGAATATTATTATTAATTAAATAATTAATTATTTTAATTATTTTAATGATTTAATAATGGGTTAAAAGCTTCGGAATTTGAGTTAAATAATTGTTGAGACGCTTTAATTTAGAGAGGTAGATATATATGATTATAAAATGATTGTTTTGACGTTTTAGGACGTCGTCGAGTTTTAGACTTGGGGTTTGACTAAAGTTAGTCGAGGTTGACCGAGTTGACCAATGATTGACTTTTATCTCGTTTGTCCCATAAGTATTTTGACGATAAGATCAAATGGAGATATTTGAGTCATTAAGTGGCCCGATTTTGAGTTTGACTTTAGATCGAGTCAGGTTGACCATAGTTAACATTTGTTGTCTTTTTGGAAATTAAGTCATTAATTGTATATGGTGGTATGAAATGTGTAGGTTTTCAATCGAAAGCTATCAGTAGCCGATCTCCATGCAACTAGGTGAGTCTTCATGAGACTTACAATGGGTTGCATAACTACGTACAAATTTATTTTGATCATTATATGATTTGTATGTTATTTATGATAAATTGCATGTTATGTGTTTATTTTGTTTTCAAATTACTTTTAATGGGTGGGCATTTGATCAGTAAGTCACGCGACAAGTATCACGACCCCATAATGATGTCTAGACAGATGAGGTCAGAAAATGCAAGAAATGTCAGTGACAAAATGACCCATATCTGACTAGACAGTTTATGAGATATATTTTCTTTCAGTGTTGCATGTTTTTCAGAAAATGCATATTATTTGGTACATAATTTACAAGTTAATTATGTATTATGTGAAATGATTTTGTACACGCAAACCATGAACTCACTGAGCTTTATAAACTAACTATATTTAGGGGTGTTCACGGTTCGGTTAGTAAGAAAATTGTAACCCGAACCGCATGAGGCGGATACCTGGTTACCCGAACCAAAACCGAGTCGTAAGTTGAACCAAACCACACCAAACCAAACCGAAATAAGGCTTGGTTTATTGGTTTTCCGGTTTTTTTGAACACCACTAACTATATTATGCATCCCATGGACAGAAGTTTTCAGATTGGATAAAGGAAAAAGGCACACATATAGACTTGTCATGTCCATTTAAGTTCAATATTTACATGCAGACATCTATGATGGATAAATTTTGTAACAAAACCCGGTATGGGACGGGTTAACATTTATGTTACGTATTTATTGTTTTAAGTCTTTCACTGTAAATGGTCTAAAGTTTTAGTTTAGCCGTAATTTTGAAGTATTTTTGGAGGAATTGTTTCAGATCACCTAACATTTCCCATGGTAAAAATATGGGTATTACAAGAGTTCCAATCCGATTAACTTTACCCAACCCAAACGACTTGGGTTGGGTTTGAGATTTTCTATACCACAAACATCGGATTCGGTTGTTCAAATGTCTTCAACTCGATCAACCCAACCCAACCCATGTATATATATATATATATATATATATATATATATATATATATATATATATATATATATATATATATATATGTAATCCAATCAACCTAACGGATTTTCAGACTTTCAGTGATAGATTAAGTCAATGAAATTTTTTTAATAAAACAATCCTTGGATTTTCTAAAACTAATCAAATAGAACATTTTGCAATATAAAACTGACTTTAAATCGGATATATGCGTAAATATGTTTTAAAGTAAAAAATAAATGAAGGGGCATCAAAATATTATTACATAAATTTGAAGTTACACAATATTTCATTCCATAACTTATATATGCATCTATTCATTATTTGGGGACAAGTTTGTATAATAATATTTTCCAAAAATTTAGATTAAAAGGGTATTGGATTAATTTAGGATAGTATTGACTTTTTAAAACTAAGGGATAACATTATATCATTTAAATCGAAATCCTATTTATCATTTTCCTATATTCAAGCAAATCGTTAATCCATTTTGGTAATTGATCTGATTTTGTTTGTTTCTTTAAGCAAATTCTGAATATCCAACCAAATCACAAATGATTATATGATAAATACATTGGACAACTTGTTTAGATATAATATGCAACCCAAAATCACATATGAGTATATTATAAAGAAATTGGACAAATTGTTTAAGGTAGCGTTTGTTTTTTAAAAGGTCTGAAGTCTGAAGTCTTATTTCACTTCTGATTAATAAAAGGTGGTGTTGAGGTCTAAAATTTGAATCAATAAGATTGTTTGTTTTTGTAACGTATGGAGGCGTCTTGAGAGAAAAGAGAGCATATGAAATGAGGCGGCGATAAGAGAATTTAAGAAGTTAGGTCACCACTTTTCTTATTTCAGATGTATTTATGAGTTAAGAGGTTTTGAAATTGGAAAAAAACAAACAGTTTGAATGTCAAAAGGTCTGAACGATTCAGACTTAAGAGCCATTAAGAGGTATTTTAGAAAAAACAAACAACCCCTAAGTGTAATATGCATTACTAAATTACATGTGATTATACTTTATAGTAATTAGACATATCCTTATAGTTGATATATTTCACAAAATCATATGTGATTTTATGATAAATAGTTTGGATAAAATGATGTTATTAGTTTGTAACCCTAAATCACATATGATTAGAGTACAAATGAATTAAACAAAATGCTTATCTATAATACTTAACACCAAAATCATATATGATTTTATGATACATAGTTTGGATAAAATGATGTTATTAGTTTGCAACCCTAAATCATATATGATTATAGTACAGATGAATTAAACAAAATGCTTAGCTATAATATGATTTTGTTCTAACTAACTTGGAGATAATGTTTATATTAAGTTTGTGACTTTAAATCATAAATGATCAAATAAGATTTACTGACTTGGGCTTGGGCCTAGGTAATAACAGTTTCACCAAAATCGGTTTTAACGATGCCTTTGGGTCCACCTTCTCAATCTGCGATTGGATCCTTGCCATCGGTAACTTTTCTGGGGTCTACGGTGAAAGGTTCAATAGAAGCGTCGACGACAACACCACCGACGATGGTAGAGAGGGTGATGATGGCAGTGATAGAGACGGTCGCGACTCAAGAAGGCTATAAACAAACCTCTTCCTTCCCCTAACTCGATCTCTTCCTTCTATATCTTCTCCAGCCTTCCCTATCTTTCTATATTTCCTCCTGTCTTCCCGTGAAAATTCTCCTCCATATTTGTCTCTCTCCATGGCTACACTCTGTTTTAGGGTTTCAAAATAATCAGGAGTGGGTTTTGAAAAATCAGGATTGTCTAATTTATTTGATTGAGATTGAATGAGAATTAAGGGGGATTTGGTAAGATTCTAAAAATAATCAATAACATATTTTGACATATTTGTCCCTTTTACCTTATTTTGGATATTATTATTTTTGTAATTATTATTAACAATGATTGGTTGAGAGCTATTCTTTTATTCTTTTAAACGGTTGTCATTCTCGTATGATCCTCCCTCTACATACATATATATAGGTATATATATATATATATATATGGTTAAGTTCTGGTGAGAAGTTGAGGTTAACGCGAGAAGCCTGAGAAGTGGTTATCAACCGTTGGATGAGAAATGGATGCACATTAGGATGAGATATACCGAGATGCACCTGATCATTTCCCTTCTAAGGCGCAATTCATGGGAGGGCATGCAATTAAACGTGATTAATGGTTTAGATCCATTTATAAGACTTCTCACGTTAACCTCAACTTCTCGCACGATTCTTCGCCTATATATATATATATATATAGTATATATAGGGAAAGGTTCAAACGAGAACACTTGTGCTTTATGAAAACGCGAGAACAATCTCTAAACCAAGTATATCTTCTTAAATCACATTTAAAGAGGATTTAAGGGATTTTAAAATTTTAAATTAATATTAAAAGATTTCAGAAAATATTATAGATTTGCATGGTTAAAATTGGGAATTAGAATGCAAAATTCAAATAACACGACTAGGATTATTTCGATCATGGGGAAGTGATAATCATGAGATCATCGACAATCACAATAGCAAATAGTAAGTCTGACTTAAGGAAGACCGAATTCAAAGAATCACAGGGAACAAAATAGTTAGGGAAAAAAGAAGAAGTTGGGCAACGATGGAGAAAGGCGTCGAGGAAGAAGATAATATATAGTGGTGCATCACATAGATTTATCACAAGTTCAACACATATGAATCCAAGTCAGTACACAACGGAGATTTTCCCTAACGTATTATAAGATTATCATAGTTAGGGTATAACACGATTTGGGCAAAATCGATGAATCTTTACCCTGATAATGTTTGCGATTACCATATTTATCACATATTCATCTATGTTTTCAATTACAAGATTGAAATCGAGGAAAATGAACCATATATTTGTCTATCACATAATTATCCCAATCGACATTCAACATAGTTTAGTACAGTTGAATTGATGGTGTATAACAAATTTATCTCATTTGTTCAACACTATGTGTATGCAATAAAATGCGTAGTGAGGTTGGGTTTTTATGGACAATATGTATCACACATTAGTTTATCACACAATTAACACAATCAACATTCCACACAATCGACATTCCATACAATTCGATAATTGGATTGGATGTGTATCACAGTGTTATTACAAATAGCACAGTTTGATTGATGGTGTATCACATATTAATTACATTTGCTCTTGACGCTGTGTTTGCAATATTGCGTGTATGATAAGTTCGAAAAAAATTCAAACTGAGTTATTAGAGGAATTAAATGTGTAATGATTATATCTTTTCGATTGTTATCTCTGTTAAAAAATAATGAGATAATTACCATTAATTAAAATAACATAAAAATTATAAAAAATAGATAATTACATTACTACTCTTAATGATTTCTTTTATTTATTCTAAATTTAATTATGGGTTAATATATAAGTAAGTTCGAAGCCTAAAACTATTCTTGCATTTTCACAAAATGAGAGTGTTTTCGTTTGAACCCCCACCTATATATATATATAAATAGAGAGAGAGAGAGAGAGAGAGGTTCAAATGAGAAATGCTAAGTGTGTGAGAAATGGAAAAAAATCCTAGCCCTTCATCTAGTCAAGATTTACGGCTTTGGCCGTGAAGCACCGAATAATTCTTTGTGTGGTCTGTAGAAGATAGAAGGGTAGTTTCATAAAATACGCGAGATGAGTTCATATGTGAACCTATGTGATTCACATATGAACTATACGTTCATATGTGAATCAGTTAATTAGTTCATATGTGGATCACAAAAGTTCATATGTGAATCTGTTAATTAGTTCAACAGATTCACATATGAATCTACCGTCAATTAGTTCATATGTGAATCAGTTAATTAGTTCATATATGAATCACAAAGGTCCATATATGAATCAGTTAAAAGAGTTCATATGTGAATTACACTGATTCATTGTTCATATGTGAATCATACAGGTTCATATATGAACTCGTCCCGCATATTTGTAAAAATTACGAAACTCTCCTTCTATTTTTGGAATTGTCGTAACTTTTGACCAATCAAAGCCACAATTCTTGACCAATTAAATCCGATATTGACCGTATATGAATCGCTAGGATTATTTCTCTATTTCTCACACTCTTAGCATTTCTCATTTGAACCTATAGTTATATATATAGGGGTTGTTTAATTTGCAACCCTTAAAAAGATTGCAAACCTTGCAACCCAAATCTTAACCGTCAGATTCATGATCGGCGGTTACAATAGATATGAGGTCCAATATTTTTAATTAATAAAAACAAAAAAATAAAAATAAAATAACCGCTGATCATGAATCCAACGGTTAAGATATGGGTTGCAATGGTTACAACCTTTTTAAGGGTTGCAAAATATCCTTCCACTATATATATAAATATAAAGAGAGATAGAGAGAGAGAGAGGAGGAGGAGGAGGAATCTTTTGAAAACCACCTTATAATGCAAACTTTGCAAACCGTTTTCAATCAATCATTGATTTTCTTATTCTTTTTTTTTAATCATAGGGGTGTATATGTCATTTTCATTAGGATGTTGTAAATAAGGTAATTATCCATTGATTTTTTTTCTTATTTTTTTAAACGGATTTTTGTAATTAAGGTATTTATCCATTTGATTTTTTTGGATTTATTATTATTTTAAATGAAATTTCTATTATGTAACCACCTAATCCGGGAAAGAGTATTTTTTTTAAACTTAATTACCGGTTTCATTAGGGAGATGAACTTCCAGTGATTAAAAATATAGGAGCGATTTTCATCTTTGTTGAAGGTAATTGTTCATCGTGTATACAATGAATGAGAGTAATGTTGAAGCTGTTTTACTCGATGAAATTCATGTTAGCGATATGCTCGATAACAATGATGTTTTTTTATACTCTTTCGTTCAACAAGTTGATGTTAATTCTGGTATGGCGTTAGAGAACGTTGCGTATGATGTTTGTTCGACTGAGGTGCCAGAGGAGTATGATGTCGTGCGGTCGAATCAATTAAGTTGCTCCCAACGGTATTTATTTTTCTTTGTTTGTTATATGTTATCTCTATGACTCTATTCCTGGGTCGTGTGTTTTTTTTTCCCGATATTGAGTAAGGTTTTTTTCTGGTTGGGAACGAAATATTACGAATAAATAATAACAGGGAATGAAATAATAGGAATAAATCTTCCGCGATCATTCATCTCTCATCCATATGGCGCATTAATAATTTTCCACTGTCATTGTGTTGCCTCTTTGTTTGCCATACCATTTCTGGTCTGTCATGTCCAATCTCACCAAATATTCCTGACAATGGATGTTTCACCGACTTCAAGTGCTTAACCAAAAGCTTATACAGCAAAACGGAACATAATCATGTTCAAATTTATTATTTAATATAGCATTCGATATTAACTTGGTTTCAGATTTGTTATTTACCAATATGTCAATCACATGTTCATACATCCCCATCTTGTCATCGATTTTACATGGTAATAAAAAGTAATTTTCACTTACCAAATCCATAATTCGCATTTTAAGAACTTCCACATTAAAACGAGCCAACCTTGCCAAGTTTGAGCTGAACATATCATATTATACTTTCAAGTCGGTGAAAGGAGTTGGGTCTCCCTGCATTGTTTAGTTGCTATTAGAATCATGATAAAAACCAAGTGATGAAACCATTAGAAGTGATGATTCCTAGTTGATGAAATCATTTCAAATTATGAAACTGTTGAGTAATAGCAATGAAACTGTTACATTTTATTTCATTTCATTACATGCCCATCTCATTAAGTAATACATAATGAAACTGTTACATTTCATTTCATTGCCAGTTGCCTTGATGACTATGATGAAAATGTTATTTGCATTGTAATGAAGGTGTTACATATATATATTTCATGGTGAACCTGATGAAACTTTTCCCTACTACCAAATGATCCTGATGAAAATGTTATCTAAGATTGAGAATATGAAGTTGTGGGATTATTACATAGCACAAAATCAATCATGATGCTCCTGTGTAGGTAATAGCAAATGACACTGACTAAAACGTGTAGTTACTATATATTAGAATTAGATACATACTGATGAAACTGTCAAACAATGCCCTACTGACACTGTCAAGTACTACCTGATGAATCATTCAAATAATGCCTAATGAAACCGTCAAGTACTGAGTTATGAAACTGTCAAGTAATAACTACGATTGAAAATATGAATTTGTGAAATTATAAGTTCGAACATTAGGACACATGATGGACTTGTGTACGGATCGAGTAGGGAATGACACAGATAAATATGTGTATAATCGAAAATTCATTTTGATGAAACCTACTACTTACTGAAACATATATATGCACTGGGAAGAGGATATGGACCTAGAACTTCCCTTATATAGTCAGTTACATGTCGGCGGATAACTATTTAGGCTACTTTCATGATTTTGAACGAAAAATAGACATGCTACTTGTATAAAGTGCAATACATTTAGCTTTTGTAACCTAGATCGAATCAGGAGCAAATTGAAGATAAAGATAGGATGGTCCTTATTGTATGATAAACTACTAAGGAAAGTAGATGGGATATAGTGATTGTCACGGTAATTATGTTAATGTGTAGAAGTAGTAAGAAACCTGACCATCAGAAGAAGTGGATCTATGGATATATAACTAACATGAAAGAATAGATTGCGATGTTTTTTCTCTCATGATGATGATTATCACATGAACCAACAGAGCCAGAGGATACTATCAATATTATTTAAAAAACATGAGGGATGGGGAAATGAGGTCCCGTAAATGAAGTAGACATGCAACTCCTAAAAATGGAGGAAACTATATAAACTTACTTGGTATAATGAGCCCAAAAGCTACCATATACTTAAAAAGTTGCACTACACTACCCAATGACATGATGCTACAACTTGACAGTAGTGCCACCACCTAAATTATGTTTATGATCGTTATTTTGGTTTGAAAATATAAATTTGTCTAGATTGTGATCAATTTAGAGACACATCTCTCTTTCAAGTCAAAGGGGAGCATTCCAATTTATGGAATAGAATGTGAAAGATGCAGGCGCAAGGGTATTCTGAGAAAAAAATTGTTTGGTGTTAACTATAGACTTCTGTGAGAGAGAAATTACATTCTTAGTTTGATAACGAATTGTTAATATCCGGATTTTCCTTGAAATACTACAACATGAAAAACATCTTCAATATGTTGGGATGACTTGATTAGTAGTTGGTGGATTAAAAATATACCTTGTGGTGAACAATCTATTCCTCGAAAGCACAACCAAGAGGATGTGTCACCCAAAATAGCCCATTGTTGAACTCAAAAAAATAAGTTCAAGTATCCGCAAGAAATGGAGCTCAAGGGTTCAAAAAGTATAAAAGACAAAACCTATGATATATATCTGAACTGGGAAAATATCTAAAATTGCCAAATGTATGTGATTGAATATCAAAGACAAATACATGCATCTCTAAGGGGGCGTTTGGTTCGCAGAATGATTTCTGATGGAATGGAATCTGTCAATGGAATTGGAATCTGGAAGGAATTGGAATGAAATGTTTTCAGGTTTGACCAACTGTTTGGTTGGCAGGAATGGAATGTAATCAGTTAAATGAATTGGAATATGTCTGTTTGGTTTACAAAGGAATTGAAATGGAATTCTGAAAAATGACAAAAATACCCTTTCTTTTATTTTTATTTATTTATTTATTTTTTAAAATGTCGAGAGAGAGAGAGAGAGAGAGAGAGGAGAGAGAGGAGAGAGAGAGGAGAGAGAGGAGAGAGAGGAGAGAGAGAGAGAGAGAGAGGAGAGAGAGAGAGGAGAGAGAGAATGGAATTCTTGTTAGGAAAGGTTTGGAGGGTATTTTTGTCTTTTTGAAAAACCATAATGGAATGGAATTCAATTCCAACCATTTTCAAATGGAATGACCAATTCCTTAATCTAAGGATTTCATGGAATTCAATTCCATTCCCTTGGCAACCAAACAGCACGACGGAATTCAGTCAATGGAATTGACCATTCCAATTCCACCAGATTCCAACGGAATCCAGCGAACCAAACGCCCCGTAAGAGTATATGCACCTCTATCAAACCACTCATCGGATTAAATAGCTTGGCAAAGTCATGCTTATTCTGCAAGAGTCTGGATAAGTGACCTTACAATTGCTTTCGAGGAAAAGAAAAAAAATCTTTAGAAATTGTGAAAGGAGTAAAGCCTTATTAGCAAATCAACTATAACTATATTCATGAGGACAAGAAAAAGAAAACTTTTTGAATGTTCAAATTCCTTCAAATCAACTATTACTTTACAAAGAGGCTGGAATGCTTCCAAATGAAAATGAGCATAGAGATGTGTGAAAGGGTTGAGACCTTATTAGCAAGTTCTTATTAGCTAGAAACACTATAATTACCGAAAATAGGAACCAAATAACAAAAAAATTTACCCAAAAATAATCAAGAACCTCAGCAACCTGAACAGATCAGATAACACCAGATCAAATTCCTAAATAAAAGTGACGTAATTTGTGAAGATAATGGCAGAAAATAAGATTGGTATGAGTACACATGATGAATCTTGGCAAAAACAAACCCTTAAAATGCACCTCTGAAAAAAAAAATATACAGACCTCAAAAAGTTGTTTATAAATATTTGCTTAAAGTAATGAGAAATGTTGGGAAATTCTGGCATAATTCCGGAGAAGAACCACTATATTGAAAGCATATGGAGGAACAAAAAGGGAATTTGACCTTTAAACTATTGGCTACTGCTCATAAACTATTTCAGTTGTTTTTTTGGTGGATGGACCTCATAAAGGGCTTGGTTGCTATTCTCAGACTGTAACAGAGCCACATACCACTATCTCTTCCCGCCTTTCCACATTGTGTCGTGGTAGAATTAGAATTGCTTTAAACGAAGATACAATTTGGAAAATATATACAACCAACGTAAGTTACTTAGTATGGTGTGACCTAAAGTATTGAGATAATGTAGAACAGTTAGATTAACAAACGTGTTTATTCATTATTGCAGAAAGTGTATGTACATGAGAATGTGTCCGATAGAAAATGCTCTGAACCTTAAAAAATCATTACCTTTGGCAATTCATAGCTCATTATACAACCTTTTCTTCTCATTTATAAGTGGGCCAACTTTAGCTTCAGCTTCAAGAGCAGCCTGACCTGAAATTATAGATATGTAACATATATCAGCTCGAATGAAAACCATCGAAAATTCAAAATAATAAGTAAGAGAAAGAAAAAAAATCTATGAACTTCAACCGGACATCAATCAGTATAAGGAAATAAGGAACAACATTTCAAAATTAAAGCACAATACAAAACCCTAATCCCAAAATAATCTTGAATGAAATCATGATATGAAACACATAAAATTCAATTACATACTCAAAATGTAAACAACAGTATTGATCATTATATAAATCGAGAGGCATCGATCATACCAGGTAGGTCGTATCAAAGAATCATGAGCCAATCAAAGATGGAGATCTTATAGAGACAGAGATCGAGAAGCAGAGAACCTAATTTCTCATGATTAATCGAGATGCAGAGAAACCCAAACAACGCCTGTTTTCTCGCATTTGTGGCTCCTGAAACCCTTAAACCCCATCTGATCTTCTCTTGGCAGCGAGATTCACCATTCTTGGACACATAATCGCCTTTCGATGGGTTGAATATTATCATATGCTTAGGCGTTAGGACGTGGGCGGTGGGGGTTAGAATTCGGAGGTGTGGATTGAGATGGATGAATGGGAGAGAAATTAACGCTATTGTAGAGGAATATGGAGAAGACGTGGGGTTTAGAATTAGCCATAGGACATGATGCTTGATCAGTAGTATCTTTTAATTTAAATGGTTCTGATTGAAAGTTGGATTAATTTAAATGGTTGAGATCCATCCAAAAACGGTTAGACTTGTCTCCATCCATATATATATATATATATATATAATTGAATATATTTTTAGGAGTAAACTCTAATTTCAGTCCCCATGGTTTAATGAAATCTTTGAAAGTTGGACCTAAACTTTGATAACTCTAAAAATCGTCCTTGTGGTTTTCATTTTGCTTTGAAAGTGGTCCTCCATCACTAATGTCCCTGTTAATAGCAGGGGTACTTTTGTCCATTTAAATTTAATTAAAATAAAATTAAATAAATAATCTCTAAATAAACAAGTATTCTTTGAAGACACGTTTCTTTCTAACCACCACTATTTATGCCTCCTATTCTTTTACCCATACCTTTTCTTCACTATAATCCTTTTCATTCTTCAAAACCCTCCAAGTATTCCTCTTTAGATCTTCAATAAACCATCAATACCCTTCAAATCTCATAAAAAAAACTTCGAAATTTTACAGAAAACCCAGAGAATTTTGACAAAAATGGGACACAAATTATATCACAAAGAACACAACGAACTTCCTCTAGGTTTCCAATTTCATCCTACCGATGAAGAACTCGTCTCTCATTTGGGGTTTTTGATTTTGGAGGGCGGGCGAAATTAGGTGAGTAAGAATGGTTCTTTTTTAGTTTTTTTTTTTTTGTATACGGGATTGAAAATACCCGACTGGATCGATAATGAATCAAGCAACCGAAAAAGATAAAAGAGATTTATAAAGAGAAATCTAAAAACATGTAAATTTATTTTACTCCAAATATACGTATATATGCATGGAAGTGGATAAATACATGCGCATGAGAATGTTCATCAAAGTTATTGCATGAATTGGAAATGGTTTTCACGATCCGCATGGAAGAAAAAGAAAAGGTCAAGAAGGTCAAACATGGAGGCTTGAGAAAGCGACTTCTAAGCGCCT
This sequence comes from Arctium minus, assembly GCA_954870635.1. Lineage (NCBI taxonomy): Eukaryota > Viridiplantae > Streptophyta > Magnoliopsida > Asterales > Asteraceae > Arctium > Arctium minus. Next base: position 34,407,517 of record OX941097.1, on the reverse strand, counting down.
AAACTCGCATGGTACTCGCCTCAACACCGTTTGGGTTTGCAAATTTGGTAAGACGGACGACTTCCATGCGGCTTTACCCACTGGAAAGTCGCCCCATAAGTGAAGCAGTTTATGTGCAGCTTCCAGCACACGATTCATGTGTGTGTGCAATCCAAAATACATCGATCGTCTCTCCCAACAAAGATACACATATTAGTTTAGCTTTTAATCTTTATTTTTCTTCATCGATTTATCCGGTTTTGTAACATCGATTGATTATAGCGGACTTCTCGGTGGTCTCCTCCACCCGTGGTTTTTCCGGTTTTGGGTTTTCCACGTAAATCCGGTATTGTTTTCTCCCTCTATTAATTTCCGTCAAGTTTACGTTTATATTTTTGTGGTTGATTATTATCTCCGTTGAGATTTCGAGTTTATCGTTTCCGCATATAAACTCGTTTGGGTTTATTTTTGGATTTCTACTTGTTTCAATCTCGTTTTCTGAGTTTATTTCGAGTGTGTGATCGGAACTTGCAACAAAACACTTGTTTTTTTATAAAGGCCGAGCTCCGAAAGGCGAAAAAACCGATTCGATTATGCATGAAAATAAACTAGATGGGCAAGCTTTCCGTAAATAATCCAACGAACCCACTCGTCTAAAACCTCTAAAACTTTATGTATCAAGACTCGATTTGGATGCAATATCCGTTGATACTCAAAATCTTAATCGAATCCAACAACTATTCCGTCATGCGGCAAAACCCTTCCAGCCTTTCTATGGCCGCTTCACTACCCCTCCCCTCCTTTCCCCTTCCTTCTTCCTCACCGATACTGACACCGGCCACCATGAACAACAACCTGCAAGTGTATCCTGCGTGTGAGTTTGAGCGGTAGTGTGTGTGTTTTTGCAACGAGTTGGATGTTTGGAACGAAGACTTGAAGAGCCACAACCTGAAGCTGTTTGTATGTTTCTAAAAACCTGCAAATCCTAAGATTTCAAAAACGAGTTCGATGTTTGATGTTTATAAAAATCTGCAAATGCTAAGATTTCAAAACACAAATCCACTATTTTAGAGCATCTCCAACAGCATCTTCAAAATTTCTCCAAAATGAAGAATTAAAAGTAAAATCTACATAAAAATTTACACCCATCTCCAACAGATTCTCCATTTTGGAGATGAAATCATTACTTATAATATTAAAATATTATTTATCTCTCATACCCATCTCATTTGAAGAAATCTTATTGGTAGAATATAATAAAAAAAATAATTTCTCTCTCACTGTAATCATTTTTGGAGATTTTGGAGAGTTCTCCATATTTGGAGAAAATTACACTCTCTCTCTCCTACTTTCTCCTTTATCCATTTTGGAGAAAGGTTTGGAGAATCTGTTGGAGCACAAAAATGCCTAAAATCTCTATTTTCTCCATTTTGGAGAAGTTGTTGGAGATGCTCTTAGGTGATAATCTGAAAGCTGGAAAATGGAGATGAATTGGTTGGAGATGGTGACCGAAAAATGGACAAAAAGGATCGGAGGGTCGACGGAGATGCACGGTTCATGTGTATATATTTGTGTGTATATATATATACTATACATATATTCGCACGATACAGCGGAATGTAAGTAAGAACGAACAATTAATGATACTTCCTTATAGACATGTCACCAACAATCAACCATGACCTAAGAATCACAACTTATGAAACCCTAAACCCATACAGATATTCAATAATTAGTTTATATTACAATTATTGACGAAAAAAATTATAATGATATAATTTATAATAAGAATGAAACGTATTTTACGATTATGTATTTTTAATGTTCTAACGGTGGAAAAAAAATAAAACGTATAGATAGAAAACAAATTAATTCGTAGATATTCATTATATTTAATAGTACGGTTAAATTAAAAAATAATCAATATTGGGCTAGTTTTGAAGATATTGACGAGACGATTATAATGGTATAATATGTAAAAAAAAGTAACGTATTTTTTCATTGCATTTTTGTTTATGTATGATTATTTGTATTAATATGATAATGGTATAAAATAAAAAATGAAAAATGAAAAATGAAAAATGAAAAAACAGGGGATATAAAGTAAATTAAATAAGTAAGTGTAAGGGAGGTAAATATAACATTGTACAAATACCCACTTTGTACAAATAACCGTTTTAAAATCTTTATAATATAGTAGAGATATGCCCGCGCAATGCGGCAGGTGTAAACGTTTATTTTTATCTTCCAAATTTATTTAAAAAGTTAAATAAAGGGCAAAAGGGGCAGTTGAAGATAGGCGTAAATTTCAATAATTTCATGCTTATAGTCTAATCAAATCAAGGATAACAAATATCACTTCACTATACGGAATTCGCTAGTTGGTGATTTATGTGAACTATTTCAATAATTTGTTATGTGTGTTACAATGTAACTTTTTCAAAATAAAATGAATTGATGAAACGTGTTTTTAATATATTTTAGTTGGTTTACGTATTTTTAATATGCTAAAGGTGAAAATAAAATAAAGTGTAAGGATATAAAACAATCTTATTTATAGATATTCATAATATTTAATAGTGCGGTTAAATAAAAAAAATATTCAATATTGGGCTCGTTTTGAAGGTATTGACGAGACGATTATAATGATATAATTTGTAAAAATAAGAAACTGTTGTAGGATAAGTGTGCCATCGTCTAAAGGATATGACGATAGAGATAGAGATAGAGATAAATATATCAGAGTTAGATTAGAACTGAAATATCTCCTAACTATCTACTTGTAACTCCTCCCTATTTAAAGGGCTTATGATTAATGAGAATTATAGACTTCTTCTCTCTGTCTTATTGTTATTCTCTCCATATTGTTGTTTCATTTGTTTTTCTCTTTAACACGTTATCAGCACGTAAGCTCAATCGGTTAGTTCGACAATCAAATTTCGGGTTTCCAACTTCATAAATCTATCCCTCCGTCGATGCTACAATCCAAGTAAGAATTCTTACACACGTATAATATTTATGTGGCGTAATATTCATGTCATAAACCGTAAATCTGTCTCGGTTAACTTTCTGTTTTGAAAATTTTATATGGATATTGGCTTGTTTTTAAAAGTGTTCGCTTTTGAGTCTCGAAGTAATTTGTTATGTATATTGTGTTTTGTTGGGTATATTTTATCCTTTATTCCAATTGAATCAAGATATGGATAAGTGGATATAAATGAATGTATGAAGTTCAAAGACATATTAGAACCCTAAATCTAATAATTAGCTAACAAACATTAAAATATTGGGCTTAGACGATGTTTGGCCGGAATTTTCTTTTATCATTTTTTTTTGTTGGATTATAAGCCGCGGTTGTTAGACATCAATAAGAGATAAATTAAGTTTTTTTTTCCACCTTGAGAATGATTTGAATACCATATGTCTTTTATTATTATATTATTTTTTTTATTAACATTATTATTAATTAAGTGGTTGCCCAATTTAATATTTTTATATAAAATTAAAATGTCATTTGTTTTTATCAAATTAGTATTAATTTATTCATTATATTACATATTTGCTTCACCATGCTAAAAGAAAAAAAATGGTTCATGGTTATTTGGTTTTAACAATCTATAATTAATTAAAATTTTACTTATAACTTGTTTTATATATATATATATATATATATATATATATATATATATTTGTTAACGTTATTTAATTCTTTCGAGATTTACTCTTATAATATTTTTTTTCATTCTGGGTTGATTAGGATTGTTATTGATAAAAAAAAATTATTTATTTATTGCAATATTTGGTTGTTATGTTACATTAATTTTGATTCAACATATTTTAATTTCTTGTGAGTATGATAGTTTTTATGGATATGATAGCATTTATCGTTTTAAACAAATATTATTATTTATTAATGTTTATCCAGTTAGTTCACAATATTTATATATATAGATAGTTAATATAGATGTTCATCTTAATATTCATATATTTAGATGGTTATCCAATTAGTTTACAATATTATTTATTTATTTATTTGTTTATGTTAATATTCAAATGTTTATCCTAATTAATAATTGTTATAATTCAAATGTTTATCTTGGAATTCACAATTCCAACCTCAATATTATAAATTATCTTTGGAATTCACAATTCCAACCCCCATAACTTTTGTTATTTTGCCAAAAGGTCCAAAAATAGCATGAAAATGTTAAATTCAAACATTTATCTTGATTGTGAATTCCTAATCATAATTTTAGACTATATAATTAAATTTTGGAAGTTACACTTCTAACCCCATATATTTTGGTCTTTACCAAAAGCTTTAAAAATATCATTAAGGTATTAAAATATTAAAATTGGCTTCATATGCCAAACTCATAGTCATTTTGGTCTCATGCCAAATCTCTATAATTAATAATGTTATATTTAAATGAAATGAATCACAAAATATCGACTGGATTTTGTCAAACGGGTGTAAACAGCCCTAAGGTTTGTAGGGATTTAAGAAATCCATGTGATTCCCCTACTACCTGAAAATCCAATAGATTGAGTGATTTCTTTTTCACAAGTTGAAATATTTATGAAGTATTATCAATAAAATTAAAGCATACACAAATTCAATATTGTTATGATAATGAAATTTCATAACCATAATCCATTTTCTTATCAAAAAGAAAAATCATATATTATCCTTTATATATGTAAATGGTTGAAACAACTCATCCCAAAATCAACGTTGTAAACTCAAAAGAATATGAGTATTATAAATGAGTATATAAACCTCCTTTTGAAAAGGTACAAGAAAATACCTAAAGTTCGTCAACTCCCTATTAACTCTAAAACCAACCTCTTGAAAAGGTACAAGCAAACACCTTCATGTTTTGAGACGACATATAAATCCTAAATTTCAAAGGAATACCTTTACTAGAAACCCCCAAAGAAATGTGGGATGTCTCGAAAGGGATAATCGGGAGTACTCATGAATATGTACTTCCTGAACTAATCGTACAGTGGAATGAAAGCCACTTACTCGATTACAAAAAGGTAACTGATGTCAACAAAGAAATATTATATCCAAAACGCGTCTCAATGTCTGTGGCAAGGAACTCACAGAAGATGACATGATTTTTAACATTATTTCCACCTTTCATATATAAGTAAATAATTATAAGTTGGAATGCAACCTTTAGACAAACTCATCAACCTAAAGAAAGTGGTTGAGAGACATAACAAGGTTCTTTCGAATAACACCACATATGTCGGGATAAAGAAAATTCCCGATATCGATAGTGAAAGTGTTAGAGGTGGAAACAACTCCAAATGATTGTGAGTTAAAAACAATTTCACACATGTGACATTTCTGCACCATGTGGACAAGACCCTATAAAGGGTCAAGGTATTGGTAAGAGTCAGGAAGGATTTTTCAACACCTGGAGTAGGATACAACTACTACCCAGGTGATAATGGACAATCAAATAAGATATGCACTAAAAAGTGCTTCTATCAAAAAGGGAACACGTTGAAAATGAACTATAATATATTAATTTAATATTTAATATTGATTAAGCATATGTTTATTTGAAATTAATTTTAAGTACCAAAATTAATTTCTTTGCTAAAGTAAAATCGAATATGTAACCATTATAGATGTAAAGAAATACATCAAAACAAATACAAAAAATTTTAATATTTTCCGTTCCGTGTAGGAATGTATCGAGGAGAATTGATTTTTTTTTACCTATCACACAATCGAAAAAAAGATAGACTAATATTTGTTTTATAATACATCCAACCAAATTACTTAGACGATGGACTGTCACTCTCTTGTTGGTACAAGATTAATAGGAACCTTGTAAAGATATTCGTATCAAATGGAAATGGAAATGAGCATATATACATAAGTTCTAATGAATATGAAAGTAAACATATATCATGGAAACTAATGTGTCAAACTAGTAGATTATTGGGTCATGGAAGCTCTACAAAGAGGTATGAGTTTCACTCGGGCAAGACTCCGAATCATATTTTGTCACTAATAAAGAACTTTTGGGGGCAATAACACTTATATGTTTCGGCATGACTATGTGGGACACCGTAGTTATGACATAGTGATCTGTGTATTGTCAAATACACAGACACATTATCTTTCGAGTGAAAGGCAAAATGAGGCAAATTGCAACTGTTGACTTCTACATCATATGAAACAACATTGCCATCATAATATGCCCTCTCAAATACCTAAAAATTTTGTATATACCCTAATCCTTAGCCAAGACAAAAATGAGATCATCCTAAATCTAAGGACATAATACAAAAATATTCCATTGTTACAATGAATACAAGGTGATATTTATGGACATAAACATCCAGAATGCGGGCCATTACAGTACTTTATGGTTCTGGTTTCGACTCGATAAACGCATGTCGTATTATTGTCCACATGAAATATTACACTCCTAGCACTAGTTATACGTTTAAGGGCTCACCACATTTATTATTTTATCAAGTCTACATGACTTGGAATGCTGGAGAATTTACATCATAAGGATTTGATGTTAATTGCATATGTATTAGGATCAATGTAGAGTTTCCTATACCCCATGTGTATATATAGAATGGTCTCATAGAAGTTGTTATCAAAAGAATATGATGACATCTAGGGTATTAGTAATGCGCATCAATTTATCCACATCTACCTGGGGTTATGCAATTATTATATGCAATTTTTTTTGTCGTTTTTAGACCCACTACTTGTTAACCAGACTCATGCGTACCAGTTGGTAACTGGATATAAGTCTGATACTGTAGATCCCAGTTTCAGTGCAATCAACAAATATATGAATAATGATGAACAAGATATTGACCACAGCAACTAGTTATATGATTAATATAAACTTCAAAGGGCTAAGGTTTACAGAGAGAATTTCTGATAATCGTATGTAAACCTAACAACTAGTAAACTGAATAATCAATCTCTAGTCTGATAAATGAAAACAGAAATAACTTTAAATACATGGGCTCGCAGGCCTAATGGGCTTATGGGCTTTAAAGCCCAACAAGTTTACAACTTTAATAACTTGTCATAATCTACCCTGAACTTCTATTTAACTAACAAAGTAGCCCTAACAATCTCCCCCTTTAAATAGAAGTTGATAGTCACGCCAGTTAGAAACAAAAATTTTCCGGAAACCAAAGCTGATCTCGAAATATCTGATTTGCGTTCTATATTCCAGTCGTTCTTCAATAACATTCAGTGCTTTAAGAACAAGTGCTTTGTATGAAAAATCCAGTAATTGAACTCCTTTTTCATCTTGACTCAGCGCACGCTTCAACTTGTCTTTCAAAAACATCAACGTACCATCACAAAATCTGGCAATCTGATCAAAACGGATAAAGCGTAGAACACCGTTATTGTTCACATATGACATACCAAACTCTGGAAACTTTATAACTGTGAATGCAGGTACATTTAGAGCATCAGACGGAACACTCAGATCAGGCTTGAACAGATTAATCTTCGGTTGATCACTTTCTAACCCAATCTGAAAATCTTCCACCGAAGCAAGTTTCATTGCGCACTTCATGTATCTTTTCACTGTTTCTAGTGCATCAATGACTTCTCCGGGTCTGACGGTTCTGGTATTTAGGTCACGTAATATGTACAGCAGATCTTGTGGCTCCAGACATGGAAAATCAGCATCAGAAAAGCAGTATTGTTGACCATCTTCTCTAGTAACCATAAAGTCCGTATACTTAACCTTCATGAAGTAGGCAGGTATAATCTTATCAACTGATACAATCCTGAGCTTTGTCTTGGAGTACTTGTGCTGGAACTTTCTGTACACGAACACAAGTTCACGCTGTTTTTCTTTATTTTTCACTGACTGTAGACCATGGATAACGACTTCATCATACTTTCTGATCCAGTGGGCAAAGATCTTTTTCTGACTTTCTTCGAGGAAAGGAACTTTGATTCGGACTCTTTCCCACTTGGATGGACGAACTGGAGTAGTACTAACTGGTTCTCTAACTGGTGAAGCTGGAGGAGATCTCTCGGGAAAAACTGTAGAAGAAAAATCAGGGTGATTAACTGGATAGGTCAATAAAGGAATCACGGCAGAAGACTGATCATCTGGATTCAGTATTTCATCAATTTCTTCTTGCATAACCACCAGAGCTCTTTCAGTATTGGCACATTCTTCTGTCGTGTCTGTCACTTCATACGGATCTAGTATTATTGCCCAATCTTCAGGAACTATCGGAGAACCATCTTCAAATTCCTCAGGCTTTTCAACCGTCGGATAATCGTATAGTATCAAGTCTGTCACCGGTTCCCGTTCCTGTTCCTGTCTCTGTCCCTCTGTTCTTGTACCCGAACCCGTACCCTGTTCAACCTGTTCTGACTCCACTACATGTGTCTCCGGCTCAGATAGACGTTGGCGCTTCTCCCCCTCATGGTGATCAGGATCATCCTGATCATCATGTCGGCGCTTGAGCCGTTCTGCATGGTTACGGCAGGTATCCTCCACTGCTGAAAGGCGTTCCGTCAAAACAGCTACGGTTTGCTGAAGTGACTGAAGCATAGCTTGCTGGATCTGGAAGGCTTCGGTAGAGACAGTAGGCTGGGGTGTAGGTGGAGTAGGTGTGGATGCTTGAGAACGAAGTAGAGATAGCAAATTGGCATATTGGGTGGGTTCGGTTTGAGATTGGGCTATAAGTTTGGCGAGAAGGATAGATTTGAGTTCAGGTATGGAAAGATCCGTGGCTGATAGAGAAGGTGGAATAGGTGTGGTCTCCGGCTCAATCGCAGGACCTTTGCCTTTGACCATTCGTTTGATGTTGTCCACCTCCTCCCTCATCATAGATTGGACAGCCTTTAGGGCGCCGTCCATGTATTCCCTTGAGACAAACTCATGTGGGGTAACTCCGGGGTCACTTAGACTTCCCGTTGTAGCTACGACTGTTGAAGTCGAGCCGCCTACGTTCACGGTTGGCGTGATGATAGCCGTGGTAGGACTTCCACCCAATCCTTGTAACCTACCCGAAGGTGGGTTTACTATGGATGTTCCGGACGGGCCACTTAGGCTACCGGCGATAGCCGAAAAAGGAATCTGTGTCCTAGGAATGGCATGAATAACAAGTGGCTCTAGACTCCGTGCATGCAAAGAAGGCGAGAACGGGGGAAGCTGTTCTCTTGTTTCAATATCGGCACCCTCCAAGTGAGAGCCCGATAGCGTATGTGCTAAATCCCCGTGAGTTTGTGAAACCACCATCTGTTGAGAGATGGTGGAGTGGCTTGGTGGGGCGTGCGAGTGCGCCGCTAGGTCCACGGCGGCTTCTTCAATACCCAGTCCCAACACATGAGACTTGATAGCAGATGTGGCTACCTGGCTAGATGTGGCTGGGGGGGATACAACCGAAGATGGTTGTCCCATCACTCGTGTACTCTCAGAATGTAGCTTACTCCGCCTTTCCCTCACACAGCTCACCTCTTGATATTCAACTAATACTCCCTCCGTTCTCCTTATCTCTCCGGATGGGGGCTGATTATCGTCACCATCAGAGTCAGAAGACTCTTCATTTGATGGCGATGATTCAAAATGAGTTTCTTCGGAGTCGGAATTGGCTGACGTGTCTTTAGTAGCAGCGACAGAAGAGGACTGAACATGAATGGTTTCAGAATCTGTGGCCTCTTCTGCCATTTGAGTCTCGGTTGGTGGTGGTGACGGTGGTTGTCTTGAAGAACTAGGCTGGCTCGTTCCAACGGCACTGCCCACGCCAGATCCCCTCACAATAATAGCTCTCGACACACCCTGTCCGGAAGCCCCAGCTGTCCGGACGCTCCTGCCTCTCGTTTGTGGACGCGGACCCTCACGTCGCTCAGGTCTTGCTCCCTGGGCAGGTCCTGCCGGTCCTGGCCGGACCATAGGAGCTGGAATGTTGTGTGTGTGCCTATAAGCTATCACACTCAGTGCCGTGGGACGAGCATGGTCTAGTACCCCGACTGGGATTTGTCGGGCGACAACACCTTCCGGATCAGCACGGGAAGGAATCTTGCGAGTTGGATGTTGTGGGCACGTCGGGTGGGTAGAGCGGCGCTGTATCTCGGGATACAGGTTCATGTAGTTCCGGATAATGATCTGTAGGAACCGCATGAATGGAATGAAGTTTGACCGGCGAGATGCAGTAGAACGAACTCTTTGAATGAGTTCAAACCAGAGAAAGTCGGCAAAGTCCACGTGGCGATTGAAAGCCACCGCGTGAAAGATGCGAAGAATCGGGGCGCTCGTCTGATCAATGCCCTTCGTTATAGACGAAAGGCACCGATTGATGTATGTGAACAACGTATACCATATTGTTGATAGATGTTTGCGGTTGAAAGTTGATGGAATGCGAAGTTCTGGGCCGTAACCCAAGGAGAGAAGATCAGCGCACAGTGTAGCATCAGTGACCATGGGGTCAAAGGTTTCGCGGCCGGCTACGGATCCGGCGGTCGGTAACCGAAGAAATTGACGGAAAAGATCACATGTGAGAAGCACTGGAGTGTGATCTATTCGTCCTTCAAGATGAAATCCTCCATCGGCCTCTAACGCATGGAGAGAATGCCAGAACTGCTGTAAGTATAGAATTGGTACGGTTGCAGTTTCCGTTAGAGCATAGGCGATCGGATGGCCCCTGAGTATCTCGATGATGACTTGATGTTGAATAGCAGGTTGGGTTACATCGAGATGGTAGTTATTGGCTGTAAGAGGAAGGAACTGATCCTCGGGAATCAGTTCTGCATCTGCGATTGGATCAATCGCTGGTGGCTGGTTTTGTGCCATTGTACCTGTGAAGAATGAATCTATTAGTACGCAGGTTTGGAATAAGGTAATAGCCGTTGGAGTTACACAGTCATGATTTAGATCACACCGGCTAGTAACTCCAAATAATTGGAAGAGCAAACCCTGCTCGTGAATTAGGGTCAGTCACCAAGGCGCGCAGACTTGCACCACTTCCTCATAAACACACATAAGTCCAAGTATGACTATAAGCACCAACACCTTGGATTCGACCGGATAAAAGCAAGATCGGACGAGGCATTCGACCGAAGGTCTCATAAGACCGGATAGATGTTGGATCGGATGAGGTCTTCGACCGGATAGGGTCTGCGACCGGATACGGTCTACGACCGGAGGTCATTAAGACCGGGGGTAAATTAAGACCGGAGGGTAAGAAGACCGGAGGTGATATTCGACCGGAGGTTTCAAACGACCGGTGATTTAAACCACCGGATATGTGGTCGACCGGAGGGATCGATTGACCGGGGAAGCCTTCGACCGGGGCGAAACCCTAGATCGGAGTATTCCCCCGGAGAAGATAAATCGACACTGATTCATCGCCGGGGACCATCCAGATCAACTCCCACTATTAACTCGATCGATTATGATCGATCGATATAGTCTAAACACATACCTTGTCGATTGAAGGCGATGAAAACGTCGTATAGGGTCGAAGAATGCGGTCGAATGAGAGGTCCGGGCGAGAAGATATTATCGATCGAATGAAGAGGATGGATTCGACCGGGGTTCTTATACCCCGGAGGGTGTTGGGCTTGGGCCGGTGGGGTGGGGGGCGGGTAGGTTATGGGCCGAAACTTTGGGCCTAGGCAAATCAAACAAACACCTCAAACCAAACACAAAAAATAAACCAAACCTACAAAAAACTTTGTGGAATTTTCGGAGATATAAATAAAATAAAAAATTAACTCAAAAAAAAAAACTTAAGGGGAAAAAAAAAGAAAAAAAACTACGGAGAGAAGAAGAAACAAAATTAAAATTAAAGATAAAGGGCTTAAATAAAAAACGCAGACAAGAGACCTAGCTCCCCCTCGAATGATTACCATGAGGAGGTCCAACCACAGAACCCTCTTACCTGCTCCCCCTCGAAAGGAGGACCCGTGAAACTTACCAACCATCTGACGCTAGTGGTCCCCCTGAACACAGTATCGGGTTGTAGATCTGTCACTAACAACTTACTCTTCAAGGAACAAAGGAATGAACTGCACACACAATCACGAAAAACAGACACACGAACACACAAAGAAATCTACTTTGTTAATACAGAAGTTCGTAACGGACACAGAGCTGAACGAGTAAAATGCAATAACCAAGGAGTGTGGAAAATAGCAACCAGAGACACGTCACTGGGGCAGTTGTCACAGTCAGTCGTTATTGAATGAAACTCGTAGAGAGCTGCGAACGGATCAAACTTTCAAATTTAGCATACCTAGCTTGGACACAAGGTAATTAAATTGTTTTTCGTCCAAAGCTTTGGTAAATAGGTCTGCTAACTGATGCTCTGAATTAACAAAATAGAGTTCGATAGTACCTTTTTCCACGTGATCTTTTATAAAGTGATAGCGCACATCAATGTGCTTCGTTTTCGTGTGCTGGACGGGATTGCTTGATATAGCAATAGCGCTCTTCGAGTCGCAGTAGATGGGAATCCTGGAGTAATTAAATCCATAATCTTTGAGCTGGGTGCGCATCCAGATGACTTGCGAGCAGCAACTGGCGGCTGCTACATACTCCGCCTCGGCGGTGGAGGTGGACACGCAGTTTTGCTTTTTGGAAACCCAGCTTACAAGACGATCGCCCAAGAACTGAACATGACCCGACGTGCTCTTCCGGTCCAGCATGTTTCCAGCGTGGTCAGCGTCCGAGTAGGCTGTCAATTCAAAACCTGTCTCTTTTGGATACCACAAACCAAGATCAGCAGTACCTTTTAAATATCGAAAAATTCGCTTAACCGCAGCTAAGTGAGACTCTTTAGGTTTCGACTGAAATCTTGCACACAAGAATGTCGAAAACATAATGTCAGGCCGACTAGCCGTCAAGTACATCAGAGAGCCAATCATACCTCTATAAATAGTAGCATTCACATCCTTACCGTCAGGATCAGAGTGAAGCTTTAGAGTAGTGGACATGGGGGTTTTCATAGATGAAGATTGTTCCATCTGGTATTTCCGAAGAATATCCGAGATGTACTTAGATTGATTAATGAAAATTCCTGATTGTAATTGTTTTACTTGGAGACCCAGGAAAAAATTCATTTGCCCCATCATGCTCATTTGAAAATGTTTACTCATTAAGGCAGAAAAGTTCTGACAGTACTTGGGGTTCGTGGAGCCAAAGATTATATCATCAACATAAATTTGTACAAGAATGATATCATTCTTTTCTCTTTTAATAAATAAGGTAGTATCAATTTTACCTTTAGAGAAGCCAGACTTGACTAAGAAGGATGAGAGTGCATCATACCAGGCTCGTGGCGCTTGCTTAAGACCGTAGAGGGCCTTGTCAAGAAAGTAGACGTAATGCGGATTTTCAGTACTCACGAAGCCTTCGGGTTGCGAGACATAAACTTCCTCTTTGAGCACGCCATTGAGGAACGCGGATTTCACGTCCATTTGAAAGACGATGAAATTCTTGTGAGCGGCGTAGGCGAGGAACATGCGGATCGCTTCAATGCGGGCCACCGGTGCAAACTTCTCATCGTAATCAATTCCTTCTTGCTGGCGATATCCTTTAGCCACGAGACGCGCCTTGTTCCGAACAATGATGCCGTTTTCGTCCTTCTTGTTCTTAAAAATCCATTTAGTCCCGATCACCGTCTTGTTCTTAGGACGGGGAACTAGGCGCCATACTTTGAGGGTCTCAAACTGGTTGAGTTCCTCCTGCATAGCAATTACCCAGTCCGGATTAGTCAGTGCGTCAGAGACAGTGGAAGGTTCGATACGGCTTAGGAACGAGGAAAATAAGCAGTCATTGGCGGTGGTGGATCGAGTTTGAACTGGTGTGAAGGGATCACCAATGATCTGATGAAGAGGATGTGCTCGAGTCCATTTGGTAGTGTGTGGATGTGGTTGATATGTCTGATGGGAGGTATCGGAATCCACATGACCACCTGGAGGTAAATCCTGAACTGCCTCGAGGGATGATGGCTTGTGAGGTGTAAGCTTCGTAGTGGGAGTCGAACTAGGAGTAGAGGACGACTCAGCTGGAGATGAAACTATGGAATGTTCCGGGATTGCCAGAGAGGAAGCTTCGAGAGCACCTTCGACAGAAGTCGGTGCAGGAAGTTGAACGGAAACATGAGTTGGTTCAGTAGCACCGTTATCAAGAGCTTGAGCAAGAGGGTGTCTATCACTTGAGCTCGGGGAAGCTTGATCATTGGCAGTAGAGGATGGAGCACCAGGCGAGGATGGACCACCGGAGTCGGTAGGGCCCGTGACTTGTGTCACTTCTGGTGCTTGAGCATTATTCCTGTCACATGACGTAGTATTAGACTTAACATTAAATAAGTCAGTATAAAAGAATTCAAACAGTAAATCCAAATCAGAAAGATGTGCTCTTGACGCATGATGTGGATCCACTGGAGATTGTGTAGCCTCCGTTCGGAATTGTCCAGAAGCTAACACACCAGTAAGCGCGGGTTCTGAACTGAGATGTTCAGAAACCATTTCAGGGGCCTCGTCAAAAGTCACGTTTACGCTTTCAACGACGGTCTTCGTCCGTTTGTTGTAGACACGATAGGCTTTTGCGTGCTGAGAGTAGCCGATGAACACTCCTTCATCCGCTTTGGGACTGAATTTGCCAAGATCATCCTTATCATTTAAGACAAAGCAGGTGCATCCGAAGGCATGGAAGTAGTTGATGTTCGGAATACGTTTGTTGATGATCTCGTACGGAGTCTTGTTGAACCGCTTGTTAATGATAGACCGATTTTGAGTATAGCAAGCGGTAGCAACAGCTTCTGCCCAAAGAAATAGTGGTAGTTTGGAATGAGATAACATCGTGCGTGCTGCTTCGACTAGAGTTCTGTTTCGACGTTCTACCACTCCATTCTGCTGAGGAGTACGAGCAGCGGAGAAAGTATGCGAGATACCCACTGAAGTGAGATAAGTGGTGAGTAACTGATTCTTGAACTCAGTACCGTTGTCCGTCCTGATGGTTTGAACTACTTGGTTGAGACTGACTTGAATACTTTTCAGAAGAGAGATTATCAAGTCGGGAGTTTCATCCTTGGAACGGAGAAATCGGACCCAAGTGTAACGAGAGAAATCGTCAACCATCACCAGAACATACTTCTTGTGATTTATGCTTTGAACGCGCATCGGTCCACATAAGTCCATGTGGATTAGCTCAAGGGACCGAGAAGTACTCGGAACGGCTTTAGGCTTGTGAGACGCCTTTTTCATCTTGCCCTTTTCGCAGGCAGCGCACAGATGATCTTTTGCAAACTTGAGATCTGGCATACCTTTGACATGTCCCCCGAGCACCAACTTGTTGATGTTCTTGAAGTTCAAGTGCGAGAGACGACGATGCCATAGCCAACTTTGTTCAGTAGATGCTTTTGACAACAAACAGACTTCCTTGTCAGGTTTCAAGGACGAGAGGTCAATCGTATAGAGGTTGGTACGTCGCGTTCCAGCAAGTATTTCTTTACCATCCTCAGTTCGAACGCTACACCGTTTAGCCTTGAAAGTAACCTCGAGATTCTTGTCGCAGAATTGACCGATACTGAAGAGATTGTGACCGAGACCTTCGACATAGGAGACTTTCTTGATCGTGATGTTATCTTTGACAATATCGCCGTAACCCCTGATGGGAGAGGAGTGATCATTCCCGAAACGTACATTCCCACAGAACCTCTCGGTGAAGTTTGTGAGAAGCTCCCTTCTTCCGGTCATGTGTTTGGAGCAGCCTGAATCTAGATACCACACATGACCTTCCTGCAAAACAGGTTAGTTCTTTTTAGGTACCCATTCGTAAATGGGTCCTTTGGGGTTAGATTTAACACCCGACTTAGAGACCCGTTTATAATTGGGTCTTTGTCTTTCACGGGAAACATGACTATGAGAATTATTAGTAGCAATATGATATGAACCAAACCAATCAGATGCATAACGGCTATCAACAAAATCATTTGATCCACAATGAGAACAACACAAACAATCATGCGACAGTTGAAGTAATTGCGGAATTGAATAAACTTTTAAAGGAAAAGTTCCATTACAATCAACTAGAGGTTTAGAAATAAACACATCATGGTTGTTATTGTTCTTTCTAGACTTTAACACTGGATCAACTAATTCTGATGTTGCCGAGCTCTCTTTTGACTTCTTAGCTACCCACGCATATTTCACTTCTTTCCGCCGACCAAACGTATCTGAAATGCCGTTAAACCCATAAAACCCTTTTCTGGGTCGAAGGACAAGACCGAAGGACCCTTAATCGGTCGAAGGGACAAGACCGGAGGATCCTTAATCGGTCGAAGGGACAAGACCGGAGGATCCTTAATCGGTCGAAGGAACAAGACCGGAGGATCCTTAATCGGTCGAAGGGACAAGACCGGGGACACTTTGTTCGGTCGAAGGGGTTTGACCGGAGCACAAGTGTCCGGTCGAAAGGCTTAACTAAAGATAAACACAAACAACCCCGAAGAACACGAAGAATCCGAAGAACCCGAAGAATTTCTGGGTTCGATCGAATGCAAACACAGATCCTTCGATCCTTTGATCGAAGGAATTATCAAATCAAGCAAAAACCAAACTGACTAAGACCGAATACTCATAAATCAGAAACTCTAAGATCGAAGGAATTTATGACCAAGACCGAATACATATTTTCCAGAAATCCCAGATTCGATCCCAGATTCGATCGAAGCCAAAACAAATTCAGAAACAGGTTCGATCGATAGAAACATAAATTAAATTATCAACTAAAACACTTATTAGCAATAGGTACATAAACGAATGATTATAGGGTTTTTAGACAAACCTTTTTCTGGATCAAACCTTTTGCCTATCTGCTCTGATACCAATTGTAGATCCCAGTTTCAGTGCAATCAACAAATATATGAATAATGATGAACAAGATATTGACCACAGCAACTAGTTATATGATTAATATAAACTTCAAAGGGCTAAGGTTTACAGAGAGAATTTCTGATAATCGTATGTAAACCTAACAACTAGTAAACTGAATAATCAATCTCTAGTCTGATAAATGAAAACAGAAATAACTTTAAATACATGGGCTCGCAGGCCTAATGGGCTTATGGGCTTTAAAGCCCAACAAGTTTACAACTTTAATAACTTGTCATAATCTACCCTGAACTTCTATTTAACTAACAAAGTAGCCCTAACAGATACTTTACATTTACGCATGTTTGATTATATGTGCCAATTGCGCCCCCACAGCGCATCAAAATGGGTCCTTAAAGACGATTTGGTAAATGTTGGATATGAACCCCCACTAATTAGAATATTTGACTAGTGATATCTTTACCGCTAGATTTGCGGGTTGTCACTTTCATGAGACAGTCTTCCCGTCGTTAGGGGGAGATAGAAAAAAGGATTTTCCAAGGGAACGATAGGAAGTGTCATTGAATATTCTCACTCTGTCTCATTTTGATCCCCAAAACTTCACTACGTAATGTTGAAGTCAAACGAATCAGACTCGATACCTAATACGTTTTATGTTATTCCAAAAGTGACAAGATCACATATACGAGCTGCAAATATACTCGCAAGGTTAAAAAGTCCCCAACAGGGGCACAACGCCGTTGGAAAGTGCGTTGCAATCACACATAGTGGAGGTGTGGTTGAGGTCGTAGCTACCAAATGGAAGTGGTGGAAGCTACTTCGTTCGATAGATACTATTCTAAAGGAAGAGAATAGTGAGGCACATCCATTTATCATCAATACACAAAACTCTCATGAGATTGTCTCTAATTATAATTATGTCCATGAATCATCACTGGAGGACGCTCCGAAGTTAATATTGATTCTAGAGATGAATATTAATCTCAAATGAACTATAAGAGTACATATGAGTCGATGGACAGATCATACATAATCATTGATGATTTATTCGCATATACAATGGATCATAAAATGATCGAGCACGACGACATCGAACCAGGCTCAGTTGAATAATATCAACAAAGAGCATATTGGCCTAAATGCAAAAAAACAATCCAGAAAGAATTATATTCTTTGACAAAGGATCAGGTATTTGGTCAGGTAGTGCTAACCTACCAAGTGTAAAGCCCGTAGGACATAACTGAATCTTTGTCAGAAAGCGTAACGAGAATAATGAAGTCCTAATATGTAAGGCTTTCCTTTGGCGCAAGGTTTCTCACAACGCCTTGGATTGACCATGAGAAGACTTACTCTCTCGTGATGGACGTTATAACGTTCTGCTAATTAATTAACCTAATAGTTTCCGAATGACTGGAAATGTAGCTCATGAATGTGGTTACCACATATCTCTACGGGGATCTAGATTTAGAGATATATAAAAGTACTTGATGATATTACATTACCAAAATCAAGTAACTCTAAACCACGAAATGCGTTTGCAATAAAATTGAAACACCCACGTTATAGATTAAAGCAATCAAAGCGGATGTGGTATACCCGCCTAATGGAATACTTGATTGGGAAAGGATATATAAGAACGATGAACTGTTCTCTTGCGTATTTATTATGGAAAACAAGTTCCAGATTTTCAAAGTAGCTCTATATGTCAATGTTATGAACATAATAGGCAGTCTTGATGAAATGAGAGGAACCACAAGCTACTTGAAATCTGATTTTTAGAGGAAAGATCTTGGGAAGACTTGGTTTTGTCTATATATTTGAGCTAGGACACCGAGTTTGTGAAATATTAATTCACCGATCGCATATGTCCAGAAAATAATCAGGCAATTTAATATGGACAAAGCGAATCCGGTTAGCACTCCCATGATCGGTTGAAGTGTCAGATATAAGGAATGATCCATTTCGTCTAAAGGATGATGACGAAAAATGTTGGGAGTTAGAATTCCCTATCTAAGTACAATATGCGCATTATCGTACTTAACATAATACACTTGACCGTATATTGTATTTCTCAGTGAACTTGTTAGCTAGATTTAGCTCAGCGCCAACGCAAAGTCATTGGAATGATATCAAATTAATCTTTTGAAACCATTGACATGGGTATATACTTTCCCTATAGAAAGAAAAATGGGATTGATAATGGAACTTCAATACCTACTTAGAATGTAAGCAACAAAAGTACTAGCTCTTATAGAAAAACACCAAACAATGTCTTGGTATGTGTTTGCTGATATTAGGTATCTGTCTGACCCATACAAAGGTTGTTCCCAAACTGGATAAAGAATTACCACAAGGAACACGTCGATTGTTTGGAAGTAAACTAAGAAATCCTTTGTAACTACCTCCTTGAACTAATCCAAGAATATTACTCTCCATGAGATAATAAAATAATGTATATGATTAAGGACTATCATTACATATATTAGAGGAGTTAGTAATTTTGGGTTCAACCAGTATCCTACTTGCATATATGAAAATAATGCATCATGTATCGAAGAAATGAACATAAGATACATCAGGGGTAATAACACAAAGCATGTTCTACTTAAGTTTCTATACAATGAGCAATAAAAGACTCTCCTTTAGATTCAAGTGAATCAAGTAAGGTGTCAAAAGAATGTGACATATTTTACCAAGTCATTACCTAAAACCATATATTGGGAAACGTGTAGAAAGTAAATGGAAATGTTTTCCAAACTCTCTTGATTAATGCACGAATCAGGGGGAGTAGTAGACAAAAGGGGGAGTCTACTATATAATTGATATTGGTATGTTGTGCTCTTTCCTTCAACCAAGGTTTTATTTTTCCCATTGAGTTTTGTTCCTTGGTGTAAGGTTTTAGTAAGACAACTGCTTATATACCATCATGCTTTCCTAACTCTCAAGATTAAAGTATGAATCTAAGAGAAAACTAAACTGAAGGATAAGTCTATGTATTGCAAAGAAGCTGGTGCGTTGTACTCTTTCCTTCGTCATATTTTTATTTTTTCCCACTGGGTTTTATTTTGGCGTAAGGTTTTAACGAGGCAACAATTGTGCACCACCATTCCTTTAACTCGGCACAAGGGGGAGTGTTGTAGGATAAGTGTGCCATCGTCTAAAGGATATGACGATAGAGATAGAGATAGAGATAAATATATCAGAGTTAGATTAGAACTGAAATATCTCATAACTATCTACTTGTAACTCCTCCCTATATAAAGGGCTTACGATTAATGAGAATTATAGACTTCTTCTCTCTGTCTTATTGTTATTCTCTCCATATTGTTGTTTCATTTGTTTTTTCCTTTAACAAAAACGTATTTTTTATTGCATTCTTGTCCGTATACGATTATTTATGTTAACATGATAAGGGTATAAAATGGAAAATAAGAAAACAAGGGATATAAAATAAATTAAATAACTAATTATAAGAGTGATAAACGTAACATTTAATTGAATTAGGAAGTGGAACATAGGGGAGAAAATTTTGGCTTTCAAATGTTTCTAAAAAACTGTATTAGAATTTTTATAATATAGTAGAGATTATAATGATGTAATTTATAATAAGAATGAAACGTTGAAAAAAATCGTATGGATATAAAACAATTTAATTCTTAGATATTCATGATATTTAATAGTACGGTTAAATTAAAAAATATTCAATATTTGGCTCGTTTTGAAGGTATTGACGAGACGATTATAATGGTATAATTTGTAGAAAAAGGAACGTATTTTTTCATTGTATTTTTGTTCATATACGATTATTTGTGTTAATATGATAATGGTGTAAAATGAAAAATGAAAAAAGTAAGGGATATAAAGTAATTTAAATTAGTAATTGTAAGGATGGTAAATGTTATTGTACAAAAGATTGTACAATAACAGTTTTAGAATTTTTATATAGTTGTATAGATTTAATAGTACGGTTAAATTAAAAAATATTCAATATTGGGCTCGTTTTGAAGGTATTGACGAGACGATTATAATGGTATAATTTGTAGAAAATGGAACGTATTTTTTCATTGCATTTTTGTTCATATACGATTATTTGTGTTAATATGATAATGGTGTAAGATAAAAAATGAAAAAGTAAAGGATATAAAGTAAACTAAATAAGTAATTGTAAGTGTGATAAATGTAACATTGTAAGGGTGGTAAATGTTATTGTACAAAAGATTGTACAATAACCGTTTTAGAATTTTTATATAGTAGTATATATATGGGAGAGATCAAATGGAAACCACTCTAATTTTGCAAACCGTGTAAACCATCGATTTCATTGGTTAAGTTAATGAAATTAGTTCATGAAATTGTTTAATTTGATGAAATTGTGTTATATAATTCTTATTGGTAAATGTTATTGTACAAAAGATTGTACAATAACTGTTTTACAATTTTTATATAGTAGTATAGATTCATGATATTTAATAGTACGGTTAAATTAAAAAAATTCAATATTGAGCTCGTTTTGAAGGTATTGACGAGACGATTATAATGGTATAATTTTTAGAAAAATGAACGTATTTTTTCATTGCATTTTTTTTCATATACGATTATTTGTGTTAATATGATAATGGTGTAAAATGAAAAATGAAAAAGTAAGGAATATAAAGTAAATTAAATAAGTAATTGTAAGGGTGGTAAATGTAACATTGTAAGGGTGGTAAATGTTATTGTACAAAAGATTGTACAACCGTTTTAGAATTTTTATATAGTAGTATTGATTATATAATATAATATATTAATAAATAATATAGTAATATGATATAGTTTTTTATTTAAAAAAAGATAATTAGGAAAATTAGTAAAAAGACATAACTGCCCTTCATTCTAACAGACGTTTCTAATGGAGTTAATGACCGGGGACCATTTTCAAAGTAAAATGCAAACCATAAGGACGATTTCTAGATTTATTAAAGTTCAGGTCCTACTTTTAGATTTTTCACTAAACCTTGGGGACCAAAATTAGAGTTTACTCTATTTTTAGTTTAATAAATGAATTATGTTACTTCGTCATCCCTTAATAATATTTAAATAGCTTCATAATTATTATCAAGAGTAAACTATAAATTTGGTCCTTGTGGTTTGGTGTTTATAACACTTTTGATCTCTACAGTTTTGAAATTACAAATTCGCCATTGTGGTATGCAAAAACGACCAGATTTAGTCCCTGCCTTTAACGACCATTAAAGATATCAAGGGTATTTTGGTCTTTTTAGATTTTTAACTTATTGCTATTAAAAAAACTAAAAGTCTTGTTATATTGTCCAATAAATGAGTGTCATGTGTCCGACTCCACACTTCTCAATAACTTCCTTCCCCCACTGTAAATTTTTTCCCACTGGTCAATCTTCGGTTATGTCTCCGGTCATGTTTGTTGTAACAACCTAAAATTTAAAGCAAGAACATATATAAAGATTTCCCAAAAAGGGTCCCAATACAATGGTGCAAACAACAATAACGAGTTCATATAGTGGAAGACTCAACTACACCGAGATATTCTATAACTAAAAGTCTAATAGATACAGAAACATTGTGCCTTCTACTTGAAATCCACTCCAAACTCTAAGCCTTCTCCTTTCCCTTAATGGAAGTACCACAAGATCTCTTCCCTGAAATGGGTTTTAGTTTTTAAAAAGCGAGGGTTAGATTATAAAGTCTAGTGAGTTACCCAAGTATGGAATAGTCATCATTTCATAAACAAATAACATAGAAACTATTACCATGTTGTCACAAAAGAATTAATAAATCACAAGGGTAATTCTCATTAATTTCTCCTCCGCAAACTTCCACGATCGGGGCCCAAGCCGACTCCCATCTTGTCTCGGGGCCCAAGCAGACTCCCCATTTGCCTTTGTGCAGAAAAAGAATTTCACGAACATAAGACTTTTCATACATCTTCCATGAATTAGAACCAATTCTCATGATCATATATATATATATATATGCAATTATCATCCAAGTAATTCCATTTCGTACATGATTCAAGTTGCCAACAATTTAAAATATATGCACGGATGAGTAGGAAAATAAAATACTATTCCATTTCAGAATTTTCAAAGGAGTAATATAAATGCCAAGTGAAAAGGGGTCGTAAGAAACTCACCTAATTGAAGGAATGTCCTACTCAAGAAATGCCCAACACAATAAACTCCCTACAATTGATTGAGAAAATACATTACTTTTCAGTACATATCGTTTCCCAAAAGCCAAGTGATTCCAAAAGAGGTTTGATCTTGGCCCAAACCATGGCCTGAAAGCACTCGGCCCACACCAAAACTGGCCCAATTCACAGCCGGTCCAAGCAACAACCCACGCCCGGGTGGAGGAGACCCGGGTCTCAACTCCACGCCCGCCTCTCCATGCCGAGGTCCGCATGGTGGCCAAGCCCGACTCTATGCCGAGGTTCACTTGGGAGCCACACCCGGCTCGATGGTGAGGTCCGGGTCTGGGCGATTCGGCTCCTAGGGTTCTATCGAGGGTTTTCGCGATCGACAGTCATCAAACAAATCATCAAATCTACCCCAAAAATCTTGGACAAGGCGATAAGATTAGGTTCTAAGCCACGGTTAACACTTAAATCTAACATTAGCTAGATTATTTACCCAACTTCCAATCCAAACATAAATTCAGCATAGATTTCTTTCATTGATAAATCTTAACCCAAACTAAGAGCAGTTAAAAAAAATAATCAGACCTTCCCAAATCAACCCACTTACAGGTTTCAATGCTTAGATAAAAGATTTACCTGCTATAAAGAACTTCAAATTTCTTTCTCTCCTTTGTACAAAATCGCCTCTTCCTTGCTTAAGTCTCAGCCGCCACACAGATGATAAAATGAACAAATTAGGGAATTTATTCCCTTTTTATATCTTCCGGCAAATTACACTTTAAGTCCTCCCAATTCCCATTCTTTCAGTTAGGCCTCTAAATAAGTAAATAGTTTATGATTCCGGCCATTACAAATCTCCCCCACTTAAAAGGATTCCGTCCTTGGAATCCCATTCTCGAATAGATGAGGATACTTGATTCGCATTTTCGATTCAACTTTCCAAGAGGCATCCTGAATCTAACGGAAACGCCACTGAACTTTTACCAAACAAATCTCCTTGCTTCTCAACTTCCTGATTTATATCGCAACATATATGTGTAACCCATTTGATTAACCACACTAGATGTTATCCACTTGGTCCACTACTTAGCCTCACTGATCTAAAACGTGTGGAAGTTTAGGATTTCACACACCACTTCACTTTCTTATAGAAAAGAACTTTACTGAAGTCAATGCCACTATAACATGGATTCTCATCTAAGGACAACCACTCACTTGCCAAATTAACACAAAGTCATTCTCGAACCTCATCTCCAAGATCACTGACAAGAATTTCTTCATTACGCAATCACAATTTCTTAATATCACCCATAAATACGATTTGCGTTCAGAACCAATAATACTTGACGTATTACACAACATTGATGACTAATACTTTGATGATAGCCAATTTATCTGAACTATGCACATATCGACCAAAATACCATCTCCACATATTCCTTTGAACATTTACGTGTATACTTTCCACATATACATTGTCCGCACAGGTCGCCGACAGGTGGATCCAGCCCCAAACTCATAACTGAAAACCACTGATTCCATCTATAACCCATAGATTTCCAAGTTTAATTTGCGCGGCATTACACAATGTCCACTCAGAATTTTCCAAGTTTAATTTTTGGTCGATATGAGCTGTGTACAGATAATTGGTTATTATGGAAATTTTGGTAATTGATGACGTGTTATATGTCAAAGTGTTTTTCATGCTGAACACAAATCACGGTCTTGGGTGTTATTAAGATTTTGTGTTGCCTAATAAAGGAATTCACACCAGTGATCTTGGGGATGGAGTTCGAGAATGACTTTGTGATATTTTGGTAAGTGAGTGGTTGTTCTTAGATGAGAATTCAGGCTATTGTGGTATTGACTTCAGTAAAGTTCTTTCCTTTAAGAAAGAAAAGTTATTTGTAAAGCCCCGAACTTCCACACGTTTTAAAATCGTGAGCCCAAGTAAGTGGACCTGGTGTGATCAATTTGATAGGGTATATAGTTTTTGCGATTTTAATCAGGAAATTTAGGATCAAAGAGATCATTTCGGTAAAAGTTCAGTGGCGTTCCACGAGTGTCAAGATGCCACTTGGGAAGTCGATTCAGAAATGCGAGCCAAGAATCCTCATTTATTCGAAGAAGAGATTCCGGGGGCTGAATTGTTTTAAGAGGGGTAGATTTGTAACGACCATTAGTGTTAATTTTTAGTCATGTCAAAGATGTATGTGGTAATTTCTAACTAAGGCAAACTTGAGGAGTCTTTTGTGCTGAAAATCGAAAGTTTGGGAATAGACCCATATTACCTTAAACCTTTCTCATTTTCTTTGGTGGATGGCGGCTGAGAGAGGAAGGGCATTTAAGAAGAGAGACCTGATTTTTGTGTGAGATTGAAGAAATTGAAGAGGAAGCAAGTTGAGTAGATTTCTACATTAAAGGTATTCACTCTCTAATCCCTCTTCTTGGCAATCGATTTTATTTCATATTAGAATAGAGTTCTTGCAGTTTAGGTCTGATAAGAACTTGGGTCCTAATATTTAGAGAAAACCTTGGGTGTTTATAAGAATACTCAGATTTGATAGTTGTATTATTGAGTAGTGTAGCTTTTTTGTTATTAAGATTGGATTTGTAAAGAAAACCCCTTCATTTTATTCATTGTTATTGAGAGGCTGAAATCGCCCATTTGGGTCTGTGTAGCGCCGACGGGTGAAACCACCGGTGTAACACCCGGAATTTGGAGACTTCCTTTAGTGATAGTTCGGGAGTCTTTTGGCTTTTGGAACGTAAAGGTGTTGGGAAATCAGATGAGTTTTGCTATGGAATCATCGAGGATTGAATCAGGTGAGAAGACGCGAGAAAACCAAGATTTGGGCTGCCGCGAGTTGTGGCGCGACTTGGGGTCGCGGCACAAGTCGCGTAACTCACTGGAAGTGATTTCTAGGGAAACGGGCGACTTATGCCGCGACTTAAGGTCGCGACATAACCCGCGTGACGCACTGTGGAGCTAAAAGCCGATTTTTCAGCCATTAACCTCATTCCTCTCAATCCCAAACCTAAAACTTCTTCCCTTTTCTCTCCCAAACCTCAAATGTCGAACCCTTACCTATTTTGAGGGTTTTCCCTCCTCAAACCACATAAACCTTATTCATCTAACTATTTGGGATGATAACCCACAAAACCTCCATCTTCATCTTCCTCGTCAAGTTCAAAGTGTGGGAGCTCGGGTCGAAGAGTTGGATTGGGTGTCTTCGGAAAGTCTCATCATCTTTAATGGTAAGCTTCTTTGAGTTAAGGTTATAAATATTCTTCGAATGTTTCTCTAGTGTTGGGTTTATCAAATCTCGGATTTGTTAGTTTTGGAGAAACTAGGGTTTTGATCTCGTTTAGGGATTTTGGTATATGATGTTGGGAAATGTTTCTATGTGGTTGATTGTGGATATTTATGGTTTTGAGTATTTGGATCTAGGTTTTGGAAGTTTTCGGCTTGAGGATTCAAGCGCCCTTCAAAAGAGCTCGTTGGGTGAAATCTAGATTTAGCCTAAATCTAGCAAGGTGAGTTCAAGTTGATTTGTGAAAACGGTGTACATGCCAAAATGTTTATTTTAAAGTGTTTTATATAAAATGGTTAACTGCTGATAAGTTTTGTGTATTTTGAAGTAAAAATATGTTTTACTTGGTTATATGTCAAAGAGTGAGTATTTTGGTAAGTTTTCATATTTAGTAAACTTGGGTTGTGTTAACCTCTTAAAATGCTTATATTGGGTTTTGAACATTTCGACAACTAAATAGCATGATTTACGTAGTCTTGGTGATTTTGTACATGTAAGATTTATCTTATGATTTATGCATCTTCGAGGATTTTGTACAAATGGAGTCTATTTCATGTTATATGCATTTTGGTGTATTTGCATTCATAAACCATTTGGAAAACCTTTGGTCCCATTACGCGTTGAGTTTTGGGTTAATCTCGTCTTTGAGGTATGTGTCTTCGTAAACGTTGTTTAAAGACATTTCATTATTTGGGGGACCATTGATTATTGGTCAAATGGATTTTGAGCATTTTAGCTCGGTGTTGGCTTAAAAGAGTCTTGTGGACATTTGTCCGGGTTTAATGGCTCGATGTAGAGTACCATTTCATGGCTTACATCTTAATGCATTTTATTGCATATTTATAATTACAGGCTCGAGTGCTGTTGTCATTCAGGTATAGTCGTGTAATTTTAGACTGTGTTGCATTGGATCCATAGGCACGTAAGTCAGTATTATTTGATGGTCATTTGGGTGGTATGAGGTTGGACTCCGGGACTCATGGGTTATGACCTTGTCCTTTCAAGGTGTACACTAGGAGGGCTGAGTCCGGGTTGTGCTATCATGGCGTTGGAGTAGTCATTTGATGGGCGTTTTAGGACCTCCGCCAGGTGGGGCAATGCCATGGTTGTATCCCCCTTGTGTCGGGCCTTTGAGCGGTATTCTCGTTAATATTTCGCTAAGGTCAACTGACTCTTTGGTGTAGCTTAAAGGGAGTCGTAGGGACACTTGGGCTTGTGTGTCGTGAAGTGTCATACGATTAACGTTGTATAAGTGGCATACTTTTGTGTTCCTCCACTCTCAACGGATACGGGTAGCCCCCGTCGTCGGCCCGTCGTATTTTGGATATTTAATTGTCCATGTTTTAATATTTCGAGTTCATTCTATTTTATGGTCGTATGGGTATTATATCGAGTTACGGGTTTTCCATGACGTACCATATCTTTATGATTTGTCCTCCGTTATTTAAGGGTCGATTATTACGCCCCACCCGTGTTTTGGGTGTTATGGGATATGACGTACTATTTACATTTTAGCACATTTGAGTATCGAACTATGACCCCGTTTTCGGTGAGTTACGGGTTGCATCGTTTTATAAGAAATGCATGTTTGGGAAGCATTGTCTTTAAAAGTGTATATTATGGGAAAATGTGTCGTTTCCATTTTGAAGTATAATATTTCGAAGGATCTTGCCTTACAATTGATTTCCTGTCTTTTAAAGATTTATTCATTCATGTTAAAACTCTTGAGCTCACTAGGCGTTAAGCCTAACCTTTTATTTGTCGGCATGTGCATCAGGTTCCAGTTGGGGTTTCGGTTCTAGCAAGTGCAATGAGGATTGAGCCTTAGCTTTATAAAAGAGTGAGTAGTCGGTGAAGTCTTCCGCAGGTTAGAGTTAGTAACTGTTATTGGGCTCAGTAACACCCGTCCTTTTCATAGAATGTATGTATAGGATGAACGTGATCTTTGAAGTTAATTCTCAATTTGTTTTTGTAGTTTGAAGTAGTTATTGATGTATTTAGAAAATTTTTAATAAGTTACTATATTCAGATTTGAGGGTGTTACAACCGGGATCCCTTCCTGGGCGGCGTTGCCATCGATCGAGTCTAGGGTAAAATCGTAGGAACCGAGGGTGACCTCATTCGGCGTCGATTTCCTAAGCAGACCCAAGTGCTCCTTAGAGCCGGGTGTCGAATTCCCAAAGCGAGTCTTCACTTCTGGAGTCGGGCCTTGCGATTGAGGCGGGCCTCACTTGGAGTCGGGGTTCAGGCCCATTGCAATCGGGTCTCGGCCCCATGTCGCCGAGAATTTGAAACCCGGGCCTGGTGAGCCGGGTGTGGACATGGGCTGGGCAATGGATACCTTTGTGATGCACCTTAATCAATTTTAATTTAATTGATTTTTTTCATATAATCAAATTGTAGGGACTTCGGGTCTTAATAAGGCTTTTTGAGTGTTTTGTTCTTCGTGACGAAGTGAGTTCCCTCACAAACCCTTTGATCTGCCGAAAGCATTATTTACGTATGAGACTCTGAAAATGGTTTATATGGACAATTATGGTTTTTATTTCGCAAATGCATACATAAAAATTCTTACACGCAATGTAGTATTCTATGGATTCTGGTCTATTATATTGTGGACTTCGTATTTCTGAATGTAAATGATAATTCATATTGGTTATGCCTATGTGAAGTCGAGATGCACAATGGGGATAGTTTAAACAGTTACTATGTGATCTACCTTTGATTCATATATATATATATATATAACTACTTGTGATATAAATTGTTAATCATGAGGATATATATATTATTTGGAGAATTCTTATATGGAATGAATTTCACATGGAGAATAACGATTGTGGAACTCTGGATGGGATTTTATGGTGAGCCACATGTGCGTGAAATCCGTTTTCTGCACATGTAGAGCGGGGAGTCTGCTTGGGCCCCGAGACGAGAGGGGAGTCTGTTTGGGCCCTGATCGTGGATATTTCAAGTGCTGAGACGTCGGAATGTGAAACTTGTGACTCAACCCTTTATGCCATGTGTTGTTGAGATTAAATTAAACTTCAAATTAACTGATGTTTTATTTTTATGCCTGAGCTTGTCTGGAATTCACTAGACCTTATGGTCTAACCCTTGTTTTTTTCAAATTTACAATCCATTTTCAGGGAAAGGCGTTAGTGGCACTTCCGTTAGAGGAAGGAAGGGATGTAGAATCTTGGAGTGGATGTCGGATAGAGTGCATCTTGCTTGGACATTAGAAGACTACTTAGTTATAGAAAATGCTCGGTTGTAGTTGAGACTTCCGTTGTTTATCTCGTTTATTAAATTTTGAACCGTGTGATGTTTTAATTAGATGTCTTGTCTTAAAATTTTTGGGTTGTTACATTTGAATCAATATCAATATATAATTAAGTTTATATCGACAAACCACCAATTGTCACCCACCATACCATAGCTAAAACGCATTTAGAGCATCTCCAACAATTTCTTTAATAAGGAGAAAATAGATATATTGAGCAACTTTTTGCTCCAACAACTTCTCCAAAATGAAGAAAATATGAGAGGGAGTGAATTTTCTCCAACTTTGGAGATATCGCAAAAAATGATTACCAAGAGAGAGAAATGATTTTTTATTATATCCCACCAATGAGAAACTTTGAAATGAAATGTTTAGGCGAGAGAAATAATATTTTATTAAGTATATATAATATTTTAATAATATAATCAATGATTTATTTATAAAATGGAAAATCTGTTGGAGATGGATGTAATTTTTTTTGGAGATTTTGAGTTTTGGTTCTCTATTTTGGAGAAATTTTAAAAAAACTATTGAAGATGCTCTTACTAACCAATTACTAAACAAAACTATTTTAAATCCCTAATTGAAATAAAAAAAATCCTGTCTTGTTTTTCTTAATTGAACATGCAAAAGATACATAATAATAAACATAAACAAAGTCTTTTTGATATACCACCAATCGTATCAAATGAGGTTTTGGGATATATTGAGTAAAAGATCGCGTGGGATATGTCAGGTATTAGAACTTTGATTTGAAACCGAAAAAAAAACTAGGTATTTATTGATCGCTTTCAGTTTTGAAGTATTATACATATATAGAGGGTCATTCTTTTATTAACAAATAATTTAGTGTTAATTTTGTTAACCAATCTCAATCATCCATTTTTTTAATAAATGTCTAAGATTAAACTAATTAGCTTTTTATTAATTAAATGATAAAAATAGATTATTAAACCAAATTCATATATGAAGAAGGGTATATGTGTCTTTTTGCATAGAGGGATAAACATCTTAGATAAGGGAACAAACACATTTTACGGCATTTCCAAACACAACGAACCTCCGATTCCTACTATCTCGGTTGCACGATCAACACATAATCTTCAAGTCATATTTACTACCACTACTACTAATTCCTTCTTCGGATTCGGGTTGTAGTAGAGGTTCAGGTCGGCCGATGACATAATCCAAGATCCCCTCTCTTGCTTTCTCGCCGGAAACATGCACCGACAGCGGAGAAGAAAGGACAAAAACGACGACGGTGAGGAGGAAGAGAGCAGTTGACAGCAAAAGTGGCCAAAAGTAAGCGAGAATGTTGAGAAATCCGGGGCAACGTAGAGAAGGGAGACGATGAAAACAACGAAAGTGGCGACAATGAGGATGTGTAATTTGAACTTGAGAAGCTTTTCTGAGATCTCCATGGCGGTGCCGTTGATGATATTTTTTTAAACATATATGGTTATTAACTATGGATCACGTGAGGAAAATGATTTTTGGTTGAGAAGTGTGAAGGAGGGTGGGTTTTTGGTTCATATATGTGAAAATTTTACAAGGGTGGGATTATGGTTTTTTGTTCATATATGTGAAAATTGTATAATGGTGGGTTTTTGGTTCATATATGTGAAAATTTTACAAGGATGGGACTATGGTTTTTTTTTTCATAGATGTGAAAATTGTACAAGGGTGGTTTATGGTTTTTGGTTCATATATGTGAAAATTGTACAAGGGTAGGTTTATGGTTTTTTGTTCATATATGTACAAATTCTAAAAGGGTGGGTTTTTGGTTTTTGGTTCATATATGTTAATATGTGATTATTTTATAAGGGTGGGTTTATGGTTTTATGTTCATATATGTTAATACATGTGACTTATGTGCATAAATGCAATCTGTGTGGTCTGCATATGAGAAAATTTTATGTCCATTTATGTGCATATATGAAATAGACATTTGGAAGATTTGATGTATTTGTAATTTGTGCACATATGAACCCAAAAACAACCATTTATATGCATATATGAAACATGGTTAAACCTGGTTCAATTTGATTGTCGTCTATGATAAAAAAAAAAAAAAAGAAGCAGAAGCAGAAGACACAGGAAACAGTTCTAAGAAGAAGACGTTGTGTGAAAATTAAAATAAAAAAATAAAATCAATTGCATGATATGCAGATTAGGATAACCATTTAAAATATAAAAAATAAAATCTATAAAAATCTCAAATTCCATATTTATCTCAACGTGAGAATAGATATAATATAATATTAGAAAATTTTAAAATTCCAAATTCCAAATTTACCCTTACTAAAAAATGTTATGATTACTAAACCAACAAAATCTTTGAAATCCTATTGGTCTAAAATGGTTAACAAAGTTAACACTAAATTATTGGTTAACAAAATAAGGGGACCCTATATATATACCATTATATATATATATATATAAAATAACCATTTTCAACAAAATGTTAACCAACAAAATGTTAGCAACATTTTAGACCAACAAAATGTTAAAATATTAACAAAAATGTTAACAAGAGAGAGAGAGAGAGAGAGAGAGAGAGAGAGAGAGAGAGAGAGAGAGAGAGAGAGAGAGAGAGAGAGAGAGAGAGAGAGAGAGAGAGAGAGAGAGAGAGTTAGGATCATTTGTTAACCAACAAAATGTTGTTAACTTTGTGAACCTAGTCTAACCAATAGAAAGACATTTTAGAGTGTGGTTGTGAGTGTTTGTATATTTAATTCTAAAAGGTATAAAGGTAAATTCAAAAATGCCAATATTTCATTTATTTATTTGGGAGTTACAAGAATAAATATACCATGATTCTAGCTTATGATTTGATTTCAAAACTTTTTCCATTTTCAATTTCATGTTAAAATCATATGAACAATTTCAAAGTTTGATTTCAATCTTTTGTCAAAATCGTATATAATCGTTGAAGTTCATTATGTAAGAGATGGTTTGGTTTATTTATATGGGGGATATGGGGTCTCTTTGTTTATGAACAATCATGAAGAACCTGGGTGTGGGAAATTGAACAAAATGTGGGACCTGAACATGATTGAACATACTGTTTGTGGACTCAACATGAACATTATGTATGAATTATAGCGTATGTTAACATAACATACTTCAGATTAAACTATCATAACAAACTTTAGATGAAAACATGTGAACATGATTAAAGTGTTCATTGTGTGCAACCATTCTTTCATAGACTCATTCTTATATGCACAACATAATTAATGTGTTCATTGATTTCCTGTTTTTTAAAGATTTATTCATTCATGTTAAAACTCTTGAGCTCACTAGGCGTTAAGCCTAACCTTTTATTTGTCGGCATGTGCATCAGGTTCCAGTTGGGGTTTCGGTTCTAGCAAGTGCAATGAGGATTGAGCCTTAGCTTTATACAAGTGTCGGTCCACAATGTTTATCAAGTTTTATATCAAACAACACATAAACGATTTACCAACCTGTATTGATTAATAACAATGGTTACAAGGTTTGATCTTTTCAAGCTCTAGATGTGTTCTCTGTTTTACACCTTTTGTGTGTGTTTTTGTGTGTGTCGATTATCTTAGATCTGAGAGAGTTGTTGAGATCTGATATGATCTCAAGCTTCTTAGACACACTATCACCTAACAACCACTTGCAATAAAACTATTATAAACTAATAATAATATCTAACATTTAGATATTATATATCTAACTAACTAACTAACTAAACTTAGATATTTAGTTATGCTAAATATCTAATTACATCAAATACAAATAACCAATAAACATTAATTACTTTGACATTTTATTACAAACGACATTAGACTTTATATCGAGAGTCGACTTTCCGGCATTAGCTTCAGATTGGATCTTCAGATTGGATGATCTTGAATCCAATAGATATGTGATCTAACAATCTCCCCCTTTGGATCAAGATCATTACTAAAAAGATTTTAGCAATTCAGTATTCTTCTTCAGCTCAGAAGATGCAATCTCTTTCTCTAGCTCAGAATGCTTTAGCAAAGTATCTTCAAAGAAAATTTATCTGAAATCAACATGTCTTCAGAATACTTTGATCTCGCATTTCTTTGTTACCTTTTCTCTTCTTCAATGTCTTGTAATGTAATGGACTGGACATTTCTTCAAGCTTTAGATTCTCCCCCTTTTTGATGAAAAGTGCAACGACTTCATCAAAACTTTGAGTAAGAAATGTCTTTCACTTGGAGCCTCTGATCCGTCAATTCAAAAGATATTCATCCAGATCTTTGCAAATCCAGACAAAATAGTTGTGTAACACCTGAATCAACTAATGAATCAGTTAACATGTCTGTCAGTAACACTAAGTCACTGTGTGTAACGAATACACATTGGAAAGGAGCTGTTTGATGTTGACTCCCCCAGGGCTTCCATTTAATCATCGAAACACCACAAAGGTAATTTCTATAAACGTTATGACAAAGAAACAAATTCCTTGTGTGTTCGTGCTTGTGATAGAAAGAATTAAGCACTTGATGATTGCTTATTAGGCTCAAATTTGTGTAAACCACTGAGACAACAGTAAGTTAAACACAGACTCAATGTGCATGATTGATGTGCGAAGGTGGGGCAGACTTCCTTCTTTTCAATATCCAGATTTTCCAAATGAAAATCAGATAACATATGTGTTGCTTCCCCTTTAAAAATGTGAAACACTTTCTTGTTAAGAAGAAAATGAGTAGATGGTGAGGTTTGATCAAGAGTTGGCATGGGCTAGTTGCCTGTTTCAATAATGATCACTAAAGAATTATGAAACATTAGAATTGTGGCTGCCCGGCTCAGAAAAAGTTGGTGCAGAGTTGTGATAATCTTTTAACTCTGTTCTCACACGCTCTTTCTTTAAACATTTTGCTCAATCTAATCACACTCATTTCTTTTCGACTTCTCACACTCAATCATTATGGATTAACTTCTTGGGTAGAAATCACTGGTTAAGGTGATTTCATAGAAGTTGTGTTAATTCCTAGCACAAAGAAATCCTTGTTTTCCTATGATGCATATGATGCTCAGATATGTTTAACTATTTCAGTTAAAGCACAAAGTAAATCTTGAAAACATTTAAAGTCACACTTCCAATTCATGAATTCGTTTTGAAAATCGGGAAGTGGTTTGAACATTTAGAACAATGTTTTCTATGATTGAAAGTTGTCCACTTATCAACCATATATGAGATTATGATAAAGGATTATACCTTAACGTGCGATCTTACATCTCATGTAGCTAAACTTAAAGTCATAAAGATATGATCTTGTAAGCGTCTCTCAAAAACTGCAAAAGTCTTATGTCAAGTCAAAGTAAAATTTATTCACTTAAATTAAAAAGACAAAAAGCAGTAAAATTGTTAAAGTACGAGTTCTGATCAGAAATAATCAGAAGTCATATCCAAAATCCTTTGACTTGAAGAGCTCCCCCTAAAATCTTGCATTACAAAAATTTGACATAAAAGGTAAATGCAGAAATCTTATGAGCTCCCCCTCAAAATAAGATTGACCACTTGTCAATTTCTTCTTATACTCCCCCTTGGATCATGAACAGAACATTTGAAGTGCAGATATCAATCAGAATTAAGAATGAAGAAATGATGAAAAAGTATACAATTAGAAAACTTTGATAGGTAACTACTGATTAGATCTTAAGATTTAGCATACCAAGCTTAGAGACAAGAAAGGTAAACCTCTTTTCATCTAAAGGTTTGGTAAACAAATCGGCAAACTGATAATCAGTTTTTACAAAGAAAAGTTCAATTATTCCTTTTTCAACATGATCTTTAATAAAATGATACATGACGTCTATGTGTTTGGTCTTGGTGTGCTGAACAGGATTCGCTGTTATTGCGATGGCGCTCTTGGAGTCACAGTATATCGGGATTTTGTTGAAGTGGAAACTGTAGTCGCGCAATTGAGTTCTCATCCATAAGACCTGAGAACAGCAGCTAGCAGCAGCTACATATTCTGCTTCGGCCGTTGAAGTTGAAACACAAAGTTGCTTCTTCGATGCCCAACTTACAAGCTTATCACCGAGGAACTGTACATGTCCTGACGTGCTCTTCCTGTCTAACATACAACCTGCATGATCTGCATCTGTATACGCTGTTAGTTCAAAACTTATATCTTTAGGATACCACAGACCAAGATCTGCAGTCCCCTTCAGATACCTAAATATGTGCTTTACTGCAGACATATGGATTTCTTTAGGATTGGCCTGATATCGTGCACATAAGCATGTTGAAAACATTATATCTGGCCTACTAGAAGTAAGATACATTAAAGAACCTATCATTCCTCTGTAAGTCATAATATCAACAGCCTTACCCGAAGGATCGGTGCCAATCTTAGTACCTGGTGCCATTGGGGTACCAATCGGTTTTGAATTTTCCATTTTGAACTTCCGAAGGATATCCATAATGTATTTTGATTAATTGATAAAAATACCCGATGAAAATTGTTTGACTTGTAATCCGAGAAAGAAATTCATCTCTCCCATCATATTCATCTGAAATCTAGACACCATAAGGTTTGAAAAATTCTTACAGTACTTAGGATTTGTAGAGCCAAAAATAATATCATCTACATAGATTTGAATTAAAATGATATCGGATTTTTCCTTTTTGATAAACAAAGTGGTATCCACCGTTCCTTTTGAAAAAACAGACTTGACTAGAAATTTGGAAAGGACATCATACCAGGCTCGAGGAGCTTGTTTTAGACCGTAGAGTGCTTTGTCGAGAATGTAGACGTGATTCGACTTCTCTTTATTGACAAAACCCTCTGGCTGAGAGACGTAGACTTCCTCCTTCAGAATGTCATTCAGAAAGGCAGTCTTCATGTCCATTTAAAAGACCGTGAAGTTCTTGTGGGTTGCGTAAGCAAGAAACATTCTAATTACCTCTAATCGCGCCACAGGAGCATATGTCTCGTCATAGTCGATTCCTTCCTCTTGTCTGTATCCTTTGGCTACTTGTCTTGCCTTGTTTCGGATAACGGTACCATCTTCGTCCTTTTTGATCTTGAAAACCCACTTCGTACCTATAATTGTTTTACCTTGATGTTTTGGTACGAGTCTCCAGACTTGAAGTGCGTCGAACTGATTCAACTCTTCTTGCATTGAGATCACCCATTCTAGATCAGCAAGTGCCTCTAATACGCGAGTTGGCTCGAACTTGCTCAGAAAGGAGTCATGCATGCACATGTTTATTGATGCTGACCTAGTTTGCACCGGTTTTGATGGATCGCCAATGATCTGGCTTATCAGGTGCTCTTTGGTCCATTTATGTTCATGAGGTAGTGGATTATATGAATGTATGTCAATTGTATCATCTATAAATCCACTTGTACCTTCTTTAGCTTGTTCAGGAGGAATGATGATTGCAGTTGAAGTGGTAGGTTCAGAAGGCTCAGCAGGTACAACTTGTTCTGGCTGTAGATTGATCTGAATAGAACATCCTACTATTTCAGCTACTTCTATCTCTTCATCACATGGCACTTCTTCAATTGTTGGAGTCGACATTTGAATTGGAATTTCTTGTTGAATCGGGGTGTTGGATTCAATAGGAACATCTGAACTGGTTGGATGAGTAGTCGTTAAGTCTTCCATCCTGTCAACCACAACAGATTTCTTGACATTAGATCCAAGAAATTCATCATAAAACAATTCAAATAATAAGTCTAAATCAGATAAATGAATAGTTGACGTTGATGCTTCATCTGGTTTATTCTGTTGAGACGCAGGTTCTGGACTGATTTGCCCAGAAGCTAGTACTCCGGTTATCACGGGTTCTGAACTGTGTTGTTCGGAAGCCATCTCTTCATCAAACGTGACGTTGATGCTTTCTATAACCGTCTTTGACTTCTTCAGATAGATACGGTATGCAGTTGATGTTGAGGAATAACCAATGAAGATGCCTTCGTCCGCCTTGGCGCTGAACTTGTTTAGACTCTCCCTATCGTTTAGAACGAAACACTTACACCCAAATATATGGAAATATTTGATTGTCGGTGTTCGGTTGTTGATCAACGCATAAGGAGTCTTCTTGAATCTGCGGTGTATCATGGATCGATTCTGTGTATAACACGCAGTCGATACAGCTTCTGCCCACAAAAATAGAGGTAAGTCTGATTGACTTAGCATAGTACGAGCAGCCTCGACTAGCGTACGATTTGTTCTTTCGACCACTCCATTCTGTTGAGGCATTCGAGCAGCAGAGTATTGATGTGAAATCCCGACTGATTCGAGATATTCTTCAACCTTCTTGTTTTTGAACTCTGTGCCGTTGTCTGTTCTTAGAAGCTTGACCGGTTTCTGCAGATTCACCTGGGTCGTCTTTAGGAATGTGATGAGAACATCAGGTGTCTCATCTTTTGAACGTAGAAACTTAACCCAAGTGTATCGCGAGTAATCGTCCACGATAACTAGTATGTACTTCTTTCCGCCTAGACTTTGCGTTCGCATCGGACCACAGAGATCCATATGCAATAACTCTAACGGAGCGCTTGTACTCGGTTCAGGCTTTGGTTTATGTGGAGCCCTCTTCATCTTTCCCTTTTCACATGCTGCACAAAGATGTTCTCTTTCATACTTGAGCTCTGGAAGTCATTTGACGAGCTTTCCACTGACCAGATTGTTGATGTACCTGAAGTTGAGGTGAGAGAGCCTTCGAAGCCATAGCCAACTTTGTTGCATCGAGGCTTTCGTCAGTAGACAAACCTGCTTGTCAGTCTGGACTTTTGACAAGTTAATTGTGTAGAGGTATGACTTTCTTGTGCCGACCAAGAGTTCCTCGCCTTCTTCAGTGCGAACTGAATACGTCTTGGCTTTGAAATTGACCTCTAAGATTTTGTCACAGAACTGGCCGATACTGAACAGGTTGTGTCGTAAGCTTTCAACATAGCTCACCTTCTTGATCGTGACATTGTCATGTTGTACATCACCGTATCTCATTATTGGTGAAAACTGGTCGTTGCCGAATCTGACTGTTTCACAATACTTCTCTTTAAAATTGGACAACATCTCTTTTTGTCCAGTCATATGCTTGGAACATCCGCTATCCAAGTACCACATATGACAGATCTGCACAAGAGAAATAATGAAACAATTGATTTAGATAGTCTTAAAACAAAGATGGAATTAAGACTTTTGAGCATTGAAGAGCGGGTCTTGAACTGATTTGTTCAAAAGCCATATCCTCTTCTTAAGCACGGGTTCTGAACGGACGTGTTCAGAAACCATTGTTTTATCTTTAAAGTGCGGGTCTTGAACTGTTGTATTCAAGAACCTAGTTTCTTTGAGGAACGAGTCCTAGACTGTTTTGTCTAGAAGTCATATCCATAAGCTCTCTTAAACTTTGTGTGCCTGCAACACAGATTTAGCCTTAGGTACCCACTGGAATTTGGGTCCTACTGTGTTAGCACAAGTTTTTGGTACCCATTTGAAATTGTGTCCTCTTTTCATTTGAAAGTCATTTGAAGCATTATAATTAGATGAATGCACATGATAATTGTCAAACCAATCTTCAGAATCTTGACAAGAAGCAGAAACATGTTTATCATAAATAGAAGACTTTCTAGCAGATAAAGATAACTGAAATAATTGCTTCATTGTATATTGTTTACGAGAAACAGCAAGTTTTGAGTTCAAAATAGCAACATCAACAATTAAGACATCTTTACTAGGCGAAGTCTTACTACAATTAACACTACAAAACGATTTAACGGTCTTGTCAAGCTTCTGTTTCGGTTGCCACTGCTTGCTCAGATCTGAAACATGTGAAACTCGTGAGTTAGACTGTTGAGCAACAAACGAATGCTTCTTCTTCGGATTACCAGTAGTGTTCGGTTTTTGTGAATGCTTAGATATAATCTTACCTTTAGCACTCTTTGCTTTCACAGAGAATGAGTTATCAACTTTCGTTGATTTTGCACTGTTAACAGACATACTGGTTTTTCCCAAAGATTTCTTAACAAAGGATGAATGGTTAGAAAGTTTTGCATTAAAGTCAAATTGATTAAAACAATCATCTAAACCACCGTCAGAGTTCATAAAATCAAACCCTTTATTTGCTAGACCAAACATATCCTCAGAGTTTGAAGCCTTTGAAATAATAACATTTTTCAGCACGGTTGAAAAAACTTTTTGTTGAATCTCAATCAAAAGTCTTTCATCTGTTAAAAAGTTCTTGAGTTTAGAAATTTGACTTTCCAAAACAAGAGGAGGGACGTAAATTTTACCTTTAATAGGCTTCGCCTCCATCTCTTTTTCAGAATAACTCTGAAAGAAATCATTTGAAAGAGATTTCTTGTGATATATTGGATTATCATTATAACTATCATTCACTTTCGCATAATAAAATGGAAGGTTAACTTTAGATGATTTCAAACGTTTTTCAGTTTCATTGGCTTCATCCTTTTCAGACAGTCTATTCCAGAAAACTTTAAGCTCAAGGATTCTTCGAGCTAATTTCAAAGAAAGAAGATCATAAAGTGCAGGCACTTCAGATATTCCTTTTTGAAGACAGTGAGGCTTCTTATAACTGATTCCCCAATTGTCTTTATTCTCTATCGGTTTGTTAAGATGAATGGTTTGCTCACTTTGACCTAATGAGTATAACTTCTTTTCCAAAGCATCTAATTTTGCAATTAAAGTTTTGTTTTCTTCAGTACATGAAGAATGCATTTTCGTAAGCTCATATAAATCAAGCTCACTTTTTCTCAGTTTAGACTTGAGTTCAGAATTCTCTTTAAGAATTATTGTCTTTTCCTTTGCGATGGTGTCATTATTTTTATGTAAAACCTCAACCAATACTTTCTTCTCAGCAATTTCGTCGCTAAGTTTCTGTATCGATTGGTTTTTGTCAGTAATAACACCATTTTCTCGCTTAAGCTTTGACTCTAACTCTTGTTGTTTTAAATTCATGGCATGCATTTTATTTATGAAATCTGAATAAGATAAATCACATACCTCATCTTTCTCATCCTCTTCTGAATCTGCTTCAGCGTCTGATTCCTGCTTTCCCATTAAGCACACGTTGACTGCTTCATCTCTCTCTTCATCCTCTTCTTCCTCGTCTGAATGATCAAGCCAGTACTCATCCTCTGCCATCAGTGCCTTACCCGCCTCCTGTTGCTTTGCAAGAAGCATCTTGTTCTTGTAGTAATCGGAGTTTCTAACTTTGGGTCTGCGGCAGTCTCTGGCAAAGTGACCTGTTTTGCCACAGTTGTAGCACGTTGGTAGTTCTGACTGACTGGATCCTTCATCTTGAAATATTCTCTCTTCCGGCTTCTTCTCCTCTATTCTCTTTCCTTCAGCATGATACCTTCTCTCTTCCGGTTTCTTCTCCTCTATTCTCTTCTCTTCAAACTTCTTTCCTTCATATCTATTTGCTTCAACCCTTTCCTTGTGGACATAGTTGTTAGGACCAGAAGAATACCTATGATTGTTTGAACTTGGCTTCGTGTAGAACTTCTTCTGAAAAGCATTTGTCAGTAAGAGCATAGCCTGCTTCAGTTCTTCATTTTCATCCGTGTCAGAGTTTGCATAAGCTTCATTTTCTTCTGATTCATACACAATCGTCTTGTTCTTCTTCTTCTTGACAATAAGAGCAACTGTGTCTTCAACTGTCTTTACTTTCTGCCTCTTTTCATCTAGAATTTCATCCACCTCTTCTTCATTTTGTTTGAGGGTTTCATACACCTCATGGAGTGGAATCTCATTCAGATCCTTGATCTGCTTCATTTGTCTGGCAAATCTTTTCCATTCCGACTGTAGAATACTTAGGAATTTGACGTTCAGCTCGATTTGAGATTTGGTGACCTTGTTCTTGCTTAGTTCGTTTAGCAAGGTCACGAATCTGTCATAAGTTCCTTTTAGAGACTCTCCACTTCTGCCTTTAAATTCTTCATAATTGTTTAGGCAGTTGGAAAGTTTGAGCTGATTCCCAACCTTTGAACCCAACATCATCTTCTCTAGCTGATCCCACATCTCCTTGCCATATGCTTTATAGCTGTCAATCTTTACATAGATTTCTTTTGGAATTCCTTGTAGAATGTGTGACTTTGCTAATTTATCACCTTTTGCTCTCTTTAGGTTATCATCTTCGAGCTCATGATACTTAAGTTCAATCTGTGTCGGCACAGTTCCAACCATACGAGTCATCATAAGTGGTTTCATAACCCCTTCTTCTATCGATTGCCTGATGAAATCACCTAACTCATATCTGTCAACAAAGTTCAGGAACCGATCTTTCCACTGTTCGTATTCTCCTTTAAAGAGAACTGGTGGCTTGGTGTCAGTTCCGATTGCAAGGGTTTTCTAGATGTCATTCTGAATAAAAAGATCGAAGTATGGAAAACTTTGCGTTTTTAGAAGGTGGCGCAAATGAGGTTTGCGTGAAGAGTGGGTCGCGCAAACTGAAGCTTTGCGTTTCAAGTTGATCACGCGAATTGAAGTTTGTGTGAGCTGTACGTATCGCGAAGTAGAGCTTTGCGTTTCAAGGAGTTGGCGCAAAGTGAAGTTGTGCTTTTCGTGAGGAGTTGATCACATGAACTAAGGTTTTCGTGATGTATTGGTAGCGAGAGTTGAGGTTTGCGTGACTAAAGTGTCGCGAAAACTGATGTTCGCATGAGACGTTGGTCGTGAAACTTGAAGGTTCTCGTGATGAGAGGGTTGCGCAAACTGAGGTTTGCTTGAGCTGTTGGTTTAAGTGAACTGATTCGAGGTTTTCGTTTCGTGAAGTAGAGCTTTGCGTGAGCTTTGAGTGGCGTAAAGTGGGCTTTGCGTGATCAGTTGGTAGCGCAAAGTGGGCTTTGCGTTTTACGTGGGTGGCGCAAAGTAGACTTTG
This sequence comes from Arctium minus, assembly GCA_954870635.1. Taxonomy (NCBI): domain Eukaryota; kingdom Viridiplantae; phylum Streptophyta; class Magnoliopsida; order Asterales; family Asteraceae; genus Arctium; species Arctium minus. The sequence continues at coordinate 34,365,058 of OX941097.1, read as the reverse complement.
CGTGTTTAGTGTGTTGCGCAAAGTGTGTCACACAAAGTTCAATTTGCGTAAGTTCTTCCCTGTGTTTGCGCGAGTTCGTCCTGTACTTCGAAAATCAACTAAAACCTGTATCTACGTCGATTAGCAGTACCAAACTCTACCAACATGACTAAAAACACTTCTAGAACAGTTTGTGACCACTTGATCTCGATAAAAATCACTTTTTCGAAGATAAAATTGATGGCACAGTAACTTTTTCAAACTCGAACTCAGACACAAAATCACCAAAATGGAACTCGATTTAAGCTTTAAACTGAAATCAAACAACAACTCAATCTAGCATGTATATCGATCACAACTTGATCGATTTTAACACCTAAAACACTCAAAATCTCGAAAATGATTTTGAAAACAAGAACACAGAGTCGATAGTTTTAAAACTTGATTTTGATCTATTATCAGGCTCTGATACCAATTGTCAGTCCACAATGTTTATTAAGTTTTATATCAAACAACACATAAACGATTTACCAACCTGTATTGATTAATAACAATGGTTACAAGGTTTGATCTTTTCAAGCTCTAGATGTGTTCTCTGTTTTACACCTTTTGTGTGTGTTGATTATCTTAGATCTGAGAGAGTTGTTGAGATCTGATATGATCTCAAGCTTCTTAGACACACTATCACCTAACAACCACTTGCAATAAAACTATTATAAACTAATAATAATATCTAACATTTAGATATTATATATCTAACTAACTAACTAACTAAACTTAGATATTTAGTTATGCTAAATATCTAATTACATCAAATACAAATAACCAATAAACATTAATTACTTTGACATTTTATTACAAACGACATTAGACTTTATATCGAGAGTCGACTTTCCGACATTAGCTTCAGATTGGATCTTCAGATTGGATGATCTTGAATCCAATAGATATGTGATCTAACAACAAGAGTGAGTAGTCGGTGAAGTCTTCCGCAGGTTGGAGTTAGTAACTGTTATTGGGCTCAGTAACACCCGTCCTGTTCATAGAATGTATGTATAGGATGAACGTGAGCGTTGAAGTTAATTCTCAATTTATGTTTGTAGTTTGAAGTATTTATTGATGTATTTAGAAAATTTTTAATAAGTTGCTATCTTCATATTTGAGGGTGTTACAAGTTGGTATCAGAGCTTAAGTTTGAGAGAATTAGGTAGTGATCTTTGGATGCCTAGACTCAAACTAGAGTTCTTATAAGTGATTGTAAGTGAAGTTGCACATTAGGTACCCTAAGATAAGAGATTTTGAGGATTGATCGAGTCGCTAGAAACGGGAAACTTGTCGAGAGTCACAAGGATGATCATGTTCGGTACGTTCATAATGGCATCTGGCCAGTGTTATGGTGAACCTACATGCTATATGTGTATACTTGAACTACCTTGATATGATGACCGTTGGGGTAGTGAGAAAGTTTCTAAGCGAGTAAGCTAAGGGAGGATTGATGTTTATAGCAATGTCACTTGGGGTGGTAGCTAAGTGCGATGAACGCATTAAGTTGATCATCTTGAATCAGAGTTATTGGTTGAATTAAGACTATAAGTTCGTTATACCGTTTCTATTTCAAAGGGAAATCGTAAGCCAACCAAAGTAATGAGATTGTTGCTCTAAGATGTTGATGCATCCGAATGACCATAGTATGTCGGGTTATTGAGAAGAGTAATCCTAAGATGTGAGTGCTGACCAAATTCATGCACTAAATTTATTTTCTAAAATGAGTTTGCATAAATTGTTTCTCAAGTTCGCTAAGCATTAAATGTTTTGCATTATGAAGTCTTGTCAACGCATCTAGCACGCATCAGATTTTAAACTGTGAGCTTAAGTATACATGAAATTGTTTTGTTGCGCATGATTGCAAATTGTTATTAAAATTCTCTTCATTCACGTCTCGTGTTTAACGCTACTTCCGGATATTGTAATGTCCATGTTTTAATGTCTTTTGGGTATTGGGCAAGTAACTATGAGATATTGACCTAGACATTGGATCACCTCCACGTATGTCAATGGTTCTAAAAGAAAAGTTAATCTCATGTTTTGAGTCGGAATTTCTTGAGAATTTTAGTTTGTATGAGTTTTGCTAAATTTCATGGAGTATTGTTTTGCGATGTCTTTTGATGTGTGGGTTTTACTTTTGCTTCGTCCAAACTTGCGAGTTTATTCGGCGTCATGTCCAATGTAAATTTTGTTGAAAAGTGTCACTTTACCTTTCATTGCAATAAAAGAGGAAACTCTTAGAAGTTTAATATTTCAGACCTATTGTCGTCTTGCACACTTTGTTGAGAAATGAAAATTTTGACACCACTTGATTTTAGCATTAATAAGTTTTGCGAAAATTCAGTTGAGTTTATGGTGTCTCATCTTACGTCATTTGCGTCGCATAAATAATTTTGGGATCATGTACTTGTGCATCATGGTGTGCGTTATTTTATGATTATTGTTATTCGAGGTCATCCCACATGTTGTTTTAGGAATTTCATTATCATGTGATTTATCTTTGGGCTTTATGCAAATGTCAATCGTCACATACTAATTGCATTTGGACTTACTTATGACTTTGGTGTGAGTAATTATATAAACGATTTACGTTATTTTAAAACAGGACTTTTGTTCTGATCATATTTCAACCATCAACTTTTTCTGTTAGAATTTTCCGAAATGCATTTAACGATTTAGCGGCATCCTTGTCGTTGGAGTTTCTGTTGGGTCAAATGTGTTTACCTATTCGACTTAAAGCTTTAAACTCGATTCGAGATTTTATTTGCATTCCCATCATTTTACCTGGCTTTGGGGAAATGAACTGGTGCGCAAGGGGTTGTTGATGATTTTATGCCACCATGTCTTCTGGGTTAAAGAGTCAGAAGTTTAAAGTTAATTTGTGAATCTCTCCTTTGGAGTTGTAAAAAAACATTTATTGCACATATGGTGGTGTAGGAACCTATTTTCACAATTATGGGTAAATCGTTGCGCATGTTTTGTTATTGTCCTTATTAACTTAAGTACTGAGCAAATGAGTTTTGGAAATGGTTTCATATGCGCTGTGTGGATAATCAATTTTGAAACCTATCGAGTGATCGGTAGTGTATTTTCACCGCATGTTTAAGTGTTAAAAAGCTTATGTATTTGGAAGTTCTATAAATTTCAAATTGGCTTACTGGTTGGAAAAAAAAACTTGAACTCATTACGCCTATAGATTTAAACCCCTGCTGTGAAAGGAGTTGTAATTAGGGACTAAGGAAGTCCTTAGGAGTTGAAACGTCGGATGATCTGACTTGCGGTAAATCTTGAATTTTGGACTTGGGTTTTCGAGTCTATGCGCGCTTGATTAATGGAGGTAGTAGATTTAAGCCTTCCCAGTTAATTAAGGTGTGATTTTATACTTCGGTAAACATGCGGGATAATATCTTATGTGATTACCTGCGCGTAAATTGGGTTCGTTTTGGTGGACTGCTCGTCGGTGTGACATCATGGTTTATGTTGATGGTGTACCGTTTTAGCGGTCTCCGCGATTAAAGGAAATTTTGGTGATCGGTCTGTTAGAAATGTGAGACTTGGAGTTCTAGCTTTCTGTTAGGAGTCAACCTTGGTGCGACAATCCGTCTGGGTTGAAATTTTGGGTGGGATGCCCACGTCTTCGAGGTCACCGTTTAGTCCTAGGTGTCGACTTGTTTTCTTGAAGTCAAAAGATCTTGGAATGTTCGGAAGTATCCCAGTTGGATCATGGGAAATAATGACCTTTCGGTGATGGAAATTTGAAAGAAGATTAGGTGTTGATGAGCAAGTAGCGATGGGTATAAGCATTCCTATGATGATGAAGGTTCTATTAAGGGAATGTTGTAAGGTTGTGCTTGGAATCGGAGTTAAGCAATAACCAACTCTGGGGTAACCAGTTGCTTGAAGGACGCATTAGTGCGCCTTGTGAGGACAACTTTATTAGCATTAGGATTGGACCAGTTGAAAATTTAAGGATTTTGAGATTTCGTTGACGATTCTTGGCTTTGGGTTCAGAATCGTGTGAATTTGAAGTGTTTTGGTTGTCGAGAAGTTGGGGTCACAAACTACCCCAAATATAGTAATGATCATTTAAGGTTGGGAGACAGCCGAGATCTTAGGGGTGGTAGGTAGTCGATAGGGACTCGATGTTCGTCCCATCCTCGGCAAGATTTTCTGGATTTTGGAATTGAGTTGTAATTGGGTCGTGCATGAGGCAAGGATGGTGGAAGCCCTCTGGTTAGGTAAAGAATCAATCTATCTCGTGGAAGGTAGTATTGGGTGTTTAGTAGGTGTCAGATTTCGAGGACGAAATCTCTTCTAAGGTTGGGAGGATTGTAACACCCGAAATTTGGAGACTTCCTTTAGTGATAGTTCGGGAGTCTTTTGGCTTTTGGAACGTAAAGGTGTTGGGAAATCAGATGAGTTTTGCTATGAAATCATCGAGGATCGAATCAGGAGAGAAGACGCGAGAAAACCGAGATTTGGGTTGTCGCGAGTTGTGGCGCGACTTGGGGTCGCGGCACAAGTCGCGTAACTCATTGGAAGTGAGTTCTGGGGAAACGGACGACTTATGCCGCGACTTAAGGTCACGGCATAACCCACGTGACGCACTGTGGAGCTAAAAGCCGATTTTTCAGCCTTTAACCTCATTCCTCTCAATCCCAAACCCTAAAACTTCTTCCTTTTCTCTCCTAAACCTCAAATGTCGAACCCTTACCTATTTTGAGGGTTTTCCCTCCTCAAACCAGATAAACCTTCTTCATCTAACTAGTTGGGATGATAACCCACAAAACCTCCATCTTCATCTTCCTCGTCAAGTTCAAAGTGTAGGAGCTCGGGTCGAAGAGTTGGATTGGGTGTCTTCGGAAAGTCTCGTCATCTTTAATGGTATGCTTCTTTGAGTTAAGGTGATAAATATTCTTCGGATGTTTCTCTAGTGTTGGGTTTATCAGATCTCAGATTTGTTAGTTTTGGAGAAACTAGGGTTTTGATCTCGTTTAGGGATTTTGGTATATGATGTTGGAAAATGTTTCTATGTGGTTGATTGTGGATATTTATGGTTTGGAGTGTTTAGATCTAGGTTTTGGAAGTTTTCGGCTTGAGGATTCAAGCGCCCTTCAAAAGAGCTCGTTGGGTGAAATCTAGATTTAGCCTAAATCTAGCAAGGTGAGTTCAAGTTGATTTGTGAAAACAATGTACATGCCAAAATGTTTATTTTAAAGTGTTTTATATAAAATGGTTAACTGCTGATAAGTTTTGTGTATTTTGAAGTAAAAATATGTTTTACTTGGTTATATGTCAAAGAGTGAGTATTTTGGTAAGTTTTCATATTTAGTAAACTTGGGTTGTGTTAACCTCTTAAAATGCTTATATTGGGTTTTGAACATTTCGACAACTAAATAGCATGATTTACGTAGTCTTGGTGATTTTGTACAAGTAAGATTTATCTTATGATTTATGCATCTTCGAGGATTTTGTACAAATGGAGTCTATTTCATGTTATATGCATTTTGGTGTATTTGCATTCATAAACCCTTTGGAAAACCTTTGGTCCCATTACGCGTTGAGTTTTGGGTTAATCTCGTATTTGAGGTATGTGTCTTCGTAAACGTTGTTTAAAGACATTTCATTATTTGGGGGACCATTGAGTATTGGTCAAATGAATTTTGAGCATTTTAGCTCGGTGTTGGCTTAAAAGAGTCTTGTGGACATTTGTCCGGGTTTAATGGCTCGATGTAGAGTCCCATTTCATGGCTTACATCTTAATGCATTTTATTGCATATTTATAATTACAGGCTCGAGTGCTGTTGTCATTCAGGTATAGTCGTGTAATTTTAGACTGTGTTGCATTGGATCCATAGGCACGTAAGTCAGTCTTATTTGATGGTCATTTGGGTGGTACGGGGTTGGACTCCGGGACTCATGGGTTATGACCTTGTCCTTTCAAGGTGTACACTAGGAGGGCTGAGTCCGGGTTGTGCTATCATGGCGTTGGAGTAGTCATTTGATGGGCGTTTTGGGACCTCCGCCAGGTGGGGCAATGCCATGGTTGTATCCCCCTTGTGTCGGGCCTTTGATCGGTATTCTCGTTAATATTTCTCTAAGGTCAGCTGACTCTTTGGTGTAGCTTGAAGGGAGTCGTAGGGACACTTGGGCTTGTGTGTCGTGAAGTGTCATACGATTAACGTTGTATGAGTGGCATACTTTTTTGTTCCTCCACTCTCAATGGATACGGGTAGCCCCCGTCGTCGGCCCGTCGTATTTTGGATATTTAATTGTTCACGTTTTAATATTTCGAGTTCATTCTATTTTATGGTCGTGTGGGTATTATTTCGAGTTACGGGTTTTCCATGACGTACCATATCTTTATGATTTGTCCTCCGTTATTTAAGGGTCGATTATTACGCCCCACCCGTGTTTTGGGTGTTATGGGATATGACGTACTATTTACATTTTAGCACATTTGAGTATCGAACTATGACCCCGTTTTCGGTGAGTTACGGGTTGCATCGTTTTATAAGAAATGCATGTTTGGGAAGCATTGTCTTTAAAAGTGTATATTATGGGAAAATGTGTCGTTTCCATTTTGAAGTATAATATTTCGAAGGATTTTGCCTTACAATTGATTTCCTGTCTTTTAAAGATTTATTCATTCATGTTAAAACTCTTGAGCTCACTAGGCGTTAAGCCTAACCTTTTATTTGTCGGCATGTGCATCAGGTTCCAGTTGGGGTTTCGGTTCTAGCAAGTGCAATGAGGATTGAGCCTTAGCTTTATACAAGAGTGAGTAGTCGGTGAAGTCTTCCGCAGGTTGGAGTTAGAAATTGTTATTGGGCTCAGTAACACCCGTCCTTTTCATAGAATGTATGTATAGGATGAACGTGAGCTTGGAAGTTAATTCTCAATTTGTTTTTGTAGTTTGAAGTAGTTATTGATGTATTTAGAAATTTTTTAATAAGTTGCTATCTTCATATTTGAGGGTGTTACAACCGGGATCCCTTCCTGGGCGGCGTTGCCATCGATCGAGTCTAGGGTAAAATCGTAGGAAAAGAGGGTGACCTCATTCGGCGTCGATTTCCTAAGCAGACCCGAGTGCTCCTTAGAGTCGGGTGTCGAATTCCCAAAGCGAGTCTTCACTTCTGGAGTCGGGCCTCGCGATTGAGGCGGGCCTGACTTGGAGTCGGGGTTCAGGCCCATTGCAATCGGGTCTCGGCCCCATGTCGTCGAGAATTTGAAACCCAGGCCTGGTGAGCCGGGTGTGGACATGGGCTGGGCAATGGACACCTTTGTGATGCACCTTAATCAATTTTAATTTAATTGATTTTTTTTTCATATAATCAAATTGTAGGGACTTCGGGTCTTAGTAAGGCTTTTTGAGTATTTTGTTCTTCGTGACGAGGTGAGTTCCCGACAAACCCTTTGATCTGCTTAAAGCATTATTTACGTATGAGACTCTGAAAATGGTTTATATGGACAATTATGGTTTTTATTTCGCAAATGCATACATAAAAATTCTTACACGCAATGTAGTATTCTATGGATTCTGGACTATTATATTGTGGACTTCGTATTTCTGAATGTAATGATAATTCATATTGGTTATGCCTATGTGAAGTCGAGATGCACAATGGGGATAGTTTAAACAGTTACTATGTGATCTACCTTTGATCCATATATATATATATATATATATATATATAACTACTTGTGATATAAATTGTTAATCATGAGGATATATATATTATTTGGAGAATTCTTATATGGAATGAATTTCACGTGGAGAATAACGATTGTGGAACTCTGGATGGGATTTTATGGTGAGCCACATGTACGTGAAATCCGTTTTCTGCACATGTGGAGCGGGGAGTCTGCTTGGGCCCCGAGACGAGAGGGGAGTCTGTTTGGGCCCCGATCGTGGATATTTCAAGTGCTGAGACGTCGGAATGTGAAACTTGTGACTCAACCCTTTATGCCATGTGTTGTTGAGATTAAATTAAACTTCAAATTAACTGATGTTTTATTTTTATGCCTGAGCTTGTCTGGAATTCACTAGACCTTATGGTCTAACCCTTGTTTTTTTTCAAATTTACAATCCATTTTCAGGGAAAGGCGTTAGTAGCACTTCCGTTAGAGGAAGGAAGGTGTGTAGAATCTTGGAGTGGATGTCTGATAAAGTGCATCTTGCTTGGACATTAGAAGACTACTTAGTTATAGAAAATGCTCGGTTGTAGTTGAGACTTCCGTTGTTTATCTCGTTTATTAAATTTTGAACCGTTTGATGCTTTAATTAGATGTCTTGTCTTAAAATTTTTGGGTTGTTACATTTGAATCAATATCAATATCAATATATAATTAAGTTTATATCGACAAACCACCAATTGTCACCCACCATACCATAGCTAAAACGCATTTAGAGCATCTCCAACATCTTCTTTAATATGGAGAAAATAGAGATATTGAGCAACTTTTTGCTCCAACAACTTCTCCAAAATGAAGAAAATATGAGAGGGAGTGAATTTTCTCCAGCTTTGGAGATATCGCAAAAAATGATTACCAAGAGAGAGAAATGATTTTTTATTATATCCCACCAATGAGAAACTTTGAAATGAAATGTTTAGGCGAGAGAAATAATATTTTATTAAGTATATAAAATATTTTAATAATATAATCAATGATTTATTTATAAAATGGAAAATCTGTTGGAGATGGATGTAATTTTTTTTGGAGATTTTGAGTTTTGGTTCTCTATTTTGGAGAAATTTTAAAAAAACTGTTGAAGATGCTCTTACTAACCAATTACTAAACAAAACTATTTTAAATCCCTAATTGTAATAAAAAAAAATCCTGTCTTGTTTTTCTTAATTGAACATGCAAAAGATACATAATAATAAACATAAACAAAGTCTTTTTGACATACCACCGATCGTATCAAATGAGGTTTTGGGATATATTGAGTAAAAGATCGTGTGGGATATGTCAGGTATTAGAACTTTGATTTGAAACTGAAAAAAAAAATTAGGTATTTATTGATCGCTTTCAGTTTTGAAGTATAGGTACTTGAACCGGATATATATACATATATAGAGGGTCATTCTTTTATTAACAAATAATTTAGTGTTAATTTTGTTAACCAATCTCAATCATCCATTTTTTTAATAAATGGCTAAGATTAAACTAATTAGCTTTTTATTAATTAAATGATAAAAATAGATTATTAAACCAAATTCATATATGAAGAAGGGTATATGTGTCTTTTTGCATAGAGGGATAAACATCTTAGATAAGGGAACAAACACATTTTACGGCATTTCCAAACACAACGAACCTCCGATTCCTACTATCTCGGTTGCACGATCAACACATAATCTTCAAGTCATATTTACTACCACTACTACTAATTCCTTCTTCGGATTCGGGTTGTAGTAGAGGTTCAGGTCGGCCGATGACATAATCCAAGATCCCCTCTCTTGCTTTCTCGCCGGAAACATGCACCGACAGCGGAGAAGAAAGGACAAAAACGACGATGGCGAGGAGGAAGAGAGCAGTTGACAGCAAAAGTGGCCAAAAGTAAGCGAGAATGTTGAGAAATCCGGGGCAACGTAGAGAAGGGAGACGATGAAAACAACGAAAGTGGCGACGATGAGGATGTGTAATTTGAACTTGAGAAGCTTTTCCGAGATCTCCATGGCGGTGCCGGTGATGATATTTTTTTAAACATATATGGTTATTAACTATGGATCACGTGAGGAAAATGATTTTTTAAACATATATGAAACATTGTTAAACCTGGTTCAATTTGATTGTCGTCTATGATAAAAAAAAAAAAAAAAGAAGCAGAAGACACAGGAAACGGTTCTAGGAAGAAGACGTGTGAAAATTAAAATAAAAAAATATAATCAATTGCATGATATGCAGATTAGGATAACCATTTAAAATAGAAAAAATAAAATCTATAAAAATCTCAAATTCCATATTTATCTCAACGTGAGAATAGATATAATATAATATTAGAAAATTTTAAAATTTCAAATTACAAATTTACCCTTACTAAAAAAATGTTATGATTACTAAACCAACAAAATCTCTGCAATCCTATTGGTCTAAAATGGTTAACAAAGTTAACACTAAATTATTGGTTAACAAAATAAGGGGACCCCATTTATATACCATTTTATATATATATATAAAATAACCATTTTCAACAAAATGTTAACCAACAAAATGTTAGCAACATTTTAGACCAACAAAATGTTAAAATATTAACAAAAATGTTAACAAAAGAGAGAGAGAGAGAGAGAGAGAGAGAGAGAGAGAGAGAGAGAGAGAGAGAGAGAGAGAGAGAGAGAGAGAGAGAGTTAGGATCATTTGTTAACCAACAAAATGTTGTTAACTTTGTGAACCTAGTCTAACCAATAGAAAGACATTTTAGTGTGTGGTTGTGAGTGTTTGTATATTTAATTCTAAAAGGTATAAAGGTAAATTCAAAAATGCCAATATTTCATTTATTTATTTGGGAGTTACAAGAATAAATATACCATGATTCTAGCTTATGATTTGATTTCAAAACTTTTTCCATTTTCAATTTCATGTTAAAATCATATGAACAATTTCAAAGTTTGATTTCAATCTTTTGTCAAAATCGTATATAATCGTTGAAGTTCATTATGTAAGAGATGGTTTGGTTTATTTATATGGGGGATATGGGGTCTCTTTGTTTATGAACAATCATGAAGAACCTGGGTGTGGGAAATTGAACAAAATGTGGGACCTGAACATGATTGAACATACTGTTTGTGGACTCAACATGAACATTATGTATGAATTATAGCGTATGTTAACATAACATACTTCAGATTAAACTATCATAACAAACTTTAGATGAAAACATGTGAACATGATTAAAGTGTTCATTGTGTGCAACCATTCTTTCATAGACTCATTCTTATATGCACAACATAATTAATGTGTTCATGTTGTCCAGTCATTCTTACATGCACTCATGATAAATGTGGGTGAACTGATATTTACATTCTATGTGCAATCATACACACTGAACAGTGATGGTTAATTTCTGTGTGCAGACATACACACTTAGTTTCCTTAAGGGTTAATTTTTGTGGACTCAACATGATTAAACATACAGATGTTAAAAATTTCGGTTCTTTAGAAGGATAATTTGGGGATTATGATTCTTTTGTGAGTTAATTTTTATGGGGGTTATGATTCTTTTAGAAGGATCATTAATTGGGAGAATAAAGACATACTATTTAATTGATTTTTTCCCATAATACCCTCATTACCATAGTTCACTCCTAATTTTGCATCAATTGTACATTTATTAAAGTTTTTAAAATATATTCAATCTCAACCATTGATTTCCAAGATCAAGGGCTTGGAATGGTTTATAAAGTTAACACAAAAAATGTAGTTAACAAATGAACCAATCCATATATATATATATATATATATATATATATATATATATATATATAGTGTTTGATTCATTTGAGAAATGATAAATATATGAGAAATAGAGAAGTAATCCTAGCCATTCATATGGTCAAGATCGGATTTGACTAGTCAAATATTGCGGCTTTGACCGGTCAAAAGTTGCGGCTTTGACTGGTCAAAAGTTGCGACTATCCCAAAAATAGAAGGACAATTTCGTAAATTTTACAAAACACACGGGCTGTGTTCATATATGAACATGTATAATTCACATATGAACTATATGTTCATATATGAATCAGTGCAATTCTCAACTGAACTCTTTTAACTGATTCATATATGAACCTTTGTGATTCATATATGAATCAGTTGAACTAAGTAATAGATTCATATATGAACCTTTGTGATTCATATATGAATCTGTATGAATCACAAAGATTCATATATGAATATGTATGAATCACAAAGATTCATATATGAACCTTTGTGAATCACAAAGACTCATATATGAATTTGTATGAATCACAAAGATTCATATATGAATCAATTGAACTAATTAACAGATTCATATATGAATCTTTGTGATTCATACAGATTCATATATGAACTCATCCCGTGTATTTTACGAAATTACCCCTCTACCTTCTATAGACCACACAAGGAATTATCCGGTGCTTCGCGGTCAAAGCCGCAAATGTTGACCAGATGAATGGCTAAGATTACTTCTCTATTTCTCATATATTTACCATTTCTCAAATGAACCTCTCCCTATATATATATATATATATATATATATATATATATATATATATATATAGGGTGCGTTTCTTTTGCAAACCAAGCAATTTGTACAAACTATGCAAACCACTATTTTAGGAAACAATAGATATATTTATGGATAATGATTATGATTCATTAATAATGATTGTAATATATATGAAAAATGTTAAGTTTATTCATTATAATCATGATTTTAAATTAGGAAATGTTAAGTTTATTCATTATAATCATGATTTTAAATTAGGACACATAATAAAATCATATATTCATTAGACTTGATGAACGGCTAAGATTGGTTCACAAAGTTTGCACAATCTAACTGGTTTGCAAAAGATATGTCCCCTATATATATATATAACTAGGTATTTACAAGTCGGTTTCAGTTTTAAAGTATAGGTACCTACGGATAGCCGACCCAAACTAGATGTATATAATTAAGTATATTACTTTTAATTTCAAAATTTTATATTATTATATATTTATTTATTAACTTAAAAGATAAACGAGTAAGAAAAATTATACATTTTGATGTCAGCCATTACATTAGAGGATTAAATTTGGTGGTAAAGTTGTGAAGGAGTTTACATCAACCGAAGAATGGATGTTTTCAAACAATGAAACGTATTTTGATTTATAGTGCTTGTATATTTTTGTTTAATCGTTATATAATTGGTTTAAATGTTCTATTTTAGTAATAGAGTTGGGTTCCAGTGAGAAGTGAGAAGTTGAGGTTAACGTGAGAAGCGTGAGAAATTGTTATCAACCGTTGGATGAGAAATTGATGCACAACACGATGAGATGCATCGAGATAAGATACACCGATATGCACCAGATCAATTCCCTTCTAATGCGCAATTCATGGCAGGGCATAAGATTAAAAGTGATCAACAGTTCAGATCCACTTCTCACGTTAACCTTAACTTCTCACACGATCCTTTGCCTTTAGTAATATTCTTATAATGTAATGATATTTTTTATAAATTATCGTGAACTGAATCACATGTAACCCCCTTATCTTGGTACAATTCGATTCAACCTACGGTTCGGTTCAAATACTCAAGTCTATGTGTCATATTATTAGACTCACATTTTCCTTATTAGTCAAAATTAATTACGAACACCCCCAGTAAGTTGGCATCCTACCACTCTCGATTGCCAATTGTTAGAAGATGATGATGATTGAAAGAGACGATGAATATGCTGAAGGCTTGAGACTTCGATATATTAATTGAGAGAATAAACTTACAATATGAAAAGTAATAAAGAGAAAAGTTAACCTAGACTAGAAGATACAAGGTATTTATATACAGAGACTATATGGGCCCATGGGCGAGGGACTTATACACATATATACACTAACACCCCCCCTCAAACTCAATCGGGAGAAGAATGAGCCAGATGGAGTTTGGAATCTAGATCACGAAAACATCCTGGTAGATGAGCTTTAGTGAAAATGTCGACCGGTTGATCAATAGTTGAAATAGGAAGAAGTTGGATAGTCTGACGAGTCACGTGTTGACGAACAAAGTGACAGTCAATTTCAATATGCTTCGTTCACTCGTGAAAGACATCATTGTGAGCGATCTGAATCGCACTGTTGTTGTCGCACCACAATGGAGTTGGAGAATGTTGAGGAGCCCCCATGTCAGAGAGTAGCCAGCGTAACCACACAAGTTCTTGAGTCGTGTCAGCTAGAGCTCGATACTCAACTTCAGTACTGGATCGAACTGTGAGAGATTGTTTCTTGCTCCTCCAAGATATGAGTGAGTCTCCAAGAAAGAAACAGTAGCCGGTAGTGGAGCGACGATCAGTCATGTCACTGTCCCAATCAGCATCAGAAAATCCACGCAAAGTCAAAGATGATGTGGATATAAAATGAAGACCGTGAAACATGGTCCCTTTTAAATATCGAAGGATGCGCAAGACAGCAACATAGTGATCGGAACAGGGTGCAGACATGAACTGACTGATAAACAAGTCAGGGCGAGTCACTGTCAGATAAACAAGTGACCCCACTAACTGTCGATACAAAGTAGGATCACGTAGAGGAGGTCCAACATTCGGAGCTAAATGAAGGTTGTGCTCAAGAGGAGTGGATGCAGTTTTGTTGTCAGTAAGCCCAGCTTTTGACAAGAGATCTGAGGTGTATTTGGCTTGACAAAGATAAATTCCCGATGGATCTGAGAGCACCTCAAGACCAAGAAAATAGTGTAAAGAGCCAAGGTCCTTCATCTCAAAACAGGAGCTGAGAGATGTCTTGAGATGAGTTATGCCTGTAGAGTCACTGCCAGTAATAATCATATCATCCACATACAAAAGAAGTAAGATTGTGCCAACCTCAGTGGTCCGAGTAAACAATCCGGAATCATAGTGGCTGGGTGAGAAACCCAGAGAGGTGACTATGGAACTGAACTTCTCAAACCAAACTCGCGGAGCTTTCTTGAGTCCATAAAGAGCCTTCTGAAGACGACAAACATGACCTTGTGGAAGTCGAACGCCTGGAGGAGGTGTCATGTAGACTTCCTCAGATAAGTCATCGTTCAAGAAGGCATTCTTGACATCCATCTGAAAGAGAGGCCATTGTTTGGTAGCTACGTTGTCTAGGAGACTATGAACAGAAGTGACTCGAGCAACAGGTGCAAATTTCTCCTCATAATCAATGTCGTACTCTTGATTGAATCCCTTGGCTACAAGGCGAGCTTTGTACCGATCAATAGAGCCATCATATTTGGTCTTGATTTTGAACACCCATTTGGAACCAATGGGTGACTTACCCGGTGGAAGAGGGACAGATTCCCATGTTTGAGCTTTGTCAAGAGCCTGAAGTTTCTCAGCCATAGCTTTTTGCCAAACAGGATTAGAGGAGGCTTCCTTGTAGGAAGTAGGTTCTTGATTGGACAGCAGAGTAGCATAAACATGATAATCACAAAGATGAGAGGGAACTTGTCTTACCCGATCTGATCGTCTAACATTCTGAGATTGAGACGTTCCAGGAGCCAAAGACTCAGCAGGCAGCTGAGATGTTGGCTGTGCGGATGGAGCAGATGATTGATGTTGATCAGGAAAACTAGGAGAGGTAGGCTGTGTAGAGGCAGGAGACTCTGAAGGACAGGCGAATTCGGAAGGTGTTTGAACAATAGGCGGAGACAAAGTGATGTCAGATTGGAGTGAGTTCAATGAGACGGAAGCATCAGTAAAGAATGGAGCGGTGAAGGTAGGGGATTCACGAAACTTGGATATAGAAGAAAAAGGAACATGTTCCCAGAAGGTAACGTGACGAGATATACGAAGACGCTGGGAGATAGGATCCCAGCAGCGATAACCCTTGTGCTCAATACCATATCCAAGGAAGCAGCAAAGTCTGGAGCGAGGTTCAAGTTTGGTATGTTCATGAGGTTGTAACTGAACAAAACAAGCACTACCCCAAACTTTTAAAAGTTCATAGACAGGGGTGATCTCATGAAGAGCCTCATAAGGAGACTTATTATTAGGAATGGGAGTAGGATGACGATTGATAGTATAAACTGCAGTGAAAGCAGCTTCACCCCAAAAACGTTCTAGACATTTTGCAGAAATGAGAAGAGTGCGAACCGTATCAAGAATATGACGGTGTTTGCGTTCGGCACGAACATTTTGAGGAGATGTGCCGGGACAGGAGTATTGAGAGAGAGTCCCCTGAGATTGAAGAAATGAGAGAAGAGAGGACTCTTTGTATTCCATAGCATTGTCAGCCCTAAGAATCTTTATAGATTTTGAGAATTGGGTGTGAATCATCCGAGCAAACATAATATAAATTTTAGGTAATTCCGAACGATGTTTCATGAGATATATCCATGTGAAGCGTGTATGATCATCAATAAAAATAACAAAATATCGAGCACCCCCCATGGATGGATGTGGTGTTGGTCCCCATACATCAGAATGAATAAGATCAAAAGGAGAAGTGGAATTAAACTCATTTGTTTCAAAAGATAAAGCATGATGTTTGCCAAGTTTGCATGATAAACAAGAAATATTGTCAGTTGACATACAATTTCCTAACACCCCTAAATTAGCTAATGATTTTATTCTGGCTAGAGATAAGTGACCTAGCCGGGCATGCCACAAGTCAAAGGAAGAAGTGCTGGAAACTGAGGCAACAAGACTTGAAGAGGGTAATGGAAGACGAAGGTAGACCACTTCAATCATCCGTCCAACTTTACGGCCGAGTCCAAGGATCTGCTTGGTCTTTGGATCCTGTACAACACAACCAGAAGAATGAAATAAAATAATCAGATTAGATTCTAGAAGTTGCGCAATCGAAACTAAGCTCAGAGATAGTTTCGAAACATTTAGAACATCCGATAGTTGGATATGAGGAGTGGAGACATTTCCACTAAAAGATACCAGTAGGCCAGTGTTGTCAGCGATTCGTACTGACGTAAAATGCTGAGGTGGTTTCTTAGAAACAAAACCATCAGTGTAGGGAGTCATTTGATTGCAACACCCAGAGTCAAAAAGCCATGAGTTACCTGATGCAGTTGAGTGTTGAGAATTCATACCCATAGCACCAGACATGATCTGCTCCATGAGCTCTTGATTGCGACGCATCAGTTCCATGAGGTCAGGTGAGGAGACTGGAGATACCTCATTATCAGCGAGAGTAGACCCAACAACAGCAGGAGTCCGGTTCTGAGGGCCAGTGTTCTTTGAGTTCTTAGGGCAGTCAGACTCATAATGGCGCGGATGAGTGATGCCACACCGACGGCACTTGCGAATAGGACAATCAAGGAGAAGATGAGCAGTAGAATGGCAAAAGGCACACTCAGATGTGTTCGACTTTCCCACAGATTTGGAATGGTTGCTGTTGGTCCATTTACCTTTGGACTTGGGATGAGACGTGTAGAGAACGCTATCAGTAGTGGGCATCGGTGAGCGCATGTGAAGACGAGTTTCTTCACTTATCAATTCTGATATAGCTTCTTCAAGAGTAGGTAGTGGCTGCCTATGAAGAAGAGAAGGACGAACATTCTCAAATTTATCAGTCAGGCCCATCAGAATGGTGATCAAATGTAGCTGGTTGAAGTAGGTTGTGAACTGTTGGGTTATTTCATCAAAAATTTGTGGTGCTCCCAGACTTATATGATCTCTGATAGACTGCATTTCAGAGATATAAGAGTTTACGGATTGATCAGGAAGCTGACGTTTGTTCTGAAAGGTGGTCCACAGTTGATACTGATGAGATAGGCCTGATGACGTGTACCGCTTGGCGAGAAAATCCCAGAGACTCTTGGCGGTGACATAGCCAAGAAACTGTTGGTTGATCTCAGGAGTAGTGGAGGCATTAATGAAACCCAGAATACGAGCATTATTGATGTCCCAATCATTCATGCGTTTTGCAAAATCAACAGCATTCTCAGTTACTGCCTGAACTGGAAGTTTGGATGCACCAGTAACATAGGTGTAAAGCCCATGGTATTTTAGCAGAATTTTCATATGGTGATGCCACAGAATGTAGTTGCTACCATTGAAAACAACCGAGATGGGATTTGAGTGACTGAGATTGGCAGCCATGGATGTGACTCAAAACAGTTCACTGAGAGTGACCGGTATTGACCGGTAGAATGTTGCAACCGGTATGGACCGGTGGTATCGACCGATATGGACCGGTAGGATGTGCGACCGGTATGAACCGGTAGTTGCGACCGGTATGAACCGGTGGTTGCGACCGGTATGGACCGGTGGTATCGACCGGTAGGTGTTGCGACCGGTATGGACCGGTAGAAGTTTTGCGACCGGAGTTCTTCCGGTCTGCGGCTAGGGTTTCGATTGTCGGCTTGATAGCGTTTGAAGATGAGAAACAGAGAGGACGTACCCGTGCGATTCGAAGGAGACGAGAGACAGAGAGGGCGACAACGACGAGGGTTTATTTGAGGTCGACTGCGGCTAGGGTCGAGAGACGGTAACGGTCGACTGCGGCTAGGATGATTGAAAGAAACGATGATGACGGTGAGAGTGAAAGCAAACCTACAGCTCTGATACCATGTTAGAAGATGATGATGATTGAAAGAGACGATGAATATGCTGAAGGCTTGAGACTTCGATATATTGATTGAGAGAATAAACTTATAATATGAAAAGTAATAATGAGAAAAGTTAACCTAGACTAGAAGATACAAGGTATTTATATACAGAGACTATATGGACCCATGGGCAAGGGCCTTATACACATATATACACTAACACCAATAATATACATAAAAGTTTAATACGAAATTAGATATTTTTCAAATATATTTCACCTTATATATACTAGAAGTGTACTCGTGCAATGCAGCTAGATACATCACGATTTTAATGTTTCATTTTATTTTCTGTTTTTTTGTCGATTTACATTACGATTTTGGATGGTTGTGAGAGAGTGATAATGATTTTTTTATATAAATTTGTTTAATTTAGACTTAATAATATAATGTAATTTATTTTGGTTTAATATATAAATTTTTTTATAAAATATTATGTCAGATTTTTTTAATTATATTTTAGATTTTTTATATTTAAAATTTGATTTTTAT
Organism: Arctium minus; assembly: GCA_954870635.1. Classification (NCBI taxonomy): domain Eukaryota; kingdom Viridiplantae; phylum Streptophyta; class Magnoliopsida; order Asterales; family Asteraceae; genus Arctium; species Arctium minus. Next base: position 34,346,255 of record OX941097.1, on the reverse strand, counting down.
ATACTATATTTATTTTAGGAGAGTTAAAGTGAGAAATGATTTTAGGGGAGTTAAAATGGTTAGAGATAATGATTGAAAATTAATAAATAACATTAAATGTAGTACATACAACTTTAATGATTGTTTTTTAAGTAATTAACATTAAATAGTTGTACATTAAGCTTTAAGATTTGTTTTTAAAAATCTTTTATGTCTGCTTTATAATATAGTATAGATATAGATAAAATGAAGGGTTGGGTTTGGGAAAAAATTTCAGTTAACATAACAAGTGTGAAAAGTTGCTATCAACAGTTGAATGTACATTATGATGAGATGCATTGAGATGCACCAGATCAATACTCATATAAAACAAGATTCATGAGTGGACTTGAGATTAAAAGCGATTAACAATTCAAATTCACTTCTCATACTTTTATCGTTAACTCAACTTCTCACAAGATAGTTCGATTAGAATTGAAAACATATTTCTTAAGTAATTGTCCAATAATCCAAACCATAAAAATGTAGGAAGTGTTTTTCTTTTTTTTTTTCTCAACAAACTTCCAAAGTCCTAGAGATAAAAACTGGAGAAGCTTCCAGACATTCCAGAGCCTTCTTCTACCTCCATAAATGCAATCTTCACCCAACCCAACCACAATCTTCAGACTGTGAAGAAGAATGGCGATATTTGGTGATCCTTTCAGACGATTCTTCGTTAACCCTCCAATCTATCGCACAACAGCTCTCATGGATTGGTACGAAACCTCACAAGCTCACTTCATTAAGATCAACGTCCCTGGTAACTCTTCTTCCCTAAACTTTACTCCTCAAATCACACGCAAACAACAATCCTTCCTGCAATTTTCTGGATTAAGAGCCTATTTAACCAATTCATGATAATTTTCACCCGAAGAGAATTTGCGACGATGAACTTCAACGAACGAAAATGAGATTTTGATTCAGTTTGTGCAGGATATAACAAACAGCAATTATTCCTGCAATTTTGTGAATCAAGAGCAGATTTAACAAATTCATGATAATTTCGATCCGAAAGGAATTTGCGACGATGAACTTGAATGAGATTTTCATTCAAAATTTGTGCAGGATATAGCAAGGATGACGTAAAGGTGCAGGTGGAAGAAGGGAATACATTGGTGGTGAGTGCTGAAGGTGGAAAGGAGATGTCTAAAGAGAAGGGAAACGATACTGTTTGGCATGTGGCGGAGAGAGGAGTCGGCGGTGGTGGTTTCTCTCGGGAAATCGAGTTGCCGGAGGATGTGAAAGTCGATCAGATCAAAGCTCAGGTGGAAAACGGAGTTCTGACGCTGGTTTTGCCGAAAGATCTCACCCCAAAGACGTCGAAAGTCCGTAACATTCATGTCTCCAGCAAGCTCTAAAGTCGGTTGAGGTATTCGCGAAACTTCTAGAAACCTTTAGAAATAGTACTTGTTATACCAAATGATAATAATCTTCATGCAAGTATATGATGTAATTGGTTGTAAGCGGTGATGGATCTAGAAATTTTTGTTACAATTTTATTATTGTCGTTGTAAACTTCTAGAAACCTAAATTTTATTATCCGATGTGTTTTCAGCTTAATTTCGCCGTTTCAAAGGATTTTTATAGTTTTTTTTTCTTGATTTCAAGGGATTTTTTAATTTTCTTATCGATTCGAGAGACCTTTTCGGTATTTTTTGTGGATTTCAAGATATTTTTTTCGGGTTTTTTAGTTGATTTCAAGGGTTTTTTTGTTGATTATGAAGTACGATTGCACTTCCAAAATAATACGGTTGTACCTTCTAGAACGATAGTGGGGTGAATTTTTTTTTTCTTTTTAAACCTTTGAAGACGTCCACCTCCTAATCAACCCTTCACATTTGAGAAAACACAGAGGCCTTGACCCCTAGTAGCCCCTCAAGGGCTCCGTCCCTATGGGAAAGGTAAAGCACGTCTCATCCTTTGGCACAAGATTGACGCAAGAGCTATAACTCGAGACCTTACTAGTATGGATTATACTCTCACATATATAGGGGTATCAAGTATTAACGAGTCGGGTCGAGTTGAAGGTTATTTGAGTTTGGCTTGAAAAATATTGGTAGGGTTTGAGCTTGATTCTCATTTACGAGATCAAATTATGAGATTTATTGGCTTGATCTTATTAATTCTAGTTTGATTATATGATTTATGAGTATAGTGACTCGAAAAAATATATACTCAAATGACTTGGTTTAGCTCAATCGAAAATTTTAATTAGACGAGTCAAGTCGAACATCGGTGTATGGAGCTCAACTCATTAAATTAAAGAAGTTCTAGTGTGTGTCCGAGATCGACTCGAGTATGACGATTATAATGTTCGAGGAGTTCGTTAAAAGCTTAGAGCATCTCCAATAGATTCTCCAAAATGGAGACCCAAACGTCAAAATCTCAAAAAAAAAAATTACATTCATATCTCCAACAGATTCTCATTTAACATTGATTACAATAACAAAATATTCCATTCATCTATTAAAATATTTTTTCTCTCTAAATATCTATTTCAAAGTTTTCTATTGGTTTTCTTATTTAGTAATCATTTTTGGGTTTATCCAATGTTTTAAAACCCGGATCGACCCGGCCGGTTGAACCGGGAACCGGTCGAGAGACCGGGTCAACTATCACCGGGTTTTTGGGGATTTATGAACCGGATCGAACCGCCGGGTTTTTGAGAAAACCGGTAAAAACCCGGGTTGACCCGGTTAAAAAAATAAATTTTTTTTTTGTGTTTTTTTTTTTGGATTGATATAAAATTTGTCGTTATGTGTTTTTTTAATGTTTTTGGATTGATGTAAACTTTTTGTTATGTGTATTTTTAATGTTTTAACTTGTGGATATCAAATTATTGGTTTTATATATATACATATATAGAGGGAGGATCATGCGAGAAGTTAAACATTTTGCGAGAAGGCAAGAAGTGTTTAATCATATATGATTACACGACTTGTAAGTGTGTTTAATCATGTATTATTAAACGTTTATGTATTGACAATATAACATGTGTTTAATCATATATGATTAAGCTTGTGTATGATATATGATTAAACACTTATCGCCTTCTCGCAAAATGTTTAGCTTCTCGTTTGAACTTTTTTAAGGGTTGTAAAATATCCTTCCAATATATATATATATATATATATATATATATATATATATATATATATATGCAAGAAAATGAAAAATATATAAAATTTCTTGAAACCGGGTCAACCACCCGGTTGAACCGGTTGGACCGGTTGGACCGTGACCCGGTCACCACACCGGGTCAACCTTAAAACCGGGTTTTAAAACATTGGGTTTATCTCTATATTTGGAGAAAAACTCTTTCTCTCTCCTACTTTCTTGGTTTTGGGGAAGTTGTTGGAACAAAATTATAGTTTAATTAAAATCCCCATTTTGGCATTTTCTTTTTTTTCTTCATTTTGAAGAATCTCTCTCTCACCCCTTTTGTTACTAATAGGTCCCGATCAAAGTTAATAAATAGTAAAAGATAGTATGCACTTGGGGTGAGAACTAAACCATAGAGTTTCCTCAAATTCAATGGTCTACCTCGGAAGAAAGAAAATAACAGCTCCTAAAAACATGTCATATCCCCTATGAGATAGACAATAAAGATGGATAGATATATGCGGGAACGTTGTAAACTAACAATCCCCAGTTCACAATTTTATGTCAAAATAGGTCAAATGAGTTAACAAATGAGTCCTACTCTATGCGACCTTGGTATGTGATCTAAGGTAGCATACAACAATTATGCGACCAAATCTTCAACCAACACGATCTTGCAAAGCAATGGGCAGGTCAGGATTGCGCTTTTTGTACCATAGCTCGATCACAGGGAGATACATAACCTTATTGTTAATGTACATATGTGTATTAGGCCCAAGCCCATGGGCCCATATAGTCTGTGTATATATTTCTCTTGTATCTTCTAGTTTAGGTTAAGCCGCTATTTTACTTTCATCATATTGTACTTTTCTCTCAATCAATATATCGAAGTCATCAAGTCTTCAGCATAATCATCGTCTCTTTCAATTATCATCATATTCTAACATGGTATCAGAGTTGTAGGTTTGTTCATCGATTTCACTATTCACGGTTACTGTTCATCGATTTCACTATTCACGGTACTGTTCATCGATTTCACTATTCATGATTACTGTTCATCGATTTCACTATTCACGGTTACTGTTCATCGGTTACTATTCATCGATTTCACTATTCACGGTTACTGTTCATCGCAGTCGACCCTCGCCATCGCCGCCCTCTCTGTCTCTTGTCGCCTTCGAAACCCTAGCCACAGACCGGAAGAACTCCGGTCGCAAACATCATACCAGTCATTACACCATACCAGTCGCTAATACCGATCGTTACACTTGCCCGATCCACTCTATACCGGTCGATACCGGTCACTATACCTTACCGGTCCATACCGGTCGCAACACCTTACCGGTCCATATCGGTCGCTCACCTTACCAGTCCATACCGGTCGCAACACCTTACCGGTCCATACCGGTCGTCACTCTAGTGCAAATCTGAATTGTTTCTCGTCGCATCCATGGCTGCGAATCTCAGTCACTCAAATCCCAAGTCCAAAGGTAAATGGACCAACATCAACCATTCCAAATCTGTGGGAAAGTCGAACATATCTGAGTGTGCCTTTTGCCATTCTACTGCTCATCTTCTCCTTGATTGTCCTATTCGCAAGTGCCGTCAGTGTGGCATCACTCATCCTCGCCATTATGAGTCTGATTGCCCTAAGAACTCAAAGAACACTGGTCCTCAAAACCGGACTCACGCTGTTGCTGGATCTATTGTTACTGATAACACCGCTTCAGGCTCCTCACCTGACCTCATGGAACTGATGCGTCGCAATCAGGAACTCATGGAACAGATCATGTCTGGTGCTATGGGTATGAATTCTCAACATTCAACTGCATCAGGTAACTCATGGCTTTTTGACTCTAGGTGTTGCAATCATATGACACCCTGCACTAATGGTTTTGTTTCTAAGAAACCACCTTAGCATTTTACGTCAGTACGAACTGCTGACAACACTGGCCTACCGGTATCCTTTAGAGGAAATGTCTCCACTCCTCATATTCAATTACCGGGTGTTCTCAATATTCGAAACTATCTCTGAGCTTAGTTTCAGTTGTGCAGCTTTTAGAATCTAACCTGATCATTTTATTTCATTCTTCTGGTTGTATTGTACAGGATCCAAAGACCAAGCAGATCCTTGGACTCGGCCGTAAGGTTGGACGAATGTTTGAAGTGGTTTATCTTCGTCTGCCATTACCATCTTCAAATCTTGTTGCCTCCATTTCCAACTCTTCTTCCTTTGAATTGTGGCATGCCCGGCTAGGTCACTTATCTCTAGCCAGAATAAAATCATTAGCTAATTCAGGGGTGTTAGGAAATTGTGTGTCTACTGACAGTATTTCTTGTTTATCATGCAAACATGGAAAACATCATGCTTTATCCTTTGAAACAAATGAGTTTAATTCTACTTCTGCTTTTGATCTTATTCATTCTGATGTATGGGGACCAGCACCACATCCATCAATGGGGGGTGCTCGATATTTTGTTATTTTTGTTGATGACCATACACGTTTCACATGGATATATCTCATGAAACATCGTTCGGAGCTACCTAAAATTTATATTATGTTTGCTCGGATGATTCACACTCAATTTTCAAAATCTATAAAGATTCTTAGAGCTGATAATGCTATGAAATACAAAGAGTCCTCTCTTCTCTCCTTTCTTCAATCTCAGGGGACTCTCTCTCAGTACTCTTGTCCCGACACATCTCCTCAAAATGGTCGTGCCGAACGCAAACACCGTCATATACTTGATACAGTTCGCACTCTTCTCATTTCTGCTAAATGTCCAGAACGGTTTTGGGGGGAAGCTGCTTTCACTGCAGTTTATACTATCAATCGTCATCCTAGTCCTCTTCGTAAACATAAGTCTCCTTACGAGGCTCTTTATGACATCCTCCCTTCCTATGAATTCCTAAAAGTTTGGGGTAATGCCTGTTTTGTTCAGTTACAACCCCATGAACATACCAAACTTGAACCTCGCTCCAGACTTTGCTGCTTCCTTGGATATGGTATTGAGCACAAAGGCTATCGCTGCTGGGATTCTATCTCCCAACGTCTTCGTATAGCGCGTCATGTTACCTTTTAGGAACATGTTCCTTTTTCCTCTATATCCAAGTTTCGTGAGTCTCCCACTTTCACCACTCCGTTCTTCACTGATGCTTCCATCTCATTGGACTCACTCCAATCTGACATCATATTGCCTCCACCTGTTGTTCCACCACAGTCTGAATCTGCCTCTCCTTCAGAGTCTCTTGCCCCTACACAGCCTGCCTCTTCTAGTTTTCCTGATCAACATCAAACATCTGCTCCATCCGCACAACCAACATCTGAGGTGCCTCCTGAGTCTTTGGCTCCTGGAACGTCTCAATCTCAGAATGTTAGACGATCAGATCGGGTAAGACAAGTTCCTTCTCATCTCCGTGATTATCATGTTTATGCTACTCTGCTGTCAAATCACGAACCTACTTCCTACAAGGAAGCCTCCTCTAACCCTGATTGGCAGAAAGCTATGGATGAAGAACTTCAGGCTCTTGACAAAGCTCAGACATGGGAATCTGTCCCTCTTCCTCCGGGAAAGTCACCCATTGGCTCCAAATGGGTGTTTAAAATCAAGACAAAATTCGATGGGTCTATTGATCGGTACAAAGCTCGCCTTGTGGCCAAGGGCTTCAATCAAGAGTATGGTATTGATTATGAGGAGACATTTGCACCTGTTGCTCGAGTCACTTCTGTTCGCAGTCTTCTAGCCATTGCAGCTACCAAACAATGGCCTCTTTTTTCAGATGGATGTTAAGAATGCCTTCTTGAATGGTGACTTATCTGAGGAAGTCTACATGACACCTCCTCCGGGCGTTCGACTTCCACAAGGTCATGTTTGTCGACTTCGGAAGGCTCTTTATGGACTCAAGCAAGCTCCACGAGCTTGGTTTGAGAAGTTCAGTTCCACCGTCATCTCTCTGGGTTTCGCACCCAACAACTACGATTCAGGACTGTTTACTCAGACCGTTGAGGCTGGCACAATCTTACTTCTGTTATATGTGGATGATATGATTATTACTGGAAGTGACTCTACTGGCATAGCTCATCTAAAGACATCTCTCAGCTTCTGTTTTGAGATGAATGATCTTGGTTCTTTACACTATTTTCTTGGTCTTGAGGTGATCTCAGATCCGTCGGGAATTTATCTTTGTCAAGCCAAATACACCTCCGATCTCTTGACAAAAGCTGGACTTACTGACAACAAAACTGCATCCACTCCTCTTGAGCACAACCTTCATCTGGCTCCGAATGCTGGACCTCCTCTGCGTGATCCTACTCTGTATCGACAGTTAGTGGGGTCACTTGTCTACCTGACAGTGACTCGACCTGACATTTCCTATGCTGTCCATACAGTCAGTCAGTTCATGTTCGCACCCTATTCAGATCACTATACTGCTGTCCTTCGCATCCTTCGATATTTAAAGGGGACCATGTTTCACGGTCTTCATTTTTCATCCGCATCCTCATTGACTTTGCGAGGATTTTCTGATGCTGATTGGGACAGTGACATTACGGACCGTCGCTCTACTACTGGCTACTTTTTCTTTCTTGGAGACTCTCTCATCTCTTGGAGGAGCAAGAAACAATCTCTGACAGCTCGATCCAGTACTGAAGCTGAGTATCGAGCATTAGCTGACACGGCTCAAGAACTTGTGTGGTTACGCTGGCTACTCTCTGACATGGGGGCACCTCAACATTCTCCAACCCCTTTGTGGTGCGACAACAATAGTGCTATTCAGATTGCTCACAATGACGTTTTTCACGAGCGAACGAAGCATATTGAAATTGACTGTCACTTTGTTCGTCAACACGTGACTCTTCAGACTATTCAGCTTCTTCCTATTTCAACTATTGATCAACCGGCCGACATTTTCACTAAAGCTCATCTACCAGGACGGTTTCGTGATCTAGTTTCCAAACTCCATCTGGCTTATTCTTCTCCCGATTGAGTTTGAGGGGGGATGTTAATGTACATATGTGTATTAGGCCCAAGCCCGTGGGCCCATATAGTCTGTGTATATATTTCTCTTGTATCTTCTAGTTTAGGTTAAGCCGCTATTTTACTTTCATCATATTGTACTTTTCTCTCAATCAATATATCGAAGTCATCAAGTCTTCAGCATAATCATCGTCTCTTTCAATTATCATCATATTCTAACACTTATAATTGACTTTGCATGATTTTTGTTGCCGGTTTTGTAGGAGTTATAAAAGCTCATCAAGCTGCACCCATTTTTTGTTCCCGTAGATTACGAGCCAATTGTCTAGAGTTCCCTTTTAAGTACCTTAATTAATATAGCCTCTTCATGGCCTAATAGTATGGTGTACCAGTTTTAGACAAATAAAAGAACATAAAGATTAACGTAATTCAACTATCAATATAATATTAAGTCCATAGAAGTTGATTTTTAGAGAGGGTGTCTACTAGTCAATTGTTGTCTTTTACTTGGTAATTGAACATTTATTGCTTTGTACCGGGTGAGAGATGCTTACCTCGTCAAAGATGATGATTTTTATCAATAACTTGATGGTATCATTTTGCTGATCAATAATCCAGATTACCCAGTGAGGGCCACCGCTTACCAACATGTCAAAGATGATGGTGTTTACCAACAATTTTACCTAGTAAAATAAGCACTCCTACCTGGTTGGTAAGCAGTTACCCAAGCCTTTCTGCGTCCCATCGACAAGCTGCCATCCCCTGTATGTACCATAGATCCCTCATATTACATTTTACTTGGTGAAACATGGTGTGTTGTGTTTTATCAATCGAACAACATCAATGTAATGATTATCCTCATTTTCATTTATCCACATTTACATTTTCGAGTATGAACCAAATGCCTTCTAAATTATACTTAGGTGGCGTTTGTTTTTTAAGACGTCTGATAAAGTTTGAAGTCTTATTTTACTTCTGATTAATAAGAGGTGGTGGTGAAGTCTGAAATCTGAATCAATAAGACTGTTTGTTTTTGTAGCATTTGGAAGCATGTTGAGAGAAAGGAGAGCATATGAAATGAGGCAGCGATAAGAGATTTTAAGAAGTTAGGTCACCACTTCTTATTTCAGATTATTTAAGAGTCATTAAAAGGTTCTAAAAACTGGAAAAAAAACAAACAGTCTGAATGTCAAAAGGTCGGAATGATTCAGACTTAAGAGTCATTAAGATGTATTTTTAAAAAAACAAACGACCCCTTACTATTCATATTTGAACCAAATGCCCTCTAAATTATACTTGGGGGTTGTTTGGTTTTTTCCAAAAAACTTTTTAATACCTCTTAAATCTGAATCGGTCAGATATTTTTACATTTAGACCGGGTTTTTTTTTTCCAGATTTCAGACCCTCTTAACTCTTAAATACATCAAAAATTAGAAATGGTGACATTTTTCTTATTAATTGTTATTAGAAACAAAACAATCTTATTGGTTCAGATTAAGATTTCAGACCCTTAACTCTTAAATACATCAAAAATTAGAAATGGTGACATTTTTCTTATTAATTGTTATTAGAAACAAAACAATCTTATTGGTTCAGATTAAGATTTCAGACTTCAAATGTTACAAAAACAAACAGTCTTATTGATTTAGAGTTCAGATTTCAGTATCACATCTTATTAATCAGAAGTGAAATAAGTCTTCAGACGTCTTAAAAAACAAACGCCACCTTACTATTCATATTTGAATAGAACATATTCACATGAATACCCAATTTTAAAGAAACATGGTCAAAAAACTGAAAATAAAAACCTATACAATATTTGGATCAAGTTAAAGAGAGCAAAACATTTGTTTTTTTTAATTAATTTATATAATTTAAGGTTCTATTATTTAATTTGTATAACTTAAAATTTTGTTTTAGATTTAAAAAGAAGTACGTAATATATTTCAGTTACAGATAAAACTGCATAAAATGTCTATGATAGCTTGACTCGACAACAAAAGGTTCTGGTTCTTGGAAGGACCGATACGAACTTAAATGTTATTGAAACTAGAGCCTAGATAGGTTCTTCAAGCATGGAGTATGGTCTTGACCGGTCCTCTTTACTTTTTACATTTAGTTCTAATTGTAAAACGATTATTAATTATATAATATTCTTAAAAATATCCATAAGTTATTATTTGGAACTAACTAATTGTATAATTATAAATATATAAGACTCAATCTAAAAAATAAAAAATGAAGTTTAGAAATAAAAATATAAGGGCTCTTTGGTTCAGACTGAGGAATGTAAATGAGAATGAAAATGAAAATGACTGTCTGATTAGATCTTTCACTGCACACTTTAGATATCTGTTTTCATCCAAAATCTTTATTCCCTTCGGTTTAACTTGGAATAAAAATTTAGAGTTTTGAATTATATTATATAGAACCAAATAGTTTATTTTATTATCATTTCTATTGATTATTGTTTAATACTTCTAAACCAAACACCCCCTAAATTATTTGTTTTATTATGAAATGATTATGTAACGATATATAAAACTATAAAATTATTAATTATATATTTAAATATAAATAATAAATATTATAATTACGAAATATGTGGAATTAAAATTTTGATGATACAAGGATCAAATAGATTGATAATAATTATGAAGCTAATAAAATATGATTAACGAATAACGAAGTAACGTAATTCATTTGTTAAACTAAGGGGTTGTTTGTTAATCGGTAAGAGGTATAGGTTTGGCAAAAAAAATTTGTCCTCTTAATGGTTACAATTACCTCTTAACCATTTTGTATCTAGGGTTCCCCTCAACCATTCAGATGCTAGTTATTTCCATTGTTACCCTTCTTTAAAAAAAAAAGGAAGTCGTCCCCCCCCTTCTCCCTTCTCCCACGAACGCATCCTTCTCCCTTCTCCCCGGCACTGCTTCCACTGCTCTCGTCGGCGTTCAACTCCGGCGTCGCTTCCACAACTCTCGGCGGCGAATCCATTCCACGCTTCCTCTCGATTTTTTTCTCGGCTGCAGGTACCGTCGCTTGCTCTCGATTTTTTTCTTCTTTTCTTCTTTTCTTCCACAACTGCAGGTACCATCGACACCTCTTGATTTTTTTTTTGCTAAAATCTGAATTTTTTGTTGTTACATACTGATTTTTCGATTTTTTGCTATTCTTTGCTGTTGAATACATCTCGATAACATACTGATTTTTCGATTTTTTGCTATTCTTTGCTGTTGAATACATCTCGATAACATTTCTTAGTAATGGATCTTGTTGATTTTTTTGCTGATTTAATACATCTTTTTTATTTTAGTAATGGATACAACTTGTTAATTTTTTTGCTTTGCTAGTTATTGATAATCCAAGATTGTTCTAAATCCTAGAGAGAGAAAGTAGATAGAGAGTTTGAAGCGCAGAATGTGAGTTCTATTCAATGTATGCGTGAATGTCTTACACAACACAAGGCCACAAGGGACTTAAATACCCTTGGCCAATACAAGACATAAAGCTCTAAAAACACAGTATTAGACCAAGTCTATAAATATAATGATTACTATAAAATCTGACTTAACAATCTCCCCCTTAGTAATCATTGGCGCTCCGGTCTTCCATGTAAGCTGTTATATCAATCTTCGAACTCTAATCAGACCTGCTAAGCGTCTTAGCGAAGCTTCTTGACTAAAAATTTTTTTCTTCTCAGCATCTTTCAATTTATATTGTCTTTGCTGTCTTGACAAGACTGGACCTGTTTGAAATAAGCTTGAAAGAACAATCGGTTCATCAGCTTGTGCTCTAAACGACACACCTCTTTCAAATGTACTCGAATAAACTGTGGTGGTCGGAGCTGGAAAAACAGAAGGACTAGTATGGCTGAGAAAAAAATAGAATTTTGAGCGAATCTTGAGCAGCAGATAAACGTTTGAACTCGTTGTCTCTTTAACTTCTCCTTAACTTCTCCCCCTCATGACCTTGATGATCTGGATCAACTTGGTCATGCCTACTTTGGAGACGAGACAACTTTAGATCTGCAAAAAACAGAATAAAGGAGAAAAGAGAAGGTTTGCGCTACATGTTGGTGGCGCAAACTTAGTTTTGCGCTAGCTGAAGGAGGCGCAAAGTTGAGTTTTGCGCTACCAACTATTGGTGCAAATATGACTTGAAATCTGAAAAATTTCACCTGTTAAGCTCTTTGACTCCCCCTACACAAATGCACTAAATGTGACAATTCAAGTTAGCATTCATATAGAAAATCAGATACTCCCCCTCGAAATGAGATATGATCTTTCAGAATATTCTCCTTATTCACTCCCCCTCGAAAAATGCACAGACCCATTGATACAGATATGAGAACACAAGGATCGAAACATCAATGTAGAAAGAAAAATATACTGAATATGTATTTTGAAACAACTAAATATATAAAATTTTAAACACTATACAAATTAAATTCTACTTAGTAAAATATCACAGATTAATCCATCAGTTGAAGTCAAGTGTATGTTGTTGTTGGATACAGATACAAGTTTCATTGCATATCAAGTTAAGACATGTTCAGCTTCAAAAACTTTCATCAATCTATTCAGTGTGCTAGCATGTGAACTTCGATTAGATTCAAGAAAATGCAATTCTAAAAATATAATAGATAACTTTGTCTTTACTCACACTAAGCTGTCAAGAATTAAGACTTTCACAAATATATAGGTTTATCGCAACTCAATTATATCACCAAGTATCATGAGATGTGTGCTCATTGACATCTTTTAGCATTGTGCACATTGGCATCTTCACATGAGTGTGCTCTTTGACATCTTTTAAGCTTGTGCACATTGACATCTTTTAATCAAGAAGTTTGGTAAGTAAAGAACATGCTGTAAACGTAACTTTCTAACTGATCCTATAGCAGGATTTAGGTCAGTCGCTCCCAGACCAGTTGGCCTTAGGGGAATAGGTGTCAAGCACCCCTTGGAACTTACTCTCCCAGATCAGAAAGGCTACATCGACACATCCTAAACCCATTCATACTAGTAGAACATGACTTTCGATCTGGTTCTATAGAAGGATTTGGGTTCGATCACTCCTAGACCAATTGACCTTAGGGGACCAGATGACAAGCATCCCACGGAACTTACTTTCCCAAACCAAAAAGGACACATGTACAAACTTTTAAACTTAGAGATTTCTGTATTTTATATATATAATTCATCTCAATCACCCAGTTTTACATCTAAGTGCTTAGCCCATATTTTCATTACGATCCATAATTCTGACTTTTTAGGATTTCTAAGCATTGTAAACTATAAATATTCCGAATCACATAACTTTAAAGCAGTATCAAAAGTTTCAAACATGTTGCTGACCTTTCGACTTTTGTAAGACTTGAAAGTTGAACATATAAAACTTCGATATAAACAAAGTAACTTGAAAATTTATCCTAGACACACATTTTATTCAAAAGAAAGAAAAACTGTAAAACTTTTACTTTATAGAATAAAATTTGTAAAGATTTAAACTTTTAAATTCAGCATGCCGAGTTTGAAAAAACATTTTTCATTTAAGACTATTATAAAAAATTCGGCAAATTGATATTTAGTCGGAACAAAATAAAATTCAATAATACCTTCTTCCACATAATGTTTAATGAATTGGTGTCTCATATCAAATTTTTGGATCTGGTCTAACTTGCTCAGATTCTTGAATTTTTTTTGAGATAACTGGAACAACATCACAGTCAGAGATAAATGTAGCGGAATAAAGTAGATGCACTCACAGTTTCTCATTTGTCCAGAAGTTAAATGCATTGAAAAACGAGTCCTAAACTGATATGTTTAGAAGTCGAAGTCTATTGAAGTACGGGTTCTAAGCTGATTTACTCAGAAACTTTCTCTTACCCCCTCTTGACATTAGGTGCCTGCAACTCAGAATTAATCTTTGATTTTGGTACCCACTTGTATTTGAGTCCATGTTTGTTAGTTGCAGTTCGAATGGGAGTAAATTTGTTAGATTTAACATAGAAAGCACGAGAAAAATAATCAGATGAATGAATAGAATCATCAGTAGAGGACGAAGCATAATCATCTGAACTTGAACCAGAGGAAGAATAGGAGACATCTTTTGAAATTTGAATCATTTGCTTTATTGAATATTTGAAAATTTTATTACAAGTAGCAAATGAATCATTTCTACAAAGTTTGTCTACATTTTGGTCCTCATCAGTCGCATATTCATCAGATTTCCGCTTGATCCTCAATATCTGCCTTGTAGGAGTCCTCAAAGTCCTATATGAAATATTTGAATCACAAGAATTAGAATTTTCAGAAATATCAGTATCTTGTTTCTTTGACTTCTTTGACCTTCTTCTTTTACGCTTTGGTTTATAATAATCATCATTTAGCGTAAAAGATTCATCAAGAATTTTCGATTTAAGAATTGAGTCTGAAGAAACAATTTTACTTAAGAAGCCCAACTGATCAGACAATAAACCTGAACTTGCCTCGGAGTCAGAAATTTTTTTAGAAAAAATTTCAGATTTTAGAACTTCCTTTTTGTTTTCTTTAAAATAAGAAGAAAGACCAGAAACATAATCTTGTTTTTGAGAAATTAATTTTTCTTCAAGACTTGGTGTCATGAAAGAAAGAATTACATTTGATTCAATTTCTCTTTGAATATTTTGTTCTTCCATTTTATCTTCAAGATCATTGATTTTGCTTTCTAACACTAATGGAGGAATATATCTCTTGGAATCATAAGAAACTGGAGATATATTTTCTTTATCAGTGTTAGTGGCACAAATATCAAAATAATCATCAGACAATGAAGATTTAATGGGAGTTTCAACATTTAACCTGTTTCTGCCCTTCTTTGATTTTTGGGGAAAATATTTGGCATTTTCGCGCATGTAAACAAAAGGAATTTCCTTTTTTGAGTTGTTCAATCTTTTCTCATTTTCGATTTCTAAAACTTGCTTTTCACTAGTCCAATGAAATTTGAACTGAGGAGCATATTTTGCAAGAGTTAGATAATCGTATTCATATAAAGTAGGAACTTCTGTTTTAGTTTTGTCTAAAAAATGCGGATTTTCAAAGCCAAGTCCCCATTTTTCTTTGATAGACTCATAACTCCGTGGTTTATTCAAGTAAATAGTTTGTTCAGTTTGCTTCCGTAGATATAATTTTTCTTCCAACTTATTTATTTTATCCGAAAAACTTTCTTTTTGTTTGGTCATTTCTGTCAAAGAATCAAGATAAGTCATATTTGATTTTTCTAAATCATCTAATTTCTTTTGAAAGATTTCTTTTGTATGAGTTAAAATAGATTTTTCATCTTTCAAAGAAATTTTTTATTTTTCAATCAAATTTGACTTTTTTGAATTTAACTGTTTTTCAGATAATAACTTTGAGCGAAGATCATGTAAAGTAGTTATAATGATATTCATCTGTGAGGATATAAATTTGAAATTGAATTCAGAAGGTACCTCAGATTCATCAGTTGAATCTTCATCATCATCATCAATCTGATCATCTCCTATGAAGCACATATGAGCAGTTTCCACATTGTCAGCTTCATTTTCGAAGTGATCTAGCAAGTATTCTTCTTTAACCAGCAAAGCAGTTCCATTCTCTCTCGTTTCGGCTAGTTCCAATTTCTTCCGGTAATACGCAGAATCCCGAACTACCTTCACTCGACACTCCTTGGCAATGTGACCCGACTTTCCACAGTTAAATCATGCAACAGTTTTCTTAGCCTCGGGTACTTGGATATTTCTGTTCTTCTTAGACCCTGAAGTGAAGCAAAGGTTGTTGGAACCCGAACGAGGTTGGAATTTCTTGTTATAGTGTTGAGAGAGAAAAATCATCGCTTTCTGTAGAGCTTGTCCATCGTCATCAGTTGCACCGTCATAAGCATTCTCAGTCAATGCTTGTTCAGCCAGTTTGCTCGTGAGAAGTGCAACCGGATCCACTGTCTTCTTGTTTTTCTTGTCAAGCTTGGCTTTCTTCTCCTTGACTATACTCTCATCTGTCATCAAAATCTCATAAAGCTCTTGGATTTGCATTGTAGAAACCCGGACATCATTCCTCAAACGGTGACATGATTTGTTCCTTTCCGGTTGAAGAGCATTGAGAAACTTCATATTAGTTTCTAATTCAGTCTTTTCCACTTTTATCTTTCGCAGATCATTCAGGACAGTGCAAAATCTGTCAAAGATAACCTTTAGAGTCTCATCGTCCTTTGTCTTGAATTACTCAAAATTATTCATGAAGCGTGTCTGGCGGATTTGTGTAGCAACTGCTGACCCAAGCATAATCTTTTCTAACTGAGTCCACATCATCTTCGGATCATGCTTGAAATAATCAATTCGATTGTAAATGGAGTTAGGCAATGCTAGCATCAAATTGGACTTTGCTTCTCGATCGACTTTTTCTCGTTTAACCTCTTCAACAGTCAGGGGAGTATCGTTTTTAGGTCTGACGAATGGTCCTTCAGTAAATGACTTAATCATGTTCTCTCCGTTAGCTTGACGCTCGATGAAGTTAATGAACCGATCTTGCCATTGTGTGAACTCATTTTCATTGATTAAAACAGGTGGACGAGTATCTGTTCCCAATGACATCATAATGTCGTTCTTGTAAAATTGAGCTTGAAAAGAGAACTTTGACATATCCATCTTGTCAGGAAATCAGAGAAAAAAATCCCAAATCTTGAAACAGAGAGAATCTAGCGCAAAACTAGAGATTTGCGCTAACAGTGACTGGCACAAACTAGGTTTTGCGGGAACAGAAGGTGGCGCAAACACTGTTTTGCGCAAGAGGAAGATGGCGCAAACTTGCTTTGCGTGAAGCGTTTGGTGGCGCAAACTGATCTTTGCGCGAGATGAAGATGGCGCAAATTAGTCTTTGCGTGAGATGAAGCTGGCGCAATCTTACTTTGCGTGAGATGTTGATGATGAAAACCTTTCTTCGCGTGATAAGTAGGTGGCGCAAAAGTAACTTGCGCGAGACAGAGATGGCACAAAACTGATTTGCGCGAGCTTAAGATGGCGCAAACTTTCACTTTGCGCGATGAACTGATGACGAAATTCTGAACTTGACAGAAAAATGAAGAACCCGGCGCAAACTTTTCTTTGCGTAAACTAGCTTTTCTCTAACAATATCTGGCGCAAATAAATCTTTGCACGAGACAACGGTGGCGAAAAATTAACTTCGCGTGATGCACAAATAGCGAAAATTGAACTTTTCGCGAACAGATGAATCCTGAACTTGGCAAAAATCAGAAGAAACTAGCGCAAAGATAGATGATCTAGCGCAAACTGAGTTTGAACTGGCGCAAACTAAGGATGAACTGGCGCAAAGTTCAGATGAACTCGCGTAAATTTCGGATCTGGCGCAAAGTTCAAAGATGATCAGAACTCTTCTAAATCTGATCTTAGAATCGAATTTGATGGAATTTTCTTTCACAGAAAAATTTGAAAACAAGTTTCTAACAACTTTGAAACACAAAAATTCGATCAAAAACCACAAAAGCGTGAAGTCGTGAAACGAACAGTACGCTGATCGATTTTTCCAGAAATTCGAAAAATCTCAAAATTGAACTTCAAAAAATGAATTTCTTGCAAAATGATGTGAAACAAATATGAACTACTATTGAAAACGGATCCAACGAACCAATCTACAATAAAACTCGTTCAGAAAACAATCTAAATTTGATGAAAAATCAAAAAATGAGATTTTCTTGAAAAAATCAAGAAAATCGATCAAATTTCCTGATTCAAACACAAATTCAGAATCAAATTTCGATTCTCTCAATCCTCTCAGATTCAGATTAGGCTCTAATACCAATTGATAATTCAAGATCGTTCTAAATCCTAGAGAGGGAAAGTAGAGAGAGAGTTTGAAGCGCAGAATGTGAGTTCTATTCAATGTATGCGTGAATGTCTTACACAACACAAGGCCACAAGGGACATAAATACCCTTGGCCAATACAAGACATAAAGCTCTAAAAACACAGTATTAGACCAAGTCTATAAATACAATGATTACTATAAAATCTGACTTAACAGTTATGGATCTTGTTGATTTTTTTGCTTTGCTATTAATGGATACATCTTGTTGATTTTTTTGCTTTGCTAGTAATGGATCTTGTTGAATGGATGTTGTTGATTTTTTTTGCTTTGCTAGTAATGGATCTTGTTGAATAGATCTTGTTGATTTTTTTGCTTTGCTAGTAATGAATGTTGAATGGATCTTGTTGATTTTTTTTGTAGATAGTAATGGATAAATAGTAATGGATAGTTCGTAGTTGTGTTTCTTTGTTTGGATTAGGTATGGAAGTAGTCGGTGAATCCTCGCACCAAAAGAAACGTAGAATTACATGGAAAAAGGATGGGTTGGTCCATACATTCCTTGAAGCGTGTTTACATGAGACAATAAAAAATGGACTAGAAGGTAGTAGTCTTAAGCCACAGTCGTGGAAGAATGTTGGAGAAGAACTAAAAAATAAACATAACATTGACGTTGACCAACGAAAAATGAAAAATCACTACAATTATCTTAAGGGGAAATATGCAACTTGGTCTAAACTGAAAAACAAAACGGGCAATCTCTACGATCCAACAACCAACACGTTCAATCTATCCGAGGAAGAATGGAAGATAGAAATTTCGGTCACTTTCTTTCTTATCTTTTATATAATTATTCTTTTATAATATATTTATTTATATGGATATAGTTCTTTTAAAACAACAAAGTAAATACATGGAACCATTGAGGAGTACGGGACTGCTTTACCCAGAACTTTGTGTCCAACTATTTGATGGGGTTGCTAGTGTGGGGCTTGAGAGTTATGGAACCGCATCGACGATTCCTGATCCTTACGACTCTGACCCCAATGTGAATGAAGATGTTGAAGTTATTCCTGACACACACGAAACCGGAGGCCCAACTTCAACTCAAGAGTGTTCTTCTCGCCCTACAACCCAAAGCAAAAAACGGAAAGCTAAAGAAACATGTAATTCAAACAAAGCCCAAGTTGAAGAAACTATTATGAAGGTTATGAATGTCATGATAGAAAAACATGGAGCATCAACTACAAACGATGATCTTGATGATTGCTTGAAGAAGTTGACGGAACTTGGATGGGGTACATCGTTGCATGACGTAACACTATTTGTTTTAGGTGAAAGTGCGGACAATAGGAAAATGTGGATGCGTTTAGAGCCGGAGAAATGTGAGGGTTGGATTAGACTTACGACACGTAAGTATGGATTGCTTAGTTATTGGGTTTGGATTAAACTTGTTGTTGGGAAGATGTGCGTATTGGATTAAACTTGTCTTTTGGATTAAACTTGTTATTCGTAAGATGTATCTTTTGGATGAAACTTGTTATTGGTAATATTTGTGATTTGTTTTGGATTAAACTTGGTATTGTGTTGTTTTTGTGTTTAATATATGATTGGCTCATGATAGATATTGTATGTTATTTTCAAGGTAATACATGGACTTTGAGGAAGATTTTTTGTTAGTTTTGATCATCTATTGGTGGTGGAAATACAAATTTTCACCAACAATAGAACGAATACGAGACAACACTTCTGCCTTAACTGGACATGCATATACACTAGAATTGTTAGGCGGATTGAATACCCAATGTGTTGAATTGATGCGGCTTTCTTGTGATGCATATATACTACTGTGCAACCATTTTAAACAAAAAAATTGGTTGCAAGACAGTAGAAATGTCACCGTCGAGGAGAAGATGGCTATTTTCTTGACGATTATTGATCATAATGAACGCTTTAGAATGGTTAAACGGAGATTTCAACATTCCACATCGACTATTCATAGACATTTCCGTGAGGTGTTACGAGCAATGATGAAATTTGTAAAAGAAGTTATACGACCAACACATTTCAAGGAAAACCCGAATACATCAGAACGTCAAAGAAATCTCAAACAAATATTTTCTGTAAGTTTTCTATTATTTTTTTTTGTAAAACCAAAACATACAATTGTGTCTAATGAGTTGTATTTTATAATAAAGGGGGCAATTGGTGCGTTAGATGGAACGCTCGTACATGCAATCGTGCCTGCTGATCAGCAAGCTCGTTATAGAGGTAGAGGAAGAGGTGAATGTTATCAAAATGTTTTAGGTATTTGTGATTTTAATATGCTTTTTACGTACGTTTGGGCTGGATGGGAGGGTATTGCACATGATGCTCGAGTGCTGAGAGAAGTTGCATTTAGTCCAACATCTGGCTTTCCATTTCCTCCACGAGGTATGTACACTTTTTACTTATTTTTTAATATTTATCGTTTCTTATACATTTTATATAAATATTATCTTTGTGGTAAATATTGTAGATAAATATTATCTTTGTGATGCTGCTTATGCCAACACGCGTGGTTTTATGACTCCATACCGCAATACGAGGTATTGGCTTTCTGATTTTCGACGACAACGAGCCTTGACAAGAGAAGAAAGGTTCAACCATGCTCATGCGTAACTCAGAAATGTTATCGAGCGTGCCTACGGTGTCTTGAAGGCAAGGTTTTTAATTTTAAAGCAAATGGCTCCCTATCCGTTTCGAATACAAAGAAACGTTGTAATTGCTTGTTTTGCGGTTCACAATTTTATAAGAAGATGCAATATCCACGATCAACTATTCATGGATTATGACAATGACTCCACGTTTATTGCCGAGGGACAAAAAGAAATTGAGGAAGGTGATGAAGATGACATGGATGGAAGGCCTTTTGGTACTCAAAACAATGAGTACATGGCTAATTTACCTAATCACGAATCAATTAATGTTAAATGCATAAATTTAAGAATTGTTTGAAAACTATTATGTTGGAATTTGATTGTTATGTTTTATTTATTCTAGAACTTGAAAAATTAATGGTATGCTTGTTTGAATTAATATGAAATGCTTTTTTGAACTAATAATATTGATTATGTAGTTATATTTGCAAAATAATTGTTTTATTCAGATATCTACCAAACAACTATCTGCCATTCAGAACTAAATCATTCAGAGGGTTAAAATGGTAATTTGTTGTCATTCAGACAGTCCATTCAGAGCAGTTACCAAACAACCATATTTCATTCTGCACTAAATCATACAGAGCCTCTCAACCATTCTGACCTCTTAACTATTCTGCACTCAACCATTCAGCAACTAGCAAACAACCCCTAAAAATATATTCATGCATGGACTAGGAGACCATATACTCAAAATGGAAGAATGGATTAAGACAAAAATAATAGGAAAATATAATTAAACTCGATGACGTAAGATAATTGAAATGACGTAGTCAAAGGGGCATGACTTAAAATGTCAAGAAGGTATGTTACCTTTTCTTTAAAACCAGATGTCATGAAATTTTTATATTTTATAGGAATTATCTACAAAAAAATCTTCTTTATAAAGAAACTAGAACAAATGAACTTGGAAACAAAAACATGTGTTATTTTGGATCACATCAATTTATTACAAAATTAGACAAAAGATTGTGTGAGAATAGGAGTTAATGTAAGAAGTATAAGAAGAGATTTGACCACTTTATAACTTTTAATTATTATGATCTAATGGTCCAGGCTAAGTCCCAAAAATAACATATGAATTAGCTTAGAAGGGTATTTTCAATTGATATGCAATCAGGATTAATCCAAGGGTGGAGATCCCTTTCATGATAACGACTATTTTTTTTTGAAAGGGTGTCTTAGGCTATGCCTAGACTAATCCCTTGACAAATTATGACTGTAAGAAATCATCCCTTATTAAAACTTAGTGGCCACAATTGTTGTGTACGCCTGAATTTGTACCCTGGACAGATGAGATATTCCACCACAACCCCCAGGGCTTTAACTAGTACGCCACAACCTTGTGATTGATAACGACTATTATTACTGGGAACCAATTCGACGAAATTAATATCGAACTGTAGATAAAATTAAGATACCCTCAAATATGTAATTAGTTTCTTAATGGGGAAAATGTATATTAGCTAAAGGAACAAAAAAAATATAAATCAAAAGGTAAAATAATATATATATATATTTTTGTACGGCAATTTGGGCTATGCCCACACACACACGCACCCGCAGTATCCGGGCATCCAATTGGGCAGCACCGACTAATCCGCGGTGACCCGGTCCAACCTCAATTGACTGGACCCGCCCAGGTACGACTAAGTCCGGTCAAGACCGAACCCGCATACCCATAGACTGGTATGCCCGTAAACCTGGACCTGAACCGACCCGAAGGCCGACCCAAGGTCTGGCTATAATGTTTATGCACATTTGTATGTTTCGATTATAGGTCTTGGTTTCGCCCTTGTCCATGGTGATGTGAAGTTGTGACTTAGGCTTTGTTCTTATTGGAAGGTATCATCTTCAGTTTGACCGAGATCGTTTCTAACAATTTTTTGAGTTGAATTTGCTCCTTGTAATTATAGTTACTCTATTTCGTTAAATATATAGGGGTAAGTTTAAATGAAAACTCATCTTTTATTGTGCACATGAGGACAAATCTTAATCATTGATCAAAACTTAGAAAACTAATCAATGGTTAATACATAATAAGGTTAATTGGGAAGTGATTAAGAACAAAATTGTAATTTTTAATCAACGTCTACCTTCTTTGACTTTTTATTATTTTTAGTTAAAAAAAATTTACCCCCTTAAACTTTAAAAAAAATTATCTTAAAAATTATTAATATTTTAATCAAACAAATTACATCAAAAAAATGAGAATTCCGTGCTCTTCGATATGACATCAATCTCGATATACTTTTTTTTTCGTTTTAATCGCTTTTTACGTGAAATTCTATATACGTGTTATATTCATTATGAATATGTATGCACGTCTTCGAGTGTCCACATTCAGTATGAATAACAAAGGTGAACGTTCATTCACTATTCATGATGAATAATACCGTATGCAGGATGAATAATAATAAAATATTCAGGATTTTTTCGTTTTAATCGTTTTTTACGTGAAATTCTATATATGTGTCATATTCATTATGAATATGCATGCACGTCCTCGGGTGTCCACATTCAATATGAATAACAAAGGTGAACGTTCATTCATTATTCATTATGAATAATACAATATTCAGGATGAATAATACATGAATCCATGATTCATGTATTATTTATCATGAATCATGTATTATTCACCCTGAATGTTCTATTATTCATACTGAATGATATATTATTCATGATAAATAATATATGAATGACCCGTGAAGGTGTAGACACATGACACACTCTCTTTTGTTTCCCAATTCACAACCGAAATTTGGTTTAATTCATTATGAATATATATGTGTAACACCCTAAAACGCGGAAACTGGACAAATAAGCATCAACACTTGGTATAAACCTCCCAAAAAAAAGGGAAAATGTACTTAACCTTTACAAACCTGAATACTGATATGGAATTCAACAACAAACTAATCTAAACATAAACTATCTAGATTACATCAGTTGTTAATCCAATATCACCAAAAGAATGGGACTTAAACAATTGCCCAACATCAATACTAGTCATCTCAAAAATCCCCGAGACCAAGCTCGTCACTCAAGCCCTTAGCAACCCACCGCTAACGGGAACCTGTTATACACATCATTTGAGAAAAAGTGTTAGGCTTAAAGCCTAGTGAGAACATAAAGTTTATAAATTTCAAGAGATATAAACAATTGTATCATAAGGAAATCTTTTCAATAAGGTTTAATTTCAAATGAAACCTTTGCCATAACCGGGCCTTTTAAATGTAAACTCATCATACGATGACAAAGATAACCAGTTTTACCAAGGATTGTAGCGTAACACAAAGTAGGTCACAATCCGAGTTATGAGTCGAAACACTTGGAATCCTTGGCCACGAACTACAAAGGTCCGTACTACGATGTGAGGGAGGGCCCTCGAGGAAACCAAGTCAAACTCGTTCACTAGGAATACCATATGACCCTTAGCTAGTAACCGATCTCACATAATCGTACCAAATTGCCCCCGAGGATCATATGCATCCATAGCTACAAACAAAGGAAAATATGATCCATGGCTAGTAACCGGTCTTGCATAACCGTACCAAATGGCCCTCGAGGATCATATACATCCATTTTTACAAAGAGGGGAAAAGACATCCCAAATATAAGTCGACTCAATACCTAGGGATCCACTAGTAATGGTACAAAATCGTCACAACAACATATGTGACCAGCCATAGATAGTCATATGGTATAAAACAACATTTATAAACAGAAATGCATTTTCAAGTTTAACTTATGGTAAGAATGAAAATCATCAAAATGAGCTTATAAACATTCTTTCAAGTAACCCACATAAATGTGCAAGTAAAACCTCCTTTTACTTCAAATGAGGCGGAACCCATCATTTTAGTCAAAACTGATCGGGAACCCCGAAATCACCAAAAACTCAAGTTATGTCAAAATGTAGAGAACTTAAATCCATACCGTATAAATACTTTGGATTTCAAAAGTATAAGTTTTGACATGTATAAAGTTTAGAAAAAGGTAGTAGGAACTCACCAAACAGGTTTTAGAATAAAACCCGGAAAACCAGATATCGACCCCGACGAAGAGGTGAAGCTTTTAAAACCGAACCCTTGATAGTAACACGAAATCTAGAAACCAAACTTGGTACCACTGAGATCTAGAAAGAGAGATAACATGAGAGATAAAGAGAAAGATAACTCCAAAATGAGATATTTTGGACTGAAACTTGACTAAGTCGGCCAGGCTTTCTCGCGGGTTATGCCACGACTTCAAGTCGCGGCATAACTCGCCCGTGTCCTAGAAACCCAAAACTCCAGTGGGTTTCGCGGGTTGTGCCGCGACCTCAAGTCGCGGTGCAACTCGCGTAGCTTCATAAAACCCAAACAAACAGAGGGTTACGCGGGTTGTGCCGCGACTTCAAGTCGCGGTGCAACTCGCGTGGTTCACTGTGGTTAATCCAAAACCACCAAAATCCAAACTCAAACATCAAACCAAACGCGGTGCTAACGACAACGCTTAAACACAAGAATAACAAGATTACAGAACGGAAATCCGGGGTGTTACAATATGCGCATCCCCGGATGTCCCACATTCAGTATGAATAACAAATGTGAACGTTCATTCATTATTCATGATGAATAATATATTATTCAGGATGAATTACACAACATTCATGACGAATAATACACGAATTCATGAATCGTGAATTATTCACCCTGAATGTTGTATTATTCATCCTGAATGATACATTATTTATGATGAATAACACATGAATGACCCGTGAAAATGTGGAGACGTGACACACTCTATTTTGTTCCCTGATTCACAACAGAATTACTCGATAGGTTCTCGATTCGTCTTGATGGGTGTTGGGTTACGGTGTTGAAGAAACGTGATGCCTTACGACGTTGAAGAAAGTGTTGAAGAAGGTGATGTCGAATTACATACTT
Organism: Arctium minus; assembly: GCA_954870635.1. Classification (NCBI taxonomy): domain Eukaryota; kingdom Viridiplantae; phylum Streptophyta; class Magnoliopsida; order Asterales; family Asteraceae; genus Arctium; species Arctium minus. The sequence goes on along the minus strand of OX941097.1, from coordinate 34,320,684 downwards.
ACGGTGTCGAGACGTTGTACAAACTTGAACGTACATAAATATTCATAATGAATATAACGCATATATAACATTTCACGTAAAAAAACGGTTAAAACGACAAAAAAACTATATCGAGATGGATGTCATATCGAAGAGCACGAAATTCTCATTTTTTTGATGTAATTTGTTTGATTAAAATATTAGTAATTTTTAAGATAATTTATTTTAAACTTTAATTGGGTAAAAAGTTTTTAATTAAAAAAGAAAATAAAAAGTCAAATATGGTAGGCGTGTGTTTAAATTTTCTTCCATTTTTACCCCCTAAGCATTTTAAAATTAAAAACTCTATTTAATATGAGTTGTTGGATCAAAGAGATCGAGTGACTGGGATTTGTCCTCACGTGCACAATGAAAAATGAGTTTTCATTTGAACTTTCTTCTCTCTCTCTCTCTCTCTCTATATATATATATATATATAGGGTCTCATTCATTTGCTAACCAAGACATTAGTGTTAACCGTGCTAACCAATCTTGATCGTTGATTATTTACATCCATGGTTCACAATTAATTAGAATTTTTATTTTAAAAAAAATAAAGTAGACGTTTTGGAAAAAAATATGCATATGAGTACAGGGGTATATTTGTAAAATAACAAAAACCCATTAAATCCATGTCCACGGGTTTCCAAATAATCTGGCATGAAATTAGGGATTTCATCTTCAAATCCATTTATGGTTATTCACATCAATAAACAAAAGATCCTTCAAAATCCTTCACGCCGTTGTTTCACAATCGCGAAATCCGGAGAAAACAGGAGAATCGTTGTTGAAAAGAAGGGACAAACGTGAAATCCAGCAACCGATTATTTCATATGCATGTATGCACATATACTTATATGCATATACACACGTATGCACGTATGCACATATATTTATATACACATACAAACGTATGCACGTATGCACATATACTTATATTCATATATGCACATATACTTATGTTCATATATGCACGTTTGCATATATTTATCACTGCTCTTTGGTGGAATTCGGAAGAGTTTTGGCCAAGGGGATCTAACACGGTTCGGAAGCGTTTATCAAGTTGTTGCCAACTGCTGACCAAAGGGTTGCTGTGGGTTGTTTGGATTGACTAGGAGGCTGTTGTGAGCTCTTCTTCATGTTGGTAAATGTCGTGGTTTAAGGCTGATGCAGGTGTTTAGGAGGATGCGGGTTCAAGGCTTCTGCAAAGGCTTAGATCCATGGTTGTGGCTTTGGTAAGATAAGATACTATCAAAGAATAAAAATTGAATAATTGCCATCATTATCTAGGAGATAAATAAGGAATCAATTCCTTAAACATGAATAAAATTTGAATAACTGCCATCATTATCTAGGAGATAAATAAGGAATCAATTCCTTAAACGTGGTTATAGAAAAAGTTCCAATTTTACCCTCCATTATATTAGAATTCGAGTAATTAAACAAAAAGAAAGGGAACAATCTGATTGGTCCATTTTTGGTTAGCACTAATGTCTTGGTTAGCAAATGAATGGGACTCTCTCTCTCTCTCTCTATATATATATATATATATATATATATGTGAAGTATCATGTGAAAAGTTAATGTTAATATGAGAAACGTGAGAAATGGATTTGAGTACAAATTCTCCAAAATGGAGAAGTAAAAAGTCATAGGGGTTGTTTGATTTAAAAAAAACCTCTTAATGACTCTTAAGTCTGAATCGTTCACACTTTTTTATACACCACCTCTTATTAATCATAACTAAAATAAGACTTCAGACCTCTTAAAAAACAAACGACACCATAATCTCCAAAAAAACATTACCTTCATCTCCAACAGATTATCTATTTTGGAGATTACACAATCAATTATATAACTAAGATATTCAATACAACTCATAAAATATTATTTCTCTATCCTAAACATTTAATTTCATGCAATTTTATTGGTACATATAAATAAAAAATTATTTCTCTCTCATAAGTAATCATTTTTTTGGAGAAATCCCCAAATTTAGAGATTTTCATCATCTCTCACATTCTTTGTCCATTTTGGAGATGGTTTTGGGGAATCCGTTGGAGCAAAAATTCCCAAAATCTCTATTTTAGGGAATCTGTTGGAGATACTCTAAGCGTCCAATTTGAAATCTTTTCACTATTCAATAGTGAATCGAAGAAGTTACGGATTGTTTAGATTTTCGTGAAGAATTACAACTTCTTTATAACACAATTTACTTTCAATCTTAGAAAGTGTTTAGCGATGGAAAACTATAAAACCCTGCTAAAAAAAATTGATAAGAAATTGCGTTATGTAGAAGCATTCAAACAAAAGCAATCTTAGATCGAAAAATAAAATGATCGCGCACCAAGAAGACTCAATTGGTCATAATACAAATCTTAAGGATCCCAGCTTACTATGAAACCGAATTAGATGAGGACGAAATTTACTCGATTATTTTACTGGTTTGAATGTCGAGAACAAAATCTTTATAAGACATAAGAATTTTTAACGCTCACAAAATGGCCCTTTAAAATATTCAAGTTCACGAATTAATATAAAGGATGGTACAAATATCGATTTATAATTAGGTAACGGCTAGACAAATATTTTATATTCGATAATCTTTTGGACCAAATTTAAATAATAAAAGTGTTATCAATTATTGATTTTATGAATTGGACCAAGTCCAATTCTGAGCTCAATAAAAAAAAAGGGGTTGAATCAATGCCTAATTGGATAAGAGTCAAGTCTACATGTATGTAAAATAGTATTTGGTGAAATAAGGCTTATTTGAGCCATGGAAAGCAAGAAGGAAGAGATGGGGTAGTGGGGAGAAAATACAAAATTTAAGATGCTTTTGATAATCATGTTAAACGAAAGTGGATATTTTAGGGTTGTGAGGTACCGGTTAAGGTGTTGGGGGATATGGTGGAATATCTCATTTGTCCAGGGTTTGAATTCAGACGTATACAACAATTGTGGCCACTGAGGTTTAATCAGGGTTGGTGTCTTACAGTCATAATTTGCCAAGGGATTAGTCTAGGCATAGCCTAGGACACACTTCCCCAAAAAAAATGGAGATTCTAAGCAAAAAGTAAAATGTATTACAATGTAATAAATTTTGGTTTAGTTCATATTTAACGTGTAATGATCCATTACCAACATTAGCTAAAACGTAGCATTACAACCAAAATGGTCCCAAATAAACTAATTACATTAACCTTAACTCGATTTTTCGCAGCGGTTATACACATCCATAACTGAGATTTACTATACACCTACCCGTGACTACAAGCCTTCGTCATGCCTCTTCTACTACGTCACCTCTTCTACTACGTCACCTCTTCTCTTTCCCTTGGACGAACTCCCCATATATACTTGCCTGAAAAAGGTTTTCAGCTTTATAAAAGCGAGGGTCAGACCAGAGGTCTAATGAGTTCCCGCAAGTTTAGCATCGCACCACAAAATATCATTCAAAATGAGTTATAAACATTTACAAATAATTTACACCTTTAAAACCACCATGCACACACACAACACATGTAGATGGCACACGCTTAAGTCACACATACCTGTAACAACGTGTTTGGGCTCATACCTGCCCTCAAAACGAATCACATGAAACGAATTCATGCATTCCAAATGGGTAAGACCCCCCTATATAAAAGCCATCACATGCCCCACCCCAAATGCATGAACACTTTAATATCCACACCATCAAACATATTTTAAAGCAATGTATAACATGTATTTTGATAAACATCATACGTATTCAGAGCTCGTACGTCAAATAAAGTAAGTTAAGAAAAACTCACATGTCGTCCATGCTTAAAACTCACTCTTTAAGCTACGAGTGTCAAACCAAACACCTAAAGCAAACGACATACGAGGGTTCACCACTTAATTATTCCCTAAAACATCCCTTACAATCCCTAAGACAACCCTTAATCGGTGCCTCGATCCTAGCCCCAAACAACAAGCGAGACAATGACTAAAACTACCTAACAGTGCCTGGCGCGATTTTCCACATGACCAAACCCGCGCCTGAACCCGCCAGGAGCACTGTTTCAGCCCTGCATGCATTTTCAGCCAAAAACCTCACGATTTTCTCAATCCCAACTCATTCCAAGTCGATTTTAAACTCCAAACTGAGGGAATCTCTTGAGTCAAATATTGTATTCAAGATTAAAAAGGGTCAAAGTTGTAATTGTTGTAAAAGTTGTGTTTGTAAAATAGTGTAAGTCAAAGTGTTTGACTTTGACATTTTAGTTTGAGTTGTAAGTTCAACTAGTTTGACCATATAAATAGATTGAGTCCCTTGTAATCATAGGAACAAGACACGTAGACATTACAGATTCTAGAGAGAGAAACACACAGTAAGAGACTTGTGGCACTCTATTAGATTTGTGACTAAAAGAAATCATTGTAATTCAAAGATTCATTCAATACAAGATGATTTCTACATTTGAGTGTGAATTAGTAGCATGAATCTGGAACAACATTTGGTATCAGAGCCTAATCAGAGACAAAATTCTTGTTCATCATGAAGAACTTGCACCAGGACTGTTTCTTGATCGATTTTTGAAATTTTGTACTGTAATTGTCATAATTCTTGTTGTTTTCTATGCGTATATTGTAGTAGAACACTTTTCATTTAGATTGTAATCACAAATTCACAGTATTTTGTTGTCAATTTCTTGAATTTGTATTTTTTGTAGTTCGATTGTTTCACGTACTGTATCAGAATCAAGTTCATTGATTCAGTTCTTTTTTGGTGAAATTGGCCCTGAGGATTTGTTCTAATCATCATCGTGGTTGATTTGTCAAAGTTTGATTGCAAATGGAGAAGTATTGAATTATTTCTGATCGATTTTGTGAAATTTGAAGTCGAGATCTGCACATTTCGCATGGATTATCGAAGAACTCGTATGGCACTTCAATTGAGTTGTTGGTGAAAATTCAAGTACATATTTCACATAGTACTATGTGAGAAAAGCTAAGAATTCGCACAAGGTTGTGTACGAAAAGTCATAATTCGCATACCTCTTGATATGAAAAGCTTGGAGATAATTCGTGAAGGCTACTTTTCGCAAGGTTCTTCATACGAAAAGTGAAGATTTCGCATCTAACTTCATGCTAAAGGTTACTGTTCTCTTCTAGTTGTATGCGAAAAATGGAGGATTTGGCATGATGAAGTTTTTAAATTTTCTAAGGGTAGATTTCGCACAAAATTCTTCTGCGAAAAGTTTGAGTTCTTAAAAATTTTCAAGTGAGGATTTCACACAAAATTCTTCCCCTTGACCCCACCCGCTAACCGGATAACAGGACGCCCGTGCTAAGTCCGCATAGGAGGACATATTTTGAGTGTGATCAAAGTTTCTGATTTTCTGACTAACGATCATTTCAAGCTTATATTCTTACAGATTACAAGGATACAGTTATGAATTTGGATAGATGAACATCTCTGAAGCTAAAGCTAATCTAAAGCATCTTGCTGGACAATTGTCAATTTATAACAAGATGGCTAATGACTGCTCAAGAGAAAACTCAAAGATTAAAGTTGAGAAAGCTGAGTTGCAAGTCAAAGTCTCTGCCCTTGAATTGGAAATAAAAGATCTGAAAAACAAACCTGAAAGCCCAGATCTTAGAGCTGAAAGAGACAAGTTGAAAGAGAAAATATTCGGTCTTGAAATAGAAATCAATGTACTGAAAGAAGGACCGTTCTAATCTTTTTGGAGGCCCTGTTACAGACTATTGATCGATGATTGGACAAATAATAAAAACAAAAAACTATAAAAGTTCATATCAAATATTATATATAATAGCTTACAAATTAAAAACAATTTTTTCTTAAAATAATAAAGTAACATATCATATTCATTTAAATAAAATGATTCTTCTAACGTTTTTTTCGAAACAAAATTTTCAATAAGTTCTTCATAATCAACTTTCTCCAAAACTAATAAAATTATCATCGCCATCAATAATATCATCAACATTATCATCGATATCAGTGGATTGACAACTTGTACTTAACGAGATTTCCATATAAAAGAGGGAACTTGGAAAACTGAAAATTGGATAGACGAGTAAACAATGAACAACTAAAAATCTAAAATCAAAATTACATAAACCATAGGAAACTGGAAACAACTAAAATATTTAGTTTTAGGTTTTACATACTTACTTGAACTGAACCTTGAACTGAACCTTGAACTCGTATAGATTAGGATGAGTAGTTGAGTACAATACTATTGTGCTCAAGGAATCGATGATTCGAAGAAGACTATTAATGTTGAATCTGATTTTTAAAACTCGTCTAGATGGGTGATTGAATCAGATTTTGACGCGATTTTAAAACTGATTTTTGTGGTCGTTGTCCCTGAAATCGAACACAAATACGACAATAGTCATTGTTAGATCAACCCAATCGACATAATTTATAGTTGGGAATTGAAGAGTCGTTTTGCTGTCTTGTCATCGGCAAAACAACGAATGAAGTTGAATCGACTAGAGATAATAGAGAAAACCAACAAAACTAGGGAGTTTTTATTTCTTCCATTTCTTGCAGGCGTGCGGCTAAGAATGCAGTAGGAAGAACCTTTTTTGTTTGGTTTGGGCTAAGACCAATTTATAAACCACACATATATATAATACCAACTTATAAAGTTTTTAGGCCCCTCCTTTTTTGGAGGCCCTGTTCTATGGGACATAATGGAACAACCCATTGCACGGGCCTGACTGAAAGAAGAAGCTTCACAAGTAAAGGACAAATTAGTGCAAGAAGAATTAAAGAAGGTTGAAAGGAAAAGAAATGGTTTAGAAAAGGAGAATGCTGAGTTTAAGAAGAAAATTTCTAATTTAGAAGCTTAAATTGTCAAAGACAAGAAAGAAATTGAGAAGGAAAAGACTGAATTTGAGAGTGAAAGAAAAGGATTTGCACATAAATTTTCTGACTTCTCAAGAAAGTCATTTGAAGAGAAGAAAGCAGTGGAGCTCAAATGTACAAAACTTTCAAAGAAAGTATCTGATTTTGAGAAAGTTATTATCATGGAAAGAGATAAATCTAAAAAAGAGAAGATGTTTGAACAGAAGCATATTGGCTTATTCAAAGAAATATCAGACAAAAGAAAAAGTGTTGAGAAAGATTTTGAAGCTGAAAGAAAGATATTTGCAATAGAGATCAAAAAGCTTTCAAGGAAGCTATTTGAACTATCAACAACTACATTGAAAGAGAGAAGACGAAGTCTGACTTACAGAAGAAGATTGATTTACTCTCAGAGGAAAGAAACAACTTGTCAAACAAGATCACAAAACTTGAAGTAATCATTTTCAAGGTTTAATTGAGGGCACAACGAAGTCTAGATACAATTGCTTAATCACCTATGAATGATTCAACTGCTTCAGAATGTTCATTCAAGACAGCTTCAAGTTCACATTATTTAAATGTTTATAATAATCCTTTGTTTGTTAATTCATATGATAATATGTCTAAGCATAAAGATCAGATTCGTCCTATTAATCTTTTCTATGTTAAACCTATTGATGGTTCAGGTAACATCAGAAAGAACAAGTCTCAACAAAAGATGATTTGGAGAAGAAAAGATCAGAAAGATGCTTCAAAGTCATTTATTCCTACACCTCAACTGAACAAAAAGAACAATGCTCATAAAGGTAAATCTTTTGGTAAGCCTGATTCTTCATATTCTGTAAATCATTTAATCAGGCTAGCATAAAAGAAAATTTGTTGTTCTTACTATGGAACTGATGATTTTGTTAATAAGTATTATGCTCATAACTGCTATGGAACCTACAGAATCACTTCCCAAAAAAATGAACTTAAAAGATTTGAATCTAATGTGAAGTGGATTCCAAAATCTAACCACTTTGGACCCAAATACAAGTGGGTACCAAAACTTGTCAAATATGTTTTACAGGTACCACAGGTCTAGGGAGAGTGAGAGCATAGACTTCTGAGTAAAGCAGCTCAGGACTCGGACTTCAGTGTCATATGGAGTTTGACTTCTGAATTTACTTCAATCCTAGTAATTCAGAACTCAGTTTAATGATTAAGGATTGTGAAAATTTTAAGGGGGAACATATATTCTTTATATTTTCTACTGATATATTTTATGATTTTTCAGGGGAAGCTTATGTGAAAATAAAATTTTATTTTATCATTGTTTTAGGGGGAGAAAATTAAAAAGATAGGGATATTGATTTTTAACTGATATATTTTTAAGGGGGAGAAAAGAGAAAAGAAGAGAAATAATTGTTGTTTTGTGCTAATATACTTGACTTTTTACAGGTATTGAAGAGAGAATATATGATGTTTTGTCAAGGGGGAGCTTAATAGATTACATTTTATTTTCCTGTTCTTAATTGAAGGGGGAGATAAAATATTCATTTCAGGGGGAGTTAAGAATTTTACACTGAAGGTATATCATTCTAGTTCTTACTCTCAACATACTTTGAAAGAAGAACAACTTTCACGTATGTAAATTGTTTTCTAAATGTTAGAACCACTTCATGTTCTCAAACAATTTTATCAATTTCGAATTGTGATTTTAAATTATTTTTATTTGGAATTTTCATGCTTAAATGACCATGTGTTTCCAAAGATTAATACTTGTGTATTATCTTTTCTATATACTGTGAAGTATTCACACACACACCTGTTCAATACTTTTTATTGACTTTGTTATTACCACGTCTCATATAGAAACAATTTTCGGTGGTAATACCCTTGTTTGAATTTCACTCTTGATTGAGTATCAGACATCATTTCTATTTTGTTGTGCGTTCATCGTCAATATGTTTATATTTCTTTCATATAAACAAATTCCAGTTTTTGACACCCCAAGCTATTTATATTTCATGAAAGTTGATTTGATTGAACCAATGTCATATTCTCAAAACAATTCTCTTGGTTTCATTTCATTCATTCATTATTCTTGTTTTGAGAGATCTTCAATGTTCAAAAGCTCATACAAGAATAATATTCTTTGGAGCTTACATACATCTGACATATGTACTTCATATTTTGTGCTTAACTGTCTATGTTAAATTGTTGAGCAACACTATTCTTTTAGAACAAAATTCATGGTGTGTGCCCCAATAACAAACGATTCAATCAAGTAATACGAATAAACAGAAACGATTATGCAAACCTGATACGATTATACCAAAGAATCAAAGGATTACAAGCTTGCATCGATCTCTCTGTTTTCTTTCTATTGAGCGCCCTCTCTCTTTCTCTCTCTCTATCTCACGTACGGCTACCTCTCTCAATTAACAAAACTTAAACCTAATTAACACTAAACACTAAAATATTTATACATAGGCTAATAAGCCTAATGGGCTTGACAAGGTTTAGGCCCAAACAACTAAAACTAAACTTATTTAACAAAATATAAAACTAATAAATAAAATACGTAAACAGACTTTGACTATTTATTACAAAAGAATCCTAGACTATTTGTTGAGATGACTTTTCCAGCTTTGACTTCAGATTTCCATCTTCAGATAATGATGATCTTGAATCCAATAAAACTGTGCGTTAACAATCTCCCCCTTTGGATCAAGATCATTCTTTAAGCTCAGAAAAATCAATCTTCCTCTTTTTCTTCAGAAAGTAGCAATCTTCCCAATCGATGAGAATATCTCTTGGAAAGAAATTATCTCCAGTTTCAGCTCGGAATGCTTCAGCAAATCATCTTCAAAGAAAATTTCTTCAAAGCAGAATATCTTCAGAAATTCTTTCAAAAACTTTTTATCTCCGCATTTCTTGATTGACGCTTCTCCCCCTTTTTGATGAAAAGAGCAAAGAGTTCATCAAAAAGTTTCTTCAAGAAATATCTTCCACCATTGATCTTGCAAACAGAACCACTGAGTATCCGTCAATTCATTAAGATGTGCATCCAGATCTTTGCAAATCTAGACAATTTAGAAAATGAAATGTAACACCTGAATCAACAAATGAATCAGTTAAAATTGCCTGTCAGTAACATAAAGTCACTGTGTGTAACGAATACACAATATAAAGGAGCTTTTATGATGTTCACTCCCCCAGGGCTTCCATTCAATCATTGAAATACCACAAAGGTAATTTCTATGAACGTTATGACAAAGAAACAAATTCTTTGTGTGTTCGTGCAAGTGATAGAATAAATTAAGCATATGATGATTGCTTTTAAGGCTCAAAAAGTGTAAACCACTGAGACAACAGTTAGTTAAACACAGACTCAATGTCCATTAGTGAAGTGTGAAGGTGGGGCAGACTTCCTTCGTTTCAATATCTAGATTTTCCAAATGAAAAACAGATAGCATATGTGTTGCGTCCCCTTTGAAAATGAAACATTTTCTTGTTGAGAAGAAAATGAGTAGCTGGTGGGGTAATGTCAAGAGTTGGCATGGGCTAGTTGCCTGTTTCAATAATGTTCACCAAGAATTGTGAAGCATTAGAAATGTGGTTGCCCGACTCAGAAAGTAGTTGGTGCAGAGTTTAATATTCTTTTACTCTGTTCTCTCACCCTCTTTCTTTTTATCATTAAGATCACAACTAACCAAACTCTCTTTCAACATTTTCTCTCATCACACATCCCACACTCATTTCTTTTGACTCCTCACCTTCAATCACTAAAGGATTAACTTCTTGGGTAGGAAACACTGGTTAACGTGAATCCATAGAAGTTCATTTAAGTCCTAGCACACTGATCCCATGTTCTCCTATGAAGCACATGATGCTCAGATAGTTTAACTTTATCAGTTAAAGCTCAAAGATGAATCAGAAAACATTTAAAATCACACTTCCAAATCAAAAAATCTGATTGAGAATCGGGAAGTGGTTTGAACATTTAAGAACATGTTTTCTTATGATTGAAAGTTGTCCTTCTTTCAACCATGAATGAGATGAAGAAAAGAAATTATACCTTTCAAGTACAGTCTCACATCTCGCGAAGCCAAGCTTAAAGTCATAAAGATATGAACTTTGAAGTATCTCTCAACCTACAAAAGTCTAAAAGTCTAGTCAAAGTAAATTTATTCACTGAAATTGAAATGACATAAAGCAGTAAAACAATTAATGTACGAGTTCTGATCAGAAATAATCAGAAGTCATCGTCATACTCTTTTTACTCGTAAGCTCCCCCTCAAAACATGCATCAGTAACAAATTATCAGTAAGTACAATGCATTTAATTATGCTCCCCCTCAAACTAACATTGACCATCTATAAGATACTTCTCACACTCCCCCTGAGATCATGAACAAACTATTAAAGAGCAGGTATCATGCGAAAATAATAATAAAGAGATGAAACAGAGACACAATAAGAAACTTTAATAGGTAACCAACGATTAGGTCTTAAGATTTAGCATACCAAGTCTTGAGACAAGAAAATTAAATCTCTTTTCGTCTAAAGGTTTGGTAAACAAATCTGAAAGCTGATAATCGGTTTTTACAAAGTAAAGTTCAATTGTTCCCTTTTCTACATTATCTTTTATAAAATGATACCGGACATCTATGTGTTTGGTCCTAGTATGCTGAACAGGGTTAGCGGTAATCGCAATAGCGCTCTTCGAATCACAATAGATCGGGATTCTATTAAATTGAAATCCATAGTCTCTCAGTTGTGTTCTCATCCACAAGACTTGAGAACAGCAGCTAGCAGCAACTACATATTCCGCTTCGGCCGTTGATGTGGATACACATAATTGCTTCTTCAAAGCCCAACTGACGAGTTTATCTCCGAGGAATTGTATATGACCCGAGGTGCTTTTCCTGTCTAACATGCAACCAGCATGATCTGCATCTGAATAAGATGTTAGTTCAAAGCTTGTATCCTTAGGATACCACAGACCAAGATCTGCGGTCCCCTTCAGATACCTGAAAATCCGCTTTACAACAGACAAATGGGATTCTTTAGGATTGGCCTGATATCTAGCACATAAACATGTAGAAAACATTATATCCGACCTACTAGAAGTAAGATACATTAAGGAACCTATCATCCCTCTATAAGTCCTAACATCAACAGCTTTTCCCGAAAGATCGGTGCCAATCTTAGTACCAGGTGCCATTGGGGTACCAATCGGTTTACAATTTTCCATTTTGAACTTCTGAAGAATATCCAGAATGTATTTAGATTGATTGATAAAAATCCCCGTTGAAAATTGTTTGACTTGCAATCCGAGAAATAAATTCATCTCTCCCATCATGCTCATCTGAAAACGTGACACCATGAGGTTTGCAAAGTTCTTACAGTACTTAGGATTTGTAGAACCAAAAATAATATCATCCACATATATTTGAATAAGAATGATATCGCCTTTATCCTTTTTAATGAAAAGAGTGGTATCAACCGTACCTTTTGTAAAACCTGACTTGACCAAGAATTGAGATAGAATATCATACCAGGCGCGAGGAGCTTGTTTCAGTCCATAAAGAGCTTTATCCAAGATGTAGACGTGGTTCGGCTTATCTGGATTTACAAACCCTTCTGGATGTGAGACGTAGACTTCTTCCTTGAGTACTCCATTCAGAAAAGCTGTCTTCACATCCATTTGATAGACGGTGAAGTTCTTGTGGGCTGCGTAGGCTAAGAACATCCGAATCGCCTCTATACGTGCCACTAGAGCATAAGTCTCATCGTAGTCTATCCCTTCCTCTTGCCTATATCCCTTGGCGACAAGTCGTGCTTTGTTTCGGATAACGGTGCCATCTTCATCTTTCTTGTTTTTGAACACCCATTTCGTACCAATGATGGTTTTACCTTGCGGTTTAGGTACGAGTCTCCAGACTTTCAGTGCTTCAAACTGATTAAGCTCATCTTGCATCGCAGTTACCCAATCTGAATCGGCAAGGGCCTCAGATACGCGAGTAGGCTCGATCTTGCTCAGAAAGGATTCATACATACATAGATTTGATGTGGCAGACCTAGTTTGCAACGGTGCAGAAGGATCTCCAATAATTTGATATACCGGGTGCTCTTTGGTCCACTTATGTTCATGAGGGAGTGGATTAGATGCATGTTGATCATTGTCAGCATCTAGGAATCCACTGTTATCGCCTTCAGATGGTTCAGAATTAACGGGGGTTTCAGTTGAAGTAGTCGTTGCAGAAGTGGCAGTAGGTACAACTTGGCAGTCTGTTGATCAGTCCTTACAGTACATCCTACAGAGTTAGCTACTTCTGTCTCATCAGTGTTGGTCACAACTTCAACTGTTGGAGTAGGCCTTTGAATTGGAACTTCTTGCTGAATCGGGGAATTTGATTCAGTAGAGATATCGGAAGTGGTCAGATGAGTAGTCATCGAGTCTTCTATCCTGTCAACCACAACAGAGTTAGGGAAATTAGATCTAAGAAATTCATCATAGAACAGTTCAAATAATAAATCCAAATCAGATAATTTAGAAGTAGACGAAGAAGAGTCATCTGATTTGTTCTCATGAGGTGCGGGTCCTGGACTGGTTGGTCCAGAAGCTAATACTCCAGTAATTATGGGTTCTGAACTGATGTGCTCAGAAGCCATTTCCTCATCGAATTTAACATTGACGCTCTCGATCACAGTCTTCGACTTCTTCAAGTAAACCCGATATGCAGTAGATGTAGAGGAATAACCAACGAAGATGCCTTCATCCGCCTTAGCACTGAACTTGTTCAGATTCTCTCGGTCGTTTAGAACATAACATGTACAACCAAAAACATGAAAATATTTAATGGTTGGTGTTCGGTTGTTGATCAACGCATACGGAGTCTTCTAAAATCAGCGGTGTATCATGGAGCGATTCTGAGTGTGACACGCAGTCGATACAGCTTCAACCCACAAAAATATAGGTAAGTCAGATTGGCTGAGCATTATCCGAGCGGCCTCGACAAGTGTACGATTTCGCCTTTCGACGACTCCGTTCTGTTTAGGCGTGCGAGCAACAGAGTATTGATGTGATATACCGACCGACTCGAGATGTTATTCAACTATCTTGTTCTTGAACTCTGTGCCGTTGTCAGTTCTGAGAATCTTGACTTGTTTTTGCAGATTGACTTGGGTCGTCTTCAGAAATGTAATGAGAATATCGGGAGTCTCATCTTTAGACCGTAGAAACTTAACCCAAGTGTATCGCGTATAGTCGTCCACGATAACTAGTACATACTTCTTTCCTCCTAAACTTTGCGTTCGCATAGGACCGCATAAGTCCATATGCACCAACTCTAAAGGAGAGCTGGTACTCGGCTCAGGCTTTGGTTTGTGTGGGGCTCTCTTCATCTTTCCCTTTTCACACGCTATACACAGGTGTTCTCTTTCATACTTCAGCTCTGGAAGTCCTTTCACTAACTTTCCACTGACCAGCTTGTTGATATACCGAAAGTTGAGGTGAGAAAGCCGTCGATGCCATAACCAGCTTTGTTGCATCGAGGCCTTTGATAGTAGACAGACCTGATTGTCAGCCTGAACCTTTGACACATTGATGGTGTAGAGGTTTGACTTGCGAGTTTCGACCAAGAGTTCTTTTCCTTCTTTAGTACGTATTTAACATGTCTTGGCCTTGAAATTTACCTCTAAGTCTTTGTCGCAGAACTGGACAATGCTGAATAGTTTGTGCCCTAAGCCTTCAACGTAACTCACCTTCTTGATTGTGAGATTTTCGTGTACAACATCACCATATCCCAGAATTGGTGAGAACTGATCATTCCCAAAACGAACGGTGCTGCAATATTTGTCCGTAAAATTAGACAACATACTCTTCTGCCCGGTCATATGCTTGGAACAACCGCTATCCAAGTACCACATATGACGGGTCTGCACAACACAAATCAAGAAAGAAGAGGTTTAGGAACCCATTTAAAAATGGGACCTCCACTGTTAGTACTTGATTTTGGCACCCATTTAAACTTGGGTCCGCTTTTTCTTTGAAAACCAGAAGCATAATAAGACGAATGATAATGATAAGATGAAACATTATATGAACCACACCAAACATCAGAATATTTACGAGAAGCATAATCACATTCACCATAATTTAAAAACATTTTATTAGATGGTGCTAACTGGAATAATTGCTTTATAGAGTACTTCTTGCGAGAATCAACAAGATTAGATTTAAAAGTAGCAACATTCACAATCACATCATCTTTACTAGAAGTCTTTTTATTCAAAATAAAACTAGAACTAGATTTATCTTTCTCGTCTATCTTCTGTTTCGGTATCCATGCAGTCTTAACTCCAACCCTTTGCTTTCTCAAATCTGAAACATTTGAAACTTTAGAGTTAGAATGATGAGAATTAAGAGAATGCTTCTTCTTTGGCTTACCAGTGGGGATCGGTTTCTGTGAATGCTGAGATTTTATTTTCTTACTTTTCGCTTTCTTTGATTTCACAGAAACTGATTTATCAACTTTCGTTGATGTTTCACCTTTTTTAAACACACTGGGTAATCCAAAAGAATTAACAACACAAGATGAATGATCAGGAAGTTTAGAAGTAAAATCAAATTGAGCAACACAATGATTCAAAATACCATTAGAGTTTAAGAAATTAAGATCATTCTCAAGTGAACTAGACCTGTCATCAGAATTTAAAGCCTTGGAAAATTTAGGAAAATTAGTATTTTTTGAACACTGTTGAAAATACAGTTTGTTCTAAGTCCATCAAAATTCTTTCTTCTGTAAGAGTATTCTCGAGTTCAGAAATTTTACTTTTCAAGACTAGAGGAGGGACGTAAAGCTTACCTTCGATGGGTTTAGCCTCCAACTCTTTTATAGAATAACTCTCAAAGTAATCATTTGAAAGAAATTTTGATTTATTAGAACTATAACTGTTATTCAACTTCTCATAGCGAAATGGAAGTTGAACTTTAGCTGTGTTCTTTCTTTTATTATATTCCTTGGCTTTATCTTTTTCAGACAGACTAGTCCAAAAGGGTTTGAGTTCCTGATGTTGAGGAGCCAACAACATAAACCCAAAGTCAGAAAGTGCAGACACTTCAGATATACCCTTTTTAAGATGATGTGGGTTCTTGTAACCAAGTCCCCAAGTATCAGGTTTCTCTTTAGATTTGTTCAAATGAATAGTGTGTTCAGTTTGACCTAAAGAATGTAATTTCTCTTCCAAAGCATTCACCTTGTCTATTAAAGAATTCTTTTCTTTGGAAGTAGAAAAATACCTTTTAGAAATCTCTATAGACTTAAACTCACATTATCTATACTTAGAAACAGTTTCAGATAACTCTTTATGAATTATAGTCTTTTCATTAGCGCAGGTGTCTATATTTTTATGCAAAGTTTCAATTAATACATTTTTCTCAGCAATATCATTACAAAGTTTGTGTATAGATTGATTTTTCTCATTTATGACACCTTTCTCTCGCTTCAGTTTAGACTATAATTCTTGGAGTTTAGACATCATGGCATGCATTTGGTTCAGAAAATCAGATTCGGTTAAGTTACATACCTCATCATTGTCTCCATCATCAGAATCAGCTTCAGCTTCTGACTGGTTCTTCCCCATCAAGCACAGGTGTGCTGTCTCGTCCTTCTCTCTTCATCAGATTCTTGGTCCGAATGGTCGAGCCAATATTCATCCTCAGCCATCAATGCTTTCCCAGCCTCTTGTTGCTTGGCTAGAAGCATCTTGTTCTTGTAATATTCGGAGTTTCGGACTTTTGGTTTGCGGCAGTCCTTGGCAAAGTGGCCGAGTCTGCCACAGTTGTAGCACTTCATCGGTCCTTCCTTCTTGAACTCTTCGGCTCCAGCCTTCTTCTTTTCTTCTGGTCTCTTGTCTTCAACTTTCTCCTTATGCTTGTAGTTATTAGGACCAGACGAATATATCTGACTATTGGAGTTTGGCTTTTTATAGAACTTCTTTTGGAAAGCCTTGGTTAACATTAGCATGGTTTCCATCAGTTGTTCACAATCGTCAGAGTCAGACTTTGCCTCGCTATCAGCTTCTTCTGATTCAGATTCTATAACTTTCTTCTTCTTAGACTTCTTGACCACAAGAGCAACTGGATCAGCAACTGCTTTATCAGCCTTCTTCATTTCTGCCTTGATTTCATCCACCTCTTCCTCATTCTGTTTGAGGATTTCATAAACTTCATGAAGTGGAATGTCGTTCAGATCTTTCAACTGCCTCATCTGTCTAGCAAATCTCTTCCACTCGGGCTGAAGGTTGCTGAGAAATTTCACATTCAGCTCAACTTGAGATTTTTTGATCTTGTTCTTGCTGAGCTCGTTCAGCAATGTGACAAATCTGTCATAAGTGGCTTCGAGTGATTCTCCAGCTTTGGCTTTGAATTCTTCATAATTATTCAAGTAGTTGGAGACTTTGAGTTGATTACCGACATTAGATCCGATCATTATCTTCTCCAACTGATCCCACATTTGCTTACCGGTAGCGTTGTAGCTGTCAATCTTGACATATATTTCATTCGGTATGCCTTGGAGAATAAATGATCTTGCCAGCTTGTCACCCTTGTGTCTCTTCAGTTGATCTTCAGAATATTCACCAATAGGTAATTTATACTTTGTCTCTTCTTCTTCACCATTTTCTCCAGCTACAGTGAGAACCTTGGTCGGAGGTGACATGATTCATTCTTTCAGAGATTTTCTGATATAATCTCCCAAATCATGTCGATCGATGAAGTCCAAGAATCTGTCCTTCCATTGCTCGTACTCCCCCTTGAAGAGTACTGGTGGCTGCACATCTGTTCCAATAGCAAGAGCTTCCCGAGACATTCTTACTGATACGATTAGTCACAGAACTGATAAGAAACTTGAATTGATCGTTAGTCCAGATAAAATTTAATCACACAAGAAATTTTGTCCCCCTAGGCAGACTTAGCACGGGGGTGGACTCTGTGTGTACCGGTCGAACAAATGTGAAGCCGGTATACTTGTGGAGTGCTCGAACGGTATAGGAACAATGATTGGCGCAAACAGTGGAGTGTTCGACCGATATACTTGTTCGACCGGGGAAGTGCAAAGACCGGTAAAGTGCTTAGACCGATAGTGTGCTTAGACCGATAGTGTGCTTAGACCGATAGTGCTTAGACCGGTATAAGCATGAACCGATATTCTATTAGACCGATATTGGTCTTTGACCAGTAATGATCTTCGACCGGTAAGAAAGACCGATAGAATGCGGTCGACCGATAAAACACAAAGACCGATATGCTCTTAGACCGGGGTGGACTGTGTGTGTACCGGTCGAATTTATGGACCGATAAAAAGGTATTTGACCGGAAGTGGCTTAGGACCGATAAAACACAAAGACCGATAATAACAAAGACCGATATGTTCTTGATACTGTATCGACCCAAAAGCCAAAATCAACCCAGAAAACACTCGATATCACGAATTAAACTACCAAACTTTGCCAAAACAATTGATTAACCAACTAGAACTTATTGCAATCAATTAATTTCAATAAAAACCACTTTAAGAAGAATTCGATTGATGACACAGTGTTGACTCTTGAACGAACCCAGAACAGCAAAAATCATCAAATAATTAAACTAAAACGATGCAATACTCAAATCAAACAGTACCCAATCAAGATATTAATCAAACCGATCACAAATCAATTAATAATTACTTGATTACCAATCACACAATAAATTTTTTTTTTAATCTTTGACAGATAACAGAACCGAAAAACAAAAATTCAATTCAATCTGTACTCGCTCTGATACCAATTGTGTGCCCCAATAACAAACGATTCAATCAAGTAATACGAATAAACAGAAACGATTATGCAAACCTGATAAGATTATACCAAAGAATAAAAGGATTACAAGCTTGAATCGATCTCTCTGTTATTCTTTCTATTGAGCGCCCTCTCTCTTTCTCTCTCTCTATCTCACGTACGGCTACCTCTCTCAATTAACAAAACTTAAACCTAATTAACACTATACACTAAAATATTTATACATAGGCTAATAAGCCTAATGGGCTTGACAAGGTTTAGGCCCAAACAACTAAAACTAAACTTATTTAACAAAATATAAAACTAATAAATAAAATACGTAATAAGACTTTGACTATTTATTACAAAAGGACCCTAGACTATTTGTTGAGATGACTTTTCCAGCTTTGACTTCAGATTTCCATCTTCAGATAATGATGATCTTGAATCCAATAAAACTGTGCGTTAACACATGGGAATCAGTGTGAGTGCTTCAGAACTTCTATGGATTCACAATAACTGATGTTTCATACCCAAGAAGTTATCCTCGAGTGATTGAGGGGAGAGGGGTCAAATTCAGAGAGTGGGTGTGTGCTAAGGTAAAATGGAAAAGAGAGATTGGTTAGAAGCGAAATTAAATGTTTAAAAGAAAGAGGGTGTGAGAACAAAGTTAAAAGAATATGAAAACTCTGCACCAACTTTTTCTGAGCCGAACAACCACATAATCTGTTGTTTCACATTCTTTGGTGACCTTCATTGAAACAGGCACTAGTCCATACCAACTCTTGCATTAAACCCCACCAGTTACTCATCTTTTTCTTAAGAAAAGGATGTTTCAAATTTTATTGGGGTAGAAACACATAATCTATCTAATCTTTACTTGAAAGATTTTGATATCGAAAAAGAAGGAAAGTTGCCCCACCTTCGACCTTCAATCATGCACATTGAGTCCATGTAATACTGTTGTTGACTCAATGGTTTACATATTTTTGAGCCTGATAAAGCAATCTTTATGCTTAATTATTTCATACACAAGCACATTCACACAAAAAATTCGTTTTTCTGTCAGAACGTTCATAGAATTACCTTGTGTTATTCAATGAGTGAATGGAAGACCTGGGGAGTGAACATTACTAAAGCTCCTTGTACAGTACATCCATTGTACTAAGTGACTTCGTGTTACTTACAGACAAATTAACTGTATCATTTGTTGATTCAGGGTTACCATTCTTAATTTGTCTGAATTTGAAAAGATTCGGATAAATACCTTTTATGAATTGATAGATCCATGCTCTAACCAGATCAGATGAAGATTGTTATCTTATCCTAAAGAGGGAGATTTTATCAAAGATGGTGCTGAAATTGTTAAAGTTTTGATGATTTTGATATCTCATCATTCATAAAAAAAAGGGGGAGATTATTCAAAGTTCAATTTCAGAACAAAGAAAAGTCAAGTGAAAATTATAAAGAGGTTAAGAGTTCAAGGATTTTAAAGTCAGATTTCTATTCCTTTGATAAAAAGGGGGAGAGCAGTCAAATTTCAAAAGTTCAAAGTCAAAGCAAAGTCAGATAATTTCAAGATGTTATCAAGAAGAAAAGATTATTTGGGAAGTCTGAAAGATTGGTGCACATCTTTGTTCAAAGGGGGAGATTGAAAAAGATTTAAAGTTTTAATGTGATAAAGTTTGTAGAAAGATGAAGTAACTTTGTTGAGAAGAATTGCAAAGAAGAAGATTTACTTAAAGTTTCAAGTTATGAAAGCTACAAAGTTGAATATTTTTCAAGAGAGAGAAGACCAGATGATTAGTGTCAAAAAATTTAATCTTGAATCCAAAGGGGGAGATTGTTGAGTCAAATATTGTATTCAAGATTAAAAAGGGTCAAAGTTGTAATTGTTGTAAAAGTTGTGTTTATAAAATAGTGTAAGTCAAAGTGTTTGACTTTGACATTTTAGTTTAAGTTGTAAAGTCAATTAGTTTGACCATATAAATAGATTGAGTCCCTTGTAATCATTAGGAACAAGACATGCAGACATTACAAATTCTAGAGAGAGAGAGAGAGAGAGAAATACATAGTAAGAGACTTGTGACACTATTAGATTTGTGACTAAAAGAAATCATTGTAATTCAAAGATTCATTCAATAAAAGATGATTTCTACATTTGAGTGTGAATTAGTAGCTTGAATCTGGAACAACAGAATCGATACGTCCAAATTTGGGATTTCGCACACAACTTCAGTTCCGTGAAAGAAAGCATTTTACTGAAGTTAACGCCACAACAACATGAAGCCCATCTAATTACAAGAACCACTCATTTTGTCAACTTAACGCAAGGTCATCCTTGAACATCACATTAAACTCACAGTTATGACTTCCTTTATCAGATAACACACAATCCAAAAATCACTTCTCTTAACATGGCATACGTCTAGCATAAGAAAACTTACCCACAATGTCATCAACCTATGCTTATACATAATTATTTAGAAGAAAACTTCCACAATCCATCATCTGAAGAATTCACCAACCCAAGCTGAACCAATCCTGAAGACATACATTCAAATTTTCACCGCATCCAACAATCGTCCAACTATATTTGAAATAAATTCAAGCTTCACTCGCTCAACAAGAAGGAGTGACCATTCTCACACAATGTGATCCCAAAAATCAAGTCATAACAATCAAATCATGCAAAAGAAATATAACAATAAATGAAATCAAGATGAGAGAAAATGTGTCTGTCATATATCTCTTAGACATGAATTACAAAGATACGCTTACAAGATTACAAACTTACTAACTTGGACGCTTACAAAAAAAAGAAAGCAAAGACTTATATATGGGTCAAACAAGCCTTGACCTCACATAAAGTCAACATACAAAAGACAATACAATCATTCTAATTGACTCAAAACTCTAGGTCTAACAATCTCCCCCATTTTGATCAATTAGACTTTCTTGAACTAGTCCATCTCCGCATGCTTGTCTTTCTCATCCCCATGTATCCTTCAAACCTTCTTATGGCCTGCCTGAATCTTAATATATCCTTGATGGCATCTATCACATTCTCTGTCCATCCGACGCCAATGGTCATTTTCTTGTAACCTCTTCTTCTCACTTTTCTCATATACCTCTTCCAACTTATTTAACACATCTTCAAGAGTACCATCAGAGAACTTATGAATTTCAGCTTCTCTCATGTACCTCTTCTCCTTTTTGAAATCATTCTCATACACAACACCAAGTTCTGGCTCTCTTAGCATTGTGTAGAGTGGTGTCTCTTCAAGTAATGGATGTGTAAAGTCTGGCTTTAGAATATTGATTCTATTCTGATTTATCTCAATTCCTAGTTGTAAGTCATGAAGATAAGTATGGTAGATGTGCCTTTGAATGAATCTTTTGATAGTAACAAGACCAAAAATAATCTCTGGATGTCTAATAGTTCAATGAATTCAGGATAGCATATTTTCTTGTACTTCATCATGGTTACTTTGATAACTTCCAGAATTTCAGACTTGATTTGACATCTTTTCTTGTTCTTAATATAATCTGTAGCATCTGAATATAATCTTTCTGATACTCTGGAGTTTGATCTTTAATTCCCAAAAGACGAGCTTCATCCAACTGTCTGATGTAGCTAACAAAAATCTTAACTCCTTCCTCCAGACGAGGAACATGTAACATACGTCTAATCCTTCTTATTTCTTGAATGGACATTCCTTCTTCATCATAACCAGTAAAAGGAATAGAACTTTCAGCTTGAGAACTTGAAGTTCCTGTTTCAGCTGGGAACTTTGGCACTATGGGAGGCTCGCTTACAAACTCATTCTGTACCAATGGACTATCATAATTTTTCTGGTACGACAACTCTTCTTCAACTTGAACATTAGCAGTACCGGTTTCCAGATTAACATTATGCTCATCCTCAGAAGTTTGAGAGATATTAGGATCAGAAGAGAATTCATGAAATGATGGAATAGTCTGAACATCAGAAGGTTCTGGCATCTTCTCATGAATGGGACTTAGGTGAAGTCCTTCAGGTGTACTCTGTTCAAACATAACATTCAGAGCATCTTAGTATCTATCTTCAAAGAAATTATCCAGAACACTTGCTTCATTCATCGGAATCTCTTCAGATTTGTTGACAATGTTATAGATATCTTCTCCTTCATTGTCATATGAATCAAGATCAATCCAAATATGTTTCTGACCTTCTTCTTTCATCTTCCAATAGAGATCATACTTTGCATGGACCTGCTCAAGAGTATCATCATCCAATACAATAACAGCAGGTTGAGACAAACCTGTAAACTCCATGATCTCTTCCATAGTTGCAACCTTAGGCTTTTCTACCCTTGGTTCAACACTTTCCTTAGCATAAATCACCAATTGCAACTGATTTTGCCTTGATCTATCAGCATCATCAGCTCCCCTTTCACCTCCTTCATCGGTTTCAGCTCTGATTTCCATGAACACAACACCTTCAGAGCTTTCTGCAATTTGTTTCCCTCTTATCTCCCCCTCATGATCATTATCAGAATCATGATCATGCTCTCTAGTGGAAACAGATGCTTGGGCTTTTCATGTTGTTTGAACTACCTGTTTAAGATCAGATAGAGCAAACATGACATCAGATTTAAAAGAATTAAATTCTGTGGCACTAACCAAATCTGTTAGGTTTACAGATTGTGGCGGTTGATTTTGATGGTGGGATTGCATAAGGGTAAGAAGATCTGCGTCATGCTGAGAATCCAGAGCTTGAGATAACAACTTGGCTAACAACAAGGATTTCAGCTCATCAACGGATAAATCAGCAGGTTCAGTGTTTGGGATTTTCTGACTTGGAATAACAGGCTCAGTTTCAACAACTGGATTCTTTCCTTTCAAAAGCCTCTTTAGATCTCCAACCTCCTTTTCAACTTTCTCCATAATCCTGGTTTCAATAGCCTTTAAGGCGCCGTCGAATATTTCCTTTGACACAAAGTCTGGGTTAGTAATGCCGGTATCACTTAGATTAACCGTTTTCATGACAACTGATGAATCAATTGCATGGTCTGTGTTCATTGTTGGCAAAGACGTATCGATGACAGGACTTCCAACCGATCCTTGTAGTCCAGATTGCGGAGCTACTACGGTTGTTCCGATCGGGTCACGAAGACTTCTGATGGTACCTGTAAGAAAATGTGACCTAGGAATAACAATTGGCAATTCAAATGGCACTAGACTCGATTGTGAATGAAATGAAGTTGAGAACCGGGGTAGGTGTTCTCTATTTTCAATACCTTGATTGTCCGAATGAGAACCCGGTAGACGTTGTGCTATATCCCCGTGAGAACATGAAACTATTTCTTGTTGAGAAGAAATAGAGTGGATGGCCTGGGTGTGCGAGTGCATAAGTGGACTACTTATGTCTTGTGCATCTGTACGCAACACATGCGATGGAGCACTTGATGTGGTTGTCCTTTTGGATAGGTAGGTTCGGGTATACACACGCTCACTCTCACCATGTTCTTTTCCTTCCCTTTCACTCTCTTTCTCAACATTTTCTACTTTATCTCCCTCAGTTCCCCTTATTTCACCAGTTACTGCATCTATAATGGAATCAACTTGGCGTTTCTCTTCTACTTCCATGGCTTCAGTACCATAGAATGTAGCAAATACATCTACATCACAAAGTATATCAGCTTGGGTCTCAACAAACTCACTAGATTCATCATCAACAATCTCAACAACTTCAGTATCATCTACAGACTTAGAAGTTTCAACATGAACAACATTAGCATCATTATCATGATCAGGATCGAAATTCAAACAAGAATTTAATTCACACACACTCAGAAACAATGCTAAAGAAGTTGCGGAAAAACACTTTAACACTAACAATCAATGAAACAGTATATCATACTCAAATCACAAGTTTATATTGATTCAACTTGATGATTACACACAAAACCTCAATATGTTGAACAGGCTCAACAGACGTTCTATACTTCTCTATAGAAAGGATCTAAACTAGTATATACAAAACTGAAATTATGAATGAAATTATTTATTACTATCAAATACTTCTATACTATATATACAAAACTGAATACGAGATAATTATCAAAATACAATTGATCTTCAGCATCAATACCATAATTATCTTCAGTCTTATCTTCAACTTGTCTTTATCTCCAAATCATCTTTATCTTTAGAAGCAGCACTAATTATCTTCAGAAGTATTAATCATCTTCAGCAGTATTAATCTTCGGCAGTACTAACTACTAGCAGTACTAACTCTCCAAGCAGTACTGACTATTCAAGTAGCAGCACTAACTCTTCAAGCAGTATTAATTCTACTAGCAGTAGTAATCTTGATAGTCTGGCAGTAGTAATTACTTAGCAACATTAATCAGCAGCATAAACCATACTTAGCATATTTAGACCCAACAATTACCATCATTGTCATCATCATCCTTATCTTGATCATCATCAGCTGATCCACCAACAGAATCTGATTCAGTTTCCTCATCATCATCTTTTGAACTAGTAGGAGAAGGCACTAGACTTGTATCACTATCATTATCAGCATGTTCATCATGTGCAAGATCCAGATCTTGTTCAGAGCCATGACCTTCATCGACCGGAGGTGTCACTATACGTAGGGTAACAACCCGTGACCTTGATGCCTCTAGTCGTGGTCTCTGACCCTCACCAGAACCCCTCTCAGAATTTTTGCTCTTCGCACCCCGTTTCTGAACCCCCTCGGTTGCAGAAACCCTCACAGACTCCACTCTCCTATGGGTTGAGCCTGGGGTAGGAATGACCGGTTCTGGTCTTCCCATAGACTCTCTATAGGTTATCACACTCTCACCTTCTGGATCTGCATAGTCTAGAAGTGCTTCAGGCATAGGCATACTAAACGAAAACTCTTTCTTCTGCCTCATCAAGTACCTCATTTCACTGACAGGAGCATGTGGATGATTAATTTTGGTTGGTATGTTTCTGTTACTTCTCAACATGCTTCGGACAATAAGCGTCATGAATCTTTGATAAGGAATATAGTTCGGAGCTTTAGCAGACTTCTTGGCCACCACTTTCTCATACAGTTCAGTCCACAATATATGAGCATAGTCAATATGCAAGTCATGAACCACTGAATAGAACAATTTCAGAATATGACTGTTGGCATTATCTGATCCAAAATTCTTAGCAGTGAGGCACCGATTGATCACAGAGAACAAAGTATAGTAGAACGAAGGTAGATTGTTTTTCTTGAACTGGCTCACTTGAGTAATCTGTCTTACATACCCCATGTCTCTAATGCCTCGGAGTACTTCAGCTTCAGAAGGTAACTCATCATAACTTGTTCTGCCTTCTCTTGATGTCTCAGATGGAAGACTAAAAGTTAATCTCAGCCTCTCTGGTGTGAGAATAGATGTAAAGTGGTCAATTTCCAGCTTGAAGATCTGAACTCTGACTCCGTTTACGTTCATGTGAGAAACCCTGATGGTTTTCGAAGCTTGTTGTACATAGAGTTCTGGAACAACAACTTCAGCAGTAAGAGCATCTCTAAGTGGATGGTTTCTCAAGATATCCAGTACCAAAGGATCAATGCGAATAGTGAACTGTAGATGATGATTATTTGGCTGCTGTGGTTTCATTTCAGATGGTGATATCAGGAATTGATCAGGATTCACATCTTGTGGAATTTGAAAATCAGATCGGGATGATGGCATTGGGCACTGCTCAGAAGCTTGCTGTGCTTCTGGTGACTTTTCACCGGTATGAACTTGCTGATCAACTGATTGATCTTCCATTTGTACCTGAAAAGATTTAACAATTTTCAACAAGGTTCAAATGTGTTAGTGAAAAATCAAAAACAAAATGAGTTTTGGACATGAAAACCAAGTTTTGAAATTCACTAAGTCCATAATTCTCTAGACAGGCATCTGCGAATTCTATACTTAGGAATTCTTGGAAACAATCAAGAATTCGTTAGAAAGAAATTCGTAAACTCAAGAATTCGTAAGAGTCAGAATCAAGAATTCTTTACTTAGAAAGAATTTTGACAATCAAAACAACTCCATAATTCGTAAAGAGCAATTTCACGAATTCTATACTTGGAAAAAATAAACATGAAGTCCAGAATTCGTAAGATGCACTGTATTATCAAGAATTCGCAAAACTCATATTTTCTTGAAAAAGTTTTAAGTGTTCATAATAATCCCAAGAACACCTTTAAACCTTCAAACTCAAACCCAGATTCAAGAATCTCAAATTTTGAATTTTAACCTAATATATTTACTCTGTTAGGATCGATTTAGTGTAAAATCTGATTTTATGCAAACAAAACCAAGATTAATGAACTTTCGAACTTTTAATTTTGATTTATCAGTAAGAACCTGATGAAAAGTCGAAAAGTCAGTTTGTATTTTAATCCCAACAAATATTAATATTTTTTAGGTCAAAATGAAAGAATTAGGGTTCGATTTCAGTCTATTGTTGTTCCTGTGATTCGAATGTACACTTAACACTTTATCAAGAACAAGATTTAACAAAAATATTTAAGAGTTCACGAGTTCTTTAAGAACAGTCATACGAATCGACAAAGACTCGAATCGAAAACAAAATCCAGTTAGGGTTCCCTGCACAAAATCAAACAACAAGATCGATATTATACGAACAAACAAATCAACAAGAAAATACCTTCTGGAACGAGGAATCGAAGAAATCAGATGAACTAGAAAAATCGCAATCAAGGGTTTTGGAGAGGGTGTACACTAAAGAATTCGTATGCCAAAAGAATTATGCGAAAAAGTGAAGTTTCTGTAGAAACTACTCTATATATACTCAAGAATGAGATGACACGTGGCACGAGTTAATTGGACCATCAACTTTTCGCAAGAGACACTGAAATGAATTGTCTTAGAAAAAATAAGACAAAGTGTGTGAGAATTCTCAAAGGACAATTCTGCGAATTCTGTGCAAGAATAACAAGAATTCGTAAAGGTGTGTGTTGCAAATTCTTCACATTTCGCAGAAACACTTATGCCAATTGTTAGAATTCGTGATACTCACATCTGCGAATTCTCAAGAATTCGTATCTCTCACATATGCGAATTCCTGACTTAGCCAATTTCCAACTTTTTGAAAAAAACATTCTAAATGAGGAAACTTGCTAATTTTGAAAATTTGTCAAAAATAGAAACTTTCCATAAATGGAGGCTTTCTAAAAATGACATTTTTACACTATTTTTATTCCAAAAACATTTTCACACACACAGCACACTTACAACCCTTTTCAGATTTTACCATAAAGCTCCCCCTTGACTTAATGTATGTTCCTTCTGTTCCTTGACATTTGATGTATTTGTCTGTCTGATTTTGCTGCTAGGCTCCCCCTTGACATTATGTGGACCTTTTGAACAACTATACAAATACGTTTCCCCTTCATACTTGCATCCAGATAAAAATGTGACAATTAAGAATAGTACATTCTCCCCAAACATTTCATTCTCTTATAATGCAAAATATGACATTTAATCTTAAAATTTCTTGGTATGATTTGGCAATCAAGATCATCAGTATCTTGACATTGAAGTTTGAGTCCTACATTGCTTTGTCTAGAAGTCATAGTCTTGAACATTGAAGATTGGGTCCTAAACTGCTATGTTTAGAAGCCGTTGTCTTGCTCACTCCTTCTTGATTAGAGTATCTTGCATCACAGGTTGAATAGGTTTTGGTACCCAGATGAGTTTGGGTCCAGTCTGGTTAGTATGTGGAACATTTAGTGAATGGTTTCCACCTCTGTGATAAGCAGTATCAGTAAACTTCTTCTTTGAAAAATATCTTTTATAGATGTGTGCTTTATGAACAAAATCATTACTGCAACAGTATGAATAACAAAGTTTTCTTTTTTGCTAACCTGATTAGATGCTGATTTGACTTGATAGCATCAGGTGCAAAAGATTTACCTTTCTGTGCTCTGTTCTTTTTCTTCAATTCATCTTCTGCAGATGATTTCTGATATTTAACTGATTCAGGAGAACCTTTAACAACCCAAATCATCTTCTCTTTCTTAGAAGCATTGAATCCATAAGCATATCTATCAACAGATTTGACATAAAATGGACTAAAAGGTTTAATCTGATTTGGTTTCAAAACTTCAGATTTAACATTTTGTTTCTTGAAAACCATCTTTTGATATAAGCTATCTACTGATTGAAAGGAGCACACTGATTCACTTGCATCACCATCATAAGAAGATAATACATATGTATCAGATGCTAACTTGTCAGATAAATCAGAGTTAGCTTTCTCAAGTTGACTGATCTTGTCTTTCAACTTGGCTTTTTCATTACAAAGCTTGTAAAATTTGCTTTACATTTCAGATTTAGTCTTCTGTCCCTTTTGTATATCTGTTGACAGGACAACTAATTTGTCAGAAAGTTCAGAAATCACAGATTCAAAATGTTTTCTTTCAGCTTCAAAATCTTTCTCCAAGTTCTGATTTTTATCAGAAATTTCTTTGAACAGTAAAGTGGTTTTCTTTTCAGAATTCTTTCTTTCTTTGTCAAAGATATCTCTTTCAGTAATAATATCTTTTCAAAATCAGAAACTTGTTTTGAAAGTTTAGTACATCTGTGTTCTAATTCTTTCTTCTCTAATTCAGCTTTCCTTGAAAGTTCAGACAATTTTAGATTGAAGATTTTCTCCAGTTCAACTTTCTCTTTCTTGAATCTTTCATCAACTTTCTTGATCCATTCTTTTCCTTTCGATTCATAAGTTGATACTTGAGCTTCAACTTTTGTTAGTTTGACATTCAGAGTGTCAATCTCTGTTCTAAGCTTTGAATTTTGACTTTTGAGCTTTTCATTCTCAGCTTCTATCTTTGGAATCTCCGGCATGTATGACAATGCACATTCCCTGTTCGTAAGACAAAGATTTCCATTCTCATCAGTATAAGGCATGATTAAAATCAGTGAACAGTTATGCTTGAAATGATCTTTTATCAGAAAAACAGCAAAATTTAAAGTGAAAACACTGAAAAATCAATTAAAATGAATTTTAAGGCAAGAATTCGTAAGATACAATCAAGGCAAAATTCGCAAGACAAGAATTCGTAAGGTGCAATTTGCAAGGCTCACAAAAATTTAACAAGTAAGGAATTCGTAAGCAAGAAATTCGTAAAAAAGGATATAAGAAAGGATACGAATTGCGAACTTTTCGCAAGAAGGTTTGTGCGAGTTCTTGAACTTTTCGCAAGAAGGCTTGTGCGAGTTCTTTGAATTCGTAATGGACACAGTTGCGAATTCTTCAGAATTCGTGTCTCTCATAGTTGCGAGTTCTTCACTTTTCGTATAGAACACTTGTGTGAATTCTTCACTTAGCCATTTTTCTTCTTTATGGATGCAAATTCTTCAGACTACGAATTCTTTACTTTGCGAATTCTTTCCTTGAGAATAACAAGAATAGGTATTCTGCAAATTCTTTCACTCTGCGAGTTCTTCATGAATGTTGCGAATTCTGTAGATCTCGACTTAATTTTGCAACTTTTTGCTAGAAATCCACCCAAAACTTGATGTTTGATCCTGAAACTTTGTAAGATCACTCTTTATATCATCGATAACAACCCTCTGGAGTGAATTTTCACATTAATCACAACTGAAGTGGGAATTGATCTTTGACAGTTAGCGAATGAAAGTTTGCTAAACTTGAAAAAATCGATCAAATTATGACATACTGTTGATCCAATGAGCAATCAACCAAAACAAGAAACATTCTTCTATATTACACGAACATTGTGGTATCAATTTTACATCAAGAAATCCATGAAATCAAAAATTCAATTTCAATGGAACAGTGTATTGTCGAAAATAGAAACTGTGAACAATTTGTCTTCAAATCGATGCTTCAAATCTTCTCTGTTGTTTCTGATCAGACTCTGATACCAATTGTGATCCCAGAAATCAAGTCATAACAATCAAATCATGCAAAAGAAATATAACAATCAAAGAAGTCAAGATGAGAGAAAATGTGTCTTTCATATATCTCTTAGACATGAATTACAAAGATACGCTTACAAGATTACAAACTTACTAACTTGGACGCTTACAAAACAAAGAAAGCAAAGACTTATATATGGGTCAAACAAGCCTTGACCTCACATAAAGTCAACATACAAAAGGCAATACAATCATTCTAATTGACTCAAAACTCTAGGTCTAACACACAAAACTATTCCAATTAGCTTAATATTGAAGATCAAGATCACTTGGAACATTTTCCACAACAATACTAAGTCTAATCCAATGGTCTTTCATTCTGAGCACTACATTCGACCAATTTTTTTCCACTTCCTTCTCGAAACATAAACCATGTGTTAGTGCAAATATTTTTGTATTCAAGATCATAGATTGAAGACTCTACCTTGAAGTCAAAGTCAAAGTTCCAAGTCAAAGCTAAAGTGAAGAAAGTAAAAGTAATGTCTTAAATAGAAAGTCAATATTAGTTTGTTTAGTTTCCTTTGTAATACATGTTATAAATAGGTGTTTCTTTGTAACAGTAGAGTATGTATTGTTTTGTTACATTTGAGATAGCGTTTCTAGAGAGAGAGAAATCTTGTAGAGAGAGAAATCCTGGAATATCAATATACCTGTGATTTCATTGATTGATATTGTGTTACACTTGTATATTTATGACTATCAGTTGGTATCATAGCAAGCAAGGATTTAGAAAATTTGATCAAATTCGGCTAATTTTGGAAAGAATTCAAGTTGTCGCAAAAGTTCACTTTTCAGATTTGAAATTCATCATTTTTGAGTCTTTTTTATTCAAATTTGGTTGTATTGTGTTAGATTTTTGTTGTAGAACATTTCTCATTGGAGTTGTATCATCAAATTCACAACGATTTATGTGAATTTGATTAGTTAGTGATTTTTTGGGATCAAAGATCGACAAATCAGATTAAGGTAGTTAACTGTATAAACAATTATGAGGAGTTTAAGGCAAAAGAAGGTGAAAGCCTAGAGAATACATATGACATATTTGTCTTATTGCTGAATGAATTAAGCAAGAACATGGTAAAGAAGCAACAAATAGAGAACAATGTTAAATTTCTGAGTATTCTTCAGCCTAAATGGAAAAATTTCACAAGGCAATGAAACAACATAAAGATCTGAATGAGATTCTGTCAGGATCAAATTCTCAACAAGAATTATGAATACTCAGAAACAATATCAAAGAAGTTGCGGAAAAACACTTTGATATTCAATGTAACCGTAAACAAACAGTATATGACTAACAACTTGTAAACTTGTATTGAATGATTAAAATCACAAGATTACACACTCAACCTCAATCTTGAAGAACAGACTCTTTCAAGACGAATTCTACTTCTCTAGAATTAGGAACTATGCCTTGAGGTTGATTCTCTCTTAAACAAAAACTTAGAATTAAATCTATATGAAAACTATTCTGTCAAATCTATATATATACTGAACAAAAAGATAATTACAATAAATAGAATATCTTCAGTATATCTTCCATGAATATCTTCAGAATATCCAGCTGTCATTCTTCGAATTTGAATCTTCATCTTATAAGCAACACTAATCTGCTTGGCAGTATTAACTACTAAGCAGCACTAACCACTAGCAGCACTAACTAGCTAAGCAGTACTAACTTTGTTCAAGCAGCACTAACTTTGACTAGCAGTATTAATTCTACTAGCAGTAGTAATACTCAGCAGTATTAACTATTGAAGTCCTCTGGCAGTAGTAATCTTGTACTGTCAGCATTAACCATACTTGGTAAATTCTTCAGTTCCCAACAATCTCCCCCTAACTTGACTTTTAGGAAGAGAAGTCAAGTTTTTCAGATCTGATCTTCAAGATGCTTTCAACACCTCATGTTCAGTTTCCCAAATTTGGATCTAGCCCCAGACTTTGATTTACAGTTCTTCTTAACACAATTTTAGCCATCTCTGAATCCTTTGTGCATACCAGTGTAGCTTTAAGCATCCCTTCTAGCTTCTCCTTGCTATGCTCATAGATTTTGTCCACCAGGTAGTATTCATGATAACAGTTGTCAATAGTAATCATGTATACTCCACAGTTTTCAAATAGTATCCATTTATCAATCTTCTTGAATATAAACTCATGATTATGATCTTTAATCCTATATGCCACTCTTTCTGGATCAAACATCATGCACAAGTATTCCAATGTTACCTTGATAAGATTTTCTTCAGTACCTTTCAACACAGGCTCATAGAGTTTCATCCCCACTTTGTACAATTCTTCTATATCAGCTCTTGAACAACTTCTGATAACTCTCCCCCATGTTGAATATGCTTCAAATGAACCATCAGCTCTTTTGATTCTGAAGAAATTCTTTCCACTATCTCTTAGGATGTCCCAGAAAATGATCTCTGGAGCTTGCATAGAGATTGGAACAACCTTCAAAGGTTCTACTATTGTCATGTACAGATCCATACTCTCATTAGTTGGCTTACTTGACTGTTCTGGAATTTGCACTGATTCTGCTAAAGGTACATCTGAAGGCTCTGCTGCAGATTCTGCTGTTTCTTCCATTCTAGGCCTTTTAGACTGCTTTTTGGAAGCAATTTTCTTCACCCTCTTCCCAGATTTAGCTTCTACACCAACACCCTCATGTTCTTCCTTCATCTCTTCAGCTTTATCTTTTGAAGGTGTGGTCTCCTCAGGGAATGGCTTTTGAATATTAAGGTCATGTCTTTCCTTCATTCTTCTCTCAGCCTCTTCCCTTTGGGCTGAATCCCCTTGAAGCTTAGCCATCTCTTTCTGGTACAACTCTTCAACTCGAGTGTATGCCATGTTGGTGAACATCTCCCCCTTAACACCAATTGCACCTTTCAGGAAATTTATCATTTTTCTTCTTTCCTGATTGGCCAAAAATGTTTTGGAGGGTTGTCTTTTCTGTTTCTTGACTTGAAGTTTCTTGGCCTGAGCTGCTTCTTTTATGCTTTTCTGATATTCTGCATTTAACTTTTTAGCCATGAGTTTTGCCAGTTCTCTATCTGTTTCTGTTTGAATCTGCTCCTCCTTTTCCAATTGATCTTGAAGCTGCTTTGCTATTGCCTCATCTATTTCAATCTGAGTCTTCTTCTTTGCAGGCAGTTCAGCTTCTTCAACCATCTTTTCCTTTCCTTTTCCCTTTATATTCTTCAAGACTTCCTTCTCTTTTTCCTTCTTTGAGATCCCTCCTTCATTGATGACAACTCCTTTGGCCTTTTTAGTAGCCTTAGGAGTATCATTTTTGCCTTTAACCAACGTTTCTGCTATCTCCATTTCCTCTAAAGAGAGCCCTGTTTCTGCTGCTTCTGTTTCTGCTGCTTCTTGTATTTTAGCAGCATTAACTGTTTCTTCTGTTGTAGCAGCATTAACAGTTTCTACTGTTGTTCCATGTTCTGTCTCCCCCTCAACTTCAACTTCCTTTACAGCTGAGCTTTCTTTCTCTGTTTCTCCCTCTGGCTTCTCCCCCTTGTTGAAAGTATCTTGAACATTTGCCCTCTTCTTCAGTACAAATTGCTTCTTTTTCTTTTTAAGTACCAACCTCTTCACCAGCTTCTTGAGTTTGGTAATTTGCACTTGTTGGGACAAAATTACCAGCTTCATTTCTTCTATTTCTTTCCCTTGTTTAAGAACATCTTGGTTGATGTTGCCCATTGTTTCCATCAATTCATAGTAGGTATATCTGTCCTCATCTTCTCCAGAAGTGTTACCCTCTATTGAAGGATCATGGGATCTTTTAGTAGTAGAAGTCTTCTGCCTAGCAGAAGCATTATCCACCCCTTGGTTTCTTGGCACCTGGGACCTTTGAATGATTGCTCATTCAAAGTTGCCATGGGGGAGGTCTTATTTATGTTACCACTGTCCTTCTCTGTGCTAGCAGAAGTAGTGGTAGCCTGCTCACCCATATGCTCTTCCTCCTCCTCAGAGAGCACCTCCTTGGGGTTGGGAGACACCCCTTTGGTTTCCCTATTGATATTCTCTAAAGGAGAATTCTCCCTTAGAGGGCTTAAAGGCTGAGTGGGTGAAGGGACAAGAAGGGAAGGAGCCTTCTTTACCTGTTTCCTTTTGTATGTTTGGGTGATTGGTGAAGTTGGTTTATCAAGAAGAGACTGGGGAATTGCTTTAGGGTGGGAAGGTTGGGATTGGCTAGCAGTGGGTTGGTCTAATGGGGGCCTTGACCCTGCTGCCATACCTTCATCAGTGTGGGACACCACCATCATTGTAGAGAACAATGGGGTGTCAACTCCTTCCGAGTCCAGAGGGGATCTTTTCATGTTTGAAAAGACCTTACCTTTGGGAATTTTTGGTACATATACCCCATCAAAATGAGGTATATCCGTCAATTCATGGGTAATAACTTCTTGGACAAACCTGGGGTACATATAAAAACTCTTTTTACTTCCCAGGTTTGAGACAAGATCATTAAAAATCATTTGGGAAAAATTATACTTTCTGGCAGTGGCTAAGCATACCAAAGCATAAGCAATGGTGCTACTGAACTCACTCCAGCCAGTAGTCTTTTTAGAGATACAGTGCATAAGGGTATGGACAAAGAAACGCCATTGAGGTGAAAAATTTTCTTTTGAGAACTTGAACACACCCAATGGGCCTCCATACCCCATTCTTGTAAGAGAAGAAAACAGTTCATCATTAGATATAGAAGTTATACCAGAGGCATCGTCTAGACGTAGACTGATGCGAATTACCTCTTCAATAACTGTCAAGGGTTTGTTACACACCCTTGTCTTAATCATTTGCACACCATTCTCAGTAACAATGGTGGCATTTGTCCAGAATTGCCTTTGATGCTCGATATAGATGGATGGCGATACAGTGAGAGCATGGGCAATATGGCTTGTCTTGAGGAAATCCATAATCTGGTGGAAACCAGCGGCCTGTTTGGGCTTCTGTAGCATCGCGATTTCATTGTGCTCGTCTATGAATGCCATTGATGCCATTGATCTTGAAGTTTCTTGCCTGAAAACTTTGAACTTGAGAGAGAAAGGGTTTAGAGCGCAAGTGAACAGTATGCAAAGAGTCGTTATGAACTTTTAGGCGGGCAAAGGGTATTTATAGTATTCGGGACATAAGCAGTATTAACCTAGAGCAGTATTAACGGACAAGCAGTATTAACTGAAAGCAGTATTAACCACTAGCAGTATTAACTGAAAGCAGTATTAACTGAAAGCAGTATTAACTGAAAGCCGTATTAACTGAAAGCAGTATTAACCACTAGCAGTATTAACTGAAAGCAGTATTAACCACTAGTAGTATTAACTGAAAGCAGTATTAACCACTAGCAGTATTAACTGAAAGCAGTATTAACCACTAGTAGTATTAACTAACTAACAGTATTAACCACTAGCAGTATTAACTAACTAGCAGTATTAACCACTAGCAGTATTAACTAACTAGCAGTATTAACCACTAGCAGTATTAACTAACTAGCAGTATTAACTACTTAGCAGTATTAACTGTGCACTGGCAGTATTAACAATGCACTGGCAGTATTAACAATGCACTGGCAGTATTAAAATTGCACTGGTAGTATTAACAATGCACTGGCAGTATTAAAACTGCACTGGCAGCATTAACAATACTTACACTTTTAAGCTTTGTGAAGGACTGAGTACTGCTATACTTTTCCTGAAAAAGAAGATTAGGACCACCAAGAATAAACAATATACAGGTATTGAACCACTTTTTAAGTAGGAGCTTATTCAGAGTTGATCATTCCCACACTTGTTACCAAGAAAGTGAATCTACCCACATCAAATGCTTTGGTGAATAGATCAGCAAACTGGTTAGCAGTATGAACTTTTACAACTTGAATAAGTTTCTTTTCATTGCAGTCTCTTATAAAGTGATACCTGATTTCAATGTGCTTTGTCTTTGAGTGCTTGACAGGATTATTAACAATGCTAATAGCACTGCTATTATCAATAAAAATTGGAGTGTGTAGAAAGGTTACCCCATAGTCCAGCATTTGATTCTGAATCCATAAGACTTGAGAACAGCAACTTGCAGCTGCTATGTACTCGGCCTCTGTTGTAGATGTGGACACTGTGGTTTGTTTCTTGCACTGCCATGACACTAGTCTTGCACCCAAAAACTAACATCCTCCAGAAGTAGATTTTCTGTCCAAGTTTGCTCCACCTAGATCACTGTATGAGTATGCAAGCAAGTCAAAAGATGAGTCATGAGGATACCAAAGCCCCAATCTGGGTTGCCCTTTGAGATATCTGAATATCCTCTTAACAGCTTGATAGTGAGATTGCTTTGGCCTAACTTGGAATCTTGCACATACACAGACTGGAAACATTATATCTGGCCTAGATGCTGTAAAATACATGAGAGAGCCAATCATGGATCTATAGTGATGAACATCCATATCCTCCCCCTCAAGATCTGCTGTTATTTGCTTGTGTGTCTCCATAGGTGTGCTGGCAGATTTTGAATCTGAGAAACCAAACTTGGTTAGAATATCCTGCACATACTTGGACTGACAGATAAAGATTCCATCTGACTTCTGCTGAACTTGGAGTCCAAGGAAGAAAGTAAGTTCCCCCATGGAACTCATTTTGAACCTTTGATGCATTAGTTCCTCAAACTCCTTGCACATGTTGTCTCTTGTAGATCCAAAGATGATATCATCCACATAGATTTGGACCAGCAAGATATCCTTCTTCTTTCTCTTGATGAATAAAGTCTTATCAATGACTCCTCTTTCAAAGCCATTTTCCAAGAGATAGGATGACAGAGTGTCATACCATGCTCTTGGTTCTTGATGCAATCCATAAAGTGCTTTCTTTAGTTTGTATACTTTGTCTGGATAGCTTGGGTTCTCAAACCCTGGTGGTTGACAGACATATACTTCTTCTTCAATTGATCCATATAGAAATGCACTTTTGACATCCATTTGATAGACTTTGAATTTCATATAAGAAGCATAAGCCAGGAATAATCTAATTGCTTCTATCCTGGATACAGGAGCAAATACTTCTTCATAATCTATTCCCTCTTCTTGTGTATACCCTTGAGCCACCAGCCTTGCTTTATTCCTTATCACTATGCCTCTTTCATCTCTCTTATTCCTGAAGACCCATTTTGTTCCTATTGCTCTTTGGCCTTTAGGAAGGTCTACCAGATCCCAAACATCTTGCAGCTTGAATTGCAATAGCTCTTCTTGCATTGCTTCTATCCAACTGGACTCTTTCATAGCATCATGTGCCTTCTTAGGCTCAAGCTGGGATAAAAAATAAGAGAGCACTGTATGCTGTTGGTCTTGCATTTCTTGCAGTCTGCTTTGATTTCTAGTCATCATATGAGAGGATATATCTCTTATTACCAGCTGTGGAGGATGATTCTTTTGAATTCTGGTGTGATGATTAGGTTCTTCATTAAGTCCCACCTCTAGATTGGAGTCATTCAACTCAACTGAGGTGTTTTCAGCAGCTACTTATGATTCTTTATTGTCTTGAGTCTCCTCATCTCTACTTTCTTCTTCACTCTGACTTGGTCCAGTAGATGGTTCCTTTTCACAGTCTTCAACATGATCCACTGTGGGTATGGGAAAGATCACAGATTGAGATAAACTGTCTTGAACTTGTGTAGTTCCTGATCCTCCACTCCCTGAACCTGCATAATCATCACTACTGAAACCAAAAGAGTTAGTTAGTGAATCAATGTCAAATAGCCACTGAGGACCAGACCCAATAGGATTTGGTGTGTTCTCATTGCATTTGACATTGTCACTTTCTTCAATTATTCTAGAAGAAGAGTTAAAAACTCTGTAAGCCTTACTCTGAGATGAGTAACCAACAAGAAATCCATCATCTGCTTTGCTATCAAACTTACCTAAGTGAGATTTTGTATTGAGAATTGTACAAGGACACCCAAAAGGTTTGAAAAATCCAATAAAGGGTTTTCTTTTATTTAAAAGCTCATATGGGGTCTTGTTCTTTGGCTTGACCACTAGAACTCTGTTTTGGACATAACAGGCAGTATTAACTGCTTCAGCCCAGAAGGTAATTGGCAGTTTTGAATCAGCCAACAGAGATCTAGCAGCCTCTATTAGTGTCCTATTTCTCCTCTCAGCAACTCCATTCTGTTGAGGAGTCCTAGGAGCACTATATTGTCTCTCAATGCCTTTCTCTTCACAAAAGATGTTTAGATCAAGATTTTTAAATTCAGTCCCATTGTCTAATCTAATGACTTTTACTTTTTGATTAGTTTGGTTTGCAATTCTTAGGATAAAGGATTTGATCAGTCCACTTGTCTCATCCTTAGTCCTTAGAAAATATACCCAGGTAAATCTAGAGTAATCATCAACAATAACTAAGCAGTAAGATTTCTTGCCTATACTCATAACATTTGTAGGACCAAACAGATCCATATGTAATAACTGGAGACAAGAAGAAATTGTATTTAACTCTTTGGTCTTATGAGAAGTTTTTTGGTCTTAGGTGGAGTTCTCTTTCCATCTGCACCAATCTTTCCTGCTTCAGAAGGGCCATTCTCAATGATGTCCCACATAGAATAGTCAGTGAGGAGTATGTACTGCTTGATTCTGATCTTCCACATATCGAATTCATTGGGTCTGAGCATTGGAACCTTTGAGACTAGAGTACTGTTTGATTCTGGAAAGTTTTCCATGATGAATGAATAGATGTTTCTGAAGAACAGGCTCTGATACCACTTGTCAGGATCGA
Organism: Arctium minus; assembly: GCA_954870635.1. Lineage (NCBI taxonomy): Eukaryota > Viridiplantae > Streptophyta > Magnoliopsida > Asterales > Asteraceae > Arctium > Arctium minus. The sequence goes on along the minus strand of OX941097.1, from coordinate 34,281,257 downwards.
ATTCTCAACAAGAATTATGAATACTCAGAAACAATATCAAAAAGTTGCGGAAAAACACTTTGATATTCAATGTAACAGTAAACAAACAGTATATGATTAACAACTTGTAAACTTGTATTGAATGATTAAAATCACAAGATTACACACTCAACCTCAATCTTGAAGAACAGACTCTTTCAAGAGGAATTCTACTTCTCTAGAATTAGGAACTATGCCTTGAGGTTGATTCTCTCTTAAACAAAAACTTAGAATTAAATCTATATGAAAACTATTCTGTCAAATCTATATATATACTGAACAAAAAGATAATTACAATAAATAGAATATCTTCAGTATATCTTCCATGAATATCTTCAGAATATCCAGCTGTCATTCTTCTAATTCGAATCTTCATCTTATAAGCAACACTAATCTGCTTGGCAGTATTAACTACTAAGCAACACTAACCACTAGCAGCACTAACTAGCTAAGCAGTACTAACTTTGTTCAAGAAGCACTAACTTTGACTAGCAGTATTAATTCTACTAGCAGTAGTAATACTCAGCAGTATTAACTATTGAAGTCCTCTGGCAGTAGTAATCTTGTACTGTCAGCATTAACCATACTTGGTAAATTCTTCAGTTCCCAACAAATTCCATTACATGAGGTATATGAAACACTGAGACAAAATGAAGAAGAGGTGGAAGAGATAAGAGCTGAGAAAAATAAGGTTGAGAAACCAGTACCAGATCTTGTTGAATTTGTTGTTGAGAAAAAAGGAGAAAAGGTTTGTCAGGGGTAAATCTGTGAGTTCTAGAAGGAAAGAGAAGGTGGTCAGTGAGTCTAATAAAGAAAGTGATGGTTCTGATTATGATGATGGAGAAAACCTAAAGCAAGCAATGATCTTACTGACTCGAGCGTTTCAGAAGAAGTTCTATAAGAACCCGGGATCAAACAGTCAGAGGTACTCATCAGGATCTAAGAACTACGAGCATAAAGATAGGATTGAAGGAAATAAGAGGTATGAGGGATCTGATAAGAGGTTTGATGATCAGAAGTATGAAGAGTGTTGATCCAAACTCTCTTAGTGATTTGATAATGACCCTTTAAAATACTTAGTGAAAATTACATTTTATTTCTGTATGTGTTAGTGTTTCACCATCAGTGATCATATACTGAGTTTGTTCAGTATCGCTGATGAATTTCTAATGTATTTTGTTAAATGTAATCCCTGAAGACAATTTTTGCGACAAAGATGTTCATCGCTGAGATCGAAGACAAAGCTGATGAACAAGAGAGAAGTCTACTCATGATCTGATGCAGATATCAGTGAAACCAAGACAAGTCCACAACACGTGAAGAAATACGAAGAAAAGCTTCAGCGATTGCTGACCTTCATTCAGATTCCCTGAAGAAAGAATCCATCAGCGATCGATGATCACAAAGCTTACACTCCAAGTTTCTTTTGTCTTATCTTTGAACATAAGGTACAATGTGTCAGTAGAGACATACCTCTACTGCAGATCGTACAACAACTCTGAAGACCACACTGTTCACCACTCAGCCAAAAGCATGTCACTAAAAGTCAGAGGCATGAAACTAACCAAATGATAACACGTGTAAAGTACCTTTACCATGCATTTAATGCATATGGTATAAATATAAAGGTTAAGCCTCACTTTGAAGTGTTCCCTTCTATCCCTTCTCTCTTGGTGAACCATATAGAAACCCTTGTTTTCTATATTTCTCTTAACCTTTTCTCTCTAGTTCTAAGTGCAAACCTCTTAGTGTTTCTTGAGTTTGTTTAGATTAGGTTTACTTAATCTTATTCTGCAACAAACTGTATATTGTGATTTAAGTTATCAATAAATAATTTATTAAACCATAAAAATTTTTGTTTGTATTCAACCCCCCTACTACAAACTTGTTAAGCACCTTCAGGACCAACAAGTGGTATCAGAGCATATTGTTTAATCCATAAACAAGATCTTGCTTTATTATCTTCCTTGTTATTCTTAAAAATGGCACTCAACACAAACTCAAACTATTATGATAATGGTTTACTCTCTAAACCTCCTCGATATAGCAGAGACAACTTTGATCTCTGGAAAAATCGAATGATGCTCTTTCTAGAAGGTGTAGATCCCACTATTCCTGAATATGTAGCACATGGACCCTATGAACCATTTGTTATCATAGTTGCAGTCCCTGCCACTGCAACTACACATGTTGTTCCTGAAAAACTCGCTCCCAAAGAAATAAGACAATGGAGTGATGAGGACAAGGAAAAAGTAGGACTAGACTCAAAGGCTAAAACCATTATCTCTATGGCCTTGCCTGATTAAGCCTTCCATTCCATCATGCATATGAAAACTTCTAAAGACATGTGAGACACTATATGTGTTCAGTACGAAGGTACCACTGAAATCCAAGAAACCTAAAAGATTAACCTGGTAAGACAGTATGAAAGTTTCATTTGTGGTAAGAATGAATCCCTATCTGATGTTCACCAGCGATTTAATTGTTTAATCATTGATCTAAGGACTGTTGGTAGGACCTATTCTAATTCTAAGGTCCTTACCAAATTCTTGGAACGTCTTCTTGAAAGATGGGTCAGTTATTCAATATGTCTCAAGCTGACCAAACACTTAAACCATCTTTCTCTCAGTACTCTTTATGGGATTTTGCTTAATTATTAGCAATCAAATCAACTGAAGAAGAATCTTATTAAAGATTCCAAAGACTCTAAAAGCACTCCTGTTGCTTTAGTCTCTTCAGAGATTATCCCATCTCAGCGATCTACTCTCACTATCACTGAGTTAGATTCTAACTCAGAGAATCTACCAGACACTGACCTTTCAGAGTTTGATGAATCTATAACACTCTTGACAAACTCTTTTAAGAGATTTGCAAGAAAGAGCAATTTCAGAAGAAATAAGCCTCTCTCCCTATCTGACAAGCCTAAATCAACCTGTTGTTCCAGTTTCAAGTCCAATCAGATTACAAACACAGATCTAATCAAGAAGTCATATATCATTGATATGTAAAGATTTACAATAGCTTTCTCTCTCTATATGCATACTGACGCTCTCTCTAACCACAACTCTATATCTCACTAGAATATGACAATAAAAGCTCTCTACCTAATCTAATGCTTACAAAACCTATTTACACCTCCTAGTTACAAAACTAAAACAAACTACTTTGACATTAAGCTATTTTGACTTCCTTTGACTTTTAACAACACTTTGACTTTTCATCACTTTTACAATTAAAGTTCTTTTTAATCTTGAATACAACATTTTGCCTCAACACAACCTTTGTTGATAAGGCAACTGCTACTTGCTATAACTGTGAGAAAGTTGGCCATTTTGCCAACGAATGCAGGTCAAAGAAAGTCTTCAAACCTTCTTCGTCCAGAAAATCCAATGATGACAAATATCTCAAGCTGAAGGAAAAATATCAGAAGTTGAAAGGCTTCAAGCGAAAAGGTAATGGTCTTATCGCTGAAGAACACGACTGGGCTGAATCAGAAGAATCAAGTTCTGATGAAGAAGATGTCGCTAATCTCTATCTCATGGATGATATTAAAGAAGAAGTGGAAGAACCATCAGGATCATCCACAAGATTTATCTAATCTCAGGTATCAATCTCGAATGATCCCTCTCTTTCTAAAGCTGAGATATGACACACAGTTGATATGTTGACGATTGATTTATACAATGCACTAAATGGTAAAACATTAGCTGAAAACAAAAATATTGATTTAATTGAACAACTTGAAAAATACCATTTAAGGATCAAGGAACTAACTCTTTTAGAAGAAAGCATAAAATATCAAGTCATTGTTAATGAGATCATCAACATTGAACCGAACAAGCTATCACTGCTCTCAAAGCTGAAAAGGCTACAGTTGAAGGATAGTGTAAATCCTCAACTAAGATCACTGAGATCATAAGTTCTCAAATCCTTGCTCATGATAAAACCGGTCTCGGTTACAAATATGAAAATTTTGATTCTAGCGGAGACTGTTCCATGCTTAAGTTTGGAATGTTTGTCTCTTCTATCCTTGACACTTTTTCCTCTTAGTGGTCTTCGTATTCAAACCCTACCCCCGAGGACTTATCAAAGGGCTCTAAGCTCGCTGATAAAGGGAAATCCATTTCCCATCACCCTCAGAAGGCCACAAAGGTAGCAAAGCTGAAGAAGGTCATTTCTAAACCTTCAGCTACTCAACCTTCTGGCTCTGGATCTAAGATCACTGGTAATATTCAAAGATCTACTCCAAAGCTGAAGATTGACATCAAGCCTAAGAAATTAGAAGAACTGAATGTTCCTCCGAGATCTAATGCTAGGGGCATTATTGGAGTTGGCCCGACTCATCTCAAGCTTTCTAATGCCAATGCTCCTGGCCTTAAAGCCACTTTCAGCTATAGAAAATGCTACCACTGTGGACTTACTGACCATATTGCCAGTAAATGTCCCAATGCCACAAAGGCTGAAAAGATAGCCAAAGTGAAGATGAATGCCTCCAAGGCTAAGAAGGTCACCAAAGCTGAGAAATCTGCCAAGGTGAAAAATACCACAAAAGTTAAGAAATTAACTAAAGTGAAGGTTACCACTGACACTGAATCTTCAGATGCTGTGAAGATTGATGAACCTTCCATCTCCATTAACTCCACTGGATCCATTGAAAAGTGGGTACCAATCAAAACTTGATCTTCTTTATGTTTGCAATTCTCGAAGGGTATATGGTATCTAGATAGTGGATGCTCTCGACACATGACTGGCCAAAAAGATCTTCTCACTGAATACAAGGAAGAGAAAGGTCCCTCGGTGACCTTTGGTGGAAATGGAAAAGATTATACCAGAGGGTTTGGTGTACTCAGCAATGGTACAACTACCTTCCGAAGAGTCGCTTATGTAGATGGACTGAAGCATAATCTTCTCAGCATCAGTCATCTATGTGATAAAGACTTCAAAGTATGCTTTTTTAAGAAAGCATGTTCATTGATAGACAAAAATGGAAAACTTGCTCGCAGCGGTTATCGTATGGAAAATGTTTATGTAATAAACAAGGACTCTACAACTACTGAAAGCATTTGTTTTCTCTCCAAAGCTTCATCTGATGTCAACTGTGTTGATCCCAAATAATGATGTTCTTTACTTGTTGGACTTTTACTACACACAGATTAAAGGATAAGAGTGCGGAAGCATTTCTAATATGTAGAAAAGCAGAACATTCAAGGTAATAGACACACAAATAATCAACAAACAGAATCGTAAGATATAGCAAGGATTTTACTCAAGACATTGTTATATTGATAAGCTTTTATGAACACCAAGAACACGCACTTGTGTGTGCAAATACTCTCAGGGAAATACAATCTCTTTAATCTGACTTGTGTGTGTGCTTAATTGCTTGCTTGCTTGCTTACAAACTCAAAGGAGGTGCTCATATATATATATATATATATATATATATATATATACAATGAGAATGCACCCCTTAGTACCAGACAAAGACTGACATGAAATGATCTGGAAGCTTTGAACAGTTGGTTTCACGTGTTCTGCATGTGACCTTGTCTTGAACTGAGTTTGCCATCTTCGAAGTCTCCAGAGGTTAGCCATCACAGAGGCTCTGTGAGAGATCACAGAGGCTCAGTGATATGATCATTCTCAGGTTACGAGTCCTCTGGCAGTGCTTTCGACAGAATCTTCTAAGATTGTGGGTTCTGTGGTGTTCTTGGATGTTCTGATCATGACATCTGCAGTTCCTATACTTAGCCTATTTTTCAATACTTCTATACATAGAAGTTGGAGCTAACAATCTCCCCCTATGTATTGAAAAATAAAGAATTTGATTGTTTGAGATTTAGGCTAAGTTAGAAAAAAAAAGAGGTGAAAGGAACTCAACCTCTGAATACTTGCATTCATAAAAAATGCCATAAGGCAATTACATTTTAGTACATGAAATGAAAGTAAAGAAAATTACATTTCTTCAGAGCCTATATCTTGGCGTCTGGGAAATCATCGACTTTTCTTTCAAAGTCACCTTTCTTCTTCAGCTCTCTGTAGTAAAACACGCACAAATCTCTGAAGTTTAGTGTTGCACCTATATTTTCCAGAAGTACATTTGCAGCTTCTGTGGGTACAAGTGGTGTGCCTTTGTGTTTGATGATCAGGTCTTGTATGAACAGTAGAGACTGAGTTGAGTACTTGTGACTTTCTATCCCCATAAAAAGCTTCTTTTCGCCTTTGGGATTGATGTACATGAAGCCAAAGGAAGGTGAATTTACGATGGAGTTCGAAAGGATTGTGGTAGAGGGTAGTAGATTATCCTCTAGTGGAGGAAAGTTTACCTTATTGACCCCTAGATCAAGTACCACTTGGAAGTCGACAATGTTGTAGAAGAGTAGCTTTTCCCTCATGGTTCTTTTGATTGTTAGGTGGGCTTTTTGATACTCTCTTCTGTCCATTTGAATAACTCTGAGAGATCATGGGGATGAATATTTGGTAGATCTGCATCAGTAAACGTCCATATTTTCCCATCATCTCTCTTCACCGCATACTCGTTGAACCAGAAGTTTTTGCATTTTGTATGGCCAAGCTTTATTGACAGAACCTCTAAGATTTTGGCCATGAAGAAGACCTTTAGTTTTGGTTTGGCTTTGTCTTTGTAAAATCTTCTCCTCTCCTCTGAAACAATTTTCTCTGAGAGTTTGACAGAGGGCTGATCGTGGACTCCTCAGCTATAGAGGTACTTGTAGACATCTTCTTCTATGTTCTTCTTTTGAGGAAAAGGGAAGGGTCCTCTCAAGCTCTCGAAGCCTTGGATTACTTCTACAACTCTGTCCTTAGAAGGTTTGTCGATTGGGTCTAAGATAAGGATTTCTGAGAAGGGTTGCAGATCGAATGCCCAGTCTTCCTCTTCGGGTTTAATGCCTCTCAGAGCTTCACTTTTGTGGGCATCGAAGGAGCTTTTCAGAAGCTTCTCGGTGCTTGGAGGAGGTAACCATTTCTTCTTTAGAGGCTCTGTGGCAATAGCCTTGCCTTTGTCTTTGGTGGTTGGTTTGTTGATTTGGACTGTAGGAATTTGGATTGTAGGAGTGGGAGGTAAAGCTGCAGAGGCCTGTTGATTTGGATTTTGAGGTCCAGGATATGTCCTTGAAGGGACTTGGTTCAGGGGTTCTGCTTGAGTTATCAGGCTTTGAGTCTTTATCTATAGAGTCTCCCCCTCATGAGGACCAGAGGCATCAGGATCCTGGTCCTCATGTCGTGCCCCCTTCTGCGATGCCTCGGCTTGGCAGGTCACAGGTGCCTTAATCTTTCGCCTCTTGCAGAGGTGATCATCAACATACCTAGTGATCTTTTTCAGTATATCCTCTGTAGCCAATGATATCCTATTGACTTCGAGATCATACTTGAATTTGATCGTGGCTACAGTTTTCTTCAGATCCTCTGTCACCTTTTTGCCTTGATGGGAGATATCAGCTCCAATGAGGTTGAGATTTCTCAGAACCATTTTCCCTATTGTCTCTAACTCTTCTTTATTGTAAGGCCTGAAATGCCAGTTTTAGAGGTAGAGGGTGGAGGTGCAGAAGTGGATGCCTGAGGTTGGAAAGGAACCATAACACTGCGAGTTAGATCCTTGATTTTATCTCGAAGTTTGGTCAGATCATCCACCCCTGACTGAACGACTTTTGCCGCAAATGTACCCATTTCCTCCATGCAGATATCCCCCAGGGTCTGAACTGCATCTGTCTGAATGTTGATCGATCTACCGCATTCATGAATATCTTGCCTCGTCACAGAGTTCTCTGTCAGCTTCTTGATCTCTGCCGAATGTTTTACTGAAGATTGATGAAGAGCTTTTAGAGCTTCTGCGTTGGCTTTCAGAGCCTCTGCAAGGACTTTGGTGTTCTGTTGGGATTCCTTCGTGAAAGAGCTTTTCAACTCGTCAAATTTTTGGAACACCATGTCAACAAAGGCTTTAAACTCGCCCTTTGTGACAAAGGTGTCCGAGGTAACCTCTGGAACAACACATGTTCCAGATTTAGCCAACGAGTGTTTGGCACCTCCAGAGCCTGAGATGATGTTGAGCTTTGTAGGATTTCCTTCCAATCCTCGATGTTCCATAGAGGAATCATCTATGGGAGTTCTGTCAGTAGGTTTCTTTGAGGAGGGTTTAGAGGCTTCCCCAAGATTCCTGGTGATTAAGTTTTGTGGTTGTTCTAGAACCACATAACTAGTGTGATCTCTCACTGCCAACTCTGAAGCATTTGGGTGGTCACCCATGTGCGTGACAGAGGCAACAAATGCCTCTGTGTGTGGGGGTGTCGTGTCCTGGGGAAAATGGACACTTATATCAACACTTTTACCCTATTGAGAGGGTGAAGTGGTTTTGGTTTTCCCGGATGGTGGTACAGAGGATGAAGGAATATCCTCTGTCCGGTCGGCTTGGGTTGGGATCGGACTGTGCAGCCCTTCTTCAATACCTTTCTGCACTAGAACTGCAGAGGTAGAGATGTGGGTTGCATGGGGAGTTGGATCAGGTTGTGTGCTTAAGGCATCTTTTATTTCACTCTCCTCCTTCGATTTTTTGTTTTCTTCTTCCTCCTCTTCACTCTGTGACTTACCAGTCACATCTTCATTCTTCATAGCCACAGTTTCGCCCAAATCCCCTGAGTACCTAAGAATGACCTCTTTTGCTATGTCAGAGACCAGTTTTAAAGGGCTCTGAGGTCTATCCTCAGGGGTTTCTTCAAAGATCAATGTTCTCTTTGTCTTCTGCAGAGGATTTTCTCCACCCTCTGCAGGTTCAGTTCTAGCAGATCGCTCTTTCTCTGCGAGCGTACGCAGTTTCCTATTTTCTTATTCTTAGAGGATTTGACAGCCTTTGTTGTTTCTTCTGCAGCCTTTTCCTTAGGTTTTGGAACCTCTACGTCTGCGGTTCTCTTTTTCTTTTGTTTCTTTTTCTCCTTTTTCGCACTGCCCTCCCCTCTATCTAACTCTCCCTTTATCTCACTCACAACTTGTGACTCTGTGGCCACAACTTCTGTCTCCCTCGCACTCTCATCTCTCAAGTATACTATAATCTCCCCTACCTGGAATCCTACGTGAGGGGGTGTTGCAAGACTCGGTGCAGGAGTCCTATACCCTCGTATGTAAGCCCTAGTTCCCTCTTCACTACCCAGATATGTCAACAGGTGTGTTGACAGAGGTCTTGCGTTCGGATAACCAGTTTTGAGGGTAGTGGGTCTGTGTGACTTCATTTCATGTATCTTGATGGTCTTACCCTCTGCTGGTAATTTTCCTTCACCAATCAGATCATCTCCCAGAAGTAGTCCCAAGAACCTACCAAAGACGATGTTCTTGGGCTCTGTGCCCCTGTCTTGGTCTTGTTACTTGGATATGACCGCATTCTTAATCTCCCTGAAGATAAGTCCCGCATAGTTAACTGGTAGATCATAGTAGATCCTATACATGATAGCCAGTATTGTATGGCTCGACTGATCTGGGCTCTCAACCTTTGACGTTAAGCATATGTTCAAGATGGAGAAAAGTACGTTCCATAGAGGGGGCAGATTCTGTCTTCTGAAGTTTGTTCTTTTGGTGATTGGTACAACGTATCCAATGAACCACATAAACTCTAATAGTTCTTCCTCTGTGGGCTCCTCTGAGAATTTGCGCAGGTTGAGATCTTCCTTGGTGGGGAGCTCAAAGACATCTGACAAATTCCTTCGATTGATACCCAAATCCAAAATCTTAGTAGTCGAGGGATGAGTTGCATACCCAATGATACAGTGCCCGTATCCTTCCATCTTGGCAAGACGAGAGCTTAGCTAGAACTGTTGAATGTATGATTCAGGGATGTCATTCCTCTTTATAGTTAGGGCTTTGACAAGAAAGTGGTTTTGGAGGATCTTGATCAGGGGTTCGGCTTCAGCAGGGAATCCAGAGGGATTCAAGGTGACAAAGTGGTTGTTTGGCTTGTTGTTCATCTGAGTCAAGTGATAGTCGTGCCTGGTAAAGGAAAGCATTCTGCTTGTGAGAACTTGTTCTTGGTCAACAGAGTTTGAATCATCCTTTTGTGCAGTTGAGTGTTGGGATTTATTTGTGTTCTTAGAGCCATTGGAGTTCTTGGAAGAACTGGAATGAGAAGCCATTTTGAAGCAACAAAGGTTTCTTGCAAAGGATTTCTTGAGGATAAAAGTTGCAGGTAAAAGGGAAAAGAATGGATATGGAAGGGTTTATATACTGTGAAGGGTAAAAAGAATTTGGCGGTAAAGATAAGAATTTGAAATCCGTAATGAGTGTAAACGGATAAGTATATGTTTTCAAAAACGACGGTACAACTACGAACCAATTGGAATGTGCCACGTTAGGATGGACGATGCACGATCGAGTACATGCACCTCCCTCTATTCTCACGCGCGTGGCATTTACTATTCCCACATGACAGTGATTTTTTAGAAAATAACCCCCATTTAAATGACCAAATGGTAAAAGTTTTCAAGTTAAAAATTGCAGAAGCTTTGTGGGACAATAGCTTCTGAGGTCATTTGGTGGGTTCAGAGCAAAATGAGACCTGGATTTTTGAAAGAAATGAGATGATCGAACACAGACCTAATCATGTGATTTATGGACAAGAAACCCCTTTTGTGAGGTACAGAGGTTCTGTGATAGATCACAGAGGCTCTGTGGAGGTCCTCAGAGGCTCTGAGATCCAAAAATTCTAATATAGGAAATAATTTGGTTGGTGATCACTCAAAAAGTTGTGAAAACATTTTTGAGGGGCAGAGAGACATACTTTAAAAAAAATGTTGAGCTCCCCCTTGAAATGTCAACGTCTCCTTTTTCAGCTCCCCCTTGATCTGTGCTTGGTGTCTTGGAATAAGTCGTTTGAGCAAGACACAGAGCAAGAAGGTTTTAAGAAGAAACGAAAAATTTATACACGGTTATACAGTATGTACTGCAGAGGCTCTGTGCAAGGGTACAGAGGCTCTGTGAATCAACTCATGTTTAGCATCCCAATCTTGCCAACGAGAAAAGTAAATATTTTCTCATCTAATGCCTTTGTGAAAAGATCGGCAAGCTGGTAATCTGTGGGGGCGAAGTACATTTCTATTGTTCCATGCTCTACATGATGTTTTAGAAAGTGATACCTGATGTCGATGTGCTTTGTTTTAGAGTGCTGAACAGGATTGGCAGAGATCGAGATGGCGCTTTTGGAGTCACAGAGGATGGGGATTTTCTCGATGTGAAATCCATAGTCTCTGAGTTGGGTTCTCATCCACAGAACCTGTGAACAACAACTGGCAACAGCAACATATTCCGCTTCTGCCGTAGATGTCGAGACACAATTCTGCTTCTTAGAAGTCCAACTCCCTAGTTTTCCTCCTAGGAATTGACAATTCCCAGAGGTACTCTTTCTGTCTAGCTTGCATCCTCCGTAATCTGAATCTGTATAAGCCACAAGATCAAAGCCAGAGTTCTCCGGATACTAGAGGCCAAGATTCTTGGTCCCTTTTAGGTATCTGAAGATTCTCTTGACAGCATGAAGACGAGATTCTTTGGGGTTAGCTTGAAATCTTGCATAGAGGCATGTGGTGAACATTATATCAGGTCGACTTGCGGTTAAGTACAAAAGAGATCCTATCATACCTCTGTAGAGTTTACACTCCACAGATTTGCCCTCTGGGTCTGCATGAAGCTTAGATCCAGTGGCCATAGGGGTTTTCATTGGTGAAGAGTCAGAGAGCTTGTATTTTTTAAGTATGTCAGAGACATATTTTGATTGGTTTATGAAAATCCCCTCTTTGGTTTGTTTGACTTGCAATCCTAGGAAGAAGGTAAGTTCTCCCATCATGCTCATCTCAAACTCACTCTTCATCAATGACTCAAACTTTTTACAATAAGATACATTTGTGGACCCAAAAATAATGTCGTCAACATAAATCTGTACAAGTAGAATCTCACATTTTCTCTTTTTTATAAAATAAGGTTGTATTAGTTGTACCTCTTTCGAAACCATTTTGCAAGAAGAAAGTTTGAAAGTCTGTCGTACCAAGCTCTAGGGGCCTGCTTGAGTCCGTACAGAGCCTTGTCCAAGAAGTAAACGTTGTTAGGGTACTTGGAGCTTTCAAACCCTGGTGGTTGTTGGACGTATACTTCCTCTTGAATTTTCCCATTCAGAAAGGTTGACTTAACATCCATTTGAAATACTTTAAAACCTCTGTGGACTGCGAAGGCAAGAAATATTCTTATCGCCTCGAGCCTTGCCATATGGGCAAAAGTTTCGTCATAGTCAATTCCTTCTTCTTGGTAGTATCCCTTGGCCACCAGTCTTGCTTTGTTCCTGATCACTACACCATCCTTGTCCATTTTGTTCCTGAAGACCCATTTGGTCCCTATTGCAATTTTGCCTTTCGGTAGAGGCACTAGGGTCCATACTTCGTTTCTTTCAAACTGCAGAAGCTCTTCTTGCATAGCTTCTACCCAGTTTGGGTCTTCATAAGCTTCAGAGATCTTTTTGGGTTCGATAATACTCACAAAATTTGTATAGTAACAAAAATTTGCAGTACTTGATCAAGTTTGGACTTTATCAGAGGGGTCACCTATTATTTGGCTCTGTGGGTGACTTCTGGTCCACTTTGTCATTCGTGGTAGGTGATCATTGGAACCTTTTGAAATCACTTCTGGAGCATGTTCAATTTCAGGTTGATCACCCTCTGTAGAAGGGATATCATTTGTACTTGTCATGGGACTTTGGTCATTTTGAGTTGATGTTATGAGCTCTGTTGTGCCTTGTTCAGAGTTCTCTGATTGTTCTGGTGTTGACCCTTCAGAGATATCTTGAAGATGACCATGATCTTGATTAAGCTTGGAGCCTTGTTTAGAATTTGCCTCAGAGTGCTCCCCCTCGACATTTGCACCTGCAAAAGTATTGGAAGAGGGTGAAGTATTGCTAGGACCTGATAGAGACGTACCTAATTGGTTTGCAGAGGCTTCAGCTCCAGAGGCTCTAAGGACATCTTCTGAGGGTCCATCATCATTAAACATCTCTTCAAATAGATGATGAAGTTCATTTGCTCTAGATGAGTCACCAGATACCTTATCCTGAAACTTGAGTCCTGAGCTTATTTGCTCAGAAGTCACCTGAAACGAGTCATCAAAAGAAACATTAATACTTTCAAGTATGTGTTTTGATTTGAGCATGTAGATTCGGTATGCCTTAGAGTTTGATTAAGATCTAACAAATTTGGCTTCATCGGGTTTGGGACTGAATTTTCCGATTTTCTCTCTGTCGTTTAACACAAAACATCTGCAGCCGAAGACATGGAAGTACTTGATATTTGGCTTTCTTTGATTGAGTAGATGGTAAGGGGTCTTTGCATGTCTTATCACTATCAAAGATTGATTTTGAGTAAAAATTCCGTGGAGATGGCTTCTGCCCAAAAGGAGATTGGAAGTCCTGAGGCAGTGAGCATGGTTCTTGCGGCTTCCACAAGTGTTTGATTTTTGCGTTCAACAACACTGTTTTGTTGTGGAGTTCTTGCCGCAGATAAGTTCTGTGAAATGCCCTCTGTCGAAAGACAGGCTTCTATTTTTGAGTTCTTGAACTCTGTCCCATTGTCACTTCGAATTCTCTGAACCCTGAAATCATGAAGAACTTGTATCCTTTTTAGTAGATTGATTAGTACCTCGGGAACATCTGATTTCTTTCGGACAAATTCTACCCAAGTATATCTAGAGAGTTCATCTATGAGTACAAGTATGTACTTCTTACCACCTAGACTCTGCTCTGATATAGGACCGCAGAGGTCTACGTGAAGCATCTGCAGAGGTCTAGTGCAAGATATGTCCGATTTGGTCTTATAGGCAACTCTTCTGAGTTTGCTCATCTCACATGCAGAGCATAGATGATCTCTGTCGAATTTAATACTTGGTAGCCCCTTTACCAGATCTAGTTTCACAAGTTTTTCAAGAGAATGAAAGTTTAAGTGACAGAACCTGTTGTGCTAAAGCCAAGCTGTTAGAGCATGAATTATGTTGGATACAAGATCATGAAGACTGAAGTCAAAGTTCAAGAAGTCAAAGCTGAGAAAGTAAATTCTCATTAAAAAGTCAAAGTCTTTGTAATAAAATGTCAAAGTCAACATTTGTATTTTGTTTGTTTCCTTGTAATTCTTGTAGGTATAAATACCTCATTTTGCTGTTTAATAGATAGATGAGTTAGAGTTTGAGTTGAATACTTCAGAGAGAGTTTTAGAGAGAGAGAGAATTGTTTAGAGAGATAAAGTGAGAAAAACAGTTGTAATCGTTGAATTGTGAAGTGAATAAAAATATGTAATTGATTAATTCTTGTTTTTTATTGAATTGATTGTGATTAGAAACTAGAACAGGCAATTACACAAGCCTCTTCGTTCTTACTTGAGACTAGACAGAGCTTTTCGTCTCTATTGATGGACTTGAAGTCCATGAGGTATAGATCACCTCGTCTCTTGGCCCGCGGAAGCTCTGTTGTGGTGTCTTCCTTGATCAGAGAGCAGTACTGCTTTTTGAACATTACATCGAGTCCATTATCACAGACTTGGCTAACACTTAGCAGGTTGTGCTTAAGGCCATCCACATATGCAACTCTGTTGATATCGATGTCTCCATTGGCAATGACTCCATAGCCTTTGATCTGACCTTTCTTGTTGTCTCCGAAGGTTACATAACCCCCTTCAACCCTCTGTCGCCAGTCATGTGCCTTGAACACCCGGAGTCTAGGTACCAAATGGGCACATGTTGTTTCTTCTGTGGATAGATTAAGAATATTTAGGTACCCATTTCTAAATGGGTCCAGGCATGTTAGGAGTCGTTAAAGGTGCCATAACACCTTTGTTTTTGGATTTATCCTCTTTGATAGAGATACCATTTTGTCCTTTCTCACCCTTGAATTTTGCATTCTTAGACTTCGGGTGAGATATAAGACAGGAAGGTCTAGAGAAATGTTGATTTAAAGCATGCACAAGATCAAAACATTTGCAATGAGGAATTTCAGAAGCAAACTTCTTAAATATTTCATTAAAAATGTCAAAGGAGGGTACAGAGCAACTTTTACAACAACCCATTTTAGATTTGGGTTTCTTTTTGAAGAAAACTTTGTCTAATCTAGGTTGTTTCTTGTCAAAAACTCCTCTTTGATGGTTCTCTAAGTGTACTATCCCCTGATGACCTTCCTTTCGAGCATTCACTGCCATAGAAGCATTATTTTTGTCAATTTTGGGCCATTTTGCCTTCTGTTGCCAGGTGAGCTTTTCTTGAAAAGGCTTTGCTAGATTGACAGGTTTTGGAGCTTTGGAAGTTTGAGTGGTCTTGATCTTTTCATTTTTCAAAATTTTAAGCTCAAGAGATGTTTTTGCTTGAAGACACATATCCAGAAAATCAGGACAGATGGATATTCCTGTAGTTCTCCTTTTAGGAGAAACTATTCTGTTAGGAATACCAGAGGACAACTTACATTCCTCTAGACCACAGGTGACCATCTTAAGTTCCACATAACTTGTCTTATCACAGACAGAGGATGACTCAGACTCTGATTCAGAATCTGAGTCGAGAAAGTCTTTGTGAATAAGAGCATGACCTTCTGGAAGTGTGTTGCCTTGTCCATTTGTAGTGTCCTTAGGTGAATTTGAATCTTTTGAAATACATGGAATAACCATAGGAACACTAAGACAATTTAGAAGATCATGCTCGAAGATTTCTTCTATTTCAGAGATTAGATCAGGATGATCAAAAAAATGGTTTTCATAGGTTTTTCTCAAATCTCTTTCCAAGTACCTTTTGAAGAGTTTTTCTTCCACAGAGGCCGGAACAAACTCTGGTGCCTCAGAGGATAGTTTCTTTTCAGGAACCATCATGCACATAAAGGCCATTTGAGTTTGAGTTTCTGGATGACCAAATCTGAAGACCCCTATCTGCTTTTGAGACATATATTTCTTTGAAATAGATTTTCTCTTTGATGAGAGTGCAGATGGCAAATCATTGTTTTCATACCATACATTTGCCATCTGCAGAGGTTTACTCAGATGTGATCCTTCAGAGGTTCTGCTCCTTTTAAATGTGGATAAAAGGTTTGGAAGACTTGGCTTTAGAAATTGTCCAGGGCAGAAGATATTTGCTAAAGATTTGTTCCTTTTATTTCCAGTGTAGGGGTCAATATCATATAACCCTATACCTCTTCTGCCAATCTGGGTATTGACCTTTTCATGGACCTTTTGAGCATCCTGATATCTCTTAATTTGAAGTTCTCTGTCGAACAGATCTTGATGAAGAACTTCTCTTTCTTTTTGGAAAAAAATCTTCAAAGAGATAGCGTTTAATCGATCACTCTCACTATTCTTTAGCTCTTTGACCTTTTCTTTTAAAGCTTGATCGTGTTTTAAAATATTTTCTTTTAGACTCTTTTTATCAGTGATGTGCTCAGAAATAAGTGATTTTTTTTTCAAGATAAAGCTTGTCCTTTTCTTGGGTAAGAAGCCTGGTTTCTCTTTCAAAGAAGGCCAACTTCTTCTCAAGCTCTGAGCATATGGTTTTATAAGCAATAAAATCATTTTGTAATTCAAGTTTGTTTTCAGAATCAGAAGTAGATACCTCATTCTTGTCGTTAGAAGAGTGGACTTCTGCCATTCCACAGAAGAGTGCATTGTTGTCCCCTTCATCAGAGGATTCATCAGTTTCAAGGTTCTGTTGTTCTGCCATTAGGGATCTCTGAGTATAATATTCTACTTTCTTTTTAAAGAAAGCAGCGTCTCTTGTGGGTTTCTCTTTAATGGCAGAGGATCTGCACTCTGCGGCGAAGTGGCCTAATTTTCCACATTTGAAGCAACCTTCATTTTGTTTAGGAACTTTATCAGTACCTCTGCCGTCTGATTTCTGTCCACTTCTTCTTTCTTCTTGCCTCTGACTATTGAATTCTTCTCTCCCATACTTTCTTTCTTCACCATATCTTCTGCTTCTGTCGTCTCTTTCCTCTCGTCCTCTGTATTCTGGCTTTTTCTTAAGACCCTTATTGAATTGTCGGGTCATAAGTGCAAGGATCTTGGCCAGAGCAGCCATATCGATTTCCTCCTCAGATCCTTCCTCACTTTCACTCTCTGCCACAAGAGCCTTTTTCTTCTTTTTCTTTTTCGGAGCATCCTCAGTCACCTTCTCCTTCCCTTTGTCCTGACCCTCTGTGGTACTTCCAACCAACGCCAAAGGACCACCGACAGGGGTCATCAACTTCGATATCCTGTTTTCTTGACTTATCAATGTACCAAAAAGGTCAGAGACGGACCATACATCCAGATCTAGTGTATCTTGCATGGACATGGTTAGATGAAGCCATTCATCATTCAGGCTCTGAAGAAATCTGACATTATTCTCCTCAGAGGTTCTTTGAATGCCATATCTCTTGCATTTGTTTAATAAGGAATTGTACCTGTTGTATGTGCTTTGGATGGATTCACTCGGCAGAGCCTTGAATGCAAAATATTCATTAATACATAGAGCTCTGTTGTTCTTGAGGGTTTGAGCACCACCCTCAAGTTGTTTCTCTAATTCTAACCATAGGTCCTTCGATGTTTCACAGGAATCAAGAGACTGAAAAATGTCATTTGGGATAGCCATGATGAGTAGTCTTTTGGCTTTCTTTGCAAGTTCATGCATGGCACTTTCCTGTTCAGTACATTCATTTAAGGATTTTGGATGCTGATATTCAAGAACTTCAGGGGTGTTTGCAGTGGCAGGAACACGAGGAACTATATACATTGGAATGTAAGGAGGATTGTGAAGAAACTCAACCAAACCAGGATCAACACCTTCGAGAAAGTGCATCATCCTGATTTTCCACTGAGGATATTCATCCCTCATTAGAGTGGGACGTTTAGATTGAGATCCTGCGCTGAAGTAGTTAACTTGGTTCACCATTTTGAGGTAGAGAGAAAAAAAACAGAGTATGAAGGGTTCTTTAGAAAAGATCACGAGTTTACTCAACAGGGATGAGTATTAAGTATGAGAAAGATGACAATCAACAACTAAGCTTTGAATCTACCTTTCAGCGATTCAAACACACTTGCTTTAGAATCTACGTCAAACAGGTTGACGTAGCTCTAGAAAAAAGAGTATGTTTATGAGTGGGGATCAAGGCAAAGAAACAAATTCAAACTACTACCAAGAACGTGGGAAAAAAGTATAGAACATGATCCTTTGATATTAAGAATCAAAGATGGCTTTGATACCAATTGTTGATCCCAAATAATGATGTTCTTTACTTGTTGGACTTTTACCACACACAGATTAAAGGATAAGAGTGTGGAAGCATTTCTAATATGTAGAAAAGTAGAACATTCAAGGTAATAGACACACAAATAATCAACAAACAGAATCGTAAGATATAGCAAGGATTTTACTCAAGACACTGTTATATTGATAAGCTTTTATGAACACCAAGAACACGCACTTGTGTGTGCAAATACTCTCAGGGAAATACAATCTCTTTAATCTGACTTATGTGTGTGCTTACTTGCTTGCTTACAAACTCAAAGGAGGTGCTCATATATATATACAATGAGAATGCACCCCTTAGTTCAAGACAAAGACTGGCATGAAATGATCTGGAAACTTTGAACAGTTGGCTTCACGTGTTCTGCACGTGACCTTGTCTTGAACTAAGTTTGCCATCTTCGAAGTCTCCAGAGGTTATCCATCACAGACGCTCTGTGATCTGATCATTCTCAGGTTACGAGTCCTCTGGCAGTGCTTTCGACAGAATCTTCTGAGATTGTGGGTTCTGTGGTGTTCTTGGATGTTCTGATCATGACATCTGCAGTTCCTATACTTAGCCTATTTTTCAATACTTCTATACATAGAAGTTGGAGCTAACAAACTGGATATGGCATAAGAGGCTCTCTCATCTCAACTTCAAAACACTGAACACTCTATCCTCAAAGGAACTAGTCTCCGGTCTACCTCAGCATTCATATACCAAGGAATATCTCTGCTCGGCATGTGAAAAGGGAAAGCATACTAAAGCTAGTTTCAAGTCTAAGCAAGTTTCATCAGTTACAAGTCTTCTTTAACTCTTGCATATAGATTTATTTGGCCCTGTCCATATTCAATCAATAGCTGGAAAGAAATATACTCTTGTCATAGTAAATGAGTACTCTCGTTATACCTGGGTGATATTTCTCCGCTCTAAGAGTGATATCCCATATGAACTTATATCCTTTTTTAGAAAGATGGAAGTGCTGAATAACTTAACTATTTGCTCAATAAGGAATAATCATGGAACTGAATTCAAAAAGAGTTCCGTGGACAACTTCTTTGAGAACAAGGGAATCTCTCACAATTTCTCAGCTGTGAGAACTCCTCAGCAAAATGGAGTCGCTGAAAGAAGAAATCGAACGATCATTGAAGCCGCTAGATCAATGCTCAACGATTCTCATCTTCCAACTCAATTTTGGGCAGAAGCTATCAATACGGATTGTTTCACTAAAAACAGGTCGTTGATTGTCAAAAGGTTTAATAAAACTGCCTATGAACTTTTCCATGGGAGAACGCCTTTTATCAACTTTCTTCATATCTTTGGTTGTCAGTGCTTTATCTTAAACAACATAGACACCCTTGGAAAATTTGATCCAAAGGATGATGAAGAAATTTTTCTTGGATACTCCTCAATCTCGAAAGCCTACAGAGTCTTCAATAAGAGAAGACAAACAGTAGAAGAAACAATCCACTTCACCTTTGATGAATCCAGATCAGCGAACTCTAAGCCAATCGCTGATAATGATGAACTTAATGCCTGGATGTTTTCTCATTATGGGGAAACATAACCTATCTTCAACTCACACCATCATGCAAATCACTGAAATGCTGATGATGATCCAGACATCATGGGTTTCAGTTGTTCCCCTAAATACCTTACCACCATCAGATCTTCCCCTCTGAATCACCTACAATCTCTGAAGATCTCTCAGTGAATGATATTCAACCTGAACCTTAAAAGTTATAACTAATGAATCTCATGTTGAATCTTCTTCCTCAGCGAACACTCCCATTGTTGATCCAATATATGAAACGATCATTCACGTTCTTACTCAGATATGGACTAAGAATCACCCCATTTATTAAATCCTCGGTGATCTAGATGCAGGTATTCAGACTCGACGAAGCCCAAGTGACATCTGTCTCTTTGTCAACTTTCTCTCTCTTCTCATGCCAAAGAAGACTGATGATGCCCTTAGAGATTCAAACTAGGTCAGCGCTATGCAAGAAGAGCTGACTGAGTTTGAAAGAAATAAAGTTTGGAATCTCATTCCACGACCATATGACAAAACTGTTATAGGCACCAAACGGGTGTATCAAAACAAGTTAGATGAAAATAGGACTATAACACGCAACAAACCTAGGCTAGTTGCTCAAGAATACAGACAAGAGGAAGGCATAGTCTATGATGAAACCTTTGCCCTTGTGACTAGGCTCGAAGCAATTCGATTATTCTTAGCATATGTAGTTCACAAAGACTTCATAGTATATCAAATGGATGTTAAATCAATGTTCCTAAATGGAAAGTTGATTGAAGAAGTCTACATTGAACAACCCCCTGGGTTCTCTGACCCTAAACACCCACACTTTGTCTATAAATTGGATAAGGCTCTCTATGGGTTAACACAATCCCCTCGTGCAGGTATGACACTCTCTCATCCTTGCTTATCCCTAAAAAATTTGAGCGTGGTAAAATTGATAACACTCTATTTTTCAGAAAGATAAAAGGTCATATTGTTTTTGTTCAAATATATGTTGATGACATATTTGGTTGTACTAACCCATCTTTGTGTACTTGAATCGCTGAAAGAATGAATAAAGAATATAAAATGAGTATGATGGGTGAGCTAACTTACTTCCTTGGACTTCAGACGCAATCAGATAAAGGCACATTTATTCATCAGGGTAAGTATGTTAAAGAAATGCTGAAGAAGTTTGATCTTACTCAAACTTTAGCGGTGAAAACTCCTATGGCACCTCCGCTGACACTAAAGAAGGATCCATCTGAAAACCAGTTAATGTCACTACCTAGAGAGGAATGATAGGCTCACTTCTGTATCTTACAGTGAATCGACTTGATGTCATGTATTCTACTTGTCTATGTGCACGATATCAATCAGAACCCAAGGAATCCCATCTGATCGCTATAAAGCGAATTTTCAGATTCCTGAAGGGAACTCCTAACCTAGGTCTTAGGTATCCCAAAGACTCAGGGTTCGCTCTAACTGGATATTTAGATAGTGATTTTGCAGGTTGCAAACTGGATAGAAAAAGTACCACAGGAGGCTGCAAACTCCTTGGTGGAAAGCTGGTAAGTTGGACAAGTAAAAAGCAAAACTCAGTGTCCACTACCACAGCTGAAGTTGGGTATGTAGCAGCTGGAAGTTGTTGTTCTCAGGTCTTATGGATGAGAAATTAGCTATTTGACTATGACCTTCAGCTCTCCAAGATTCCAATCTATTGCGACATCACTAGTGCCATCGCTATAGCAAACAATCCAGTGCTACATTCAAAGACGAAACGCATCGAAATCAGATATCATTTTATCAGAGATCATGTGATGAATGGAGACATAAAACTTCACTTTATTCCAACTGACTATTAGCTAGTTGATCTCTTTACCAAACCTCTTGATTAAACAAAATTTAACTTTCTCATCAGCGAGCTTGGCATGCTGAACCTTGAAGATTAACCCTTCAGCGTTCATGCATTATGTCAGTCATAAATCTCTATTACGTTCATCCCATAATCCCTGACTAAAATATTTATGATGTTCAGGTATGTCTTCTAACTTCTCCTCACCGAATCTTATTCAGCGAAGAAGTTTTTCAAAAATCTCTAAACTCAATCACTGACTTTCTTCAAGTGATTAAAAGCTTTTTGAAAATAAAACTCATCACTGATATTTCCCATCAGTGATTCTTCAAAAATAAGTTATCCCTGAATTTCTATCAGAGATACTCTTAAAATGAAAAGACAATTTTTAGTGCGACGTCATTTGTACCGATAATCCATAGCACGCCTTTTTCTGACACGTTATTCCTTTCCATTTCCTGTCCAATCAACTTCGTAGGACGTGTTCGTGTCCGTGTCATGATGAGTACCTTTTCCCGGTCAATATTCTTTATCTCTCCTCACTCTCCAGTATATAAACCTCTCACATTCATATTTTTACCTTTTATGGGCACTTTACTTAAAAAGGCAAAAAGTACTCTCTGCATTCAAGCATCCTAAGAACTCAACGAACCCAAGCTTAATCCTTCAAATCTTCAAGCAAAAAGGTCATCTTCTTATCTTTATTCCTTCAAAAAACTTGTGATTGATCTTTAAAACTTATTTTTTTTTATCAAAAATTGTTTTTCTCTCTAAAATCATTTCTTTCATGATTTTCATTCAAAAGCCTTTTGCTTTTTAAGACTTGACCTTATGTTCTCTAAGACTGTTCATGTTTCCTAAATTAAAAAAGGAAACTGACCATATTCTTATTACTTCCTTTTCAATCCTAAAATACTGGAAACTCTCCTTTACAAGTTTCTTTCTTAAAAAGGAAATTGGTAAAACTTTCCATATTTTCTCTCTCAAAAAATCTTTGTCTCGACTTTTCTTTTTTTCTTTCAGCAGTGGCATCTCAAACAACTTTGATTCAATCAAAGAATGTTAAGTTTGACCTTTCAGTGGTTCAGTTCTCCGGCAACAACCATCTTGCCCGACTGGAATTCCCAAAGAACAAGCCCTCTACTCATCTCCTTGAGGCAGTTGCTTTTCTGAAGGCCTCTCCATTGGCCTATGCCCTTACTGTTTCCCCTCCTCCATGCAAGACTCTCTTTCAACAGTTTTGGTTCACTGCTGAAAAGGAAACAATGACCACAAAGCAGGGCAATCCACTGACGGTCATATCCTTTCAGGCGCAACATGGCTCACGGGCACTACTCCCCTTGCCATCCGCACCACTCTTCATTTTCCTACAAAAACCAGTGTTGGATTCGGAGCCCTCCCCACTGATGAAGAGCTGATAAAATTACTTGACTTGATGGAATATCAGTGGGACATGAAGCCAAGGTCAACAGTGCCTGACAAGAAGTTGAAAATGATCTTGAAGGCTAAGATGCCTTCCCAACTGAACTACGTCTTCTCGCATGTGATCTAATGCATGAGCGGGAAGACAGGATCGCTGGATCAAGCCAACAAGATGCAGCTACATATGGATTTCTCCCTCATCTCTGGGAGAAACGTGGACTATATTGGGGTCTGAATCCTCTACGTTGATTACACTGAAAACGAGGTAAGTCTCTCTAACCTTCATGCTAGTCTCTCCACTCTATCTTTGCCTTCAGCGGTCACGCCTGCGGTTTCTTAAAAAGCTACCCCTACCCTTACCACCTCATCAAAACGCAAGTCAACAACTCTATCTAAAAAGGACAAGAAGACTGCGGAGCAAGCCTCTCAGCATACGTCATCAATAGGGATTGTCTCTCAACAGACAACCCTGGACGCTTTCGTGGATCGCTCCTCCACAATCGCCGCTACTACTGCTTCAGTGCCCATCATCACTAACTCCACGTTGGTGTCTACCCAAGTACTCTCAGTGCCTCAAAGCACTGTTGAGGTAATTTCAAGCAACACCAGTGCTCACTCTTTAAAACTCTTATCTCTTTCTTCTCATTCCTTGGTCTCTAACTCAGTTCCTTTACAGCTACCTGAGATGTATAACATCTCCGTAGGATCTGATGGCCTCCCTTTCGGAGTGTCTCAGCAGACGAATGTCCCAGTATCTCTTTGAGAGAGACATGGATTTCTACAACTTTTTCCTTGCTCCATTAGGTATTACCCCTATCCCAAACACGTCTCCCTCACTATTAAATAAGCCTGAGAAATCTTTTGCTAAAAAATTAACGTGTTTTACAGGTCCTACTTTGGCAGCCCTCGACACCTGTCTCAGTGAGGTCAGTCAAAAGGTGGACTCTCTTTCTACCACTATCAGCACCAACACAACAGCGGTTAACAACACTGGTGACGCATTGAAGACTCTCACCACATCTCTCTCTCTTCCAAAGTTGAAGCCCTTAATTGTCAGCTCTGGAAGATGAAGTTAAAACTCTGAAGACCGATGTGGCCTCCAACACAACAACGATTCAATCTCTACATGGACACGTCGACAGACTCACTGGAGAAGTGAAGACCCTTAGTGACAAAACGGATGTCACCAATCAAATGTTGGGTGACATCCTCCAAAAATTGAGGGAAGCAGCTTCTGTCCCTGAACCCGCCTTCACGGATGATGACAGGTTGTCCTTGACAATCGTTGCAGACTTCATATTCGAGGCGACCTCTGTCTTCCCCGACATTGAAGCACGGCTAAAGGCACTGGAGGCTGATGCTGCTAATACCTCTCCCAATGATGACGACAAAGAAGGGGAGATGAATGTTGACGATGCAGTAAATACAGAGGTCAATGTGGAAAACCCTCCTCATGTTGATGGGAAGAAGACCGCATGTGACGACCAAGACCCTCCCTCCTCTCCAGTGATCGAAGAAGAGATTAATGATGAAGAAGAGGAGGAAGAGGAAGAGGATGAAGAAGAGATTGATCTCGAGGATCAAGGCTCTAAGGACGTTGATGAAGATAACGATGATGAGGATGATCCCTCGCTATGGTTCATCCCTGCCAACATCAGTGTCCCTGCTCAGAAAGGCATGGTCATCCAAGAAGCATGACCGAGAAAGGATAAGACTTCAGGTCCTTCAATCCAAGGCAAGCAAAACGGGATTACTGTCGACGGAAACCTGAATCTCCTATCACCATCTGAGGGGAGCAACCTTCTCAGGTATGCCTCTCCATTATTCCCATTTCCTTCTTTTCTCACCTTAAACCCATCTCTCATTTCTAGCCTTTATCTTTCTTCTTCCAATAAATTGTAACACCCTCAAATTTGGTAAGAGCAACTAATTAAAAGACTCGAAATAAAATCAAAAGGAGAACGAACTTGTTGGGCATTGAAGAATTGTTCAAGTATGGTTAATGTTGCTAGCGCAACATGGTTACTACTTCTGAGAAAAGTTACTACTGATGAGACAGATTAATACTGCTAACCAAGATAGTGCTGCTTATGAGATGAAGACTTCGTATGGCAATGAAGACAGCTGTATTGATTGAAGATATTCATGAAAAGCTTGGAGATAACTATGGAAGAATATAATGAAGATCTTTTATATTTTGTAATTATCTTTTATCTTTAATATATGTATAGAATTAGTCTGAATAGTTTCATAGACAATATTCTGAGTTTTTGTTTTAATATAAAGAATTAACCTCAAGGTTTAGAACCCTAGTTCTAGAGAAATAGAATTCGTATTGGTGAGCTTGTTCATCAATATTGAGGCTTTGTTTGAAAACTTGTAGCTTTAATCTTTCAATAAAGTTTACAAGTTTGTGATTTCTGATTCACTGTTTCATTGATTGTTGAATATTAAAGTGTTATTCCGCAACTTCTTTAATATTGTTTCTGAGTTCATTATTTGTTGTTGAGAATTAGATCCTCACAAGTGGTATCAGAGCAAGTATTCTCAGAAACCTTCATTCATCATGGAAAACACAGTTGAATCAAACAGTACTCTTGTCTCAAAGGTTCCAATGCTCAGATCTAATGAGTTTGACATGTGGAAGATTAGAATCAAGCAATACATTCTCCTCACAGATTAGTCTATGTGGGACATCATTGAGAAAGGCCCATATGATGCAGGAAAGATTGGTGCAGATGGAAAAAGAATCCCACCAAAGACGGATGCAGAAAGGAAGACAAGACAGACAGAGATGAAAGCCTTGAACACACTGCTCTTGGCTATTCCCAATGAGTATCAACACCAATTCTGCAATTGCACTGATGCACAGATGCTTTGGAATGCTCTAGAGAAGAGATTCTCTGGTACCAAAAGTACCAAGAGAAATCAGAAGGCAATATTGAAGCAACTGTATGAAAACTTTATGTCAACTAAGAATGAGTCCATGACTCAAACTTTTGACAGGTTTAAGAAGCTGATTGGTGAACTAGCTACTATGGGAGTACAAATTGATCAAGATGATGTAAACAGAAAGTTCTTAAGGTCCCTTGGAGATGAATGGACCATGTATACTGTTTCATTTAGACAGAATGAACAATTGGAAGAAAAGGAACTAGATGATCTGTACAGTGATCTGAGAGTGTTTGAATCTGAGGTGGAAGCAAAGAAGAAGCCTACTGGGTATGTTCATAATGTTGCACTCCTATCAGCATCAATTGATTCTACTGCTAACCCTGAATCAGTTAATGCTGCTAACGGAGTAAATCAAGAAAAAGGCACTGAATCTGTTTTTGAAGCCTTTCTTTCCAGCCATAGAAACTCTTCTTTAGTCAATGATGACTTGGAACAACTTCATCCTGATGACCTTGAAGAGATGGATATTAAATGGCAGATGGCCATGCTTTCTATGAGGGTGAAGAAGTTCATCAAGAGGACTAGGAGGAACAACTTCTCCCAAAGAAGAGAAGATGGTGCAGGCTTCAATAAGTCAAAGGTGGAGTGCTATAAATGTCATTTGAAGGGACACTTTGCCAGGGAATGCAGAAGTGGAGTGTCTCACAACAACCACCAACAAGCTCAGACTGGAAGCTTCAACTAGAACAGAAACTCTGCTTAAGCCCTTGTTTCTCAACAAGGAATGGGGTTTGACTGGACTGATCAAGCAGAAGAGGCTATTCAAAATCAAGCTCTCTTGGCAGAGGTATCTGATCTCCCAACTGAGGTACTTTCTAATCTTTGTTCTCAAACTTGCATAGATACTGTTAAAAGGTACATGGATCACAACCAGAATATGAGTGATGACCTTAAGAGATTAGAAAAGGATATAAAAGACTATGTGAGAATTGTTGAGAGGTTTGAGGAACAGATTAAAGGTTTCCAAGCCAATGAACTTCAACACACATATGATACCAATTACTGAAAGTGGGAGAAGAATGATCTAGAAATCCAACTGACAAAGTCCAAGGAGGAGAATGAAAAGTTGAGAGGAGAGCTAGCCAAAGTTAAGCTAGATGTGGAAAAGTTTTCCAATGCTTCTAAAGCAATGGACTCTTTACTACAAACTCAGTTCATGACAAACTGAGAAGAGGAATTGGGTACAATACCACACCACCACCATACAACAACAACTACATCCCTCCTATATCAGACTTGCTAGAGAATAAGGATAGGAAGGACCTGCCTGAGGGAGCCACTGAGATAGATCCCTTAGATGAAGTAGTTATTGAGGACAAAACTGAAAAAGAAGCTGGTAAGAGAAAGAAGAACAATGTGGGTTGTGAGATTCCTTTAGAAAATAACATCATCACCAATGAGGATTGTGGAAAGGCTTGGATCAAATCCAATGACATAGAGAAGACTGAGGGAAAGTCTAGAAAGGTCCATTACAAGCAGACCACAGTTGTGAATCTTGTTCCTTGCAAACAGTGTGCATGTAATAAGGATGAGCCCCTAAAACATGATAAAAAGAGGGGAATTCAAAGGAATTGGAATAATCAGTGGGCTTAGAAACAAGGAGTTGATCTGAGTATAATCATCAGACCAAAACCTTGTTTCATATGTGGCAAATTGAATCACCTTGCCAAGTACTGCTACTTTAATCCTATTAACCAAAGGATGAATTTTCAAAGATCTATGCAAAAACCCTTTGGTTATAGGAAGAATGAAAGGAAACATGTGGCTAAGAAACATGTTAAATCTAAAAGCCACATGAAGAAAAAGACTGTGAAAGAAAGTGTCAAGATGTGGATTTCCAAAAGCACTAAAACTGTTAGTACTGCTACCACAAATAGTGTTGCTGACAATGATAGTACTGCTAGAAGCAATACTACTGCTATCTATGTTAGTGTTGTTGACATTGTTAGTACTTCTTCAAATGTTAATACTGCTAACTCTGTTAGTGCTTCTAACAAGGTTAGTACTGCTAAACCTGTTAGTGCTGCTAACTCTGTTAGTACTTCTAAAATTAGTACTGCTTCTAGTGTTTGTGCTGCTAGACCTATTATCTTGACAAAGTACTCTAGTAAAGAGTGCTCTGATTTTAAAAATATCATCAAAAAAGAATGTAAATACTTTGATGAGAAAGGGAGACCCAAGACCACTTTGGCTTGGGTTCCCAATCAATACTAATTGTTTTATCTTATGTGCAGGGCAACCAACAGCTCAAGGGGAAGAGCATCTAGCATGTTGATAGTGGTTGCTCTAGATACATGACAGGGAACATGGCTTGCCTCAAGAATTTCAAGAAAATTGATGGAGGGCATGTTGCCTTTGGTAATACTCCAGATGGAGGTAAGATCAGTGGTAAGGGAGATGTAACAAAATGTAAGATGACCTTTGAGGATGTGTTCTATGTTGAGCAGTTAAGGTACAACCTGTTAAGTGTACCACAGGTTTGAGACAAAAAGCATAGTATATTGTTCACAGATTCAGAATGCATTATCCTTGCTCCTGGATTCAAGGTAGTTGATGAAAAGATGATACTACTAAGGACTCCCAGAAAGGATAATGTCTATTGTTTGGACATGGAAAATGTTTCAACTGATTCATCCCTAAACTGTCTTGTTTCAAAAGCATCTTTGGATGAATCATCACTTTGGCACAGAAGGATGTGTCACATGAATTTTAAAACAATGAATAAACTTGTCAAAAACAACCTTGTAAGAGGTTTGCCTTCAAAAGTCTTTTCATGTGATGATCATTGTGTTGCCTGTCTCAAAGGCAAACAACACAAAACTTCTCATAAGTCCAAAGAGTTGAACACTATTTCTAATTCTATTCAGTTGTTGCATATGGATCTGTTTGGTCCTACAAATGTAATGAGTATAGGCAAGAAATCATACTGCTTAGTTATTGTTGATGATTACTCTAGATTTACTTGGGTATATTTTCTAAGGACTAAGGATGAGACAAGTGGACTGATCAAATCCTTTATTCTAAGAATTGAAAACCAAACAAATCAAAAGGTAAAGGTCATTAGGTCAGACAATGGTACTGAATTTCAAAAATAATGACCTAAACACCTTTTGTGAGGAAAAAGGAATTGAGAGGCAATACAATGCTCCTAGGACTCCACAACAAAATGGTGTTGCTGAGAGAAGGAATAGAACACTGATTGAAGCTGCTAGATCTCTGTTAGCTAATTCAAAACTTCCAATTACTTTCTGGGCTGAAGCAGTTAATACTGCTTGCTATGTCCAAAACAGAGATCTAGTAGTCAAGCCTAAGAACAAGACACCATATGAGCTTTTAAATAAAAGAAAACCATTTATTGGATTTTTCAAACCTTTTGGGTGTCCTTGTATCACTCTCAATACCAAAACTCACTTAGGAAAGTTTGATAGCAAGGCAGATGATGGTTTTCTTGTTGGTTACTCATCTCAGAGTAAGGCCTACAGAGTATTTAATTCTTCTTCTAGAATAATTGAGGAAAGTGACAATGTCAAATGCAATGAGAACACACCAAATCCTATTGGTTCAGGTCCTCAGTGGTTGTTTGACATTGATTCACTAACTAACTCTTTGGGTTTCAGTAGTGATGATCATGCAGGTTCAGGAAGTGGAGGATCAGGGGATGTGCAAGTACAAGACATTATTCCTCAGTCTGTGATCTTTCCCATACCTTCAATGGAACCTGTTGAAATCTGTGAAAAAGAAACTGTTTCTGAACCAATGCAGAGTGAAGAAGAAAGAAGAGATGAGGAGACTTCAGAGCATGAAGAATCAGAAGTAGCTGATAAGACCCCCTCAGCTGACTTAAATGATTCCAATCTAGAAGTGGGAATCAATGAAGAACCTAGTCATCAGACTAGAACACAAAAGAACCATCCTCCAGAGCTGGTAATAGGAGACATATCTTCTCCTATGATAACTAGAAATCAAAGCAAACTTCAAGAGTTGCAGGATCAACAACATACAGTACTCTCTTGCTTTCTATCTCAGATTGAGCCTAAGAAGGCCTATGATGCAATGAAAGTTTCCAGTTGGATAGAAGCCATGCAAGAAGAGTTACTACAGTTCAAATTGCAAGAAGTTTGGGACTTGGTGGATCTTCCAAAAGGTCATAGAGCTATTGGCACCAAGTGGATTTTCAGGAATAAAAAGGATGAGAGATGAATAGTCATCAGAAACAAAGCAAGGCTAGTGGCACAAGGGTACACTCAGGAAGAAGGCATAGATTATGAAGAAGTTTTTGCTCCAGTTGCAAGGGTAGAGGCAATTAGGCTGTTTCTAGCCTATGCTTCATTTATGCAGTTCAAGGTATATCAAATGGATGTGAAGAGTGCCTTTTTATATGGCACAATTGAGGAAGAAGTATATGTCTGTCAGCCCCCTGGTTTTGAAAATCCATCATATCCTGATAGAGTATACAAACTGAAGAAAGCACTTTATGGTCTATATCAAGCCCCAAGAGCATGGTATGATACATTGTCTACCTATCTCTTAGAAAATGGGTTTAAAAGGGGAATAATTGACAAGACCCTGTTTATCAAAAGAAGAAAGAAGGACATCCTACTAGTTCAGATCTATGTGGATGACATCATCTTTGGATCCACAAAAGATCAGATGTGTAGAGACTTTGAAGAGTTGATGCACAAAAGCTTCAAAATGAGTTCAATGGGTGAACTTACTTTCTTCATTGGGCTTCAAGTGAAACAACAGAAAGATGGGATCTTCATAAGTCAATCAAAGTATGTGAAAGACATCCTAGACAAATATGGTTTATCAAACTCAAAGCCAGCAAGCACACCTATGGAAACACACAAACAGATCACTGCTGATCTTGAGGGGGAGGATGTTGATGTCCATCTTTATAGATCAATGATTGGATCTCTCATGTATCTCACAGCCTCAAGACCAGATATTATGTTTCCAGTGTGTGTTTGTGCCAGATTCCAAGTCAAGCCAAAACAATCACATCTTCAAGCTGTTAAGAGGATTTTCAAATACTTAAGAGGGTAACCTAGATTAAGTCTTTGGTATCCGTATGAATCTTCTTTTGACTTGATCATATTCAGACAGTGACTTGGGTGGTGCTAATATGGATAGAAAGTCTACTTCAGGTGGATGTCAGCTTTTGGGTACAAGACTAGTATATTGGCAGTGTAAGAAGCAAACCACAGTGTCCTTATCAACAACAGAAGCTGAGTACATTGCTGCTGCAAGTTGCTACTCTCAGGTTCTATGGATTCAGAATCAAATGATGGACTATGGGGTAACCTTTCTTCACACTCCAATCTTCATTGATAATAGCAGTGCTATAAGCATTGTTAACAATCCAGTCAAGCACTCCAAAAAAAGCACATTGAGATCAGGTATCACTTTATTAGAGACTGTAATGAAAAGAAGCTTTTTCAAGTTTATAAAGTTCATACTGACAACCAGTTTTTTGATCTATTCACTAAAGCTTTTGATGTGGGAAGATTCACTTTCTTGGTCACAAGTGTGGGCATGATCAACTCTGAATGAGCTCATGTTTAAAAAATGATTGTATACCTATTATTTGGTTGTTTTTGGTATTACTAATCATCTTTCTCAGGAAGTATATTGCCTTGTTCAGACCAATACAAGCTTCAAGAGTGTAAGTATAGTTAATGTTGCCAGTGCAGTTTTAATACTGCCAGTGCAAAGTTACTACTTCAGGTTTCAGTTATTACTGCTAGTGGTTAATACTGCTCTCAGTTAATACTGCTAGTTAGTTAATACTGCTAGTGGTTAATACTGCTCTCAGTTAATACTGCTAGTTAGTTAATACTGCTAGTGGTTAAAACTGCTCTCAGTTAATACTGCTAGTTAGTTAATACTGCTAGTGGTTAATATTGCTCTCAGTTAATACTGCTAGTTAGTTTATATTGCTTCTTTCTCGAATCGTATAAATACCCTCTTTGCCCGACTAAAAGCTCATAACGACTCTTCGAATACTATTCATCTTCTCTCTAACCTCTTTTCTCTCAAGCACCTACTGAGTTTCAGTGTTCATTATCCTCAAGCTCGATGGCATCAATGGCTTTTATTGACGAACACAACGAGATAGCAATGCTTCAAAAGCCTAAGCAGGCTGATGGATTTCATCAAATAGTCGACTTTCTCAAGTCCAGCCATATCGCATATGCTCTTACAGTGTCACCATCCATCTATATCGAGCACCAGAAGCAATTATGGGCTATTGCCACCACTATTACTGAAAATGGTGTGCAAGTTATCAAGACCAGGGTGTGTGATAAACCCTTGACCGTTTCTGAAGAGGTAATTCGCATTAGTCTACGTCTAGACGATGCCTCAGGTATCTCATCTATCCCTAATGATGATCTGTTTTCAACTCTTACTAGAATCGGGTATGGAGGCCCATTGGGTGTTTTCAAGTTCTCAAAAGCTAAATTTTCACCCCAATGGCGTTTCTTTGTCCATACCCTTATGCATTGTATTTCCAAAAAGACTACTGGATGGAGTGAGTTCAGCAGTAGCATTGCTTATGCTTTGGTCTGCTTGGCCACTGCCAGAAAGTATAATTTTTCAAAAATGATTTTCAATGACCTTGTGTCAAACTTGGGAAACAAAAAGAGTTTTTTTATGTACCCAAGATTTGTCCAGGCAGTTATAACCAATGAATTGACGGATATGCCTCAATTTGATGAGGTATATGTACCTAAAATCCCCAAAGGCAAGGTCTTTTCAAATATGAAGAGATCTCCATTGGACTCGGAAGGAGTTGACACCCCATTGTTCTCTACGATGATGGTGGTGTCCCACAATCAAGAAGGTTTGGCTTCAGGGTCAAGGCCCTCATTAGACCATCCCACTGAAAGTTAATCCCAACCTTCAATCAGTATATCAATCCCTCAGCCCCTTCTTCAAAAACCAACTTCTCCAATCACCAATACTTACATCAGGAAAAAGGTAAATAAGGCTCCTTCCCTTCTTGTACCTTCACCCACAAAGCCTTTAAGCCCTCTAATGGAGAATTCTCCATTAGAGAATATCTATAGGGAAACCATAGGGGTGTCTCCCAACCCCAAGGAGGTGCTCACTGAGGAGATGCATGAGCATATGGGTGAGAAGGATACCACTACTCCTGCTAGCACAGAGGAGGACAGTGGTAACATCATAAGACCTCCCCCATGGCAAATTTGGGTGAGCAATCATCCAAAGGTCCCAGGTGCCAAGAAACCAAGGGGGTGGAGGGTGCTTCTTCTAGGCAGAAGACTTCCACTACTAAAAGATCCCATGATCCTTCAAAAGGGGGTAACACTCCTGGAGAAGGTGAGGACAGATATGACTACAATGAATTGATGGAAACAATGGGCAACATTAATCTAGATGTCATCAAGCAAGGCAAAGACATAGAAGAAATGAAAATGGTAATTCTGTCTCAACAAGTACAGATTACCAAATTGAAGAAAATGGTGACAAGATTGGTGCAAAAGAAGAGGAGAAGACAGTTTGTTTTGAAGAAGAGGAAAAATGCTAATGATGCTTTCAACAAGGGGGAGAATCAAGAGGCTGAAGCAGAGAGGGAAGGTACATCTCGGATGGGATTTGACTTTGAGGGGGAGAAAGCTGCAGAAACAGAAGCACAAGCAGCAGAAACAGATGAGGTTCAAGCAGCAACAGTAACAGAACAGGTAGCAGCAGTAACAGGGCTATCTGTTGAAGAGTTGGAAATAGCATAAACATTGGTAAAAGCCAAGAATGACACTCCTAAGGCTACTCAAAAGGCCAAGGGAGTGGTCATTAAAGAAGGAGGCCTTTCAAAGAAAAGAAAAGAAAGCAGTGAGACAAGTTTGAAGGATGTAAAGGGAAAGAGAAAGATGGTTGAACCTGAACAACCTTCAAAGAAGAAGAGTCAGATTGAGTTAGATGAAGAAGTGGCAAAGCAGCTTCAAGCAGAAATAGAAAAGGAGGAACAATTACAATCTAAAAAAGACAGGGATCTTGCACTGAATATGGCCAGAACACTCAATAAAGAGTATCAAAAGAACATGAAAGCAGCAGCTGAGGCCAAGAAAATAGCAGTCAAAGCATCAAAGAAAAGAATGCCATTCAAGAAGCAGAAAAGACAACCTTCTAAGACCTTTTTGGCCAATCAGGAAAGGAGAAAAATGATCAATTTCCTGAAAGGTTCAATTGGTGTCAAAAGAGAGATGTTTACTAATATGGCATACAGTCAAGTTGAGGATCTCTATAAAAAGGAAATGGCTAAGCTTCAAGGGGACTCCTCTCAAAGGGAAGAGGCTGAAAGAAGGATGAAGGAGAAACATGATCTCAACATTCAACAACCATTCCCTGAGGAAGTCACTCCTACTAAAGAAAAGGTTGAAGACACTAAAGAAGAGAATGTTGGTATGGAAATGAAATCTGCAAAGAGAGTAAAGACCATAGCTTCCAAGAAACAGTCCAAGAAGCCAAGGGTTGAAGAAGCTGAAAAAGAGGCAGAACCTTCAGTTACACCTTCAGCAGAATCTGTGCAGAATCCAGAGCAGTCCAATAAGAAATATGATGAGCATGTGGGACTTTATATGACTTTAATAGAACTAGTACAGGCTGTTCCCATTTCTGTGAAAGCACCAGAAGTCATCTTTTGGGATATTCTGAGGGACAACAGAAAGGAGTACTTCAGACTCAAAAGAGTTGGTGATGTGTTTGAAGTCTACTCAACTTGGGGCAAAGTGATCAGAAGTTGTTCCAGGGCTGACCTAGAAGAAATGCACAAGGTGGGAATAAAGCTTTATGAGCATGTTTTGAAAGGAACTGAAGAAAGTCTACTCAAGATTGCAATGGAATATCTTTGTATGATGTTTGAACCAGAAAAGATGGTTTACATGATAAAGGATCTACATCATGAGTATGGATTTAAGAAGATTGATAAGTGGATACTCTTTGAAAACTGTGATGTATACATGATCACAATAGATAACTGTTATCATGAATACTACCTGGTGGACAAAGTATATGATCATAGCAAGGAAAAGCTGAATGGGATGCTGAAAGCTAAGCTAGTGTGTGCAAAGGAATCAGAAATGGACAGAATTGTGGTAAGAAGGACAATCAATCAAAGTCTGGGTCTGGATCCGAATTTGGGCAACTAAGCTGTAGTGTTGAAAGCATCTTGAAGATCATAATTAAAGAACTTGACTTCTCTTTCTAAAAGTCAAGTTAGGGGGAGATTGTTGGGCATTGAAGAATTGTTCAAGTATGGTTAATGCTGCTAGCACAACATGGTTACTACTTCTGAGAAAAGTTACTACTGATGAGACAGATTAATACTGCTAACCAAGATAGTGTTGCTTATGAGATGAAGACTTCGTATGGCAATGAAGACAGCTGTATTGATTGAAGATATTCATGGAAATCTTGGAGATAACTATCGAAGAATATACTGAAGATCTTTTATATTTTGTAATTATCTTTTATCTTTAGTATATGTATAGAATTAGTCTGAATAGTTTCATAGACAATATTCTGAGTTTTTGTTTTAATAGAAAGAATTAACCTCAAGGTTTAGAACCCTAGTTCTAGAGAAGTAGAATTCGTATTGGTGAGTTTGTTCATCAATATTGAGGTTTTGTTTGAAAACTTGTAGCTTTAATCTTTCAATAAAGTTTACAAGATTGTGATTTCTGATTCACTGTTTCATTGATTGTTGAATATTAAAGTGTTATTCCGCAACTTCTTTAATATTGTTTCTGAGTTCATTATTCTTGTTGAGAATTAGATCCTGACAGAACTCCCTCAATACAATTCAAAATTCATCACACCTCAAATATAAAAATCCATAATTAGCCTCAACAATTACAACTCCAATACTAACAAGGTCTATACCGAAGTCAGGTACTACTTAACCCTTAAACAAGATGCTCTTCGCAAACCAAAGCGGAATACTTCTCCAATGCTAAATGCTTCTCGAACACACCTCTAGCACTCCTCTCTTCACAGTGTTACTAGGACTATTCCCATCCAGAACCTGAAGCACATGCCAACAAATAAAAAGGTTAGGCTTAACGCCTAGTGAGCTCAAGAGTTTTCATCATAAACATATAAAACAATAATCTTTAAGAATGTTATATAAATCTTGGTTTCCAAAATGAAATACATTAAGTCTTAAAGAAACCTCTTCTCAACATTCACCATCTTTGTGATTATTACCACGATACAAAAATGCTCTTTCGAATATAAATCCAAAGCCCAAACCTTACGTAAAACATATCTGCCACTTTAATAATCAAATACTGAAAACGTGGAGAAACTCTATCATCCAAATATTCCAAAAACATGGATAAAGTTAAGTATGCAAAACCCAAGAACATGGATAATAATCCATACCCAAAACGTCACCGAAAACATGGATTATAAAACTCCATAACCAAAACAACACCTTGTGGTGACGGGGGAGACCCGATTACATAGTATGTGACGGAACACAAAAGTTGGTCACATAAATATGTAGGAAATCAAAACGTGTGGATTATACACACAAAACCTACTGAGGTCAACTCCTCTAAGTCTGTTGCTCAAAAACATCAAGTCAACCCCTCTGGGTCTATTCTTGATAGTTCCAAAACAGGGGAACCCAGTTCCAAAACGGGAACTTAAGCACAAAGGGAATTACACCTTACTGACCATGGGATGCTGCCCGACCGTATAGGTCCACACCTTACTTACCATGGTGACCCGATGGTTATTCCGTGCCAAAGTGGTGAACTTGTCCAAAACGGGACATAAGAACACCATGCCTATGAATCCATTGCACTAACTAAAATATTACATGACTCAAAACGAATGAACTAACACATTCAAAACATGTAATTCTCAAATAAGATGTAGTAAATGAAAATCAAGACCAATCGCTCTACCCTGAGCCATCAAAACCGGACAAGTGTCCCCAAGATCCAACAAAATCCAAACAGAGCCATAAGCTCTACAATTCCAATGGCCCAACGTTGAAAAATCATAAAATGAAACCAAACGTAAATAACCCGCATTATATAAACCCATACTCCAAAATATATAAATAAATCTCCAACGTAGTTTAGATTGGGACAACTCATTTTCCAAGTGTATTATATCATTTATCCTTTCAAAACGTCCCATAACATAAAATCAAACACTTATTTAAAACACACAATAAAATGAACTTACCCTCCAACTTACTTCATGGCATAAATCATCAAAATTCCAATGCGTATAATTTTAGTTGTTAAAATGCTCAAAATCCCAAACGTGCGTGTTTTACAAAGTTTATAAAACCAAACACTTCAAAATAATCAAGATTTGTCAAATAACTCAACATTTGATAATTTCATGTAAAACATATAGACACTTTAAAATAGACATTTTGGCATGTACACCGTTTTTACAAATCAACTTGAACTCACCTTGCTAGATTTAGGCTAAATCTAGATTTTACCCAACTTGAGCTCCTTTGAAGAACACTTGGATCCTCAAGCCGAAAACTTCCAAAAACCTAGATCCATACATTTCCAACCATAAATAATAATATTCAACCATAAAGAATTGTTCCCCAAACTTTTTACATGAAGATCTCAACTTATGTCAAAACCCTAATTCCAAAGATAAAGAAAAGAGAAGGTTACCTTACCCACAACTTGAATCCATCAACAATGCACTCCTAGGTCACCAAAATGAGTCACAAACTTCCCATCTTCAAAACAGATAAAAGGTTGGGTGAACCCTAAGAAGCTTGGTGGAGAAGATGAAGATGGAGGGATGATGGTTCTAGCTTCCAAAACTTGTTACATGGTGAAGAATCACTTAGATTTAGGGGAAAACTCTCAAAAATGGGTTAGGGTTCGTATTGGAGGTTAGAGGGTCGATTTGGGAGAGAAATGGGGAGAAGATTTGAGGTTTGGGTGAAAAATGGGGTTTGGGACTGGTTTTCTCTCTTTTAAATGAGCATAGTGGCTCCGCGCGGATAGCGGCGCGACCGACCCGCGCGCACCACTGGAACCGCGAGGAAACAAAGCCTCGCACGGTTCGTGGTGCGGCTCAACTCGCGTGGAGGGCCCCGCGGGGCACAGTGGGTGATTTATTTCGCTTTCTCTTTGTCCAACGATTTCGGGATGTTACAATCCTCCCAACCTTAAACGAGATTTCGTCCTCGAAATCTGGCATCGACCCAAAACACTTAACATCGCAATTAGTGAGATTAATTGGATCTCTATCTAAGGAGGGATACTTTCACGATACCTTGCCTCACCTACAAAACCGATTATATCCCGATTAAGGTTGTCACTGTATTTCTCATGACAGATCGCCGCACACCCGATCTCAACGTTCGATATACCTCACAGATGACAGAATGTACATCGAGTCCTCATCAGATCACTTTCCTATCCTTTAGGTCTCGGTTGTCTCCCAACCTTAGGTTGCCATTATCACCTCAAGAGCAACTTACGATCTTAATTAACCACTTCCACCAAGGTCACACCAAGGCGAACATTACCCTTAATTACTTCTAATTCCAACACATCACGGTCTCCTCGATAATCGATTCTACTAACGGTCTACTTCAATGGTCTCACTACTTCCTCCAATAATCAATACCACCAAAGATTTATCGTCCTCTCCCTGACGAAATCCCTAACACTAGATTGGTCTGATCTAATCTTCAACAAATTGGTTCCTCAAACTGACACAAACACAACATGTGTAGATATCGGATTACCCCAAACTCTACAGTTACACAACTCCCATAATGCATTTAAACATCGACTGGCAAATCAGCGGAAACCTTGCTAATTATAGAATCACCAATGATTGACCCCTAATTGCCAACTCCTAGTATCCTTAAGGTTACCACTTGACTTGCAGTCCCACCAACTCAACGAAAGTACACGGAAGCACCCCAACAGTCACTGTACTCAATTGAATGTCGACACCTATCCTCAAAATGGTTACACCTCAGCTGTGGATATACCACCATAAAATTCCTTCCAGATTCTGCACTGACGAATTAAAGTTGAGACCTATCATGGTACTAAACTCCGACAAACAGATTGCCATAACTTCTTTATTCCGGAAGACTCAACCGGATGGTGCACATCCGACCCATCAGTTCATAACCCACCAAAATCAAGCAACAAACCAATGATTTTGCCCGAAGATTTATAGACATAGCAAGATTACCATTAAATAGTTGGTAGATTGCATAATTCTAATATACCAAACATTCATGCGCGCACCTATTCACAAACGAAAACTAAAAATTTCAAAACTAACCACTAGTCAGTCCTCCGACACTTAAATTCCAAGGACCCCTCTAGTCTATACTATCTACTCGTTCTATAGAAGGGTTTAAACCTATAGCCACGATTGAGTTCAAGGTTTTTCGAACTAATATGTGAATTTGAAACTTTATAAAACTCCTAATTGCAAAGCTTTAATACAATTAATCGTCCAATTAAAATTCACTACCGCTTACGCAGTAGGTGTATAAAGTGGTCACAAACGTCGCATGTATAAAATCCTTTCGAAAATCGTTTAATTATTACTCAAGCTAATAATATTGATAACGAAAGACGTTCAACAAACCATTCAAAGGAACCACTATGGCCCCAACATGCATCTCTTTTCCATGAATGAAAAACACTTTTACGTACTAAGACAATGTATAACAAGACGTTTGTACAAAACCCCATAAGGAAATTCACATAATCAGATCCCAAACGTTTCTTATTTAACCATATAATGACGTGGGATAAATTTTCAACAAGACCCACATACCTCGGTTTATTTTCCCAAACTTAGTGAAACGATAAGTGCTTGCAATTTGGTCAAACATAAAATAATTCAAATTGACTTCAACTTTTAACCGCACGGGTAAAACTCTCTTTGACCCAAGATAGTGGCTATAATGCCATGCACACGAGTAAATCATTATAATGCATTGCGTGAGACTTCAACAGTAAAATCAATAACCCAAAGACGTTAAAAACAAAAGCTTAACACAAACCATCATAAATCAGCCATATGCTTACTCACACCAAAATCATAAATCATTTATAGTACTAAGTAGGGTGCAGTGTAATATGCTCGTATAAAACTCAAAAGAGAAATCGCATGATATTGAAACTTCCCAAAATAACATATGGGGTAACATCTATTAACAAAACTATCAGAACGTTTCTTACGGTTGCGAAAATGCCGGTGCAAAACTCGCATGAGACAAAGTATTAAACGAAAATTCATAAGTTAACGCACACAATAATGCAAGTATACACGTTCCAAAATTTTATCTACGCGACCCAAAATGTCGTAAAATAAAATGCCATAAAACCCAACTGAATTTCCATAAAACTCATTAATGCTAAAATCAAGCGGTGTCAAAATTTTCGTTCCCCAGCATAAAAGCATAAGACGACAATATGTCTAAAATGTTAAAATTTAAGAGTTTCCCCTTTTACCGCAATGTAAAATAAAGCGACACTTCTCAACAAAACTTGCATGGGACACGACGTCTAATAACTTGCAAATTTACACGCAACAAAATTAAAACTCCCGTCTTTCAAAATACACTCGTGCGTAGCAAAGCATCATAAAATAATATTTCATAAATCCCATCAAAACTCACATGGAATAAAATTTCCAATAAAACTAGAATTCCAAAACATGGGAATATCTTCTCTTCTAAAACTTTAACATATGTGGAGGAGATCCAATGTCAAGGACATAAATTTCATAGCTACTTGCCCAATACCCCAAACAACATTAAAACACGGATGTCACAACAACCGAAATTAGTGTTAGACACGAAACGAGGATGAAGGGATTCTCGATAAAAAAATTTGCAACCACGTGGAACGAAACACTTTTATGCATGCTTAAACTCACGGTTTGAAATCGGATGAGTGCTAAATGCTTTACCAAGACTTCATAATATAACTCATTTTATGCTTCGAAAATATGAGAAACAATTTATGCAAACTTATTTTAGAAATAAATTTCATGCATGAATTTGGTCGGCACTCAACATCTTAGGACTACGCTTCTCAATTTCCCGTCATACTATTGTCATCCGGATGATCAAACATCTTAAGGCA
This sequence comes from Arctium minus, assembly GCA_954870635.1. Classification (NCBI taxonomy): domain Eukaryota; kingdom Viridiplantae; phylum Streptophyta; class Magnoliopsida; order Asterales; family Asteraceae; genus Arctium; species Arctium minus. The sequence goes on along the minus strand of OX941097.1, from coordinate 34,240,086 downwards.
ATCTTCAAAGGTTTCATCGGTTCGCCTTATAATTTCTCCCCGAATAATGTCGATCCCAAAAGTCTACGGTTCTAATCCAATCCATCATTCCGACCCGAAACGGTCTACTTATTGCAATCACCATGCTTACTGTCACTCTAAGTGACGAATGCTAAAATCATCAATTCCTTCTAACGGTTACTCATTGAGAAACTTCTTCACTACCCCAACGGTTATCATACCAAGGCAGTTCAAGCATACACATGTAGGTTCACCATAACACTGGCCAGTTGCAATTATGAACGTATTGTACATGGTCATCCTTGCTATTCTCGACATGATTCCCGTTCCTAGAAGCTCCATCGACCTCAAAGCATACAATCTTAAAGTGCCTGTTGGTGTAATTTCTCTCTCATTTACTTAAAAGAACGCTAATTTGAGTCTAGGCATACAAAATCAATATCTACTTCTCTCAAACTTAAGCTCTGATACCAACTTGTAACACCCTCAAATTTGGTAAGAGCAACTAATTAAAAAACTCGAAATAAAATCAAAAGGAGAACGAACTCCCTCAATACAATTTAAAATTCATCACACCTCAAATATAAAAATCCATAATTACCCTCAACAATTACAACTCCAATACTAACAAGGTCTATACAGAAGTCAGGTGCTACTTAACCCTAAAACAAGTTGCTCTTCGCAAACCAAAACGGAAGACTTCTCCAATGCTAAATGCTTCTCGTGAGAACATACAGTTTATAATTTCAAGAGATATAAACATTTGCATCAAAAGGAGATCTTTCCAATAAGCAATCCCAAGTCAAATCATTAATAAGAATGAAATATTACAATGATACTATATACAGTCTTTCCAAAACCTCACAACTTAATGTGCAAGTAGTTCTTTATTCTATTCTTCTTCCAGAACCTCACAACTTAATGTGCAAGTAGTCCTTTATTTTACTTTCCCTTTTAGTACCTCACAACTCAATGTGCATGTAGTACTTATTTTACTTTCCCTTTTAGTACCTCACAACTCAATGTGCATGTCGTACTTATTTTACTTTCCCTTTTAGTACCTCACAACTCAATGTGCATGTAGTACTTATTTTACTTTCTTTCCAGAAAATCACATAAAAGCATAAGTAGAATCAATACCTAGGGATCCACTAGCAATGGTACAGACTCGTCACAACAACATATGTGACCAACCATAGATAGTCATATGGTATAAAATAACATTTATAAACGAAAATGCATTTTCATGTTTAACTTCTGGTAAGAATGAAAATCATCAAAATGAACTTTAAACATTCTTTCAAGCAACCCATATAAATGTTCAAGTAAAACATCCTTTTACTTCAAATAAGATGAAACTCATCATTTTAATCGAAAATGATCAGGAACCCTAACATCTCCCAAAACTCAAGTCATATCAAAATGTAGTAAACTTAGATCTGAAACCATGGAGATATATAGAAGTTCAAAATGTAAGTTTTGACATGTATAAAGTTTAGAAAAAGGTAGTAGGAACTCACGAAACAGTTTCCCACGTCACGTTGGCCCCCCGATGATGCTTCCACTGCACCTTGACCATGGTGACCTCTTTGTGACGCAACTTCTTAGTCTTTCTCTCTAAGATAGCGTCAGGTTCTTCTACACAACGGTTACCCTCGTCCACTCTAAACTCTGAGAGGGGAATGACGCTTTCTTCCTCTGCCAAACACTTTCGAAGGTAACAAATATGGAACGTGTTGTGGATTATGCTCAACTCCGGTGGCAGTTCCAATTGGTAGGCTTGTAAACCTACCCGTTTTGAGCACTTTGAAAGGTCCAAGGAAACGGGGACTCAGCTTCCCACATTTTCCAAACCTGATAATGCCCTTCCATGGCGATACCTTAAGCAACATACGGTCGCCCACTTGGAACTCCATCGGCCGCCTTTTCTTATCGGCATAGCTCTTCTGACGATCCTGAGCCGCTTTCAACCTTTCACGAATGCTCTTGACCTTATTGGCCGTCTCTTGCACGATTTCAGGTTCGGTGAACTGCTTTTCTCCCGCTGTAAGCCTACACATAGGAGTTCGGCACTTTCGCCTGTACAATGCCTCAAAGGTGTCATCCCAATACCCGAGTGGTATCTATTGTTGTAAGCAAACTCCACCAAAGGTAGGTGAGAGTCCCAACTACCACCGAAATCGAAGACACAAGACCTCAACATGTCTTCCAGAGTTTGGATCGTTCTCTCGCTTTGCCCGTCGGTTTGTGGATGGTAAGTCGTACTCAACTTAACTCGTGTACCAAGCTCTTTCTTAAACCCATCCCAAAAGTTTGAAGTGAACCGACTGTCGCGATCCGACACGATCGATAAAGGTATACCGTGCCTCGAGACCACTTCATCGATATAAAGTTTTGCTAACTTATCCATCGGTAGAGTCTCGTGCATAGCCAAGAAGTGAGCGCTCTTAGTCAATCTATCGACTATTACCCAGATGGTATCGTGACCTCGACGAGTTTTAGGCAACTTCGTCACGAAGTCCATGGTAATGTGTTCCCACTTCCACTCGGGAATCTCTAAGGACTGAAGACTCCTATACGGACGTTGATGTTCGGCCTTAACTTACGAGCACGTCACACAACGCTCCACATAACGCGCCACATCAAGCTTCATTACTGGCCACCAATAATGCAACTTCAAGTCCCTGTACATCTTTGTACTTCCCGGATGAATGGAATACTTATACTTGTGAGCATCCTCGATCAAAAGATCACGGTTACCCCCAACTTTGGGTACCCACACAAGACCGCTAAACAGTTTTACCCCACGGCTATCTTTCGTTAAGAGCAAACGTTGTTTCGTCTTGACTTCCTCCTTGAGATTTTCTTCCAACAAAGCTTCAACCTGCGATGTCTTGATTTTTTCAACAAGACTAGACACCAACTCGATTCTCGAATGGGTAGCCCGAATACTTCCGTTATAGTCCTTCCGACTAAACGCATCGGCCACCACGTTTGCCTTACCTGGATGGTAAAGAAATTCACAATTGTAATCCTTGAGCAACTCGAGCCACCGCCTTTGCCTCATGTTCAACTCTTTCTGATCAAAGACATACTTCAGGCTCTTATGATCTGTGAAGAGTGTACACTTCGTGCCATAGAGATAATGTCCTCAAAGCTTCAGGGCGAACACCACCGCTGCTAACTCCAAATCATGGGTAGGATAGTTCTTCTCGTGTATCTTAAGCTGCCTCGAGGCGTAAGCGATTACCTTGCCCCGTTGCATCAACACACAACCTAAACCCATCTTCGAAGCATCGCTATAGACCACGAAATCTTCTGACCCTTCAGGTAACGATAAGATCGTAGCTTCACACAATTTCTTTTGCAGAATTCGGAATGCCTTTTCTTGTGTTTCGGTCCAATCAAATTTCACATTCTTCCGAATTAAAACTGTCAAGGAAGAAGCGATCTTTGAAAAGTCGTGAATAAATCTCCGGTAGTACCCCGCCAGACCCAAGAAACTACGGATCTCTGATGGACACTTGGGAGGCTCCCAATTCATCATAGCTTCAATCTTGGAGGGATCCACTTTCACTCTGTCTCGAGTGACAACGTGACCCAAAAATTGCACTTCTTCAAGCCAAAAGTCACACTTGGAAAACTTGGCGTACAATCTTTCTTTTCTCAACACATCAAGAACTTCGCGTAGGTGTTGCTCGTGCTCTAACTCGCTCTTAGAGTACACGAGTATGTCATCAATGAATACGATGACTGACTTGTCGAGGAACGGTCGGTACACCCTATTCATGAGATCCATAAATACCGTTGGTGCGTTCGTTAGGCCAAAAGGCATTACAAGAAACTCATAATGGCCGTAACGCGTTCTGAAAGCTGTCTTCGGAACGTCTTCTTCTCTTACCTTCACCTGATGATAACCCGAACGTAAGTCAATCTTGGAAAAACACCCCGCTCCTTGGAGTTGATCGAACAAGTCGTCAATCCTTGGAAGCGGATACTTGTTCTTCACTGTAGCTTTGTTCAACTCACGATAATCGATGCACATTCTCATTGTGCCATCCTTCTTTTTGACAAACAAGACCGGAGCTCCCCAAGGCGACGAGCTCGGTCTTATGAAACCCTTCTCCAAAAGCTCTTGGAGTTGAGCCATCATTTCCTGCATCTCCGCTGGCGCTAACTGGTAAGGGGCTCTAGCAACAGGAGTCGCTCCTGGTACAAGATCAATCTGAAACTCTACTTGACAATCAGGTGGTAACCCAGGCAAGTCGTCAGGAAAGACGTCTGGAAACTCGTGCACAATCTTCACATCTTCAAGCTTTAACTTCTCTAGCTTGTCGTCGATCACGTAGGCTAGGAAAGACGAGCATCCTTTCACCAAACATTTGCGTGCTTTAGTGATGGTGATTATTGCCACATCTCCCTTTCTCTTCTCACCATAAATCACAACAACTTCGCCACTGGGATTGGGAAGTCGAATTAACTTCTTAGAACACATGATCTCGGCATGATTGTTCGCCAACCAATCCATACCGACTACCACGTCGAAACCTCCGATTATCATCGGCAGTAAGTCAATCAAGAACTCCCTGCCTTCGATTCCGAGAGCACACTTCTTCAAAACTTCACGGATCAGGACTTGACTACCATCAGCTATCTCTACTACTAACGCATCCTCAAGACTAGTAGTGGGCATAGCAATCTTTTGACGGAACAACTCAGATATGAAAGAGAAACTGGCACCCGTATCGAATAAAACACGAGCAGGTACTGAGTTTATAAGAAATGTACCCGATACCACATCATCTGATGTTTTGGCCTCATCGACCGTCATCTGAAACTCTCGGCCCGGAACCCTAGATGGATTCGTTTTCTTCACTGGCGCGCTACCCGACATGGGCTTCGGCCAATCTCTCCTCATGTGCCCTGGTGCCTTGCACTCGAAACATACAAGTCCTCTGATTGGGCAATCACGGGTGGTGTGGTCAGACTTTCCACACTTGCTGCAAGGTTGAGGAGTGGTGCTACAATTACCGTGGTGCTTGGTTCGACACTTGTGGCACCATCTAGCTTCCTGCTGACTGATGAAGCTTCGGTTTCCGATAAAAGGTCGGGATCTCTTGGGATGAGCATAATTTCTCTCCCACTTTCTCTTATCAACTACTGCCACATCCTTCTCCGGTTTACCTCTCGCGTAAACCTCTTCCATAAACTGCGCCTCCTCAATAGTCTCCCGAAGGTTAGAAGCCTTCGAGTTTCGGACCATAGTCATCATGTCCGACGGTAGACCCTTCAGATAGGCCTTAATCTTCTCCTTCTCAGTTGAGGCCACATGCCCCACTAAACCCAACTTTTCCATGAATTGACGGGTATATTCTCTCACCGTCAGATTCCCTTTCTCCAGTGCTCAGAACTCAGTCTCGATCCGATCCATTGCTCTCTCATTACAGTATTCCTCCAATAATTTCACCTTGAACTCGCCCCAAGTCAGTTGGGCCAGAATAGTAGAAGAGAGAGTGGACTGGATAACATTCCACCACGTCAGCGTCGTATCCCTGAGTAGTTGCGTACCGAATCTCACCCTTTGGTCATCCCCACACTCGGATGAACCGAAAGACTGCTCGACCGCGCGGATCCATTTAACACATGCAACTGGGTCTTCGGAACCAGAGAACTCTAGTGGTCCACAACCCAGAAAAGATTTGTAGGAACAACTCTTCCCACCTCTCGGAACACCAAAAACCCTGTGCTCTTTAGTTCTGACTCCGCTCCCAGAGCCCCCAGAGCCAGCCAACACATTCTCTTCCACTGGCCCATGCCTTCTGAGGCTCGCGTCTCGGTCTTCCAACATTTTCTGAAAAACCTCTTACTGTTTCTCCATGGCCGACGTCACCATTTGCATGACGCTGGCCATCATATCAGCTTGAGGGCTAGCTAACTGAACAACGGGAATGGTGGACGTCAGAACCACTCTTGGTCCTAGCTCCACTTCCCCAGTAAGTAACGGTGGCATGCCCGAAGGAATGACGGTCGCCGCCCTAACCACTGGATCTCGCTCGGGTGAACTATCGTCACGCAAATCTCCATCGACTAACGGTCGACTGCGTGTATTGACCATCCTAAATATGGTTGCCACACAATTACGAGAAGAGTAAGAGACATATCAACAGAATAAACACGAAAGAACGAATACCACATTACCAATTGTCATAGTAACGGTACATTAAGCACAATCACGTATACATATTCTCATAATAACATTAGCTAAGTGAAATTATGAACATACAATACATAAAGGTTCTTAATACCATCTCTACAACGTTCGATAACTATAATTTCCGTCGACTCTAAGATCAACCAATCTTAGAAATTCTACCCAAGCTCATGAATCAAAGCTTAACATACTCAGTCTAAGTCTAGACATCTTACATTCATACCTAGATCACTTAAATTAGAGCTCTGATACCAACTTGTCACACCCTAAAAACCAGAGTGAATTTAAAACGCGAAAACTGGACAAATAAGCATCAACACTTGGTATAAACCTCCCAAAAAGGGGAAATGTACTTAACCTTTACAAATCTGAATACTGATATTGAACTCATCAACAAACTAATCTAAACATAACCTATCTAGATTACATCGGTTGTTAATCCAATATCACCAAAAGAATGGGACTTAAACAATTGCCCAACATCAATACTAGTCATCTCCAAAAATCCCCGAGACCAAGCTCGTCACTCAAACCCTTAGCAACCCACCGCTAACGGGAACCTGTTATACACATCATTTGAGAAAAGTGTTAGGCTTAAAGCCTAGTGAGAACATACAGTTTATAATTTCAAGAGGTATAAACATTTGCATCAAAAGGAGATCTTTCCAATAAGCAATCCCAAGTCAAATCATTAATAAGAATGAAATAATACAATGAGACTATATACAGTCTTTCCAGAACCTCGCAACTTAATGTGCAAGTAGTTCTTTCTTCTATTCTTCTTCCAGAACCTCACAACTTAATGTGCAAGTAGTCCTTTATTTTACTTTCCCTTTTAGTACCTCACAACTCAATGTGCATGTAGTACTTATTTTACTTTCCCTTTTAGTACCTCACAACTCAATGTGCATGTAGTACTTATTTTACTTTCCCTTTTAGTACCTCACAACTCAATGTGCATGTAGTACTTATTTTACTTTCTTTCCAGAAAATCACATAAAAGCGTAAGTAGAATCAATACCTAGGGCTCCACTAGCAATGGTACAAACTCGTCACAACAACATATGTGACCAACCATAGATAGTCATATGGTATAAAATAACATTTATAAAAGAAAATGCATTTTCAAGTTTAACTTCTGGTAAGAATGAAAATCATCAAAATGAACTTTAAACATTCTTTCAAGCAACCCACATAAATGTTCAAGTAAAACATCATTTTACTTCAAATAAGATGAAACCCATCATTTTAATCGAAAATGATCAGGAACCCTAACATCTCCCAAAACTCAAGTCATATCAAAATGTAGTAAACTTAGATTTGAAACCATGGAGATATATAGAAGTTCAAAATGTAAGTTTTGATATGTATAAAGTTTAGAAAAAAGTAGTAGGAACTCACCAAAAAGGTTTTAGAATAAAACCCGGAAAACCAGATATCGATCCCTTTGATAAGATGAAGCTTTCTATACCAAACCCGTGCTAGATGCACTTAATACTAGCAACAAACGGCAACCGAAGAACCAATACTCAAAACCAAGAAAGAGAGAGAGAGAGAGAGAAAAGAGAGAGAGTTTGAGATTTGAGATTGAAACCAAATGAGATATTTTGAAACTGAAAACCCTTAAGTCGTCCAGGGAATCTCGCGGGTTATGCCGCGACTACAAGTCACGGCAGAACTCGCCCGCTAACTCAACCTCGAACCTAAACAGTGGACATCGCGACTAATGTCGCGACTTTAAGTCGCGAGTGACTCGCGAGATACGTAAACCCATAAATTAACAGTGAATGTCGCGGGTTATGCCGCGACTTCAAGTCGCGAACAAGTCGCGAAACTCACTGGAAGTTGCCCCGATTCACCGAAATCCAAAAGCTCAAACTTCATACCAAACATGGTGTTAACGACAAAAGCTTACACATAAGAATAACAAGATACAAAACGGAAATCCGGGGTGTTACATAGGTCACCAAAAAATAGCCACAAACTTCCCATCTTCAAAATAGATAAAAGGTTGGGTGAACCCTAAGAAGCTTGGTGGAGAAAATGAAGATGGAGGGATGATGGTTCTATCTTCCAAAACTTGTTAGATGGTGAAGAATCACTTAGATTTAGGGGAAAACTCTCAAAAATGGGTTAGGGTTCGTATTGGAGGTTGGAGGGTCGATTTGGAAGAGAAATGGGGAGAAGATGTGAGGTTTGGGTGAAAAATGGGGTTTGGGACCGGTTTTCTCTCTTTTAAATGAGCATAGTGGCTCCGTGCGGATGGCGGCACGACCTGACCCACACGGAGAGTCTCGTAGACCACTGGAACCACGAGGAAACAAAGCCTCGCGCGGTTCGTGGCGCGACTCAATTCGTGCGGAGGGCCGCACGGGGCATTGTGGGTGATTCCTTTTGCTTTCTCTTCGGCCAATGATTTTGGGGTGTTACATAAATAAACATTGACTTTCCTTTCTTTTTGATCAGCTAGTTCTCTCCCCTGCTTAAGGGATCTACTCTTCAAATAATCCCAGCAACCCCAGCTGAAGACCTACAAATAATCCCAGTCTTTGTTCGAGAGATTGATGAAGAAGAAGAATCACTAAGCCATCCCAACAGACCCTCTCGACTTCTTAAAAGGTCAGATGATGAAAACAAAAGGCGGTCAAAGATATTATTCATCTTGAAAGTCAAAGGATGAAGATCCCTCCTCAAGACACCTCTAAAGAACTTGTCTTTTTATCACCGGAAGAAATAGAAGAATTGATCAGGGTTGAACGTCTCTACGCTGATTGCCAAAAGGATGCTTCCCTAGCCCTTAAAGTACAATCAACCCTGGTCAAAGATAAAAAGCTAAAGAAAAATCCAGTTAAAGTTCAAGCAACACTTCTAAAGGAAATTGAGGAGGAGAACCAAAAAGCAAAAGAGGCCAGTGGTCATGATATAACTTAGTGTAGAAAGAAACTTCATCATCGATCTGACCAATCAAGGATCTCAGAGGTGCCTATCTCAGGGAGGAGCAAGAAGAACCAACTCACTGTCACGATGGATATTTTCAGAAGAGATGGCTCGTCAAAAGCTATGTATCTTTCAGAGCTGGAGAATTTCTGATTCTATGAATGGTTGGAGTTCAAGGAAGCACTGAAGATCAAAATCAAAACATAGAGTCCATGTTGAAGAACCGCTCGAAACTCTCATCAACAGGGTCACTGCCAGAATGAGTGTACCCTCTGCTCGACCACAGAAGCCAAGGACAGCCAGAAGGAAGCTTGCCTCCTCAAATGATAATGATGCAGTGATCAGAAATGAATCAAGCATCAAATTCTCTAGAGATGCAGTGGTTGGACCTTCACCTGATCTTTCTGCTCAAGACTTATCACTGCCCCCTGGTGGACCGTTTTACCTGGGCAGGTGGTAAGTCATCCCTATGGAATAATCTTCCGTGACGACGATGAAATCATCATATTGCAACTAGTCTCAGAGATTCCCCTCTGCCCTCTTGCACATCTGAAGGACCTTCTATACATCTGGTGCAATAATTCAACATCAGGGACCCTCATCAAATCTCTTATTCGAAAGAAGGCAGGGAATCGAAGACAGAGAGGAGAAGAGATACCTGATCAGATGATAAATGAAGAAGAATTCACAATCAAGGAAGAACCAACTTAGCTGATATATTGTCTTTCTACTTGTAATCTATTAGTTAGTCTTACAGTATTAGTATAAGACTTCACTTGTACTTGTATTTTCATATTCCCTGTGTAATCTTCTTTTACGAATTAATAAAAATTCCAATGAAATACTTTACTCCATCAGTACTGTAAAAGATTCCTCAAAATAGTAATTGGGACATGTATGTTATGAGTCCTGATTAACCTTTTATTTTGAAAGAAAGTAATTTTTTTCTTATTGCTTTGTCATCATCAAATAAGGGGAGATTTTTGATCCAAACTCTCTCAGTGATTTGATAATGACCCTTTGAAATACTTAGTGAAAATTACATTTAATATTTGTATGTATTAGTGTTTCACCATCAGTGATCATATACTGAGTCTGTTCAGTATCGCTGATGAATTTCTAATGTATTCTGTTAAATGTAATCCTTGAAGACAAGTTTCGCGACAAAGACGTTCATCGCTGAGATCGAAGACAAAGTTGATGAACAAGTGATAAGTCTACTCATAATCTGATGCGGATATCAGTGAAACCAAGACAAGTCCACAACATGCGAAGAAATACGAAGAAAAGCTTCAGCGATTGTTGACCTTCATTCAGATTCCGTGAAGATAGAATCCATCAGCGATCGATGATCACAAAGCTTACACTCCAAGTTTCTTTTGTCTTATCTTTGCTCATAAGGTACAATGTGTCAATAGAGACATACCTCTGTTGAAGATCGTACAACAACTCTGAAGACTACAATGTTCACCATTCGGCCAAAAGCATGTCGCTAAAAGTCAGAGGCATGAAGCCAACCAAATGATGACACGTGTAAAGTACCCCTGCCATGCATTTAACGCCTAGGGTATAAATAGAAAGGTTAAGCCTCACTTTGAAGTGTTGCCTTCTATCCCTTCTCTCTTGGTGAACCATATAGAAACCCTTGTTTTATATATTTTTCTTAACCTATTATCTCTAGTTCTAACTGCAAACCTCTTAGTGTTTCTTGATTTTGTTTAGATTAGGTTTACTTAATCTTATTCCACAACAAACTGTAAATTGTGATTTAAGTTATCAATAAACAATTTATTAAACCATAAAAATTTGTGTTTGTATTCAAACCCCCCCTCTACAAACTTGTTAAGCACCTTCGGTACCAAGAAAGAGAAGAAGTATGTAAAGAAATATGATGAAAAGAAGTCAGAGGAGGCAGTTAAATGCTATAACTGCGGGAAGGTTGGTCATTTTGCAAAGGAGTGCCGAAAGTTTAAGATGTGAAACTTCGACTATTACAAGAATAAGATGCCCCTTGTGAAGCAAAAGGAGGCAGGTAAAACACTTATGGTCGATGATGACCATTGGATCAATCTGACCAATTCAGAATATGGGTCCCTGAAACCATGCCCGCGATACCCAATCGACCATCAACAAAATACTGACTTGCGTACCTATGGATCCAATGCAACACAGTCTAAAATTACACGACTCCAAATGAATTACTAACGCACTCAAACATGTAATCCTCAAATAAGATGCAATAAAAACAATTCATAATTGGGGCTCTACATTGAGCTATTAAAACCGGACATATGTCCTCAATACTCTTTTAAGTCAAAATCGAGATAAAAATGTTCAAAACTCATTTGACCATCAAATAATGGTCCTCGAATAATAAAATGCATTTAATCGGCGTGTATGAAAACACATATCTCAAAGATATGATTAACCCAAAAATTCATCATTGTTTGAGACAAACCATTTTCCAAATGAACTTATACTCATATGTTTCTTAAATGCCTCATAACACGATATCGTGCATTTTCCAAATGGTTTATAAAATCAAATACACCAAAATGCACAAATCATCAAGTAGACTCCCTTTGTACAATAAATCACCAAAACGACACATTTATGAGATTTACTCGTCAAAATATCCAAAATCTAAATATATACATTTCATGAGATTTATTAATCCAATTTACCAAATATGAAATCTTCGTCAAATACTCAACAGATTGATAATTACTAAATAAATACATTTCTTTCACTTCAAAATACACATTTTGGCATGTACATAGTTTTCACAAAGCAACTTGAACTCATCTTGCTAGATTTAGATTAAATCTAGATTTTACCCAAACTTGAGTTTCCTTGAAGAAACTTGAATTTTTGAGCAAATATTCCAAACCCTAGATTCACAAGTTTCCAAATATAAACATACATACCCAATTACTTAGAATCATTCCCCAAACATCTTATATCAAAATCTCCATTTTGACCAAAACCCTAATTTTGACCCAACTTTCCCAAAATCATCTAAACCGAAATTTTGAAAAATAAAATCACTAGGAAGTCATCAATGGAGCATTTATAACTCATATGAAAGTTTAGATGCTAAGAGGATGAACTCACCACTTAGGTTTTGATGAAAACCTAGAAATCCCTAATGACTCTTGAAGATGGAGATGGAGATGATGAACTCTTGATCCTAGCTTCCACTCCTTAGCTTAATGATGATTTAACACTTTAATTCTCAAGGACTTGAGCTATTGATGCTCTAAAATCGACACGAATGAAGTAGGAACGTTCTTGGAAGGTTTTGGGAGAGACAGGATTGATATGAGAAGTGAGGAATGAGAAAAAGGCTGAAAATCACATTTTTAAGGTCCTGATACACGGATGCGATTGTGAGAATGTCATATCACTGTCACAATCACTCAGGTTGTACCGAGACATTTTGTCCTTCGGCGATTGTGACATGCTATAGTGATAGTGTCACAATCGCTGTCACTATAGCCGAAAATGTACCGAACATTGTTTTGACCATAACTTCTTCGTTTTAGCTCCGATTTTGCTATGAAAAGAACTGTTGGACTCGTATTTGATTTCTTCATCCAACAAGGCTATAAAATCTAGGATTTCAGCCCAAAATCCTATTTCCTCTATTTCTGATGAAAGGTCGATTTATACACTAACTAGAAATTGTACTTACCCAAAAATTACGGGTGTTACGATTGGTGACGTGAAAACCCTACAAAATGGTTAAAAATTGCAGGTGACGTTAGATCACTTTCCCATTGTAGTAATGAATTGACGTCAAAGAATGTCCTAAAATGGGATCGCCAATTTGAACTTAGTACTCGCCAGTTGGCAAAGTTGCAATAAGGATATGTTGTGTTTTGCACTAATGTGATCATCGGAGCTCGAATGAGGATATCGTGAAGTTCCAGCAGATAAAACAATACTTGACTAGTAAGATGAAATCAATAGAGGATTTTTCTAATAAATAACATAGTTAAATAAAGCTTAGTCGGGACCATTTAGGACCGGTGGGCGTTAGATCGGTCATAGTTTTCAGACCAAGAATTGGACCGGGCTATTTTTTCAGCATGGAGGACCAAACCCGACAAGACCATTTATGTATATCTACATACATGCATGCACATAGATATTACATACATACATGAATGAATATACATACATATATCTTTTTATAATTTATTATTTGTTTGTCGGTTTCAACCCTCCTCCCTCCATTGAGCTAGTCAATGAAGATGCTTTGATCTAGTATTGGAAGTTGATCTCTCCATTTTTCACATTAATTATGTCTTTTTTATATTTTTATAATTTGTATATAATATTTTAAAATTTTGAAAAGACCATATTACCCCTAATCATGTAGAGACTTAATATGATAATGATATTACCAAGTCAATATGGAATACCCTCCACTTATTTTGTTTTTGAGGGCCGTCTCTTTTTAATGTAGACTTCACACTCTTATATTTCTCTTGTTTTCAATCATTGTGTTTCTACCAATAATATTATACCAACCAACCACAAATTTATTATTTCTTTTTTAATTTTTATTTACAAATTCTCAAAAATCCCTCTCTTAATTCTAAAATATTGTATTTGAAGTTAAGATAAAGGGAAATTAATTAAAATGCCCGTATTTCAATCTCGTATTACCTAAATGCCCAAAATCTTGATGGTTTTGCCGAAATACCCAATTTGGCTGGGATCCCGGGGTTGGGGGCCGGGATCAATACGATGGACTTACGATTAACAAATGAACGATGAGATCGATAGATAAATTAGGTTAACCCCGGGATGAATAGTGTGAATAGTGAAATCCCGACCTAACCCCCGGGATGAATAGTGAAATCCCTGCCAAATTGGGTATTTCGGCAAACCAAAAAAGATTTTGGGCATTTAGGTAATATGAGATTGAAATACAGGCATTTTAATTAATTTCCCTAAGATAAAATATGGATTATTAACATTACTGATCTTGATCTGAAAGAACAAAATACGGTATTTGTATATAAGATGGTAGTTTATCGCATTTGAATGTAACAGATTTAAAAGATAGAATGGGTTGTTTCAAAAAGGATGAAATTCACAAAATTTAGTAATACTTTTATCTGATTTCTATTTTCGGGAACCCATTTTTTAAGAACCTCATTTAAGATTTTGTAGTTTGAAAATGTCTTATATTAATATTATGTAAGTGAAACTTGGCGTGTTTTTTTAAAATATATCTCTGTAAAAATAAAAATAAAACTATAGATGATTAAATAGACGATTTTTAGAATATAGAACTGTTGTTCGAAGATATTTTTCTAAAATATGAATAGGGTGATTTAAAAACGAAGGGTAGGTAGGAAAGATTATTTTTTCACTTATATTTCATTTCTTTGTAAAATAGAATGTGGTTTTTTTCTTCGTATTTTCTTTAAAGATAACCAATTGCATATAATGTATAATAGTTAACCGTAGGGGTAGCTCAACCGATAAAACATTGTGTATGTTGTTTAGTGGTCACTAGTTTGAGTATCTTCACGGCTTACTGTTAACTTCAGTGTTCCATACAATTAGTCGAGATAAACAGAAACTATCCCAAATAGTAGCAATTATATAATATATATAATAGGTTAACAAGTCATAAGGTAGATTAAATTGTATCATTAAGAAGTTGGTCTTGAGATGCAATCTTCTTAAGTTACCGATCTCAATACCTTGAACAAAGACGATACATACAACCTTCTTGATAAGTAAATATAGAAAATATACAGGTCAAACGTGTTGGATAATCATTTAGAATGTGTAACTTATCGGACATATTGAATTAACCGGATCAACAACATTTATTAATTACTTTAATATAGTACAGATGATTATAAAGTATTATTAAAATATATATCTACTATTTTTTATTGAATAATTCAATTAAGAAGTACATACTTTGATCATCTTTCGCAGGGGTGACAATGAGTCAGGTTGGGTTGGGTTCGGGTTCAAACCATTTATTAATTGGGTTGAAAATCTCAACCCAACCCAACCTGTTTAATTAAATGGGTTAAGATTTTCAGCTCAACCCAACTTGTTACTTAAATAGATTGGTAGCGGGTTGACCTGTTTATGATTCTCTCAACCCAACCTATTAAATAAATGGGTTGAACCTAGGTTTACCCATTTAATTTTAAGATTTTAAATAAAATAAAAAGGGTTAAACTATTTAACTTCATTACAAATACGCAACCACAAAATCAAATAAATTGTTCAAAGTTTTAATAAAATACAACCATAAAGTCAAATAAATTGTTCAAAGTTTCAACTATTGGACGTCAAGCCATGGAAGTCATTTGACAACGGTCATCGTTGAAGGGCGTCGCCCCGTCGTGCCGTCGGTGGTCGTTGAAGGTCGTCGGGAGTCGATGGTCGGCTAGGGTTTTGAGGAGTCGACGAGTCTTGTGAACGAAAGAGAGAGAATTTGGTTTGGTCAATGTGTCAAATTGTTAATGTGCCGCCGGATGTAATTAGGATTTAATATTAATTTTTTAATTATTAAACATATATATATATTACATTATTAATTATAATTAAATAATGATAATTAATTAAAAACAAAATAAAATTATGTAGTATTATAAATGGGTTGAAAATATGTTACAAATGGGTTGAAAACAAGTTGACATAAATGGGTTAGACGGGTTGACCCATTTAACTTAAATGAGTTGAAAATCTCAACCCAACCTGCTAATTTTGGGTTGGGTTCGAGTTAGGTTGGCGGGTTGGGTTACTTTTTGTCACCCCTAATCTTTAGGGGATTAAGGGGGTGTTTGGGATTGCTTATTTAAAACAACTTATGTTTTTTTTTAAAGTGTTTATTAACTTATACGGTGTCAAAAAGGAGTTTTATAAAAGTGTTTGATTTAGTTTATTGTGGTACCAAAACGTAAAAAGCTAATAAGGTGTTATTTATGAGTATTTGAGATTGCTTATACATGTAAAATAACCAAAAAAGTCATAAATTGTTTAAAATACGTTAATAAGTCATATTGTTTAAAAAGTCATAAATTGTTTAAATTATTTACAAGTAACTAATATTCAATTGTTAGAAATGGGAGTAAAGAATATCGAAATTGCACCTTGCGGAACCTTAGTTTTTGTATCTTTGTAAATTTTTGTGTTCAATAATTCAACAATACGGTCAATGTCGCACAAGGTGTACATCTTAATGCACACGACCGCACCGCAGAACACGTGATACACGAATTTAATAAAATATAAAAGCAAGTCTGGACTTGTATGAAAAATTAAATTATTTTTATCTACTTCAATTGAAATTCATATTTGATAACCTATATATATATATATATATATATATATATATATATATATATATATATACTAATATAGGATTCATTTAACAACTACTCAAATCAAAACCACACAACTCATTCATCTCGTCAAACACCTTATAATTCATCTTGGAGGTGGTTGTGGGTTTTCACATTCAACATCATGTTTTGAAGAACCTAATAATTCGATTATCATGCTCCTTGAAATATGATTTGAATTTACATGAATAATCAGTTATCATATATCAATTTCGTACATGCTCCTTCAAATATGCGACTATTAACGATGGCAACGATGGCCTAGTCTGATCCATTCACTCTCTCAAACCGAAGCACGAGAAATAGAAAATCCTAATCTCTGAAGAAATATACGAGATCCCTGCACAAATGTTGTTTCACTTGCTTTCTCTAAAACCATCACATGTTTAATTGACTTTAATTAAGTTGTTTTTCGTTTGAGATAAAATTTGCTGAAACAAATAAACAATATCTATATATATAGATTTAGAAATTAGGTTCTTTCAGGTTTGTTATAAGTAAAATGTTTGTCGATATGTTATATCAAGACTAATTATTCATTTTTGATTTATTTTGCAAAAACAGATGTTTAAAGTTCTAATTAAATAAATCCAAAAATTAATGATCTAAGAGCTTTTGATGTACATAAAAATGTTGTTTATGTTATATGTTACATCATATTGTACTCAATAATACAAGTTGTTATACAATTTTCGTGCACAGTATATAAGATACTGTTATTTTGATTCCGAGAAAGTAAGACGCTTTTAACAAATGGCGAATCAAGCAAAAAAATGAACTCACTTTGTTTTTTTGTAATTAACCGTGGGTTTTCGGGGCAGCTTACGTGTACTGATTAATCGTCGGGCGACCAAGAGAGGCCTCGAGTTATTACAGGTGAACCTCCATGGTCACAAGAGCTTTGACAACGCTTGAATTCGAACCTGACGAAGATGAGATTTCCACTACTTTGTTTTTTTATCCCTATTTTGAATGGCCAACTTTTAAAATCTAATTTTAGGGAACCATAATGGAACAAACTTTGTTTACATTTCTATTTTAATAAATATAAATTTGCTTACCCAGTCCTTTAAAGTTTAAACTAAAGATTTTGGTGCAATTTGCCTTTTACACAAATATTGATTATGAATATTTTTTTTTGGAAGGGTGTCCTAGGCTATGCCTAGAATAATCCCTTGGCAAATTATGACTGTAAGACATCAGCCCTGATTAAACCTCAGTGGCCACAATTGTTGTGTACGCCTGGATTCGAACCCTGGACAGATGGATATTTCACCACATCCCTAGGGTCTTAACCAGTACGCCACAACCCTCGTGGTTAAACTTCCTAAATATTTGTTTACGTGTATGTAGATATCAAATCCTAGTCAACTTTATATTATAACTAAGAGCAAGTGGTAACTTTGGCTCTTTGCAAAATGGCTGAAGGCATCTCTAAAGGGTTCTTTTGGTTTGATACTTAGAGGATATTGTTCGAGTACTTTCAGGATTACCGGCGATTAACTAAGGGTCCCACGGCATTAGTCTAAGGTATGCGTAAGTTAACCCATAAACTCACGATTATCAACAATCAGATAGTACTTTTAAAACGCACTTGTTGCATTACATACGACAAATCAAAGATAAACATATATCATATATATACATTTTTTAATACAATTTGAGCAATTATTTAGGTGGAAAGTTATGCCAAGGACAAGAAGTAACTATCATTGATGACTTGGTGATAGTATGACTTCAGGAGAGATAAATCAGGAAACAATCATTATATCTATGGAAGCAGTATTTTTGCAAGTATACCATCTTGGAATCAATTGTGCTTATATCCAGATAAAAAACCGTACTTTTGCATGTATACCATTTCGGAACCAACTGTACCTATATCTAAGCGAAAACAGTGTTTCTACAAGTATACTATCTCAGAACCAACTGTGCTATGCCGTGAGACGAAAATGCAAGATGCGTTTGTGATCAGGACAAACACCAACAAAGAGACTCGTCGACTATAATACAACATCGAACAAGAATTAAGAACATATACGGTCTTTCTGAAATGAAATTAACGAAACTTTCATTGATGATGAACCAAGTTGCACCAGAAAAATATTAGAGCAAAGTTCCATTGATGTGTACGGAAACCATAACGAAAAAGAAGATAAGATCGAAACAAAAGTTAGTGATCTCCAAATTACATTCCTACTTTGTTTCTTTGGTTTCGTAAACTGAAGCGGTAGCTCAACCTCCTTCTCTTTTCAAGAGCTGTTTTAAAGAGTAATCTAGTGGGGTCCCACATATTTTGACAGTTTTGATCTTGTGAATATTGTTTTTGATCAATAATTGTGCCCTATTTACATGTAAGGCTACGTTTTAGTAAGCTTGTGATTACGAAGGTCTTTTTTGATCGGTAATTGTGTCCACCTCGATCTTGGTTGTAGATGATTCGAGCCGGGCTACGAGCAAATATAATGCTTCTTTCATCCAAGATTGTTGGCAAACTTCTATAGCTTTTGGTACACTCACCTGTAAAATAATATAAAACATATAATGAGCATAAATCTCTGTGAAAAAGTTGCGATCTTTGCTCAAATCCCGACTCGTTTTTGCTCTTGAAAACGTACCCAAACTCGTTGGCGAATATCTTTTTCGGGCCAGAAGTCGAGCTGCTCTTGCACAAGTAAAGGGAACATGTGCCCTTCGTAATATTTATCATGTTCTTTGCTCTTGAAGAGCCATTTACCCAATTTATGCTGTAAATGTTCAACAAAAACACGTAAATCAGCAATTTTTCGAACAACAAAAACATGCAATTTCAAACATTTTTGAAGAAAATTGCAACTAGAACATGTAAATTGAGTCCAACAAAAACATGGAAATCGTGCAATTCCACTTGTCAAGAAAATCGTAAACAAAAACACGTAAATCACGGTAAATTTCAACAAAAAACATGTAAACCGAGCGATTCTTGCAAAGATAAACATGGTGATTTAATGCAACTTGAGTTGGATTTCTTCAAACAGTTTTCAAGAAAATTGTATGCTACAATGTGGACATGCTATATATAATATCGAAAAGGAAGCATCCAACGAACCTCAACCGTTCCGTGAACCCCAGCTTCCTCAACGGATTCTCTTAGAGCAGCATCCATAAGCGATTCATCGGATTCCCAACCTCCCTGGTGACATTAAACCATGTGTTAGTTAGTTAGGGGTTGTTTGTTTTTAAAAAAAAACCTCTTAATGACTCTTAAGTCTGATTCGTTCAGACCTTTTTACACACCACCTCTTATTAATCATAACTAAAATAACACTTCAGACTTTAGACCTCTTAAGAAACAAAGGGCACCTTAGTCATCATTCAAGATTTTTTTTTTAAAGTCAACGGACGTCCGCCAAAAAAAAAAAAAAAGAAGGAAAAAAAAATGAAATCCCAAATGCCACTTCATCCTTCATGATTACAGTCATATACACAAGCAAATCATGAAATGAACAAATGAAACTGAAGGGTTTGAGTTCTGGTGAGGAGTTGATGTTAACGTTAATACAACTTCTGCTTCTTCTGAAACTGAAATGGTATGTATACCTTAGGGAACAACATCCCTTTGCCTTTCCTTTGTGCACTAATCACAAGAACTTCTAATGCATCTTCTAAATTCTTCCCTTTGTTACCTTTTATTCTATAGGGGATACATCTGCCATCAAATAATCAAAATACAAAATCATCAATGATCAAACACAGCAAAACATATATGGTCACAATTTTCTTCAATCATTGAGCCAAATCCCATAATGGCATCCAATTAGAAATTGGAAAAATTAGAAAGGACCCATTTCGAATTATCCCCAATTTTCGATTGACCCATTTCGGAAAAACAAATTAAACCCAGAATGAAATGAAATGAATCAACAAGTATAGGAGGAAGAGACTGACCCAACGATTTGGCGACGGCCCTTGTTGTAACGCTGCAACTGTCGTCCGCTACGAGCAACAACCATGCCTACCTTCTTCAATTCCATTTCTATTTTAGGTTGGAAATACAAGTCCAATTGGAGACGAAAAACGAGTTAGGATACAAGCGGTGGGTGGGGTGGCAAAGAAATCAGAAAACTGGAGATCTCAGTGATGGGAGGAAGGAGATAAAGGCAAGATTGATTATATATAGAACTTGGAAGGATAACGCAGAACCGTTGGAGACGTCGAAAGAGGGATCAATGAGATAACTGTGCGACCATAGGCCCACATGCAGACCGGGGGGAAAATATACGACAAAAAAAAAAAAAAATTGGAAATTGTAATTTATTAAAATAATTTTAATTAATTTTTAAAGAGTAGTATTTCGTCCCTATATTTTTGTTTCGGATTTTCGTCTTTGATCTTCATTAATTACGTTTTTTTTTTAATCATTGTGATTTGTAATTTGTTGTGGTGGTTGTCCTTTTAATCAACTCTGCTAGAAAATATCAATATCTTAAATGAAGGGTTCGTGTGAGGTTAGTTAGAGTTGCTAATAATCAACTTTTTGTCCAAATATGTTTAAATGAATGGTGTTTTCTTCATTTTGCCACCCATTTCTATGGTGATCTGATCTCCATCTTCTCTTGTGAAGAAAACACCTTAAGTCATTTTTAAAAGGGGATGAAGGAAAAAGTACCCTTTCTCAATACTCAGATGAATTGTAAAATAATCAATGAAACAATCATTCAGATGAAAGATCATGAACCATGATCTGGAACCACTACCAAAACACGTTTACAGAATTACAAAGGTACCATCAATGCTTCTATAAATTAGAAAATCAAAATTAGAACCTAGATTTCTGAGCTTTTGTCGATTGAAATCCTAGAAAAACCCTTCTTAAAATTGAAGTTGTAAATCAGTGAAGGTGCTATGAATCATGGATGTAAATCGGTTTTTGTGTGTTTAAATCTAGCGGGATTTGCTCGGTTTAAGTTTTGGTGGGATTTTGCTTGGTTTTGGTGGTGTTCACTCGAGATGGAAGAAAAAGACAGTGGTTGTGGTGTGATTGGTTCACGGTGGGGTGGTGGTTGGATTGAAGAGCAACGGAGGAGAAGTAGAATGGAGGGAGTGACGTCGACTATGACGAGAAACGATTCTCGTGGTCGGAGAATAGTAACGAAGTCAATGAGGAAGAAGGACTTGTTCGGTGGCGATGAGAAGTGGTGTACATCGCCTATCCTCTTGTTTGTGATGTATAGATAACAAATAATATAACATACTTTTGAAGACATTTTAATTTAAAAATGATAAAAGAAGTGAAATGACTAAAATATCTTTAAATAAATCTACTTAACCATTTTTTTTAACAAAATCTAAGTCAGAATCAAAGACGTTATTAATTACAAAACATAAAACTATAATAAGTAATCATTTCAATCCTTCATGTTGTAGCCCAGTGGTTTGGTAACATCCTGGGGGGTCAGTGGATGGTATCCCTGACTACCGGGTTTGAACCCTGTGGTGAGCATGTTGTGATATCCAGATCATGGGTCTGCCACTTAGTGATACCCTTAATTGGGTTGGGTCGTGGTCGACGGGATTAGTCAGGTGACACCCTTAAGTGGGAGCCCGGATACCCCAAGAACGTGTACGTGTGTTAACTTGCGGTTCAAAAAAAAAACGTAATCATTTCAAAAAATGGGAATTAAAACAATTATAACATTTAAACCACATTTTGAAAATAAATAAAATATTTGCTTTTTGAGGCATTAAAGAACGAAAAGCCTGGATGCGAGCCAATGCGTACGTGGCTGTATTGTACCTAGTCATGAGATAGAGTTTTCCCCTTCTGTTTTGACCCCTTTCATGGTTAACCAACAGAAACCAGCTAAAACCATAGGCTCGGCTCACTGTTTCCAGCTCACCTTCTTCAAAAGACGGCTTCTTCCTAAGCCTGTAATTATTATATTATATTATATAAATATAAACTACAGCTTTTTCCATGTTTGGTTATATACTTATATTATTATCAAATCATATAAGTAATTTATAAAATTTGTTATATAAAAAAATAAAATTAACTTTTATCTTTATTCTTATTTTAAAAAATCATTTTTTAAAATTTTAATATTAAGCCAAAGACCCTAATTGACAGGGATTAGTCTGGCCATAGGCCCAAAATACCCTTTCCAAAAAAAAAAAATTAATATTAAAAACAGATAATCAAAAGCTGTTTTTTTAGAACCAAAACAAAAACAATTTTTCTTTCGTTTCTACTATATAAAATATAAATTTCGTCATCCCGTTCTAAATGAAAAGTTTAAATTTTTTGAAAATAAGGATTCAAAAGTTGGTTTTTCAAAATGGAAAAAAAAAACTAATTTTATTTCATTTCATTTTAATTTAACTTATCTTTTTATTAATATTCTAAAAGGCTTGTCATGACAACCGATATGACACGTTCTGACTCAAATCTCGTCCCTAATACCACGTTAAACGTGTGACACATTCTGATCCTATGCATGAACGGCTTTTGTAAAACACATGTGTTTTTTTAGTTTATTTAGAGAGCATCTCCAACAGCTTCTCGTATTTAGTAATAAAATTACTATTTTGAATTTATTAGCTTGTATTAGATTTAATTATATAAATAAGTAATGATGTATGTTTCAACGAGTAATAATATTGAACGATTTCAATTAGTTTATATACTAAAAAAATTGACAATGTTTTATGTAAGTAAGGGGTGTTAATGTCAAAAATTACCCAATGAATAATTTAAGGTCGATGTGGAACTTTATCCAACTAAAGAAAGTAACCGGATGAGAATATGCACGATATTAAACAAAATAGAGAGACAAGAGAATTGGTGACGCAGAAAAACCTCAACGAGGAAAAAACTGCGGACGACTAAGGAATGTCGTCGAGCACTATGATCACCAAACAGGGGTGATATCCTTCAATGTTACAATATTTTATACGATAGATACTATTAGTAAGTATATGAACTAATAACTGTAAATCGTGCGTAAGAACACTTGTGTCGTGTGGATAATATCGCTGTTGTGTGTTGCTGGAGAAAGACTGCAGTTGTTCTTTGTAGAGCTTGTAAATTTCGTGGTTCGGATCTCAGATGTCCCAATGAGATGTGTATCTTCGGTATTTATAACATCGAATCTCTATAAGTATATCTTTGTAATGTTCGGTTCTCCATAATTGACTTTGATTGCTTTGATCAGTTTTAGCCGTTGGTATTTAAGAGCATCAAACCTGCATTAAATGAACATGAAGGAAACGTTGAATCGTACGTTAGTATGGTCATGGTCGAGAGTAATCTCATGATGGTCGTACGATGCTCGACATACTCTCGAGTTAGTCTCGACGGATGTCAGGGTTATGCTTTGTCGACAGGACCTTATCTTAATACAAGACAAGTCGTGTGAAAAGTGCATCTCTGTTGTGGTCGTGTATTTTTGACCCAAACAGTTTGCCTCTAAAATTTGAAATTTAAGCGGGAATTTTAAATTTTAATTTTCAAAATTTGAAAGTTTTTGCCATGTGTCAGCTGAAGAATGGTCCTCATTGTGGTGGAACTGAATCGATTCGATTCTAATAAGACCCTTGGGGGTCTAACTGATATGCGTGATGTCATGGCGGCGTGGGGAACACGCTAGTTAGGCGTAAGTGATTGGTGTCGTTAATATGATGATACACTCGAAAGGACGATCGACATGTGTCGATCATCGAGAGATCATGCTTGATATGGTTTTCGCGTATAAATAGGAGATATCCCGTGATAGTTTCCTTTTACGTTTTCGATTTATTTCAAGAGATATTTCCTAGAGAATCCTTCCCAAACTTACGAAAATCCTTGCCTGATTTTAAATTTTGATCGAGGTTTAGAGCAAGTATTTAAGGTACGATCCTCCTCACTTTCTTATATGCGTTTTAAGACCCAGGCTAGGAAGCGTAGACGCAACCGGGATATCCTAGGCTTGAGTGAGTTGAAGATTAACCTTACTAGGTTAGCCATGTCGAGTGAACCCGCTAGTACAATCCAGAGTTAAGATGACCTAGACAGTCTTAGGCGCCTAGCGCAAATCCCGGCGGACATCGCCATAAACTCTCCCGATCAGATTCATCCTGACATGTGTCCGAAGGGGTACTTCATGATATACGAGTACCCTTTCAAGATAGGGTTCAAATGGCCC
This sequence comes from Arctium minus, assembly GCA_954870635.1. Taxonomy (NCBI): domain Eukaryota; kingdom Viridiplantae; phylum Streptophyta; class Magnoliopsida; order Asterales; family Asteraceae; genus Arctium; species Arctium minus. The sequence continues at coordinate 34,215,385 of OX941097.1, read as the reverse complement.
TATTCGCCTCTATCGAGGCTTTTTATGCTGACCTTCAATCTGGTGTCGGGGCAACTCATGCCCCAATTTTGGAGAGTCATCTCGATTATCGAGCGACTGAAAGCGGAGTGGGGGCGCCGTTCGACGTGAACGACCTCCTAACTGATTACACTGTGAAGGTTGACGGTTTTCACTGTTACGCCTTCACTCGAAGTATAGACGTGATCGCACCCTTGTTCTCAACACCACGGTTAACGACCGTGGGTGGAAATCGAGATACACCTTTGTGCGTATGGCCTCACTAGGTCCAGACAGTGATTGGCTCGAGCCTTACTAGAACACGTCAAGTGAGTTTCTGTAATTTTATCTTTCATCGTACATTTTCTGTCGTTTATATCTAATGTCTTCTTTTGTCACTTGTAGCCATCAGGTTCGAAGACGTGAAACCGAACAGTGATTAGGTATACAAGATAACCCGATTCTTGGGTTACAGTGTGGTTGACCGGTCTTACTACCCACTATCGTCGACAAGCGACGGCGACGAGGTAACTATCGTCGAGCCTTCTAAGGTTGAAGCAGAGGAGGTCGAAGAAGAGAGAGAAGAAGAAAGAGAAGTAGAGATGGCAGGTAAACCGCGTGACTCTATTTTAGTTTTTCTTCTTTTTGCCTTTCTTTATACTAACATCGTCGTGTGATTTTATGTGCTTCTAGGTGGTTCTGCGTCGACCGACCTGAGAAAAACTCAGCTGGAGCTTGCCCGAAAATGCAAGGAAAAAAGAAAGGCAACGGCCGTAGTTGCAGGATCGACCATGCCAAAGTGGTCGACGACGACGGTCCCGAGGGAACCGTCATCAAGGGGAGGCGGCGCGTCGAGCGTCACGAGCCCCGAGAAGGCTAAGATCGGCGATCTAATCCAGGCGGTCCCCATAAGTGTTGCGCCTCCAATGATAGAGTCTCCGAAGGAGCCGAGCGTCCACCTCCAGAGGGTGTTTAGGAGACGGAGGCCTCTAGGTCCATTCCTTAATTAGGCGACAAAAGGAAGGGACGCGCGGAAGTCCAGACGGTCAACTTCACGTTGCTGTCGAACTTCATGGCGGATGATATCCTCGATCGGGCGAGGATATTTTCCCACTTGCAAAAGTACTTGCTTCCCCACTTCAAGGGGAAGTTCAAGGAAATGTCCGTCAACGACGTCGGATCTCACGTCTCGGGCCTTGCTTTCATGGTAAGGTTTTATATATTTTTTATACATATGTTTTGTTTATCGTGTACTAACTGACGTGTATTTTTCAGACGTTCCAGGCCTCCCTTGGTCTCTACGGGGAGATGGAGAGGATTAGACGTTTTCTGCCTACTGCCCTCGACAACGCGAAGGCGACACACGAGAGGAAGGAGGCGGCCATGGCCCGAGAGAAGGAGGCCAGATCTCAGGTGGATTCCCTTACTGTGAGGATCGAGGAGGCCCACAAGATTTATGAGGTTGCCAACGGTCAAGTCGCGGATTTGCAGTCACGTCTTCACGTGTCGTGCACAATCCTGGAGGGGATCTGATCGGAACTGGAGCGGGCCCAAGTGTCCCTGGTCGTGAATGAAAAAGAGACCAGGGATGCTAAGGACAGGGAGGCCAAATAGAAGGCTATGATTGAGGAGCTCGAGGAAGAGCTCAAGTCCATCAAGGCTTTCACTCGATGGACGACGAAGGCGGTGATTATGCGACGTCACTTAATGGGGAAGAATCCACTGGCCAACGCGAAGGAGGATCTCCAGACCTATCTTGCGGAGATTGTTAATGAACAAGACCTGGACTCCGAAGATGAGAAAGACATCGAAGAGGCTGAGGTCGACAAAAAGGAGGCCAAGGTGGACGAGTTCCCAACTAGTGATGTTTCCGCGTCACAGTTGACAGAAGATGCTCCTCCGTCTTGAGCTTTATATTTTTATATTCTTTTTTGTTTTTTCTTAGGTTGACCGTTGGTGGTCGAGCCTTCCACTGTAACCATTATTTTTGGTACTTAATACAAAATGGTTTTCACATCTGTCGAGTACTACATATATCGCACTCTTTGCAAAAGACATACATGATATCGTAAAAATGCTTAGGATCACACGACCAAACAGTCAATCATACAATCCAAAACATTCACTCCACAGAGATATAAGTAATATATTCCAAGTATACTTGCGACTGAGGTATTTTAAACAATTTCACCCAAGGATACTTGCGACTAAGGCAATCTAAGTAGTTCGATCTCAAAATTCTTGCGACTAAGGCATTTATTCACAGAAGAATCGTTCTAAGTTAGATTTAAATTATAGATCTTGAAGTTTTTACAAGACTAAGTCGTGTAAAGGACTTATGGTCTTGTGTCGTGCGATCCTGTGAGGAAACAAGGTCAGGGGTTGGTCGTTGGCTAACCAACAACCCTCTGATGCTTAAGTCAGTACTGAGTCGTATCAAAAAATCTTAATGAAATAATTTAAGAGACTTAGAAAAAATACCTCTTCAGATGCGTTGCATTCCAACTACGTGGGATATCTTGGTTGTAGATCCTAGATACAGTGCAATAACGATATAATAATCAATTATAAGCAATGATTGAACCACAACTGCTAGTCATATGATTAGATTTATCAGTAAAGGGTTTAGGTTTACAGAGAGAATTTCTGATCAGAGAATGTAAACCTTAATGACTAACTTCTAACAATAACTATTCTTCTTCTTTTAACCTAAAACTAGGTTTAGAAAACCTTTAAATATGAAACGTATCAGGCTAATGGGCTTGAGGCCCAATTACACACACTTTCAACATATTACAATTCAAACCCTTATAAATGCGTTATACAACTTTCAACGCACTAGGACTTTCAGTCCTAACAATCTCCCCTTAAAGTTGAATAAGGCATTTATCATCTTGAAATCATCAAGCTTGATCTTCTTTCCCTCTTGAATCTTTGAAGAACTTTGGTGTTGCATGTCTTCATGTCTTTCCACACTCCCCCTTTAATAAATCTCTTGGTCTTCATAGTTTTAACTTTGTTACCAGATTCAATGTACAATAGCCTCGACTGAACGCACTATCAAACAACTTTCAACTGTAGAAACTCAACACATCGGATCAGCACACAAGAAAGATAATGTGTGAGTTACGTGACATTCCACAGTGCAACTTTAGTTTAAAAACAAAGAATCTTTCTCTGAACCGCGAGTTGAATAAAGTTTCAGCTTAAGAACTTGTTTCAATCAGCTTGTAGATGTGACAAACTTGTAGCAGACACCACAGGATATGGGATAGAAGAACCAATAAAATCTTTTCTGCTCAGCTGCAATATTTGAATCCAAAGGCTTTTCAACCTCAGATTTAAGAAATTTTGTTACTCCCCCTCAGATTTTGCTAACTCCCCCTCAACATGATAATTTGTGTCTTTGAACTGTGTGTCGTTCTCCCCCTCATGATGATTAGGAGAATCCTGAGCATCATGTAACTTCAAAGACTAACCGGATGAGTAGCAAAAGATCAGATAAAGCGATTCAGTAACCAAGGGTAACAGCTAACACAGAAACACAATAGTAACTGTTATCACAACAATTGAAATAATTGTGTGGCCTATTTTCAGAGTTGGCAATGGGGTATCTCTGATAGGACTTCCAGTTATCAATGAAGTAAGTTTTAAAAAAAATTACTTCTCAAACTGTTCCGGAAATATCACAAAGATATGCGATTGGAATCACAAAGATTCGTGCGTGTGTGAAATAAGTCTAAATAATATCAATTAGGCTCAAAGATTGATTCAACCTGGGACACATGTTAGAAATCAATAGACTCAGTAAGATGAATATGAAGTTCGGAGACCAGAGCTGATGTTTTCCTTTTTCAATATCTAAGTCCTCCGAGTGAGGAATAGATAGAGTATGTGCTAAATCTCCGTGCATATATGAAACAAGTATCTTTCGAGAGATACTTAAGTGGCTGGGTAGGGTGACACGAGTTATCATTATTGGGTCCATGTCTGATTCAATATCCATCTCCAAAGAACGAGAATGAATGGATTATGTGGTAACCCGGATAACTGACTCGATTTGGTAAGGACCAATAATTCTTTTAAGTCCTGTCACATCCTCACCTTTTTTTTAATCACTCCGAACTCATCTACCAATCTAGACCCCTCACTGATATCTATGAATTGGATGTGTTTCTTGGGTAGGTCCTTCCGGTTCTGGATGGACCATAGAAACATTAATAGCCCTAACACTCCTTTAACTCGCCAAAATAGAACATTGAAGTACAAGTCAAAACATTGAAGTACGAGTCCTGAACTGAAGTGTTCAGTAGTCGATATGAAAATTTAAACAAACATGGTACTCCCCCTCAAAAGTGGCATAACCTTTGATTGTGGTCATGTGACATGAATAATCTGAATAAAATCACACATGACATTCCTGCAAAACAAATTAAGAGGATTTTGGTTTTGGTATCCATGTTGTGATGGATCATTGTTGGTTAATTGCCTTGGCTTTGAAGCTATTAAACTGAGGATTGGGGATGCTATAAGTACCATACCAATTACTAACATACCTTAAATCCACAAAGTTACTATTTCCACAGTGAGTGCAACAGATCTTTGCTCGGTTTAGACTGATTAACTTTCCTGTAGAATAAACATAAGTAGGTGAATCAGTCTTGGAAATTGATGACTTTGTATCAACTACAGGCGAATCATGAGACTTGTTTCCTTCACTATCTTCTATAGTTTGTTTCTTTCTCCAAACCATCTTTACTTTTCTAGAGAAATGATTATCTGAAGAATCATTAAGCTCGCAATAAGAAGAACTGGAGTAGTAAGTATGTCTTTTGTTAGAGGTTCCGGTCTTTCTTTGTTTCTGTGAACGTCTTTTAGATTTTTTCTTTGAAGATTTGTTCATAGAAACATTTTGAGAGGCAGATGTTGAACATTCGCCTTTATAAAATCTGACCGGAGGCTCACAAGTTGAATTTAGAAAATCAACGTGACTTGGAAGTAAAGGATTGAAATCAAATTGTTCTAGCTGACTGTCTGGACACACCTCAGAATTCAAAAAGGTTGAGAATTCCATTTTTTCATCAGAAGGAACCTTATCACTTGAAGGATTTAGAAAACTGGAAGGATTTGTGCCTTGAAGCGGATCATTAGCGGAAGCATTTTGAAAATCAAAATGATGGTCCATTTCAAAAAATTGAGGCTCTTTTCCTTTGTTTAAAGAAATTGGAGATGAGTCACCCAAAAAGGCTTTACAGGAAGATGTGTCTAAGGGTGGATAGGAATTTTCTGACAGATTGATTTTCTCAACTTGGAGAATTTCAGGCTTAGCTTGAAGCTCAGCTTTGTGAAGTCGCTCTTTCATCAGATCTGCTGCCAAGGCAGCCAATTGTGAATTAAGCTTATTTATCTCTGTCTGAAGATATTCCTTTTCCTCCTTCGACCCAGTTTCCCTTTTATCGGAATTGAGGCACTTAAGTTTGGATAATAACTCTTGTTTTTCCTTTTAAAAAACGAGTCTTTCCTGTGCAAATGACTCTTCTAGCTGAACAATTTTCTTTTCTAAAATCAGAGGTGGAACATAGATTTTGTGGTCCATTGATTCCTCCTCAGTTTCAACCGTTTTTGAATCAAGTTCAACCTGAGAATAGCTTTGAAAATAGTCATTTGACAGAAAACAGGGGTTTTCACTGTTGTATGACGCATTCAATGAGCCATAAACAAAAGGAAGTTGCATTGTGGTAGTGTTTTTCCTTCTCAAAGTTTCCAGTTCCGGATCGTCATCAACAAGTGGTTTGGTCCATCTGATTTTGTACTCTAGGTAGATCTTGTCCACTCTCAAAAATTCGAAAGCATATAACGTGGGAACTTTGGTCAAGGCCTTTTTCAGATAATGAGGGTTGTCATATCCGATTCCCGTCTCTGAATATTTGAATTCTTTAGGAGCAATCAGATGCATCGTTTGATTAGATTGACCGATTTTGTAAAGTTTTTGTTCAAGATCCTTTAACTGGTCAGTTAACCTTTGATTTTCATTTTTATAAGACACACTTTTAGTCACAATATCAATTTTCTCATTTTCTGACATACGAAGTTTGTAAGTAAGATCATCTATGTTGATCTTTAAATCTTTTGATTCTTTTGAAAGACTTGCACATTCTTCCTTTAGATTAGAAATTTGGCACAGGTTGCCAGCAATTTCTATGCGTTGATTATCATATTTGTCAAGCAGTATTTCAACTCTAGCTTCTAAACAAGAAACTTTCTCTTTTAACTCAGAATAAGTTGGATGAGACATTGTTATCTGAAAAAACTTGAAGTCCAGGACATGATCGCCCTTTTGTTGATCTTCGCATGCTTTTTTGCGTCATGCCGACTCCTTTCTTGAGGGGTAAATTCACTGAGTGATTTTTCGAGTTGGCGTTCTTGTCTACTTTGGGTTTGGTATCCAGGCAGGACTTTCATCGGCCAGGGTTGTGGCCCTTCTTTCAGACAAAACATTATCTCGTCATAGTCTGGTTTTGCTTTAATAAATTTCATGAATTGGTCGTGCCATTGTGGGTATTCTCCCCGATAGAGCACCAGAGGTTTTTGATCATAACCAATGGCTAGAACATCCCTTGAATTCATCTTTAATGCACTTTTTGGATCAAAATTCTTGTCTCCTTGCTCTGATACCAATTGTGGATCCCAGATACAGTGCAATCACGATATAATAATCAATTATAAGCAATGATTGAACCACAACTGCTAGTCATATGATTAGATTTATCAGTAAAGGGTTTAGGTTTAAAGAGATAATTTCTGATCAGAGAATGTAAACCTTAATGACTAACTTATAACAATAACTATTCTTCTTCTTTTAACCTAAAACTAGGTTTAGAAAACCTTTAAATATGAAACGTATCAGGCTAATGGGCTTGAGGCCCAATTACACACACTTTCAACATATTACAATTCAAACCCTTATAAATGCGTTATACAACTTTCAACGCACTAGGACTTTCAGTCCTAACATTGGTTGTCGAGGGTTTGGAGCTTGTAAGCGCTTTTTCCCACGACCTTAGATATGCGATATGGACCTTCCCATTTAATGGAAAGCTTATCCGCATTTGGTTCTTGAATATTCTGAAATACTCTACATAGGACGTGTTCGCCCTTTTGTTTAGCCCTCACGTTTTTGTTGAAATGACGTTCAACTGATTATTTCTGGGACACCATTTGAATCAATGTTGATTCTTTCACTTATTCAAGGGCATCGAGATCGTAAATTAGGCCGACTAAATTATGATCGACCGAATTATGTCTCGATGTCGGTAGTTGGATCTCGATGGGTAAGATTGCTTCACAACCGTAGACCAAAGAGAAGGGAGTTTGCCATGTGGACGTACTTATGGTTGTGTGATTTGCCCATAGGACTGAAGGAAGTTCTTCGACCCACCTTCCCTTTGCTGTTTTCAAGCGTTTTTTGATCGAGTTTATAATTGTCTTGTTGCTCAATTATGCAAATCCATTCGACTGAGGATATCGCGGTGTCGATGTCGTGAGTTTTATGTTGTAACTCTCACAGAATTGCTGAGTCCTTTCACTTATAAATTAAGACCCATTATCACAAACGATCTCAGATGGTATTTTCCAAACCAGCACATAGTGTTAGTCTGGATAAAGGACTGTGGGGTCTCTCAGATGGTATTCCAAAACTTCACCCATTAGTTTGGATGGTATCATTCAAGACTACGGGGTCGATTCTTCCGAAGCGCACACGGTCGTCGGTCCCGAGGGAACCGTTGTCGATGGGTGGTGACGCGTCAAGCATCGCCAATCCTGAGATGACGAAGGTGGGTGATTCCGTACAGGCGAACCCCATTAATGTTGCACCTCTGGTGGTAGAGGTTCCTAAGGATCCTCACGTCGAACGATCTACTCAGGCGACGACGGCCTATGGTCCCACTCCCCAGTCTAACGATAAAGGGAAGGGTCCTGCAGAGGTACAAACGGTCAATTTACGTTACCGTCGGACTTTATGGAGGATAAATCCTTTGATCGGGCAAAGATGTTCCCCCATCTGGAGAAGTATTTGCTCCCATCTTTCAGGGAGAAGTTCGGGGAAATGTCTATCGAAGACATGGAGTCGAATGTCGCAGGTTTATCCTTCCTGGTAAGGATTAGTTTTTTCTTACTTTTTTCGATGTATTAACATTATGTACTGATCATCGTATGTTGTATGTTGCAGGCTTTCTAGACCTCTCTCGGTCTTTATAACGAGATGGAGAGGATTAGGCGTTTAGTGCCTAATGCCCTAGAGAGGGAGAAGGTTGCGTCAGATAGGGAGCAGGTGGCTCTAGCCAGGGAGAAAGCTGCTAAGGCCGATGTGGAATCCCTGACCATTCGTCTTGAGGAGGCCTAAAAAATTCTGGAGGTCCTTAATTCGCAAAGATCCGACCTGCAGATTCGTCTAGACGTGTCGTGCGACACGTTGAGAGGGACAAGGGAGAAGTTGGAACGGGCTTTGGCATCCTTGGTCGTGAATAAAAAAGAGACCGGGGACCTCAAGGCGAAGGTGGTCGAGCAAAAGGTCAGGATGGAGGAGCTGGAGGAAGAATTGAAAGATGTTGAGGCTTTCACTCTATAGACGACTAAAGCGGCTATCATGAGACGTCATTTGGCTGGAAAGATTCCTCTAGCCAATGCTGCTGAAGACTTCAAGATCTATCTTGCAGATATAGGGAATGAGCAGGACCTGGACTCCAAAGATGAGAAGGAAGTCGATGTGGTTGAGGAGGCTAAAGTGGACGAGTCCTAGGCTGGTGATGTCTCTTCGTTGCAGCCAACAGAAGATGCTTTTATATCTTGAGGTTTTTCCGCTTTTATCTTTATTTGTTTCTAAGTGGTCGACCGCTAGTGGTCGAGCCTCCCAATTGTAACCACTAACTTCTGAATAGAAATGGTTCTTTTTATTATACTGTCGAATGCTTTACATGTTGCAATAATATTCACATCATAGAACAAAATAAGTTAAAAATGTACTTAGAACTTTTTTCAAACTTAAAGATCATACAACCAAACAAGTAATACGTAAGACATTCAATCCTTAGAAACGCGAATAATTCTAAGGATACTTGCGACTGAGGCATATTACACGACTTCACTCGAAGATACTTGCGACTAAGGCATTAATTCATAATGAAAATATTTCTAAGTTGAGAACTTCGATTATACACCCTTTGGTGTTTTGTGAGGTTAAGTCGTGCGAAAGACTTATAGTCTTATGTCGTGCGATCCTGCGAGAAAACAATGTCAGAGGTTGGTCATTAGCTAACCAACGACCCTTCGATGCTTAAGTCAGTATTTTATTGAGTAAGATAATCGTATCGAAATAGTTTAGGGTTTAGAATAAATACCTCTTTAGATGCGTTGCATTCCAACTACGTGGGATCTCCTGGTTGTCGAGAGTTTGGAGCCTATAGGCACCTTTTGCGACAACCTTAGATATACGATAAGGACCTTCCCATTTACTGGAAAGCTTACCTGCGTTTGGTTCTTGAGTGTTCTGAAACACTTGACGTAAGACGTGGTCGTCTTCTTGGAAGACCTTAGTCTTTACGTTTTTGTTGAAGTGACGTTCGACTGTTTGCCTTTGGGATGCCATTCGAATCATTGCTGATTCTCTTAGTTCTTCAATAGCATCGAGATCGTATCACAGATCGAGTAGGTTATGATCGACTGACGTGTGTCTCAATCTTGGTAACTGAACCTCGACGGGTAAGACTGTTTCACAACCTTAGACTAGGGAAAAGGGAGTTTGTCCGGTGGACGTACGCGGAGTCGTACGATTTTCCTACAAGACCGAAGGAAGTTCTTCGACCCATATTTATTTTGTTGCTTTCAAATACCTTGATCGAGTTTACGATTGTCTTGTTACTTGACTCAACAAGTCTGTTCGACTGAGGGTATCGCAGTGTTGATGCAATGGGTTTTATGTTGTAATCCTCGTAAGACTGTTGAGTTCTTTCGCTTATAAATTGAGATCCATTGTCACAGACGATCTCAGATGGTATTCCAAACCTGCATAATGTTAATCTGGATAAAGGATATCACCTCTTTGTCCCGAACTTAGGGAAAAGCGGCTGCCTCTACCCATTTGGAAAAATAATTTGTAAGGACGAGTAGAAATACCTTTTGCCCAGGGGCAGGTGGTAACTTATCGACGATATCTATCACCCACCTCATGAAAGGCTAGGGAACTAACGTCGAGTGTAAAGGTTCAGAGGGTTTATGCGTCGTACCTGAGTGTCGTTGGCATGCGTCGCAGTTTTGTACATACCTGATAGCGTCCTCTCATAGCGTTGGCCAGTAGTAGCCTTGTCGAGATACTCGATTGGCTAAGCTACGACCGCCTGAGTGATTACCACATTCGCCATCGTGCATTTCCTGCAAAATATTCTGGACTTGTGTCTTGTTCGTGACACATCGTATATTAAGCCAAGTAGATGATCACCGATAGAGTCTGTCCTGTATGACGACATATCTTGATGCTTTGGATCTTATTTTTCGAGCATCTTCTCTATCTTCTGGGAGTTGGTCACGTGTTTGATGATTCATAATGTCGCTCGACCAATCTCCTTCTTCGTTGTCAATTTGACCAACATCGTCGTGATCATTAGATGACATCTTTAGATGTACTATAGTAATCGCATCGAAAAGTGGTTTGCTTAGTACCGATCCAAGATTGGCTAAAGCATCTGCTTGAGTGTTCAAATCTCTCGGGATTTGTTGGATCGAAAAAGGCTCGAATTTTGCAGATTTTGCCTTGTCTACTTTGAGATATGATGTCATCTTTGAATCTTTAGCCTCAAATTTGGCATTCATTTGGTTTATGACGAGGAGAGAGTCACTCTTGACGTGTAACCATTTTCCCCCAAGTCGTGTGCCATGTTTATTCCTACGATCAAGGCTTCATACTTTGTTTCATTGTTGGTTGCCTTGAAATCGCATCGTATGGAGTACACCATCTTGCCTCCTATGGAGACTTTAAGACGACGCCTATTCCTGTACCTCTAGCGTTGGATGATCCGTCGACATGTAGAGTCCAGGGTTTGTTGTCGTGAGTCTCCACAGAACAAACTTTGCTTTGTGCTTCTTTCTCTAGTTCAAGACTAAAGTCGGCGACAAAGTCTACTAGGACTTGAAATTTGATCGTGGTCCTAGGTTTAAAGTCGATATCGTAGTTGCTGAGGTATATGCTCCATTTCGCCAAACGACCTGTCAACTCAGGTTTTCTCAAGACAGACTTGAGTGGAAAGTTAGTAACGACAATTATAGGATGTGCTTCGAAATAATGTCGTAACTTTTTTCCAGCTGTAACTAATGATAGTAAGAGTTTCCCCATTGAGGAGTATCTGGTTTCAACGTTGAGTAAAGACTTACTTACATAATAGATAAGCAATTGTTGTTTGTCGTCTTCTCTTACCAGTACTGCACTTACCGCGTTAGGACTGGCGGCTAAGTAGAGTTGCAAGAACTCATTGTCTCGTGGTTTTGATAACAGTGGAGGCGACGCCATGTATTCTTTCAATTTTTGCAATGATTGCTCATGGTCGTCCGTCCAATGAAAACCCTTGTTTTTTCACAGGACGTTGTAGAACAAGTGACACTTGTCTGACGATCGAGATATGAATCTGTTCAGAGCTGCTACTCGACCTGTCAAACGTTGCACTTCTTTGAAATTTCTCGATGAATTGATTTCGACAATTGTTTTAATCTGGTCGGGGTTAGCCTTAATGCCTCGTCGAGTCACCAGGTATCCTAGAAATTTCCCAACACTAACTCCGAAGGAACATTTCATAGGATTGAGCTTCATGTGGTATTGTCGTAGTATGTCGAACGATTGTCGTAGGTGTTCGACGTGATCGACGACTTGTGGATATTTGACCAACATGTCGTCAATGTATACTTCCATGGTGTCACCCAGTCGATCCTTGAACATTTTATTGACTAATCGCTGGTACGTGGAACCTACAATTTTTAAACCGAAAGGCATAAACTTATATCAATAAATACCTCGGTCCGTCATAAAGGTTGTCTTTTCTTGGTCATCGACGTGCATAAGTATTTGATTGTAGCCCGAGTATGCGTCCATGAACGTCAAGAATTCGTGTCCAGCAGTCGCGTCAACTAGTTTGTCAATGTGTGTTAAAGGAAATGGATCATTTGGACACGCCTTGTTTAGAGCTATGAAGTCTATACAAACCCTCCATTTGCCATTTTTCTTCTGTACGACCTTGACATTGGCTAACCAGTCGAGGTACTTCACTTCTCGTATCTTCCAAGTTGTGAGGAGGTTGTCGACTTCATCGTTAATTACATTGTTCTGCTCTGGAGCGGATTTTCGACATTTTTGTTTTATTGGTTTAAACGATGGATCCACGTTTAACTTATGTGAAATGACGTCAGGGTTTATGCCGACCATTTCTTCGTGCGTCCAAGCGAAACAGTCAGCGTAATCCTGCAAAAGAGAAATTAGTTCTTTTTTAATAGAAGGGTCGAGCGTCGAACCTACGAAGACGACTTGCTCTGGCTTATTCTGGTCCAGGATAACTTCATCCAAACGATAGTCATCGACAATATAGGGAGCTTCCTGGTTCTGTAATTGCTAGATGGATTGCTTTCTGGGTTTCATCGTTGTCTTATAGCAAATCGGAGCAACTTTCAGTTCACTTTTGATCTCCTGGATCCCCCCATGGAGTTGGAAACTTCATCGTCTGATGGTACGTCGAGGGGACTGCCTTCATGTCGTGGATCCATGGTCGACCAAGAATGACATTGTATGCTGCTAAACAGTCTATGACGCTGAATCTGGCCTGCTTGTTGATCCCCTTAGCATAGACTGGTAGGACGATCTCTCCATTGGTGCTCGTCGCGTCTCCATTGAAGCCCACCAGTGTTGTTGAGCGTCATGTGGTTTCTGACTTGTCGAGACCCATAACCTTGATGGTGTCGAGGAAGACGATATTTGCCAAACTTTCTCCATCAACCAACACCTTCGGGTCAAACAATTGCCGATTTTGAGCTGAATTATTAACCCATCGTGGTGTTTTTGATGTAAATCACTTAGATCATCTTGATCGAACCTTATCTTCATGGATTCTAGCTCCAATTCTTCTCTCGACTGTGAGGACCGTGGAATTGGTTGATTATTTGCACTTTGCGACGCGTGCCTTTTTGCTGTCGAATAGGTTAGACCGCATACGTCTGACCCTTCCATCATGCAGTTCACGACTTTCTCATGATCAGGGGACGGTTGTCGAATGTTTTTGTCAAGTATCTCTTGTCCGTCGAGGATATCCTTGAGGTTACCATTCGGGACGTGCCAGGCGAGTTCTTTCTTGAGCGCTATGCAGTCGTCGGTTGTATGACTGTGGTCGTCGTGAAAATCGCACCACATGGTCTTGTCTTTCTTGTCATCGGCCTTATCACTTTTCTTTGGCCAACGAACAGTTTCTTGTGCAGTTTTCAATGCCTTGACCAAATCCTTAGAAGTACCCTTGCATCCGTAGGAGGAAATTTTGGGGTATTGAGGGAATTTGGTTGTGGTCGAGAATTCTTCTTATCGAACCTGACGTTTGAGATTTTTCTCGACGACTCAATTTTAACTGTCGATCTGGCTTTAAACTTAGGTTTTTTCACACTCAACGGTTTTTTGTCGTTAGAATGTTTACGATGAAAAGCCGCGTTGTCTTCGACCCTCATATAAGCGAAAGTTCTTGCTCGCACGTCTTCGAAGTTCTCCCGGGGGGTACTTTGTCAGATCGGTGTAAAGACCTGAACTTTCATCCAGACCGCGCTTATAGGCTTTGATCGCGGTCTTGATATCACAGTTTCGGACACTAATCATTTATGCATTGAACCAGTTGAAGTAACTGCGAATGGATTCTCCTGCTTTTTGCATGACATAATACAAATCGTTAGTTTGCTTCTCCATCTTGCGACTACTGGTGAACTGTTGAGAGAATTGATTCACCAACTCCGTGAATGACCCAATGGATTTTGGCTTGAGGCCGATTAACCATTGCAAAGTTGCACCGGTAAAAGTCGCCCCAAAGCTCTTGCACATACACACCTCTTGATACTGGTGAGGGATCGAGTTTGTCCACATCAGTTGCTTGTATTGAGCGACGTGTTCAGTTGGATCCGTAATATCAGAGTACTTCGGTGTGAAAGTTGGGATACTATAATTTTTCGGGACGTCGACCATTGTGATCTCGTCGACAAAGGGTAACGCCTGAAACCCTATACGAGGCTCAACATCGACAGGTACCGTTGCTTCGGGTAGTTTAGCGAGTAGCGACAAGACACACTCGTTTTGTTCTTCCAACATCTTCAACCTTTGGGCGACAGGATCGTCTTGTGTGTTCCCTTGAGTATCCGGTAGAACAGGTACTGAATTTTGGAATCCATTCCTTTGTGATGAATCAGAAGCATATCCATTATACTGGAAAGTAGGCATTGGCATTGTAGGAATCGATGCTGTTGGAGGTCTTGAGGGGATCGGTGCCATTGAATGAAAGAACGACGGGATCGCAGTAACTGATGGCATTGAAGAAACTGCTGCTGTCGAGGGAAGGAATGGCGGTAGTGGCGGCGACAACGTCGGCATGGGATGACTGGGAAAACCAAGGAAAATCGGCCGAGGATAATTGGGAAGCGGAGGTCCCGACCAAGGCATGCTGAATCCACCTTGATTGTGTGATGTCCCTGCTGCATTGCTTGTGTTTCGATTCCTTAGAGATTTGATCTCTTCCACTGCTCGCCTATGCTGATTTGTCAAAGCATCAATACGGGCACGGGCGGCGTTCAACTCCAAATTCATTTGAGCCATGATTTGATCCTGAGTTCCTTAGGGAGCTTCCATTGTCCTGTAAGAAATAAAAACACTTGAGGAAATTGTTAGCACACCACACTATTGTCTAGGATTTTCTTTAGATGGGGCCCCGTGGTGGGCGCCAAACTGTTAATGCCAAAAATTACCCAAAGAATAATTTAAGGTCTATGTGGAGCTTTATCCAACTAAAGAAAGACCTCAACGATAAACAGTAAAATAAAGAGACAAGAGATTTGGTGACGCAGAAAAACCTCAACGAGGAAAAAACCGCGAACGACAGGAAGATGTCGTCGTGTACTATGATCACCAATCAGGGGTGATATCCTTTGATGTACAATGTGTTACACGATTGATACGAGGAATGCGTGTGCAAACAAATAACAATTGTCTGTCGTGTGTGAAAATACTATCGTCGTGTGATTATCGTGACTATCGTGTGAAAATCAGGTGGCAGATGTTCTTCATAGAGATTTTTCAATTATATGCTTCGAGTAACAGCCTTCAGTTATCCCAGTGAGGTGTAAATCTCCAGTATTTATAGGCTTGATCTCTCATAAATGTGTCTTTCGTAACGGTTGTCCTTCATAAATGACCTTGATGATGTTGAGCTGTTATGACCGTTGGCATTTATGAGCATTGAACCTGTATTAAATGAACAAGAAAGGAACGTTGGGTTATACGTTAATATGGTCGAGGTCGAGTGTAAGTCTCGATGACGGTCGTGCGACGTTCGACCAACCTTTGAGTTAGTCTCGATGGAGGTCAGGGTTATGCTCGGTCGACATGACCTTATCTTAATACAAGACAAGTCGTATGAAATATGAATTAAATGTTCCTTCGTCGTGATCGTGTATTTTTGACCCAAACAACGTCGTTGTGATCAATAGACGACGTCTTGAGATGTACCATGGGTACTGTATCAAACAAAGTTTTACCAAGTGCCGATCCAAGGTTGGCTAAAACATCTGCTTGAGTATTCAAATTTCTTGGGATTTGTTCAATCATAAAAGGTTTGAATATTTCAGATTTTGTCTTGGCTAATCTGAGGTATGATGTCATTTTTGAATCTTTAGCCGCGAATTCACCATTCATCTGGTTCACGACAAGGAGAGAGTCACTCTTAACGTGCAACCCTTTTACCCCCAAGTCGTGCGCCATGTTCATCCCTATGATCAGGGCTTCATTTTCTGATTTGTTGTTGGTTGCTTTGAAATCACATCGTATGGAGTATACCATTTTGCCCCCCTGTGGTGACTTTAAGATGACGCCCAGTCCTGTGCCTCTAGCGTTGGATGATCCATCGACATGTAGAGTCTAGGGTTTGTCGTCGTGAGTCGCGACAACACAAACCTCGCCTTGTGCTTCTTTCTCTAGTTTAGAACTAAAGTCGACGACAAAGTCTGCTAGAACTTGTGATTTGATCGCGGTCCGGGGTTTGAAGTCCATGTCGTAACTGCTGAGGTATATACTCCATTTTGCTAGTCGACCTGTCAATTATGGCTTTCGCAAGATAGACTTAAGTGGAAAGTTAGTAACGATAGTTATAGGATGTGATTCAAAATAATGTCGTAGCTTTTTAGCTGCTGTAACTAACGACAACATTAATTTTTCCATTGAAGAGTACCTGGTTTCAGCATCGAGTAAAGACTTACTTATGTAATATATAAGCAATTGGTGTTTGTCGTCTTCTCTTACCAGGACTACACTTACTGCATTGGAGCTGACAGCTAAATATAGCTCCAATACTTCGTTGTCTTGTGGTTTTGATAGTAATGGAGGTGACGCCATATATTATTTCAATTTTTGCAATGCTTGTTCGTGGTCGTCCGTCCATTGGAAGCCTTTGTTTTTTCGCAAGACATTGTAAAATAGGCGACATTTATCTGACGACCGGGATATGAACCTGTTTAAGGCTGCCACTCCACCCGTCAAAAGCTGTACCTCTTTGAAGTTTCTTGGTGATTTGATCTCGACGATTGCTTTAATCTGGTCAGGGTTGGCTTCAATGCCTCGTCGAGTCACCATGTATCCTAGGAATTTCCCAGCACTGACTCCAAAGGAGCATTTCGTAGGATTGAGCTTCATGTGGTATTTTCGGAGGATGTTGAAAGATTATTGTAAGTGCTCAACATGATCAATGGCTTGTCATGACTTGACGAGCATGTCGTCAATATATACTTCCACGGTGTCGCCCAATCGATCTTTGAACATTTTGTTGACCAGACGCTGGTATGTAGAACCCGCATTTTTCAAACCAAAAGGCATAACCTTAGAGAAATAAATACCTCGATCTGTCATGAAAGTTGTTTTTTCTTGGTCGTCGACGTGCATTAGTATTTGGTTGTAGCCCGAGTATGCGTCCATGAACGTCAAGAGTTCATGTCCAGCAGTCGCGTCGACTAGTTCGTCAATATGCAACAAAGGAAATGGATCCTTTGGACATGCCTTATTCAGATTTGTGAAGTCTATGCACATCCTCCATTTACCGTTTTTATTTTCTATGACCACGACATTGGCTAGCCACTCGGGGTATTTCACTTCTCGAATCTTCCCGATCTTGAGGAGGTTGTCGACTTCATCATTGATCCCCTTGTTCCGCTCTGGAGCGAATTTTCGACGTTTTTGCTTTATTGGTTTGAATGATGGGTCCACATATAATTTATTTGAAATAACATCAGGGTCGATGCCGACCATGTCCTCGTACGTCCAGGAGAAATAATCAGCATGTTCCTGCAAGAAAGATATTAGTTCTTTTTTAATGGAGGGATCGAGAGACGAACCTACGAAGACGACTTGGTCTGATAGTATCAAGAGTATATTGGTTCTGTAATTGTTAGATGGATTGCTTTCGAGGTTTCATCGTTGTCTTGTAACAATCCCGAGAAACTTTTGGTTCACTTTTGATCTCCTGGATTCCCCATGGTGTTGGAAACTTCATTGTCTGATGATACGTCGAAGGGACTGCCTTCATGTCGTGGATCTAGGGTTGACCAAGAATGATATTGTACACCGATGAACAATCGATGAGGCTGAATCTAGTCTGCTTGTTGATTCCCTTGGCGTAGACCGGTAAAGTGATCTCCCCAAAGGTGCTCGTCACATCCCCGTTGAACTACCAGTGTTGTCCAGCGACAAACGATTTCTGACTTATCGAGTCCCATAGCCTTGATGGTGTCGAGAAAGATTATGTTTGCGGAGCATCCCCCATCGACTAACACTCTCCGGGTTAAACAATTGCCAATCTTGAGTTGTATGATTAACCCGTCGTGATGTTTCTGATGTAGGTCGCCTAGATCATCCTGATCAAATGTTATCTTCATTGACTCCAGTTCCAGTTCTTCCTTCGACCATAAGGACCGAGGGATTGGTTGATTGTTTGTCCCTTGACTAGCGTGCCTTTTTGCTGCAGAATACGTCAGACCATAGACGTCGGATCCACCCGTAACACAATTCACGATTTTCTCGTGGTCAGGAGATGGTGGTTGAACGTTGTTATCAAGTGTCTCTAGTTCGTCAAAGATACTTTTGAGGTTACCTTTCGGGATGTGCCAGGCGAGCTCCTTTTTAAGTGCTATGCAGTCGTCTGTCGTATGACCATGGTCATCATGGAAGTCACACCACTTAGTCATGTATTTCTTGTCATTGGCTTTATCGCTTTTCTTTGGCCACCGAACAGTTGCTTGCGCGGTTCTCAATGCTTCGACCAACTCATTAGAAGTACCCTTGAATCCATAGGAGGAAATCTTAGGGTATTGGGGAAACTTAGTTGTGGTTGAGACCTTCTTCTTGTCGAACCTGACGTTCGATATTTGTCTTGACGGCTCAGTCTTAACCGTCGTCTTGGCCTTGAACTATGGTTTCTTTACACTTAACGATTTTTTGTCGTTTGAGTGTTTACGTCGAAAGGCAGCGTCGTCCTCGACTCTCATATAATCTAGAGTCCTCGCTCGTACGTCTTCAAAGTTTTCAGGAGGATATTTTGTTAGATCGGTGTAAAGACCTGAGCTTTCGTCCAGATCACGTTTGTACGCCTCGATCGCTGTTTTGATATCGCAGTTTTGGACACTGATCATCTCCGCGTTGAATCGGTTGAAGTAACTTCGGATGGATTCGCCCACTTTCTACACGACATAATACAGTTCTCTAGTTTGCTTCTTCATCTTGTGACTACTGGCGAATTGGTGGGAGAATTGGTTCACTAATTCAGCGAATGACCCAATGGACTTTGTTTTAAGGACAATTAACCATTGCAGAGCTGCACCGGTGAGGGTTGCCCCAAAACTATTGCACACACATACTTCTTGATATTGGTGCGGGATCGACACTGCCCACATCAGCTGTTTGTATTGGGCGACGTGTTTAGTTGGATCCGAGACATCAGATTATTTTGGTGTGAACGTCGGGATACTATACTTCTTCGGGACGTCGACCATTGCTATCTCGTCAACGAAAGGTGACGTCTGGAACCCAGTGCGAGGTTTGACGTCGACAGGTACTGCTGCGCCTGGAAGCTTGGCAAGTAGCGATAAGACGCGCTCATTTTATTCTTCTGACATCTTCAATCTTTGGGCGACAGGATCGTCCTGAGTATTCTCTTGAACAACTGGTGGGACATGTCCTGAACTTTGAAACCCGTTCGGCTGCGATGATTCAGAAGCATATCCGTTATACTGGAAAGACAACATTGGCATAGAGGGGATCGACGCAGCAGGAGGCATCACGGGGATTGGATCTATCGAGTGGAAGAGAGGAGGAATTGATGTACGAATGGCATCGATGGGATCTGTGCCGTCCAAGGGAAGAACGATGGGGGTGGGGGTGGAAACATCGACATTGGCTGACTGGAGATGCCAAGGAAAAGTGGTCTTGGGTAGTTGGGAAGTGGAGGTCCCGACCAGGGCATGTTGAAACCATTTTGGCCATGTGAATGTCTCGTTGCATTGCTTCCGTTCTGATTCCTTAAGGATTCAAGCTCTTCCACTGCTTGCCTGTGTTGATTTGTCAAAGCCTCAATTCGAGCACGAGCCGCGTTCAACTCCATATTCATTTGAGCCACAATATGTTCTTGAGTTCCTTGAGGAGCTGCCATTGTTCTGTAAAAAGAAAAAAAACACTCGAGGAAACTGTTAGTACGACGCACTATTGTCGAGGAATTTCTTTAGATGGGGCCCCACGGTGGGCGCCAAACTGTTAATGCCAAAAATTACCCAACGAATAATTTAAGGTCGATGTGGAGCTTTATCCAACTAAAGAAAGTAACCGGACGACAATATACGCGATATTAAACAAAATAGAGAGACAAGAGAATTGGTGACGCGGAAAAACCTCAACGAGGAAAAAACCGCGGACGACTAAGGAATGTCGTCGAGCACTATGATCACCAAACAGGGGTGATTTCCTTCAATGTTACAATATTTTACACGATATATACTATTAGTAAGTATATGAACTAATAACTAGTGTAAATCGTGCGTAAGAACACTTGTGTCGTGTGGATAATATCACTGTTGTGTGTTGCTGGAGAAAGATTGCAGTTGTTCTTTGTAGAGCTTGTAAATTTCGTGGTTCGGGTGTCAGATGTCCCAATTAGATGTGTATCTTCGGTATTTATAACCTCGAATCTCTATAAGTATATCTTTGTAACGTTCGGTTCTCCATAATTGATTTTGATTGCTTTGATCAGTTATAGCCGTTGGTATTTAAGATCATTGAACCTGCATTAAATGAACAAGAAGGAAACATGTAATCGTGCGTTAGTATAGTCATTGTCGAGAGTAATCTCATGATGGTCGTACGACGCTCGACCGACTCTCGAGTTAGTCTCGACGGATGTCAGGGTTATGCTTGGTCGACAAGACCTTATCTTAATACAAGACAAGTCGTGTGAAAACTCCATCTTCGTTGTGGTCATGTATTTTTTACCCAAACAAGGGGTTGTTTGGTAGTTGCTAAATGGTTTGGTGCAGAATGATTAAGTGTTCAGAATGATTAAGAGACTCTTATGATATTGTGCAAAATGAAATACGTTTTGTTTGCTTATTGTTCATAATGAAATTAGGGCTCTGAATGGTTAAGGGAGGGCTAAGATACAAAATCATTCAGAGGGTTTTGGACCATTAAGAGGCGGACCTTTTTTTTTGCCAAACAAATTTCACCTCTTAGCAATTCAGATGTTATCTCTTAATGAAACCATTAAGAGGTAAACAAACAGCCCCTAAATATTACATTAGTTTAAAACACATTATTAAATATAACATTTATTTAAACTCTAGAAAGTAACACATATTAGAGCATCCATAATGGAGGTTCTTGTAAAGGTTTTGTTGGATATTTATAAGAACCTCCACTTTAGGACAGAGGTTCTTATCTAATCACATGTTCTAATAAGAACCCTGATGCTTGGAAAAAGAAAACGTGAAATCTTGTGTAATTTCCTGTTCTATTATTGTTTTTATTACTATTTTTTATTGTTTCTTAACCATTTACCGTGATTTTGCACGACTTTCCTGCTAATATAAAATCACATATGATTCGTCACGTGATTTGCGTTTTCGTGTACTTTTAAATAGCTATAGCTCTCATTTGAAACCGACTCTCTCTCTCTCTCTCTCTCTCTCTCTCTCTCTCTATATATATATATATAAGGAGAGGTTCATTTGAGAAATATTAAATATATGATAAATAGAGATGTAATCCTAGACTTTCATTCGGTCAAGATCGACATTGATTAGTCAACAATTACGGCTCTGACGGATCAAAAGTTGCGGCTATTCCAAAAATAGAAGGACAGTTTCGTAATTTTTACAAATACACTGGACAAATTCATATATGAACGTGTATGATTCACATATAAACTATATGTTCATATATGAATTAGTGTAATTCACATATGAACTCTTTTAACTGATTCATATATGAACCTTTGTGATTCATATATAAACCAATTAACTGATTCGCATATGAACTAATTAACTGTAGGTTCATATGTGAATCAGTTGAAGTAATTAACATATTCATATATAAATCTTTGTGATTCACATATGAACTAATTAACTAATTCATATATGAACGTATAGTTCATATATAAATAACAAAGATTCATATATGAATCAGTTAAAAAAGTTCATATGTAAATTACACTGATTTATATATGAACATATAATTTATATGTGAATCATACAGATTCATATATGAACTCGTCCTGCATATTTTACGAAACTACCCCTCTATATTCTACATACAACACAAGGAATTATCCGATATTTCACGATCAAAGCTGCAAATGTTAACCAAATAAAGGGTTAGGATCATTTATTTATTTCTCATATTTTTACCATTTCTCAAATGAATCTAATCATATATATATATATATATATTAACAACTTAAAATTAATATAGAAAAGTGAAAACTAAGAAATTATATTTGAATTATTTTTAATAATTTTATAAAAAATATAAATGTATACATACACATATATATATATATATATATTAAATTTAAATAATAATAAAGTTATATTTTATAAATAAAAAATGGAAAGTGAGGTTTTTGTAAGAACCGCCATTGTGGAGTTTTATTGAGATTCTTATTTTGTTGATGTGGCAATTACTTGACAAGGAAAAAAAATGGAAAGTGAGTTTATTAGAGATTCCACCACTGTGGATGCTCTTAGATACACTGATTTCTATAACAGTCCGACGAGTTAGTACACTTGTTTTACAGATGTTCAATTAATACATTTTGACGTTTAGTGTGAGCGTCCTCATCACTGATATTTTTTTTGCTGAGAAATAAAATTTTGAAATCAAACATTGTTAGCAATCACCATCTAAACTTCTAAAGTTGGCACTGCGACTCGTTATTTGATCATGCTTTATTTCATTTCTCCATAAGCGTGCAACAACTGCCGCAATTGCAATCCTTGACTATAGTACCACAAATGCACGCTTTATATCTTTCTGCATGCTTCTTGCTTCACTATAAACAATTTTATTGATCGCATGGATAATGCATAGTTTGAAGAAGAGTAACAAATTTTGGATATGTATATATATATATATATATGTGTATGTATATATAGGAGAAGGTTCAAATGAGAACATTTCCATTTTACGAAAAAGCGAGAACACCCTTATCACATGTGATAATACACATAAGGGGACCTGGTGGTGTGCAAACGACTTGACCTGCGACCTAAGGTCATCCCAAAGGTCGTTAATATTTTTGATTTAGTATCACATGTGATAGATTATAGTATCGCATCAAAAACACCCTTATCACTATGATAACACACGTGAGAGGGCGTAGTGGTTTGCATGTGACTTGCCCGCAACTTGGGTCACGCCAAAGGTCGTCCACATCTCTGATTTAGTATCACATTTGTATCATATATGAAAAACTATAGTATCACATATGATTGGCTATAGTAAAAAGGCCTTCTCGTGTTGTTCATAAATTGAAGGTATTCTCGTTTGAACCTTTCCTAATATATACACACACATACAAACATTAGTTAAATAATAACCCACATTAGCAGGAAGAGCAATATCTTCATTTAGGTTAGCAAAATGATTGGATGCATCTAGCATATTTATTTGTCTTGAAGGTACAACAATATCATAAATGTCAACACAAGATTGTAGGGGGAGGGGATAAACACAAATTTTAATAGTTTTAACTAAATTTCTTAATATAACTTCGTATAAAGAATTGCATCAACTAGCTACTTAAACTAAACTCTTAAATCCATTTAATGGTGTACAAGTCTAAGCTAAAATCCATTTACAATCAACATAATGATCTATGGAGTGATTGAGCTTAAGCTCATAAATGACCTTTGCATGCGTTAATGATTCCAATACTTGGTCCACTAGTTCGCTTATTCGATCTTCTATCACATAAAGCAATAAGCATGGGTTGATAATGGAGTAATAAGTACTTGTAAGCAACGAAAAACCTCCCAAGAAGTTTATCTTCACTTGGTATTTAATGTTGGTGTTTACTGAATTTTGAAAAAACAGATTAACTCATCAGAATTGAATTGCTGCACTTAATTTCTGAAAATTGAAGTTGCGTACCTTGTGGGATAGAAGTAGACGAATTCAGATTGCTGTTTTGTTCATCATCCATGCTCTTTCAAGATCCACCCTTAAATCCGTACCATTTGATGGTTCTTGGTGACTAATTGGATTGTATTGTGTTCTTGATAGATTTGAATGATTTGGCGCCATATATCATATATAAGAGAGGGAGAAAAACGGTTCTAACCATCACAGAACCATAGTAACTGCCAATTAAATGACTGCTATTTATATGTGACCTTAATTGGCCCTGAAATTAAGATAATACGTATACTATATAAACATGTATACATATATATAAGAATCTGATGTTTATACAAATCATAGATTGTTATTATACAGTTAATCTTGTTCTCAAGATGAGCATATATATATATCTATATATGCTACAATCTCCCACTGAACAAGATAATAGCTTGAGAATAACAATCAACTAAATTGTGCACTGGATTTATATAACCACATCAGTTCCATCATTATACAGAACATTCAGATTGAATAGTGGATCATGGATGTTTACTGATTAATAATATTGTTCAGCCTTCCATGGTCACAGCGATCCAATCTCAATGTCATATTTATACTCATTCATACTCTGCCCTCCTTAAACATATAAAACTCACAACTTTAGTCCAATAAAACTCTGTTGATTTCTTAATTGCTTGGATTTACAACAAATGCTTTCATAAACATATGTGAACATCCAAATTTGTACAATTTCAGTATCACATAATCAGCTAGCATTATATATAAAGCATATATTATATGAGTACATATCACAAGGAAATACAATTTACGACTTTCATCATATTAACCTTCAAATATTGAGGGAATCTGTTATTCCCATGGCTTTAACATGCTTCTTGAAACATTCAACTGGAAGTGCCTTTGTGAAGGGGTCTGCCAATTGTTCCTTTGTTCCTATCTTCAAAACTTCAATTTCCTTGTCTCTGACATTCTCCCTTACGGCAAAATACTTCACATCTATATTCCTGGAACCGCTGCTTCTCTTGTTATTTTTAGTGAAAAATACAGCAGCAACGTTATCACAGTACATTGTAAGGGGTCTTTGTATTGAGTCTACAATTTTCAATCCAGCAATGAAGTTTTTAAGCCAAATGGCATGAGATGTTGCATCATAGATAGCTATGTATTCCGCTTGAAATGTAGAAGTAGCAATCAATGATTGCTTGCTTGCTTTCCATGAAATTGCACCTCCTGCCAACATAAAAATGTAACCAGAAGTAGACTTAAGGTCATCATGATCTTGCTTATATGAAGCATCTGTATAGCATTCTACTTTCAGCTCCTTATCAGATCCTTCATATGTCAACATGTGGCTCATAGTCCCTTTTAGATATCTCAGTACCTTCTTTCCTGCAACCCAATGTGCATGACCTGCATTGGATTGAAATCTGGACAACATGTTTACTGCAAAGGCTATATCAGGCCTAGTGCATACTTGTGCATACATCAAGCTTCCAACTAGCCTTGCATATGGTATTTTATCCATTTCATTCCTTTCAAGTGAATTACTAGGACACTGTCCTTTATGCAATTTATCACCCTTTGAAATTGGGGCTTCACCTCTTTTGCAGCTTTCCATACCAAATCTTTTCAATACCTTTTCAATGTAACCCTTTTGAGATAATCCCAGAGTCCTTATTTGTCTGTTCCTGATTATCTCAATTCCCAATACATAGTTTGCTTCACCTATGTCTTTCATGTCAAAACTTTTCATAAGAAAAGCTTTTGTAGATTGTAAAAGATTTTTGCTATTAGTTGCCAGCAGTATATCATCTACATATAGTATAAGAAATATGAAATTACTCCCACTGGTCTTTGAGTATATGCATTCATCTAATTTGTTTTCCTCAAAGCCAAAATCATTTATAACGGCATCAAATTTCTTATACCATTGTCTTGATGCCTGTTTTAGGCCATAGATAGATTTGTTCAATCTACAAACCTTATTGTTATTCAGTGCAAATCCCTCTGGTTGAATCATATGGATTTCTTCTTCCAAATCTCCATTTAAGAAGGCTGTCTTTACATCCATCTGATGTAATTCCAAGTCAAAGTGTGCTACAATGGCCATTATTACTCTGAATGCATCTTTTGTAGAGACAGGTGAAAAAGTCTCATTGTAGTTGATGCCCTCCCTTTGATTATAGCCCT
This sequence comes from Arctium minus, assembly GCA_954870635.1. Lineage (NCBI taxonomy): Eukaryota > Viridiplantae > Streptophyta > Magnoliopsida > Asterales > Asteraceae > Arctium > Arctium minus. The sequence continues at coordinate 34,189,251 of OX941097.1, read as the reverse complement.
TAGCCACTAATCTTGCCTTATATATTTCAACCTTTCCTTTTGCATCTCTTTTGGTTTTGAACACCCACTTACAGCCTATAGGTTTTATAGAGTTTGATCTATCAATAAGATCCCATACTTGATTAATTGACATACTAGCCAATTCATCCTCCATGGCCTTCACCCATTTATCCTTATTTGGTGATTCCATAGCTTCCTTAAAACTGATTGGATCATCAGCATCTCCTAGATCAAACTCCATTTCTGTAAGGTAAACATGATAATCATCAGGTATTGCAGGCCTTCTTTCCCTTGTGGACCTTCTTAGAGTTGTAGTACTTGGTATTGAATCTGTTGGTTGTTCTAGTATTGGTTCAAGTACAGATTCAGTCTCAAGTACATGTTCTTGATCATGTGAGGGATCATGTGTTGACTCTAAGGGTTGGTCCTCAGTCATATTTCCTGTATCATCTAATATACTGCTTCTTACTATGGATATGGATTGTGATGTCAAGTTCTCACTTTCAGGGATCAAGGATGATTCCTCTTCATGATATGTCATCCAATTGTCTAAATCATGTGGAGTTTGGGAAGAATTTCCCAAATCATCATCTTCATTGAACATTTCATCATAAAATACTGCCTTATTTGTTTCAAAAATCCTTTGTCCTCTTCCAGGGTTGAAGAATTTATAACCTTTGGACTTTTCTGAATATCCAATAAAGAAAGCAGAAAGTGATCTTGAATCTAATTTACTTAAGTTTTCAACATGATATTCCCTAGTTTCTGCCTTACATCCCCACACATGAAGGTGACTTAGGCTAGGCTTGTATCCATTCCATAGTTCAAAAGGTGTCCCCTTAATTGCCTTGGTTGGAGTTCTATTGCAGATGTAGTTTGCTGTTTTCAATGCCTCTCCCCAGAGAAACTTTGGCAAACTAGATCTTGCAAACATGCTCCTAACCATGTCCATTAGGGTCCTATTTTTCCTCTCTGATACTCCATTTTGTGTAGGAGTATATGGAGTTGTGTACTCAGCCTTAATGCCAACTTGCTCCAAATAAGTGGCAAAAGGTCCCTTATGTTGTCCCTTTTCAGAATACTTGCCAAAGTATTCTCCTCCTCTATCTGATCTGACTGTTTTGATTGTTTTCTCAGATTGTCTTTCAACTTCTGTTTTAAAACTTATGAAACAGTCTAAAGCTTGTGATTTTTCTGCCATTAGGAATACATGGCAAAACCTGGAGAAGTCATCAATGAATGTAATAAAATACTTGCTATCACATATTGTTTTAACTGGAAAGGGCCCACATATATCTGTATGTATTAATTCAAGAATGCATTGACTTCTTTTGGACTGAAAGTTTCTGGAATTTGTCATTTTCCCCTTTAGACAATCTATACAGGTTCCAAAATCATCAAAGTTTAATTCTGGTAAAATCTTTTGTCTAATCAGGTCTTGCATTCTTGACTTTGATATGTGTCCCAATCTCTTATGCCATAAAAATGATGAGACATTTTGTTTGTGTTTCTTCTTAATTCCAGTCACTTTATTTATAGAACATATTTGCCTTTTATATCCTTTATTGATGGTCTCATTTATGCAATTCAAGTGCCAATAGCCATCTATCAAATATGCATTTCCAAAACACACATCATCTGAATAAAATGTCATACAATCCTTATCAGCATAGAAAGAAACATTGTTTTTATTTACAACTTGGGAACCTGACATCAGGTTCCTTTTTATTTTAGGTATATAATATACATCACTTAATGTTAAAACATAATTATTCTTAAATAGCAATCTGCATTCACCAATGGCTTCTACCTTCAATGCTTGTCCATTTGCTGTACACACCTTTGATTCATACCTTGGGATTGTTATCTTTGATAATCCCTGCATGGAATTGACAATATGAATAGGTGAAGCTGTATCAAACCACCATGAATTGTCATTTTTACATATAGTGGTTTCTAAAGAAAAGAAGTGATTGAAGTTACCTTTCTTATTCAACCATTCCTTGAATCCATCACAGTCTTTCTTAAAGTGACCTGTCTTTTTGCAAAAGAAACATTTTAGTTCCTTTTTCCTTTTAAAAGGTTTTCCTTTATTCTTAATATTCTGAACAGAAGGAGTAGAGGAACTTCCCTTTTGGAAACCAAAATGTTTCTTCATCTTGTTCTTAGCCTTAGACATGTGATTGATGGTCACTGCTTTTCCTTTATTCTTCACTTCTGATTCTTCTTGAACACAAATAGTGATCAATTCATCTAGTGTCCACTTTTCTTTCTGTGTGTTGTACAAGCTTCTCAAATGACTGTATTGATCAGGCAGAGAATTCAGAAGAAGGTGAACCAGAAATGAGTCATCAATGGGAATTTTCATTTCCTTAAGTTTGCAGGAAGTGTCAATTCCCTGCAAAATGTATTCTCTTATGCTCCCTTGTCCATTGAAACTCATTCTGATTAACTTATTCATGAGGTAGCCTATTTCTGCCTTATCAGAAACTTTGTACTTGTCAGCAATTGAGGCAAGGTATACCTTAGCAAGGTCTGATTCTGGGATTCCTCCTTTGACAGCATCAGTTATACATTTCTTTATATATATCAGGGCTATTCTGTTATGCTTATGCCACTCTTGATGTTTAAATTTGACCTCTTTGGTTGCATTATCTGCGGGTTCTGGTGGTGGATCTTCTCTAAGAACGTGATCATAGTCTAGAATCCCTAACATGAGTTCAATGTCCTCCTTCCATTTTTTGTAGTTTACACCATTTAGAGGTGCAAAATTGACTACACTCATAGGATATTGGGTTGTATGGGATAGAAACTGTTGTCTGTCTGTTTTACTTGGTGATCCTGAATCACAAAATAGATTCAATTCTCATCAATTATTCAAATTATCAATCAGTCATGTCTGGTTTAAAAATGATCAATTATGAAACAGTTTAATTACTTTGATCACAAATGAAGACATCAATTTTCGAATTTGATTCCCTTTTGAGAAAGCATATCGTGTTCGAAATTTTGATGTGATTGAGTGTCTGTTTTAATCAAGCTGCTGTGGCAGTATGTGAAAGAAAACAATCACTTTTAATATGCAATTTCTATTGAATTTGCAGTCCCTTTATTGCGATTCCTGACTATTGTGATAGTACTATAAATCGCAGTGATCCAGAATCACTTGGGTGATATGTGGATCCTTGTGTAATCTTGATTTTGAAATTCTTTGTAATTTGACGTGTGAAAAATTTGTTTATTGTCTAAATCGGAACATTCATTTTATGCATACAATCTTCGAAAACAAGGCAGAGAACAATTGAAACAATTCTTTCAAGTAAATTCGATCATACAGATTTCGAGTAATTCGATCATACAGAACATCGAATTTCATTTCTTAATCAAACATATAGGATCGATTTTAAGGATTTGTAATCCAGAATATCGATTGAACATACAGAGTATCGATTTATATGCAGTTTCAGAGTAAGACATAGAACATCAAGTATCGCACAAATTGAACAATTCGATCAGACTAAAATCGATCAGACTAAAATTGCATCTTAATTCAATTCGATGGGTTAATTGGCTCTGATACCAATTGTTGGTGTTTACTGAATTTTGAAAAAACAGATTAACTCATCAGAATTGAATTGCTGCACTTAATTTCTGAAAATTGAAGTTGCGTACCTTGTGGGATAGAAGTAGACGAATTCAGATTGCTGTTTTGTTCATCATCCATGCTCTTTCAAGATCCACCCTTAAATCCGTACCATTTGATGGTTCTTGGTGACTAATTGGATTGTATTGTGTTCTTGATAGATTTGAATGATTTGGCGCCATATATCATATATAAGAGAGGGAGAAAAACGGTTCTAACCATCACAGAACCATAGTAACTGCCAATTAAATGACTACTATTTATATGTGACCTTAATTGGCCCTGAAATTAAGATAATACGTATACTATATAAACATGTATACATATATATAAGAATCCGATGTTTATACAAATCATAGATTGTTATTATACAGTTAATCTTGTTCTCAAGATGAGCATATATATATCTATATATGCTACATTTAAGTCTTCAGTTATGGACCAGAAGGTAAGAGCTGTTGTAGTATGGTTCTTGACTTCCTATCATTTTTGCCACTTCATGTAGGTTTATAGTCTGATAATTATTTCTGCATTAAACCGAATAAGACAAAACTTATTCTATCACTGGACATCAAACTAGACTTCAATTTCAGATTCTAGATCTGTACAAGAGTTTTGAGTTGCAATGCATGTAGAACAGTATATGGAAACTGCAATAACATACCCACCTTTGGTTGTCGTTGAACACGACACCAGGGAAAAAAGATGGTGTCTGATCTGTGACACTTCTGGTGGCCCTCTATGATGGCGCATCCTCTACCACATTATAAATTACTTGATGGGGTCGGGTATCCTCCAACAGACCCACCTTTTGGTTGTCGCTTACTTGATTTTGTTTGTTTTCTACCATCTTTGAGCACAAAAATACGAGCAGTTTTGCAATTTAGAATGAAAGACAGTTTTGCAAAAGGGGTTTTTGTGAGAGGTTTTTGCGAGAGAGTGGCTTTGGATAATGATATATGACCATTTCTAGTGAGGCTCAACCAATAAATTCATCTTGCAAAAATAGTGGAGTTCGCCAAGCACTTTGCGAATTTCATGGGTGTTTTGTTATATATTCAAAAAGGGTGGGTATTTTGTGATGGACTATGGATCTCCTTTAAAAATGGATAAACACCCTTGTGTTTAACTTCAAATTTAATCAAAATGATTTCATTTATTGGTGAAATGTTGAAGAGTTTAAAAGAAGTTATACAAGTTGTAACACCCTCAAATTTGGAAAAAACAACTAATTTAAAATTTCATTAATACATCAAATAATAGATAAATCACTTTCTATGAATCAATACTTGGATTACCTCAAATAGAAAATTCTAGATTTAACATCAACAAATAATAAACCAAGTCTTATGTAATGACTAGATTAAGGTCGGATGTTACTAATACCCAATAACTGTCGCTACCTCCAAAAGCGGAATACGTCATTGTTAGAGCATATATCTATTGGATACAAGATTATAAAGTTTGAATACAGAAAGTTAAGCAAGTCAAAGCCAAAGTCAACTCTCAAGCCAAGTCAAAGTCTCTTTGTAATAAAAGTCAAAGTCAATTGTAATTTTGTTTTTGTCATGTTGTGTGCGCGTTGCTCTTATGTGCGCATATAGTGGTGTGAGAGTTTTATCCGTTGTATATATAGCCTGCTAAAATAGGTATATGAGTAGTTGAGTCTAGGGGTGTAAATGATGAGAGTCGAGTTCGAGTATCATTATACTCGACTCGAACTCGAAACTCGGTTATCAAGCTCGAACTCGACTCAAAAACTCGCGAGTAGTGAAAATACAAACTCGACTCGAACTCGATAACCAATTTCCAAACTCGAACTCGAACTCGAGCTCGTTTCAAGCTCGAATCGCAACTCGAATTTAAGCTCAAAAACTCGAATCAAGCTCGAACTCATTTAACACATAAAAGAACTCAAGGTGAACAAATAGCTTAAAAGAACCTAAGGTGAACCCACTTTAAAGGGCACTCCTATTAAAACAAGCACATAGGCTCAAGCTATTTAGCAAAAACATAGAATGTAAAAGCAAGGGAGGGAAAGATCAATATATAGTGGAGTTCTAAGCTTTGGGTTCTATATTCCACCAATGTGGGATGGATTAGAGACACCCTATATCTTTTACACTATCATTTTCCATTTTTTTAAAAAACTTGAGTTTATTATTATTATTAATATTATTATCATCATCATCATCATCATCATCATCATCATCATCATCATCATCATCATCATCATCATCATCATCATCATCTTCATCATCATCATCATCATCAATTAAATTAAAATAATATTACTAATTATTATTATTTTGCTTATATATCGAGTATCTCACGAGCTTATCGACTCGAGTATGAGGTTGCTCAACTCGACTCGTTAGTATATTGGGTCGTGCTCGAGTTCGAGTCAAGCCTATTCGAGTCGAGTGTTGACCGAGTTTTGACCGAGTTGATCTCGAGTAGCTCGCGAGTTGTCTCGTATCATTTACACCCCTAGTTGAGTCAGATGTATTGAGCACGTTTTATTGTTAAAGAGAGAAAATGTTGTTTGAGAGCTTTCATTGTATTCATAATCTGTATTTGAAAAAAAAGAATGGAAATTTTTCAATTTATAGTGTCATCTTGATTTAGCATTGATAATCTGGGATAATAATTGGTATCAGAGCAGAGTGAAAATTCAGAAACATGGATTAATTTGAAGATTTGATCGACATTTGGCAAAACTCGCAAAACGACTGTGATCATTCGATATTTACGAATTAGTGTTGTTTTGGATTAGATTTTTGTATCTTAGTACTCGATTACACATCTAGAATGATTGTGGTTTGGACTACTTTGTCTAATTCACACTAGCTTATTGTGAATTTTGATTTTTATAAGTTTTCTGTTCGAGTTTGTGTTTTGAACTGTCTTTAGATCGAATTCATAGATTTGATGTATTAGTTTGAAATTCACTATTTGTAACATGTTCAAATCATGAAATCGAAGTGTTCTGCAAACTTTCAAATCGAATGATGAAGGTTTGATTCGATTTCAGAGTGAAAAGTTGAGTTTTTGAACGAATAAGTCAAGAACTCGCAAGATCAGGAAAACACGCAGAGGAAGAACACGCAAGACGAAAGAACTCGCATAAACAGGGAAGAACGTGCTAAAGCTTAAAACGCGCAAAAGGTGAAGAACTCGCAAGACTATGCTTGCGAGAAGTGAAAACACGCACAACTCTATGTGCGCGTTTTTGTTATATTGTTTTCTTGGTGTGCGCGTTTTGATGTCTGCGAGAAGTGAGATCTGCGAGTTCGCATTTAGCGCGAAGTTGTAACACCCTAAAATTTAGAGTAATTTGAAATTTGAAAATTTGGCAAAATGACGTTTGTATTTGGAATAAACCACCTAAAAAGGGTAAATGTATAAAGCATTTACAAAAACCTGTGAACGGATATGGAAATCAACAACAAACTAATCTAAACATATACTATCTAGATTACATCAGTTGTCAACCCAAAATCACCAAAAGAATGGACTTAATTAAATGTCCAACGCCAAATACTAATTATCTAAAAAATGCCTCAAGACCACGCTCGTCGCTCAAACCTTTGGCAACCCACCGCTAAAGGAACCTATTATACACATCATTTGAGAAAAAGTGTTAGGCTTAAAGCCTAGTGAGAACATACAGTTTATAATTTAAAGAATTATAGACAATTGTAATGAAAGGAGATATGTTCAAGAAAGTTTAGTTTACAATTGAAATCTTTGCCACATAAGGACTGTTCGGTTCAAAATTCATCTTGCGATGACGGGGGATACCCGATTTACCAAGGATTGTAGCGGAACACAAAAGTAAGTCACAATCCGAGTTATGAGCTAAATACTTGGAATCCATGGCCATGAACAACGCCGGTCCGTACTAAGATGTGGGGGAGGGCACCCGAGGAAACCAAGTTATACTCATTCACTAGGATTACATTATGATCCATGGCTAGTAACCGGTACCACATAACCATACCAAGTGGCCTCCGAGGATCAAATGTCTCCACTAGCTACAAGGGAAAAAACATCCCAAAATATAAGCCGACACAATACCTATGGATCCACTAGTAATAGTCTAGACTTGTCACAATTTCATTTGTGACCAACTATAGTTAAACATATAGTTCTCAATAACATTTATTTCCAAATATGCATTTCCATGTTTAACTGCTGATAAGAATGAAAATCATAAAATGAGATTATATACATTCTTTCAAGTACCTCACCAAAAATGTGCAAGTAGTGCTTTATTTTACTACAAATCAAATGGAACCCTTCCTTTTAGCAAAAATATAGCAAGAACCCTAAAATCTCCCAAAACCCATTTTTAGGTTAAAATCTTATAAACCACGTAATGTAAACAAGGAGATGATAAAAGGTTCAAAAATCTAGGTTTGATGTGTATAAAGTTTTGAAGAAAAGAGATATGAACTCACCAAGTGGGTTTTTGAAGAAAACCCAAAACCCTAGCTAAATTCTCTTGGAGAAGATGACAATGGAGGCGGTGATCTAGTGTCCAAATTTTGAACCCTTGGTTGAAATACCTAACTTCTAGCAATAAATAAGGTTGATTGAGTTGGTGAAACCCTAGAACTTAATATTGGGTGAGAGATTGATTTTGAGAGAGAGATTAAGTAGGTAGATAAGAAATGAAATTGAGACAGTGGGTTACGCGACTAGCATTCAGGGGATCTCGCGGGTTATGCCGCGACCTTAAGTCGGGGCATAAGCCGCCCGTTCTTCTGAAATGAAATTCAGACAGTGGGTTACGCGACTTGTGCCTCGGCTTGCAAGTCGCGAGGTAACTCACGTAATCTACTGTTTCTCTTTCCCAAAATCAAGACTTAACACACGCGATACACACAAATTGGGTAAACGCAAGATAACTATGATTTAAAATAAGGAAGACTAGAAGTCTTAACGATGGAATATATACAACGAAAATTCAGGGCGTTACAGAAGTGGAGTTTCAAAAACTTTCTAAGTTTCGAACGCGCAACTTCAAGAACTCGCACGAAGTGTGTGCGAGAAGTGATAAGAACTCGCACGTAGTTACCAGCGCGAAGCAAGAACACGCATGAGCCTTCTTGCGCAAAGCCTATTCTTGCATCACTTATTGTGTGTGAAGTGCGAACTCGCACGACACTATCTGCGCGAAGTTTGTATCCTTCATTCTGCGAGTTCTATACTTAGAATTTTTCTGAGTTTTCTGAAATTTAACCAAGTTTGATTTTTGTAGATCCAGTTTATTTCTGAATTTTTGACGATCATTTTTTAGTTCAGTGCAAAATCTAAAGATGACTTCCAGAGAATCATTAGCTATTGATACAAATGTGAAGGCACCAGTTATGTTCAAAGGAGAATATGAGTAGTGGAAAGTTAGATTCTTGAACTTTATATATAAAAATGATCTGGGTTACTACATCAGATTATAATTGAAAGAAGGAGTGATGACACCTCCAATACCAGTAGAAGAATGTACTATAGAACAGAAGAAAAGACAAAAAGCTGACAGATTGGCTAGAGCTTTCATATTCCAAGGAATTTCAAATGAGATTAGCCAAAATGCTATAGGGAAGCAGTTGTGGGAACAAATTGAGAAGATGATGGTAGGTTCAAATATAAAGACTGAAAATGGTATTCTGAAGAAGGAATTGCTAAAGGAAGAAGTCAATGTCCTAAAGAAAATAAATTTAGATCTTCTGAAGAAAATATCTGGGTTGGATGAAGTTAAGGTAAAGAGTACGGAAACTGAAAATACTGAGCTGAAAAGAAAGATTTTTGTCTTGGAAGCTCAAATTGTCAAAATCCAGCAAACATAGTTTGTTAAGAAGAATGAGGAGAAAGTTAAGGCTTTGAAGTGTGCTAATGAAGAGTTGATAAAGAATATTTCTGAGTTAGAAATGCAAATTGCTAAAGAAAGATCAGAATTTGATAAAGAAAAGAAAGTATTTGCTCAGAAATTCTCAGAGTTTTCAAGGAAAATCTTTGAAGAGAGGAAAGGTATTGAGCTTAAATGTGCAAAACTTTCTCAACAGGTGACTGACTTTGAGAATGTAATCATAATGGAAAGAGACAAGTTTGCAAAGGAGAAGAAGGCCATTGAACAGAATATTGTTGGAATCTTCAAAGAAATATCTGGTCAGAGAAAGAATGCCGAGAAGGACTTTGAAGAAGGAAGAAACATTTTTGATGCAGAAATAAGAAAGCTTACTGACAAGCTATCTGAATTATCTACAAGTACTTTGAACGATCAGAAAACGAAGTCTGAATTCCAGAAAAAGATTGACCTACTCGTCAAAGAAAGAGACAGTTTATCTTCAAAGATAAAAGAGCTTGAAGATATTGTTTCTAAGGTGATGGCGACTGAGCAAAAGACTCCAAAGTCATTTATCCACACACATAGAGATATATCAGTTGATTCTAAAAAGACGGCCACAAGCTCACATCAAAGAACTGTTTCTTCAAAAAGGTCAGTTAATTCATATGATCAGATTCGTACTACTAACATTTTCTATGATCAAAATGTAGATGGTTCAGGTACACAAAGAAGAAGAAGAAGAAATGGTTATGAATAGTTGGTCTGGAAAGTGAAACCAGTTTCTGAGGACAAGAATAATGAGAAGAAGAATGATAAGAAGAATATGAAGAAATATTGTGTATATGCACCAAATGCCAAGAAGAACAATGTACGGAAAGATAAACCTGAGTTTATTTACTCGAGAAATCAATTACTCAGGTTAGCTCATAAGAAGAATTATTGTTCTTACTGTTGTAGATACGATTTTGTTCATAAAACAAGTGATCATTACTGGTATGGTTCTTATTCAATTACTCCTAATAGAAATGCAACTTACAAACGTGGACCCAAATACAGTGGGTACCAAAACCAAAGGATGAATATGTGTTGCAGGAACCTCAAGTCAAGGGGGAGTAAAGGAACCATGGCTCTTGGATAATTCAGTTCAAGACCCGCACCTCAATGATAAGGAGTGTGACTTCTAAACACAACAGTTTAGGACTGGCTCTTCAATGATCAAAAGAGATGATACTCCCGTGCTGATATGAAATTGTACTCCGATACTTAAATGAGAAGTTCAACCTTCAAGGGGGAGTACATATTTTTACTGAAAATATGCATTTGCATGATAAGATGATCTACATTTCAGGGAAGTTGTAGATTTCTATCATATGTTTTTCACGGACAAATTCTCTGATGCATAATTTCAGGGGGGGGGGGTATGGAATATGATTTCTGATTATATCTGATCAGAACTCATACTTTAAACGTTTTATTTCTTTATGTTTTTAATTTTTCAATAAAATTTTGTCAATAAAGCTTTGTACTTTGACAGAATTTTTGACTGTTGCAGCTCTGAGAGGGAGCTTAAACGATCATATCTATTATGACTTTTGAGCTGACTTTGTGAGATTGAAGATGAATGTAAGGAAATATTCTACTCTTAATCTCATACGTGTCTGAAAGAACGACCACTTTCAGATATGAAAACATATTCTTAAATGTTCAAACCACTTCTGATTCTTAAAAGATTTCATGAATATAGAATTGTGATTTTCAATGTTTTCATTTTCATGTGCTTAATTGATATACAAACCATGTGTTTCCAAAGATACATACTTGCGCATTATCTTTTCTATATACTTTTAAGTATTCACACACACCGGGTTAACTTTTTGTTGAATATGTTATCACCATGTCTCAAATTGAACAAATTCTTCGATGGTGATACACCCCGCTTGATATTCAATTTTTGAGTGTGATTTCATTTCAAAACATTTCTTTCAAGACTTGTCTATATTTTGTTTCGTATAGACAATATCTAATATTTTTGCTGACCTAAGCTTTAATAGAAAAATCATTCAGATTTTGATCTTTTTCATACAATGTCAGATTTTCAAACAAGTTTCTTGTATTCATTTCATTCATTCAATATACTTGTTTTGAAATATTTTCATGATAAATATGCTCAAATCTTCATGATTATCTTAATGAGCGTACATATATCTGACATATATTTTACATTATGCTTTAACTGCAAAGTTAAACTGTTTGAGCAATATTGTACTTATAGGATTACATAGGTTCATTGAGTGAGAATTTAACAGAACTTCTATGGATTCACGTTAACCAATGTTTCGTACCCAAGAAGTTAATCTTTGAGTGATTGAGTGTGAGGAGTCAAAATATATGAGTGTGTGTGTGATGAGGTAAAATGGAAATGAGAGTTTGGTTAGAAGCGAGCTCAATGATTAAAAGAAAGAGGGTGTGAGAACAGAGTAAAAGAATATCAAACTCTACACCAACTTTTTCTGAGCCGGACAACCACATTGCTGGTGTTTTACAATTCTTCGTGAACATCATTGAAACAGGAAACTAGCTCATGCCAACTCTTGTTTAAAAACCCCACCAGCTACTCATCTTTTTCTCAAAAAGAAGATGTTTCATATTTCAAGGGGACGCAACACATAATCTATCTGATTTTCATTTGGAAAATCTGGATATTCAAAAAGAAGGAAGTTTGCCCCACCTTCACATTTCGATCATGCACACTAGAGTCTGTATTTAACTGTTGTTGTCTCAATGGTTTACACAATTCTTTCCTATCAATTTTGAGCCTATCAAAAGCAATCATCATGTGCTAAATTCTTTCAAACACAAGCACGTACACACAGGAAATTCGTTTTTCTGTCTAAACGTTCATAAAATAAACTTGTGTTATTCGATGATTGAATGGAAGACTTGGGGGAGTGAACATCAAAAAGCTTCTTTCCAATGTGTATTCATTACACACAGTGACTTCGTGTTACTGACAGACACTTCTAACTGATTCATTTGTTGATTCAGGTGTTACACTAATATTTTGTCTGAATTTTCAAAGATTCAGATAAATACATTTCTTATGAATTGACGAAGAATCGGAGGCTCAGTGGAAAAGATCAATGGTCAAATCAGGTGAATGACATTTCTTGTGAAAGTTTTGATGATTTCAGTGCTTTATCATCAAAAAGGGGGAGAAGTGATCAAGAAATGTTTGAAGTAGAGAAGAAAATTATTTGGCAAGAAATGTTGACTGAAGAAGACTTTGAAACAGTTTTGGAGTTGATAAAGAAAAGTTGGAACTTAAAGAAGAAATTTATGACAAGACAGTTAATTTGAATTAAGTTTATTGAAAGTTGAAAGAGAGATTTCAAAGATTTCAGAATACGAGCAGATTTTACTGAAATTTTCTTTGAAGATAATTTGCTGAAGCAAACTGAGTTGAACCTGAAGATAATTTCTTTCCGATGTCTGAAAGAGGTTTTTACAACCTTGGGGGAGATTGTTACTGTTCTTGTAGACAGACTTTGGGAAGATTACAAAAGTTTTTGAAGACAAATTTATCCAAGAAAGGAAGATTGTTATTGAGCTTAAAGAGATTGTGCTTATGTTGCTAAAGATCAATGAAAGGAGGAGATTATTTTGTAACCTATGTCGAAAGAAGAAGATTGTATTGCAAAATCTTTTTAGAGATGATCTTGAATCCAAAGGGGGAGATTGTTAGAGCATATATCTGTTGGATACAAGATCATAAAGTCTGAAGACAGAAAGTGAAGCAAGTCAAAGCCAAAGTCAACTCTCAAGCCAAGTCAAAGTCTCTTTGTAATAAAAGTCAAAGTCAAAGTCAATTGTAATTTTGTTTTTGTCATGTTGTGTGCACGTTTCTATTATGTGCGCGTATAGTGGTGTGAGAGTTTTATCCTTTGTATATATAGCCTGCTAAAATAGGTATATGAGTAGTTGAGTCAGATGTATTGAGCACGTTTTATTGTTAGAGAGAGAAAATATTGTTTGAGAGCTTTCATTGTATTCATAATCTGTGTTTGAAAATAAAGAATGGAAATTGTTTAATTGATAGTGTCATCTTGATTTAGCACTAATAATCTGGGATAATAGTCATGAATAACAAGATCCTTCACGTGCGTCTAACTAGTACTCAACTCTTCATGATGTTGCTTGTACCATTCCCCAACAAGGACCTGATGAACATGCTGACAAATAAAAAGATTAGGCTAACTGTAACACCCTAAAAATAGGGGTAAATTTAAACTTTAAAACTTACAAAATATGGCACCTCAATAAATGAGAATCACCGAAAAAGGGGAAAGTATAATAGCTTTTACAATTTCTATAAATGGATCTTAAGGTCAACAACATACTAATCCAATCAATGATATCTAGATTATATAGGTTGTCGGCTGAAACTCCCAAAAGAATCTATCTTTCATGTACGCCATGGCTTCAAAAGACCTAAACCAAAAATGCCATAACGGCCCAACGCTCGCCCCTCAAACCTTGTGCGACCCGCCGCTAAGGGAACCTGTTATACATGTCATTAAAGAAAAAGTGTTAGGCTTTACGCCTAGTGAGAACAAACAATTTATGTAATTCAATAAAACATGCATTTAATAGTAAAAGACCTTTAAACAGGATAAAACAATTTTCCTTTCCAAAATTTCACATACGAACCATACGGTCCTAAAAACATCTTGCGATGACGGGGGAGTCCCGATTTCCATGGATCATGGTGAAATATAAAAGTAAGTCACTTTCCAAGTTATGAGCTCAACATTAGGATCTAGGCCACGAGCTCGTCGACTCGTACTCAGATGTGTGGGAGGACACCCAATGATCCCAATCATACTCATTCACTAGGATCACATTTACGGTCCATGTCTAGTATCCGGTCCCATATAACCGTACCAAGTTGCCCTCCGAGGACCCAATGTCTCAACTAGTTACAAACGAGAGTTATCCCAAATTAAGCCAACTCTATACCTATAGATCCAATAGTGATAGTCTAGGGCTTGTTACAATTATATTTGTAACAAAACTATAATCATACATGTAGTTTTCATAACAATATTTCTAGGAAAAGGTTTCCTTGCATAGACATCATCATAGGAACTAAATCCATATTTTAGCATTCAAGTAACCCTTTTGTAAATCCCATCATAAGGGGTTTGCAAATAAGTTTCTAAAGATTATACCATCATTAGATTGATCGTTGTTAGCACAACATAAATCCATTGTTTCCTCCTTAAAATCCCCATTTCCAAGTAAATTTCCAAAAAGGGTGAAAGATCTTAATGTAGCCCAAAATGGCTCCATTTAAGTATTAAACCGCAAATATACAATTTCTATCACATTTTTCAACACTAAGCATAAAACTCTTCATCATATTCAAAAATGGTAAAAACCCTAAAAATCTCCAAAACATCAAGTTAGGTCAAAATCATCCAAATATGAAAATGTAAACAAGGGAGATGTTTATGAGTTCAAAATATAGAGTTTTAACATGTATAAAGTTTAAAAAGTAAGGATGAACTCACAATGTTAGGTTTTTGGTTAGAAACCTAGAGACGAGTACTAGCGTTTTTGTGAAGAGATGAGTGCTAGTTGCATGCACGAGTGAGAGTAGCATGGTGAAATCTTCCGCATTAGCTTTGAGAGGAGCAACTTGTATTGGGGATAAGTAGCACCTGACTTCGGTTTAGTCCTTGCTTAAAACTAAAGTTATTATTGTCGAGGTTAATTATAGAATGTTTATTTTGAGTTTTGAATTGTAGGAAGAAGTTTGTATTTCATTTGATGTGATATTTGAATTTTTTTTAATTAGTTGCTCTTACCAAATTTGAGGATGTTACAGATAACGTCGAGTTCTTCCACACAACGGTTTCTCTCGTCCACTCTTATCTCCGAGAGAGAAACAACGCTCTCCTCCTCCGCCAAACACTTTAGAAGATAACAAACGTGGAAACAGTTGTAGATTCCACTCATTTCTGGTGGGAGTTCTAATTGGTATGCTTGTAGACCCACACGTTTAAGCACCGTGAATGGTCCATGGAAACGGGGACTCAATTTGCCGCTCTTTCCGAACAGGATTATCCCTTTCGAAGGGGATACTTTAAGCATCACACGGTCTCCCATATGGAACTCTATCGGTCATCTATTCTTGTCGGCATAGATCTTTTGCTGATCTTTAGCCACATTCAACCATTCCCGAATGCCTTTCACTTTGTAGGCCGTTTCTTGCACAATTTTAGGACCGGAGAATTTCTTCTCGCCCGAGTCAAGCCAACACACGAGAGTTCTGCACTTCCGCCCATATAAGGCTTCAAACTGGCCATCCTGATACTCGAGTGGTAGCTATTGTTGTATGCGAACTCCACCAAAGGTATGTAAGAGTCCCAACTACTCCTAAAATCAATCACGCAAGATCTCAACATATCTTCTAGCGTCTAAATTATCCTCTCACTTTGGCCGTCGGTTTGAGGATGGTAGGCCGTACTCAATTTCACTCTTGTACCCAATTCTTTCTGTAGGCCATCCCAAAAGTTTGAAGTTAACCGACTATCGCGATCCGATACAATAGACAAGGGCACTCCATGACTTGAAACCACTTCGTCGATATAAAGCTTTGCCAACTTGTCCATTGGTAGGGTCTCGTGCATGGCTAAGAAGTGAGCGCTCTTGGTCAACAGATCGACTATTATCCAGATGGTATCATGACCTCTTAAGGTTTTCGACAATTTGGTCACGAAGTCCATGGTAATGTATTCCCATTTCCACTCGGGGATCTCTAGGGATTGAAGGCTTCCATATGGTCTTTGATGCTCGACCTTCACTTGTAAGCATGTCACACATCATTCTACGTAACTTGCCACATCTAGTCTCATAACCGGCTACAAATAATGTAGCTTCAAATAACGGTACATCTTTGTACTCCCCAGATGGATGGAATACTTGGACTTATGGGCGTCTTCTAGAAGAAGTTATCAATTTCCCCTAACCTTGGGCACCCAGACTCGTCCATTGAACAACTTCACTCCACGACTATCCTCCGTCAAGAGTAATCGTTGTTTCGTCATCACTTCCTCTTTGAGATTTTCTTCCAACAAAGCCTCATATTGATACATCTTTATTCGCTCAATGAGACTTGACACCAACTCGATTCTCGAAAGGGTGGCCCGAATACTCCCACTATAGTCCTTCCGACTTAAAGCATCGACTACTATGTTTCCCTTACCGGGGTGGTAGAACAACTTGTAATTGTAGTCCTTGAGTAACTCGAGCCACCATCTTTGTCTCATGTTCAACTCTTTTTGATCAAAGATGTATTTCAAACTCATATGATCTGTGTAGAATGTACATTTCGTGCCATTGAGATAATGCCGCCATAGCTTCAAGGCGAATACTACCACTGCTAACTCCAAATCATGGGTAGGGTAATTCTTCTCGTGAACCTTGAGTTTCTCGATGCATAAGCGATCACCATACCTCTTTGCATCAACACGCAACCCAAACCCATCTTCGAAGTTTCGCAATAGACCATGAAGTCCTTTGATCCCTTGGATAGGGATAGAATCGGAGCTTCACACAACTTCTTTTGTAAAGTCCGAAACACTTTCTCTTGCTCCTCGACCCAAACAAACTTGACATTCTTCCGGGTTAGGGTGGCCAAAGAGGAAGCAATCTTGGAGAAGTCTTGAATAAACCTCTAGTAATAGCCTACCAAACCCAAAAAGCTTTGGATCTCAGATGGACTTTTGGGAGGTTCCGAATTCATCATTGCTTCGATTTTAGAGGGGTCCACTTTCACTCCGTCTCGAGTGACCATGTGGCCCAAGAATTGGACCTTCTCTAAACAAAAGTCGCACTTGGGGAATTTAGGAAATAACTTCTCCTTAATCAACACCTCTAGGACTCCTCGTAGATGTTGCTCGTGATCTGTCTCGTTCTTTGAATACACGAGTATGTCATCGATGAACACCATGACCGACTTGTTAAGGAATAGTCGACACATTCTATTAATCAAGTCCATGAACACCGTTAGTGCGTTACTTAGGCTAAACGACATTACTAGGAACTCGTAATGGTCATAACGTGTCTACGGGATGTCGTCCTCCTTCACCCTCACTTGGTGATATCCGAGCGCAAGTCGATCTTTGAGAAACAACTCGCTTATTAAAGTTGATCGAACAAGTCATCGATTCTCGGAAGCGGATACTTGTTTTTCACCGTCTCCTTATTCAATTCACGGTAATTGATACACATTCTCATTGTGCCATCCTTTTTTTTAACGAATAAGGCTGGAGCTCCCCAAGGTGACGAGCTCGGCCTTAGGAATCCTTTTTCAAGAAGGTCTTAAAGTTGTGCCATCATCTTTTACATTTCAGATGGGGCCAACCGATAGGGAGCTCTAGCGACAGGGGTCGCTCCCGAAATTAGATCGATTCGGAATTCCAGTGATGATAAGGTGGCAAACCAGGCAAGTCATCCGGGAAGACATTGGGAAGCTCGCGAACCACCTTCACATCCTCAAGTTTCTTCTTCTCAAGGTTGGCATCTATCACATATGCCAGAAAGGATGAACATCCCTTTACTAAGCATTTATGTACCTTAGTCATGGTGATAATTTCCACATAGCCCTTCCTCCATCCTCCTTTCACATACACCACAACCATCTCATTACCTGGAACTGGGATTCCGATCAGTTTCTTAGAGCATACAATCTCGGCTTGATTCTCTGCTAGCTAATCCATCCCAATCACTACATCGAACTCGCCGATCAACATAGGCATCAAATTAATTTGGAAGCTCTTTCCCTTCAATAACAAGAGTGCAACCCTTCAAGACATCACAAATCACCACTTGACCATCATTCGCTATGTCTACCACTAAGGCATCCTCTAGAGTACTAGTGGGCATCGCGAGCTTTTGACAAAACGATTCAGATACGAAAGAGAAACTGGAACTCGAATCAATTAACACACATGTAGGTACAGAGTTTTAGAGAAACGTACCTAATACCACGTCGTTAGATGCGTTGCCTCCTCAGTTGTTATCTGGAAAGCTCGATCCGGAACCCTTTTTCGGAGCACTACTCGTCTTCCACTTTGGGCAATCCTTCCGAAAGTGCCCCGACATCTTGCATTCAAAGCAAACGAGTTCCTTCACCGGGCAATCTCTGGTGGCATGGTCAGTCTTACCACATTTGGCACAACAGGTGGGATTGGAGTAATAGTTGTCGTGGTGCTTACTTCGGCACTTCAGGCATCACCTCACCTCACGCCGGTTATCAAGGTTCTTTCCCCCATGGAACGGTCTTGACCTATTTAAAGGCCCAGGGTTACTCTCCCACCTTCTCTTCTCTCCCACAACCGTTCTTTCTTTCTTCCCTCAAGCGTAGGCATCCTGCATGTTTTGTGCCTCTACCATCGTCTCGCGAAGTGTAGAGGCTTTGGAGTTTCTAACCATGGCCATCATGTCGGTCGAAAAGCCCTTGAGATAAGCCTTGATCTCTTCTTTCTCGGTCGGGGCCACATGCCCCACCTAGCCCAACTTTTCCATTAATCATCGGGTGTAATCTCTCATCGGCATGCTCCTCTTACTAAGAGGTTGGAACTCTTCCTCAATGTAGTCCATAGCTCTCTCATTGCAGTATACCTCCATGATCTTTTCTTTGAAGGTGGCCCAAGTTAATTGAGACAAACCAGTAGTCGAGAGGGTGGTCTTGGTGACATTCCACTAAATGAGAGCGGGCCCCCGAAGCATCTTGGAACCAAATCGAACTTTCTGACCTTCTTCACAATCGCTTACGTTGAAGTCTTGTTCCACCTCTCGGATCTAGTTCATATAGAAAATTGGATTGTCCGATCCGGAAAACTCCGTTGGCTTGCTACAAAGAAAGGATATGTAGGAGCAAGCCCAACTACCTTGCCTCACGTCCACCGGTATATGCTCCTCGGTGGGGATCACATTTTTGATGCCCCCGGATCCAACCACCACCACGTTCTCCGCAACCGTCTCATTCCTAGGTTACTCACATCCTGATCCTCGATCACCTTCAGAAGAAATTCTTGTTGCTTGGCCAAAGCTTCATTCATCATCAACATCATGTCGTCCATTATCTCCGATTGAGGGGTTGCCTCACAGATGACCGGCTTGGACAAGGCCAAGTCAACCCTTGGTATAATCTCGGGCCCTCCGCCCAATAATGGAGGTACGGGCGGACTTAACTGTGGCCCCAACCCTCTCTGATTGGTCGGCCGTTGAAGTGGTTGCCTCGCCTCCATCAACACATGTACACGGTCTACCTCATGTACCTACCATCTTCGTCTGACACACATATGAGAATAAAGGTAAGAAATAGATTATAAGAATTAGACACAAGGAAATGTACTATTACATTCTTTAATCATTAAAACAATAGTAGATCAAGCATGCTCACGTAACAACATATTCATAATAGCATTAGCTAAGTTAAATTATGAACATTTTATACACAAGGATTCTTGTTACCATTATCACAATTTTCAATCAGTGTAATTCCGTTGACTCTATAATCGTCATATCTAAGGAGTTCTGCCTAAACCTCGACAATCATACCTTAACATCCCAGATTAAGTCTAGGCATCTTACATCCGTACCTAGTTTGCTTAACTAGGGCTCTGATACCAATTTGTAACACCCTAATAATAAGGGTAAATTTAAACATTAAAACTTACGAAATATGGCACCTCAATAAATGGGAATCACCCAAAATTGGGAAAGTAAAATAGTGTTTATAATTTATGTAAATAGACCTTAAGGTCAACAACATACTAATCTAAACAATGATATCTAGATTATATGGGTTGTCGGCTCAAACTCCCAAAAGAATCTATCTTGCATGTACGTCGTGGCTCCAAAAGACCTAAACCAAAAATGCCATAATGGCCCAACGCTCGCCCCTCAAACCTTGTACGACCCGCCACAAAGGGAACTTGTTATACGTGTCATTTGAGAAAAAATGTTAGGCCTTATGCCTAGTGAGAACAAACAATTTATGTAATTCAATAAAACATGCATTTGATAGTAACCGACTTTTAAATCGAATAAAACAATTTTCCTTTCCAAAATTTCACATGCGAACCATACGGTCCCAAAAACATCTTGCAATGACGGGAGGGACCCTATTTCCAAGGATCGTGGCGGAACACAAAAGTAAGTCACTTTCCAAGTTATGAGCTCAATATTAGGATCAACGCTACGAGCTCGTCGACTCGTACTCAGATGTGGGGGAAGGCACAGAATGATCCCAATCATACTCATTCACAAGGATTACATTTACAGTCCATGGCTAGTATTCGGTCCCACATAACCGTACCAAGTTGCCTTCCGATGACCCAATGTCTCAACTAGTTACAAACGAAAATTATCCCAAAATTAAGTCGACTCTATACCTATGGATCCAATAGTGATATTATAGGGCTTGTTACAATTATATTTGTAACAAAACTATAATAATAATAGATTTTATAATAATATTTCTAGGAAAAGGTTTCCTTGCATAAACATCATCATAGGAACTAAATCCATATTTTAGCATTCAAGTAACCCTTTTGTAAATACCATCATAAGGGGTTTGCAAATAAGTTTCTAGAGATTATACCATCATTTGATTGATCATTTTTAGCACAACAAAAATCCATTGTTTCCTCCTCAAAATCTCTATTTCCAAGTAAATTTCCAAAAAGAGTGAAAGATCTTAATATAGCCTAAATTGGTCCCATTTAAGTATAAACCACAAATATACAATTTCCATCACATTTTACAACACTAAGCATAAAACTCTTCATCATATTCAAAAATGGTAAAATCCTAAAAATCTCCAAAACATCAAGTTAGGTCAAAATAATCCAAATATGAAAATGTAAACAAGGTGATGTTTATGAGTTCAAAATATAGAGTTTTAACATGATTAAAGTTTAAAAAGTAAGGATAAACTCATAACGTTAGGTTTTTGGTTAGAAACGTAAAAATTGTTAGTGCACATATTTGTTGGATACAAGATCATGAAGACTGAAGACTGAAAGTTAAGTAAGTCAAAATCTCAAGCAAGTCAAAGTCTATTTGTAATAAAAGTCAAAGTCAAAAGAATTTTGTTGGATTCATGATCATAAAGAATGAAGATAAAAGTCAAACAAGTCAAAGTTGAAAGTCAACTCTCAAGCATGAAAGTCAAAGTCTTTGTAATAAATGTCAAAGTCAAAGTAATTGTGTTTTATTGTTTTGTTTCCTTGTTGTTGTTTCTAGGTATAAATTGCCTTGCCGTTGTAAGTATGTAAGTGAACATTTCTATACGCATGTGGAATATATGAGAGAAGAACTGATTGCATATATCATTCTAGAGAGAGAGAGTCAATGTAGTGAGAGAAAGTGAGATTGTAATCTTTGATTCATATTCAATGACATGTGATTTCGTTTAATTCTCATCTTGATTGTTTGTATGATTAGAACTTGAATTAGGGACATTAACAATTGGTATCAGAGCAGAGGAAATTCAGAAATTGGATTGAATTTCAAGATTTGGATCAATTTTTCAAGAACATGCAAGTTACACTGTTCATATTTGATTTTTGAGTTCCAACGATGTTTTTGATCTGATTTTGATATATTTGTAATCGATTTTGCATATAGAACACTCTTCATTTGTACTGTTTAGTCCAATTCACGATAAATTCGTGTGAATTTTGATTCTGGTAAATTTTTTGTTCGAGTTTAGAAACTCACTGTGTTTAGATTGAAAATGTAATTTTGGTGTTTTGTATTGAAAATTTTCGATTGTAATCTATTCGTGGCATGTATTAGAAGTGATCTGCAGAGTTTCAGATCAATTGAAGAAGGTTTGAATCGATTTCAGTTGAAAAATCAAGTTTCTGATCGAAGAACCCAAGAACTCCCAAGATTCAAAGTACGCCCAGATGAAGAACACGCAAAGGCAGGAATTCGCAGACTGAAGAACTCGCACAAGCCTAAAACACTATAAATGAAGAACTCACAAAGTGCTTTGTGCGAGAAGTAGAAACTCGCACGTCCTTGCCTGCGAGTTTGTACTGTTCACTTGTTTCAGTGTGCGTGAAGTGAGCTATCTGCGAGAAGTTGTGTTCTGTGAGTTTTGAGTTTGCGAGAAGTGAAGATTGGAAATTTTTCTAAGTGTTGAACGTGCAGAAACTTTGTGAGAAGTGAGTATTTGCGAGTTTGCATTTAGCACGAAGTGGTTTACTGAAAATTTTTCTAAGTCTCGAACGCGCAACTTCTAGAACTCGCATGAAGGTTCCTGCACGAAGTCAAGAATTCGCAAATTGTTGTGTGCGCAAAAGAGAAACACGCAAAGCTCATCGTGCGCGAAGTGAGGAACATGCAAGCTTTGGTGTGCGCGAACCAGAAACTCGCACGACCCTTCTTGCGTGAAGTAAAGAACTCGCACGTCCTTTGTGCGCGAACCTGTGAATTCACACACTGTGTTCTGCAAGAAGTTCAAACGCACAAGTTACTGTTTTTGCGAGAAATTAATATTCTTTGGTTTGAGAGTTTCATACTTAGAAAATTTTCTGATTTTTTCAATGTTAGACCAAAATTTGAGTTTTTGGAATATAGGTTGTTTCTGAATTTCTAACGATCATTTCAAGTTCTTTTTGTAAAACAAATAGTCAAGATGAGTTTTTCCGATGATGAAGAGAAGATTGCCAAGCTCAGAATAGAGAACAAAAATCTCATTTCTTCAGTTGACTACTACTCAAAGAGGTCAAAACGCTATAATGATGAAAGGAAGATACTGAGAGAAGAAGTCAGTGCTTTAAAAATGATTAATGAAGATCTTCTGAAACAGACTTCTGGGCTAAATAATGAGAAGATACTGAGTTTAGAATCTGAGAACACAGAGCTGAAAAGGAAAATCTTTGACTTAGAAAATCAGATTATCCAAATCCAGCAATCAACATCTGTTGAAAGTTATGAGGAGAAGATTAAGTATCTTGAGGATGCTAATGCTGAACTTCAAAAGAAAATATCAGATTTGGAACAAAAGATGGTCGAAGATAAAGATGATTTGGAGAGTTAGAAGAAAGGATTTTCAAAGAAGTTCTCAGATTTTTCAAGAAAGAGTTGTGAAGAGAAGAAGACAGTTGAGCTGAAATGTATAAAACTTTCTCAACAGATTTCAGATTTTGAGAAAGTAATCATACTAGAAAGGGAAAATTTTGCCAAGGAAAGAAAGACCTTAGAACAGAAGATTGTGGGAATCTTCAAGGAAATATCTAGTCAAAGAAAGGATGTTGAGAAAGACTTTGAAGAAGAAAGAAATATCTTTGAAGCAGAAATCAAGAAGATTACTGACAAGTTATCTGAACTGCCAGCTTGTGCTTTGAACGAACAGAAAGCGAAGTCTGAATTTCAAGAAAGAATTGACCTGCTTGTCAAAGAAAGAGACAATTTTCTTCAAAGATAAAAGAAATTGAAGACATTATTTCAAAGGTTGTGGTGACTGAGCACACGACTCCAGAGTCACAAATCCACACACCTAGAAATGGTCCAGCTGATTCTGAATGTTCTTTCAAGACAGCTACAAGCTCACATCAGAAAACTATTTGTTCAAAGAGGTCAGTAAATTCATATGATCAGATTCGTACTACTAACATTTTCTATGATCAAAATGTAGATGGTTCAGGTACACAAAGAAGGAGAAGAAGGAGATCTAATGAAGAGAAACTGGTCTGGAGATTGAAACCAGTAGATGAAGAGAAGAATGATGAGAAGAAGGAAGAAAAGAAAGGAAAGAAGGAAGATAAGAAAAATAACAAATCATTTGTACATGTATCAAATGCAAAGAAGAACAAAGTGCTGAAAGGTAAACCTAATTTTGCTTACTCGAGAGATTAATTGTTCAGGTTGTCTAAAAAGAGGTATTGTTCTTATTGTTGTACTTATGATTTTGTTCATAAGTCTAGTGATCATTTATGGTATGGTTCTTATTCTGTTACTCCTATTAAAACTGTAACTCACAAATATGGACCCAAATACCAGTGGGTACCAAAGCCGAAAGATGATTCTGTGTTGCAGGCACCTCATGTCAAGGGGGAGTAAGTGAATTAAGGGTTCTGAATAAATCAGTTCAGGACCCGTACTTTAACGGAGTTTGACTTCTAAACACAACAGTTTAGGACTCGCTCTTCAATGATCAAGAGATGATACTCCCGTGCTGATATGAGAATGTACTCCAATACTCAAATGTGGAAATCAACCTTCAAGGGGGAGTACATATTTTTTCTGGAAATTTGCATTCGGAAGATATGATGATCTACACTTCAGAGGGAGTTATAGATCTCTATCATGTGCTTTTTCACTAACATATCTTAGATGCATAATTTCAGGGGGAGTAAGAATATGAGTTCTGATTATTTCAGATCAGAACTCGTACATTCAGTGTTTTACTGCTTTATGTCATTTTATTTTTCAATAAAGTTGTGAATAAATTTTGTTCTTTGACAGACTTATGACTGCTTGCAGATTGAGAGATGCTTACAAGATCATATCTTATATGACTTGAAGCTTGACTTCATGAGATTTAAGACTGAGCGAAAAGGTTTATTCCTAATCTTAATCTCATATGTATCTGAAAGAAGGACAACGTTCAGATATGAAAACATGTTTTTAAATGTTCAAACCACTTCTGATTCTTAAACGATTTCATGAATATAGAAGTGTGATTTTTAAATGTTTTCATTGTTACTTGTGCTTCAATGTTATACAAACAGTGTGTTTCCAAAGATTAATACTTGCGTATTCTCTTTTCCATATACTTTCAAGTATTCACACACACTGGTTTAATATTTTGTTGGTTATGTTCTTACCATGTCTCTAATTTGAAACAAATTTCTCGATGGTAAGACACCCCGATTGTTATTCAAAGTTTGAGCGTGATTTCATTTCTAAACGTTCTTTCAAAAATGTCTATATTTTGATTCGTATAGACAATATCAATTTTTGCTGACCAAAGCCTTGATTGTTATATCATTCGTATTTGATCTTTATCATACAAAGTCAGATTTTCAAACAAGTTTCTTGTATTCATTTCATTTATTCAATTTTCTTGTTTGAAAAGTCTTCAATGTTTAAAATACTCAAATCTTCATGATTACATCTCTGAGCATACATATATCTGACTTGTATTTCATATTTTGTACTTTAACTGACAAGTTAAACCAGTTGAGCAACATCTACTTATAGGTAAATACATGGGTTCATTGTGTTAGGACTTTAATGAAACTTCTACGGATTCACGTTAACCAGTGTTTCCTACCCAAGAAGTTATTCCCTAGTGATCGAGTGTGAGGAGTCAAAAAGAAATGAATGTGGGTTGAGTGATGAGGTAAAATGAAAAAGAGAGTTTGGTTAGACGCGAGCTCAATGTTTAAAAAGAAAGAGGGTGTGAGATCAGAGTAAAAGAATATCAAACCCTGCACCAACTTTTTCTGAGCCGGGAAACTACATTGATAGTGTTTCACAAATCTTCGTGAGCATTATTGAAACAGACAACTAGCCCATGCCAACTCTTGATAAAAACCCCACCATCTACTCATTTTCTTCTCAACAAAAAAATGTTTCAATATTTCAAGGGGACGCAACACATAATCTATCTGGTTTTCATTTGGAAAATCTAGATATTGAAATAGAAGGAAGTCTGCCCCACCTTCGCACTTCGATCATGCACAATAGAGTCTGTGTTTAATTACAGTTGTCTCAGTGGTTTACACAATGTTGAGCCTGTATTATATAAGCAATCATCATGTGCTTAATTCTTTCTAACACTTGCACAAACACATAAGGAATACGTTTTCTTGTCATAACGTTCTTAGAAATTCCTTTGTGGTGTTTCGATGATTGAATGGAAGCCCTGGGGGAGTGAACATCACAAAAGCTCCTTTCTAATGTGTATTCATTACACACAGTGACTTTGTGTTACTGACAGACACTTCTAACTGATTCATTTGTTGATTCAGGTGTTACATTCTTATTTTGTCTGAATTTGAAAAGATTCGGATGAATATATTCATTGGATCGGCAGATAGTCAGAGGCTCAGTATCAACGATCAGTTGTCAAAATAGATGAAATGACATTTCTTGTTGAAAGTTTTGATGATTTCATGCCTCTATCATCAAAAAAGGGGAGAAAAGGTCAAGAAATGGTTGTAAAAGAAGGTTTGTTGAAAGATTATTCAAAGTGTTTAAGCGAAAGTTCAAAGAATTCCGAAAGAAAGCAAATCTTACTGAAATTTTATTTGGATATAAATTTGCTGAAGCAAATCGAGCTGAAACTGAAGATAATTTCTTTCTAAGAGTCTGAAAGAGGTTCATGCCAACCTTGGGGGAGAATGTTAATATTCTTGAAGAACAGACTTTGTGAAGATTATTTTTAAGCAGAAAAGGGGAGATTGTTTCTCATTGATTATGTTTATTTCTGAAGATGATTTGAATTGTCAAGAAATCAACAAAGGGGGAGATAAAGTTGATCAAATGGGGAGTTTGTATAAATTGAGCTTAAAGAGAGAAAATTGATTTACAAAATCTTTTTCAGATGATTTTGATCCAAAGGGGGAGAATGTTAGAGCACATATTTGTTGGTTTCAAGATCATAAAGAATGAAGATAAAAGTCAAAGAAGTCAAAGCTGAAAGTCAACTCTCAAACATGAAAGTCAAAGTCTTTGTAATAAATGTCAAAGTCAAAGTAACTGTGTTTTATTTTTTTGTTTCCTTGTTGTTGTTGCTAGGTATAAATTGCCTTGCCTTTGTAAGTATGTAAGTGAACATTTCTATACGCATGTGGAATATATGAGAGAAGAACTGATTGTATATATCATTTTAGAGAGATAGAGAGTGAATGTAGTGAGAGAAAGTGAGATTGTAATCTTTGATTCATATTCAATGACATGTGATTTCGTTTAATTATCATTTTGATTGTTTGTATGATTAGAACTTGAATTAGGGACATTAACACATTGTTTTGTGTTTTGTTGTAATAGTTAGTGTTTTAGTGTGTGCGTATAAATAGGGATATGACTTAGTGTAGTAGTAGTTCATATAGTCATAAGAGAGCTTGTAAGATTTTGTACGTGGACATACTGTTTTTCTAGAGAGAGAAAGTGTCAGAGAGCTTTTGTATACGAAATCCTTGATTAAATTGAAAACATGTTGATTGTTTGATTTCTGTGTAGTCATCGTATTCTTTAAACAGTAATTAGAACTTGAATCTTGGGAATAATAATTGGTATCAGAGCAGAGTTCAAATCGAAATCATACAAGAAAGTGGACGTTTGCACTGTTTCGTGAGATTGGATCAAAATTTCAATTTTTGAGTGTTATTTTGAGATTAATTGAGTTGTTTGTGTTCATATGATGTTTTAGGTGAATCTTGTATTGATTTGTAGTATTCTTGCACTGTAATTTTGTTCAATTCTTGAATTTTTACGAGTTTTAGAGTTCACGAGTTCGAGAGCACTGTAATCACTCAATTTGTATGCGTAATTGAATTTCTGTGAAATTCATTGATTGTAATCGATACTAGATGTATTAGTGGTAAAATTGTCAAAGTTTCAGATAGTAATTCGAAGATTTGATGCGTTTTTGAGAAGATCATAGTGATTTTTAGTCGAGGTCTCAAGAACTCGCATAAATCTCAAGAAATCGCATCAAGAAATCGTACCAAGAACTAGCATCAAAGAGATTTCGCATAAATTTTGTGTGTCTGAAAATTTCACAAGTATAGAATTCACATATGTGTGTTCTGATAATTCCTCTGAATTCGCATATGTGTGTCATGAGAAATCCTCAGAATTCGTACAAGTCTCTATGAGAAAAGTCAAATTTCTCATAAATTCTTTATACGAAAAGTTTTGTGAAAAATATTCTAAGGAAAGAATTCACATATGTTGGTATGCGAAAAGTGTATAACTCGCATAAAGAAGGATACGAATTCTTAAGAATTCGCATCTAGCTTCATACGAATTGTTCAAAGTTCGCATAAAGAGTTGAAAATTTTTCTAAGTGTTGATTTCGCATCGATACGAATTCTTTGAGATTGAAATATTTTCCATGTACAGAATTCGTATCATTATGTTATGCGAAATGTGTATGCGAAAAGTGTATGCGAAAAGTGTTGATTTTTTCTAACTACAAATTTCGCTTAGTGTTGCGTGTGAATTCTGTTGTGTACGAATTCTGAAATTTGCTTGTGTGCGAATTCTGAAGTTTTAAGTGTGCGAATTCTTGGATAATTTTGTTTGCGTGCGAATTCTGTTTGCGAATTGTGCTTATCTTAGTATGGTTTGCGAATTCCATACTTAGGAGATTTTTGGATATTTTCATTTCTTAAATTTCTAAGTTTTTCTGTATTTTGATTTCACTTGGACTTCCAAATACGCACTCTCTATCGGTACAGATGTGAAACCTCTGGTGCTCTTCAAAGGAGAATATGAGCAATGGAAAGACCGGTTTCTGGATTTTGTGGACAAACGTGCAAATGGAGAGAACATTTTGATGTCCATCATGGAAGGTCCAATGGTACCTCTTACAATGAAAATACCAGATGATGAATCCTATGACAGCGAAGATGGGAATGTGACAGAGCACAAAAGACAAAGACAGTACCAAAAGATCTTTCTCAGTATACTGAAGAGCAGAAGAATAGATATGAAGCCGACAAGAAAGATAGATCTCTACTTTTGCAAACATACCTAACGAGATCTACATCAAAATTGACAGCTACAAGGCAAATGCAAAGAAGATGTGGGATCAGCTTCAAAAGATGATGATGGGATCGAAGGTTGGAAATCAAATGAAGGTTGCTAACTGTATAAACAGTTATTAGGAATTCAAAGCTAAGGAGAATGAGAGCCTTGAGGAAACTTACGAGAGATTTGTTCTATTGCTTAATGAGCTTGCAAAGAACAAAGTGAAAAAGAAACAGATAGAAAACAATGTCAAGTTCCTCAGCATCCTTCAGCTCGAGTGGAAAAAGCATACACGAATGATGAAACAAATGAAAGATCTTAATGATATTCCTCTTCATGAAATGTACGAAACACTTAGACAGAATAAGGAGGAAGTGGAAGAGAAAATAGGAGAGAAGAAAAAGGCTGAGAAAGCTGTTGACCCCATAGCCTTGGTTGTAGCTAGGAAGGAAACAGAGAAAAAGGATAAGAGAAAGAAGAAGAAGATTGTAGTGTCTAGCACTGATGATTCAAACAGTGGTAATTCTGACTCTGGCGATGGTGAAGAACTGAAGCAAGCAATGTTGTTGCTGACCCGAGCTTTCCAAAAGAAATTTTATAAAAAAACGGGTTCAAACAGTCAGAGACACTCTTCTGGATCGAGAAACTTTGATCACAAGGAGAAAATTGAAGGAAGGAGATTCGATGAGAAGAGGTATGAAGGGAAGAAGTCAGAAGAGAAGAAGAAATTTGTGAATGATTATGGAAGTGAGAAGAGGTCTGATGAGCTGATAAAATGCTACAATTGTGGTAAAGTGGGTCACTTCGCCAAAGACTGTCGGAAGCCTACTGTAAGAAACTCTGACTATTACAAGCACAAGATGCTACTGGCAAAGCAGAAAGAAGCGGGAAAGGCTTTAATGGCAGAAGACGAGTTTTGGCTTGACCACTTAGATGAAGAAGAAAAAGAAGAGACAACTCATATGTGCCTGATGGGGATAGAAGTGAGATATGATGAATCTGACGAAGATAATTCTGATGAGGTACAAAATCTTTTTGAATCTGATTTTCTAAACAAAATGGAAGCCATGATGATTCAGCTTTAAGACCTTCAAAATAAACTAAAAAAGGAGAAAAGCAGAGTTGCTAAGAAGCGTCAAACTATTTTTAATCTCAACAAAGAACTTGTTGGGAACAAAAGTCTGATTGACTCTTTGAACAAATTTGCTACTGTTTTTAAACAAGAAAAAGATTGTTTTGAAAATAAGATTTCTGAAGTTGTTTCTAAACTTTCAAAGTCTGATCTTGAGAAACAAGAATTTGTGCTAAAAGTTCATAAATTGCAGGTTGAAAATAAGAGTTTGGAGAAAAAGGTAAATGGTTTGGAAGCCAAGTTGTATGCTAGAGGTCAAACAGATGAAACCATCTTTCTAAACACACCGAATGAGGAAAATGATGTTAGAGAAAAGTGGGGTCTCAGTTACGAAAACCCACACTATTTGAAGAAAGCAATCAGAAAACAGCCAGCTTTGTATAATTTTGATTTTCTACAAGCGGCTAACAAACATCCTCATTTGAAAACCAAGTTTGTTACCAAATCTTCTGATGAAGTAGAGGCCAAAGAAGATGAGAACAGAAAGAAAACAACGAAAATGCAACTACCATTATGTTATCAAAAGTTGAACGATAGTTATATTTCTGAACAACCAAAGGTCCTTTCAAATGATTATTTTGCAAGTTATTCTACAAAAGAGTTGGAGGCAAAACCTATTAAAGCCATAATTTATATTCCTCCACTTGTTTTAGAGAGCAAAATAATTGATCTTGAAAATGCGTTATCTGACGAAAGAATTTTGGTTGATATTGAACAAGTTATATTTTCTACAGTCATGAAGAACACTGTTTTTAAATCTAAATCTAATGAGTGTTCAAACTCTCCCAAGGCACCTCAAACTTTTGAGGATGATATTGATGACTTTATTTGCGTCTGCAAATGATTTCTTAAATTCTGTTGATAGTTGTGTTGATGAAAGTATTGGTATGTTTGACTTCAATGCAAAACTTCCAGATCATTCTGATTTCATTATTAACTCTGAAGTTTTACCTAGTGTTTTTGAAGTAGGTGAATCATCAACTAAGGTTGGTGAATCAGTTTATGAGAGTATCGATTATTATGAGAAAGGTAAAAAGCAAAATAAAAGGCGCTCACAGAAACGGACCAACACATGTAAGCAAAAGCAAAGTCAAACTCAGAAATCTGATTTTCCTAACAAATCTAAATCTTTTATTTCAGAACAGAGAAGGAAAAGGTCTGAAGTGCGAACTGAGTAGCGACCAAAGCAGAAGATTGATGAGATTGCATAATCATGTCCTGATATTGATTGTAATAGAACGACTGATAGTATTTCTGATATAGTTGGTATTGTTGCTTCTTATAAACAAAAAATTGTAATTCCTTACAAGAAATATTCAATAAAGCAATTACTCCAATTATCTCGGTCTACTACTAAGTCCTCTAAATATAGACGAAATGATTTTGTTTCTCGCCAATATTCTGATGATGGGTTTGGTTCTTATCATGTTTATCTGTTAGAGCATAAATATGTTGGATACAAGATCATAGAAGACAGAAGGTCAAAGATTAAGAAGGTCAAAGTTGGAAAGTCAACTCTTAGTGAAAGTCAAAGTTTCTTGTAATAAAAGTCAAAGTCAGTTTTTCTTAGTGTTGTGCGCGTTTGTATGGTATGCGTGTTTTGTATTAGCGCGTTTCTAGTATTTGTATAAATAGTTTGTGTTTCTTTGTTGTGATCAGAGTACACAGAGAGAGAAGTGATAGTAGTGTGAGATAAGTAAAGTTAGAGAGAGAAAGTATTGTGATTGTAATCTTGTGATTAATAAAAAATGTTTGAATTGGAAACTGTTTGTTCTAATCTTGATCTATACACTTTGTGGGACACAGATTATCATTCTAAAGTTTCTCATGATTTTCAAAATAGAAGAGGACCCAAATTCAAATGGGTGCCAAAATCTTGCACTAATCTGAAAGGACCCAAATATAAGTGGTGGGTACCTCAAGTTGTTGTTCCTTGATTTCTCTTATGCAGACCCGTCATATGTGGTACTTAGATTCTGGTTGCTCCAAGCATATGACCGGGCATAAAGATTTATTGTCTAATTATATAGAGAAATTTTGTGGGAATGTGCGCTTCGGGAATGACCAGTTTTCACTAATTCTGGGTTATGGGGACGTTATTCAAGACAACGTAACGATTAAGAAGGTGAGCTACGTTGAAGGCCTAGGACATAACCTATTCAGCATTGGACAGTTCTGTGACAAAGAATTAGAGGTTAATTTCAAAGCCAAGAGATGTAATGTGCGTACTAAAGATGGTAAGGAACTCTTGGCCAGGACAAGAAAGTCAAACCTCTACACAATCAACTTGTCAAAAGTCAAGACTGACAATGAAGTGTGTCTACTGTCAAAAGCATCTATGCATCAGAGTTAGTTATGGCATAGAAGGCTATCTCACCTGAATTTTCGTTACATCAACAAGCTAGTTACGGGAAACTTAGTGACAGGACTTCTAGAGCTTAAGTATGTCAAAGAACATCTTTGTGCAGCGTGTGAGAAGGGAAAAATCAAAAGAGTCGCTCATAAGCCGAAGCCGAAGCCTGAGCCTAGTACAGGTTCTCCACTTGAATTATTGCATATGAATCGCTGTGGTCCGATGCGAACACAAAGCATAAACGACAAGAAATACGTGTTAGTGATTGTGGACAATTACTCGAGATACACTTGGGTCAAATTTCTGAGATCAAAGGATGAGACGTCCGAAGTCATCATCACATTTCTAAAGACCACACAAGTGAATCTGCAGAAGACAGTCAAGCTTCTTCGAACAAACAATGGCACATAATTCAAGAACAGAATTGTTGACGATTATCTCGAATCGGTCGGGATAACACTTCAGTTTTCTACTGCCAGAACGCCTGAACAGAATGGAGTTGTAGAAAGACGAAACAGAATGCTAGTCGAGGCCGATCGTACTATGCTAAGTCAATCAAAACTACCTCTATTTCTATGAACTGAAGATGTGTCGAGTGCCTGCTATACTCAGAATCGTTCCATTATCCATCATCGGTTCGGTAAAACACCGTATGCTTTAATAAATAATCGAATACCTAGCATTAAATACTTTCATATATTTGGATGTAGGTGCTTTGTATTGAATGACAAGGAGAACCTTAATAAGTTCAGTCGAAAATCTGAAGAAGGCATTTTTATCGGCTATTCTCAAACGTCTGTAGCCTACAGAGTATACATGAAGAAGTCGAAGATCGTTGTTGAAAGTGTCAACGTCACATTCGATGAATAGTTGGGTTCTAAACAAAACAGTTCAGAACCCGTACTTACTAGAGTGTTAGCTTCTGGGCAAATCAGTCCAGAACCTGTGGTTAATGTTTTAAATTCTGATAAAACGTGAACTTCTACATCTCATTTATCAGAATTAGATTTATTGTTTGAATTCTTTTATGATGAGTTTCTTGGGTCTAAATTGCCTAAACCTGTTATGATTGACAGACCTGAAGATTCAAGCAATCATCATCCAATCACTTCAGATGTGTTAACTGAATTTGTTCCCCCAGCTCAGCAAGAAACTCTGATTCAAACATCTAATCCTTTAGTTGAAGCTGTAAATGAAACTGTCAAGCCAGAAGTTATTGAATCAGTTGGATGTACGGTCACGAATAATCAACAGACAGAAAATGTCCAACCAACTGAAGCTTCTGCACAGAATACTTCATCTGAACCCCTATCTAACCCTGAAGAAAATGAAGAAGCTGAAAGTAGAATTTTAGATGAATATTATGATCAATCTATATCTAATCCACTCCCTCAAGATCACAAGTGGACCAAAGAGCACCCGATAAGTCAAACCATTGGAGATCCATCCAAACCGGTGCAAACTAGGTCTGCTACATTAAACATGTTCATGTATGATTCCTTTCTGAGCAAGATAGAGCCAACTTGAGTATCTGAAGCTCTAGCTGACTCAGACTGGATAACTGCGAGGCAAGAAGAGCTGAATCACTTTGAAGCGCTAAAAGTCTGGAGACTAGTGCCTAAACCTGAAGGAAAGACTATAATTGGCACGAAATGGATATTCAAGAATAAGAAAGACGAAGATGGTATCATTATTAGAAACAA
Source organism: Arctium minus (assembly GCA_954870635.1). NCBI lineage: Eukaryota > Viridiplantae > Streptophyta > Magnoliopsida > Asterales > Asteraceae > Arctium > Arctium minus. The sequence continues at coordinate 34,154,781 of OX941097.1, read as the reverse complement.
AGCAAGAATTGTGGCTAAAGGATATAGGCAAGAGGAAGGTATTTGTTAAAGCACAGTTTTATTGGATTCAAGATCATCATTATCTGAAGATGGAAATCTGAAGTCAAAGCTGATAAAGTCGACTCTCAATAAATAGTCTAGGGTCTTTTGTAATAAATAGTCAAAGTGTGTTTCCGTATTTTCGTTATTAGTCTTTTTCTTTAATTGTTTTAGTAGTTGGGCCCAAGCCCATTAGGCTTATATGCCTAAGTATAAATTAGTTTTGTTAGTGTTAATTAGGTGGAGTTGGAAAAATTGAGAAATTATTGTAAGGCTGTGAGAGTGAGTCGTACATTGAGAAATCAGAGAGAAAGAGAGAGAGGCTGCGTGAAAGAGACAGGGAGAGAAGTTCATCATTCAACCTTGTAATCGTTTGTGAAATCAATACCAGGTTTGCATAATCGTATTGTGTTTATTGTTTGCTTGATTGAATCGTGAATCACAGGGACACACAATTGATTATGACGAGACTTATGCTCCAGTTGCGTGTATCGAGGCTATTCGTAAGTTTCTAGCATATGTCGCACACAGGAACTTTACTGTCTACCAGATGGACGTGAAAACTGCTTTTCTAAATGGCATCTTAAAGGAGGAAGTCTACGTCTTTCAGCCAGAAGGTTTTGTCAATCCAGAGAAACCAAATCACGTTTATATTATGGACAAAGCTCTATATGGTCTGAAACAACCCCCTCGTGTCTGGTATGAAGTTTTATCAAAATTTTTAGTCAAGTCGGGCTTTTCGAAAGGTAAAATCGATACTACTCTTTTCATTAAAATGGAAAAAGCCGATATCATTTTAATTCAAATATATGTGGATGATATTATATTTGGTTCAACTAATGCTAAGTACTACAAGATTTTTTCTAACCTTATGGTGTCCAGAATTCAGATGAGTATGATGGGAGAGATAAATTTCTTTCTCGGATTACAAGTCAAACAATTTTCCATGGACATCTTTATTAATCAATCAAAGTACATTTTTGATATTCTTAGAAAATTTAAAATGGAAAGTTGTACTCCTAATGGAACCCCGATGGCACCGGGAACTAAAATTGGTGCTGATCCTTCTGAAAAAGTTGTCGATGTTAGAACCTACCGTGGTATGATTGGTTCTTTGATGTACTTAACATCTAGTAGGCTAGATATAATGTTCTCAACATACTTTGTGCAAGATATCAGGCTAGTCCTAGAGAATCCCATCTCTCCGCTGTAAAGCGTATTTTTAGATATTTTAAAGGCACTGCATATCTTGGTCTGCGGTATCCTAAGGATGCAGGTTTGAAGCTCACTTCATATTCAGATGCAGATCATGCAGGTTGTATGCTTGACAGGAAGAGTATGTCGGGACACATACAATTTCTTGGTGATAAACTCGTGAGTTGGGCTTCAAAGAAACAATTATGTGTATCTACTTTAACAGCCGAAACGGAGTACGTAGCTGTGGCTAGATGTTGTTCTCAAGTGTTGTGGATGAGAACACAACTCCGATATTATGGCATCAAGTTTGATAAAATCCCGATCTACTGCGATTCTAAGAACGCAATTGCCATATCAGCAAACCCTGTTCAACATACTAAAACCAAGCACATAGACGTGAGATATCACTTTATTAAAGATAATGTCGGAAAAGGTACAATCGAACTTTACTTTGTAAACACAAATTATCAACTTGCTGATTTGTTTACCAAACCGCTTGACGAAAAGAGATTTAATTTTCTCATTTCAAAGCTTGGTATGCTAAATGTCAAGACTTAATTTGTTGTTACCTAATAAAGTTTAGTTTTGTTATTTTTCTTCATTTCTTTATTCTTTATTCTTTATTCTGAAAGATATTTGTACTTAAGTTTGTTCATGATCTCAGGGGGAGTGTGAGAAGATGATAAGATAATCTACATTTGAGGGGGAGTTAATATAATTTACATATATTCTATAACTGACAAATTTTCTGATGCATAATTTCAGGGGGATTACGGTAAATGAATTATGATTACATCTGATCAGAACTCGTTCTTAACATGTTTTATAGCTTTATGTCTTTACTTTTCAATAAAGTTTTGGGAATAAAGCTTTGTACTTTGACAAAATTTTGATTGTTGCAGATTTGAGAGGAAGCTTAAACAATCATATCAATATGACTTTTGAGCTGACTTCGTGAGATTGAAGATGAGCGTAAGGTTTAATTCTAAACTTAATCTCATACGTGTCTGAAAGAAGGACAACTTTCAGATATGAAAACATGTTCTTAAATGTTCAAACCACTTCTTATTCTCCAAATGATTTCATGAATTTAGAAGTGTGATTTTAAATGTTTTCATTTACATGTGCTTAAATGTTAATGAACCGTATGTTTCCAAAGATAAATACTTGTGTATTATCTTTTCTATATACTGTTAATTATTCACACACATCGGTTTAATATTCTGTTGGAAATGTTCTTACCATGTCTCATATTGAAACATATTTTCGATGGTAAGACACCCCGCTTGATATTCAAAGTTTAAGCATGATTTCATTTGAAACGTTTCTTTCAAGTCTTGTCTATATTTGATTCGTATAGACAAATTCCAATTTTTCTTGACCTAAGCTTTAATTGTTAAATCATTCATATTTGATCTTTTTCATACAATGTCAGATTTTCAAACAATTTTCTTGTATTCATTTCATTCATTCAATATACTTGTTTTGAAAGATCTTCCGTGATTAAAATGCTCAAATCTTCATGATTACATTCAAGAGCATACATACATCTGACATGTATTTCACTTTATGCCTTAACTGAAAAGTTAAACCATTTAAGCAACATTTTGCTTATAAGACGACTACATGGGTTTATTGTGTGAGATTAACAAAACTTCTATGGATTCACGTTAACCAGTGTTTCCTACCCAAGAAATTATCCTTGAGTGATTGACAGGCGAGGAGTTTATATCTGAGTATGGATGTGTGGTGAGATAAAATGAAAAGAGAGTTTGGTTAGAAGCAAGTTTAATGATACACAGAAAGAGGGTGTGAGAACAGAGTAAAAGAATATCAAACTCTGCACCAACTTTTTCTGAGTCGGGCAACTACATTTTTTATTGTTTCACAATTCTTTGGTGAACATCATTGAAAAAGGCAACTAGCCCATGCCAACTCTTGATTTAAAACCCCACCAACTACTCATCTTTTTCTTAAAAATAAGATGTTTCATTATTTTATGGGGATGCAGCACATATGCTATCTCGTCTTGTCAGGATCTGATTCTTAGCAAGAATAATGAAACTCAGAAACAATATTAAAGAAGTTGCGAAAAAACACTTTAATATTCAAAAGATCAATGTAACAGTAAAGAATAAATCACAACTTGTAAACTTTATTGAATGATTAAAGTTACAAGCTTTCACACAAAACCTCAATCTTGATGAACAGGCTCACATAGACGAATTCTACTTCTCTAGAACTAGGGTTGTAAACCTTGAGGTTAATTCTCTCTCTAAAACAAAAACTCAGAAATCTCGTATCTCAAAACTATTCTGAATACATCTATACATATACTGAAAATAAAAGATAATTACAAAACTTAAAAGATCTTCAGTATATTCTTCTATAATTATCTTCAAACCTTCCATGATTATCTTCAATCCTTGATCTGCGTGTATCTTGATTATCACATAAGCAGTATTAAATCATAGCAGCATTAACATTCTGAGCAGTATTAATCTTCAGCAGTACTAACCATCTTCAGCAGCATTAACCAATCAACAGTACTAACTACTAGCAGTACTAACTCTCTAAGCAGTACTAACTATTCAAGTAGCAACACTAACTCTTTAAGAAGTATTAATTTTACTAGCAGTAGTAATCTTGAAAGCCTGGCAATAGTAATCACTTAGACAAGTCTTCAATTCCCAACAATCTCCCCCTAACTTGACTTTTAGAGAAAAGAAGTCAAGTTCTTCAGATGCTCCCAAAACTCCATTTCTCATAATCCCATATCAGGATTCAGCCCCAAACTCTGATTAATGGTTCTCTGAATCAAGTATCTTGCCATTGCAGAATCTGGTGCACAACCTAGCTTTTTCTTCAACATAGCATGCAATTTTAACCTGCTATGGTTGTAAACTCTATCCACTAGGAAGTATTCAAAGTGACTTGTATCCATAGCCAGTGCATATACTCCACTTCTTTCATACAGAGTCCTGTTGTTGATGGTTTTGAAAACATTTCTGATAACATGCTGAACTTCCTCTGGCTTGAACAACATGCATAGATATTCCATCACAAGTTTTGTAACAGGTATCCCTGGAGTTTTCATCTTATCAGCATATAATTTCGTCCCCACCTCAAACATTTCCTCTAAATCAGATCTGGAGCATACTCTTACAATCTTGGCCCATGTAGGACACACTTCAAACTTGTCATCTTTCCACTTCAGCATGATATACTCCTTTCCATCTACTTCCATAGTATCCCAGTGAATAATCTCAAGAGGCTTGACACCAACTGGTTCAGCTGTTATAGGCTCAGGCACTTTCTCCATCACCACCATGTACATATTTACATCATAAGTACTAGATGGTTCTTCCTGAGATTGAGCTTTCTTTTCATCAGACTTAGGTGCCTCTTCTTCTTCAGTTACCTTTGTTCTTTCTCAGCTTCTTCCTTATCCACTCTAGGTTTCTTAGCTGGTTTCCTTCTAGCCATCATTTTAGTTCTTTTCAGAGTCCTCAAACTTTCACCTAGAGTAGCTTCCTTCCTTGGTGATTCTTGATCATCAGGAAAGGGTTTTTGAATTTGAAAGTCATTACTCTCTTTCATCCTCTTTTCCACTTCAACTCTGGCTTTGTCATTTCCTTGAAGCTTAGTCATCTCTGCATCATACAACCCTTTGATTTGTTCAAATGACGTTTTAGTGAACATTTCCCTTTTGACTCCCACAACACCTTTGAGGAAAGTGATCATCTTCTTTCTCTCTTGAGTGCCAAGGTAGGTCTTTGAAGGCTGCCTCTTCTTTGCACCGAATTTGATCATTGCAGTCTTCTTTGGAATTGCAGATCTCTTCTGTTCCATCTCTGTTGTCAAACTCTTTTGATAAACTTCATTAAGCTCTGCAGCTAGAGCTCTTGCCATCTCCCTATCTTTCTCCACTTGAACTGTTTCTGCTTGCTCAAGTTCTGCTTGAATTTTCTTAGCCAAAGCTTCATCTGACTCAATCAACTTTTGCTTTTTAAGTGGTTGGTCAGATTCCACTATCTTCTTTTTGCCTTTGTCCTTGCTTGTTAGCTTATCAACACTGGCTTTCTTGATAACCTCAGCATTGTCTTTGATGACAATTCCTTTGGCCTTTGAAGTGACCTTAGGAGTATCATGTTTAGCTTTTATTAGTGCTTCAGCTATCTCAATTTCTTCCAAATTTCTGCTAATGAGGTCAGTTAGTACCTCTTGAATAATTTTTGCTGCTTCATTTATTTCAGCAGCATTAACTGTTTCTGCTGCTTTCTCTGTTACTGCTGTTTTTTTTGTTTCTACTGCTTGTACATCAAACTCCCCCTCAACTCCATGTATCTCCCCCTTATTCTCAGCATCAAACTCCCTGTTGACCTCAGCTTCTGACTCCCCCTTTTTGGGAGCATCATCCACTGGGTTCCTTCTTCTGAGTACAAATCTTTGCTTCTTCTTCTTTTGAGTCACTTTCTTAACCAACTGCTTTAATGTGATGATTTCTTCTTGCTGGTTGATGATGACCTTCTTGAGTTCATTGACAACCTTCTTTTGAGCATCCAGTTCAGTTGCCATTTTGGACATGGCAGAAATCAATTCATGGTAGTCATATCTATCCTCACCTTCTCCAGGAGTGTTACCCCCTTTGGATGGATCATTGGAATGTTTAATAGGGATCTCCAGCCAGGCTGAAGCACCACCTATTCCCTTGGTTTCTTGGCACCTGGGACCTTTGGATGATTGCTCACCCAAAGTTGCCATGGGGAAGGTCTTAGTGATGTTACCACTGGCCTCCTATGTGCTAGCAGGAGTAGTGGCAACCTTCTCATCCACATGCTCATGCATCTCCTCAGAGAGAACCTCCTTGGGGTTGGGAGACACCCCAGTGGTTTCCCTATAGATATTTTCTAATGGAAAATGCTCCATTAGAGGGCTTTGAGGTTCTGGGTTTGTAGGAGGTACAACAAGGGAAGGAGCCTTGTGTACCTTTCTCTTAATATAAGTTTTGGCTATAACTGGTGTTGGCTTAAGAACAATAGACTGAGGTAGTGATATAGTGGTTGAAGGTTGGGTTTGGCTATCAGTGGGATGGTCTAGTGAGGGCCTTGACCTTGATGCCATACCTTCTTGGTTGTGGGACACCACCATCATTGTAGAGAACAATGGGGTGTCAACTCCTTCCGAGTCCTTGGCAGATCTTTTCATATTTGAAAAAACCTTGCCCTTAGGGATTTTAGGTACATATACCTCATTGAACTGAGGTATATCCATCAATTCAGTGGTGATAACTACCTGGACAAATCTTGGATACATATAGAAACTCTTTTTATTATCCAAGTTTGACACAAGGTCATTGAAAATCATTTTGGAGAAATTATACTTTCTGGCAGTGGACAAGCAGACCAAAGCAAAAGAAATGGTACTACTGAACTGACTCCATCCAGTAGTTTTTCTAGAAATACAATGCATAAGGGTATGAACAAAGAAGCGCCATTGGAGAGAAAAATTAGCTTTGTAAAATTTGAAAACACCCTGTTGGCCTTCATACCCCATTCTGGTGAGATTGGAAAACAAATCCTCATTTGAGATAGAGGTAATACCTGAGGCATCGTCTAGACGTAGACTGATGCGAATGACCTCTTCAGTGACTATCAAGAGTTTGTCACACACCCTTGTCTTGATAAATTGCACACTGTTTTCAGTAACAGCGGTGGCATTGGCCCAAAATTGCTTCTGGTGCTCGATGAAGATTGGTGGTGACACAGTAAGAGCATACGCTATATGACTGGTCTTGAGAAAATCAACTATTTGATGGAATCCATCAGCCTGCTTTGGCTTTTGAAGCATTGTGATCTCATTGTGTTCATCAATAAACGCCATGGATGCCATCGGTCTGGAGGATACTTGACCGAAACACACTAGTTGCCCATAGTCGAGCATTTGATTTTGAATCCATAGAACCTGAGAGCAGCAACTTGCAGCAGCAATGTACTCAGCTTCTGTTGTGGATAAGGACACTTTGGTTTGCTTCTTACACTGCCAAGATACTAGTCTTGCACCCAAAAGTTGACATCCCCCTGAAGTAGACTTTCTATCCATATTAGCACCACCCAAGTCACTGTCTGAATATGCAATCAAATCAAAAGTGGATTCATAAGGATACCAAAGACCTAATCTAGGTTGCCCTCTTAAGTATCTGAAAATCCTCTTAACAACTTGAAGATGTGACTGCTTTGGCTTGACTTGGAATTTGGCACACACACACACTGGAAACATGATATCTGGTCTTGAGGCTGTGAGATACATGAGAGATCCAATCATTGATCTATAAATATGGACATCAACATCCTCCCCCTCAAGATCAGCAGTGATCTGTTTGTGTGTTTCCATTGGTGTGCTTGCTGGCTTTGAGTCTGATAAACCATATTTATCTAGGATATCTTTCACATACTTTGATTGACTTATGAAAATCCCATCTTTCTGCTGTTTCACTTGAAGCCCAAGGAAGAAGGTGAGTTCACCCATTGAACTCATTTTGAAGCTCTTGTGCATCAACTCTTCAAAGTCTCTACACATCTGATCTTTTGTCGATCCAAATATGATGTCATGCACATAGATCTGAACAAGTAGGATGTCCTTCTTACTTCTTCTAATGAAAAGGGTCTTGTCAATTATTCCTCTTTCAAACCCATTTTCCAAGAGATAGGTAGACAGAGTATCATACCATGCTCTTGGGGCTTGATGTAGACCATAGAGTGCTTTCTTAAGTTTGTATACTCTATCAGGATATGATGGATTCTCAAATGCAGGGGGCTGACAGACATATACTTCCTCATCAATTGTTCCATATAGAAAGGCACTCTTCACATCCATCTGATGTACCTTGAACTTCATATATGAGGCATAGGCTAGAAACAGCCTAATTACCTCTACCCGTGCCACTGGAGCAAAAACTTCCTCATAGTCTATGCCTTCTTCCTGAGTGTACCCTTGTGCCACTAGCCTTGCTTTGTTCCTGATTACTATTCCTCTCTCATCCTTTTTATTTCTGAAAATCCACTTGGTGCCAATTGCTCTATGACCTTTTGGAAGGTCCACCAAGTCCCAAACATCTTGCAATTTAAACTGTATCAACTCTTCTTGCATGGCTTCTATCCAACTTGAATCTTTCATTGCATCATAAGCCTTCTTAGGCTCAATCTTAGATAGAAAGCAAGAGAGTACTGTATGTTGCTGATCATGCAAATCTTGAAGTCTGATTTGATTCCTAGTCATCATAGGAGAAGAGATGTCTCCTATTACCAGCTCAGGAGGTTGATTCTTCTGAGTTCTTGTCTGAAGAGTAGGTTCTTCATTAAATCCCACATCTAAATTGGAATTATTTAAGTCAGCTGAGGGGATCTCATTAGCTACTTCTTGCTCTTCATGCTCTAAAATCTTCTCATCTCTTCTTTCTTCTTCACTCTGAATTGGTTCAGTAACAGTCTCCTTTTCACAGATGTCAACAGGTTCCATTGTAGGAATGGGAAAGATCACAGACTTAGTAATAATATCTTGTACTTGTTCATCCCCTGATCCTCTACTTCCTGATCCTGCATGATCATGACTACTGAAACCCAAAGAGTTAGTTAGTGAATCAATGTCAAATAACCACTGAGGACCTGAACCAATAGGATTTGGTGTGTTCTCATTGCAATTGACATTGTCACTTTCCTCAATTATTCTAGAAGAAGAATTAAACACTCTGTAGGCCTTAATCTGAGATGAGTAACCAACAAGAAAACCATCATCTGCTTTGTTATCAAACTTTCCTAAGTGAGTTTTGGTATTGAGAATGGTACAAGGACAACCAAAAGGTTTAAAAAATTCAATAAATGGTTTTCTTTTATTAAAAAGCTCATATGGTGTCTTGTTCTTAGACTTGACCACTAGAACTCTGTTTTGGACATAACAAGCAGTATTTACTGCTTCAGCCCATAAAGTAATTGGAAGTTTTGAATCAACTAACAGAGATCTAGCAGCCTCAATCAGTGTCATATTCCTTCTCTCAGCAACACCATTTTGTTGTGGAGTCCTAGGAGCACTGTATTGCGTCTCAATTCCTTTTTCCTCACAAAAGCTGTTTAGGTCAATATTTTTAAATTCAGTACCATTATCTGACCTAATGACTTTTACATTTTGATTTGTTTGGTTTTCAATTCTTAGAATAAAGGATTTGATCAGTCCAGTTGTCTCATCCTTAGTCCTTAGAAAATATACCCAAGTAAATCTAGAGTAATCATCAACAATAACTAAGAAGTATGATTTCTTACCTATACTCACGACATTTGTAGGACCAAACAGATCCATATGCAACAACTGAAGAGAAGAAGAAATTGTATTCAACTCTTTGGACTTATGAGAAGTTTTGTGTTGTTTGCCTTTGAGACAAGCAACACAATGATCATCACATGAAAAGACTTTTGAAGGCAGACCTCTTACAAGGTTGTTTTTAACAAGTTTATTCATTGTTTTAAAGTTCATGTGACACATCCTTCTGTGCCAAAGTGATGATTCATCCAAAGAGGCTTTTGAAACAAGAGAGTTTAGGGATGAATCATTTGAAACATTTTCCATATCCAAACAATAGACATTATCCTTTCTAGGAGTTCTTAGTAGTATCATCTTTTCATCAACTACCTTGAATCCAGGAGCAAGGATAATGCATTCTGAATCAGTTAATAATATGCTATGCTATTTGTGACAAACCTGTGATACACTTAACAGGTTGTATCTTAAATGTTCAACATAGAAAACATCTTCAAAGGTCATATTACCTTTTTATACATCTCCCTTACCACTAATCTTACCTCCATCTGGAGTATTACCAAAGGCAACATGCCCTCCATCAATTTTCTTGAAATTCTTGGGGAAAGCCATGTTCCCTGTCATGTGCCTAGAGCAACCACTATCAACATGCCAAATGCTTTTTCCCTTGAGCTGCTGGTTGCCCTACACATAAGATAAATCAATTAGTATTGACTGAGAACCCAAGCCAATGTGGTCTTGGGCCTCCCTTTCTCATCAAAGTACTTGCACTACTTTTTCATGAGATTTTTAAAATTAGAACACTCTTTACTGGAGTACTTTGTCAAGATGATTGGTCTAGAAGCACAAGCACTAGAAGCAGTACTAATTTTAGAAGTACTAAAAGTGTTAGCAACAGTAACAGGTTCAGCAGTACTAACCTTGTTAGAAGAACTAACAGAGTTAGCAGTATTAATATTTGATGAAGTACTAACAATGTTAGTTTTAGAAGTACTAATACTCTCAGCAGCACTAACATTGATAGCAGTAGTATTGCTTCTAGCAGCACTATCTTTGTCAGCAACACTATTTGTGGTAGTAGTACTAACAGTTTTAGTGCTTTTGGGAACCCACATCTTGACACTCTCTTTTACAGTCTTTTTCTTCATGTGGCTTTTAGATTTAACAGGTTTCTTAGCCACATGATTCCTTTCATTCTTCCAATAACCAAAGGGTTTTTGCACAGATCTTTGAAAATTTATCCTTTGGTTCATAGGATTAAAATAACAGTGCTTGGCAAGATGGTTCAATTTTCCACATATGAAACAAGGTTTTGGTCTGATGATTCTACTCAGATCAACTCCTTGTTTCTGAGCCCACTGATTATTCCAATTTCTTTGATTTCCCCTCCTTTTATCATGTTTTATGGGCTCATATTTATTACCTGCACACTGTTTGCAAGGAACAGGATTCACAACTGTAGTCTACTTGTAATGGACCTTTTTAGACTTTCCCTCAGTCTTCTCTACACCATTAGATTTGACCCAATCCCTTCCACCACCCTCATTGGTAAGAATGTTATTTTCTAAGGGAATCTCACCACTCACAGTGTTATCCTTACTTTTACCAGCTTCTTTCTCAGTCTTGTCCTCAACAACTACTTCATCTAAAGGATCTACCTTAGTGGCTCCCTCATGCAAGTCCTTCCTATCTTTGGTCTCTAGCAAGTCTAATTTAGGAGGGATGTAGTTGTTGTTGTATGGTGGTGGTGTGGTATTGTACCCAATTCTTGGTTTAAGCTTATCATGGATTTGGACCTTTAGCATTGAATCCATGGCTTTAGAAGCATATGAAAACTTTTCAACATCCAGCTTAACCTTGGCTAGCTCTCCTCTCAACTTTTCATTCTCCTCTCTAGACTTTGTCAGTTGGATTTCTAAATCATTTTTCTCCCACTTCCAGTAATTTGTATCATATGTGTGTTGAAGTTCATTGGCTTGGAACCCTTTAATTTGTTCCTCAAACCTCTCAACAATTTTCACATAGTCTTTTCTATCCTTTACTAACCTCTTAAGGTCATCACTCATACTCTGGTTGTGATCCCTGTACCTTTTAACAATGTCTATGCAAATTTGAGAACAGAGATTAGAAAGTACCTCAGTTGGGAGATCTGATACCTCTGCCATGAGAGCTTGATTTTGAATGGCCTCTTCTGCTTGATCACTCCAGTCAAACCCCATTCCTTGTTGAGAAACAAGAGCTTGAGCAGAGTTTCTGTTCTGGTTGAAGCTTCCAGTCTGAGCTTGTTGGTGGTTGTTGTGAGACACTCCACTTCTGCATTCCCTGGCAAAGTGTCCCTTCATGTGACACTTGTAGCACTCTACCTTTGACTTATCAAAGCCTGCTCCATCTTCTCTTATTTGGGAGAAGTTGTTCCTCCCAGTTCTCTTGATAAACTTCTTCACCCTCATAGAAAGCATGGCCATCTGCCATTTAATATCCATCTCTTCAAGATCATCAGGATGAAGCTGTTCCAAGTCATCATTGATTAAAGAAGAGTTACCATGGCTGGAAAGAAAGGCTTCAAAAATAGATTCATTGCCTTTTTCTTGATTTACTCCACTGGCAGCATTAACTGATTCAGGGTTAGCAGTAGAATCAGTTGATGCTGATAGGAGTGCAGCATTAGGAACATATCCAGTAGGCTTCTTCTTTGCTTCCACCTCAGATTCAAACACTCTCAGATCATTATACAGATCATCCAATTCCTTTTCTTCCAACATGTCATTCTGTCTGAATGAGACAGTGTACATGGTCCATTCATCTCCAAGAGATCTGAGGGACTTCCGGTTGACATCATCATGTTCCATCCGAACTCCAACAGTAGCCAACTCACCAATTAATTTATTGAATCTATCAAAAGTTTGAGTCATAGACTCATTCTTTGAAGATGTAAAATTCTCATATTGTTGTTTGAGAATATCCCTTTGATTCCTCTTAGTGCTCTTGGTGCCATCAAATCTTTTCTCTAAAGCATTCCATAGAATCTGAACATCAATGCAGTGATGAAACTGATGTTGATAATCATTAGGGATGGCCAAAAGCAGGGTGCTTAAAGCTTTCATCTCCAATTGTCTCACTTTCTTCTCAGCATCAGTTTTTGGAGGTGGTCTTCTTCCATCTTGTCCAATTTTACCTTCAGCAGAGGGACCATTCTCAACAATGTCCCACATTGAAAAGTCTGTAAGGAGGATGTACTGCTTGATCCTAATTTTCCACATGTCAACCTCATTAGGTTTGAGCATGGGAACCTTTGAAACAAGAGTACTGTTTGATTCAACTGTGTTTTCCATGATGAATGAAGGTTTCTGAGAATACTATGCTCTGACACCACTTGTCAGGATCTGATTCTTAACAAGAATAATGAAACTCATAAACAATATTAAAGAAGTTGCGGAAAAACACTTTAATATTCAAAAGATCAATGTAACAGTAAAGAATAAATCACAACTTGTAAACTTTATTAAATGATTAAAGTTACAAGCTTTCACACAAAACCTCAATCTTGATGAACAGGCTCACCAAGACGAATTCTACTTCTCTAGAACTAGGATTGTAAACCTTGAGGTTAATTCTCTCTGTAAAACAAAAACTCAAAAATCTCGTATCTCAAAACTATTCTGAATACATCTATACATATACTGAAAATAAAAGATAATTACAAAACTTAAAAGATCTTCAGTATATTCTTCTATAATTATCTTCAAACCTTCCATGATTATCTTCAATCCTTGATCTGCGCGTATCTTGATTATCACATAAGCAGTATTAAATCATAGCAGCATTAACACTCTGAGTAGTATTAATCTTCAGCAGTACTAACCATCTTCAGCAGCATTAACCAATCAGCAGTACTAACTACTAGCAGTACTAACTCTCCAAGCAGTACTAACTATTCAAGTAGCAACACTAACTCTTTAAGCAATATTAATTTTACTAGCAATAGTAATCTTGAAAGCCTGGCTGTAGTAATCACTTAGACAAGTCTTCAGTTCCCAACACGTCTTCATTCGAAAGATGTAGATATTGAAAAAGAAGGAAGTCTGCCCCACCTTCGCACTTCGATCATGCACAATTGAGTATGTGTTATACTGTTGTTGTCTCAATGGTTTACACAATTTTGAGCCTATCAAAAGCAACCATCAGTGCTTAATTCTTTCAAACACAAGCACGTACCCACAGAAAATTCGTTTTTCTGTCTAAACGTTCATAGAATAAACTTGTGTTATTCGATGATTGAATGGAAGACCTGGGGGAGTGAACATCAAAAAGCTCCTTTCCAATGTGTATTCGTTACACACAGTGACTTCGTGTTACTGACAGACATTTCTAACCAATTCATTTGTTGATTCAGGTGTTACACTCATAATTTGTCTGAATTTGAAAAGATTCGGATATATACCTTATGAATTGAAGGATATTCAGTGGCTCATTGGAAAAGATCGTGGTCAAAACTTCATGACATTTCTTGCAAACTTTTGGTGATTTGAATGCCACAACCATCAAAAAGGGGGAGAGAATCAAGAAATGTTTGAAGTGGAGAAGAAAAGTTCAAGAAATGCAAATTTTGAAGAAAGTTTATTGCAAGTTTGCGTGTTTGTTCTTTAGTCTGTGAGTTTGAACAAAACACGCAAGTAGGCATCTGCGAGTTACCTTCTGCGAGTTTAGCTTGCGACTTTGATAAAACACGCAAGTAGGCATCTGCGGATTCTTCAAACGCGCACGACTCAGTCTGCGAGTTTCTTAGTGAACAATTATTTGCGAGTTTAGGCATTTGCGAGTTATCCAAACGTGCACGACTCATCTTGCGAGTTTCTCAGTGAACAGTGATCTGCAGGTTTATCTGTCTGCGAGTTTCAAGTCTTTTTAGTGATCTGCGAGTTTCTATACTTTGGTCAAAATTTTCAAACTTAACGGGACCCCCGTGCTAAGTCTGCGGAAGGGGAACAAAGTTCTTATTGTGATCAAAGATTGTAAATTTCTAACGATCAATTTCAAGTTCTTTTTGTAACAGAATGACTGCCAGAGAAGTTCCAATGTTGTTTGAAGGAGAATACCATTCTTAAAATTTACAGATGCACAAATGTGAATCCAAGATCTCTAAATCCTAGAGAGAGAAAGTAGTGAGAGAGAGAGCAAGTGAAACGCAAAGTATGAATTGATATTAGAATGTGCGTGAAAGTGTTACAAGGAACAAGGACCAAAGGGACTTAAATACCCTTGGCTTATACACAGATAAAATCTATCTCAGTACAGAATAAGACCAAGCCTATAAATACAATGATTACTATAAAGTCAGACTTAACAATCTCCCCCTTAGTAATCATTGGCGTTGTGGTCTTAAAAAACAATCTTCTAAATCAGCATGGACCATCCAAGCGACTTTTCGAAACAACTTTCTGACTTAAAAAAAATTTCTTCTTAACATCTTTCAGTTTGAGTTGTCTTTGTTATCTTGACAAGACTGGACCAGTTTGAATAAGCTTAAAGGAACAAATGGTTCAACAGCTTGTGCTCTAGACGATACACCTCTTTTAAATGAACTTGAAGAATTTGTGGTGATCGGAGCTTGAATAGCAAGAAGACAAATATTGTTGAAGAAATTAGAATCTTGAGCGAATCTTGATCAACAGATAAACTTTTGAGCTCTTTGTCTCGTTAACATCTCCTTAACTTCTCCCCCTTATGACCTTGATGATCGAGATCAACTTGGTCATGCAAATGTTGGAGACGAGACAACTTAAAATCTGCAAAATCAGAATAAAGGAAAAATAGAGGAGGTTTGCGCGACACGCTGGTGGCGCAAAGTAAGGTTTGCGCTAGCCGAAGGTGGCGCAAAGTGAGGTTTGCGCGACCAACTGTTGGTGCAAATCTGACTTGAACTCAGAAATTTTTTACCTTTTTAAGCTCTTTGACTCCCCCTACACAAATGCACTAGATATGACAATTCAAGTTAGCATTCATGTAGAAAACCAGATACTCCCCCTCAAAAACAGATATGATCTTTTTAGAAAAGAAAATTTCCTTTTTCACTCCCCCTTGAATAATGCACAAACCCATTTATAAAGAAAATATGAGAACACAAGAAATGAAACATCAATGTAGAAAGAAAAATATACTGAAAATGTATTTACTAAACACATCCATAGTTGATTTTATGAGAATTGCTTGATATGTTTGGGATTTTATGTTTAATAATTGGTATCAAAGCCAATCTAGATCTTGAGAGAACTGAGAGATTTGTTTTTCGTATCTGAATTTGAGTATTAATCCGAAAATTTGATTGATTTTCTTGAATTTTTCAAGAAAATCTCGTTTTTGAATTTTTCATCAAATTCGGCCGTGTTTTTGAATGAATTCTTGTGAAAATTGGTTTCTTAGATTCGTTTTTGATAGATAAACACTTTTAATTCACATCAATTTGCAAGAAAAACAAGTTTTGGTGTTCAATTTTGAAAATTTTCAAGTTTTTGGAAAAACGCGTTTCACGTACTGTTTCATTCTCGAAATCTTGATTTTGTGCTTTTTAATCGAATTTTTTGTTTGAAATGTGTTAGAATATTGTTGTAGATCAAGTCCGTGTGAGAAATTTTCATCAAAATTCAGTTTTGTAATCGATTTTTGGAAGTTTTCTTGATTTTCTAATGGTTTGAGCCAGATTTGAACTTTGCGCTAGTTCATATGAGTTTGCGCGAGTTCATCATTTGATTTGCTCTGATACCAATTGTTAAACATAAAATCCCAAACATATCAAGCAATTCTCATAAAATCAACAATATGAACTAGAGAGAGAGTAGAGAGAGAAAGTAGATCTTGAATTAATCACAAGTCTAAATAATTTACAATTACGTGCTTACTACATTTCTTACCACAAGATTACAAAGCAAACCTATTTATACCATCTATCTAATACAAAACTTAACAACTAAGGAAACTAAACATACTTTGACTTTTACAAGACATTGACAATATTGACTTTTACATATTTGACTTTCCTTATTAAATCTTGGACACAATATTTAGATTTAACAAGTTCTGAGTTTCTACATCAGTTTTTTATTGATAAAAGGAGTGAAGAAAAACCTCAAATTCCAATAGAAAAGTGTACTGAGGAACAGAAGAGATATCTGGAAGCTGATAGAATAGCTAAAAATTTCTTGTTGCAAAGTATGTCTGATAAGATTTTTAGTAAAATTAATAACAACAATTCGACAGCGAAGGAGATGTGGGATTATCTTGAATGGAGGATGATAGAATCAAAGATGTCATCAAGAGTTAAGATTTTGGAAACTGAGAACTCTAAGCTAAAAGAGAAGATTTCAAATCTGGAAACTCAAATTGTCCAAGTCCAACTACACGCAAAGTCTGATCAGCAGTATAAGGAGAGAATTAACAGTTTGGAAGATGCTAATGATGAGCTTTAGAAGAATATATCTGATTTGGAGCAAAAGCTTGTCAAAGACAAATCTAATTTTGAAAAAGAAAGATCAAAGTTTGCACAAAAGTTCTCAGAATTTTCCAGAAAATGTGCTGATGAGAAGAAGACAGTTGAGCTGAAATGTTTAAAGCTTTCTCAACAAATTTCAGATTTTGAGAAAGTCATTATTTTGGAAAGGGAAAATTTTGCCAAAGAAAGAAAGACTATTGAACAGAAGAATGTGGGAATCTTCAAGGAAATATCTGGTCAGAGAAAGAATGCTGAAAATGGTTTTGAGGAAGAAAGGAATATTTTTGAGGCTGAGATTAAAAAGCTGACTGACAAGTTATCTGGACTATCTTAGAGTGCACTGAAAGAGAAGAAAACGAAGTCTGAATTCGAGACAAAGATTGACCTTCTCGTCAAAGAAACAGATAACTTTGCTTCAAAGATTAAAGAGCTTGAAAAGATTTTTTCAAAGGTGGTGGTGACTGAGCACACGACTCCAGAGTTACAAATCCACACACCTAGAAATAATTCAACTGACTTCAAAAAGACAGCCTGAAACTCACATTTGAAATTTTTTTCTTCAAGAAGGTTAGTCAATTCATTTGATCAGATTCGTACTACTAACATTTTCTTTGATGAAAATGTAGATGGTTCAGATACATACAAAAGAAGAAGAAGAAGAAGGAGATACAAAGAAGAAGAACTGGTCTGGAAGAAGAAACCAGTTGAAGATGAGAAAAAAGATGAGAAGAAAGGAAAGAAGTCATGTGTACATACACATCAAGCTAAGAAGAACAATGTGCGTAAAGGTAAACCTGATCATATATACACGAAAGATCAATTACTCAGGTTATCAGGTAAGAAATACTATTGTTCTTATTGTCGTACACATGATTATGTTCATAAAACTAGTGATCATTTATGGTATGGTTCTTATTCAGTTACTCCTATAAGAACTGCAACTAACATTCATGGACCCAAATACAGTGGGTACCAAAGTCGAAAATTTATTCTGTGTTGCAGGCATATACTGTCAAGAAGGAGTAAAGAGAACAAAGGCTTCTAAGTAAATCAGCTTAGAACCCGTACTTCAATGAAGTTTGACTTCTAAACACAACAGTTTAGGACTCATACTTCAACGATGAAAGAAAGGATACTCCCGGGCTGATACGCGATTGTACTCCTATACTTAAATGAGGAAATCAACCTTCAAGGGGGAGTACATATTTTTCTGAAATATGCATTCGAGAGATATGACGAACTACATTCCAGAAGGAGTTATGGATCTCTATCGTGTACTTTTCACTGATAAATCTGCTGATGCATAATTTCAGGGGGAGTATGAATGATGACTTCTAATTACTTCAGATCAGAACTCGTACTTTAATTATTTTACTTCTTTATGTTTTTTTAACTTTGAATAAAATTGTGAATAAAGTTTCTTTGACATGACTTTGAGACTTGTGCAGAATGAGGAAGCTTACAAGATCATATCTTTATGACTTCAGCTGACTTCATGAGATTTAAGATTACACGAAAAAGGTTAAATTTCTTATCTTAATCTCATATATGGTTGAAAGAAGGACGACTTTCAATCATAGAAAACATATTCTTAAATGTTCAAACCACTTCCCGATTCTTAAACAGATTTCATGAATTGGAAGTGTGCTTTTAAATGTTTTTATTTTATTTGTACTTAAATGATTACAAATTGTGTGTTTCCAAAGATAAGTACTTGTGTCTTGTCTTTTCTATATACTTTCAAGTATTCATATACACCGGTTTGATTTATTATTCAAATTGTTCTTACCATGTCTCAAATTTGAAACATATTTTTCGATTGTAAGACACCCCGCTTGTACTTCAAAAAAATTTGAGCGTAATTTCATTTGGAAACGTCATTTCAAGAGTGTCTGTATTTTGATTCATATAGACAATATCCATTATTCTTGACCATAATCCTTAATTTATATATCATATCATTTCTGATCATTTTTATACAATGTCAGATTTTCAAACAAGTTTCTTGAATTCATATTCATTCATTCAATTTACTTGTTTGAAAATACTTCAATGTTTAAAAATGTTCATATCTTCATGATTATATTCTGAGTATATATACATCTGAAATTTGTATATTTGTGCTATAACTGATAAAGTTAAACCATTTTTGAGCAACATATGGTTCATAGGAAATTATGGGTTCTTTGTGCTAGGACTTAAATGAATTTCTATAGATTCACGTTAACCGGTGTTTCCTACCCAAGAAGTTAATCCTTAGTGATTGAGTGTGATGAGTCTAAAAGAAATGACTGTGGGTTGTGTGTTGAGGTAAAATGGAAATGAGAGTTTGGTTAGATGTGAGCTTAATGATTAAAAGAAAGAGGGTGTGAGATCAGAGTAAAAGAATATTAAACTCTGCACCAACTACTTTCTGAGTCGGGCAACCACATTACTAATGTTTCACATTTCTTCGTGAACGTTATTGAAATAGGCAACTAGCCCATGCCAACTCTTGCATTAACCCCACCAACCACTCATTTCTTTCCCGAAAAAGAAATGTTTCAATTTTTCTGGGGACGCAAGACATAGTCTATCTGATTTTCATTTGGAAAATTTGGATAATGAAAAAGAAGGAAGTCTGCCCCACGTTCGCACTTCAATCATGCACATTGAGTCTGTGTTTATCTACTGTTGTCTAAGTGGTTTACACAATTTTGAGCCTTTATAAGCAATCATCACGTGCTTAATTCTTTCTACACTTGCACGAACACACAAGGAATTTGTTTTCTTGTCATAACATTCATAGAAATTTCCTTTGTGGTGTTTCCATGATTAGATGGAAGCCATGGGGGAGTGAACATCAAAAAGCTCCTTTCCTATGTGTATCCGTTACACACAGTAACTTCGTGTTACTGACATGCATATTAACTGATTCATTTTTTGATTCAGGTGTTACAAGAATATTTTGTATAGATTTGAAAAGATCTGGATGAATACATTGTTCGAATTGGCAAGGAATCAGAGGCTCTTGGACAGATCAGAATGGTTAAAGACATTTCTTGACGAAAGTTTTGATGATATCGATGCTCTATTCATCAAAAAGGGGGAGATGATTTAAAGAAGAAATGTCCTTATCATAAATTTCAAAGATAAAGAGTTGAAGAACATAAAGTACAAAGTTTGCAAGTTTGAAAGGTTGTTCAAGCAAAGTCAAAGATGTTTGAAGATGTGCTGATTTTCTGAAATTTTTCTTTGAAGATTAATTGCTTGAGATATCTGAGCTAATTCTGAAGATAATCTCTTTCCGAAGTCTAAAATAGTTTTTGTGATAATTCTGAAGAGATTATTGAAGATTGTTTCTACAATATTTGGGGAGATTGTTAATTTTGTTTAAAGACAGACTTGGGAAGAATAAAGTTAAACAAAAGGAAGAGATTGTCCAGATTGAACCAAAGGGGCAGATTGATTTGCTAAATCTTTCAAAGATGATCTTGAGTCCAAAGGGGAAGATTGTTAGAGCAGAAATATGTTGGATACATGATCATGAAGACTGAAGGTCAAAGATTCAAGAAGTCAAAGCAGGAAAGTCAACTCTCATGGAAAGTCAAAGTCATTTTGTAATAAAGTCAAAGTAAATGTTGTTGTATTTTGTTTATTTCCTTTGTAATTGTGTGAGGGTATAAATACCTTCAGTCCTTGTGTCCTTGTAATCAGTTGGTAACAAGTAAGATTGAGTGAAGTGAGCAGATTAGAGAAGAGCATCATTATACATCATTCTAGTGAGAGGAAGTTGAGTTTGTAATTGTTGAGATTTAATCAAAGACTTGTGATTACGAGATTCTCATCTTGATTGTTGTTTTTACAATTAGAAGTTGATAAGATCTGGGAATAACAGTTTGTGTCAAAGATTGCAAGTTTTGCCTAAGATTGTTAAAGATTGTTCAAAGTTGAAAGAGATAGTTCAAAGAGTTTTGAGAGCAAGCTGGATTTTACTAAAATTTTCTTTAAAGACAATTTGCTGAAGCAAAGAGAGTTGAACCTGAAGATAATTTCTTTCTGAAGTCTGAAAGAGGTTTTTACAAACTTGGGGGAGATCGCTATACTATTCTTGATGAATGTTCTTACAGACTTTGGGGAGATTACAAAAGCTTTTGAAATCAACTTTATCCGAGAAAAGGGGAGATTGTTTTTGAAAGAGTTTGTGCTTCAATGTTTATTTTTCTGAAGATGATTTTTGCTGGAAGAAATTTACAAGGAGGAGATAAAATTGCTAAAGATCAATCAAAGGGGAGGTAGTTTGGTTTGTACAGAAAGGGGGAGATTGTATTGCAAAATCTTTTTAGAGATGATCCTGTATCCAAAGGGGGAGATTGTTAGTGCACATATTTGTTGGATACAAGATCATGAAGACTGAAGACTGAAAGTCAAAGTCAAAAGCATTGTTTTGTGTTTTGTTGTAATAGTTAGTGTTTTAATGTGTGTGTATAAATAGGGATATGGCTTAGTGTAGTAGTAGTTCATATAGTCATAAGAGAGCTTGTAAGATTTTGTACTCGGACATACTGTTTTTCTAGAGAGAGAAAATGTCAGAGAGCTTTTGTATACGAAATCCTTGATTGAATTGAAAACAGGTTGATTGTTTGATTTCTGTGTAGTCATCGTATTCTTTAAATTGTAATTAGAACTTGAATCTTGGGAATAATAGAAACCCTTGAACATGGGATGAAGATGGAGAAATGAGATGTCAAACCCTTGAACTCTAGCCTTCACAAACTTAAATGATGATGGAAATCTTTGAAGAAAAAGAGAAATGAAGCATTCAATGTTTCAAAACCGCATTCAATGAAGTGGGAGTAGGAGAGAATGGATTTTGGTGAGTTGGTGGAATAATGAGTGAAATGGTGAAGAAATTACATTAAATGGACAACATCCTGCCCCTCGTTCGCGACAATGACATGCAATAGTGACATTTGTCACTATCGTCGGGCATAATCACCCCGGGTGTATTGAGGGCTCGGGCATCCCCATGACAGTGCCAAGCGATAGTAACAAATGTCATAGTCGGAAGGCACAGTCACCGACTGTGTACCGAGAGCAACCATGGCCCCGTGACTATACCACGACGATTGTGACCATGTCACTGTCACCTGGCACTGTCGCTCAGCTTCTCCCCGGCTTCAAAAAATGGTCTTTCAAGCCCCCGACACTCCCGATTCGACCCACGATTTGATGGGGAACATTTCTTAAGAATTTAACCCCTAACAAAAGGATTTTAGGAGCGAACATAAGCGAATTATAACTTACCGAAATTCCGGATGTTACACTAACACCAAGTAAGTTCAAGAGTTTTCATCTTAATTATATAAATCGTCAAACTGAAAATGAATGCAATTTAAATCACAATTTCTAAAATGTTATACATTAAATATGAAGCACTCGTTTTCCAAAACCTGTTAACTTCTTGTCAAAACTGTGTTGTTGACTCTCACATCCAACCCCCACTTCGATACTTTACACTCTTACTAGAGTGAACATCAAGCCTTACTGGAGTAATTTCTAACCATATGACTTTGGTTGTCTGCCAACCTTAGGTGGCCCATATTACCTTAATAGTAACTTATGACTTTAAATGCAAAATTTCACCACAGTTATCCAAAATAGATTCACTCTTAAATTTTCCAAACAACCTCTATCAAACTGTGATACTCTTCTGCTTTGCATTCAACACTTTGAAAATCCTCACATAAGCTGACCCGAATAAACTTGGTCACGCTCTTTTCAAATCAAATCACCCAATACGATGTCAACTTTACCCGAGTGGTAAAAAAATCCTACATAAGCATCACTGAATAAATCACCCCTTACCACTACCGAAGTAATATCTTAACCTAAATCAATTAAAGTGTCCTCAATAACATGATTTCCACTTAGGTTTACCTCAGACACTCCCACTAAATTTCTCCAATTCATCTAGCATAAAGATTTATCACTCTTTACTTGACGAATTTCTTAATCATTAGCTTGGTCTGGTTCAACACAACTTTGAACCCGTACTCCAAACCGTAAAAAAAAAATACGCCAACCGCAAGTTCCCCAAGTCAACTATTTCAGTTATTGGTCCAACCCTCAAGTATCGTACCAATACACTCTATAGATATTTGATTATCCCAAACTCCATGATTACACAACCCCCAAAATGTGTTTCAAGCATCAACTAAACAATTGATGAAAGACCGATCGAGTAAGGACATAACAATCATCTACCCCTCATTACAAATCTCCAATCTCCTTAAAGTTACCACTCATATTACAAATACTTCTTATGATTCAATCAAAAGTGTCTCCAAGCACTCCTATGGTTGTTGACCTTAAAAGAAAAGTCGACACCTAATGTCACAAAATGAACACACCCCAATCGTGTGTACAACAACAAATATACCATTCCAGGTTTGCATTGTCGAAATTCAATATCGAAATAAAGTTGACACTTGATATACTAAAACCCCAAATCTTGCATCTCTAATGAACGAACCACCATATATTATTTATTCACAAAGTCTCACCAAGATGGGACACAACTAACACATACATGATGTCGAACAGATAACCCATCGATTCAAATCCAACCATGTGCAAGCAACCACACAATGCTTTAACCCGAAGATTTACCGAAACAGAAAGATCACCGCTTAAATAACTGGGAGAATATATAAATCTAATACCTCAATCATTCATATGCGAACCGACTCATAAGGCTAAAATCCAAAATTCTAAACTGACCACAAGTCGGATCATCCGACGCTTCACATCCCAATGACTCCTCTATTCTTTAATTACTACTATTTTCACAACGAGTTCACGGTATTAGATTTCAAAAAAAAAATTCAAGCATAACTCTAATGAGTTTAGGGTTTTTCAAATATAAGATTCAACTAATATGCCAATTTGCGATTTCAAAAGATTTTTCAAGCATAAGACTTTATAATAATTCTTACGCACGCATAAAATTATCATATCACTAGGTAATCGCGTGAAGTGGCCACAAATTGCACACACATAAAACCAACTTGATGGCTGCGTG
Source organism: Arctium minus (assembly GCA_954870635.1). Lineage (NCBI taxonomy): Eukaryota > Viridiplantae > Streptophyta > Magnoliopsida > Asterales > Asteraceae > Arctium > Arctium minus. The sequence goes on along the minus strand of OX941097.1, from coordinate 34,130,686 downwards.
ATTGTTACTCAAAGTCATTAAGTCAACAACGAAAATATGCTCAACAAAACTCTTCACAAGGACCAATATAGTGCCAACACACACTTACTCACGCCATATATGTAAAATAAATTCATGCACTAAAATAGTTTGCTACATAATATGTTTGTACCAAACTCAAAAGAGAATTTACACACCATCAAACATCAAAATTATCTCTTTTAGCCACAAAATGACATGAAGTAAAATTTCCTAATAAAACTCGCATGTGTCAACTTATTCCACAAAACTAGTAAAATGATATGTGCATGCACTTTGATTAAAACACGAAAAAATTCATATCGGTCTCAAATTTAAATCCAAATAGCAATATGCTTTTATCATTCTAAAACACTGGCTAAAATATCATGAAGAAGCTCCAAATAAAAATATGTATGCAATTTATATGCAACGAAACAGATCGTACAAAACTCAAGGGAAAACAATACAACTGAAAACCATTAAAACCTTCACATCTCACAACAAATTTGTATAACGTGAAATTCTCAATAAAACATTGTGTACAAACACATGCAACAGAGTAGCTCATACATTACAAAGATCCACCCTTGAGCTACAGAACAACAAGAAATAAATTACCAACAAAACTCAAATGCAAATGTGTGCAATAAGGTAGCTTTGTGCATTTCAAAATTCGACTTAAATCTCTCATGTTCACCAACTTATAAATCAAAATGTGCAACATATCAACCACGTGTGTTTTTATAGAACATGAAATAACTCATGTATGCTTTTGAACTTAAAGTTACCCAAAATAAATATGTTTTCAACAGTTTGCGATACTGTCGAAACAACGTGGAGAAACTTTCAAATAAAAGGGTCATATGCAACTATACAACAAAAAAAATTATGTATTCAAAACATTGGCTACATTCTTGTGTGTGCAAAAATGTTCTTTAAAATTGGTAATCGGTGTAAAAGTTTTGACAAACATGAAATAGTTCATGCAATTTATTTCAATAAATAAATAAATATCATGCATGCATTTGGTAGAGACCCGAAGTCTTAGAACTAGGTTTATCAAGTTACTAGTCACACTATCGACATTGGTATACTTGATTATCTTAAGGCGATAGTACACAAATCTATCAATCATCTTTACAGTTACTTCAAGTGAATGATGATTCAAAAATTTACCAATATCTCTGATCCATAATGCTCAACTTTCTGAAATCACCATACTTAACTGTCACTCGAGGTAACAATGCTACGAACATCAATTCTTCTTACAACTATTCACTGAGAATTTACTCCCTACCCCATCGACCATCACAGAGAAGGCAATTCAACCACACCCATTGTAACAGTAAATTCATGATAACACTGGCTAGGTGCAACAATGAACGTACCATACATGAGAATTTTTGCTATAATCATCCTGATTCTAGATTCTAGTGTCTCTATCAACCTTAAAATATCTTATCTAAAAGTGCTTAATCGTATGTTCTCACCTTCATTTACTTAGGAAATGTTAGTTTGAGGCTAGACATCTTAAATCAATACCTATATCTCTCAAACTTATGCTCTGATACCAACTTATAACACCCTCAAATTTGGAAAGAGGGACTAATTTAAAATTTCATTAATACATCAGATAAAGGATAAATCCTTTATACGAATCAATACTTGGATTACCTCAAATAGAAAATTCTAGATCTAAAATCATCAAAAAATAAACCAAGTCTTATATAATGACTTGATTAAAGTTCGGTGTTACCAAAAACCTAATAACTGTCGCTATCTCCAAAAGCGGAAGACGTCATCGAATAACTAGATCCTTTACGTGTGTCTAACTAGCACTCAACTCTTCACGATGTTGCTAGTACCATTCCCCAACAAGGACCTAATACCCATGCCGAAAAATAAAAAGATTAGGCTAACACCTAGTGAGTTCAAGAGTTTTCATCTTAATTATATAAATAGTCAAAGTGAAGAATGCAATTTAAATCACAATTTTTAGAATGTTATACATTAAATATGAATCCACTCTATTAGGGTTTGTTTTATATGTTGAATTGAAGTAGAGGGGTGCAAAATGTAATTTTCTCTTTAAAGTATAACTAGTTTTGCTAAACCTAGTTTTAGGTTTAATGGTCAATAATTAGGTTTATACGCATACTTCAAATTCTCTCTATAAACCTATTGAGCTTATCGATTAATGAAATCATATGACCATGTTTGATGAAATCCTTTGATTGTTCTTTTGTGATTGATTAATACACTTGCATCTGGGATTCACAATTGGTATCAGAGCCAAAAAGACGAAGATTTGATTCATAAAGGTATTTTTTCTCTGAATTTTTTTTGTGTCGATCGACTGTTTTTTGGAATCTGGGTTATTTGATTTCTGCTAAATCATTGAGTTTATTTTATTCCAATCTCTTTAGTTGTGTTAGATTAAGGTTTTTCTAAAGTTTGGAGTTCTAATTCGTAGTATTGAAGTTGAATTTTTGGTTTTTTATAAAGTTGGAATATGGGTCTATGTTCTTAATCTCTGAAATTTTTTGATTAAAAATCTTTGATTTTTCTTCAAAATCAATCTAGGTAAGAGTTATTAGTGTTTAGTCTAAGAATAAAGTTGCTTAGGGTTCATAACAAGTCTTTTTTATCGAAATTTTTTGGTTTTTGATAATTGTCAATCGACACCGAGGTAAAACCGGGGTAATTTCCTTAACCGAGTGTTAGAGCAGAAATATGTTGGATATAAGATCATGAAGACTGAAGGTCAAAGTACAAGAAGTCAAAGCTGAGAAAGTCAACTCTCATTAAAAGTCAAAGTCTTTGTAATAAAATGTCAAAGTCAAAGTTCTTGTATTTGTTTGTTTCCTTTGTTATTTGTAGTGGGTAGAAATACCTTTCATTTGCTGTTTAATAGATAGATGACTAGAGAAGGAGTTTGAATACGTAGAGAGAGTTTTTAGAGAGAGAAACAGAATCCTAGAGAGAGAAAGAGGTTGTAATCGTTTGCGAATTGAAATTGAAATAAACAGGTAATTGATTATAATTGTTTGTTTGAATAATTGAAATAGGAATCTTGATTCTAGGACACACAATTGGTATCAGAGCAAATCCAAATTGAAATCAGATCAAGAAATGGTTCGGCTCTGTGTTCGAAAAGTTCAGATCGATTTTTTTTAGTTTTAGTGCTAATTTCGAGTTGTAATTGATCAGGTTATGATCATATAGTGTTTTCAATCTAGTCTGTATAGATTGATTTGTCACGTACTGTGTTTGATACAAATTGTATCATTTTGTGTTTGTTTTTGAAATTTCTGCAATGTAATCAGTTCTAGTATTGTAATCAAGCATTCCTGCAAAGTCTTGAGCTAATTGACAAAGGTTTGATCGAAATCATATGGAAAAATCAAGTTTTTGTTCGACAGACTGAAGAACACGCAAGATTCATCAAACGCGCAAGTTCTTCAAGAAACACGCAAGATCTGTGAAACGCGCAAACTTCATCTGGAAGAACGCGCAAGTCGAAGGATTGATTTTGGCAAGAAACGCGTAGAGGGTTATCTGTGAGTTCTAGAAACGCGTAGATCGAAGTCTGCGAGTTTGAAGATTGGGAAATTTTTCTACGTATTGAAACGCGCACGTAGACATTAGCGAGTTCTACAAACGCGCAAGTCTAAGCTTGCGAGTTTCTTCGGGAACAGTGATCTGCGAGTTCATTCAATCTGCGAGTTTCAGAAAACGTGCACGCTACCATTAGCGAGTTTCAGAGATTATTTCGACCTGGGAGTTTGTCAAAACATGCAAACCTTTTCTTGCGAGTTTCATAAACGCGCAAGCTTAAGCCTGCGAGTTTCTCAGTAAATAGTGTGTTGCGAGTTTAGGCATCTACGTGTTTTAAGCTTCTATAGTGCTTTGCGAGTTTTAACACTTAGTCAAAATTTCTGAATTTCTGAATTTTCTATATTTCAAGATTTCTTGTATTTTTGTGATTTCATTTGGTCTAACGGTCAATTTCAAGTTTTTTATTGCATATATTTTTTAAACAGGATGACTTCCAGAGATGCTCTCTCGATTGATACTGATGTCAAGCCTCCAGTATTGTTCAAAGGAGAATATGAACAATGGAGAGATAGATTTTTGGACTTTGTTGATAGACAATCAAATGGAGAGCACATTCTGACATCTATCACAGAAGGCCCAATGAAGAAACCTACTGAGGAGATTCCTGCTGGTGGTAATGATTCAGATGGAGCTCCGAGAACAAGAAGAGTGGATAAAAAGTATGCTAATTTCTCTGATGAACAGAAGAAACGATTTGATGCTGATAAACAATCCAGATCTTTGCTTTTACAAAGCATGACTAATGAGATATATGTGAAAATGGATAGCTACAATGAAACTGTCAAATTAATGTGGGATCAGTTAAGAAAAATGATGTTGGGTTCTAGAGTTGGAAACCAAATGAAGGTAGCTAACTGCACAAACAGCTACGAAGAATTTAGAGCAAAAGAAAATGAAAGCTTGGAAGAGACCTGTGAGAGGTTTGTGCTGCTTCTGAATGAGCTTTCCAAGAATAAGGTCAACAAGCAACAAATTGAGAACAATGTGAAGTTTCTCAGCATATTGCAACCTGAATGGAAAGAGCACACGCGAAGGATGAAACAAATGAAGGATTTGAGCGAAATACCTCTACATGAAGTCTACGAGACTCTGCGACAGAATGAAGAAGAGGTAGAAGAGAAAAGAGCTAAGAAAAAGACAGTTGAGAAAGCTGTTGATCCTATAGCATTGGTGGCTGGAGAGAAAGAGAAGAAGAAGAAGAAGATAGTGATTTCCAGTTCTGAATCAGAATCTGAATCTGATGGAGATGATGGAGAGAATCTTAAACAGGCAATGTTGTTACTGACCCGAGCGTTCCATAAAAAGTTTTACAAGAAACCGGGTTCTAATTCTCAGAGATATTCTTCATCAAGCTCAAAGAACCATGAGCATAGAGAAAGAGTGGAAGGAAATAAATTTGTTGAGAGGAAGCTAGAAGAAAAGAGAAAGCTTGTGAATGATTACACCAGTACTGACAAGCGAGCTAATGATCTGATCAAATGCTACAACTTTGGCAAGTTCGGACATTACGCAAAAGAATGTAGGAAGCCAAAGGTTCGCAACTCAGAGTATTATCAGAACAAATTGCTCTTTGCCAAGCAACAAGAAGCTAGCAGGGCATTAATGGCTGAAGATGAATACTGGTTGGATCATTCTGATGAGGAAAAAGAACAAGAAAAAACTGCTCATTTATGCTTGATGGGAAAAGAAGAGAAAAATGATGATTATGATGATGAGACTGTTGATGAGGTAATGAACTTAACTGAAAAAGATTTCATGACCAAAATGGAGGCCATGATGGTCGAACTTCAAGACCTTCAATTAAAACTGAAAAAAGGAAAAAGACAGAGTTGCCAGGAGAAATCAACAGATCTTTGAGCTTAATGAATCAGTTATTGGGAACAAAGATTTAATTGATTCTCTACGCAAATCTGATTCTGTTTTTAAAAATGAAAAATATTGTTTTGAATGTAAGATTTCTGAATTGCAAAAACAATTGTTTAAGTGTGATTTTGAAAAACAAGAATGTGTTCTAAAATCATTTAAACTGCAGCTTGAGAACAAGACTTTAGAGAAAAAGGTAAATGGTTTGGAAGCAAAACTCTATCTTAGAGGCCAAACAGATCAAACTATTTTCTTGAATACACCTGATGAAGATGCTGATTTTAAAGAAAAATGGGGATTAGGGTTTGATAATCCTCATTACTTAGAAAAAGCTATCAGAAAACAGCCAGGTCTATATAATGCAAATTATATGTATGCGGCTGATGAATATCCTCATTTGAAACCCAAATTTATAACCAAAGCATCAAAAGAAGTTGAAGACAGAGAAGATGAGAAAAGAATGAATTTAAAGAAAATGCAACTACCATTCTGTTATGAAAGACTGAATGATAGTTATCTTTCTAAAACACGAAAATTTCTTTCAAATGATTATTTTGCTAGTTATTCTTCTACTGAGATGGAGGCAAAACCTGTTCAAGCCAAAATTTATGTACCTCCACTCGTCTTAGGGAGTAAAATAATTGAGTTAGAAAATATTTTATCTGATGAAAGAATTTTGAGTGATCTAACACAAAATGTATTTTCTACAGTATTAAAGAACACAAATTTTATTTGCAAATCTACATCTTCAAAAGTACCTCAAACTTCTGAGACTGATTTTGATGATCTATTTGAGTCTGCAAATGATTTTCTAAATTCTGATGAAGGGTGTATAGAAGAAATTGATATGTTTGACTTTAATGCTCCACTTCCAAATCATTCTACTTTTGTGATAAATGGACAAGCTTTACCAAGTGTTCATGAAAAAGGTGAATCATCAACTAAGGTTGGTGAATCAGTTTTTGTGAATGCTGATTACTATGCAAAGGGTAATAAACATAAGAAACAACGCTCACAGAAACTAAACAACACTGGTAAACACAAGAAAAATCAATTTCAGAAATCTAACTTTCCTAATAAATCTAAATCTTTTGTTTCAGATATAAGAAAGAAAAGGTCAGAAGCAAGATCTGAATGGCGACCTAAAAGGAAGAGTGATGAGAAGGCGGAATCAATCCCTGATGTAGTTATTGATACATCTGATAGTAGTGTTAATGATGTAGTTGGTAAAATTGCTTCTAATAAACAAAACCTTGTAATTCCTTACAATCGATATTCAATAAAGCAATTGTTCCAATTATCTCGTTCTACTACAAAATCTTATACTTATCAGTGGAATGATTTTGCTTATCATCATAATTCTAATGATTGGTTTGGATCTTATCATGTTTATTCTTCTAAATTGTTAAAGCACATATTTATTGGATTCAAGATCATAATTATCTGAAGATGGAAATCTGAAGTCAAAGCTGATAACGTCGTCTCAACAAATAGTCTAGGGTCCTTTTGTAATAAATAGTCAAAAGTGTGTTTTTCGTATTTTATTTATTTGTTTTATAATTAAGTTAATAGATTGTTTTAGTTGTTGGGCCCAAACAAGCCTTGCAAAGCCCAATAGGCTTAATTTGCCTTAGTATAAATTAGCTTTTTTTATGCTAATTAGGTTAGAGAGGTTATTAGGAGAAGAGCTTAATTGAGAAATTAATATAGAGAGAAACCTGGTGGAGTGGTGGTGCGCTGTGAACAGAAGAAAAACAGAGAGAAAGGTTGATTTATTGTCAAGAACAATTGTAATCATCCACTTAATCAATATCAGGTTTGAATTATTGTGTTAATTACTTGTTTGCTTGATTGAATGATTACGTATTGGGACACACAATTGGTATCAGAGCAGGTTACAGATTGAATTGAATGAATTTTGTTCGGTTCTGTTTTCTGTCAAAGATTCATAATTTTTATTGTGTGATTGTTCATTCAAGTGTTTATTTATTGGGTTGTCATTGATATGCATATTCTATTGATTTGGTATTGTTAGATTTGATTATTGCATCGTTTTTTATTATCAATTTGGTGTTTTTGGAAATTCTGGGTTTGGTTTTTGAGTCGCACTGTGTCATCTATCAATTTCTTCTTAAAGTGGTTTTTATTGAAATTAATTGATTGGAATCTATTCTAATTGGTTATTTGATTGTTTTGGCAAAGTTTGGCTGTTTAATTCATATTATTGGTTGATTTCTGGGTTGATTTGTTGGTTTCTGGGTCGATACTGCATCTAGAACATATCGGTCTTCCACTTCCGGTCGAATACCTTTTATCGGTCTATTGCATTTGACCGATACACTCACAGTTCACCCCGGTCTAAGACTATATCGGTCGAACATATCAATCTTTGATTAGTGTCGGTCGAACAACCATCCGGTCTTGCACATTATCGGTCTTTTCTCTACCGGTCGAATACTTTCTATCGGTCTAAGCCAGTATCGGTCAAAGCACTATCGGTCTAAGCTCTATCGGTCCTTAGCTTTACCGGTCATAGCATTATATCGGTCGAACAAGTTCCCGGTCGAACTCTCTACCGGTCTTTACAAGTTCCCGGTTGAACTCTCTACCGGTCTTTACAAGTCTTCGGTCGACTCAATACCGGTCGACGCACATCCCCGTGCTAAGTCTGGGAAGGGGGACAAAGTTCTGTTCGTGATCAAAATTTTCTGAATTTCATTCTAAGATTTTCAGTAATGTTTGATTTTATCTAGACTAACGGTCATTTTTCAAGTTCTTATCTTATATCTACCTGAATGAATTCTAGTGAAATTCCTTCAATCAGTACGGATGAGAATCCACCAGTACTTTTTAGAGGAGAGTACGAGCAATGGAAGGACAGATTCTTGGACTTCATCGACAGAAATGACTTGGCTGAATACATCAGATTATCTCTAAAGGAAGGAATCATGAAACCACGTACCAAGGTTCTCACAGTAGCTGGAGAGAACGGAGAAAATGAAAAGAGAGAATATCGATTACCTCTTGATAAATACTCAGATGAGCAGAAAAGAAGACATCAAGCTGACTGCTTAGCCAAATCTTTCATATTGCAAGGACATTCCAAGGAAATATCGAAGGAGATTTCCATCAAGCTAGAATGCAAAAAGGCTACAGGAAAGCTGTTATGGGAACATATTGAGAAGATTATGACAGGACCAAAGATGTCTTCAAGAGTAAAGTTTCTGGAATTTGAGAACTCTGAACTAAAAGAAAAGATTTCTGCTTTGGAAGCTCAAATCCAGAAACTAGATTCTGTTGAGAATAATGAGAAAGTTAATGATTTGGAGAGTGCAAATGCTGATCTTCAAAAGAAGATATCTGATCTGGAGAAAAAGATGGCCAAAGAAAGATCTGAGTTTGAGATTGAAAAGAAAGCATTTGTAAAGAAATTCTCAGATTTTTCGAGAAAATGTGCAGACGAAAAGTAGTCCGTTGAGCTGAAATGTTTAAAACTTTCTCAACAGACTTCGGAGTTTGAGAAAGTAATTATTCTTGAAAGAGAGAAGTTTGCAAAAGAAAAGAAGGCCATTGAACAAAAGAATGTTGGCGTCTTCAAAGAAATATCCGGACAGAGAAATAATGCTGAGAAGGGATTTGAATAAGAAAGAAGCATGTTTGAGGCCGAAATCAAAAAGCTTACTGAAAATCTATCTGAACTATCTGCTAATGCACTGAAAGAGCAGCAAACGAAGTCTGAGTTCACGAAGAAGATTGATCTGCTTGTTAAAGAAAGAGACAACTTTGCTTCGACGATTAAAGTGCTTGAAAAGACTGTATCAAGTTCAAATCAGAAATTTGTCTCTTCACAAAGGTCAGTTAAATCTTTTGATCAGATTCGTAAAACTAACCTTTTCTATGATTGCAATATGGATGGTTCAGGTACACATCTAAGAAGAAGGAGATACAAAGAAGAGGACCTGGTCTGGAAGAAGAAACCAGTTGAAGATGAGCTGAAAGAAATAGAATCATGTGTACATGCGTCTAATGCCAAAAGGAACAATGCGAGTAAAGGTAAACCTGATCATATCTACTCGAGAGATCAATTACTCAGGTTATCAAGTAAGAAATACTATTGTTCTTATTGTCGTACACATGATCACATTCACAAAACCAGTGATCATTTCTGGTATGGTTCTTATTCTATTACCCCCACAAGAACTGTAACTAACATTCATGGAACCAAATACCAGTGGGTACCAAAGCCGAAAATTGATTCTATGTTGCAGGCACCTACTGTCAAGGGGGAGTAGAAGAACTAAGGCTTCTAAGTAAATCAGCTTAGGACCCATACTACAACAAAGTTTGACTTCTAAACACAACAGTTTAGGACTCGTACTTCAGTGATCAAAAGACCTTACTCCTGTGCTGATAAGAGATTGTACTCCAATACTCCAATGAGGAAATCAACCATCAAAGGGGGAGTGCATACTTTTCTGAAATTTTATGCATCTGTCAAATATGATATTGAGGGGGAGTCAATGATTATATTTTTCACTTATAATTTTTCTGATGCATAATTTCAGGGGGAGTAAAGGTGATGACTTCTGATTATTTCTGATCAGAACTCGTACACTAAGTGTTTTACTGCTTTATGTCATTTCAATTTTTGTGAATAAAGTTACTTTGACTAGACCTTAAGACTTTTGCAGATTGAGAGATGCTTACAAGATCATATCTTTATGACTTTAAGATTGACTTCGTGAGATGTGAGACTGTACTCGAAAGGTATAATTTCTTTTCTTCATCTCATCTATGGTTGAAAAAAGGACAACTTTCAATCATAAGAAAACATGTTCTTAAATGTTCAAACCACTTCCCGATTCTCAAACAGATTTCTTGATTTGGAAGTGTGATTTTAAATGTTTTCTGATTCATCTTTGAGCTTTAACTGATAAAGTTAAACTATCTTAGCATCATGTGCTTCATAGGAAAATATGGGATCAGTGTGCTAGAACTTAAAAGAAACTTCTATGGATTCACGTTAACCAGTGTTTCCTACCCAAGAAGTTAATCCTTTAGTGATTGAATGTGAGGAGTCAAAATAAATGAGTGTGGGATGTGTGATGAGAGAAATGTTAAAAGAGAGTTTGGTTAGATGTAAGCTTAAAGATTAAAAGAAAGAGGGTGAGAGATCAGAGTAAAAGAATAACAAACTCTGCACCAACTACTTTCTAAGTCGGGCAGCCACATTTCTAATGCTTCACAATTCTTGGTGAAAATTATTGAAACAGGCAACTAGCCCATGCCAACTCTTGACATTACCCCACCAGCCACTCATTTTCTTCTCAACAAGAAAATGTTTCATTTTCAAAGGGGACGCAGCACATATGCTATCTGATTTTCATTTGGAAAATCTGGATATTGAAAAGAAGGAAGTCTGCCCCACTTTCACACTTCACTAATGCACATTGTGTCTGTGTTCAACTAACTGTTGTCTCAGTGGTTTACACTTTTTGAGCCTTATAAGTAATCATCTTATGCTTAATTTATTCTATCACTTGCACGAACACACAAAGAATTTGTTTCTTTGTCATAACGTTCATAGAAATTGCCTTTGTGGTGTTTCGATGATTGAATGGAAGCCCTGGGGGAGTGAACATCATAAAAGCTCCTTTATATTGTGTATTCGTTACACACAGTGACTTTGTGTTACTGACAGGCAATTTTAACTGATTCATTTGTTGATTCAGGTGTTACACTTCATTTTCTAATTTGTCTAGATTTGCAAAGATCTGGATGGACATCTTGATGAATTGACGGATAATCAGTGGTTCTGTTTGCTAGATCAATGGTGGAAGAAATTTCTTGAAGACACGTTTTGATGAACTCTTTGCTCTTTTCATCAAAAAGGGGGAGAAGCGTTAATCAAGAAATGGAAGATATTCTGAAGATATGCTGAATTGAAGAAATTTTCTTTGAAGATGATTTGATGAAGCATTCTGAGCTGAATCTGGAGATAATTTCTTTCCAAAAGATATTCTCATCGATTAGGGAGATTGCTACATTCTGAAGACAAAGAGGAAGATTACATTTTCTGAGCTTAAAGAATGATCTTGATCCAAAGGGGGAGATTGTTAAAGCACATATTTATTGGATTCAAGATCATAATTATCTGAAGATGGAAATCTGAAGTCAAAGCTGATAACGTCGTCTCAACAAATAGTCTAGGGTCCTTTTGTAATAAATAGTCAAAAGTGTGTTTTTCGTATTTTATTTATTTGTTTTATAATTAAGTTAATAGATTGTTTTAGTTGTTGGGCCCAAGCAAGCCTTGCAAAGCCCAATAGGCTTAATTTGCCTTAGTATAAATTAGCTTTGTTTATGCTAATTAGGTTAGAGAGGTTATTAGGAGAAGAGCTTAATTGAGAAATTAATATAGAGAGAAACCTGGGGTGTGGTGGTGCGCCATGAACAGAAGAAAAACAGAGAGAAAGGTTGATTTCTTGTCAAGAACAATTGTAATCATCCACTTAATCAATATCAGGTTTGAATTCTTGTGTTAATTACTTGTTTGCTTGATTGAATGATTACGTATTGGGACACACATAAATCAAAAGTTTTTAAAAGTTTTCAAAAGAAAAGAGCATCCATATTCAAATGGATGCCAAAATCTTTTATTAATATGTTAGGACCCGTTTTTAAATGGGTACCTAAAATTGTTGTTTCCTGATTTCTCTTGCAGACCCGGCATATGTGGTACTTGGATAGCGGCTGTTCCAAGCATATGACCGGGCAGAAAGCTTTATTGTCTAATTATACAGAGAAATTCAGCGGAAATGTACGATTTGGAAATGACCAGGTTTCACCGATCTTAGGATATGGTGACATCATTCAAGACAATATAACGATTAAGAAGGTGAGCTATGTCGAAGGCCTAGGGCACAACTTGTTCAGTATGGGTCAGTTCTGTGACAAAGGATTAGAGGTAAACTTCAAAGCTAAGAGTTGCTCGGTACGTACTGAGGATGAAAAAAACTCTTGGTCGGCATTCGCAAGTCAAACCTCTACATAATCAATCTGTCAAAAGTCCAGATTGACAATCAAGTTTGCCTACTGACAAAAGCCTCAATGCAGCAAAGTTGGCTTTGGCACCGACGACTATCACATCTGAATTTTCGTTAGTAAATGGACTTCCTGAACTGAGATACGAGAAAGAACACTTGTGTGCAGAATGTGAAAAAGGGAATATGAAGAGAACTCCACATAAACCGAAGCCTGAACCTAGTACGAGTTATCCACTAGAGTTGTTGCATATGGATATCTGTGGTCCGATGCGAACACAAAGCTTACGCGGAAAGAAATATGTCTTAGTTATCGTGGACGACTATTCGCGATACACGTGGGTCAAATTTCTCCGATCAAAAGATGAGACAGCCGAAGTTCTCATTACATTTCTGAAGACGAACCCAGGTGAATTTGCAGAAATCAGTCAAGCTTCTCAAAATTGATAACGGCACAGAGTTTAAAAACAAGACTGTTGAAGAATATCTCGAATCGGTTGGGAAATCACATCAATACTCTACTTCTCGTACGCCTGAACAGAATGGAGTAGTCGAAAGGCGAAATTGAACGCTAGTCGAGGTCGCTCGCACTATGCTCAACCAATCAGACTTATCTTTATTTCTATGGGCAGAAGCTATTTCGACTACGTGCTACACTCAGAACCGTTCCATGATACACCGCAGGTTTCAAAAGACTCCGTATGCTTTGATCAACAACCACACACCTACTATCAAATATTTTCATATATTTGGGTGTAAGTGTTTTGTGCTCAATGACAGAGAGAGTCTGAACAAGTTCAGTGCTAAGGCAGATGAGGGCATCTTCATTGGATATTCTTCTACATCTGCTGCATATCGAGTATATTTGAAGAAGTCGAAGAATGTTATTGAAAGAGTCAATGTTACATTCGATGAGGATATGGCTTCTGAACAATTCAGTCTAGAACCCGTGATAACTGGAGTATTAGCTTCTGGGCAAATCCGTTCAGAACCTGTACTTACAAAGAACAAATCAGATGAAGCGTCAACGTCTACTAATCATTTATCTGATTTAGATTTTTTGTTTCAATTTTTCTATGATGAGTTTCTAGGATCTAAATTTCCTAATTCTGTTGTGGTTGACAGGTCTGATGATTCAATGACAAATCCTCCAACTGCTTCAGATGTTTCAACTGAACTTTTACCCCCGGTTCAGATAGAAGTTCAAGTTCAAACACATACTCCTTCAGTTGAAGCTGAATCTGTTAATGAAGAACCAAAAGTTACTGCATCAGTAGGGTGTATGATAAGGACATATCAACAGACTGAACAAGTTGTTCCTACTGAAACTTCTGCACCACTTCCTTTAACTGAACAACTCCCTCCGACTGTACAAAATGTAGAAGTTGATAGTCGATTTTTAGATGATAACCATGATCAATCTTCATCTACTCCACTCCCTCATGAACATCGCTGGACCAAAGAGCACCCTTTACACCAAGTAATTGGAGATCTCAACAAACCAGTGCAAACTAGGTCAACAACTTTAAATCAGTGTCTGCATGACTCATTCCTCAGCAAGATAGAGCCTACTCGAGTATCAGAAGCTCTTGCTGATTCGGATTGGGTGTCTGCCATGCAAGAAGAGTTAAATCAGTTTGAAGCCGTGAAGGTCTGGAGATTAGTTCCAAAACCAGAAGGAAAGACTGTTGTCGGTCCACAATATTATCAAGTTCTTATCAAAACAATAACACATATGATTACCAACTTGTTTAGTTTATAAATCAAAGAATACAGGATTGATGTTTGTTCTTGAAGCTCTCGTTTTTCTCTCTGATTTACACCGTGAGTGTGTGTGTTGAAATGTGATCTGATTTCTTAGCTTCTCTAATACACTAACATAATATCTAAAATATAACATCTAACTAATATCTAATAACTTAGATATATAGAAATAATAATAAAATACTAAAAACTAAACTTTGACATTTTATTAAAAACGACATTAGACTTATATTAAGAGTTGACTTTCCGGTATTAACTTCAGATTGGATCTTCAGATTGGATGATCTTGAATCCAATAGATTTGTGCGCTAACAATCTCCCCCTTTGGATCAAGATCATTACTTAAAAAGATTTAGCAATTCAGTCTTCTCTTTCAGCTCAGAAGATGCAATCTCCTTCTTTGTCTTCAATATGTAATAATCTCCAGGTTTTAGCTCAGAATGCTTTAGCAAAGTATCTTCAAAGAAGATTTCTCTAAAATCAGCATGTCTTCAGAATACTTTGAACTCTCCCATTTCTTGGTTAGTTCTTCTCTTTTCCAATCTTATAATGTAATGGACATTTCTTCAAGCTTTAGGTTCTCCCCCTAATTGTCGGTCCACAATATTATCAAGTTCTTTTCAAAACAATGACACAAATGATTTACCAACCTGTTTGATTAATAACAAAGATTACAATGGTTGATGTTTGTTCGGTTTGAAGCTCTCGACTTTTTCTTTTTGATTTACACGGTGAGTGTGTGTGTTGAAATGTGATATGATATCTTAGCTTCTCTAACAAACTAACATAATATCTAAAATATAATATCTAACTAATATCTAATAACTTAGATATTTAGAAATAATAAGAAAATACTAAAAACTAAACTTTGACATTTTATTACAAACGACATTAGACTTATATTAAGAGTTGACTTTCCGGCTTTAGCTTCATATTGGATCTTCAGATTGGATGATCTTGAATCCAATAGATCTGTGCGCTAACAATCTCCCCCTTTGGATCAAGATCATTACTAAAAAGATTTAGCAATTCAGTCTTCTCTTTCAGCTCAGAAGATGCAATCTCCTTCTCTGTCTTCAATATGTAATAATCTCCAGGTTTTAGCTCAGAATGCTTTAGCAAAGTATCTTCAAAGAAAATTTCTCTAAAATCAGCATGTCTTCAGAATACTTTGAACTCTCGCATTTCTTGGTTAGTTCTTCTCTTTTCCAATCTTATAATGTAATGGACATTTCTTCAAGCTTTAGGTTCTCCCCCTATTTGATGAATAGAGAAACAATTTCATCAAAACTCTGAGTAAGAAATGTCTTTCATCTGGAGCCTCTGATCCGTCAGTTCATAAGACATTCACATAGATCTTTGCAAATCCAGACAAAATAATCATGTAACACCTGAATCAACAAATGAATCAGTTAATATGCCTTTTAGTAACACTAAGTCACTGTGTGTAACGAATACACATTGGAAAGGAGCTTTTTTATATTCACTCCCCCAGGGCTTCCATTCAATCATCGAAACACCACAAAGGTAATTTCTATAAACGTTATGACAAAGAAACAAATTCCTTGTGTGTTCGTTCTTGTGATAGAAAGAATTAAGCACGGATGATTGCTTATAGGCTCAAAATTGTGTAAACCACTGAGACAACAGTAATTAAACACAGACTCAATGTGCATGAGTGAAGTGCAAAGGTGGGGCAGACTTCTTTCTTTTCAATATCTAGATTTTCCAAATGAAAATCTGATTGCAAATGTGTTGCGTCCCCTTTGAAAATGTGAAACACTTTCTTGTTAAGAAGAAAATGAGTAGTTGGTGAGGATTGATAATGTTCAATAATGTTCACCAAAGAAATGTGAAACACTAGAAATGTGGTTGCCCGACTCAGAAAGTAGTTGGTACAGAGTTATGATATTCTTTTAACTCTGTTCTCACAACCTCTTTCTTTTAAACATTTAGCTTACTCTCTTTTTCTGTATACCACATCACACAATCCACACTCATTTCTTTTCGACTTCTGACACTCAATCACTATGGATTAACTTCGTGGGTAGAAATCACTGGTTAACGTGATTCTATAGAAGTTGTGTTAAGTCCTAGTACAATGAAATCCGATGTTTTGCTAGAAAGCATATGATGCTCAAAATGGTTTAACTATTTCAGTTAAAGCACAAATAGATCTTGAAAACATTTAAACACACACTTCCAAATCATGAAATCGGTTTGGAAGTGGTTTGAACATTTAAGAACAATGTTTTCTATGATTGAAAGTTGGCCTTCTTTCAATCATATATTAGATTAAGATAAAGGATTATACCTTTACGTGCGATCTTACATCTCATGTAACTAAGCTTAAAGTCATAAAGATATGATCTTGTAAGCATCTCTCAAAAACTGCAAAAGTCTTATGTCATAGTCAAAGCTAATTTATTCATTGAAAATAAAATGACAAAAAGCAGTAAAACAATTAAAGTACGAGTTCTGATCAGAAATAATCAGAAGTCATCACCTTTTTACTCCCCCTGAAATTATGCATTCAAAAATATGTCAGTTAAAAAGATATGCATTAAAATTTTTGACAAATATGTACTCCCCCTTGAAGGTTGATTTCCTCATTCGAGTATTGGATTACAATCTCTTATCAGCACAGGAGTAAGGTCTTTTGATCACTGAAGTGCAGGTCTTGAACTGCATTATTCAAGAGCCATACTTCGTTGAAGTACGGGTTCTAAGCTGATATTCATATAAGCCTTTTTGACATTGATGTTCGGGTCTTGAACTGTTGTATTCAAGAGCCTTAGTTCTATGCTCCCTCTTAAACTTTGAGTTCCTACAACACAGATTTAACTTTTGGTACCCATTGGAATTTAGGTCCAACTGTGTTAGCACAAGATTTTGGTACCCATTGAAATTTGGGTCCGTTTTTCATTTGAAATTCATTGTAAGCATTAGAATGATAAGAGTGCACATGATAAGTTCCAAACCAAACATCAGAATCTTTACGAGAAGCATAAGCATGTCTATCATAATTGGAAAACTTTCTAGCAGATAAAGATAACTCGAATAATTGCTTCATAGAATATTTCTTGCGATAAACGACAAGTTTTGGTTTCAAAAAACTAGCAACATTCGCATTCAAAACATCTTTACTAGGAATAGTCTTATTACAATTAACACTTGAAAAAGATTTTGCATTCTCGTATATCTTTTGTTTTGGTTGCCATTCAGACTTAACTCCCTGCCTTTTTTGGCTCAAATCTGAAACATTTGAAACTTGTGAGTTAGACTTTTGAGCAACAACTGAATGCATCTTCATTGGGTTACCAGTAGTGATCGGTTTCTGTGAATGCTGAGATTTATTATTCATACCTTTTGCATTCTTAGCTTTCACAAAAGCTGATTTGTCAACTTTCGTTGATGATTTACCTTTTTCAGACATACTGGTTGATCCAAAGGATTTTACAACAATAGATGAATGGTTAGGAAGTTTGGCATTAAAATCAAATTGATCAATACACTCATCTAAAACACCATCGGAGTTTAGAAAATCAAACCCTCCATTAGCTAAACCAAACAGATCATCATATTTTGAAGCCTTTGAAGATTTAGAAAGAACAGAACTCTTAAGCACAGCTGAAAAAACTTTTTGTTCAATATCAATCAAAAGCTTTTCATCTGTTAAAGATGTCTCAAGTTCAGAAATTTCACTTTCCAAAACGAGAGGAGGGACGTAAATTTTACCTTTAATAGGTTTCGCCTCCATTTCTTTTACAGAATAACTCTGAAAGAAGTCATTTGAAAGAGATTTCTTTTGATATATTGGATCATCATTATAACTATTATTCAACTTCGCATAACGAAATGGAAGTTGAACATGTTAAGTCTTATTTTATAGTAATCATTGTATTTATAGGCTTAGTCATATACTGTGTTTAGTGTGGTATTCTGTGTTGTATTTGCCAAATGTATTTAAGTCCCTTGTGGCTTTGGTTGTTGTAAGGAACCTAACGCATACTCAATACTATTCAACTTTGCGCTTCCAATCTTTCTCTCTCTACTTTCTCTCTCTAAAGATTTAGTGATTTTTGGATTATCAATTTCCCCATAAGAACTGCAACTAACTTTCATGGACCCAAATTCAAGTGGGTACCAAAATCAAAGCTTGATTCTAAGTTGCAGGCACCTAATATCAAGGGGGAGTAAGAGAAAGTTGGCTTCTGAGTACATCAGCTCAGAACCCGTACTTCAATGGACTACGACTTCTAGACATGTCAGTTTAGGACTCGTTCTTCAATGCTTTTAGCTTCTGACTAATGAGAAACTGTGAGTACATCTACTTAATTCCGCTACATATATCTCTGAATATGATGTTGTTCCAATTTTCTCTTGTTTTTTCATGAATCTGAGCAAGTTCAACTAACTCTTGAATTTGTACAACCCAATTCTTTCATTTGAGACACAAATTCTTTATACATTATGTGGAAGATAATATTATTGAATTTTATTTTGTTTCGACTAAATATCATTTTGCCGAATTCTTTACGTTTGTATTCAAATTTTTTCAAACTTGGCATTTGAATTTAAAAGTTTAAATCTTTACAAATTTTATTCTATAAAGTAAAAGCTTTACAAGTTTTCTTTCTTTTGAATAAAATGTGTGTCAAGGATAAATTTTCAAGTTGCTTTGTTTATATTGAAGTTTTATATGTTCATCTTTCAAGTTTTACTAAAATCGAAAGGTCAGCAACATGTTTGAAGCTTTTGATAATGCTTTAAAGATATGTGATTCGGAATATTTATAGTTTACAATGATTGAAAATCCTAAAAAGTCAGAATTATGGATTGTAATGAAAATATGGGCTAAAACTTAGATGTAAAACTGAGTGATTGAGATGAAAATTATATATATATATATATATATATATATATAATACAGAAATCTCTAAGTTTAAAAGTTTGTACCTGTGACCTTTCTGGTTTAGGAAAGTAAGTTCCGAGGGATGCTTGTCATCTGGTCCCCTAAGGTCAATTGGTCTGGGAGTGATCGAACCCAAATCCTTCTATAGAACCAGATCGAAAGTCATGTTTTACTGGTATGAATGGGTTTAGGATGTGTCGATGTAGCCTTTCTGATCTGGGAAAGTAAGTTGCAAGGGGTGCTTGACACCTAGTCCCCTAAGACCAACTGGTCTGGGAGCGGCTGACCCAAATCCTACAATAGGGTCAGATAGAAAGTTACGTTTACGGTATGTTCTTTACTTACCAAACTTTTTGATTAAAAAGATGCCAATGTGCACAATGCTAAAAGATGCCAATGAGCACACATCTCATGATACTTGGTGATATATTTGAGTTGCGATAAACCTATAAATTTATGAAAATCTTAAATTTTGATGGCTTAGTGTGAGTACATGCAAAGTTTTCTATTATGTTTTTTAGAATTGCATTTTCTTGAAGATAATCGAAGTTCGCATGCGAGCACACTGATTAGATTGATGAAAGTTTTTGAAACTGAACATGTTTTAACTTGATATGCAATGACACTTGTATTTGTATCCAACAACATATATTTGATTTCATTTGATAGATAACTGTGTAATACTTTTCTAAGTAAAATTTAATTTGTTTTGTGTTTAAATTTTTATATATTTAGTTGTTTCAAAATACATATTCAGTATAGTTTTCTTTCTACATTGGTGTTTCAGTTCTTGTGTTCTCATATATTTGTTTTAAATGGGTTTGTGCATTATTCAAGGGGGAGTGAATAAGGAAAATTTTCTGAAAGATCATATCTGTTTTCGAGGGGGAGTACCTGATTTTCTTTACAAATTCTAACTTGAATTGTCATATTTAGTGCATTTGTGTAGGGGGAGTCAAAGTGCTTAACAGGTAAAAATTTTCTGAGTTCCAAGTCATATTTGCGCCAACAGTTGGTAGAGCAAAACTTAGATTTGCGCCAACAGCTTCTAGCGCAAAACAAGCTTTGCGCATCCTTCAGCTAGCTCAAAACTAACTTTGCGCTTCCTTCTGCTAGCGCAAAACTAAGTTTGCGCCACCAACAGTTAGCGCAAACCTTCCCTTTTTCTTCCTTTACTCTGATTTTGCAGATCTTAAGTTGTCTCGTCTCCAACATTTGCATGACCAAGTTGATTCAGATCATCAAGGTCATGAGGGGGAGAAGTTAAAGAGACAAAGAGTTCAAATGTTTATCAGCTGATCAAGATTCGCTCAAGATTCTATTTCTTCAACTATAATTGTCTTTTTGTTGTTCTTGCTCCGATCATCACAGTTCATTCAAGTTCATTTAAAAGAGGTGTGTCGTCTAGAGCACAAGTTGATGAACCAACTGTTCTTTCAAGCTTATTACATACTGGTCAAGACTTGCCAAGGCAGCAAAAGCAACTGAGATTAAAAGATGTTGAGAAGAATTTTTTTTAAGTCAAGAAGTTTCGCTAAGTCGCTTAGATGGTCCGAGTTGATTTAGAAGATGAATATTGAAGACCACAGCACCAATGATTACTAAGGAGGAGATTGTTAAGTCTGATTTTATAGTAATCATTGTATTTATAGGCTTGGTTTTATACTGTGTTTAGTGTGGTATTATGTGTTGTATTTGCCAAGGGTATTTAAGTCCCTTGTGGCTTTGGTTGTTGTAAGGAACCTAATGCATACTCAATATTATTCTACTTTGCGCTTCCAATCTTTCTCTCTCTACTTTCTCTCTCTAAAGATTTAGTGATCTTGGGATTATCAGAACATTAGATGTGTTCTTTCGTTTTTCTGTTTCCTTGGCTTCATCCTCTTTTGACAGTCCAGTCCAGAAGACTTTGAGCCCAGGGATTCGTCGAGCTAGTTTCATAAATGTAAAATCATAAAGTGCAGGCACTTCAGATTTAGCATTTTTAAGGTAATGAGGATTCTCGTATCCGAGTCCCCAACTCTCTATTTCCTCTTTGGGTTGGTTCAGATGAATGGTTTGTTCAGTTTGACCCATTTTGTATAACTTCTCTTCCAAAGCTTTTAATTTTGCAAGTAAAGATTCGTTTTCTTTGGAACACAAAGAATACATTTTCGTAAGCTCTTTGAAATCAAACTCACTTTTTCTCAATTTAAAATTTGTTTCAGTTATTTCTTTGAGAATTATTGTCTTTTCTTTAGCGCAGTTATCAAAGTTTTTATGCATTGTCTCAATCAATACTTTCTTCTCAGCAATATCCTCGCTAAGTTTCTGTATTGATTGGTTTTTGTCATTGATAAAAACTTTTTCTCGCTTAAGCTTCGACTCTAACTCTTCGAGTTTAGTCAACATGGCATGCATTTGATTTAAGAAATTTGAATGAATTAAATCACATACCTCATTTTCCTCATCATCAGAATCAGCTTCAGCTTCTGATTCCTGCTTGCCCATTAAGCACATGTGAGTTGTTTCATCCTCCTCTTCATTCTCATCTTCTGATTGATCAAGCCAGTACTCATCTTATGCCATCAATGCCTTTCCATCCTCCAGTTGCTTGGCTAGAATCATTTTATTCTTGTAGTAGTCTGAGTTTCTGACTTTGGGTCTTCGGCAGTCTCTGGCAAAGTGACCTATTTTGCCATAGTTGTAGCATGTTGGAGGTTCTGACTGACTGGATCCTTCAGCTTGATACCTTCTCTCTTCCGGCTTCCTTTCCTCTATTCTCTTTCCTTCAAAGCTCTTTCCTTCAACCCTCTCCTTGTGAACATAGTTGTTTGGACCAGAAGAATACCTCTGACTGTTTGAACTTGGCTTCTTGTAGAACTTCTTCTGAAAAGCCTTAGTCAGCATAAGCATTGCCTGCTTTAGTTGTTCACAGTCGTCTGAGTCAGAGTTCGCTTCATTTTCAACCTCATCTGATTCAGACATAAGCATCTTCTTTTTCTTCTTTTTCACAACAAGAGCAACTGAGTCAGCAACTCTTCTCACCCTATTTCTTTTCATCCACCTCTTCTTCATTTTATTTGAGGGTTTCATAAACCTCATCAAGTGGAATCTCGTTTAGATCCTTGATTTGCTTCATTTGTCTGGCGAACCTCTTCCATTCAGGCTGGAAAATGCTTAGGAATTTGACATTCAGCTCTATTTGCGATTTATTGACCTTGTTCTTGCTTAGATCATTCAGCAAGGTCACAAACCTGTCATAAGTTTTTGCTAGTGTTTCTCCAACTCTGCCTTCGAATTCTTCATAGTTGTTTAGGTAGTTGGATATCTTCAGTTGGTTTCCAACTTTTGATCCTAGCATCATCTTCTCTAGCTGATCCTACATATGTTTGCCTGAGGCCTTATAGTTGTCTATCATCACATATATTTCATTTGGAATGCCTTGAAGAATATAAGACTTTGCTAATCTATCACCTTTTTCTCTTTTAAGGTTATCACCTTCTAGTTCATGATACTTAAGTTCAAACTCTGTTGCCACAGTTCCCTCCGTACGAGTCTCATAAACTGATGCCATAACTCCCTCTTCTATCGATTTTCTGATGAATTCACCCAACTCATTTCTTTCAATGAAGTCCATGAATCGATCTTTCCACTGTTCATACTCTCCCCTGAAGAGTACTGGTGGCTTTGAGTCAGTTTCGATTGCTAGAGCTTCTCTTGAAGTCATTCTGATTTAAAAAGACCAAGTCTGGTACTGGCGCAAAAGGAAGGTTGCGCGAGGTTTGTGTGGCACGAAGTAATACTTTGCGCTAGTAGAGGTTGGCGCAAAAGATGGTTTGCGCTACAAGGAGTTGGCGCAAAAATCAACTTTGCGTTATGAGGTGATGGTGCAAAAGTGACTTCGAACAAAGTTTGCGTTCTGAGTTTTGCGCGAGATGCAGGTGGCGCAATCTGAGGTTTGCGCGAGTCAAAGGTTGCGCGAAAGAACTTTTGCGCGAGATGTTGATGGCACAAAAGCTAACTTTGCGCTAAAAGTTGTTGGCGCAAAGTGGAGATGCTCGCCCGGTGTGTGAAAAGCGCAAAGGTAGATTTGCGTGACTCGAAGCTGGCGCAAAAGAAGTTTTGCGCGAACAGCGTGTGGCGCAAAAGAAGAGTTTGTGCGAACTGAACGTGACGCAAGACTCTCTATGAACTGGCGCAAATCTACAACTCTCGCGAGTTCGTCCCTGTGCTTCGAAAAAATCGACTCTGATCGCACAAATAACCCTGTTTGACAACGATTAGCAGTCCCAAATTCTAACAAATGACCACAATCACTTCTAGAACAAATTTCTAGCCTTTTAACTCAATAAAAATCACTTTTTTAAAATAAGATCGATGGAACGGTGAGTTTTTGAACTCGAGAACTCAGACACAAAAATCACGAAATTGAAATCGATTAAAGCTCTATAATGAAATTAAACAACACCCAAACGATCTAGACCACAAATCGATCACAATCTGATCGATTTCAACTCCTAAAACACACTTAAACTTGAAAATGATTTTGAAATGAAGAACACAGAGTCGTTCTTTTAAAAACTTGATTTGAATCTGATTTCAGGCTCTGATACCAATTGTCGGTCCACAATATTATCAAGTTCTTATGAAAACAACGACACAAATGATTTACCAACCTGTTTGATTAATAACAAAGATTACAATGGTTGATGTTTGTTCGGTTTGAAGCTCTTGACTTTTTCTTTCTGATTTACACGGTGAGTGTGTGTGTTGAAATGTGATCTGATATCTTAGCTTCTCTAACACACTAACATAATATCTAAAATATAATATCTAACTAATATCTAATAACTTAGATATTTAGAAATAATAATAAAATACTAAAAACTAAACTTTGACATTTTATTACAAACGACATTAGACTTATATTAAGAGTTGACTTTCCGGCTTTAGCTTTATATTGGATCTTCAGATTGGATGATCTTGTATCCAATAGATCTGTGCGCTAACAACCGTGATAGGAACTAAATGGGTATTCAAAAACAAGAAGGATGAAGATGGTATTGTCATAAGAAATAAAGCAAGACTTGTTACCAAAGGTTACCGGCAAGAGGAAGGCATAGACTACGACGAGACATATGCTCCAGTAGCGCGTATAAAGGCAATTCGCATGATTCTAGCCTACGCAGCTCACAAGAACTTCACAGTCTATCAAATGGATGTGAAGACTGCTTTCTGAATGGCATTCTTAAGGAGGAAGTCTACGTGTCTCAGCCAGAAGGGTTTGTAAATCCAGATAAACCAAATCACGTCTACATCTTGGATAAAGCCTTATATGGTTTGAAACAAGCCCCTCGCGCATGGTATGATGTTCTATCTAACTTCTTGGTCATGTCAGGTTTTTTGAAAGGTAAAGTTCATACCACTTTGTTTATTAAAAAGGAGAAAGTTGATATCATACTTATTCAAATATATGTAGATGATATTATATTTGGTTCTACAAATCCTAAATACTGTAAGAACTTTTCAAACCTTATGGTGTCACGTTTTCAAATGAGTATGATGGGAGAGAAGAATTTCTTTCTCGGATTACAAGTAAAATAGTTTTCAACGGGTATTTTCATTAACCAATCTAAGTACATTTTTGATATTTTTCGGAAATTCAAAATTGAAAATTGCAAAACTATTGGAACCCCAATGGCACCAGGTACTAAGATTAACACTAATTCTTCAGGAAAAAGTGTTGATGTTAGGACTTATAGAGGTATGATAGGGTCTTTAATGTATCTTACTTCAAGTAGACCAGATATAATGTTTTCAACATGCTTGTGTGCACGATATCAGGCTGATCCTAAAGAATCCCATTTGGCTGCTGTCAAACGGATCTTTAGATATCTGAAGGGGACTACAGATCTTGGTCTGTGGTATCCTAAAGATACAGGATTTCAACTGACTGCTTATTCAGATGCAGATCATGCTGGGTGCATGTTGGATAGGAAGAGCACTTCAGGTCACATTCAATTCCTTGGAGACAAGCTCGTTAGCTGGGCGTCAAAGAAACAATTATTCGTTTCCACATCAACTGCTGAAGCAGAGTATGTAGTTGCTGTAAGTTGCTACTCTCAAGTCTTGTGGATGCGAACACAACTTTGAGATTATGGATTCAAGTTTGATAAAATACCGATTTATTGTGACTCAAAGAGTGCTATCGCCATATCAGCTAATCTTGTACAACAAACTAAAACAAAGCACATTGATGTCAGGTATCATTTTATAAAAGATAATGTAGAAAAAGGTACAATAGAACTTTACCTTGTAAAAACTGATTATCAACTTGTAGATTTGTTTACCAAAGCTTTAGATGAAAAGAGCTTTAATTTTCTTGTATCTAAGCTTGGTATGCTAAATCTCAAGGTCTAATCAGTAATTACCTATTGAAGTTTCTTTTATTGTCATTTTTCTTCATTTCTTTATCATTATTTCTGAAAGGATATCTGCAATTTAACGTGTTGTTTATGTTCTCAGGGGGAGTGAGACAAGCTTATAAGATGATCAATATTATTCTGAGGGGGAGTTTATAGAATTTTAATGCTAAATTTTGCTGATGAATGAATTTAGGGGAGTTTATGCGTACAACAAAAGGAGTAAGGATATGACTTCTGATTATTTCAAATCAGAACTTGTACTATAATCGTTTTACTGCTTTATGTCTTTTATTTTGAATAAATTTGTGAATAAAGTTGCTTTGACTTGACTTTGAGACTTGTGCAGAATGAGAGAAGCTATCAAGATCATATCTTTATGACTTCAACTGACTTCATGAGATTTAAGACTACACAAAAAGGTTAATTTCTTATCTTAATCTCATATATGGTTGAAAGAATGATAACTTTCAATCATAGAAAACATGTTCTTAAATGTTCAAACCACTTCCCGATTCTTAAACAGATTTCATGAATTGGAAGTGTGCTTTTAAATGTTTTCATTTTATTTGTACTTAAATGATTACAAACCGTGTGTTTCCAAAGATAAGTACTTGTGTCTTGTCTTTTCTATATACTTTCAAGTATTCATATACACCAGTTTGATTTATTATTCAAATTGTTCTTACCATGTCTCAAATTTGAAACATATTTTTCGATGGTAAGACACCCTGCTTGTACCTCAAAGAATTTTTTAGTGTAATTTCATTTCTAAACGTTCATTTCAAGAATGTCTATATTTTGATTCATATAGACAATATCCATTATTCTTGACCATAAGCTTTGAGTGTTATATCATTCATTTCTGATCATTTTTCATACAATGTCAAATTTTCAAACAAGTCTCTTGCATTCATATTCATTCATTCAATTTACTTGTTTTGAAAATACTTCAATGTTTTAAAATGCTCATATCTGCATGACTATATTCTGAGCATATACATTTATCTGACTTGTATTCGAGCTTTAACTGATAAAGTTAAACCATATTGAGCAACATTTCCTTTATAGGAAATATGGGTTCTTTGTGCTAGGACTTAAATGAACTTCTATGGATTCATGATTACTAGTGTCTCCTACCCAAGAAGTTATTCCATAGAGATTGAGTGTGAGGAGTCTAAAAGAAATGAGTGTGGGTTGTGTGTTGAGGTAAAATGGAAATGAGAGTTTGGTTAGATGTGAGCTTATTGAATTAAAAGAAAGAGGGTCTGAGAACAGAGTAAAAGAATATCAAACTCTGCACCAATTACTTTTTGAGCCGGGCAGCCACATTACTAATGTTTCACAATTTTTTTTTTGGTGAATGTTATTGAAACAGGCAACTAGCCCATGCCAACTCTTGTTAAAAACCCCACCAGCTACTCATTTTCTTCTTAAAAAGAAAGTGTTTCATATTTTTAGGGGACGCAACATATAATCTATCTGGTTTTCATTTGGAAAATCTGGATATTGAAAAAGAAGGAAGTCTGCCCCACCTTCGCACTTCAATCATGCACATTGAGTCTGTGTTTATCTACTGTTGTCTCAGTGGTTTACACAATGTTGTGCCTTATAAAAGCAATCATCATATGCTTAATTCTTTCTACACATGCACGAAACACAAGGAATTTGTTTTCTTGTCATAACATTCATAGAAATTTTCTTTGTGGTGTTTCAATGATTGGATGGAAGCCCTGGGGGAGTGAATATCAAAAAGCTCATTTCCTATGTGTATTCGTTACACACAGTGACTTAGTGTTACTGACAGGCATTTTAACTGATTCATTTGTTGATTCAGGAGTTACACGAATATTTTGTCTGGATTTGAAAAGATCTATATGGATACATTGTTCGAATTGGCAAAGGATCAGAGGCTCAGCTTGACAGATCAGTGGTCAGAACAGAATTTCGAAGACATTTCTTGATAAAAGTTTTGATGATATCGATGCTCTATTCATCAAAAAGGGGGAGATGAATTACAGAAATGTCCGGATCAGAAATTTCAAAGATTTGAAAGTTTGGAAAATATTTGAAGAAGATAGAGTACAAAGATTGAAAGTTTGGAAGATTTTTTCAAGCAAAGTCAAAGATGTTTAAAGATGTACTGATTTTCAGAAATTTTCTTTGATGATTATTTGCTGAAGCAAGTTGAGTTAAATCTGAAGATAATTTCTTTCTAAAGTCTGAAAGAGTCTTGTGATGATTCTGAAGAGATTATTGAAGATTGTTGGTATTTCTTGAAGATAAACTTTGAGGAGATTAAAGTTAAAGATCAACCAAAAGAGGAAGATTGTACTCAGATTGAGCTTAAAGGTAAGATTTGAAGTTCTCTAATGTAATCAAAGGTGGAGATTGTTTTGATAAATCTTTTAAAGATGATCTTGAATCCAAAGGGGGAGATTGTTAGAGCAGAAATATGTTGGATACAAGATCATGAAGACTGAAGGTCAAAGTACAAGAAGTCAAAGCTGAGAAAGTCAACTCTCATTAAAAGTCAAAGTCTTTGTAATAAAATGTCAAAGTCAAAGTTCTTGTATTTGTTTGTTTCCTTTGTTATTTGTAGTTGGTATAATTACCTTTCATTTGATGTTTAATAGATAGATGACTAGAGAAGGAGTTTGAATACGTAGAGAGAGTTTTTAGAGAGAGAAACAGAATCTTAGAGAGAGAAAGAGGTTGTAATCGTTTGCGAATTGAAATTGAAATAAACAGGTAATTGATTATAATTTTTTGTTTGAATAATTGCAATAGGAATATTGATTCTAGGACACACACTGAGCCTCTTCGATCTGGGTCCTTGCTTTTCTCGGGTATCACCTACCCGGATCATCATCTAACCTGGCTCGAGATTTCACCCGGTTCATCATCTAACCCAGTCCCCTTCCCCAATCCCGGGTGCTCTCATCCGGAACCAATCTACACCAGGGTGGCCTCCTTATCTGGGTGATCCCGTCCGAGGCCAACTCTCGGGTGACCTCCTTATCCGGGTTGCCCTCCTTTCCTAAACCGTTTCCTGATTCTAAACTCGGGTGATACCCAAACTCGGGTCCCCCTCTTCCGATTCAATCTGGGCCGACACGTCGACTCCCGGCTCACTCGTACCTAGACCAGCTCAAAATAATTCCCCCGGACCCGTAAGCACTCCCGAATCACCCGACTCAACTTGGACCCGGTTGCCTCCATGTTGTCTGCGACCCGAATCCTCTGTCCGGATCTTTGGTCATCTGTGTTTAGTTTTTTTTTGTCAAATTCTCGTCCAGATTAGAGTCTTATGAAATCCTCATCATAGAGTATTCTTCCTTTTATTTAACCTTTCTTGAATCAAATCGCGATCGCCTTACGATCAATTGCAAGTGATTGAACGATGTCTACTCGTAAGGCTTTAGCCATGGGTACGGACACTAGACCTTCCATCCTATTCATAGGTGAATATCCTCAGTAGCGGGATAGATTTCTTGATTTCATTGCAAGGCATGATCTTGGAGAGGAGATTCTCGCTTCTCTCGCAGAAGGTCCTGGAGTGTTCTACACCGGAACACCTCCCCTACTGAATGCGGATCCACCTAGACCAGCAGGCATGAAAGTGAAGAAAAAAGAGAAATACTTAGATTAAGAGAAGAAATGGGCTAAAGGTGATCAACTCGCCAAATCCTACCTACTTCAGAGTCTTCCAAATGACATCTACACTACCATTGACAGCTACAAAGAAACTGCCAAAGGTATGTGGGAACAGATAGAGAAGATGATGATGGGAACCAAAGTTGGAAATCAACTGAAAGTTACAAACTGCATCAACAGTTATGAAGACTTCAAGGCCAGGGAAGGAGAATCACTGGAATAGACGTATGATCGGTTATGTCTCCTGTTAAACGAACTCAGTAAGAACAAGATCCACAGAACGTTCATTAAGAACAACATCAAGTTTCTCAACAACCTGCGGCCAGAATGGAAACGTTTCACCTCTCTGATAAGGCAAAACAAGGCCTTGTCTGAAATAGGATAGCACGAGGTGTAGGAGATACTGAAGCAAAACGAAGAAGAGGTGCTGGAACTTGTTGAGGCAAACAGAAAAGTGGAGAAACCGACTAATTCTCTTGCACTCATTTATGATAAAAGGGAAAGAGGATCATCTCGAATGTCAAGGAAAGAAAGGGGTCCTAAAATCAGTGGAAGAAGATGATGAAAGTGACGTAGATCCAGAACTTCAAGACATCAAGCAAGTCATGTTGTTCCTAACCAAGGCCGTTCAGAAGAAGTTCTTCAAGCGCTCTACTCCCAACAATCAGCGGTACACCACAGGGGGTAAACATTATGAGCACAAGGACAAGTACGAGGAAAAGAAGCGGGTTGATGTAAAAAGGCCAAGTGAGACTAAGCCGGAAATCAAGGGAACTAATGAGCCATCTAAGTGTTACAATTATGGAAAGACAGACCACTTTGCTCGAGAATGTCGGAAACCAGTAGTCAGAAATTCAGAGTATTACAAGAACAAAATGCTCATTGCCAAGCAAAAGAAAGTTGGGAGAGCACTGTTAGCTGAAGATGATCACGGGTTGACTCTCACCGATGATGAAGAAGAAGAAGATGCACATGCCCACCTATGTTTCATGAAAAGAATTCTGAGGCATACAACTCAGACAACGATGATCATGCATCACAATCTTCTGAAGATGGTTCTGAGGTAAGTTCTTCTACTTATACTGATTTACTTAATCATATGCAAATAATTATGCTTAAGCTACAAGATCTAACAGATCGTTTAAAAGGTGAACAAGCCCTTGTTTCCAAACTAGAAGCACGTTTACAAAATAATGATAAAGTTCTTACATAAGTAAAAGGTGAATGTGTTTATGATCTAAGTTGGGCAAAGAGCTTGCAAAAAGAGAAAACAAAACTCACTGAAAGTAACAAGGCTTTAAATGAACAAATATCAGATCTAGCAGCTAAGCTGAAAAAGTCTGAAAGTGAGACTGTAGAGTACGTAAATAAATATGAGTTTGCCTTAGTTCAAAGGAATGATTTACTTGATAAATTAAAAGATCTTGAACACAAAAATGTACACACACGGACAAACTGATCACACCATTCCTTTGAACCTAAAAGATACAAAGGCTCTGTTTATAAATGGGTGCCTAAATTTGGTGCTTCTCCTAACACAAAATGACCCATTTACGAATGGGTACCTAAACCTCGCTAATCGGTTTTGCAGGACAGTCAGGTGTGGTATTTAGATTATGGTTGCTCCAAACACATGACTGGAATAAAGGAGTTGTTGTCAAACTTCACCGACAAGTATTATGGCATAGTTCGATTTGGCAACGATCACTTCTCACTGATTATGGGTTATGGGGATATTATGCGAGATAGCATCACGATCAAGAAGGTTTCATATGTGGAAGCACTAAGACACAATCTATTTAGCATCGGTCAGTTTTGTGATAAGAATCTGGAGGTTAACTTCAAAGTTAGACGATGTAATATTCGCACAGATGATGGCACAGAACTCTTGGTAGGAAGACGATGGTCCAACCTATACACCATTAACTTGACATCCGTAAAGACTGATAAGGTTATCTGCCTCTTGTCCAAAGCCTCCCTACAACAGAATTGGCTCTGGCATCATCGACTGTCTCACCTGAACTTCAAGAATATCAACAAATTAGTTGTCGGAGGGTTAGTCAAAGGATTGCCGAAACTCAAATTTGAAAAGGAACATCTCCGTGCGGCCTGTGAGATGGGTAAGATGAAGAAAGCTTCACATAAACCGAAGGTAGTACCAAGCTCAACGAGATCCTTCGAGTTGATTCATATGGATCTTTGTTGCTCGATGCGCATCTATACCATAAATGGCAAGAAATAAGTTCTTGTCATGGTAGACGACTTCTTGAGTTATACATGGGTCAAGTTTCTCCAAACCAAAAGATGAAACTCCCGAGCTTATCATTGCTTTTCTGAAAAGTGTGCAAGTCAATCTGCAATTGACGGCACAATCCATTAGAACCGACAATGGAATCGAGTTCAACAATAGGGTGTTGAGTACATATCTCGAGTCTATCAGCATCACTCACACCTACTCGACAACTCGCACTCCCCAGCAGAACGGAGTCATTGAAAGATGAAACCATACACTCGTTGAAGTTGCTCGTACTATATTCACACAATCGAAGCTCCCTTTGTTTCTTTAGGACGAAGCCGTAGCTACTGCATGCTTCACCCAAAACCGATTCATTGTCAACAAACGGTTTGGAAAGACTCCATATGAAATCATAAACAACTGTGTCCCTAACATAAAATTCTTTCATGCTTTTGGATGCAGGTGTTTTGTACTGAATGATAAGTAGGATCTCAGAAAGTTCAATCCCAAAGCCGAAGAAGGTATCTTCATCGGCTACTCATCTGAATCTGTTGCCTACAAAGTCTACATCGAAAGGTCCAAAGCTGTCACAGAGAGTGTTAACGTCACTTTCGACGAATTAGAAGATTTTTCTTCTGAACACCTCAGTTCAGAACCCGCGCTAACAGGTGTTCTAGCTTTGGATCATCAACCTCCCTCACCAAATCATGTGTCCTCATCGCAGCCACAGTCGAATGATTTGGATTTACTATTTCAACACTTTTATGATAAATATTTTGGTTCCTCTAAGCTAACTACTTCTGTCTCAAACAAGGTCGATAGAGTAGGAACTGAGGAATCAACCACACAAGTTGACCCACCGATCCCTATCCCCTCTTCTGAAGAACCAAAGTCCTCCACTCCTACAGTTGATTCTGCTGGTGCCGGGACATCGACCTCTACTGAACGATCCACCGAAACAAGGTCCCCTAAAGATCCGAGTGTACCCTCCTCTTCAATCGTCACCCTATAACAACCAACCTCTGCACCAGCACAAACTCCTCCCTCTGTGAACTTAGAGTCCGCCCCATCTGGTTCACAACCAACACTTGAATTAGTTCAAGACATTCTATCGGGAAACTATGTCGACCCTACACCTGATCAGAACAACTATCAACTGCTTCCGCACTCACATCGTTGGACGAATGACTACCTACTACACCAGATCATTAGCGATCCAAATACCCAAGTTCAAACATGGTCTGTGTCCGCCAGTGACTGCTTGTTCTTCGTCTTTCTGAGAAAGATAGAACCGTTGACAGTTTTTGAAGCCCTTGAGGATCCCGACTGGATTGTCGCTATGTAGAAAGAGCTGAACCAGTTTGAAAGCTTAAAAGTGTGGCGACTCATACCCCGGCGTCGCAACATCACCATCATTGGAACGAAGTAGATATTCAAGAACAAAAGAGATGAAGATGGAATAGTTGTTCGCAATAAGGCACGACTTGTGGCTAGAGGCTATAGATAACAATAGGGCATTGACTATGATGAGACATTTGCAGCAGTTGCATGGATAAAGGCGATATAGATGTTCCTGGCATACGCAACGCACAAGAACTTCACAGTCTTTCAAATGAACGTGAAGAAGACCTTCTTAAATGGCATCCTGAAAGAAGAGGTGTACGTCTCTCAACCGGAAGGATTTGTGGATCCAGATAAGCCAATCATGTCTACCGACTAGACACAGCATTTTACGGTCTCAAGCAAGCACCTAGAGCCTGGTATGATGTTTTGTCTCAATTCTTAGTCAAGTTGGGCTTCTCGAAAGGTAAGATCGACACCACTCTTTTTATAAAGAAAGAAAAGGATAATATCATACTCATACATATTTATGTAGATGATATTATATTTCGCACTACGAACCTGCAATATTGTAAGAATATATCTGCCTTAATGATGTCTAAGTTCTAAATGAGTATGATGGGAGAAATGAACTTTTTTCTTGAACTTCAGGTAAAACAACTCTCAACTAGCATTTTTATCAACCAGTCCAAATATATTTTAGATTTTTTGAAGAAATACAAGTTGGAAAATAGTTCTCCCATGAAAACTCCTATGGCACCAGGGTCTAAGCTACACTTTGATCCTGACGGAAAGGAAGTAGATCTCAAGACCTATAGAGGCATCATAGGTTATTTATGTTAGAATTTATTCATGTATTATGAAGCATGTGTCTGCATAAACATTGATAGTTATATTTTGTTGCATTTTGTGTATTCTAACATATGGTCATTTGATTATTAGGCTTAAAGCTCGGTTTTCGTCTGTGTAGGGTCATGAGGAAATTAGTCCGGCTTTAATAACATAATGCGGCACTTTGGTGTGAGTTGCATTTATTGCACATTATTTTCGAGAGTACGTATTTTGAGCACGTGTGTCATTCATTTAGGGCTATGTGTTTAGACTGTAATGCATTAGATCTATAGATATGTAAGTCAGTCATATTTAAGGATGAGGAGTCTTGATGCTCTCACCTTAGGAATTATGTCGTGTTGGCATTGTCGTTATCCTGGTTGTTTTGCAGAGAGGAACCTGTATGGGTTGTACTTCGGGACCATGGGTTTTGTGATTTGGTGCTCTAATTCTTGTGCACGAGGGTTAGACATCATGAGTTATCAAGTAAGGAGCTGAATCTCCTATCTTAAATGCTAGAGAGTAGGCACTAGGGGTCTAATGAGTACCCTGAGGATGAAACATCACTAGAGAACGAACAGGCAATAAGATCGTGTATCCTTGAGGTGTAGTTCGACGGAGCAGGAAATAGGGGATACGGTGTTTTTAGGATTTGAAATATAGTCTGACTAGAGGTGTAGCTCGGCAGAGCAGGAAATAGGGGATACGGTGTTTTTAGGATTTGAAATACAGTCTGACTAGAGGTGTAGCTCGGCAGAGCAGGAAATACTGTTACGATCTGAGGTGTAGTTCGACAACATGGCTATGTGGCTTAACTTTGTGTTCCACCACATACAATGGAATCAGGTCTCCCCCGTCACCAGAAGGTGTTATTTGGGTATTAAATGGTATTATTTTATTATCCATGTTTTTGGTGACATTTTGTATATACGAATATTATTCATGATTTATGGGTCGAGTATTATGCCCTCCCGTGTTTGGGTGTTTTGGGAAATAAAGTCTTATCCGCAATTTTATAAATTGGGTGTTTAATTACTATTCACGTTTTTGGTTAGTTTAAGGTTGAAGTTTCTTTACAAAGGAATGTCTATGTTAGGATACTTGTCTTTAAAGGTGTGTGTTATTGGAAAATGAGTCGTCTAATATTTCAATTAAAACATTCTGAAAGATTATGATTTAAACTGCATTCCTTCCTTTAACAAATATATTTGTTCATGTTGAAAACTCTTGAACTCACTAGGCATTAGCCTAACCTTTTTATTTATCGGCATGTGCATCAGGTTTGGTTGAGGATTGTTGCTAGCGACTTCGTGGTGAGATAAGTGCTAGTCCTGTGCACGAGAGAGTTGCTTGGTGAAGCCTTCCACACTTTTGGTGATAGCAACTATTATTGGGTTGTAGTAACACCCGACTTTGATTTGTCTTTATACAAGACTCGACCTATTATCTATTGAAGTTCAATCTAGAATTCCAATTTAGGTGACTCAAGTGACGATTAGTAGAATAGATTTTATATCTATTTGATGTATATTTGAAAATTTTAAATTAGTTGCTCTTTACAAATTTGAGGGTGTTACAAGTTGGTATCAGATCCTAAGTTTGAGAGATTTAGGTATTGATTTCGGATACCTAGACTCAAACTAGCGCCCTTTTAAGAGATGAATATGAGATTACACGATTAGGCATTATGAGATAAGATATTTTGAGGATTGATAGAGACACTAGAATCAGGAATCACGACGAAGGTAACAAGGATAACCATGTACGGTACGTTCATAATTGCACCTAGCCAGTGTCATGGTGAACTTACATGTCACATGTGCGTACTTGAATCGTCTTATTATGGTGACCGATGGGGTAGTCGACGAATTATTGAGGAGTAGTAGCCAGAACAAGCCAATGCTTATAGCATTGTCACTTTGAGTGACAATTAAAAATGATGATTGCATTAAGTGGACCGTTTTGGGTCGGAATTTTTGGGTGGATTAGAACTATAGACTTATGGAATCAACATTGTTCGGGGAGAAATTGTAAGATGGTTGGATGAAACATTCGATTATTGTTTTAAGATGTTTAAGCATCCGGATGACAATAGTATGAGACTGAGGAGCGTGATTTTGAGACGTTGAGTGCCGACCAAATTAATGCACGAAATTTATTTCTAAAATAAGTTTGCAGCAATTATTTCTCATGTTTCCCGCATCATAAAGTGAGTATATTATAAAATCTTGGTAAAATGTTTAGCACGCACCAGATTTTAAACCGTGAGTTTAAACATGCATGAAATTGTTTTATTGCACGTGGTTGCAAAATTTTATTGAAAATCTCTATATCCCCGTTTCTTGTCTAACGCTATTTTCGGATATTGTAAGGTCCGTGTTTTAATGTTATTTGGGGGAATTAGGTAAGTAACTGCGAAATTATAACCTTGACATTTGATCTCCTCCACGTATGTTAAGGTTTTAAAGGAAAAGTTATTCCCACGTCTTGCGTCTGAGTTTTCTTAGGAATTTTAGTCTGCACGAGTTTTGTCGAGTTTTATAGGGTATTATTTTACAACGTTATTCGACACGTGAGTGAGCTTTGAAATGCCTGCGTTTTAATTATGTTACGTGTAAATTCATGAGTTTATTAAGCGTTATGGCTCATGCAAGTTTTGTTGGAAAGTGTCACTTTATATCACGATGCGATGAAAGAGAATTTTTGAAAACGTGACACTTTGGTAATAACCTAGTATTATGATATTTGATTGTGGTAAACTAAAGTTTTGGCTCCATTTGATTTTAGGTGTCGTTGAGTTTCATTGAGTTTTATGGAATTTTGCTGAGTCTTATGGAGTTCTATTTTCTGACATTTTTGCGTCGCAAAATTGAATTTTGAAACATGTATACTGAATTATTGTGTGCATTAACTTTCGGGTTGTTGTTTAACATTATTGTCTCATGCAAGTTTTGTACGTGTCATTTCGCAACCACACGAGGCATATTGAGAGTCTTCATATTGCATAGTCGCGCTTTTGGGTTTTATACAAGGGTATTTTGTGTTGAACTTTTACTTTGAACACTTTTAGGTTGGTGGGTTTTACTGTTATTGTGTCGCGCAATGCATTTTATTGGTCTATTGGTATGCATGACTTGGTGGCCACTATTTTGGAGCAAAGAATGTCTTGTTTGTGCGACTTAAATGTTTGAAGTCGATTTAAATTATTTTACGATGCGACCAAATCTCATGCATCAATCGTTTTACTAAGTTTGGGAAATAAACTAATGTATGTGTAGCCTGTTGAAATTGTATTTCATGACATTTCATGGTTAAAAAGGAGAATGTGGATCATGAAATTGTGGAGTTCCTCTTTTGGCAGTTTGTATAAACACATATTTCATATTATATTGGTGCAGAAAAATTATTTTACGCACATGGCATAGATTAATGCATACTAGGACCATAGCGGTCCATTTGAAAAGTTGTTACGTCTTTCTGTGATTGTCATTATTAGCGTGAGTACTGATCAAATGTTTTTCGAAATAGTTTTATGTGGGCAGCATTTGTGATCACTTTGCAAAACTATCGAGTAAACGGTAGTGGATTTTACACGTACGATTAATTGTTATAAAGCTTTTGCGTTTAAAAGTTTTACAAAATTCCAAATTGGTATATTAATCTGAAAACCTTGAACTCATTAGGGCTATAGATTTAAACCCCTATCGTGAAAGGACTTGTAATAAGGGACTAGAGACGCCCTTGGGAATCGAACTACGAATGATCTACATGGTTGACAGATTTGAATTGTGGGAATACAACCTCTTGAGGTCAGACCAGGTATGATTGTTTGAGGTGGTAGATCTATATTTTTATCCCAGCTAGGCAAGTGGTGACCTTCCCTCTTGGTAAATTTCTGGTTGAAACCCTGTGATATTATTCGCATATGGTTGGACTTAATTTGATGGTTTGCTTGCTCGCTCGATACCATGATAGATGTTGGTAGTGTATCACCTTAATTAGCCTTTGGGAATAAAGGAAATATAGTGGTTCGCCTGTTAGAGATGTCAGAGTGGAACTTTAGTGCCATGTTAGATGTCAACTTTAAATTAGATAATGCTAACCCAGAAGGAATTAATTGATGGTACACCACGTTTGCAGTGTAGTCATTTTGAGGATAGGAGTCGACTTTCGATTCGAGGACAATGACCGTTGGGGTGCTTTAGGACGTACCCGATGAATCTTGTGTGTTTGCAATTTAAGCGGTAACTGTAAGGTTGTGGATGTTAGTAATTAAGTATCAATGATTGATATTTCCTTGATATGGTAAGATTTGTAACGACCAGAGGATTGATGTTTATGTACAGAAATCGCCGAATTTGAATAAGTCAACCCCGTGGAGAACGTCTTGGCACATCCCTAGAAGGATGGCTCAACCAATCTCAAGGGAGAATGATTAAGGGATTACATAGATTCTTTGGGTCGAGTGTTGATCATCGAAGTACGGATCCAGGATCGTGTTGAACTGGCACGGATGTGTTAGAGAGAGGTTGGGGTTACAAACTGCCCTTGAGGTAGTACGTGCCACCCAAGGTTGGGAGACAACCATAGTCTTGTGGTTAAAAGCTACTTTAGAAAGTTAAGAGTTCACTCGGATATAAGTGTAATGTACCTAAGGGGACATTTGTCGTGAGTATTAGCATAATGTTTATCGTTGGTGTTCTGGAAAGTGGATTAGAGACAATCTTATATGTGGGCAACATTAAATGGGAATCTAGATTTCAATGACGAAATCTCTTTTAAGGTTGGGAGGATTGTAACACCCGTAATTTTCGGTAAGTAAAGGTCACCCGAACGTTTTGTAACTTGTAAATGGTGGGATTTTTGTTGGGAAAACATTACTTAAAGTACCTTAGAGTATCGGGAGTATCGGCATTCAAAAAGTCAAGTTTCAGAGCTTAGTACGGGCACAACTACAATGCCCGGCGACTATGACAGTGTCATAGTCGCACCTGCAAATGTAGTAGGAAGAAACAGAAGGAGAGGTGCTGAGTGCGACAATGACCAGGGCATTGTAGCCTGTCAATGTCACACAAAGGGTGTTGATTGCTAATAAATCTGATTTTTCAGCTCACTTTTGTCATTTCTCATTCCCATTTCTTCTCAAACTCTATCTAGAACAAACCTAAACATATTTGGTGATTTTGGGTCATCTTTGGCTCAAATCTTTGGGTATTATGGAGGTTAACCATCAACAAGTTAAGGATTGTAAGCTATAATCAATAGTTCATCATCTCCATCTTCATCTTCAACCTCAAGCTCCATTTTAGGGTTTTCTAGGTTTTCACCAAACCTAAGTGGTAAGTTTATCCTCTCCATTTCTAAACCCTATTATAAGATATAAATGATCCATTGATGATTTCCTAGTGTTTGATTTCTCAAATTTTGGGTTTGATGATTTTGGAGAAATTAGGTCAAAATTAGGGTTTTGATCAAATTGGGGATGTTGATGTAAAATGTTTGGGGATCGATTCTAGATGGTTGAATATGTATACTTATGGTTGGAAATTGTGAATCTAGGTTTTTGGGAGTTTTGGCTTGAAGATTCAAATTTCTTCAAAGGAGCTCAAGTTGGGGAAAATCTAGATTTAGCCTAAATCTAGCAAGGTGAGTTCAAGTTGATTTGTGAAAACGGTGTACATGCCAAAATGCCCATTTTTAAATGTTTATATATTTCACATGAAATTATTAACTGTTGAGTTATTTGATATGTTTTGATTATCTGAAGTGTTTAAGTTTATAAACTTGTAAAACACCCATTTTTGGGATTTTTGGGTATTTTGAAAATGTATCAAAAGGAAAATGTTTCGATAGCTTATTTGCATAAATAGAGATTATTTGGGAAGAATGCATTTTATGGTTGTAGGTATTATGTGTATTTTGAGTCATGGAATGTTTTCAAAATACCAGCGTGTGTGTGTCATTGGCGTTTGGTCATTCCCAACCTTACTAACATTTCAAAAGTTGTCAACCTTTTTGATTTGGGAAAAAGGATGTAACTCAAGTATTTTGTTAAGTAAATCTGTGATATTGACATTTTAATGATATAACATACGAAGGTAAATCCCTTGGAGTAATTGCATGTTTATGCGTGTTATGGGAAATGTTTGTTTTGTGTTATGGGACGTTTTGAAATAAATAATAGGATTATAAACTTGTCTGAAAAAAGGAATTGTCTCAATTTAATTTATGTTGGAATTTATTCATGTATTATGGAGCATGTGTCTGCATAAACGTTGGTCGTTATATTTTTTTGCATTTTGTGTATTCTAACATATGGTCATTTGATTTTTGGGCTTAAAGCTCGGTTTCCGTTTGTGTCGAGTATTGAGGAAATTTGTCCCACTTTAATAATGTAATGTGACACTTTGGTGGAGTTGCATTTATTGCACTTTATTTTGGAGAGTACATATTTTGAGTGCGTGTGTCATTCATTTGGGGCTATGTGTTTAGACTAAAATGCATTGGATCCATAGGCATGTATGTAAGTCATATTTAAGGGTGAGGAGTCTTGATGCTCTCACATTGGGAATTGTGCCGTGTTAGCATTGTCGTTGTCCCGGTTGTTTTGCGAAGAGGAACCTGTATGAGTTGTACTTCGGGACCATGGGTTTTGTGATTTGGTGCTCTAATTCTTGTGCACGAGGGTTAGACATCATGAGTTGTCAAGTAAGGAGATGAAGCTCCTATCTTGAATGCTAGGGAGTAGGCACTAGGGGTCGAATGAGTACCCTGAGGATGAAACTCCACTAGAGAACGAATAGGCAATAAGATCGTGTATCATTGAGGTGTAACTCGACGGAGCAGGCAATAGGGGATACGATGTTTTTATGGCTTGAATTACAGTCTGACTGGAGGTGTAGCTCGGTAGAGCAGGCAATACAGTTACGATCTAAGTTGTATTTCGACGACGTGGCTATGTGGCTTAACTTTGTGTTCCGCCATGTACAACGGAATTGGGTCTCCCCTGTCACCGGAAGGTGTTATTTGGGTATTAAATGGTATTATTTTATTATCCATGTTTTCGGTGACGTTTTGTATATACGGATTTTATTCGTGATTTATGTGTCGAGTATTATGCCCTCCCATGTTTGGGTGTTTCGGAAAATAGAGTTTTATCTACAATTTTATAAATTGGGAGTTTAATTACTATTCATGTTTTGGGTGAGTTTGTGGTTGAAGTTGATTTACAAAGGAATGTCTATGTTGCGATACTTGTCTTTAAAGGTGTATGTTATTGGAAAATGAGTCGTCTAATATTTAAAGTAAAACATTCTAAAAGATTATGATTTAAACCACATTTCTTCCTTTAACAAATATATTTGTTCATGTTGAAATCTATTAATGACCCTAATTCAAGTTCTAATTGTAAATCAATCACAGTAACAAGATGAACACGATTTACAAATCATATGTCATTGATTCAAACATCAAAGATTACAAATACTCTCTTTCTCTACCTACTTTCTCTCTCTAGAATGATATACAAAGAAACTCTTCTTTAATCTGCTCCATATCACATCACATTCTAATCTGACTTACTTACTTTGTTGTTACACACCAACACTTACAAAGACAAGACTATGTATACCACCATCTAAAACAAAGAAACAAAATACAAGAGACTTTGACTTTGACATTTATTACAAAGACTTTGACTTTCATGCTAGAGAGTTGACTTTTGAGCTTTGACTTTCTTTAACTTTCAGCTTCAGTGATTATGATCTTGTATCCAACAAATCTGTGCACTAACATTCTCCCCATTTGGATAAAGATCATCTGAAAAAGATTTTGCAATTCAACCTTCTCTCTTTAAGCTCAATTTGAATCTTCTCCCCCTTGAAATATGAAACATTTTCTTGTGAAGGAGAAAATGAGTAGCTGGTGGGGTTTTTATCAAGAGTTGGCATGGGCTAGTTGCCTGTTTCAATAATGTTCACGAAGAATTGTGAAACACTAGTAATGTAGTTGCCCAACTCAGAAAAAGTTGGTACAGAGTTTGATATTCTTTTACTATATTCTCACACCCTCTTTCTTTTAAACATTGAGCGCACATCTAACCAAACTCTCATTTTCATTTTACCTCATCACTCAACCCACACTCAGTATATTGACTCCTCACACATTCGATCACTCAAGGATTAACTTCTTGGGTAGGAAACACTGGTAACGTGAATCCATAGAAGTTTCATTTAAGAAACCCATGTTGTCCTAAAAGAACATGTTGCTCAAATGATTCAACTTTTCAGTTAAGACACAAAATATACAAGTCAGATATATGTATGCTCATAAATATAATCATGAAGATTTGAGCATTTGTAAACGTTGAAGGTATTTCAAACAAGTATATTGAAAGAATGAAATGAATACAAGAAACTTGTTTGAAAAATCTGACATTGTATGATAAAGATCAAATAGAAAGATTTATCAAATAAGGCTTAGGTCAGCAAAAAATTGGATTTTGTCTATACGAAACAAGATATAGACATTCTTGAAAGAACGTTTCGAAATGAAATCACGCTCAAAATTCATTGAAGTTCAATCGGGGTGTCTTACCATCGAAAATTTGTTCAATTTAGAGACATGGTAAGAACATATCCAACAAAAGTTAAACCGGTGTGTGTGAATACTTGAAAGTATAGAGAAAAGATAATACACAAGTATTAATCTTTGGAAACACGCGGTTTATAAATCATTGAAGCACAAGTAACATGAAAACATTTAAAAATCACACTTCTAAATTCATGAAATCGTTTTAAGAACAAGAAGTGGTTTGAACATTTAAGAACATATTTTCATATCTGAAAGTTGTCCGTCTTTCAGACACGTATGAGATTAAGATTAGAAGTAAACCTTATGTTCAGTCTTAAATCTCATGAAGTCAGCTCAAAGTCATAAATGACATGATCGTTTAATCTTCCTCTCATTTCTGCAAAAAGTCACAAAGTCCGTCAAAGTACAAAGTTTTATTCACAACATTTTATTGAAAATTAAATAACATAAAGCAGTAAAACTTTGAATGTACGAGTTCTGATTTGAAGTAATCAGAATTCATAACCTTTACTCCCCCTAAAATTATACATCTAAAATATGTCAGTGAAAAAGCACATGATTGATATCTATAACTCCCACTAAAGTGCAGATCATCATATCTTCCGAATGCATATTTCCAGAAAAATATGTACTCCCCCGTGAAGGTTGATTTCCTCATTTGAGTATCGGAGTACAATCTCTTATCAGCACGGGAGTATCATCTCTTTTGATCATTTAAGAGCGAGTCCTAAACTGTTGTGTTTAGAAGTCAAACTCTTTATCTTTAAGGAACGGGTCCTGAACTGTAGTATTCAGAAGCCTTTGTTCGTTGAAGCACGAGTTCTGAACCAATTTATTCAGAAGCCTCAGTTCTCTTACTCCCCCTTGACTTGAGGTGCCTACAACACAGAATCATCTTTCGGCTTTGGTACCCACTGGTATTTGGGTCCATGGTTATGAGTTGCAGTTCTATTGGGAGTAATTGAGTAAGAACCAAACCAGTAGTGATCACTTGCTTTATGAACATAATCATAAGTACGACAGTAAGAACAATACCTTTTTCTAGACAACCTGATCAATTGATCTCTCGAGTAAGCAAGATCAGGTTTACCTTTCAGCACTTTGTTTCTTCTTTGCATTTGATCCATGTACAAATGATTTGTTACTTTTCTTTTCTTCCTTCTTTCCTTTCTTTTCCTCATCAAGTGGTTTCACTTTCCAAACCAACTTTTCTTCATTATATCTCCTTCTTTTTCTTTGTGTACCTGAACCATCTACATTTTGATCATAGAAAATGTTAGTAGTACGAATCTGATCAAATGAATTAACTGACCTTCTTGTAGAAACAGTTTTCTGATGTGAGCTTGAGGTTGTCCTTTGAGAGTCAGCTTGATCATTTCTAGGTGTGTGGACTTTTGACTCTGGAGTCGTGTGCTCAGTAACCACCACCTTTGAAATAATGTCTTCAAGCTCTTTTATCTTTGAAGTATAATTGTCTCTTTCTTGGATGTGTAGGTCA
Source organism: Arctium minus (assembly GCA_954870635.1). Lineage (NCBI taxonomy): Eukaryota > Viridiplantae > Streptophyta > Magnoliopsida > Asterales > Asteraceae > Arctium > Arctium minus. The sequence goes on along the minus strand of OX941097.1, from coordinate 34,086,924 downwards.
ATCTCTTTCTTGAATTCAGACTTCACTTTCTGCTCTTTCAGTGCATTTGTAGACAATTCAGATAACTTTTCTGTAACCTTCTTTATTTCTGCTTCAAAAATTTGTCTTTCTTCTTCAAAACCATTCTCAGCACTCTTTCTTCCATCAGATATTTCCTTGAAAATTCCAACGTTCTTCTGTTCTATGATCTTCTTCTCTTTGTCAAACTTTTCTCTTTCCAAAATGATCACTTTCTCAAAGTTAGAAACTTGTTGAGAAAGCTTTATACATTTGAGCTCAACTGCTTTCTTTTCTTCAAAATTCTTTCTTGAAAACTCAGAAAACTTCTTTGCAAACCGTTTCTTTTCACCTTCAAAATCGTCCTTATCTTTTACCATCTTTTGTTCCAAATCTGATATCTGCTTTTGAAGCTTAGCATTAGCATCCTCCAGATTCTTAATCTTCTCCTCATTATTGTCAATAGAATCTGCTTGCTGGATTTGGACAATTTGATTTTCCAATTCAGAGATCTTTCTTTTAAGCTCAATATTCTTAGTGTTCAACTTCTCAGATTCCAACCATTTATCTTCTTTCAAAGCATGAAGAACTTCTCTTTCAAGCTGTTTTAAATGATCTTTATACTCAGCAAAGAAAACTGAAAATTTTCCCAAATCAATTGCCTTTTTCAGTAAACCCATATATGAATGCATCCATTCTTTAAGACTATTGAAAGTAGCAACTCGGTCATTTTCTTTCTGCTTATAGTAATCAATCTGATTCATCTTTCCAGCCAAGGATTGGTAATAGCTATCACGCTTTTGAACAATCTTTTCTTCGAGAGAAACAATCTTGGCCTTCAGTTTAGCAATCTCTTCTTTTGATGACATCTTGTTCTTTACACCAGTTATCACAAAAAGAACTTGAAATGATCGTAAGTCCAAAAGAAATCAAGTAAATCAGAAAAACTTAGACAGAAAATCAGAAATGAAATTTCCAAAATTCTCTAAGTATGTAATTCGCAGGTTGCACAGAAGTACAAGGAATTCGCAAAACACTGTGATACACACAGAATTCGCACACAAAATAAATTTCAGAATTCACAAGCACGAAACACTTCAGAATTCGCAAGTAATAGAATTCGTATAGAACAAAGTCAGAATTCGCAAGCAAAGATACTCAGAATTCGCAAGCATACATAGAATTCGTAGATAATGATGTGCGAGTTCTTAAGAATTCGCAAGCAACATTGTGCGAGTTCTAAAGAATTCGCAAGCAACACTGTGCGAGTTCTAAAACTTAATCAAAACAATTTGAAACATCAAGAATTCGCAACACACACATTTACGAATTCTTAACCTTTCGCAAGAAACACAACTGCGAATTCAGTCCTTAACCAGTTTTATCAAAAACCTTTTTGCACAAAAGATGTCTGTGAATTCTTCCCTGCGAATCCTTTCCTTAAAAAAAATTCACACAACTTTTCGTAGACTAGATTTCTACGAATTCTGAGCAATTCGCAAGTAAAGTCGTGCGAATTCTTAAGAATTCTTAACACACTGAAATGCGAATTCTATGAAATTCGTAGATCACACACTTGCGAGTTCTACACTTGTAAAACATTTCAGAAAAACACAATCTGCGAAATCTAAAGATCTGCAAAATCTTCTATCAATTCTGCAAAATCTTGAACACTCTACGAGTTCTTCGTGTAATCCTGCGAGTTCTTGATACTTTCTGCGAGTTATATAGATCTCAAATGAAAATAGCCTCTGATCTGCTTAAAAACACATCAAATCTTCATCTTTCAGACTGAAATTTTGACAATTTGTTCCCTAATACATCTAGAAACAAATTCGATCAACGAATTTCAATATGAATCACCCAAACTTATACATTGATTCATTCACAGTGTTCGAACTCGTGGACTCAAAAACTCGACACAATCATCAAATTGATGAAAATTACAGTGCAATTCTTTTTCAAAACTATACAAGAATGATCTAAACTATAATTCGAACCAATTCTAATCAATTAAACTCACAAATTTGCACAAAAATTGAAAATTGATCTTCGACTCAAGAATACAGTGCGAACTTTCCAATTTTTCTTGATTTCAATCTGGATCTGCTCTGATACCAATTATTAATGTCCCTAATTCAAGTTCTAATTGAAAATCAATCACAGTAACAAGATGAAGACGATTTCCAAATCATATGTCATTGATTCAAACATCAAAGATTACAAATACTCTCTTTCTCTCACTACTTTCTCTCTCTAGAATGATATACAAAGAAACTCTTCTCTAATCTGCTCTGTATCACATCACATTCTAATCTGACTTACTTACTTTGTTGTTACACATCAACACTTACAAAGACAAGACTATTTATACCACCATCTAAAACAAAGAAACAAAATACAAGAGACTTTGACTTTGACATTTATTACAAAGACTTTGACTTTCATGCTAGAGAGTTGACTTTTGAGCTTTGACTTTCTTTAACTTTCAGCTTCAGTGATTATGATCGTGTATCCAACAAATCTGTGCACTAATAAAATCTCTTGAACTCACTAAGCGTTAGTCTAACCTTTTTATTTGTCGGCATATGCATAAGGTTTGGTTGAGGATTGTTGCTCGTGACTTCATGGTGAGATGAGTGCTACTCCTGTGCATGAGAGAGTAGCTTGGTGAAGCCTTCCGCACTTTTGAAGATAGCAACTATTATTGGGTTGTAGTAACACAAGACTTTGATTTGTCATTATACAAGACTTGACCTATTATCTGTTGAAGTTCAATCTAGAATTTCAATTGAGGTGACTCAAGTGACGATTAGTAGAATAGATTTTATCTCTATTTGATATATATTTGAAAATTTTAAATTAGTTGCACTTTCAAAATTTGAGGGTGTTACACATCAGGTATGCCTTCATCACTACATGTGCGTTATCAATACCAAATCTGACATTCCTGATATTGTCCCAATGCGTATACCTGATGCTTTGCTAGCATACGCTCGTCCCACGACACCTTGTGTGTTACATATAATAAAATTCATGGCCAACAAGCTCTTATGGTCCATCCAGCGCCGACAAGACCTACCCATGGAGCACAACCAGAGCGACGTTAGGGTCCTAGAGTGAAACTTCCAAACTTCCAGAACGTAGGGACTTCTGGACATGGTGCGAAGAGAGTGAAAATTGCTAGGGGTTCTGAAGTGGGAGGTGTCGTGGACGACGGACCTACTGCTAGCGAGGTACCACAAACTGAGCCTAACCCTGATATTTCTTCCACACTCCATGATGTACCGGTCTCTAATGATGCAACTTTAGTTGGTACTGAGAGTAACGAATCACAGGGACATAACCCGTCGGGCTCTTCTTCATCCTCTCCCTAATCTGAATCCACCCAATCGAACGACGATTGAAACCAATTTCCACGTGCACCTACTCAAATAGGTCGTCGCCCCTCTTCGACCTCATCCACTCTACCCTCCCCCAACCTACCTCACCACCCAATTCCTCTCCCCAACCTACCTCACCGACACATTCTTCACCCCATGTATCTCCCACACCTATATCACCTACACCATCACACCATATTTCACATCACCTAACCTCTCCCATACCATCACCATCATCACCTACACCATCGTCTTCCCCAGCCAATTCTGGAAAGAGATTCAGTAGAAAATGAGAGTGACAGTGAAAGTGAAAGTGACAGTGTGAGAGAAAGGCAAAGTAAGAGAAACTTTGAAAGATCAAATATCACTGCCAAATCTACCCGGGTAGCTGTTGGATCAGTAATTGTATTCAAGATTAAAATGTTGAGAGGGATCTTAAATGTAAATGTTTATATTTTCCTAGGGAGTATTTTAATAGTTATTTAGGGTAGGTCTTGCCTTGGTCATGTGGACCTATATAAGGCATAGTTTCTTTTAGAATCCCTAGGGAATCATTTGAATATCACACACACAAGGTAGTGATTACTCCAAGAACACACACTCACACATTTACTTGTGACTAAAGAGATTTGTGACTATTTTGATTGAATCTTATCGATCTCTTATATTTATTGAGTTGTGGTGTCTATTTATCAACTAATACTTGGGTTTAACATTTGGTATCAGAGCCAAAGAATCAAGATTATTGGATTGAAAAGTGTTTTTCGAAAAGTTCACTGTGTGAAAAATCGATTTTGAGATCTAGTGTGTTTTTTAGGCTAAAACTGATTTGAATAGGTGCGTATACTGTTATAGAACATCATCAGATTGCCTCATTGCATTTAAAAACATCAATCGATTGGTATTTTGAAGATTTATTGAAGTTATGTTCATACAAAAGTCGAACACTGTTGCATTCGATTTTGTGCATAAAAGTTGTTTTTGGCCATTATTTTCGATTGGGGTTTGTTCATAGTATGTTTGAGGATGCGTTGTATGATTTTTACACTATTTGTTAACCTTTTGAAGTGTTTCTAGATTTAAAATCGAAGTACAAGGACGTATCTGTGAAGAACTCGCAAGTTCTATGAAGAACTCGCAAAATCTCTAAATTCGTAGAGATCTTTGTTTTTATAAGTACAGATTTCTCTAGTAGATGTTTTACAAAAACCTCAGGACTCGCTAAGCTCTTATATACGAAAGTTGGGATTCGCAGGAGATTTGGAACTTTGAAAATCTGATTAAGTGTAGATCACGCAGATATCTTGGTTGCGAAAACTAAAGAACTCGCATATCATTGGCTTGCGAATCCCCTGAGATTCTCAAGTGGTGTTTACGAAACCTTGATTCCTTAGCTTCTAAATTTTTCACCAAGTACAGCATTCACAGGTTACTAAAATTGTGTATCCATTCAGGATTCGCAAATCTATAGTCTACGAATCCTGCTTGCGAAAGTGTGTGTGCGAAAGTTAATGCCTTTTAAATTTCTCTGTCTAAAACTCACAAGAACCTAAAAGTGATTTTCTCATTGTTGTTTGCGAATTGTGAGAATTGGATCCTGAATTCCTTTTAAGTATAGAACTCGCAAGTCTATACTCTGCGAATTCTACCTGTGAAAGCTTGTTTTCTGAAATTATTCTAAGGAAAGGATTCGCTAGGTGCTTCTTTGCGAATTCTTAAGGTCTCGCATGACTGTTGATTGCGAATTTCTAGGTTTCGTAGAAAACCAGGTTGCGAATTTCACTGTCTGCGAATTCTACTTATTTTGCTTGCGAATTTTGAAGTGTTTTCCTTCATTCAGCGAATCTTTTGTAGTTCTTGTTGCCTACGAACTCTACACTTAAGTATTTTTGGAAATTTATCTTTCTGGAAATTTTTGAGTATAGATTTTATCCGATTCTTGATTCAAAGATCTTATTAGTTGATTTAAATTGTACAAATAAGTTTTCTTACTAATCCATCTGCTAAAGATGCCATACACAGATGAGAAAGGAAATCTGGTGCTTACAAACAGAGATTGTGCTTTAGCGTACATGCCAGAGATTCCAGCACTCAAAGCTGAGAATAAAAATTTGAAGATTCAGAACTCATATCTTCTAGAACAGATTTATAGATTGAAAAATGATAAAGATTTAAAGAATGACTTTGTTTGCTCAGAATGCATTACTAATTCCAAAGTTGGTTTTGCAGGAATAATTGAGTCTAAAGAAAAATAGATTTTAAATCTTCAAGCAAAGCTGAAGAGATCTGAAAGTCTTAATTCTAGCTCAAGCTGGTCAAAGAAGGAATCAATGCAAAGAGAGCTAGATGAACTTAGAAGAAGAGCAAACATCTCAAGTGAAACATGTGAAGGGCTGAGAAAAATGAATTCTCAAATATTTGCTGAAAGAAATTCTTTGAAAGACAAAGTCTTCAGTCTTGAGGTTGAGATTAATATGATGAAAGAAGAAGCAACCCAAGACAAAGACAGCACAAAAGCCCAAGATGAAAAGAAGAGTGAGAAAGAAAGAAAAGAATTTGCTAAGAAGTTTTCTGAATTCTCCAAAAAAGCATTTGAGGAGAAGAAATATGTGGAGCTTATATGTATAAAGTTTTCTCAACAAGTGACAGATTTCGAAAAAGTTATCATTCTTGAAAGAAATTATTTGAGAAAGAAAAGATGAAGATAGCTGAGAAAAAGAGTTTAGAGAAAGATTTTACTGAAAAAAGGAAAGTATTTGAGACTGAGATTGCTAAGTTGACAAGAAAGTTATCTGAATTGTCATCAACTATACTGAAGGAAAAGAATGTGAAAGTTGAATTGCACAAGAAGTATGACATACTCACAAAGGAAAGAAACAGTTTGTCTACAAAGATAAAAGAACTTGAAGAGATCATGTTCAAGGTGAAGTTGACTGAGCACAAAACGCCAAAATCAATTGCTCAATCACCGAGAGATGATCTAGCTGAGTCGGAATGTTCATTCAAAACAGCTTCAATTTCACATTTTTCAAATGTTTCTAATAATCTTTTATTTGATTCAGATGATAGTCTTACTTCTAAATCTAAAGATCAGATTCGCCCTTCTAACCTATACTATGATAAACATATTGATGGTTCAGGTAACATCAAGAAGAACAAGTCTCACAAGAAAAGATTTTGGAGAAGGAAAGATGAGAAAGAAAAAGATAAATGGATTTGGATTGTGAAAGGTTCCTCTGAGGAGAAGAAGGAACAAAAATTTGTGCACCCATCAAATGCTAAAAGGAACAGTGTTCCCAAAGGTAAAACTTTTGGCAAACCAGATCTTATGTATACTATCAATCAATTGATCAGGTTAGCACAGAAGAAAATTAGTTGTTCCTATTGTGGTACAAATGATTTTGTAAGAAATGTATGTGAATAACTGGTATGGTTCTTATTTTATCTCTCCTAATAGAACTGCAACTAACAGACCAGGACCCAAATAGCAGTGGGTACCAAAAGCTAAATTTGTGTTGCAGGCACCCAAGGTTTAAGGGGAAGAAAGAACAATGACTTCTGATTACTACAAATCAGGACTCTTGCCTTATTGTCAAAACATTGACTTCTAAGTATAACAACTTAGGACTCGATCTTCAATGACAAGAATGATGTCTTCTAGACAAAGAAGTCTAGGACTCGTACTTCAGAAAAAGAGTTGGCTTCTGGTCATATCAGATCAGGACCCGCACATAATTGCCAAAAGAGTTGGCTTCTAATCACATCTGATTAGAACCCGTACTTCAATGATTTTCTTCAAAAAGGGGGAGCTTAACCGTCAAATACTTTTGTTTTGAGGGGGAGAATTGTTTTGAAAAGATATGCGCTTTGATATTGTCAAATTTTTCTAATGAGTTGACTTTTCACAGGTTATAGGGGGAGAACCTGAGTTTTGTCACAGAACTCAAGAGATAATATCTTTAGGGGGAGTTTAGGATACTACACTACATGTATATCTTTCAAATCCTTAAACTCCATGACATCACCTAACCATGTGTTTCCAATGACCAATACTTGTGTACTTGTCATTTCTTGGTACTTTACCAAGTATTCTTACACACATTGGTCAGTACACTCATTTCTTGACTTTGTGATTACCACATCTCAAAAGACAAATCCTTCGATGGTAATCCTCTCGTTTGAAATTTCACTATTTGTCTGAAGATCAGACGTCATTTCATTTTTTTCATGAGTTTTCATTGCCAATACGTTTATACATTGTTCGTATAAACATCTTACGTCTTTGGTCTCTCCAAATCTTTATTCTTCATGATAAATTGTCATCTATTGTGCTTTCTTGTACAACCGACTGTTGAACAACATGCTTTCTTAGAAAAATACGGGATTCAGTGTGAGTTTATCAGAACTTCCATGGATTCACATTAACTAGTGTTTCCTACCCCGGAAGTAATCCTAAGTGATTGAGGGGAGAGGAGTTCATTACAAATAGAGTTGGGGAGAGTGCTGAGCTAAAATACATATGAGAGTTTGGGTAGAGGTGAACTCAATTGATTTAAAAGACAGAGGGTGAGAGATCAGAGTAAAGGAAACATAAACTCTGCACCACATCTTTTCTAAGTCGGGCAGCCACATAATCTATTGTTTCACAATATTTGGTGAACAATATTGAAACAGGCAATGCCACCTCTTGCTTATAACCCCACCAGCTACTCATCTTCTTCTCCACAAGAAGATGTTTCATATTTGAAAGGGGATGCAGCACATACTCTATTCGATTATCACTCGGATAACTCAGATATTGAACAAGAAGGAAAGTTGCCCCACCTTCGACCCTTTTTCTCATGCACATTGAGTCTTTGTATAATTTGTTGTTGTCTCAACAAGTTTTCATACTTTGAGCCACAGTTAAAAAGCAATCATCTTTGCTTAATTCCTTCATACACATGCACGAGCACACATATATTGGTTTTCTGTCAGAATGTTCATAGATAACCATGTGTTGTTCGATGATTGAACGGCAGTCCTCGGGAGTCTACATAACAACCAACTCCTTATATAGTAACTTTGTGTTACTGACAGGCACTTCTAACTAAGTCATTTGTTGATTCAGGGTTACCACTCCTAAATTGTCTGAATTTGCAAAGATTCAGATAATTACATTCTCTCTATCTGGGGGGGGGAGACTGCTCTTATTTACAAAGAGGGAGATACACATGAAGACTGAGCTTAATTGTTGATTTGGGAGAGAAAATTCCAAGACTACTTTGAAATGTTTTGATGATGCTGATTCTCACCACTCATCAAAAAGGGGGAGAATATTCAAGGATTTCAAAGTCAGATCTGAGTTTGTTTGTTCAAGAAAGAAAGGTTGTTGAAGATTACTAAAGAATTCAAGTTTTCAAAGATTACAAAGTGTCTGAACCTATCTGAATTATCAAAAGTCTAACTGAAGATGATCGTCAAAAGGATACTTCATTCAAATTTCAGCAGAAAGAGGAAGGTATCAGTTTCCTCAAAGTTGTGAAGACTGTGAAGAGCTACAAACTTTGAAGCTGTTAACGACATATCTGATACAGTTTTCAAGAGATGTGAAGACCCGAGGAGAATTGCCAAAAAAAATTTAATCTTGAATCCAAAGGGGGAGATTGTTGGATCAGTAATTGTATTCAAGATTAAAAAGTTGAGAGGGGTCTTAAATGTAAATGTTTATATTTTTCTAGGGAGTATTTTAATAGTTATTTAGGCTAGGTCTTGCCTTGGTCATGTGGACCTATATAAGGCAGAGTTTCTTTTAGAATCCCTAGGGCATCATTTGAATATCACACAGACAAGGTAGTGATTACACCAAGAACACACACTCACACATTTACTTGTGACTAAAGAGATTTCTGACTATTTTGATTGAATCTTATCGATATCTTATCTTTATTGAGTTGTGGTGTCTATTTATCAACTAATATTTGGGTTTAACAGTAGCCACATTTGCTGTCAAATCCCATGTGTTGGGACGAGACATTAAAGAAGACATCGTGGACCCAGCGGTGCAAGCACTAACCCCTCTCGACCACTCAACCGTCTCACAACAAATGGTTGTTTCAAATATACACGGGGATTTAGCTCATATACTACTGGGCTCTCACTTGTAGAGTCAAGGTATTGAAAAAGATAGGCCCCAACCCTGGCCATCGACTTCGATTGTGCATGAATTGAGTCTAGATCCTATACACGATAGGACACATTCTGAGTCTATTGTTGCGAGGTTGTGTGACCCAACCAGAACGGCCATAGTGACACCCTCAAGCGGTTCAATGAGGATTGGCTGGAAGTCCTAACGTAGGCCTCACGGTTGACTCAACCGTGATGACAACTGGAAGCCTAAGTGGCCCAGGAGTTAGTTTACCCACTATTATTACACCAGAACGGTTGCAACAGACTTTGCATGCTATCGATAGTTCCATCTCTCGCCACTTTGATCATTAGCACCAATCATCTGAGGAATTCCAACATATGGTTCTCCGAATGCTGAAAGGAAAGTCCCCAGCAGATGACGCTCCTTCTTCAACACCAACATCGCCACCACCACCACCACCAGTTCAGCAGAGACCATCCATCAGCGAGCTCAAATCCATGCTATTAGTCGAGCTCCTATCCCACGGTACCTATGAAGACGCAGATCTTCTTGACCTTCTTCGCCAGCAGTTCGAGTCACAACGAGAGACTATCACCAAGACTGAATTCCATGCTTTCCAGGACAAAGTCAGATCAAGTTTCCAAGTTCTCACTGAGTATATCAAATCCATCTATGTTGATTTACAGTTTTCGGTATCTGCCCTTTCCAACAGGGTTAAGGTACTCGACGATTCTTGCCGCACTCAAGCCGGTCCTTCCAAGAGTCCACATGCGATCGTGATGATCCCGATCGTCATGAGGGGGAGAAACGCCAGAGACTCAGTGACCCGACAACAAGGACAAAGGCCGCTCAGACAGCTATTCAGCCGAAAACAGTACAGGAAAGGGCATCCGAAGGGGTTCAGGAAGTTGAAACAGTACAGGATATAGAGATAGATGTTACACTGATAGTAACCATTTCACAGACGAGTCACCAACAGGCAGACTATTAGGGCATGGCATTAGTATCTTATGAACCAGGTACAAGCTCGTCCGATGAAGAGGGAAATTTGGCTATAATTGAACCATTCACATATTTTGATTTGTCAGCTGAACCGGTAGTTTCAGAAAGAGCTTTAGTCGCGATCCAAGAAGAAGTCAATGACTTGTGCACATTAGATGATGAAGAATGTATGCAACAAGGAGACTATGATAGCTTATTTGAGCAGATACGACCAGATTTTCAGTCTGCGGAGGCACCTCCCGGCATCATCCCTCTACGTTTAGTTTCTTTTGTTCTCCCAGATCTCCCAGATCAAAAAGCGTTAGAAAGTCCAATTCATGAAACTGTAGATACTCGAAAAGATCCACCGTTGAAATGGGAAAGAGTAAGGATCAACGTTCCCTTCCATGAAGAGACTGAGAAAAAGATCTTTGCTCACTGGTTTCGAGAGTACGACGAGGTAGCAGTCTACGGCATTGGGTCATTGCAAAGCTGACGGAAACAATTTGAGTACATCCACGTAAGACATAGAAAAGGTCAATCGGTAGAATCAGTCAGAAGTAAGTACATCATCAGATCCGTCGATTAGATTTATGCTTGGCGTTACGCGAAAGTATGGTATCTGAACTTCACAATCACTAGGGTAGATGGCAAACATTGGGATTTCTCGGAAGTCGATTTTGATCATCTAGAGCTACCAGATTTTATGTACTTGCTACGTGATATGAAGTCGTGAACCATACGTCCGAGCGAAATTGAAGATGGACTGTCAGCTGTAAAGCGATTCATGGTGAGCAAAATGAAGTTAGCGTGTATTGAAGATTTACAAATCGGTATTGAAAGCAACCAAGTTAAGATAAACATGTCCAAGCCCGATCTGAGTCTACCACGTAAATATCATAATGTTCCTACCTACACAGTGATTGAATTTGCAGAACTTGGCATGACATGCACAAACAGTAAAGGTGAAATGCGTTTCATCAGATTCAGCCAGATCGCCAGATTCTGTGATGGTACACTGTACGTACTGAGAGACAAACTTCGTGCCATGATTTCTCAAGATGATAAAGGTTAAAATCCGTTGGATCCAGAATAGGCCTTCTGTCTAAAGCCTTGGATTTGATTGTTGAACGGTTGGAATACATAACTTCAATAAGGCTTTTCGAGATTAGATTTGGACTTCGAAAGACGCATGTTCCGAACTGAAGGGATTACGAACTTCAATTCAAAGGGGGAGATTGTTAAGGTTTGTTTTATAAGTTATTGAAATAGAGGGGTGCAAAATGTAATTTTCTCTTTAAAGTATAAATAGTTTTGCTAAACCTAGTTTTAGGTTTAATGATCATTAATTAGGTTTATATGCATACTTCAAATTCTCTCTATAAACCTATTGAGCTTATCGATTAATGAAATCATATGACCATGCTTGATGAAATCCTTTGATTGTCCTTGTGTGATTGAGTAATATACTTGCATCTATGATTCACACGCTCTTTTTCCAAAACCCACAATTTTGTGATGAAAACCCCAATATGAAACGTTCCTTCAAAATATTAACTCAAACCCCGAAACTCACCCAAAATGTGAATAATGATTAAATTCCCAAATAATGAAAAGGTGGACTAAAACTTTATTATCCAAGACATCCGAAAACACGAATAAGATATAATACTCAAACTCCAAATCAAGGATAGAGATCCATACTCAAAACGACACCGAAAACATGGATAATACTCGATATCGAAAACAACCATTATAAACAAAACATCATAAGCGTCAAATCATGGATAATATTCATCTCCAAATAATATAGCCAAAATTCACCAGTCGGTGATGGGGGAGACTCGATTCATTGAACGTGACGGAACACAAATGTAGGTCACATATCTATGTTATATGAGTGTCACTTAAGTTTACACATTCATTAACATCAACCTTTTTGGGTCTATAGTTAATGAGTCAATAAGCTCAACAACTCCATGTTTGTTGCTCGGATAGTTATCATGTTCAACAAAGCTAGGTCTATACCTTGGAATTTCCAAACATCCTAGTTAAGCTCCTTCACAAGAAATTACAATTATTAGCCAATGGCTGATGCCCGACTCAAAGCGCCTACATCTTATTCCCATAAGACCCCATGCCTATTTCAAGTTACAATTACGGGGATATTTATCCCACTCAAACTGACTCCTATGCCTATGGATCCATTGCATTACAGTCTAAAATATTACATGACTCCAAATGAATTAACTAACGCATCCAAAACATGTAATTCTTAAATAAGATGCAATAAATGCAAATCATAACCAAAACTCTAAATTGAGCTATCAAAATGGACAAATGTCCCCAATACCCCCACAAAGTCAAAAAATGAGCCATAAGCTCAACCAATCTATTGACCATTTATTAAAAGTTATAAAATGCAATAAAACGTAAATAACCCACTTTTAAGTAAACACATGCTCCAAATACATGAATAACTCCAACACAACTTTAGATTGCGAAAACTCATTTTTCGAATGAGTTTATACCATTAATTCTTCCAAAACGACCCATAACACAACATCAAGCATTTCTCTAGAACATACACTAAAAGTGCATTTATACCAAAAGATCTTCGTCCAGAAGATTAATCATTAAAATACCTATACTTATGATTTATTTATCAAAATGCCCAAAAATCCCAAATGTGGGTGTTTCACATGATTTATAAAATCAAATATCCTAAATAAGTAAAACTCATCAAATATTCCAACATTTGATAATTATCAAGTAAAACACATAAACACTTTAAAATGGATATTTTTGGCATGTACATAGTTTTCACAAATCAACTTGAACTCACCTTGCTAGATTTAGGCTAAATCTAGGCTTTACCTCCAAAACTTGAATATCCTTTGATGAAGACTTGAAATCTCCCTAGATCTTAGATCCAACACGCCTACAAGGTTTCCTTCACCACACAAGTCATCAAAATAACACCAAAGTTGAAAGTTAAAGGATGAAAACATCAAACCCTAGCTTAACAATAAGGGAGATGAGGAGATTACCACCCCAAAATACTGAAGAAATCTTAAAAATGAGATCATAGCAAAAAGAATCAACCAAACTGGAGTTAAGATGAAGAAGTTATGAGGAAATGAAGAAAACCCATGAAAATCGTGTATGTGTAGTTCCAGCTGCCCATGCTAGTTCCACGTTAGTTCAACTAACATGAAACTTGCCCATGAGACTTTTGGGTTTGCATCCAGACAGCCCCCAACGCGAGTTTGATGCTAGTTTGGGGCTAAGAAACTCACGTGAAAGTCGCTTGATCACTGTTTTGGCTATAACTTCTTCGTTTTAGCTCCGATTTTGCTCCGGAAAGAACCGTTGGAATCGTCTTTGAATTCTTTATCCAACATGACCATAAAATCTAGAACTTAAGATCGAAATCTTATTTCTTCTATTTCTCTTGAAAGATCGATTTCTATATTAACTTGAATTTTTACTTATCCAAAAATCCGAGTCTTACACAAGCCATATTTGAAAATGCCATACAAGTATTTTCATGTTCATATTTGAAAACATTATATAAGCCTTTTTCATGTCAATTTAGTTTTTTGTTTATTTTCAGATCATGTTGTATAAGTTTTTTGGTGTTTATATCATACTTATACATATTTATGTGGAAGATATAATATTTGGTACTACAAACCTTCAATATTGTAAGATTTTTTTTTCCTTAAAGATGTCTAAGTTCCAAATGAATATGATGGGAGAAATGAACTTTTTTCTTGGACTTCATGTCAAACAACTTTCCACAAGAATTTTTATTAATCATTCCAAATATATTTCCGACATTTTAAAGAAATACAAGTTGGAAAACAGTTCTCCTGTTGTTCCAGTTTCAAACTCAAGATAATTACACAAACAATATAGGAAATGCTCTTTTATTGATTGATCACAGATTACAACACTTCCATAAAATCATATACCTATTTGTTGCGATCTCTTTGTAAGCTCTATGTGTGTGTTCTTGACAGTGTTTTCTATCTCTTTATGTCTGTGTGTTGTCTTAACCATAAACACTTTGACCTTATATTTATATGGTCAACATGACCCATTAGACTCTCTAAGTCAAAGGTCAACTACTTTGACATTACATTACAATTACAAAGTAAACACCCCACACTTTACAACATTTACACTTTTAGACCCTCTTTTAATCTTGAATACAATATAGCTCTAACAATCTCCCCCTTTGGATTGAAGATTAAAATTTTTTTGACAATAATCTTCAGGTCTTCTTTCACTTGAAAAATCTTCAACTTTTTAATCTTTATCAACTTTAAATCTTGAATAACTTTATCTTTCTTCAGCAAACTTTGAAATCTTCAAAACTTTATCATCTTCAACAATCTCCCCCACTTGTTACAACCGTGCAACAAGTTCTCACAAAAAAAAATTAACACAACAATAGTCAGAATTTGCTTTGACTTGAAATTTGATTTTCATCAGCTTCACGAATTTCATTTGACTTTGCTTCCTTCTTCGAATCAACTCTTTAAAATTTTCTCCTCCTTTTGTAGAAAACAATAATCTGACTTTGAAATCTTGAAATTTCTACCCCTTTTTGATGAATTATGAGAATCAGAATCATCAAAACATTTCAACGTCAGCATCATCTTTGAAATATCTCCCCTAAATAACAATGTAAGGATAGTCTTCATGAGAAACAAAGATATTTTCCCTCTTTGGAAAAAATAGACAATCTCCCCCAACTAGAATATGATCTCCCTCTGATCTGATATAAACAATTTACCGTCAATTCATAAGATGTATTCATCTTAATCTTTTCAAATTCAGACAAATTATGAATGGTAACCCCGAATCAACAGGTGAATCAGTTAATCTTCTTGTCAGTAGCACAAAGCCACTGTGTACAACGAATGTATGTGGGAAAGGAGCTTTTTGATGTTCACTCCCCCAGGGCTTCCATTCAATCATTGAAAAACCACAAAGGAATTTTCTATGAATGTTATGACAAGAAGACATATTCCTTGTGTGTTCATGCAAATGTAGCAATGATTGAAGCAATTAAAGCTTTTTAACAGGCTCAAAGTATGTAAACCGTTGAGACAGCAACAAATATTACATAGACTCAATGTGCATGAAAAAGGGTCGAAGGTGGGGCAACTTTCCTTCTTTTTCATTATCCGAATCATCCGAATGAAGATCAGGTAGATAATGTTCTGCTTCCCCTTGAAAAATATTAAACATTCTTTTGTTAAGAAAAGAATGAGTAGTTGGTGGGGTTATATGAAAGAGTTGGCATGGGCTAGTGCCTTTTTCAATGAAGTTCACGAAAAATTGTGAAACAATAGATACTGTGGCTGTCCGACTCAGAAAAAGTTTGGTGTAGAGTTTGATATTCTTTTACTCTGATCTCTCACCCTTTTTCTTTTAAACATTTGAGCTCACTTCTAACCAAACTCTCTTTTACATTTTACCTCAGCACACACCCACTCTCAATTCTTTTGACCCCTCTCCCCTTAATCACTCAAGGATTACTTATGGGGTAGGAAACACTGGTTAACGTGAATCCATGGAAGTATTTTAAGCACTCACACTGAATCCCATGTATTTTGTCCTAAAAGAATATGTTGCTCAACAGTTATCTTGACATTTAAGCACAAGATATCATTATCAAAAAATGTATGCTCATTAAAAATAAGAATGAGATTTGAGCAATTAGAACATTTAAGATCTCTCAAAACAATGAAATTGAATGAATAAAACAAATTCAAGTGAAGTGTTTTGAGAATCTGACAATGATTCGATCAGATCAACTATCATGAAGAAAAATATATTGGGATATCAAAGACCGAATATTTGTTTATATGAACAAAATATAAACAATTTGACAATGAAAGCACAATTAAAAAGAAACGACGTCTGATTTCAAACAATTTAGAATACAAACGGGAGTATTAGCATCGAAAATTTTATCTTTTTGAGACATGGTAATAACAAAGTCAATAATAATGTACTGAACTGATGTGTATAAGAATACTTGATAGTATAGAGACAAGACAATTACGCAAGTATTTGTCATTGGAAACACACGGTCAGATAATCATGAAAGTATCCATATGAAAAACATTTAAAATATCACTTCAAAATTCGTAAAATCTTTTTGAGAACACGAAGTGGTTTGAACATTTAAGAAAACATGTTTTTCACATCTGAAAGTCATTCATCTTTCAAATATGATAGAGATTAATATTCAAAATGATATACCTTCAAAGTAGAAATCTTAACTCCTCCTAAAATGAATATTATCATTTAAGTATCCTTTGACAAAACTTCAGATACTCCCCCTCGATATCTGTAAAAAGTCAAATCATTAGTAGAGAGCAATATGAATATAACAGTTAGCAGCAGTTCTCTTTTCTTCTATCTCCCCAAAAAAAATGACAGTGAAAATTTTAAGCAAACTCCCCCTCAAATAGACCATAAAACTTTCTAAATGATGTATCTTATCATCATCCTTAATGTTGGATCCCAGATTTAATCTTACAATAATAATGATATAAACAACAAGAGTAATAATAGCGGAAGCAATATAGTTTAATATCAAAAACAGATTCAAATATCACAGTTCATATATAAAGAAAGTAGAAAGAACAAGATCTTCTAGAGATATATTTAGTTGATTCTTCAGATACAAGATATCAAAAAGCACACGTTTGTCAAAGGAGTGATGGTCCTATTTATAGGACCATAAAGTAAACAGTGTACTATTCTGACAATAGAAGCATGCTTGAACAGTGACCTACTCTAGAAAGTAAATCCTATCACTAAGTGACGTGTCATCTGTTAAGTTCAATGTATCTTGATCTTGATCTTCAGAGAGAACACCTTCAGAGCTCTGAGGAAGTCTTCAGAGCCTCTGATGAAGCCATCTCTGATGTCTTCTGCTGAGAAGTCCCTATCTCTGGAATGTGCTTCAGAGGCAGTCTCGTCCTCTGAAGCCTGCCTCTGGAAGTCCTCTGAAGTAGCACTTGGATATTTTCAACACTTTTACAATTTGAGATTTGGGGCTAACACTTAAGCAGAGAAACTCTTAAGTCCGGGTTCTGAACAGAAATATCCAGAAGCCATCATCTCGTATTACCTGCAAAACAATAAAGAATTTGGTAATCATTATAAAAATGATTCCTCCTTAGTCAGTATTGAAGAATATAAGCAACTGTTCTTACTTCCCTTAGACACATTCAAATAAGCAATTAATAAGAATCAACTCCCCCTCAGATCATGGATAAGAATTCAAGCAGACATATTCAACATACCGAGTTTGCTGATCATGAAATAAATGCGTTTTTCATCTAACGGTTTCATGAAGAGATCAGCCAATTGATAATCTGTTTGAACAAAGTGCATTTCAATATCGCTTTTCTCCACATGATATTTGATGAAATGGTAACGCACGTCGATATGCTTAGTCTTTGAGTGTTGAAAAGGATTAGCAGTTATCGCAATTGCGCTTTTGGAATCATAATAGATAGGGACTCGTTTGTAAGAATATCCAAAGTCCTTCAATTGTGTTTTCATCCAGAGGACTGGTGAATAGCAGCTTGCAGCAGCTACGTATTCTGCCTCAGCAGTGGGTGTAGACACGCAATTCTGCTTTTTGGATGTCCAACTTACAAGTTTATCTCCTAAAAAATTACACTTGTTGTTCCAGTTTCTAACTTAAGATAATCACACAAACAATATAGGAAATGCTCTTTTATTGATTGAAAACATATTACAACACTTCCATAAACTCATATAACTATTTGTTGCGATCTCTATGTAGGCTCTTTGTGTGTTCTTGACAGTGTTTTCTATCTTTGTATGTGTGTGTGTTGTCTTAACCACAAACACTTTGACCTTTTATTTATATGGTCAACATGACCCATTAGACTCTCTAAGTCAAAGGTCAACTACTTTGACATTACATTACAATTACAAAGTAAACACCCCACACTTTACAACATTTACACTTTTAGACCCTCTTTTAATCTTGAATACAATATAGCTCTAACATCTCCCATGAAAACTCCTATGACACCAGGGTCTAAGCTACACTCCGATCCTGACGGAAAGGATGTGGATGCTAAGACCTATAGAGGCATGATAGGATCTTTAATGTACTTGATGGCTAGTAGATCGGATATTATGTTCTCAACATGTCTCTGAGTGAGATATCAATCTAAGCCTAAAGAATTTCATTTCATGTCGGTCAAAAGAATTTTTCGTTACTTAAAAGGTACTACTAATCTTGGCCTTTGGTATCCTAAGGATACAGGGTATGAGCTTGTTGCCCATTCTGATGTAGATCATGTAGGTTGCATGTTGGATAGAAAGAGTACCACGGGTCACGTGCAATTCCTTGGAGACAAATTGTTAGAACATATTTTATGTTCACTTTAGAAGTTTTATAAAGTAATCTACTTAATTGTATTGGGCCATGTATATGGGTTTGGGCTTAATTGTATACAAGGGATATGGAGGTATAAATAGGAGTCATGCAATAGGTTTTAGGTTAACTTTCATTTTTGTAATCCTCTCATCCTTCACAATGTAGACATACGGCTACTATTCCAAGTAGTTGAAGTTTTACTTTTATGCATTCAATAATATACAGATTTCTATCCCTTAATCCTTGTTATTCTTATCAATCAATACCAATCATGATCTCAATGTACCTAACAAGTGGTATCAGAACTAAACGAAGATATTTTTCTTTGACGATCGAGATCTGATTTGGTTTTTGAAAGAACAGTCTGTGAAAAAAAAAATCGATTTCTGGATTTGTATTGATTTGGATGTTCTTCATTGTTTAATTGGTTCAGTGGATAAAATCGAACATCACTAAATCAATAACAAGTTCCAATTTCATTCCAGAGTGTCGAATCTGTCGATTTTTGAGTTTTTATGTTCGAAATTTTTTATCACTGTGGTTAGATCGAAATATGCTTTAGAGTCAGATTTGGACAATATGATCAACCACAAATGTGCTCATTAGTTATTTTCGAACCTGTGTTCAAAGTTTCATCTCAAGTTTCGATGTTTTGAAGGTTTGATTTGAAGAAAATGTGAAAATCGTTCCAGACAAAATTCGCAAGATTTAATTTAAGAACTCGCAGATGGTAGAAGGATTCGCAGAAAGAAGAGTTTGTTGAAAAATTCGCAAGTACTGAATTCGCACTACAGTTATCTGTGAAATTCAAGGATTCGCAGGATAACTTTCCTTGAAGATGAAATTCGTAAGTGTGGAATTCGTACATGAGTATATTGCGAAAAGTAGAGGATTCGTAGGTGAGAGAGCTGCGAAAAGCTCAGGATTCGCAAGCATGTATGTTGCGAATTCTGAGGATTCGTGAATATTAAGTCTGCGAAATGTGAAGGATTCGCAAAACGAGCTCTTGCGAAAAGTAAGGATTCGCAGAATAGAGCTTTGCGAATTTTGGGATTTAGGCTATGCCATCTTGCGAATTATGCTCAAATGTCTACAGTGATCTGCAAATTGATGATGTTTTGTGAAAGTTGGTGATTTGTTTGAGAATTCTGACTGTTCATAACCCATTTTAATACAAGTTTGCCCTGTTCCTGAGCTTTATACGCGGAATGCATATGTGACATCACTCCTATCTTCTGTTGGTCACATATTCTTAGCAACTGATCTATTCTTACACGAGTGCTCATGCCTGTCAAGATTTTCAGATTCTGGATTTAATGATTTGGTCTCTGCTTGGATTGAGTTAGCTGCCTGAGCATCTGCAATCATCAGTCTGGAAAGCTTCTTTTGTGGTTAGACCGTTGAGAGAACTTTATCATTCTTCTTACTTGATCACTCAGTAGTGTGAGCGACTGCAATCATTGTTCTGATACTTGAGCTATAATTCAGAATCCTGAGCACTTATAATCATCCAGCTGATTCATGAAGAAAGGAGTTATGGGTTTGATTATTCAGTATTCTGGAGAGAAGTCAGTATGAGTATCTTCTATCAGTTGTTGAACAATTGCTTGTCTTCTAACCCTTGCCTTGCAGTGTTGCTATCGGATGCTACCGCCCGTATGCTTATCAGATGAAGTTCTTAAGTTGAATTCTAATTTCAACTCATGGTTAAAACACATATCAGATGTTATACACTGAAGATGCATTTTGGGTGTCACTCCATAATCCACACATATCATTCTTGTGGGCGTTAAGGAATGTGTTGGATTTACTAGAGATAAAAGTTGTCTTGATTTGCACTCAGTCGAGGTTATGGTCTACATCAGATCTGATATTTCAGTTGATACTTCAAGGATAAGAGCTACTTTCTAGGGGGAGCAAGAGGAGCTTTGAATTTTATGCAGCACTAAGTTTTATAAAGAAATCAAGGGGGAGAAGAACTGAAGCTAGAGCTGATCAGAGAATGATTATTTTACAAAACTTAGGGGAGAATGTTAGAACATATTTTATGTTCACTTTAGAAGTTTTATAAAGTAATATACTTAATTGTATTAGGCCTTGTATATGGGTTTGGGCTTAATTGTATACAAAGGATATGGGGGTATAAATACGAATCATGTAATAGGTTTTAGGTTAACTTTCATTTTTGTAATCCTTTCATCCTTCACAATGTAGACATACAGCTACTATTCCAAGTAGTTGAAGTTTTACTTTTCTGCATTCAATAATATACAGATTTCTATCCCTTAATCCTTGTTATTTTATCAATCAATACCAATCATGATCTCAATAGACCTAACACAAACTCGTAAGTTGGGCGTCAAAGAAATAGAACTGCATGTCCACCTCCACAACTGAAGCGAAGTACGTTGTTGTCGCTAGTTGCTGCTCTCAAATGATTTGGATGCGCAGACAGCTGAAAGATTATAGGTTCCACTACTCCAAGATTCCAATATACTTTGACTCGAAGAGCGCCATTTCCATCATCAACAATCCTGTCCAGGACACCAAAACGAAACACATCGACGTTCAGTTTCATTTCATTAAAAATCACATCGAGGAGGTACGATCGAACTATACTTTGTGAATACAGATCTTCAGTTAGCAGACCTCTTTACCAAACCGTTGGACGAAAAACGATTCAATTTTCTAGTTTCCAAGCTTGGCATGCTAAATCTGAAAGTTTAAGTCATTCCATGCGTCTGACACAATTTCTATACAGTAAACATAGCCTGTATCCTTCTCCAGCCAAAATTACCTTCCGTATGGTCAAGGAAACACTACATGTTCACTATATCCTAATTGTGTCACGCACAATATCACTTAAGCTTCTGTATTCTCAAGTTAGATTTCGTCTTCTTTGTTTACGTCCTTCTTTTTTTATCTGTGTGTTTCGTTATTCTTCGTTTGCATTATAGTTCGTATGTATCAGTTTTTCAAGTTTACTACTCGTGTTTAATGTTTTCTCATGTGTTCAGGGGCAATCACACCGAATGGTAAACTGTATGTTTTTCCTGTTTATAAGTTGAGGGGGAGTAAGTGATACGCGTTGCTTTATCAATGCGAAAACGCCTATTTTTTAGCTTTATTTTTAGTTTATAAGGATGTGTTAGGTAAGGGTTTAAAAAATATATCTAGTTTAAGGACTAAAACTACTTGTAGTTTAGTCTCTCTCTCTAAAAGCTTGAGGTTTAATATATATGCATTTTTAGTTAATCTTTTATATTCTGTCATTTACTTTCAGTTATTTATTTTTTGTCATTTAATTTCAGTTATTTATTTTCAGTCATTTAATTTTATGCACTTACTTTATGTCATTTATTTTATAATTGCAAGTTATTTTTATTATGTGTAACTAATCTTTAGTAGTTTGGGTGTGAGATAATGTGAGATTTTAAACCGAAGGAAGGTAGCCAACGTTTTACAAAATTACATTTTATTATTTTCATTCAAGATTTATAAAGCCAAGATACTTTTTGACAAGTTGATCACTCAAAGAGTGCTAAAGAGTCGTGGACTTAGAGATAAGCCACTCAAAGACACATCAACTTGGAGGATATAGAAAGTAGACTTGAGAGGGTTGCTAACAAAGAGATTTGTTGCCTATATTTTCCAAATAAATCTATTCTCGACGAGTTGGTCGCTTGTCAAAGTGATAAAGTGTGGTGGATTCAGAGATGAACCACTTGGAACATACCAACTTGAATGATATGGGAATCGGCCCAAGAGGGTGATTTTTAACAAAGAGATTTGTTATTCCATACGTTTTAAGAATACCATTGTTGCTACCTCGTTAACTAAGGTATTGTATAAGAGATTATGCATATCTCAGAAGACGAATGTTGATACAAGGGTCAAAATCCGAGAGGATTGTTCTTGAAACAAATGGTGAAATTCAATGCTGTAAAACAATGTTGTAGCATTGCAATGTTGCAGCATTGGCTACTGGAATTCGTGTTCAGGTCTCACCAAACATCTTGCACCCATTCTATTTTCTTTATATTCTCTTATATTCAGTGTTAACCTTGAGATAACTCAAACCAAAACAAAAGTCTTCAAAATCGCTATCTGAAATCATCTTTTTCTATTACTTGTTAAATCACTTTTACTCTAATCCATGTGGATGATATTCGTTATTTTACTACTGTATTATTTGAAAGACGATATAGCCCCAATCAGTATACTTGCTCTTTGGTTCTAATATTCCCATGTTTATAGGTGTATTCAAGGCACTATCAAGTTTTTGGCGCCGTTGCCGGGGATTGGCAAGCTAAAAGTTTTAAGAAGTTGTAAAAAGATTTGATTTTTCTAACACCATTTGGATCTCAATTATTTTGAAAGTGGTTTATGCCAAGAATACCACGTGGGGAGTTATTCCAATTTGACCCGGACATTGAAAGAACGTTTTATAATAGGAGGAGAGCACAAAGAATTTCTTTGAATTTAGATCCTCCCATCATGGAACCACCCCCGCCAGGTTTTGAAAATAGGGTACCTAGACTAGAAAATCCACCACGACCACCACCTATATTCCACGATGCACCACCAATTTTTGGAAATCCACCCGAGCACCCTTTTCAACAGCATGGACCAAATCATGAAAATAACAACAATAATGATGATGATGTGGACTCAAATGGTAACAATGAACATAGGGATGAATTCCGAATATCATAAATCTTGCAAATTCCAAAGAGGGAAAATTATGGACTACGCTATCCCTGATTTTGAGCAATTAAACTCAGGAATAGTTAGACCCCATATGTCCACCCTCCGTTTTGAGCTAAAACCCATCATGTTCCACATGTTACAGACAAACGGACAATTTGTCGGAATGCCATCGGAGGATCCTCATTCCCATTTAAAATCTTTTATGGAGATTACTGATGCATTCCTGATCCCTGGGGTATCTAACGATGCTCTGAGACTCACTTTATTTCCATTTTCTTTAAAGGATCGGGCAAAATCTTGGTTTAATTCATTGGCACCTGGTTCTGTACCATCATGGAGCAACATGGTTGAAAAGTTTTTGCGAAAATATTTTCCACCTACCCAAAATGCTAAGTCCAGAAACGAACTTTGCATGTTTAAACAAATGGACGATGAAGCAATTCTCGATGCTTGGGAAAGTTTTAAAGAGTTGTTAAGGAAATTCCCACACCATGGCATTCCCTACTGTATTCAACTCGAGACGTTTTCCAATGGGTTAAACCCCATGGCAAAACAAATGCTCGACGCGACATCAGGAGGGGCCTTTATAGCCAATACCTACAATGACGGGTATGAAATTCTTGAGAAAATTTCAACAAACAATGGACATTGGGTTGATCCACGTGCTCAACCACAAAAGAAAACTACGGGAATTCATGTTGTAGATGCATACACTGCATTAACAGCACAACTCGCTTCAATGGCCAATATGCTTAAAAATCTATCTTCAGGCCAAGGAGTGCAGCAAGCTGTCACTACACCTATTCCAACAGTGCTCTAAATACAATGTGTTTGTTGTGGTGGGGAACATTCTTATGAACACTGTCCTCAAAATTCTGAATCAGTAAATTATGTTCATAACAGAACTGCTCCCTACGGCAACAATTATAATGCTAGTTGGAGACAACACCCAAATTTCTTTTGGACCAGTCCATGTATAAATCCACAAGCTCCTAAACCACAAGAAACTTCAAATTTTCAGTCTCAACATCATCATAATCCAAGTTCTCAGCATCAGCAAAACCAAGGTTCTCAACATCATCAGAACCGGAATTTTCAAAATAACCAACAACATTTTCAAAAACCACCTCCACAAGTTGAGTCATCATCTTCTTTGGAAGCTATGATGAGGGGTTTCATGACCCAGACTCAAACTACACTCAGGAATCTAGAGACTCAAGTCAGTAAAATTGCACTCAATCAGAACAATAGGGTTGTAGGCACCTTGCCTAGTGACACAAAAGTCCCAAAAGCACCAGGAAAGGAACATGTGAAGACTGTGACCCTTAGGAGTGGTAAAGACTTAACAAAGACAGTGTTGCAAGAAGTTGGACCAAAGATCATCCCAGAATTTGAAAAAAACCCTAAGGTCAGAACCCAATGTAACAGCATTGACCCCTGTTTTTGAAATACCACCTAAAACTCAAGAATCTGAGGTAGCCAACCCTGTCCCTTCAAAGTCTGATTACCCTTTGTTTTTTGAAGACACCCCAAAGAAAAAGTCAGAGGAGAATGGTAGTGAGAACCCAATGAAAGAAGTAGTGATTCTGACCAAACCACAAGAGAGTGAAACTAAAGGCATAAAGGATCCGTCTTGCTTAACACATCCAAACAAACCAATCATAAAACCAGTTCCTCCTTATGTACCTTATCCCCAAAGGTTGAGGAATCAAAAGGAAGAATTGCACTTTAAGAAATTTTTGGATGTGTTTAAAAAATTGCATATCAACAAACCCCTTGTTGAAGCAATTGAGCAAATGCCCAGTTATGAAAAATTCCTCAAAGACACTTTAAGTAAGAAGAAGAAGTTCAATGAATATGAAACTGTAGCTCTTACTGAAGGATGTAGTGCTCTCTTGACCAATAGAATACCCCCTAAGCTTAAAGACCCAGGGAGTTTTACCATTCCTTGTTCAATAGGTAGAAAAGAAGTTGGAAAAGCCTTATGTGATTTGGGAGCCAGTATCAATGCCATGCCTCTATCTGTTTTCAAAAACTTTGGAATTGGAGAGGCCAGACCTACCACAGTTACACTCCAGTTAGCTGACAAGACCATTGCCTACCCAAAAGGAAAAATTGAGGATGTCTTAGTTCAGGTTGATAAGTTCATTTTTCCGACAGATTTTATTATCTTAGATTTTGAAGCTGATAAGGATATTCCTATCGTTTTAGGAAGACCTTTTCTAGCTACCGGAAGAACTTTGATAGATGTCCAAAAAGAAGAGTTAACTATGAGACTCCAACACCAAAAGGTCACATTCAATGTTTTCAATTCCTTGAAATACCCTGATGAAGTAGAGGATTGTTCAAACCTGAGTGTGATTGAGTCATTGTGTCATGATGAGGGATTTAGAAAAGCCTGTAAGTTGGAAGAAGAGGATGATGAGGACTTAGACCTAAGTAATGTTGATGAATTACCCTTAGAATAAGAGACTGTCCTTGTGAATGTTGTATCATTTGAACCTTTGGAAAATACTAATCAAAATCCTTTCACACCA
This sequence comes from Arctium minus, assembly GCA_954870635.1. Taxonomy (NCBI): domain Eukaryota; kingdom Viridiplantae; phylum Streptophyta; class Magnoliopsida; order Asterales; family Asteraceae; genus Arctium; species Arctium minus. The sequence continues at coordinate 34,060,737 of OX941097.1, read as the reverse complement.
TCCATTGTTTCATCACCTGACCTGGAGTTGAAACAACTCCCATCTCACCTGAAGTATGCTTTTCTAGGAGAAGAAGGCAAATTGCCTGTCATCATCTCATCTACCCTAGAATTGCATCAAGAAAAGAGACTTGTAGATATGTTGAAGTTACACACAAAAGCCATAGGATGGACCATTGTTGACCTAAAGGGGATTAGTCCTTCTATTTGTCAACATAAAATCATTCTAGAAGACCAGAACTTCACATCCATAGAACCACAAAGAAGATTAAACCCTGTCATGAAAGAGGTAGTGAAAAAGAAAATTTTGAACTGGTTAGATGCAGGAATTATTTTCCCAATAGCCAGTAGTTCTTGGGTAAGCCCATATCAGTGTGTTCCAAAGAAAAGGGGGGTAACAGTCGTCACCAATGACAAAAATGAACTCATCCCCACCAGAGTAGTCTCCGGATGGAGAATTTTTGCATGGACTACCGTAGGCTCAACAAGGCTAAACAAAAGGACCATTTTCCATTACCTTTTGTAGATCAAATGTTGGACAGGTTAGCTGGTAAGGAATACTACTGTTTCTTGGATGGATACTCCGGATATAATCAGATAGCCATATCACCCCAGGACCAAGAAAAGACCACATTCACTTGTCCCTATGGAACTTTTGCTTTTAAAAGAATGCTAGTTAGACTTTGCAATGCTCCGGCCACTTTTCAAAGATGCATGATGTATATATTTTCTGATATGCATGAAAAATCCATTGAAATTTTTATGGACGATTTTTCTGTGTATGGGTCATCTTTTGATAACTGTTTGGAAAATTTAAAAAAGAGTCTTGAAAGATGTGAAGAAACTGACTTAGTTCTCAATTGGGAAAAGTGTCATTTCATGGTTAAAGAAGGAATTGTTCTCGGACATATTGTTTCAAAAATAGGAGTCGAGGTAGATAAAACAAAAATTGAAATCATTGAAAAACTACACCAACCACTGTTAAAGGAATCAGAAGCTTTCTTGGTCATGTTGGATTTTATAGACGGTTTGTCAAAGATTTTTCCAAAATTTCAAAACCATTGTGTTTACTCTTACAGCATGAACAAAAATTTGATTTCAATGAAGAATGTAGAAATGCATTCCTCACATTGAAGAAAGCTTTGATAACTGTACCAGTAGTTGTCACTCCAGAGTGGGACAAACCTTTTGAAATCATGTGTGATGCAAGTGATTAGGTTGTAGGAGCAGTGTTAGGTCAAAGAAAAGAAAAGATTTTTTATTCAATTTATTACGCAAGTAAGACTTTAAATGAAGCTCAAGTTAATTACACAACAACTGAAATTGAATTATTGGCTGTAGTGTTCGCTTTCGAAAAGTTTAGATCATATCTGATGGGGGCAAGAGTCATTGTACATACCGACCATGCTGCCATCAAATATTTGATCTCAAAGAGGGACGCTAAACCAAGACTGATAATATGGGTGTTGTTACTACAAGAATTTGACCTAGAGATTGTGGATAGGAAGGGGGTAGACAACCAAGTTGCAGATCATTTGTCTAGGTTAGAGAGACCTAAGGAGGACACAAAAGAAGGAGACATTACTGAAACCTTCCCTAATGAGAGGATTTTGATGATACAACATTCTGCCATACCTTGGTATGCAGACATAGCCAATTATCTGGCTTGTGGTATCAAACCCTCTGACTATACCAACCATATGCTTAAAAAGTTTCTCCATGATGCCAAATTTTATCTTTGGGATGACCCTTTTCTGTTCAAAATTGGAACAGATCAAATCTTGAGAAGGTGCATCCCAGAAAATGAGGTGGCAGCAGTACTGTAACATTGCCACCAGTCTGCATATGGAGGACATTTTGGAGGTCAAAGAACTGGAGAAAAAGTTTTGCAATCTAGTTTTTATTGGCCCACTCTCTTCCAAGACGCCCACAATTTTTCAAAAAGGTGTAATGAATGTCAAAGAAGTGGTTCCATTTCTCAAAAAAATGAATTACCTTTAAATGGGATCTTGGAAGTATAATTGTTTAATGTGTGGGGAATTGATTTTATGGGACCTTTCCCACCATCTAACAATTGCCAATATATACTTGTTGCTGTGGATTATGTGTCAAAATAGGTGGAAGCTTTGGCATGTGCATCCAATGATGCTAAGACTGTGATTAAGTTTCTCCACAAACATATTTTCACACGGTTCGGTACCCCCCGGGCACTGATAAGTGATGAGGGTACCCACTTTGTGAATAACTTGTTACATGGAGTGCTTGAGAAGTATAATATTAAGAATAGGATCGCAACCGCCTACCACCCACAGACAAACGGATTAGTTGAGCTCTCGAATAGAGAGATAAAGGGAATTCTTGAAAAGGTGGTCAAGCCAAATAGAAAAGATTGGGCCTTTAAGTTAGATGACGCTTTATGGGCATACCGAACTGCTTTTAAAACACCAATTGGTATGTCCCCATACAAGCTAGTCTTTGGTAAGGTTTGTCACCTCCCTTTGGAATTAGAATACAAAGCATATTGGGCAATAAAAGAATTGAACATGTGTTTGAACACGGACGGTGAAAAAAGGAAGTTACAGTTTTGTGAACTCGAGGAACATAGACATATGTCCTATGAAAACCCCAAACTCTACAATGAAAAAACAAAAAAATGGCATGACAATAGGATTAAACACAGAGAGTTTCACACCAGCCAGAAAGTCCTTTTGTTTAGTTCAAGATTGAGATTGTTCCTGGGAAAGCTTAAGACCCGATGGTCTAGACCTTTCCCCATTCATAAAGTTTACCCTTATGGAGCAATCGACCTTATTAACCCTAAGGACAACACAGTGTTCAAAGTCAACTGACAGAGAGTTAAGTTGTATCATGACGCGGTAGAAATTCCACATAATTGCTCTGTGGATCTTTCTACGCCTTGTTAAAATCAGTGAAAAGTTGTGGACAGTTCCAAGTCCACGAGGTTTGTTTGTAAATATGTAGGTGTTTTTCTTTAGTTAATGTTTAGGTAAGTTTGTTGAATTTTGCAGCCAAGAAGAAAAATGTTGAATGTTGCAGCATCCAAATGTTGATGTTGAACGTTTGTTGGCCATCAGATCTCAAGTGCTAAGAAAATGGGATATGTTGGATTTGAGCCAACCTAGGAAACTAAAAGTTGAGTTCCAACTGAGTAAGTACAAAAGATCCTTAAAAACAAAAGGAAAGTACAACATGAAGTCACCATCTTTTTTTTAGGTAAGTACAAAAGATGCTTATAAAGTAAATGTCTTATCTAAAAAAAGGAGAATAAACATGATTACTTCCTTTGATAGTTGTCAGATTATGTTTAGAAAAAAAAAAGAGAAATAAATATATTTGGTTAGAAAAGTATTCTTGTGGCATTTGTACTTTCTTAGTTCCATCCCAAAGGAAAACAAAAAAGCTTTTTGTACTTTTAGTTGGAATTCACCTTTTTAGTTCAAAGAGAAACCGGTTATTAACTTATGTTAATAAAATTTTGAAATCCAATTGTTTTACCTTGAAAATAAATCTTTTAAAAACCCAAAGTGATCTTTTCATCTTCTTTAGCAAGAAACCACTCTCCTCTCATCTCTCTCGTCGCCAACCATACGCCATCACCACACCATCGCCGGACATGGCCCGAATGAAGTAGTGGGCAATAAGAACTGATGCGGAGTTCGTCCCTCGTCGAACACGACGACAACTTGCCGCCGCTACCCCGATCGTCGTCACCGCTATGGTCGACGCTCCCATCGTCGCCGCTTCTAACCACGATGTCGCCGCCGTCCAACCACACACCGCCGATGTGCCACCTCCTGTCGAGAACACCATCGAGTCCCCCATTCTCGAAGGCCCACCAACGCCATCGTCAATCATTGTGCCGTCGGTCGCCACCACCGACCGTGGACCCTTCTTCTTCTTTACAAAACCATGAGGTACCTTCTTCCACAACTCTACACAAATCCACAACCTCAGTTCTCGCTGATGAGATTAAGGTTGTGACTGAAAACACCATTTCGGGACATTCCAAGGAACCTCTCGTACCATTGACAAACGGTGAGAAGCGAACTGACATTTCCGATCTAAACGAAGAATTCGTTTTTAGGAAAAAATAAACAAAAACGGGTTTTTACGAAAAAACGATTTGAGTATGTTTCAAATTTGAGTGTTGAGAAAACCTTAAGAAAGAAAAAGAGAGTGTCACGAATGACGGTTGGTACAGACCCAACGAACAGCCCCACTCACCAACCCGTAACCCGTCGGCCCTCCCGAATCAAAACAAAAATTCCACCAACCATGCACCGGTCAAACCGTGAAATTGCTCGTGATCCCACTTCACCCTTTATCCCACGACCGAAATTACCGTTTGATGGTTTTAGTTGTCGGGAAGCCCGTGTTATGCTTGCTCATTTTAAACATAAAGAAGGCCTTGTAGACAAGGGTTTTGATGCACTTAGTCTTAGGTAATTTCACTTCATTTAAAAAGTAGTTGAGCATCATAAACTACACAAACTGTGTGTAATCCCAACCTCGTACAACTTGACTTTGTTACGAGAACTTTATGTGGAAGTTGCGGTAACCACCGAGGATAGGGTGAGGGTTAGAGGTTGAATGGTATCTTTTTCGGCACAAAGGGTGAACAAATTTTTATGCCTCCCGAGCATTCAAAATCCGGATTTTCTGTTTTTGTTAAGTTCGGCCACTGAAGAAAATCTTGATGAAGTGGTTGAGCTTTTGGGGAAACCCAACACTACATGGGAGTATCACAAAAACCCTATGATCCATGTTTTTAAAGCCCAAAACCTCACACCCGACGCTAATGTTTGGGTGAACTTTGTGCGACACTCCATATCACCTACCACCCACAATCAATCCATAGCCATGGAGCAGATGCTTTTGTTATTTTGTCTAATGGTAGGAAAAAGCATCGATTTTAGGGAGGTCATTGTAAAAAGCAAACGGTTCTGTTCGGGGCGAGCTAAAGGGAAGCTTTATTTTCCCGGGTTAATCACAAGTCTGCTATTGTAGAGAGAGGTACCGCAGTACAAAGACGACATCATCATCAAAGAGAATGGAGATGGGTGGAAAATCGATACGAAGACAGTTTTACGGTTGCGTGAAAACAAAGAAAAAGGACCGGCAGGGTCTAGTATGATTGGTTTAATGCAGGACATGATAGCGCAAAACAGCACACTGATGGATACCGTTTTGAAGCAACGAACCGAGTTCATGAGCAAGATAAACTCGATGAAGACCAAGGTCTTGAAAAAAATCAAGAAGGCGCATTTGAAGACAAGGAGGGAAGTTGCTACTTTACGCACTTAGATGGAAGAGGTGGGGAACGAACATAATTTGATGAAAGCACGTTTGAAGGATCTGAAGGCACAAAACCGAGAGTTGAAGGAGTCACTTGCAGCAGCCAATGTTGCAGCATTGGCCTCAGCATCCACAGCCCCGATGGGTTGACAGCCTACTCTGTTGGAGTAGGACAGGTTTTATCATACTTCTTTAGCTCCTTTTTATTTATTTGCATTTTTTGAGTCAGGGATATTACTTCAATTTTTTTAGGTTTCTTTTATGCAAGAATTGATCATATGTGTTTATCTCATGCATGTATAGCCCGAGTAATTCATCAAGCATGTCATCCATTTTTCATGACATATGGGTTTGGCTAGAACTAGCATTGCACTTCTAAACACATTTTTACACACATATTATTGAGTTAAGATGTCGGCATTTGTTTCATTTCTCTCCATTAGCCATTTGAACCCATTTCTTTATACCTTTCTTTACTTCCAATGAGGACATTGTCAAATTCAAAGCTTGGAGGTGGGGGGTATATTCATGGCTAATAGGATCAAAACACATGCGCATAAATCATTGAACCCCATCATGTTTTGAGTCATAAGCACTACAAATGTCCCATAGGGGCAAAGTGCAAGTTATCAACAAAGAAAGCACAAAAAGTGCCTCAAAATTGGAAAACAAATCCATTGTTGATACAAAGTGAGAGAAAAGGCAAATAAAGGTAAAAATATGCCAAAGAGTGACCCAAGCCTTATTAATCTCAATGATATGGTGTGTTGTGCATAACAAATAGAAGGTAATGCTAGCCTATGGTCCACACTACAGTTTATGACATGATGTTCACTTGGGAATTATGATAGGCTATACTATGCACTCTTGGTTATGATCACTATATGCATGCGCTTAATGCTATCAAAACTTGCAGATTTTTCTTGATTGAGTCAATTTCTTTTTTGGTCTTTTTATTGTTTGGGGACAAAACACGTTTTAAGTTTGGAGGTGTGATACGCGTTGCTTTATCAATGCGAAAACGCCTATTTTTAGCTTTATTTTAGTTTATTTTACCATTTATATCCCAACTTTGAGTCTTTTATTATCTTATTTTACATTTATTATTTTAGGGGAGCTAAAGTTATGATTTGCTTGTTTTACAACAATAAATGGGCTAATGTAGACTTGTTGGAATTGAAATTTGGTACTTACAGGAATGCGGCAGCATTTAGATCAGTGGTATTGGCATATTCGACTCAATCATGGAAGGACATGATTAACTAGAAGACATGGTGAAGTTTTTCTAGAAGTTTTGAAAAAAAAATCCCTTGAAGAAAATCATATCAAGTTTAGTTAGATAACTAATTGTAGTTGTGACTATTATCTTTTGGATTATGGTTTATGTACTTTGTTAACTAGTGGGTAAAGACTTTATTTTATGCCCTTTTTAATTACCATTTTGCCACTCCTAGTATATAAGGATGTGTTGGGTAAGGGTTTAAAAAATATATCTAGTTTAAGGACTAAAACTACTTGTAGTTTAGTCTCTCTCTCTAAAAGCTTGAGGTTTAATATATATGCATTTTTAGTTAATCTTTTATATTCTGTCATTTACTTTCAGTTATTTATTTTTTGTCATTTAATTTCAGTTATTTATTTTCAGTCATTTAATTTTATGCACTTACTTTATGTCATTTATTTTATAATTGCAAGTTATTTTTATTATGTGTAACTAATCTTTAGTAGTTTGGGTGTGAGATAAGGTGAGATTTTAAACCGAAGGAAGGTAGCCAACGTTTTACAAAATTACATTTTATTATTTTCATTCAAGTTTTATAAAGCCAAGATACTTTTTGACAAGTTGATCACTCAAAGAGTGTTAAAGAGCCGTGGACTTAGAGATAAGCCACTCAAAGGCACATCAACTTGGAGGATATAGAAAGTAGACTTGAGAGGGTTGCTAACAAAGAGATTTATTGCCTATATTTTCCAAATAAATTTATTCTCGACGAGTTGGTCGTTTGTCAAAGTGTTAAAGTATGGTGGATTCAGAGATGAACCACTTGGAACACACCAACTTGAATGATATGGGAATCGGCCCGAGAGGGTGATTTTTAACAAAGAGATTTGTTATTCCATACGTTTTAAGAACACCATTGTTGCTACCTCGTTAACTAAGATACTGTATAAGAGATTATGCATATCTCAGAAGACGAATGTTGATACAAGGGTCAAAATCCGAGAGGATTGTTCTTGAAACAAATGGTGAAATTCAATGCTGTAAAACAATGTTGTAGCATTACAATGCTGCAGCATTGGCTACTGGAATTCGTGTTTAGGTCTCACCAAACATCTTGCACCCATTCTATTTCCTTTATATTCTCTTATATTCAGTGTTAACCTTGAGATAACTCAAACAAAAACAAATGTCTTCAAAATCTCCATCTGAAATCATCTCTTTCTATTACTTGTTAAATCACTTTTACTCTAATCCCTGTGGACGATATTCGGTATTTTACTACGGTATTACTTGAAAGACGATATAGTCCCAATCAGTATATTTGCTCTTTGGTTCTATTATTCCCACGACTATAGGTGTATTCAAGGCACTATCAGTAAAGTCATAGCCTTGTGTGCAATTTTTAACCGCAAGTTAAGGGGGAGAACTCTCAGAACGTCAAATTTTAATTCTAGGGGGAGTTTATTTTCTATCATTTATTTATTTACTTATTTATTTATTCATTTGGTTTTCCTTTAATTAAAAAACTTATTAGTTAAGTTAATTAATTAACCGGGTTAACCAGGAACCCGGTGCACCGAGGACCCGGAAGCGACCTAGGTCGGCCCACCCGGAACCGCCCTAAGGCGATGTGAGTTTAAATGGGTTTCAAACCCGGGGTTCCGCCATAAGCGCCCCCGGGACTCCCAAGATTTCTCCATCTCTCTCTCTCTCTCTCTTAAATCTCGACTCTCTCTTTTGCTTAATCTCTCTCTCTCTCTCTCTCGCAATCAATCGATCTTTATCAGGTACGTTTGCTTTCTTTCTCGATAATTTTTTTTCCCTTTTTCGACGATTAGGGTTTAATTGTAATCGCCACCGTGGCTTGGGGCGAACATGCCGCGGCCGCTGTCAGGCAAAATCAATGTTCGATTCGACTTAGGGTTCATATCACTATTATCTGGGTTAATGTTGCATAATCATTGAGGGCGGTTTATTATTCAATCGATTCGATTTTGGGTATAAGGGTTGAAAAATAGTTCTTTTCGAGTTTAGATTTTTCCCAGGTTGTATCGGGTTCCCAAACACCCGTCTCGCCACTTCCGGACCACGAGCCTCCCAGGTCGCCCCCACGTACCGGGTCGGTCAACACCCGTATGGGTACAATCCGCTTACTACTCGGGTCCTTAGCGATTCCCGGACCGTTGCACTGTGTCCCGGTCCACGGTGTTGATCCGGGTTCGACCGACTCTCGGTTCGTGTCGCACTGTCTCCTAGTCCTCACTCTCCACGCAGCGCCGCCTCCCAGTTCAGACCGTAACCGAGACACCGCTCGGCTCCTGGGTCGTGACTCCCAGACCGCGGTCCTTCTCGGTTCCCTCTTAGGTCCGGTCCACTATCACCCGGATCTCCTCCTGTTGAATCAAATAATTGTATTCAAGATTAAAGGGTCTAAACTGTATTTGTTTGATAGTTAAAATTAGAGGGTTTAGTGTGTAATAAGCTAATAGTTATTAGTTATTGGGCCTCAAGCCCGTTTAGCATTTAGCAAAGCCCATTAGGCATTAGCCCTGGGTATTTAATGTTTTAATTAGTTTAGTTTTAGGGTTAACCTTTGAAAATTACAATAATCATATTAGAGAGAGGTAGTTGTTTTCTCTGTATTCAAGGGTATCAAGAACACACAAGGTTTAACTGTTTATTCAAGGGATTGGTATGTTATTCTGATCTTATATCTCTTGATATTATTGTGTTTGTGTGTTAATTATCAACTAGATTAATCTGGGATAACAAGTGGTATCAAAGCCTAAAGAATCAATTTTTTTCGAAATTACTGTTCATCGAGATTTCTGTGTTCATCGATTATTCATCAAGTAAAAAATCGATTTCATGTTTTAAGGTGTTATTATGTTTAAAATCGATATGATTAGATGTGTTTCATGCTACTGAATGTGATCTAATAAGTTTAACTGCATTGCAAACCATCAAGTGTTTGAATTTGTGAATTTTTGGTTTTCTGGGTTCGACTTCATCAAGAACAGTCGACCACTGTGTTGTCAAAATTGAAGCACAAAAGTTGGTTTTTATTCATTGATTTTGATTGCATGATAATCGATATATGTTATTGGATACCAAAGTCTGATTTCTGCATTTGATTTTGTGTTCTCGATTTGATTTATGGGTTACTTTGTGTTCTGGGTCGATAGCTTAAGAACATACCGGTCGACCACATCATATCGGTCGACCATAGAATATCGGTCCATATCTTTTATCGGTCCATAGACTATCGGTCGACCTGAATATATTTTATCGGTTCAATTGAATACCGGTCGAATAATCTTTACCGGTCGATACACACTACCGGTCAGACACACTATCGGTCAAAGCCTTTATCGGTCCACATCCTATATCCAATACCGGTCGAACTCACTCTACCGGTCCACATCTTATATCGGTCACATACATCTATATCGGTCCATACTTCATATCGGTCCACATCCAATACCGGTCGAAGAAGTTTCCCGGTCGTGCATCTTACCGGTCGAACAAGATACCGGTCGAAGCAAGTCACCGGTCGACCGCAAGACCTCGGTTTGTCCACTTTGCGCCAGTGCCTTATTGCGAGAACTACACTTTGCGCCACGGCCTTGTCGCGCAAACCTCACTTTGCGCGACCCAAGGCTCACGCAAATCGCACTTTGCGCGACCCACTGCTCACGCAAACCTCATTTTACGCCAGTAACTGTTCACGCAAGCACTGTTCACTGTTCACTGTTCACTTTTGCGAATTTTTTGTAGATTTTCAAAGTTCGATTTTTTCAGTATTGTTTGTGCTTTATACTGCGTGAGAGGACTACATTTAATTATTTTTGGAAATTTATTTTTCTGAAAAAATTTTAGTGTGGTTTTTATCTTGATTCTAACGATCTCATCTAGTTGGTTGTCTTGATACAGAAAAGTTTGATTACTAACCATACAGCTAAAGATGTCTGAAGGTTACAGCCTTGATTTTAACAACATGACTCTTTCTGAAGTAAAAGCAAAGGCTAAACATCTTGCTGGACAGTTATCAATATCTTCACGCATGATTTCTGAGTATGATAAAGAGGAAAAAATGCTCAAATTCGAGATATCACCTCTTAAAGCTGAGAACAAGACTTTACAGATTCAGAACTCATCTCTTCTTACTCAGATCAATATTTTAAAAGAAAATTCAAAAGATTCTGATTCTAAAATTGACTTTGCAGAAATAATTGAGTCTAAAGAAAAAGAGACCGTAGATCTTCAAGAAGAGTTGAAAAGATCTGAGTCCAGCTCTACATGGTCAAAGAAGGATGATATGCAAAAAGAGCTTGATGAGCTAAGAAGAAGAGCAAACATTGCATGTGAGACATCTCAAGAGCTTAAAAAGACAAATTTCCAAGTCTTTGCGGAAAGAGATAAACTAAAAGATAAAGTTCTCAGTTTTGAGGTTAAGATTAATAAGCTGAAAGAAAAGGCAACCTAAGACAGAGACAATGCAATAGCTCAAGATGAGATGTTGAAGATTGACAAAAATAGAAAAGAATTTGCCAAGAAATTCTCTGATTTCTCCAGAAAAGCCTTTGAAGAAAAGAAATCATTAGAGCTTAGATGTGTTAAGCTTTCTCAACAAGTTTCAGACTTTGAGAAGGTTATCATTATTGAGAGAGAAAAGGCTGAGAATGAGAAGAAGAAAGCTGAGCTGAAAGATATAAATAAAGACTTTTCTGAAGAAAAGAAAGTATTTGAAACCGAGATAGCCAAGCTGACAGGAAAGCTATCTGAATTGTCAACAAACATCATGAAGTAGAAGAATGCAAAATCTGAGTTGCGTAAGAAGTTTGATCTGATTGAAAAGGAAAGAAACAGTTTGTCTTCAAAGATAAAGGAACTTGAATAGATCGTATTCTAGGTGAAGCTGACTGAGCACAAGACGCCAGAGTCAATAGCTCAATCACCGAGAGATGATCTAGTTGATTCAAATAGTTCATTAAAAACAGCTTCAAGTTCACATTTTTCAAATGTTTTCTATAATCCTTTCTATGATTTAGATGATTGTCTTACTTCTAAATCTACTGATCAGATTCGTCCTTCTAACCTTTTCTATGACAAAATTGTTGATGGTTCAGGTAACTTAAAGAAAAACAAGTCTCAGAAGAAAAGCTTCTGGAGAAGAGAAGATGAGAAAGACAGAGGAAATTGGATCTAGAGAATTAAAGGATCTTCGGAGGAAAAGAAGAAAGAAAAATCATTTGTGCATACATCAAATGCAAAATGGAACTATGCCTCAAAAGGTAAAACTTTTGGCAAACCTGATCTGGTTTACACAATCAATCAATTAATCAAGTTATCACAAAAGAAGATTAGTTGTTCCTATTGTGGCTCAAATGATTTTGTAAGAAAAGATTATGTGAATAACTGGTATGGTTCTTACTTCATATCTCCCATTAGAACTGCAACTAACCTATTAGAACCCAAATACCAGTGGGTACCAAAAGCTAAATCTGTGTTGCAGGCACCCAAGGTTTAAGGGGGAGAAAAAACAAAGGCTTCTAAGTAAATCAGCTTAGAACCCGTACTTCAACGGAGAACGATGACTTCTAAGTACAACAGCTTAGGACTCAATCTTCAATGACAAGAATGTTGACTTCTAGACAATACAGTCTAGGACTCGGACTTCAATGTCAAAGAGTTTGACTTCTGAATTTACTTTAATCCTAGTAATTCAGAACTCTGTTTCATGATTAAGGATTATGCACATATTAAGGGGGAGCTTATATGCTTAATATTATTACTGATATATTTTTCTGATTTAACTGACTTTTTACAGATATCAAGGGGGAGGATATCTGAGTTTTGTCAAGGATACTTCTTTGAAAATATTCATTTCAGGGGGAGTTAAGGATTCTGATTTACATGTATATATTTCTAATCTAATCCTTACACTCTATCACTTGTTGAAAGATGAACAACTTTCACTTGTGAAAAATGGTTTCTTAAAATGTTCAAACCACTTCCTATTCTTCAAAGATTTTCATGAATAGTGAAGTATGATTTTAAATGATTTTTGAGCTTAAATGCCAGCCTTTTAGGTTGAGGGAGAGAATTGCATCGTCAAAAATAACTGTTTTGACTTCTCCAGATTTTTATTCTTCATGTAACTCTGTGCTTATTTGTGATTTCATGTACAAATGGATGTTGAACAGCATGTTCTTTTAGGAAAATATAAGGGATTCAGTGTGTGAACTTAACAGAACTTCCATGGATTCACAATAACCAGTGTTTCCTACCCAGGAAGTATTCCCAGAGTGATTGAGGGGAGAGGGATCAAAATATTTGAGTGTTGGTGTGTGAAAGAGGTAAAATGGAAAAGAGAGATTGGTTAGAAGTGAACATTAAAAGAAAGAGGGTGAGTGAACAGAGTAAAAGAATATTAGACTCTGCACCAAACTTCTTTCTGAGTCGGGCAGCCACATAATCTTATAGGTTCACATTCTTTGGTGACCATCATTAAATAGGCAACTAGCCCATGCCATCTCTTGCATACAATCCCACCAGCTACTCATTCTTTTCTCAAAAAGAGAATGTTTCACATTTTCTGGGGAAGCAGCACATATGCTATTGGTTCTTCATTTGGAAGATACTAATATTGAAAAACAAGGAAAGTTGCCCCACCTTCGAACCCTTTCTCATGCACATTGAGTCTTTGTATAATTTGTTGTTGTCTCAACAAGTTTACATATTTTGATCCTATATGAAAAAGCAATCATCAATGCTTAATTCTTTCATACACATGCACGAGCACACAGAAATTTGTTTTCTGTCAGAACGTTCATAGATAACCATGTGTTATTCGATGATTGAATGGAAGACCTGGGGAGCCAACATCACACCAGCTCTTTATACAGTAACTTTGTGTTACTTAGTGACTTTGTGTCATTGACAGGCATTCTAACTAAGTCATTTGTTGATTCAGGGTTACACCTATTAATTGTTTGAATTTGAAAAGATTTAAACAGTTACTACTTTCTATTATAATCTGCATAGATTGAAATAATCACTTTCTCCATTTGGAGAGACTGCTCTTATTTCACATAGGGCTCGGTACATGAAGACAGTGCTTACTGATGATCATACTCAAAGGGGAAGATTGTTTTGACAAGTTTTGATGATGATGATTCTCACCACTCATCAAAAAGGGGGAGAAGATACAAAAAGGGAGAATAATCAAAGAAGGAGAATATAATATGAAGATTGCTGAAGATTTCAAAAATATCAAGTTTTGAAGCTATCAATGTCATATCTGAAGTTTTCAAGAAAAGTGAAGACAAGTGAAGACCTGAAGACTATTGCAAATTTTTTTTTTAATCTTGAATCCAAAGGGGGAGATTGTTGAATCAAATAATTGTATTCAAGATTAAAGGGTCTAAACTGTATTTGTTTGATAGTTAAAGTTAGAGGGTTTAGTGTGTAATAAGCTAATAGTTATTAGTTATTGGGCCTCAAGCCCGTTTAGCATTTGGCAAAGCCCATTAGGCATTAGGCCTGGGTATTTAATGTTTTAATTAGTTTAGTTTTAGGGTTAACCTTTGAAAATTACAATAATCATATTAGAGAGAGGTAGCTGTTTTCTCTGTATTCAAGGGTATCAAGAACACACAAGGTTTAACTGTTTATTCAAGGGATTGGTATGTTATTCTGATCTTATATCTCTTGATATTATTGTGTTTGTGTGTTAATTATCAACTAGATTAATCTGGGATAACACCTCCGGACCACCTTTTTATACCAGGTTTACTTCTCTTTCCAAAATTTTCCTTAACCTTATCTTACTTCACGATTGGTGGGTATCATTATGTAAGTTTTTTTACAAATGGCTTAAATGTCATACATTTATCTTGTGACCTCAACCCCGAACTTTGGTTCCTGGGTTCCAATCACCTAAGGGTGATTATACGTTGTTCAACTCAACAATGGAGATTGAATAAGTGTCTAGGCTCCGATTGCTAAGCCACTATGATTCCACTTTCGCTAATACTCATTATTTATCAGGTACTGATATGGCTCAACAACCACTCAATAAAGTTGTCGATGCCTCTCTCATCAACCTTGACGCTTACCTGCCAATATCTGCTAACAACTACTCACTTGATGTCGAGGGCTTCAGCAGCCGACATCCCATCGTGGTTGAGATCTTTCGCGGGCATCCTTTATACTATGCACTCACCGCCGAAGTTCCGTTGATCTATCTCCAACAGGCTTGGAACTCGATTCTGCACGTATCCGATGATCAGAATGATAGGATGGAAGCTCTCCTTGATAGAACACAATTTGTCATGACTCGCGACAGTCTACATCAACTTCTTAGACTCCCCGCTACTACCTTTCAAGGCCGAGACGCATATGATCCACCATTCCTCGAACAGAGGATGTTCATTGACATTTACTCACTTGGGTATGCGGTCGCGCTTACCAAAATTACTGCGTTCAACCGCAAACATCTGACTCCGATCTGGTACACTATGTTCGCGATTCTCAACCGCTGCTTATCATCAAAGACCAAATGGATCGATCAGTGCAGCGCAAACTTTCTCCGCATATTCCACGGCTTTTCCTTCCATCGATATGTAGACTACGCCGCGCTACTTTGGAATGAGTTGGTCCAGAACGTTCAAGACAATGAGATGGGTAAGCGTAGGAACTTCATTCTGTATATGCGGTTTCTTCATCTTGCCATCCGACATCTGATGACCATCACTCCTACCATTCCTCGACGGGCGTCACATTAGGTATGCCCTCACCATCACATGCGTCTTATTATCAATAAGCCTGATATCCCCGATATTGCCCCGATGCGAATACCTGATGCCTTTCTAGCCTACGCTCATCCCACGACACCTAGTGTGTTAGCATATAGGAACTTTCAAGGTCAACAAGCTCCTATGGTCTGGCCAGCACCGGCTGGACCTTCCCCGGGAGCAAGGCCAGAGCGACGTCAGGGTCTTTGAGTGAAATTACCAAACGTCCAGAACATTGGGACTTCTGGACGGGGTGTGCAGAGAGAAAATTTAGTGAGGGGTTTTGGCGTGGGAGGTGTCGTAGACGACCACCCTATTGCTAGCGAGGCACCACAGACGAAGCCTCACCCTACTACCACTTCCACACTCCATGAAGTACCGATCATTAATGACCCATCTTTAATAGGTATTGAGAGTGGCAATGTGTTGGAGGGATATACCCCATCGGGCTCTTCTTTCGCTTCTCGGACATCCGATACCACTGAGTCGGATGACGAGCGAGACCGATTCTGTCACATCCCTGCTCGCATCGGTCGTCGTCCCTCAGCATCAACTACGCCTTCTTCACCTCAACCCACCTCACCTACATCTTCTTCACCTCAACCAACATCACCTTCACCATCATCGTTGTCACCAACATCCCCTTCTTCCCAAACCGATTCTAGAGAGACAAGGAGAGCGGAGGGTGATTTAGTTGAAAATGAAAGTGTGAGAAAGAGAGAAAGGAGAAGTAAGAGCAACAATCAGCGTCTGAGTATCACAGCCAAATCAAGTCGGGTAGCCACATCTACTGTCGAAACCTATGTGTTGGGACAAGGAATTGAAGAAGACGCTATGGACCCAGCGGGGCATGCACAAACCCCACCCAGCCACTCAACCATCTCACGACAGATGGTTGTTTCACATATTCACGGGGATATAGAACATACGCTAAACGCCCACACCGGATATGGACCGAACTGTCTCACGACGTTCTGAACCCAGCCACCGGGCTCTCACTCGAAGAGTCAAGGTATTGAAACAGATAGGCCCCAGCCCCGACCATCGACTTCAATTGATCACTAATCGAGTTTAGAGCCGATACACTCTTGGACACATACATAGTCATTAGTTGTGAGCCTGTTTGGCGTAGCCAGAACAGCTATAGTGTCACCCACAAGCGGTGCTCCACAAGGATTGGCTGGAAGTTCTACCGGCGCTAACGACATTTCAACACTGAACGTAGGCCTCACGGTTGATTCAACCGTGATGACAACTAGAAGCCTAAGTGACCCAGGTGTTACGTTACCCTCTATTATTAAACATGAACTATTGTAGCAGGCTTCGCATGTTGTCAATAGTTCCATCACTCGTCACTATGATGAACAGCGCCATCAGCTGAGGAGTTCCAAAACACAGTTCTTCGAATGCTGAAAGGCAAGTTCCCAGCAGCATCAACTCTTTCTTCTACACCTCCACCACCACCATCTCCACCAGTTCAGCTGAAACCATGCATTGATGAGCTCAAATCCATGTTATATGCCGAGCTCCTATCCCAAGGTACACATGAAGATGCAGATCTTCTTGGACTTCTTCGCCAATAGTCTGATTCACAGCGAGATACCATAAGAAGTACATAACTCCTTAACTTCCAGGATAAGATCAGATCCAGTTTCAGGATGTCACCGAACTTATCAGATCCATCTCTACCGATTTACATTCTTCGATATCTGCCTTTCCATCAGGGTTAAGGTACTTGAGGATTCCTGCCGCACCCAGGATATCTCTTCAAAACGTCCACATGACGATCAAGATGATCCCGATCGTCATAAGGGGGAGAAATGTCAAAGGCTAGGTGACACGGCTGAAAGGATAGAGGTTATTTAGACAGAAACGCAACCTGAAACAGAACAGGGAAAGGCGTCAGCAGGGGTTCAAGAAGATGAGATGGTACAGGATATGGAGACCGATACCACACCGATAGTCGACACTCCACAGACAATTCAGTATCAGGCAGACTGTACGGGAATGGAATTGGTTGTATACGTGGAAATTCCAACGACTGAAAAGAGTGAGGATGTTGACAGATGGTCATCCGATGAACCGGATGACTGGGCACTCATAGATCCATTATCAAAGGTAAATCCGTCAGTTGAACAGGTTGTCACAGAAAGAGCAATAATCGCAATTAAGAAGAAGTCAATTACTTGTGCACGTTTGATGATGAAGAATCTATGCAACAAAGAGACTATGACGGCTTATTCGAGCATTTGTGACAGGATTATCAGACTACTGAGATATCTTCTGGTAACGTCCCTCTACTCACTTTTTCGTTAGATCTCCCTGAACGAGCTACTTCTGAAACCCCCGTTTATGAAACCGATTACACTCAACCAGATCTGCTGCTTAAATGGGAAAGAGTAAGGATCAACACTCCCTTTCTTGAAGAAACTCAGAAAAATATCTTTGCTTACTGGATCCATAAGTACGATCAGGTTGCAGTATATGGTATTGGGTTGATGAAGAACAAGAAGAAACAGATCGAGTATATCCACATTAGAAAGAAGACAGGTCAACCGATCGAATCTGTTAGAACACAATACAAAATCAAATCCGTTGATCAGATTTCATCTTCCCTTCTCTGAGAGTATGGTATCCGGACTTCACAATGACTAGAGATGATGGTAATAAATGGCAGTTCTCAGAAGCCGACTTTGAAAATCTAGAACTACCAGACCTGCTTTTTTTGCTGCGTGATATGAAGTCCAGAACCATCCTCTTGCGCGAAATTATTGATGCCTTAGAAGCAGTGAAACGATACATGAAGAGTGTTATGAAGCTAGCCTGTGTAGAAGACTTCCAAATGGGTCTGGAAAGCAATTAGGCCAAGATCAATCTACTCAAGCCTAATTAGAGTCTACCTAAAACTCAGAATGTACCAGCCGACACTTTATTTGAACGTCCTGAATTTGGCATGACCTACAAAAATGGTAAGGGTGAACTGCGCTTTATAAGATTCAGTCAGATAGCCTGATACAATGATGGTACAATGTATGTGCTTAGGGGCATGCTTCGTATTATTATTGCTCGAGATGACAAAGACGTAAAGACTTTGGACCCAGATTACAGAAGACTTGTACTTCAAGATATAGAGCTGATTGTTGAAAGACTTGATTATAGAACTTCGTTAAGGCACTTTGAGATCAGTTTCGGGCTCAGGAAAAGATATGTTCCAAACTGGCGGGAATACGAACTTCTATTCAAAAGGGGAGATTGTTAGGTTTAATTTGAGTTGAATAGAAGTAGAGGAGTGTATTGTGTAAATACCTTAAATGGTATAAATAGTTTGCTTATTGTTTGATTAAACCCTAACGGTGATTATAGGTATGCGGCTCATATTGAATATTCTCTCTATAACCTTGAATACAATTTTTTGTTCTTAATTGCTTTGATTAATACACTTGCTTTGGGATTCTCAAATTTGAAACTTAAACATGAAAGCATGTTAACAACACCCAAATAAGCAAACTACAATGTAGCTATCATTTCAACCAAATCAGCTTTGTTAATTATCAAACAGTAGCTACTTCATTTCCAAATCGAAAACCAAATGTCCAAATCTGATATACATATACCAAATAACCAAAACAGTAGCTACTAGGTACTGCCTTCCCAATTCGAAAACCAAATCATCAAACTACAAAACTGAATTCAGGGGTAAAAGACTAAAAGCACAAAAGTGATTTACATATACCAAATAACCAAAACAGTGGCTACTGACTACTACCTTTCCAAATCGAAAACCAAATCATTCAAATTCGACTATTGCACGGCTCCAAACTATACTCAAACATCTAACATTCAGTCGATAAATCTTTACCACATCAAGAAAATCTAACTCATCGAATAAGTCGACGCCTAAAATCAGAATGACCATATCAAGAATATGGGTATGCTAAGAAGAATTTCGTTCTTGGTTGCACCGTGCCGAGACTTAAGGTTGACACCTAATATGGAAGTAAAACCCCAAATCTTACAACTTTAACAAACAAACTATTACATTTCCTTTATTCACGAAGGCTCATTAAGATGGCACACCACCAACACAAAACATGCTGACAGACAAACGATCCATCAACTATGCAAGCGACCACACCAGGCTTTAACCCCATGATTTACCGAAATGAGAAGATCACGACTTAAATAACTGGGATAATACATAAATCTAATACCTCAATTATTCATATGTGAACCTACTCATAAGGCTGAACTCCATAATTCAAAACTGGCCACAAGTCGGATCATCCGACGCTTCAATTCCCAAGGACTTCTCTAGTCCCTTATTACAACCCCTTTCACGATAGGGGTCTAAATCTATAGATTTAATGAGTTCAAGGTTTTTTAAACTAATATGACAATTCGAAATTTTACTAGACATTCAAATACAAAAGCTTTATAATAATTAATTGTATGTGTAAAAATCCACTACTGTTTACTTGAGAGTTGTGAAAAGTGGTCACAACCGCCACACATATAAAACCACTTCGAAAAACATTTGATCACTACTCACGCTAATAATGACAATAACAAAAGAGGCGTGACAACTTTTGAAATGGACCACTATGGTCCTAACACGCATCAATCTATGTCATGTACGTAAAATAATTTTCTGCACTAAAACAATATGCAACAAATGTTTGTACAAACTCCAAAATAGAAACTTCACAAGTTCAAGCTCCAAAATTCTCTCTTTTAACCATAAAATGACATGAAATAAAATTTCTAACAAAACCTGCATACATCAGTTTATTTCCCAAACTTAGTAAAACGATAAGTGCATGCGATTTTGTCGAATGTAAAATAATTTAAATTGATTTCAAACTTTAGGTCGCAGGAATAAAATGCTCTTGTCCAAAAATAGTGGCTACAAAGTCATGCATACCAGCAAATCAATATAATACATTGCGTGAAACAATAACGGTAAAATCAACAACCGAAGAATGCTCAAAGCAACAGTTCAACACGAACTATCATAGGTCCTTTGTATGCTTACTCACACTAAAAGTATAAATCAATTCAAATACTAAGTAGTGTACACGAAATGTACTCGTATAAAACTCAAAAGAGAAATCACACGATATTGAAACTCCAAAAATAGCATATGGGATAACATCCTCCAACAAAACTCTCATGAAATAAATTTCTCAATAAACCATAAACCAACACACGCAATGAATCTAGCCTACGCATTTCAATGTTCACTCATGCGTTGTAAAACGTCGTAAAATAATACTCCATAAAACTCTACAAAGTTCGCACGGAATAAAATTCCCAACAAAACTCAAACACCAAAAATAACGGAAGGTAAATCTTCAGCCAAAACCTTAACACATGCAGAGGAGATCCAATGTTAAAGTCATAAATCGCGGTTACTTGTCCAAGACCCTAAACAACATTAAAATATAGATATCACAGTACCCAAAAATAGCGTCGGACAACAACGAAAATAAAGAAGGTCTTAACAAAGTTTGCAACCACATGCAATAAAATAATTTTATGCATGTTTAAAATCATTGCTTTAAATCTTGTGCGTGCTAAACATTTTTCCAAAATTTCGTGATACAACCCACATGATGGTTTGGAACATAAGAAACTATTGATGCAATTTATTTTAGAAATAAATTTGTGCGTAAGTTGGGTTGGCACTCAATGTCTCAGAACCACGCTTCTCAATTTCCTAGTCACACTATCGTCATCTGAAAGCTCAAACTTCTTAAGGCAATAATATGAAACTGCATTGATTAACCTTACAATTTATCCTCGAATTAAGGTTGATTCAATAAGCCTAGGGTTCTAATTCAACCAACAATTCCGACCCGAGACGGTCCACTTAATGTGATCCTCCTGCTTACTGTCACCCCAAGTGACAATGCCATAATCAATAAGTTCTTCTATCAGCTATTCGCTTGGAAACTTATTCTCTACCCCTACGGTCATCTCATCAAAGCAGTTCAAGCATACACATGTAACATGCAGGTTTACCATGACACTGGCCAGGTGAAATTATGAGTGTACCGTACATGATCATCCTTGCTACTCTCGACGTGTTTCCCGTTCCTAATGACTCTATCAACCTCTAATATCCTTTTTTAAAGTGCCTAATGGTGCAATTTCATTTTCAATCACTTAAAATAATGCTAGTTTGAGTCTAGGCATCCAAAATCAACACCTAATTATCTCAAACTTAAGCTCTGATACCAACTTGTAACACCCTCAAATTGGGAAAAAGCAACTAAACAAACTTCGATAAATAACCAACATAAAGAATGAAATCCTTTCTACAAATCCATCCTTGGAAATACTTCAACTTTAAAACATAAAATTAACACCAACATTCAGTAACTTAAGTCACATACTAAGACTAAATAAGGTCGGGTGTTACTTAACCCAAACACAAGTTGCTATTCCCAAAGTAAATGCAAAAGACTTCACCCAAGCTATTCACACTCGTGCATATAACTAGCACTCATCTCTTCACAGTGTCGCTAGTACCACTCCTCAACCGGAACCTGATGCACATGCCGACAAATAAAAAGGTTAGGCTAACGCCTAGTGAGTTCAAGAGTTTTCAACATGAATAAATATCGGTTAAAGGAAAGAATGCAACTTAAATCATAATCTTTCAAAATGATTTAATTTAAATATGAAAATGACCCGTTTTCTAATAACACACATTTTTTTAAGATGAACGCCCCAAAACAAAATATTCCTTCATGAAGTGATGCAACCCAAAACTCACTCAAATCATTAAAACGTATCAAACATTCAAATAATATAAACGGTAATATTCATTTATGCAAAACATCCAATCACAGATGAGGCATAAAACATAACCCATAAATCATGGGAAAACAATCCATATAGATATAATATGCTTACCGTAAACATGGAACTCAAACCCAATACTCATGTGACCGTATAATGGAATGAAGTACAAATATCAAAGCATGGACATTATGATATCCAAAGTATTGGTGGCCGACAACGAGGGAGACCCATATCCATTGAGAGTGAAGGAACACAAAAGTATGTCACTCATACAACGCTAATCGTATGACATTTCACGACATAAAAGCTCAAGTGTCCCTATGACTCCTTTCAAGCTACACCTAAAGAGACAGTTGAATACCACCAAAGGCTTGACACACTTAAGGATAACCTCCAATGCATTACCTTCAAGCGGCGGAGGCCCCAAATGCCCATTAACACGATAGCACAACGGACTTAGGCCTCCTAATGTACACTCGAAAGGTTCATGTCATAAAACATGGGTCCCGAAGTCAAATCCCGCAACACCTAGTTGACCATGAAATAAATAATGACTTACGTCTCTATGGATCCAATGCAACACAGTCTAAAATTACATGACTACACAGGAATGGCCAATGCACTCGAGAATGTAATTATCATTAATATACAACAAGATGCATTAAGATGCAAATCATAATTGGGGCTGTACATTGAGCCATTAAAATAGGACAAATGTCCTCAAGACTCTTTTAAGTCAAAATCGAGCTAAAATGCTCAAAATCCATTTGGCCAACAAATAACGGTCCCCAAATAATAAAACGTATTTAAACGGCGTTTACACATACACATACCTCAAAAATGTGATTAAATCAAAGCTCTTCACGGATTGGGGAAAACGATCTTTCAAATGGGCTCATACCCTTATGTTTCCAAAATATCTCATAACACGGAGACATGCATTTTCCACATGATTTATGAAATCAAACACACCAAAAACGCATAAATCATAAAATAGAATTCATATTTACAAAATCACCGGAAATGCATAAGTCATGCTATTTACTTATCAAAATATCCAAATCCCAAATATGGGCATTTCATGAGATCAAATCAACCCACGTTTACCAAATATGAAAACTTATTAAAATACTTAACACATTGACAATTACCAAGTAAAACATATTTTTACATCAAAAAACACATTTTGGCTTGTACATAGTTTTCACAAAGCAAGTTGAACTCACCTTGCTAGATTTAGGCTAAATCTAAATTTTTCCCTAACTTGAGCTCCTTTGAAGAAATTTGAATGCTCAATCCAAATCTTCCAAAAACCTAGATCCATAAGTTTCCAACCATAAATAATCATATCCATGCATTTAGAATAATTCCCCAAACATTTTATTTGAAGATCTCAACTTATACCGAAACCCTAATTTCCATAGATGAAGAAAAGAGGAGACTACCTTAACCATAACCTGAATCCATCAACAATACACTTCTAGGTCACCAAAATGTGCCACAAACTCCCAATCTACAAAATGGTGAAAAGGGTTGAATGAAACCCTAGAAAATTTGGTGAAGAAGATGATGATGAAAGGGTCTTAGTTCTAGCTTCCAAAACCTTGTTAGATGATGGAGTATCACTTGAAATATCAAGTCTTGGTGCCTCAAATGCCCAAAAGTCAATACTAAATGTTAAGGATTCGGCTGGGAGAGAAAGGCGGAAGAAGGGTTTGAGTTTTAATGAGAATGGAAGGAAAAATCGTATTTAATAACCAGGTTGCCCTACGAGAGTGACATCCTGTCACAATCACGAGCACAATCGCCCTCCATTCGCCACTCTTGGTAAGAGCACCGCGAGGGTACCCCGCGAGAGTGACACTCTATCACAATCCCAGGCACTATCGCCCGATATCCTATGCTCTCGGTACAAGCACCGTGAGGGTGCCCCGCGATAGTGACACTTTGTCACAGTCGCAGGCATAATTGCCCAGGTTGTACCGAAGATCAAAATTTGACTTTTGACTCGACACGCTTCCGATAAAAAAGTCCAATTCCACATGAAGGATTCTAACTAAGGTTTCAACTAAATGACAAATAAAAAAGAAGGGTGCAAGATGAGGATTTACTGAAATTGCGGGTGTTACATGCAAGGATCAATGTTGGTTCGCCTCTTTGAAACCGATTGAAGACGGATTCTTGCTACACATGGGGAACGAGTCGAGTGCTCCCATTCTTGGACGCGGCTTAGTTAGGCTAGAGTTTAGTTCTAGCAAAATAATTGAACATTTAGACGTTTTGTTTGTACCACAAATTCGAAAGAATTTGGTTTTCGGTAGTGTCTTGAATAAGTTTGGATATAGGCAAGTATTTGAGTCCGACAAGTTTTTCTTGTCAAAAGGTGGCTCTTTTGTAGGATTCGGCTATTTGATAAATGGAATGTTTATGTTGAATTTAAATAAAAAGAGGTTTGTTTCAAATTATGTTTATGATGCAAATGAAAATTTTGTTGATTATAGTTTGTGGCATGCAAGGTTTGGTAATGTGAATTTTAAAAGAATGGTTAAAATGGCAAAAGACGGTATTATTCCGGCGTTTGACATTTGTAACACCTCGGATTTCCGTTATGTAATCTTGTTATTCTGGTGTTTAAGCGTTTTCGTTAGCACCGCGTTTGGTCAAGGTGCGTCACAAAGAGGTCACTATGGTCAAGGTGCAGTGGAAGCATCATCGGGGAGCCAACGTGACGTGGGAAGCTGAGGAGGATATGAAGCGAAGATATCCTCATCTTTTTCAGTAGTTGGATTTCGGGGACGAAATCATTCCCAAGTTGGGGAGGATTGTAACACCTCGGATTTCCGTTATGTAATCTTGTTATTCTGGTGTTTAAGCGTTTTCGTTAGCACCGCGTTTGGTTGGGAGTTTGAGTTTGGATTTTAGTGGTTTTGGGAGAACCACAGTGAACCACGCGAGTTGCACCGCAACTTGAGGTCGCGGCACAACCCGCGAAACCCCCTATTTGTTTAGGGTTTTGTGTTAGCGGGCGAGTTATGCCGCGAGTTGTGGTCGCGGCATAACCCGCGAGAAAGCCTGGCCGACTTAGGTGGGTTTCTTCAAAATATCTCATTTGGTTTAATATCTCAAATCTCTTTTCTCTCTCTCTTTCTTGGTTTCGAGTTTGGTTCTTCGATTTGCCGTTTGTTTCTAGTATTAAGTGCATCTAGCACGGGTTCGGTATAGAAAGCTTCGTCTTCCCTCGGTGGTCGATATATGGTTTTTCGGGTTTTTGTCTAAAACCTATTTGGTGAGTTCCTACTACCTTTTTCTAAACTTTATACATGTCAAAACTTAGATTTTGAACTTCTATATATCTCTATGGTTTCAGATCTAAGTTTACTACATTTTGATATAACTTGAGTTTTGGGAGATTTTTGGGTTCCAGATCATTTTCGATTAAAATGATGGGTTTCATCTTATTTGAAGTAAAAGGATGTTTTACTTGCACATTTTTGTGGATTACTTGAAAGAATGTTTAAAGTTCATTTTTTGATGATTTTCATTTTTACCAAAAGTTAAACTTGAAAATACATTTTGTTTATAAATGTTATTTTATACCATATGACTATCTATGGTTGGTCACATATGTTGTTGTGACGAGTCTGTACCATTACTAGTGGATCCCTAGGTATTGAGTCGACTTATAATTGGGATGTCTTTTCCCCCCTTTGTAAATGGATGCATGTGATCCTCGGGGGCCATTTGGTACGGTTATGCAAGACCGGTTACTAGCCATGGATCATATTTACCTTATTTGTAGCTATGGATGCATATGATCCTCGGGGGCAATTTGATACGATTATTTGAGATCGGTTACTAGCTAAGGGTCATATGGAAGTCCTAGTGAACGAGTTTGACTTGGTTTCCTCGAGGGCCCTCCCTCACATCGTAGTACGGACCGTTGTAGTTCGTGGCCAAGGATTCCAAGTGTTTCGACTCATAACTCGGATTGTGACCTAGTTTGTGTTACGCTACAATCCTTGGTAAAACTGGTTATCTTTGTCATCGTATGATGAGTTTACTTTTAAAAGGCCCGGTTGTGGCAAAGGTTTCATTTGAAAATTAAACCTTATTGAAAAGATTTCCTTATGATACAATTGTTTATATCTCTTGAAATTTATAAACTGTATGTTCTCACTAGGCTTTAAGCCTAACACTTTTTCTCAAATGATGTGTATAACAGGTTCCCGTTAACGGTGGGTTGCTAAGGGCTTGAGTGACGAGCTTGGTCTCGGGGATTTTGAGATGACTAGTATTGATGTTGGGCAATTGTTTAAGTCTCATTCTTTTGGTGATATTGGATTAACAACCGATATAATCTCGATAGGTTATGTTTAGATTAGTTTGTTGTTGAGTTTAATATCAGTATTCAGATTTGTAAAGGTTAAGTACATTTCCCCTTTTTGGGAGGTTTATACCAAGTTTGATGTTTAATTGTCCAGTTTCCGCATTTCAAATTCACTCTGGTTTTTAGGGTGTTACAACATTAAAACCGAAAAAATGTAAAACTTGCATGTTAACAAAGATCACTAGGCAACCTTTTCCCAACGTGAAAAGGGACTCGTCGGTGCTTGAGTTAATTCATAGTGATCTTTGTGATTTGCATTCAACTCCGTCTTTAGGTAATAAAAAGTATGTTATTACTTTTATTGACGACATTTCACGGTTTTGCTATGTATTTTTGTTACACACAAAAGATGAAGCGTTGAACAAATTTTAAATTTATAAAACGAAGGTTGAATTGCAAATGAATTGTTTTATAAAATATCTACGCACCGATCGTGGTAGGAAGTATTACGACAGCGTGTTTTTTCCAATCCATAAGAATCATTCATGAGACTAATGTGCCTTATACACCACAACAAAATGGTGTGGTAGAATGGAAAAATAGAGTTCTCAAATAAATGGTGAACTCTATGTTATCTTACTCGGGATTGAGTGATGGATTTTGGGGTGAAGCCATGTTAACGGCTTGTTACTTGTTGAATCTAGTTCCCAATAAAAGGAACAAGATTACCCCATATGAACTTTGGTTCAAGAAAAGGCCTAACTTGAGCTACATTCGAGTTTAGGGTTGTCGGGTGGTTGTTCGACTACCCGAACCCAAAAGGAAAACCTTGGGTGAGAAAGGTATTGATTGCATCTTTGTTGTATATGTCGAGCATTCCAAAGACTATAGGTTCTATGTTATTGAACCTAATGATTCTATAGCGATTCACACTATTATAAAATCGAGAGATGCATTATTTGATGAGACTAGATTCTCTTCAATACCTAGACCGAAGGAAATAGTTCCAAGTACTAGTGGAACTAGTGAGGTTGAAGAACAAACAATTTTTCCAACCGAATCTCCGATGCTTTGAGGAAGCAAAAGAGGAAGGATTGAAAAATCATTTGGTCCCGATTTCCAATTATACATGGTAGAGGGATCAAGAGATGAGATTCGGTCACAATTCTCTTACTGTTATAGTATTGAGAAGGATCCAAAATCATTTGATGAGGCTATGAAGTCTCAAGATGTTGCTTTCTATAAAGAAGCAATAAATGATGAGATGGGCTCCATCGTGGGGAAAAATACTTGGGTATTATCGGACTTGCCACTGGGTTGTAAACCTTTGGGATGTAAGTGGGTCTTCAAAAGGAAGATGAAAGTTGATGGATCAATCGACAAGTTCAAAGCTCAATTAGTAATCCAAGGCTTTAGGAAATGGGAAGGCATCGATTATTTCGATACCTATGCCCCAGTTGCAAGTATCTCCATGATTAGATTGTTGATAGCCTTAGGATCTATTCACAATTTAATGATTCACCAAATGGATGTCAAAACAACATTCTTGAATGGTGACTTGGAGGAGGAAGTTTACATGAAATACTTAAAGAAAACCATTGATTATGGTTTATCCTTTCCTTCGATATTAGGGGGATATTCGGATGCAAGTTGGACTACCAACTTAGAAGATCACTCTTCTACGAATGGTTAGGTGTACTTGCTTAGGGAAGGTTCCATCTCATGGGCTTCCAATAAGCAAACTTGCATCACGAGTTCGACTATGAAGTCGGAATTTGTGGCATTAGCCGCTGTCGGTAAATAGGCGGAGTGGCTAAGGAATTTAGTCCATGAATTTTCGTTATGGCTGAAACCAATATCACCCATTTCTATTCGTTGTGATAGTGTGGCTACTTTGTGTAAAGCCTATAGTCAAGTATATAATGGCAAGTCTAGACACTTAGGCGTTAGACATAGCATGATTCATGAGCTAATCACGAATGGGGTGATTTCGGTTGAATTTGTTCGGTCACAACAAAATCTAGCGGACCACTTGACGAAGTGGTTAGCTAGGGAATTGGTTCACAAGTTGGTGATAGAGATGGGATTAAAGTCCATCTAAATATCTAATGGTGAGATACCCAATTCCCTTCTAATACAGCGTTAGAAGTTGAATTTAATGGGAAAACTCACTCTAAGGGATTGGAGCACAAGATAATCATCCTAAGGTATGTGCTCGGTACTGCAAGTGAAAGAGGTAATAGTTCTTTTGTAAAAGTGGATGTGTAGGTGCAAGATGAAAGGAACTACCTATATGAGTATGAAGTGTGGCCGCTTCAAGAAGATTGGACTTGGCTCTGTATGCACTCATGAATGGATAAGGACATATGGCATGTTATAATGATAAGTTTAAACTTTAGAGAATTATTTAAATTCATGTGTATGTTATTTTCTGGTACTCAAATGGGTTGAAAGATTCAATCCATAGGACACCCGGATTCTCAAGTATTTGAAATGTGTAATGTACTAAGATGAAAATTCAATCTTCTAGATATTTTCATTCATGCATGAGTTTGTTTTCTTATATTAACTTTTGTTTGTGAATCAAGAATTGCACTAAAGTAGGGAAGGAATGTTGGTGATTTTAGTGAAATCATCAGTTCATTTTAGGTAATTGGATTCACAAGATAATAATGGGGTTGGTAGCTAAGCTATAACATGAGATAGGAGGTGTAGAGTGCACACTCGTGTAAGCTAACTAGAACCCGGGATCATTGGATGGTTATGTTTGGCGAGTTACTAAATGGAAAATAGATGTGCACGACCCATGCATTTTTCCTCTTGTAGATGGCACGACCGTGCGTTTTTGTTCATAAAAAGAGCACGGGTCGTGCGTTTGTCGACAGAAGGTCTTGCATGACCTGTGCGTTTTTCCTGTTGTAATTGTCACGGGTTGTGCGGCTTCCTCAGTTTTGTAACTGATACAAAATTTTGTAACCGCCACTATTTATGTCCAACAATCAATCTCATTTGATGGGAATTATTATCATTGTTAATATGATATCAGTTACGGTTCTCTATGTGTTTAAATAGGATCGGTTTCTGTCTAAATCGATACCGAGAATTGAGATAATCCTCGAGTGTATTTCGTGGTACCCGTGCAGAATAAGGTGGAAATATCACTTAAGGAAAGCAATCTCTCACGCGATCTCAAATTCTTTATCCGAGTTCTAATCACTCCTTTTGTCCCTCTATATTTTGCACCCCTCCTCAACATATTGTGCACATCATTGTAAACGTAAAAACACCAAGATCATGGAATAAATTTTCTATTCAATTCAATAACATACACAAAAAAGTTGTCCAAATTCATTCCACATAGTTGTGATATAAAACCCATATGGGAACATAAGAACTCATGTATTACATGTGATTCAGAATAAAAATCACATGTGATTCAAATTTGGTCAACAATCTTAGGTTGCCGAGCAAAGCACATATGTGCCCTTGTATTAATCGAACATGAATCACATTTGAGTTTTAGTCTAAAATCACATGTGATATAAACGTTCTTGTGTTCTTTTATTTTGACCATGTTCTTTTTCTATTATCTCTCTATATATATTCTTGGCAAATGTGTTGAATATATAAAAGGTAACTTCTTCTTTTTTTTACGTAAACCAAGAAGTTGGACGATTTGAGTCCATTCTCATGCGTAGAGTTTTCTATTCATACACATCTTTTTATGTTGTTTTCTTTATAACTTATCGGATAAAAAGATTGACATAACTAATCTGTAATAACAAATAATAGGGGCTAGAAACTCAAACATGACTTTTAACTCTAAGGGGGTATTTACTTGTGGCTTAATGAGCTTAATGATAAAAATGGCTTATTCGTGCAGACGTTTGGAGTGTTTACTTGTGGCTTAATGGCTTATTCGCTAAGTGGGTAAGGGAGGTGTTGTCCCCATTAAGCCAAAAATTTGACAATTCTACCCTTTAACCAAAAAAAAGAAAAAAAAAACTTATCAGAGATAAACTAATCACATACGCCTCCCACATACATCGTCGTCGATTGCAATCCCTCTGGTCGTCGTCCGCCGCTGGTCATCGTCAGTCGTTGGTCGTCATCCACAACGCTAGCTTCTCGATTCCGTTTTTGATTTGGTTCCAGATTTCCGTTTTCGATTTGGTTTCGTTTCTGAAGAAATGCTCGATTTGGTTTTTGAATTGGTTTTCGATAAGGTTGGTGTTGATGATATCGATGGAGGTCTTGATTTTTATTCTTTTAGGTTTATTCCAGCAATTGGTGTGAATTCTTTTGGGTTTATTCCTTCTGTGTTTACAAGAGTTTACAAGATTGCTGATGGAAAATTATTGGGTGTAAAGATCACAGAAAAGTAATTTTCGAATTTTGGGTGTGGTTTCTTTTGGATTCTTATGTTTGATTATTATGTTTTAATAATTCGATGTTCAAATAGTTTGATTATTATGTTTTGATGTTCAAATAGCTTGATGAATGGTAGCTTTTTGGTTTGATGAACAATAGATTTTTTATTTTGATTTAACTGGTATAAATAAAAATTGGTTCAAACATGTTCAAGAAAACGTAAACAACAACAACATATTTTTGTTTAAGGGGTAGATCACTCATTTCTGTCATTCAGACGGTTGGTTCAGGTAAAAAAGTAAACAACAACACATTTTTACCCGAACATACAAATTTATCTAGACAGACAGATTTATCCATACAGAACTTAATCATAAATCTGGTAAATTTTCCCTAAGATAACAATACATAATTTGTTTTCTAGGTTCCTATCGTTAGGTTTATACATTCATTTATTATTTTTTATGTAATTAATCGTTAGGCATAATAAAAACAAATAGTCCGTTTGTTGTCATATTCATGCCAAATAATTAAACTTTAAAAAGAGTAACAATTTTTAAAACCTAAATGCCACATCTATAGATTTCTTAATTAAATATGCTTCATTAGATATACGACAAAAACATTTACTCCCCATGATCTTGCTCTCTTTGATTGAGCTTTATCTACTTTTAAAAAATAATATCAATAATCCTACGATATGTTTATTAAAGTAAAAGGGGGCAATTATACATAAAAAAAATAAAAAAAAAATTGGAGGGCCCCCGGGGTGGTGTTTAATAAATGAACTATTGAAACTTGTAGTATAAGGCTATGTTTGGTAAACTAATTGATAAGTTAACTGATAAGTTAGCTTATAGCTAATAAATTAACTGATTATTAATAAGTTAACTGATGGATAAGACATGTTTGACAAAAATTAGCTGATAAACATTAAAAAATGACTAAAAAGAACATTTTAAAAAAATAATAAATTACAATATTTCATAATATAATTGAATAATAACTAAAAAATAATAGTAACTGATAACTACAATATATTAACTAATATTAAGGAAATAATAATATAAAAATAATTGATATGATTAACAATAATTCTAAATAATTAATAGTTTTCAATTAATATTAGTAATTATTAATTTTTAATATTTTTAATATTTATAATTTATTTATAATTAATAGTTACTAGAATAGTAAATAATAGTAATGAGTGTATAATTAAAAAAAGTCACAAAAAACTTTTTTATTAGATACTCCAAGTAGCTTATAAGTTACTTTATGTTCATATAAACATGTACTCAAAACTAGAAGATAGCTTATTTTTACCAAATGGTACCGAAGTGATTAGTTGAACAATTTTATGTCAATAAAAATGAAAATAAAATTCGTTGTATTATGTTTTCATATATCAATAGTTTTAAAAGTTGCTTCTCAAAATAAATATTTTTAAAGTTGGTTTCTTGAAACAAAAAAAGTCAAAGTTTGTTTTTTTTTTCTTGACACACTTTTTCATACACACACAAATGAAATATGTGTAGTTTTACATTGTAAAACATACAAATATTAATTGTTTTACATGTATGTTTCACATTGTAAAATTATACATGTGAAACAATACATAGCCATGTTTTGCTTTGTGAAGCAATATATGTAAATTGTATCTTGAATGCTAGATTGAGATGAAACTGATTTGATTGACTGAGATTGATTCTCATGGGTTCTCAACATTCCTTTGGTTATCATTTGATTATTTCCATATATATATATATATAGTGTTTGGTTCATTTAAGAAATGATAAATATATGAGAAATAGAGAAGTAATCCTAGCCATTTATATGGTCAAGATCGGATTTGACTAGTCAAATATTGCGGCTTTGCTTTGACCGGTCAAAAGTTGCGGCTATCCCAAAAATAGAAGGACAATTTCGTAAATTTTACAAAACACACGGGTTATGTTCATATATGAACATGTATAATTTACATATGAATTATATGTTCATATATGAACCAGTGCAATTCACAACTGAACTCTTTTAACTGATTCATATATGAACCTTTGTGATTCATATATGAATAAGTTGAACTAACTAACAGATTCATATATGAAATTCATTTATGAATCAGTTGAACTAATTAACAGATTCATATATGAATCTTTGTGATTCATACAGATTCATATATGAACTCATCCCGTGTATTTTACGAAATTACGCCTCTACCTTCTATAGACCACACAAGGAATTATCCGGTGCTTCGCGGTCAAAGCCGCAAATGTTTACCAGATGAATGGCTAAGATTACTTTTCTATTTCTCATATATTTACCATTTCTCAAATGAACTTCTCCCTATATATATATATATATATATATATATATATATATATATATAAGGGGAGCCTTTTTTATGAACTTCCAAATTCGTAAAATCCGTAAGATTCAATTTACACCACAAAAAATTAGTTAATCAATAAAATCTAATTTAATTGTGTTTATAATATGTTCACCTTCTGTATATATTTAATTGTGAGTGTGCGTGCATGAATGTTATAGGAGAGAGGAGAAGAGAGAGAAAATTATTTATGGAATTTGATTTTTTTTTCTTAAAAATGCATTAAATATTATTAATTATAACATTAATTATCTTAAATTGGTGGCTTAAGATAGATATCATGGATCTCACAAATTGTGGAGTTAGAGCATCTCCAACAGCATTGCTAATTTTTTTTTAAAATAGAGAATGGAAAGTCAAAATCTCTAAAAACATTTTCTTCTAACTCCAACAGCTTTTCTATTTTAGAGAATCAATCATTATTTATATTATTATAATATTTCATAATTTATCATCTCAATACACTTTTTAAAAAAAAAACTTAAAATAAAATGTTAAAAATTGAATCTTATTGGTTGAATTGAATAAAATAATATTTTCTCTCTCCAATTTAGAGGTTAGAGAGAATTCTCTATATTTAGAGATTTTTTTATTTTTCTCTATTTTAGCAAAACATATAGCAAAACTGTTGGACAGGAATAACAAAGAAAAAGCCAAAATTTTCTATTTTAGCAATGTTGTTAGAGATGCTCTTATCAATTATCAAATGATTAAACTCACACACACACACACACACACACACATATATATATATAGAGAGAGAGAGAGAGAGGTTCAAGGGAAAACCTCAAAAAAATAGAAAACTAAGGAACACCACCCTGGTGGTCATTCATCTGGACAGTATGCACTTGTGCATACAAGTAAATTAAGATGTTTTTTGGTTTTATGCACTTGTGCATATGCACGTGTGCATGTTACAAATTACTTGTATGCACAAGTGCATATCGTCCAGATGAATGACTATCAGGGTGTTCCTCAGTTTTCCGTTTTTTGAGATTTTCCCTTGAACCTGAACCTATAATATATATATATATATATGTGTGTGTGTGTGTGTGTGTGTGTGTGTGTGTGTGTGCGTGTGTGTGTGACTATAAAAACGCAATGACATTTTTGTAAATAAAGAAACTTTAGCGACATTGTTTGTCAAAAGAGTGGACTTTCATACGAGTTCACATATCTTCACATACATGAATCTGTTAAGATTTTAATCACGTTGATATACGTAAGTTGGTGAAGGTAAGTGAAATAATGATAACTTCACAAAATTTGAGCAGGTCTTGCACGGATGAAGAAAACCAAAAGGCGAAAAAATGTTTCTTTAAAAAAAATGTTGCAAGATCATCTCTCCCCGATCAAAAGAGACCGACGACTCAAAAATATTTTTACATTAGATATAAACTAGCTCTAATGTCATATTCGACTTGACTTATAAATTAATGTTAGAAGTGTACTATCGCAATGCAGATGTGTCAATGTTTCATTTTATATTTTGTCTTTGTCGATTTTATAATATAATATTTTGTGGTTTTGAGAAAATAATAATGTTTTTTTTCTATAAATTTGTGTAATTTAAATTAATATTTCATTTTAATTTTAATTTAGGTTTAGGTTTAGTAATGATGTAATTTATTTTACTTTTAATAATATAATGTTTTTTTTATAAAAAAAATAATTAAGTATTCAATTAGAATTCAATGATTATTCTATATAAGTATATTTTTTATTATATTTATAATGAGATGTTTATCGTATATTTGATTATATTTATCAGTTAATTATTAATTTAAAATGTAACTTTAAAAAGTTGTACTCATGTATTATTATTTGAAATCTTGAATTTTAAGTAACACACATCAATAAATAATACGTGATTCATAAAAATTTGTTTTTAAGAGTTTTCTCAAATCCTTATAATATAGGTTATGTTTGGCAAAAAAAAGCTAGCTTATCAGCTAGTGTACATGTTTGGATGACCATAAGTTAGCTTATAAGCTAGCTTAGAGCATCTCCAAAATTTCTCCAAAATGGAGAATTAAAAGTCAAAATCTACATAAAAATTTGCATCCATCTCCAACAGATTCTCCATTTTAGAGATGAAATCATTACTTATAATATTAAAATATTATATAAATCTAATAAAATATTATTTATCTCTCATACCCATCTTATTTGAAGAAATCTTATTGGTAAAATATAATAAAAAAACAATTTCTATCTCATGGTAATCATTTTTGGAGATTTTGGAGAGTTCTCCATATTTGGAGAAAATTATACTCTCTCTCCTACTTTCTCCATTTTGGAGAAAGATTTGGAGAATCTGTTGGAGCACAAAAATGCCTAAAATCTCCATTTTCTCCATTTTAGAGAAGCTGTTGGAGGTGCTCTTATAAGCTAGCTTATTGAAACGTTACTCAAAGTAGTGTTTTGAAAAGCTAGCTTATCAGCTACAAGTTAGCTTTTCAAAACGCTACTTTGAGTAGC
Organism: Arctium minus; assembly: GCA_954870635.1. Classification (NCBI taxonomy): domain Eukaryota; kingdom Viridiplantae; phylum Streptophyta; class Magnoliopsida; order Asterales; family Asteraceae; genus Arctium; species Arctium minus. The sequence continues at coordinate 34,025,027 of OX941097.1, read as the reverse complement.
GTTTCAATAAGTTAGCTGAAGCTAGCTTTTTTTTGCCAAACATAGCCATAGTATGATCAACTATATAAGTATTTGAGAAAGAATCAAATAGCTCTAATACATTTATGAAAAAAATATATATAACATTTTTTAAAACAGTTTAGATGAAATATATATATTACAAAAAAGTCCCCATTCACATACAACTTAATTAAAACTATTTAACTAAGAATAAAACACTTGAATTATTATTTGATATGATGAATAATAATACATTAATCAATGAGCTTGTCAATAATTTATATAATTTTTAAATGAAATAAATTAATTAATTTAAAAAAAAGTATAACATCGACAATTTACAAAATTAAAAAAAAAAAAAAAAAAAACACTATCAATTGAACATTTGTATGGCTTTTTTTTGGCTTTAATATCTTATGGGCTCGATGGTTTCCAAAGTCAAACAATGAATTAAATGTGGACATGTGGAATTGATTACGATGGTGTTTTCTAGGTTCTAGCCATAGGTCGGCAAAACAGTAACAACCAGTTAACCGATGCCGATTCCATGTTTTTTATGTTTTTTTATAACTATGAGTGTTGAGTTTGTTTATAACTTAATTAATTTCATGGGAAGTTGATATTCGTCCTTCATGTTGTAGCCCAGTGTGTTAAGGTAACATCTTGGGGGTCATTGGATGGTATGCCTGATTACCCAGGTTCTAATCCCGTGGTGAGCATCCTATGGCATCCATGATCATGGGTCTGCCACATAGTGGTACCCTTAATTGGGCTGGGTCGTGATCGACGGGGATTAGTCGGGTGGCACCCTTAAGTGGGAGCCCGGAACCCCGGGAACGTGTGCGTGTAACTTGTCGTTCAAAAAAAAAAATGGGAAGTTGATATTCAGGCAATCTGTCTAATAACTTTGAAAGAATTTGAACAAATGATCTTTCTCTTCTAGAAAGCAAACCCAGTATTTTGTTAGAGCATCTCCAACAGCATTGCTAAAATAGAAAAAAATAGGTTTTTGTTCTCTAAACCTCTCCAACAGCTTTGCTATCTTGTTTGCTATAATAGAGAAAAGTTGAAAATTTTTCAAGTTTAGAGAATTTTCTAAAACTTGATGGTAGGAGAGAGAAATGATTATTTTATTCAATCCCACCAATGAAATTCAATTTTTATTATTTTATAGTAAGATTTTTTTTAAAAGTGTATTGGGATGATAAATTATAGAATATTATAATAATATAAGTTGTTTTAAAATCTCTAAAATAGCAAATCTGTTGGAGATGAATGTAATACTTTTTAGATATTTTTATTTTTGGTTCTCTATTTTAGAGAAATTATAGTAATGCTGTTGGAGATGCTCTTAGATGTTATCGGTGTTGTGTTATTTCGATTTTTATAGGATGACTCTATCAACTTTTAATGTATGTAATAATAGAGTGCGATCTTACAAGTTTGATTGAACAAAGATATTTATAGAGAAAAAAATAAAATGAATTGAGGTCCTTTATCAAAGATGGCCACATGAGACAAATAAAAAATAATGATCAAATATCGATTAAAAAATTAATTATATGATTCTTATTTGAGTGAAACGAAATATTATCATATAAAAATAGGAGATCAGATACGTATAAATAGCCGTTTATTTGTAAATACAAAGCAAAATTAAAAGAAAATTTATGTGGTTAACATTATCTTGTAGTATAAAAATATAGAGTGAATTGTGGATTTAGTCCATGTGGTTTTGTGTTTTCTTTGACTATGGTCCTCATTCTATGTTTATTGTGGATATAGTCCATGTGGTATGCAATATATTGTGGCTAGAGTCCCTAAACACTAACACGATTAACTTTGAAAGGTTAAAGACATCATGTGTCTTGCACACTATGGGTATAATTGTCAATTTACTTTTCCCTTTCAATTTAAATTATTCACCTTTAAAACAAAGAATACTAAATTGTGGATTTGGTCACGGGTCAGGTCGCCTGCTCACCCTTGCATTGACCATGTTTCTTAATCATATGTAAAACCAAGTATGATTCACATGTGATTTAATCGTTTTCATGTTATCTTATTTTGACCATGTTCTCATTTGATCCATCATCTATATAATTATACATATGGTATCTTGACTTGTCGGCTTAAGTCATGCCTTGAAAAGATCGTCGACTCGTTGTGGATCCTAAGGCTTGACATTTGATCTTGTTGTCACGTTACAACTAAAGCCATTTACAACCTGGTTATTGATTGGGTAAAATTTCACAAGTCACGATCGACGCAAGGAAACCAAACGTCTTCAGTCTAAGGACCATTCTTGTATTAAGATAAGGTCCTGACGATCACACACATCGAGGATCATAGTCGTCACCTATGACGACGGTCGTAAGTTTCTCTCGATCTCTTCCAGGAAGTCACTCGACGACTCCTATTTAGCGACATCTGTAACATAACTAACGATTATGTCATTTATTATCCACGACCTTTTTTCTTTTATGATTCTTTATTACAGGTTTTAAAGCGCATAATAGCCAACGGATATAACTGACAAACATCATCAAGATCAATCATTATCAAAATCGTTGGACATTCAATGCTCATTTATGACGACCAAAAGCTATATATGCAAGGCTTGAAGAATCATTCGAGACACGGAACAACACTAACCAACCTGAATCCATCTGCACCACTCAGTTTACTTCCTCCTAAGCAAAAACTCTCGACGAAGTGCTCCAATCGCACGACGAATAGCTGCAAGCTTACGAATTACTTATTTTTGTTTGTAATATTGTCATTTGTACTTTCGATCACTCCTTTTAAAGGACAACGTCCCTGTTTGACATCTATAGTGCACTTGACGATCTCTGCAATCGCCCGCGGTTTTTACCCAACGACGGGGTTTTTCACGTCACCAAATTCTTTCTCTCTTATTTGCTTTTATTTCCTGTCGTACGATTTGTCGATCGATCACTTACTTTAGTTGTTAAAACTCCACACCGACCTTAGATCTTCCTTTGGACGATTTTTGGCATTAACAACTTTGACACATCAGATCGATTTGAGACCAGATTCAACAATGGATCTCTATGATGTTCAATTATTATCACATAAGGGAAATACTTTTGTCCTTCCATGGCTTCCGGGTCCATTCTAACGAATTATTATAGCACCCAAGATTTTATGACTCGATTTTTTAGTTGATTCAATTTTGTGTCAGATAACCATTATTTTGTTGTTGTTTTGGGATCAAAGGGTTCAATGGACTAGGCTTCGTAGTGTCATGGATATGGAGATGTTTCTCTAATATTTCTAATCAGGTTTGTTAATATATTATATTTTGTGTTAAACGGTCTTTACAAAAACAACTTCTCTACTTTATTTAGATGGAAAAAGAGTTTACTTGTATTTTACCATTCAAACACTATTTTCGAGTGAAAAATATTGCCTATGCTTGGTTGGTTTATTTGAACTAAAATAGATTAATGCATGATATGAAATGACTTATGATCCAACTAATTTCATCATGATTCAATAATTGATAAATTGAGACCCATTGTGACCCAAACTGCCCATCAATGGGATGTTTTAATGAGTGCTTACCCGATGTGACATATCTTACCTGGTAAGTATGATAAGAATCAAAAATCTTATCTGGTAAGTGAGGGAGAAACTCTTACTCAATCAACGTTTACCGAGTAAAAATTCTTACCAATTTAATTTTTAATTATGAATGGTTGTTATTTCAAAATGTAATTATATCATATAACTAAGAAAGTTTCATTACGTCAGAAATTTATATTATGGTTAGTTTACCAATTACATGTTTTTAATATATGAGTCTCTTTTTAAGACATTTTCAAACAAAATGTCTTTCTAGACCAACAAAACTATAAAAAAAAAAACATGATTATATATTTTAGAGCAAATTACGATTTTTGTCTCTGTGGTTTGTTAAAAATTATGAATTTCGTTCCTGTGGTTTTGAAATTTCAGTTTTCGTTCTTATGGTTTACAATTCATTTCTATTTTTGTCCATGAGGCTAAAACACTACTTTTAAGTACGAATGACTAAAATAAAAATTAATTGTAAACCATATTGATGAAAAAATCAATAAAGTTTAAATCATAAGGACAAAAAAAGTAATGAATTATAAAACATAGGGATGAAAATAGTAATTTCAAAACTATAAGAACAAAAACTACAGGGACTGAAAATGTAATTTTCTCTATTTTTTATTATCAAGAATTAAAAATAAAAATATGACTGGTTTTATGATATTAAATTTGTTAAAAATGTAATTTTGTGAGAAATTTTAATAACCACAATTTCATGGCGATAATTTATTTAAGGTGCTTGATATATATTGTGATAACTATGAGAAATATTATGTGTGCATGTGTATATGTTTGTGTTTTGAATAATAATGTAGAACAATTTAAACTTATATAAAGTGATAAAACTATAAAGAATAAAGTACCATTGATATATAATATATAAAACTTATAAAAAATAATATCAAGAGTGTAAAATCGGGATTGAATATCTACTTGCCACTTTCTTCATTCTTCAATTCTTCAAGAAATTCAAGTTCGACTAATGTGCGGGAATTGGAGTAACGTTTTACCAATTTCGGGTTTTAATTTTAAGTTCCATTTTTTTGTTTATAAAAGTCTTAAGTCTCGTACATAATTATTATTAACTCATACCCCAAGTTAAATATCAAAAAGAGTGAAAACTATGTCTTGCAAAATAACGTCTTGTAACACTCTATAATGCGTTACCATACAAGCCAGACCTTACAGTGGCACCACCAGAGTTAACTTGGTGAAGCCAAATGTAACACCCTCAATTTTGGAAAGAGTAACAAATTTAAAACTTTCAATAATACATTAAATGAAGGATAAAATCTCTTTCTACAGATCAATACCTGAAATAACTCAAATAAAGTTCTAGATTTAACCTCAACAAATACTAAATCAAGTCTTATATAAAGACTAAATAAAGGTCTGGTGTTACTAAACCCATCAACAATTGCTATCTCCAAATGTGCGGAAGGCATCACCCATTAGCTATATTATTCTCGTACATCTAATTAGCACTTCACTGTTCACGGTGTCGCTAAAACCACTCCCATCGATGACCTGATGCACATGCCGAAAAATAAAAAGGTTAGGCTTAACGCCTAGTGAGTTCAAGAGTTTTCAACATTTATATGAAACGGTAAACTAAAGAGTGCTTATTAAATCATAGTTTCTAAAAGGAATGTACAAAAATATTGAAGTAACACCTTTCCCAAAACACACCATTTTCGTGATGAAAACCCCCAATACAAAACATTCTTTTAAATGTGAATTCAAAACCCAATAATCACACAAAACGTGAATAATGATAAATGCTCAAATATTGAAATTAGGATAAAACTTTATTACCCAAACTACTGAATATGAGTAAGACTGAAGCCCCAAAATCATAACATATGGAGAACATCATATACTCAAAACGTTACTGAAAACATGGATAAAACTAAATACCTAAAACAACACCTTTCGGTGACGGGGGAGACCTTAATTCCATGGTTAATGACGGAACACAAACGTATGCCACTTTCCACGTTATTGAGCTCATCATACTAGGATCAAGGCCATGAGCTCGCCCGCTCGTACTCAGATGTGGGGGAGGGCACCTAATAATCCTAGTTATACTCATTCATTAGGATTACATTTACGGTTCATGGCTAGTATCCTGTCCCACATAACCGTACCAAGTTGCCTTTCGAGGGCCCAATGTCTCAACTAGTTACAAACGAAAAATAACTATCCCGTAAAAACCGACTCAAAATTACATCATAGGGTCAATGACAGATGTTTGACTCTAAGAGCCCGTACCATAAGGCCCTCGATGACCCAATGATTAATCCTAGTCCCCAACATGGGAACAAACGTGCCTTTTTAAAATGATAAAGACTGACTCATATGCCTATGGATCTATTGCATTACAGTCTATAACCTTACATGACTCCAATTGAATGACCAAAACACTTAAAACATGTAATTCTCAAAAGATATTAAATAAATGTTAATCATACTCAAAACTCCACAACGGGCTATTAAAACCGGACAAATGTCCCCAAGACTCATTTTAGTCAAAACCGAGCCAAAGCCACAATTTACTTTATCGTACGATAAAAGCCAGTGTAAACAATAAAACACGCTTAACCAATGGTTATGCAAACACAACGACCAAAAGTATGATTAACCCAAAACTCATCATTGGTTGAGATAACTATTTTCAAAATGAACTCACACCCTTATATTTTCAAAATGTTTCATAACACAATGATATGCATTTTCCAAACGGTTCATAAGATCAAATACACTAAAAGGATATTTACATCAAATAACCTCCATTTATATATTAAATCATCAAGGAAACATATTAACATGATTTATTTATCAAAATATCCCAAAAATCCCACAAATGGGGTTTTCATAAGATTTAAGTTTTCCAAATATAAATATACATATCCAAACACTTAGAATTATTTCCCACACATCTTATATCAAAATCTCCATTTTGACCAAAACCCTAGTTTTGACGTAACTTCCCCAAAATCCCCCAAACCGAAATTTGAGAAACATAAACACTAGAAAGTCATCAATGGAGAATTTATAACTCATAATAAAGTTTATAAACTAAAGGAATGAACTCACCACTTAGGTTTTGGTGAAAACCTAGAAAACCCTAAGGTCCCGTTTGGTTTGTGGGATTAGAATGGATTTGGAGGGATTTGGATTTCAAATCCATTCCAATCCTGCGTTTGGTTTGCAGGAATGGATTTCGTTGACCGAATTTGAAATCCGTTGACCATTTAAAAATCCCTTACATGATGGATTTCAAAATCCGTTGCAATAAGCCTGGATTTGAAATCCAAATCTGATGGATTCTAAAGCCTGATGGATTTCAAATTCTTATCTAAACACATGAAGGGATTTCAAATCCCCCCAAATCCAAATCCCCCCAAATCCAAATCCCTCCAAATCCAAATCCTTACTTGAAATCCAATCCATTCCAATCCATTCCCGCAAACCAAACGCACCCTAAATTTATTGAAGATGGAGGTGATGATGGTGAGCTCTTGATCTTTGCTTCCACTCCACCACCAGATACTCTTGGATCTTCCCAAAATTAACAATCTAACCTTGAAAATCTCTAAAAAACGAAACCATAGAAAAAAAGAATCGTTAAAATTGGAGTTGATGAGAAAGATATGCCCAAATCAAGAAAGAGGCTGAAATCAGATTTATGCACTGCACCCCGACCGCGAGAGTGACATGCTAAAGTGACAGTGTCACTTTCGCGCCCAAAGTGTATTGTGGGCTCCTTTTTCTATGTGAAAATGTCCGGCTAAAGTGTCTGTGTCACTTTCGCACGACATTTTTGCCCAAAAGGTACCGAGAGCCCTTTTCGTCCGTTTTCTCGACCGTTTTCTCGGTCGTTCCTCGACCGTTTTCAACGGTACATTGGATGCTATTATGCCAGTTATCATGTTATTGTTGTAACTTACTGGCACATTCGTTGGGACGACCAAACACTCGGTAACGCCGATGCAATTGTGACATTTGTCGCAAATGCATGGCACTATAGCCGGGACGACCATACTCTTAGTACCATTGGTGCTATTATGACAGATGTCACTACCACATGGCACCATAGCCATACCCATACTTGGTTCTTCCTTTACCGATTCATCCAGTTCAACACTTTTCCTCGGTTGAGATAAAAATCAGGGTGTTACAACAAACCTCAACACCATAATACACCATTAGAAGTTATTTATAACCATAATTGTAATATGTCCATTGGCATTTCATTTGAGAAAATTCTAAGACCTCAACCTGTCAATTAACTTTCAAATTTAATGACCTTCCAAGTATTTATGGATTAACCAAACATGAATGTTGTCATAAGTCCTCAAATTTTCCAAATCAACCCCCATAACACTTAGATTCTCTAATTAATATCCAAAACTTTCATATTTTTTTAAAAACAATAAAAATAAAAAGACGGGGATCCTACAGACTTCTCCCTAAATAAAATTCCATCCTCAAAACTTGTGGAATATGGGATTGCAAGACCATATGTTCTTGCTTGCAACATCATCTCTCATTCTAGGTCTACTTGCTTGGTTTCTGATGTCGGTTATGCCACAACCATTATTTACCATGTTTTCTTTCTGATACTCTAATTAGATTCACAAGATTCGCATTACACATGGTCATCATGTCGTTATTATTTACCATATGCACAAAAATAAAAATGTTCAACCACCTCAAAGAGGCTATTTCATTACCCTACATGCTTCTCAATTTATCATTAATCAATTTAAATCACACATGTCTTCTTCTGGTGTATCTCCACGAATTTCTTATCTTTCATATGACGCTATCAGTTGCTCATTATCATCATTATATATCTCCATCATTAACCTTTTGAGTCTTTCACTACTCTTCAACCACTTCACCTTCTCGTGACTATGTGTTTTAACGATCGTTATGACTCTTAGCAATCAAATATATTGTCACAGTCTCGTACTCTCGTTATTGAGGGTAAATATATGTTATTTGCCTTATTCTAATCTTAGATTTACTTGTATCATTCCATGAAATTATTTCATCGTACTTGAAACAAATTAACATCATCAACAACGACGAGTTTACTAATCATTTGAACTCACATGCACAATGAAAAATGAGTTTTCATTTGAACCCAACCCTATATATATATATATATATATATACATATATAGGGGTGGTTTCAACTAGAAACCATATTACATTGGAAACTTTGGAAACCATATATCAACCATTGATCTTATTAAGCAACGGTCAAGATTCATCTGAATTAAATATGGTAACAAATTAATTAATTTATTAATAAATAATAATAATAATAAGCCAAAAGGGTAAATGTGTCTTTTGCTTCTATGTTTCAAGTTTGGTAACATTGATGAAATATGCTGAAAAATAATAAACAGTATCTTTCTTTAAAAAACAAAAGGAAAGTGTATCAAGAGTTGTCTGCTTACCATCGAAACACAGAGAGCTCTACCAATTTCATTGCAACGAACGATTGCCTAGAGGTAAAATTTGAAGATTTCATTGGATTGTGACCTGAATAATAATAGGCAAATCAACCATTATCATCTATTTTGATTTCATTAACATCTACTGCTTCGATTTCATTGTCTAGGTCAGAAAAGGAGCGAGAGATTGATGAAGAAGAACTCTTTTTCAAACTACAAGAACACAACAGAGAATCCTCTCGATGAGGAAGGCAATGAAATCTGACCGAAATTAGAGGGGAGCACGAATAACAGACCGTCGGTCGTAAAATTCCATATCGATGAAGGTAAGATTAATAAGCAATGATGTCATGAAGGTAAGTTTTTTTACACAAATCGAAATCATAGATGAGTGTTTCAATGTATGAAATCGAGTATTCAAGTTAGGATTTTGAAGAAGTCAGATTTAGGGATAAACCCTATTTTAGTCTGCAATTGGGGTTTTCATATGTTGAAAATAGGAATGGGTAACAAAACATTAGATGAAATCAAGTGTTGTTCATGCGATTGATGAAATCAAGTGTTGTTCATCCAAACGAGGCATACAAAAATAATAATAATAATCCATGCCAAAACGGCCCCAAGCTTACAATTAAATCCAAGGTTTGCTACGAAAAACTATTACACAACTGAGATTTTAAAGAAAAGGTAAACTAAAGTGACGGTCTTCTATCCACTCCAGCTACACCTTCTTTTTACCCTTATCGGCTCTTCCTAGCTCACGCCTGCCTGAAAAGGTTTTAAGAAAAAGAAATTTGAAAGAGCAAGAGTTAGACCGGAGGTCTAGTGAGTCCCCTCTAAAGTTTTATGCAACAATACAAACGTCAAACTTTAAATCAAAACAGGTTTATAAACATCACATGAGTAATTCACACTACCGACCACACTACCGTCGAAGACGATGTGTCTAACTCGCACTGCCTTAATTTTGGGACACACCCCCAATGGCATAAACAGGTCACACTTCCCGGTATGAGTAGGCGGGCCACACTCCCCGACTTAGGTCACAACATCCGAAAGTTAGGCATGCATACATTTCGTTATCAACTATTTATAAAGGAAAACACGCTTAATAAGTCTAGCATAAGAATGCCCACATTATTTAATCAAAGCTTTAATTAATTTCATAAGCTTTTGATAAGTAAAACATTTAATTCAGAAAACTCACCTGATGTCCTGATTGAAGCCTCTCACTTGAAATTGTCCCAAATACATATTCCTAAGACACAAAGTAGGATCGTTTGTAAATCTCACAAATAACCTCCCAACACGAGGGAAATCTAGAAGAATCAAATCTACTTGAAGAAGATCAGACTAGCCTAGGGATCCTCTAACTCGAACCTGGAACCTACCCAGTGAAGGACTAGTCACCCACTCGACCGGGGCAGACCGGGGCCTCAGCGCTCCGTATCGACCAACCCTCCCCGGTGTCGACCGGGACTATGCTCTCGGGGTCGCCCGACACTCGATGCCCGGGGTCACCCGGTCCCCAACCCGGTCCCTGCGATAACCCAGCACCGAACCAAAGTTCGCATTTCGCGATTCATGAGCCCAAAATCAACACAGAAGAAGGGAAACCACATAGAAATCCATTAATTTAGCTCTAATCTTCTCTCCCCCCTTAGGCCGATTAACAACCATATGATAATGGAACCATCACCATTGTCGATTCCAATTAAATCCCCAAACTAACTTCCAGTGAAGGTTTTCATGAATTTCTCCATAAAAAGTAACTTTACAACACTAATCAGATCCTACTACCCAAATAGCATTAATCAGAATTAGAACTTACCTTGAAAAATTCGATGAATGCTTGATATCTGCTCCTTTGCCCTCTTTCTCTCAATCGCCACAGATCTCACTCTCCCCCTATCCTAAACCTTCAGCCGCCAGAGACCAAATAAGATAGGTCCTAGGGTTATCTCTTAATTATTCCCTTTTTACTCTCTAGGCCCTTAACTAATGATCTTTTTGCAAAATTCCCCCAAAACTAAATTTTAAATTTGAGTACGGTTATTACAATATCATCCCCTCAAAAGAATTTCGTCCCCGAAATTCACTTGCTGAACAAACTGGGGTATTGGGATCTCATATCCGACTCTAATTCCCAAGTCGCTTCTTGTCCTTTGTGAAATCGCCATTGAACTTTCACAAGTTGGATTTCCTTATTCCTCAGCTTCTTCACCTTGCGGTCTAAAATGGCCACCGGTTCCTTAGCATAACTCAGTTTCTCATCCACTCGAATATCGTCCAAAGGCACCACCACATCCGTTTCCGCCAGACACTTTTTTAGATTAAACACATGAAATGTGGGGTGAATTCCTCGTAGGTCCACAGGTAATTCCATTTTGTATGCTACCTCCCCAACACGCTCCACGATAGCAAACAATCCAACAAACCTCGGTCTCAACTTGTCGTTCTTGCTGAAACGAACTACTCCCTTCCAAGGCGAGACTTTCAGCATCACCTTGTCCCCCACTTGGAACTCTATCGGCTTCCTTCGCTTATTTGCGTACATCTTCTGACGATCTTGCGCTATCTTTAACCTTTCTCGAATCTGGTTGACCTTATCGGCCGTCACTTGCACAATTTCCGGTCCGGCTAGTTGTCTTTCACCCACCTCATTCCAACATAAAGGTGTTCTACACTTACGTCCGTACAATGCTTCGAACGGAGCTGCTCGAGTACTAGCATGGTAACTATTGTTATAAGAAAATTCTATCAAAGGCAAATGAGTTTCCCACGAACCTTTGAAATCATTGACACAGGATCGAAGCATGTCTTCCAATGTTTGGATGGTCCTCTCACTTTTGTCATCCGTCTGCGGGTGATACGCTGTACTCAACTTGAGTTGTGAACCCAACTCCCTTTGTAGACTTCTCCAAAATGATGACGTGAAGCGAGCATCCCGATCCGACATAATAGATGACGGTACTCCATTTCTGGATACAATCTCATCAATGTACAACCTAGCCAATTTCTCCAATGGGTACGTCTCCTTGATCGGTAGAAAGATTTCGTGAGTCGATCCACTATCACCCAAATGGCGTCATACCCCTTAGGTGATCGCGGAAATACAGTAACAAAGTCCATCATAATCTCATCCCACTTCCACACCGGTATTTCCAACGGTTGCAGTTCCTTATACGGTCTTTGATGCTCCGCTTTTACCTTCAAACACGTTAGACATCGCTCAACGAAGTAAGCTATATCTTTCTTTAAACCTGGCCACTAGTAACTTTGCTTCAGGTCTCGATACATCTTGTTGTTTCCTGGATGTATTGAGTAACGTGACTTATGGGCTTCTTCCAACACCCTCTTTAGAAGGTTCCCCAACATTGGAATCCACACTCTACTCTTGAAGCATTTCACTCCGCGACGGTCAGCGATCAACGAGCCGACAAGTCCGACGATCCTCTCGTTCTTCAAGGTTTCTTCCAACACCGCTTCCTCTTGATACTTCCTGACTTCTTCCAAGAAATTAGAAGTTGGCTCAACCCGAAATGCCACCACCTTAGTTTCATCACTGTGCTCTTTCTGACTCAAAGCATTGGCCACTACGTTGGCCTTACCCGGGTGGTAAAGAATCTCACAATCATAATCACTTAGCAATTCCATCCATCTTCGCTGCCTCATATTTAACTCTTTCTGATTGAATAGGTGCTGAAGGCTCTTATGATCGGTATATATTTGACACTTAACTCCATACAAATAATGCCTCCAAATCTTCAACGCGAAAACCACAACTGCCAACTCTAGGTCGTGCGTCGGATAATTCTTCTCATGTTCTTTCAACTGACGAGATGCGTAAGCGATCACCTTTCCATCTTGCATCAGCACACACCCCAATCCCAACTTAGAAGCATCTCTATAGATCACGAACCCTTCTGAACCGTTGGGTAAGGACAGGATAGGTGCACTGCTCAGTCTTTCCTTCAATTTACTAAACGCATCCTCCTGAGCTTCCTTCCATACAAACTTGACATTTTTCCTCGTTAGAGTCGTTAATGGTGTGGCTATCCTCGAGAAGTCCTGAATGAACCTTCTATAGTAACCCGCCAAGCCAAGGAAACTTCTTACTTCTGACGGTGATTTCGGCACTTCCCACTCTTTGATCGCCTTGATCTTTGCTGGATCCACCTTGATCCTGTCTTCCGACACCACGTGTCCTAAGAATTGTACTTCTCTTAGCCAGAACTCGCATTTCGAGAATTTGGCGTACAACTTCTCCCGCTTGAGCAACTCCAACACGGATTGCAGGTGCGCCTCATGGTCGCTCATGGACTGTGAATAAATTAGTATGTCATCGATGAAGACAATGACACACATGTCCAAAAATGGACTGCACACTCTATTCATTAGGTCCATGAATACTGTCGGTGCGTTAGTCAAACCAAAAGGCATGACTAAGAATTCGAAGTGGCCGTATCTCGAGCGAAAAGCAGTCTTGGGTACACCCTCCTCTCTCACCTTCAGCTGATGATAGCCCGAACGCAAATCTATCTTCGAGAAGTAACTCGCTCCTTGTAGTTGATCGAAAAGATCATCAATCCTGGGGATGGGGTACTTATTCTTGACTGTTACCTTATTAAGCTCCCGGTAGTCTATACACATTCTCCTAGACCCGTTCTTCATCTTGACGAATAACACCGGTGCCCCCCACGGTAACGTGCTGGGACGAATAAACCCCTTGTTGAGCAGTTCTTACAGTTGAGTCATCATCTCCTTCATTTTGGCCAGCGCCAAACGATAGGGTGCTCTTGCGATTGGTGTCGCCCCCGACACCAAATATATTTGGAATTCCACTTGCCGTTCAGGAGGCAAAGTGGTCCAATCTTCCGGAAACACCTCCGGGTATTCACTTACTACTGGTACTAATTCCAGCCCCTTCTTTTCCTTCTCAGCGTCTACTACATACGCTAAGAACCCCACACACCCTTTCGCTAAGCACCGCCTAGCCTTGATCATGGAGATCAAACACGAGACGCTCTCCATACACTATAACTTCCTTCTGGTCTGGCAAAGCTATACGGATTAGCTTCTTGTTACAGACAATGTTGGCATCGTTAGACGCCAACCAATCCATTCCCACAATGACGTCAAATTCTCCCATGCCCATCGGGTATAACCGCAATGGAAAGGAATGACCATCAATGTCTATACTACACCCGTCATATACTTCTCCCACTAAGACTCGACTATCATCGACTACTTCTACCTCAAACCCATGTCTAAGCTTCTTGGGCTTCACATGTAATTTATGCACGAAATTCGGAGACACAAACGAACGGTTTGCGCCTGAATCAAACAACACTTTAGCAAAAACCGAGTCTATAGGAAAAGTACCTGTCACTACATCAGGTGTCTCCAGCGCCTCCTACGTCGTCATATTAAAAGCCCTAGCCCTCGCCCGAGCGGGCTCCACCTTCTTCTCACCTTCTTTATCTCCATATCCTCCGACCTCTCCTTTCTTCAACTGAGGGCAATCAGTCCTGATATGATCAGGAGACCCACACTGGTAACAAGACCTTGGCCCACGGCAGTCCCGAGCCATATGTCCAGTCTTTCCACATTTGAAACACCCTTCTCGTTCCAACAGATACTCCCCTTATGAATTCGATTACACTTGCTGCACGACCTATTTTCAAACTTTTGAATAACCCGCTGATCGGACTTTGCAAATTTAAACGTCTTGGAGTCACGGACAGTTCCCTCCCACTTTCTTTTGTCTCCACTTCTCTCAGCAGCCTGGCGATTCTTTTCCTTATCCCTCATCTCGGCTGCGTTCACCACCGCTTGGAACGTAGCTGGTTCTTTGTTCGAGACGAATTCCCGAATATTGCTTCTTAGCCTAAAGATGAAACATTTCACTCGCCTTTCCTCATTCGGCACATAAACTTCTGCAAATCGGGATTTCTCAATGAACTTTGTAGTATACTCTCGAACTGTCATATCCTTCTGCTCCAAACTCAGAAATTCTTCCTCTAACTTTTTTACTGCCGCCAGAGGGCGTAACTGTGCTTTAAATCTTTTCACAAACCCATCCCAAGACATTTCTTTAGCCGCCGCCGAACCCTGACCTCCTGCTTCGACATCCCACCACATTACTGCTTCGTCTTTCAGCATTGACAACGCATACACTACTTTGTCCCCCTCAGAACATTTGCTGGTATCAAATGCCAGTTCCATGCCTTTTACCCATTTCAGTGATAACACTAGGTCGCATTCTCCTTTGTAGGCAGCAGGCTTGCAGGCAGCAAACTCCGAGAAGCTGCATCCTTTCTCAGCCCCTGCTTTAGTCATCACCATAGGAGTCGACTGTGAGTGGCTTCCCACCACAGTCACTGGCGAGTCATAAATCTCGGTCACCACTCTATCCTCACTCCTTTCCTTGCTTGTCGATGCTTCATTAGTTCGCTGTGCCAACAAGACATTCAGGGTTTCCTGTAATTTTCCCATCTCAACCGCAAAGGTTTCTTGTGTAACAAAACCTTGAGTTCGACCTCCATCACGGTTTCTTGCCTGCTTCCAACCCCTCACCGAAACTGAACTCTCTTGAAGAGAGGTTTCTTTCTCTGATCTCACCTCTACAATTCTAGCTCGACGAACAACGCGAGTCGTCTTTCCCCCTCGAGCTCCCACAACTGGTTCATTCACTTGAGTGGTCGCCTTCCGAGTCGTCTTCCCTTTAGGTCGGTCGCGACTCTTTCCTCGGTTAGCAGTCGGGTTAACAACAACGGTTGGTTCCTCAGCAATGACCTCATTGACTGGTTCGGCCACAAAAATTGGCACATACCTAATTCTTGTTACTCGCTCAGACATGATTTCTGGTAAGAAGAAACATACGACATTCAATTCAACACACCACACGCAATACGGCAAGTTAAGTACATGCACGTACCTGTAAATTCGCAATTACACTGGCCAGATGTAATTCCAAATTTATCTTACATGCTAGTCCTCACTACCGTATTGCTGTCTTCTTACGGTCTTCCTACATCTCAGTTGTGTTTCTACTTTCCTAGTTTAAGTCTAGGCCCGTCCGGTCACCTAGATCCTTTAAACTATGGCTCTGATACCAACTATAACAACTCAAACGAGGCATACAACAATAATAATAAAATCATAATTATAATCCATGCCAAAACGACCCCAAGCTTAAAATTAAATCCAAGGTTTGCTACGGAAACCTATTACACAACTGAGATTTTAAAGAAAAGGTAAACTAAGGTGATGGTCTTCTATCCACTCCCGCTACACCTTCTCTTTACCATTATCGGCTCTTCCTAGCTCACACCTGCTTGAAAAGGTTTTAAGAAAAAGAATTTTGAAAGAGCGAGGGTTAAACCGAAGGTCTAGTGAGTCCCCTCTAAAGTTTTATGCAACAATACAAACGTCAAACTTTAAATCAAAAACAGGTTTATAATCATCACATGAGTAATTCACACTACCGACCACACTACCGTCGAAGACGGTGTGTCTAACTCGCACTGCCTTAATTTTGGGACACACCCCTAATGGCATAAACGGGTCACACTTCCCGATACGAGTAGGCGGGCCACATTCCCCGACTTAGGTCGCAACATCCGAAAGTTATGCATGCATACATTTCGTTATCAACAGTTTATAAAGGAAAACACGCTTAATAAGTCTAGCATAAGAATGCCCACATAATTAAATCAAAGCATTAATTAATTTCATAAGCTTTTGATAAATAAAACATTTAATTCAGAAAACTCACCTGATGTCCTGATTGAAGCCTCTCACTTGAAATTGTCCCAAATACATATTCCTAAGACATAAAGTAGGGTCGTTTGTAAATCTCACAAATAACCTCCCAACATGAGGGAAATCTAGAAGAATCAAATCTACTTGAAGAAGATCAGACTAGCCTAGGGATCCTCTAACTCGAACCTGAAACCTACCCAGTGAAGGACTAGTCACCCACTCGACCGGGGCAGAACGGGGCCTCAGCGCCCGGTATCGACCAGCCCTCCCCGGTGTCGACCGGGACTTCAATCCCCGGTGTCGACCGGGACCTTCCCCTGATGTCGACCGGGATCTCAACCCCGGTGTCGACCGGGACTATGCTTCCGGGGTCGCCCGACACTCGATGCTCGGGGTCACCCGGTCTCCAACCTGGTCCCTGTGATAACCTAACACCGAACCAAAGTTCGCATTTCGCGATTCATGAGCCCAAAATCAACACAAAAGAAGGGAAACCACATAGAAATCCATTAATGTAACTCTAATCTTCCCTCCCCCCTTAGGTCGATTAACAACCATCTAATAATGGAACCATCACCATTGTCGATTCCAATTAAATCCCTAAACTAACTTCCAGTGAAGGTTTTCATGAATTTCTCCATAAAAAGTAACTTTACAACACTAATCAGATCCTACTACCCAAATAGCATTAATCAGAATTAGAACTTACCTTGAAAAATTCGATGAATGCTTGATATCTGGTCATTTGCCCTCTTTCTCTTCAATCGCCACAGATCTCACTCTCTCCCTATCGTAAACCTTCAGCCGCCAGAGACCAAAATGAGATAGGTCCTAGGGTTATCTCTTAATTATTCCCTTTTTACTCTCTAGGCCCTTAACTATTGATCTTTTTGCAAAATTCCCCCAAAACTAAATTTTATATTTGAGTACGGTTATTACAATCACGTCGTTATTATTTACCATATGCACAAAAATAAAAATGTTCAACCACCTCAAAGAGGCTATTTCATTACCCTACATGCTTCTCAATTTATCATTAATCAATTTAAATCACACATGTCTTCTTCTGGTGTATCTCCACAAATTTCTTATCTTTCATATGACGCTATCAGTTGCTCATTATCATTATTATATATCTCCATCGTTAACCTTTTGAGTCTTTCACTACTCTTCAACCACTTCACCTTCTCGTGACTATGTGTTTTAACGATCGTTATGACTCTTATCAATCAAATATATTGTCACAGTCTCGTACTCTCGTTATTGAGCGTAAATATATGTTATTTGCCTTATTCTTATCTTAGATTTACTTGTATCATTCCATGAAATTATTTCATCATACTTGAAACAAATTAACATCATCAACAACGATGAGTTTACTAATCATTTGAACTCACGTGCACAATGAAAAATGAGTTTTCATTTGAACCCAACCTTATATATATATACATATACACATATATATATACATATACATATATATATATACACACACACATATATATATATAGAGGGAGGATAATGCGAGAAACAAACTAATTTGCAAGAATGCGAGAAGGAATGTGGGTCACATAATTTATTAATTAAAAAAATCATAAATAAAAAATAAAAAATAAAAAATAGTTTTAGAAATTAGGATAATTATCATTTTAAATTAGATAAATCCTTAAAGTTTTCATTATATCTTTTAGATTTATTTATTTTGTAATTTCAATTATTTATTAATTTTTTTATTAATTTTTTTTCTAAATATACTTTTAATAAAAAAAATCACAATTTTAACCAAATATCACACGTGATATCATTATATAAATATTTATGCATATCACATATCATATTATTGCATGTGATAATTGTATATATTTTAGTTAATCATATGTGATTATGTATACTTCTAGTTATAGATCTTTTTGTGATGTAAATATTATCACATGTGATAATTGTATATATTTTAGTTAATCATATGTGATTATGTATACTTCTATTTATAGATCTTTTTGTGATGTAAATATTACCAAATGTGATAATTGTATATATTTTAGTTAATCATATGTGATTATGTATATTTATAGATCTTTTTGTGATGTAAATATTATCACATGTGATTATGCGTCATTTATATTCAGACATATATTATCATATGTGATATTTACAAAAATCCAACTAGTGGGATCATATGTGATACATAATAATATATCACATGTTAAACGAAGTTAAGCACATGTGATTCAAAACGTAAATCTAAAAAATAGAGAAAAAATGGTGAAATGAATAATAAATTAATTATGGATATCACATGTGATATTTGATGAAAATTATGATTTTATCTAGAAAATAATAATATAAATTTGATAAAAAAAATTATGAATTTATTAAAATTAAAAAATAAATAAATGTAAAAGATATTATGAGATTTTTAAGGATTTATCCAATTCAAATTGTAATTATCCTAATTTTTAAAAAAATAATTTATTTATGCTATTTTTAATTAATAAATTATGTGACTCTTATTTCTTCTCGCCTTCTCGTAAATTGATTACCTTCTCGTTTGAACTTGCCCCTATATATATATATATATATATATATATATATATATATATATATATTTAATCCAATTACCTTCCATCTACCTTTAAATTTACAAAGTGTTCTTTCTTGTTGCAGACATAACATCTGTTAGAAGTGCGTCATCGGTATGTTTTCTTCCTGATGAACTTCCCAATTAAGGGTGGGGGACTAAGGAGGGCTAAGGATATTAAGGGTGGAGGACTAAGGATTAAGGGTGGAGGACAAACCAAACTTGAATTTTGTCATAAATTTCCAAATTTTCCAAATCAACCCATTATATTGGATGGGTTGATTTGGAATAGCGTAAATTTACCAAATTTTCCACTAGTCACAAGAGAATTGCGTAAATTTCAGAATTTTTATATTTTTTAAAAAATAAGATAAAAAAGACAGTGATATTTGATATAGGATGGATTGGAGAGTCGACATGATTTTTCGCAAATCATTGAAAAAGAAGAAAATGAGCTCGAAAGAAACTCAAATTCCGACACAAAAGCTAGAAGCAGAAGCTTACACAATTCTCTTGTGACTAGTGGTGTAACTCACTGGAGGTAGTGGGGGGCTTAGAGCATCTCCAACAGCTATGTTAAAATAGAAAAAAAAAATGAGATTTTAGCATATTTTTGCTCCAACAGCTATGTTATATCATATGCTAAAATAGAGAAAAGAAAAAAGAGAATGTAAAATTAAATCTCCAAATTTGGAGAAATATCTAAAACTCCATATTGAAGAGAGAGAAATAATATTTAATTCTTTTCCTCCAATAGGAAACATTGAAGTTGTGTGTTTATGAGAGAGAAATAATATTTTATTAATATAATTGATGATAGAATTACTAAAATAGAGTAGCCATTGGAGTTGGATGTAATTTTTTTAGATATTTTAACTTTTTATACTCTACTTTAGAAAAATTATAGCATAGTTGTTGGAGATGCTCTTAATCCTAAGAGCCCTCATTCTTTAGCCAATGGAGTTTTTTTTTTAAGTTTTTTTGTTTTTTTAACTTGGCTCCTCCTCTCATTGTTTAGCCATCCACTACTCCACTTCGATTCGACATCCCATTTACCAAGTTAGATAGCAATAAGCCAATGGTCCAAGACTTTCAAAATGTCCAAGTCCAATATGTTTGATCCTTGGCGAAATATATATAAGCGGTTTCATAGTCGTTTAGCTTAGTACCTAATTCTTTTAATTAAAAGTTCTTAGAAGTATCTATAATTTGAAAATAAATACAAATTTTCCTAAAAATTTGTTTTATTATACAAGACTTTAAAGGTGCAAAAGTTCGACGAGTTTCACTTTGATAAACAATGTTTGAAATTTTCATATATATATATATATATATATATATATATTTTTTATATGTTATAATTTCGGATATTGTATCTTTTATGCTCTTAAAAATGGCGAAAATACTTCAATATAACAAAGTTCCTCTTATTTCCTATTTGGTACAAAGAATATTTTTTTCACAATTAGTGTAACAACGTTAAAAATTACATATATTTTTTTACTCATTTTGATCGGTAACTTGCTTATTTTGTAACTTCGAAGATATGGGATGCCAAGTTTATCGCCAACTTCTCCATAACCCTTTTGTAAATGGGAATTTACATCATCAAATATTACAAAATCAACATATTACCAGTCAATTTGGGAATAGAATAGGAAATTTTGAGACTTTTAATATCGATTGAGATAAAAAAAATACTTTGTTACACTAAATAGGAATTAAACAAAACTTAGTTACATTTTGACGCATATAACACATTGAAATGCATTTATGTGATACATTTGTATAAAAGTTTAAGTTCGGCCCCATACATTTATGTGTAACCTAGGTCACGTGTCAAGTCGCACACACATCTTGATGAACCCTGCACGGATTGCATTCATTTGTTTGTTTGTTTTTTTTTGTTTTTTTTGTGTTCTAAATAGTTTAGAATTATTATTTGTTTCTTAAAAGTATTATTTTATTTGTTTTCCTAAGTAGTTTAGGTTTCCTTATTACTTTAGGATTATCTTTACTTATTATCTTATTTGCTTTCCTACTTGGTTTATGATCGATATTAAGTGTGATTTTAAGTTTCTAGTTTATCATCTAGTTAGTTTAGCCTATAAATAGGGTTTATTGTTTTCTTTTTTAATTCAAGTTAATGATTAAATTAAGTCTTTTAAAGTTTTTTCTTATTTTCTGAGTTCTACGCTGGTAGACAAACTCGTTTCAAGGGTTCAGACATTTGTCGACCATTTCGGCACTTTCTACTTCGGCAATATTACTATTATTAAAATCATGTCTAATTTTACTGATACCTTTGTCGTTTCATTATTTTATAAATCCTAGAAAAAGACCATAGAACTAACAATTTCTCCAGCCGATGGAATCTTCAAACTCCATCAATATTGAATTTCTTCTATGTTACAAATCAAACATAAGGAATATAAAAAGTGTTAAAATATGCATCAAATCTATACCAATCTTGTCATCAGATTTAACTTAGTATGGATGTTTTATAGTTTCAGGAAGTTGAGGGGTTATTCTGAAAGATGTTGAATAGATGAGAGTCACAAGGACCGCGCCTCGTTTTCCTGAAAGTCTTAAGGGTAGCGGAGCAATTAATTGAAAGTCAGAGAAGGACCATTCTGCAATATGACAAAATTATAAATAAATCTTTTCAGCTGAAAATAGAAGAAATATAGCTCATTTGTTTGAAATTCATCTCAAAATTCTCTCTCTAGGTTTAGTTGTTTCTCTCTCTAGTTTTAGGGTTTGTTCTTAAACATATTCAAATCTTTTGAAGATGCATTAGGTTTAATATTTCTGTTTGTAATATTTGATATAAATAATTTGAGTATGAATTTTAAGATGGTATCAGAGCATTGGTCGACGATCTTTCATCTTTTAGACAACTGAAAGGTATTCTTCCATCCTCTTTTCTCTGTGTTTTTTGTTCTTCTAAATGCATCTAAATGCATCGACCTTAAGATGAGTATTCAAATGACTGAGGTATCGTGTTCATGTTTTTTTTTTGTTCGATCATATCATCAAATCTTGAGATCTGATCTGTGTAGATCTGGTCTTGAGTGTTTTTATGTTTCTTCTTTCGATCATGTTATCAAACCTTGAGATCTGATCTATGTAGATCTTGTCTTGAGTTTTATTGTTTGCGTTTTTTTTATCGTATCATCAAACCTCCAGATCTGGTATCGGTAGACCTTGTCTAGAGAGTTCTTTTGTTTTTTGTTACTTCTCTAATATCTCGCTCTTGAATAATTTATCATTTAGATCGTTGTTTGAGATCTGTGTCTTTGGCCTTTTTTTCGTGTTTTTTGTTCAATCATTCTTTATGACGTTGAACTCTTGGATTTGATCTGAATATAGGTCATTTTCCAGAGTATTCTCTTGTCATCTGTTTTGCTTACCTCTCTACTCTCTCTAGTACTGATAGAGTCAGATCTGGTATAGTTCTGTGTTTTATATCATTTATAGGTTGTGTTCTAGATCTGATAGGTGTACCTGTTCAGGTTTGTTTTCTTCTTATCACTTCCTTTGTAAATCTCTGTTTGCTTAATAAATCTAAAGAGGAAATCTGATGACGTATATTACTAGGATTGATCTGTGAGATCTCTTCTTTGTCATATATTACACTGAAGACTTGTTGTGTCCTCCTTAGTTTTCAATTAGTTTCTTTGTATTTGTAATATGTCATTATTTGTGTTTCCATGGCTGTTGTCTGTTGTGCATGGTTATATGTGTTTCCACAGATGTTGTGTGTTGTGCATGGTTTCCTTGAGATATCATGGATCCCTGCATTTCGTCTCTTGTGTTCAGGTTATTCTTTAGGTTCACTGTGGACCGCTGTCTGGACCCCCTAATTTTGGTTCAGATCTGTTATCTACCACTTCCGCTGCAACTGTTACTAAGGTTTGCCTTGTAAGTCTGTTCTGGTTATCGTCTAACCGCACTGTAAGTTCTCTTCTCTTCTTCTGTGTGGTTATTTTGTTTTGACAAACTGAGGGATTGGCTTGACCTACCACCTCTCGAGTGGCAAGGAATCCTGTCACTAAGTCTCTCAGTTTTTTTGTCTGTGTGCTTAGTTGTTTTTTTTGTTGTTACTATGACTGGAGCTGAAGCACCCAAAGAGCCAGAGGAGCGATCATTGATCGCGAAACTGGACTTTGGAGACCCGCTTTATCTTCATCCTAGTGACACCTCTGGTGCTTCAATCTTAACATTGAAGCTCACTGGTACCGATAACTATAAGGTTTGGTCTTGTGCTATGATTTTGGCTCTTGAGACCAAAAATAAACTTGGTTTCATTGATGGTACTGTTATTCGCTCTGTTGATAATGATGTTTTAGGTAAACAATGGGATAGATGCAATTCTGTTGTCTTATCTTGGATTTTAAACTCTGTGTCTGAAGATCTTTTTGTGAGTCAAGTGTTTTCTAGAGTAGCTTCCGAAGTCTGGCTTGAACTGAAAGAAACATATGATAAGACTGATGGATCTGTGACATTTAACTTACATCAGAAAATAAACTCCCTTACTCAAAACGGTGCTACTGTTTCATATTATTACCACAAGTTAAATGCTCTATGGAAACAATTCGATGCATTAGTCAAATTACCCTCATGCACCTGTAATGCTGCACATGATTTTTCTAAACATAATCAGTTACTAAAACTTATGCAGTTTCTAATGGGTCTGGATGACAATTATGTTCATATTCGAGGTAGTATTTTAACAACAGACCCCTTACCCTCTGTTAAAACAACTTTTTCTTTGTTATCGAGAGAAGAATCAAACAGAGGTGTGACTCGATCCTCAGATACCAAGGGAGGCCAGCATACTACTTTTTTTGGTAAAACTGTTGATAAGTAAAAAATTGGGGAGATCTCCCCTCAACTGTAAGCATTGTGGCCTATCTGGTCATACTATAGAAAGGTGTTATAAATTGATCGGTTTTCCTAAAGATTTTCAATTCACCAAATCTAAAACTAATCAAGGTTTTAAGCCATCTTCAAGTAATATTTGCACCATAGACGTTTCTGGTTGTGGTCCAAATGCGTCTGCATCCCTTACTGAAGATCAAATAAACAAGCTCCTTTCTCTTCTTGATCAAAAGCAGACAGACAACATCTCTGTCAATATGGCATGTATGTTATCTGTTAATATAGAAAGTACTTCTAATTCTCAGTCTGGTTGGATTATTGATTCAGGAGCAAATCAACATATGACTTGCTCCTCCTCTCTTCTTGAGAATATTTTTGATATTTCCGATTTAAATCTTAAAGTAACTCAACCAAATGGAGAAGAAGCTAAAATCAATCAAATTGGGAATTATAGATTGAAAGATAAAGTGGTTCTGTTTGATGTTCTTGTTATTCCTGATTTTCGTGTAAATTTTCTATCTCTTCACAAACTAGCTAGAGATAGTAAAAATTTTGTTGGATTTAATGAATGTAAATGTTACCTTCTTCAGGGTTCTCTTCCAAAGAGAATTGTGGGGACTAGTAGCGAGCAAGGTGGTCTCTATTTTTTTTGACCAGTTTATGTCTCAAGGTGCTAGTAGGAATTTTGTTAGCAAATCTAATATCTCTATTACCTGCTTTGTTTCTCGTCAATTATGGCACAATCGACTGGGACATCCTGCTGATCAAGTGCTAGGAGTTCTAAAAGGAATTCTGAATATTGAAAATGAACATGTCTCTTCTCCGTGTGACATTTGTCACCTTGCTAAAAAAACCAAGGACATATTCAATATTAGTAGTCACACTTCTCATGTCCTAGGGGAATTAATTCATTTAGATCTCTGGGGACCTTACCGTGTTCCTAGTAGAGAGGGGTATAGGTATTTTTTTAACCATTGTGGATGACTACACTAGGTCTGTGTGGGTGTACTTGTTGAAAAGTAAAGATGAAGTCTTTGACAACATTGTTACTTTTCATAGTTTGCTGCTTACCCAGTTTGGGAAACATGTAAAAATATTCAGAAGTGATAATGGGACGAAATTCGTTAATAACAGGTTAGGAGATTTTTTAAGTCTAAAGGTATTTTACATAAAACTACTTATGTTTACACTCCCCAACAAAATGGGGTAGTTGAACGCAAGCATCGACATCTTTTAAATGTAGCTAGAGCTTTAATGTTTCAAGGAAATCTTCCTTTAAATATGTGGACTGAGTACATTTTGACAGCTACTTATCTTATTAATCGCATTCCTTCTTCAGTTTTAAAAGGAAAATGTCCATATGAGTTAGTTTTTGGATTTCCTCCTGTTCTGTCTCATCTTAGAAATTTTGGCTGCTTATGCTTTGCTGTAAAACCTAATATTACAGATAAGTTTCTTCACGATCCGAAAAATGTGTTTTTTTGGGATATTCAAATTCAAAAAAGGGCTATAGACTCTATAACTTAGATTTAAAACAAATAATTCTCTCAAGAGATGTTAAGTTTTATGAAACCATATTTCCTTTTAAGATGAGTTCAGATCAGCTTACTAATGACTCTAGTGGTATAAATTCCTTGAATTTCTTTGATTATGTTATTTTTCAAACTGATGATCTAACTTCTAGTGTGCCCAATGATGAAGTTAGGGTGAACCCTTCAAATGACAATGTTTTATGTCCCTCAAATGATACTAGTAACCGTGATAATTCTGGTAGTCAAGTCAGATCTGTCGGGTCTGTGGACCCTGGTAGTACTGCATCTAGTGTCTCTAATAGAGCTGCCGGATCAAACGATCCTGGTAGTACTGAGGCTGCCAGTCAGTTACAAGCTGCTAATTTTCCCAGGTTAAGTGCTCGACAGTCTGATAATGAACATCTAAATGATGAACATTTGGGGTCCCCTTCTGAGGGTAATGTCTCAAATCAAACTGAACAAATGATTTCATTAGTTAAAAAATCTAGTCGTCCTTCAAACTTTCGTAAACGTTTTGATGATTATATAGTTGAAGGAAAAGTTAAATATGGAATAGAAAAGGTCGTAAACTATTCTTTCGTTAGTGTTAATAATGTTTTTTTCACTTCATCATTAAATAAGTCATTTGAACCTAATAGTTTCTTTGAAGCTAGTAAGGATAAAAAATGGGTTGATGCCATGAACGATGAAATGGAAGCATTGTATAGGAATGATACTTGGACCTTAACTGAATTACCACCTGGTAGAATGTTAAACCCAGATAACTAGTTGATAAACAATCACACAACACAATAAAGATCAAGAGATAAACATATCAGAATAACATACCACGATCCCTTGATTAATCAATGAAAACCTTGTGTGAGTGTTCTTGGTACCTTGTGCGTACGATTACAGAGTACGACTCCCTCTCTATAGGATTATGATAATAGTTAATGATTAACCGAAAATCTAATTACTAAAACACATTTATACTTAGGCCGTATAATCCTAATGGGCTTTTGGGCCCAGTTACAAATAACTATTAAATAAATACAATTTGAACCCTTAACTTTAATCTTGAATACAATTTATGATCCAACAATCTCCCCTTTTGGATTCAAGATTAAAAAAAAATTGGTAATTGTCTTCGGGTCTTCACTTCTCTTGAAAACTTCAGATACAGTCTTCATCTTTCACTTTCTTTAAATGAAGTGTCCTTCTGACGATCATCTACAATTAGACTTTTGATGAATCGAATAAGTTCAGACACTTTGACATCTTTGAAATCTTCAGTCAAAAATTCTTCTTGTATTCTCCCTTTCTTGATTATTCTCCCCCTTTTTGATGAGTGGTGAGGATCATCATCATCAAAACATAGCAAAAGAATCTTCCCCTTTTTGTATAGTCATCAATTAAGCACTGTCTTCATGTATATATCCCTGTGTGGAAATAAGAGCAGTCTCTCTAAATGGAGAAAGTGATTATTTCAATCTTTTCAGATTCAAATAAAATAAATGTGGTAACCCTGAATCAACAAATGACTCAGTTAAAATGCCTGTCAGTGACACAAAGTCACTGAGTAACACAAAGTTACTATATAAAGAGTTGGTTTTGATGTTGGCTCCCCAGGACTTCCATTCAATCATCGAATAACACATGGTTATCTATGAACGTTCTGACAGAAAACAAATTTCTGTGTGATTGTGCATGTGTATGAAAGAATTAAGCACAGATGATTGGTTTTCAATTTAGGCGCAAAGTATGTAAACTTGTTGAGACAACAACAAATTATACAAAGACTCAATGTGCATGAGAAAGGGTTCGAAGGTGGGGCAACTTTCCTTCTTTTTCAATATTAGTATCTTCCAAGTGAAGAACCAATAGCGTATATGTTGCGTCCCCAGAAAATGTGAAACATTCTCTTTTTGAGAAAATAATGAGTAGCTGGTGGGGTTGTATGCAAAAGATGGCATGGGCTAGGTGCCTTTTTCAATGATGGTCACCAAAGAATGTAAACCAATCAGATTTTGTGGCTGCCCTACTCAGAAAGAATTTGGTGCAGAGTCTGATATTCTTTTACTCTGTTCTCTCACCCTCTTTCTTTTAATCTTTTAAATCTCACATCTAACCAATCTCTCTTTTCCATTTTACCTCGTCGCACACCATCACTCAATTCTTTTGACCCCTCTCCCCTCAATCACTCAGGGAATACTTCCGAGGTAGGAAACACTGGTTAACGTGAATCCATGGAAGTTCTATTAAGCTCACACACTGAATCCCTTGTATTTTCTCAAAAGAGTGTGCTGTTCAATAGCCTTTTGTACATGTAGGCACAAAGGAATACAAACATGAAGAATAAAAATTTGGAGAAGTCAAAACATAAGATGTTTGATAATGCAATTATCCCTCTCAAACTACAGGTGTTTGACAGTTAAGCTTAGATTAATTTGTCATGAAGAATAATATTTTGGAGAACAAAGACGACTGTTGTTCATATGAACAATATATAAACATATTTTCAATGAAAGCACTTCTAAAGTAGAAATGACGTTTGATTCAAGCAACAGTGAATACAAAGAACGTGAGTATTACCATAGAAAGATTTAACTTTTGATACATGGTAATAACAAAGTCAAATAGAATATTCTGAACCGTTATGTGTATGAATACTTGACAAAGTATATTGACAAGATAAAACACAAGTATTTATCTTTTGGAACACACGGTCAGATAAGCATTTAATTATCCAAAAATATTTATCAAAAACTCAGATATCCTCCCCCTTGATACCTGTAAAAAGTCAATTTAATCAATAAAAAAATATGACAATGATAGTAAAACTCATATATATCTTCTCCTTCTAAAAGATATAACAGTTAGCTCCCCCTCAAATCAAAAACTTCTATAAAATATTTTATCATTTAAGCATCCTATCAGAAGAAAACATTGGAGTACGGGTTTTGAACTTAAGTATTCAAAAGCCATGATTACTTATTCTCCGGTGAGAATAGTATCATTCATTTTTACCAATGAAGATCGAGTCTTGAACTGTATTATTCAAGAGTCATTCTACATATTCTCCGGTGAGAATAGTATCTAATCTTCTCCTGAAATATCAGAAAATACATCATTAAAAGTATAAAGCATATAAGCTCCCCTTAATATGTGCATAATCCTTAATCAAACTCTTTGACATTGAAATCCGAGTCCTAAGCTGTTGTACTTAGAAGTCATCTTTTTGACAATGAGGCAAGAGTCCTGATCTGTAGTAATCAGAAGTCATTGTTCTTTCTCCCCCTTAAACTTTGGGTGCCTGCAACACAAGTTTAGCTTTTGGTACCCACTGGTAATTGGGTCCTAATGGGTTAGTTGCAGTTCTAGAGGGAGATATAAAATAAGAACCATACCAGTTATTCACATAATCTTTTCTTACAAAATCATTTGAGCCACAGTAGGAACAACTAATTTTCTTTTGTGCTAACCTGATCAGTTGATTGATAGTGTAATCCAGATCAGGTTTGCCAAAAGTTTTACCTTTTGAAGCATAGTTCCATTTAGCATTTAATGTATGCACAAATGATTTGTCGGTCTTCTTTTCTTCTGAAGATCCTTTAACTCTCCAGATCCAATTTCCTCTATATTTTTCTTCATCATTCCTTTTCCTGAACATTTTCTTCCGAGACTTATTCTTCTTGAAATTACCTGAACCATCAACATTTTTGTCATAGAAAAGGTTAGAAGGACGAATCTGATCTTTATGTTCAGAAGTATGATCATCAATTGCATCAAACAAGGGATTATTAGAAACATTAGTAAAATTTGAACTTGCTGCTGAATTGAATGAACATTCGAATGCAGTTAGATCATCTCTCGGTGATTGAGCTATTGACTCTGGCGTTTTGTGCTCAGTCAGCTTCACTTTGAATACGATCTCTTCAAGTTCCTTTATCTTTGACGACAATCTGTTTCTTTCCTTTGCAATCAGATCAAACTTCTTATGCAACTCAAATTTTGCATTCTTCTCCTTCAAGATGTTTGTTGACAACTCAGATAGCTTTCTTGTCAACTTAGTTATCTCAGTCTCTAGATCTTTCTTTTCTTTAGACAAGTCTTTATTTACATCTTTTTGCTCAGCTTTCTTCTTCTCATTCTCAACCTTGTCTCTCTCCAGAATGATAACTTTCTCAAAGTCTGAAACTTGTTGAGAAAGCTTAACACATTTAAGCTCTAATGATTTCTTCTCTTCAAAAGCTTTTCTTGAGAAATCAGAGAATTTCTTAGCAAATTCTTTTCTTTCTTTCTCAATCTTCAACATCTCATCTTGGACTTTTGTATTGTCTTTGTCTTGGGTTGCCTTTTCTTTCAGCATATTAATCTCAACCTCAAGACTGAAGACTTTTTCTTTCAAAGAGTCTCTTTCAGCAAAAATTCGAGAATTTGTCTTTCTAAGCCCTTCAGAAGTCTCACTATCAACGTTTGTTCTTCTTCTAAGATCATCAAGCTCTTTTTGCATTGATTCCTTCTTTGACCAGCTTGAGCTAGAATTAAGACTTTCAGATCTTTTCAGTTTTGCTTGAAGATGTAAGATCTTTTTTTCTTTAGACTCAATTATTCCTACAAAAGCAATTTTAGAATCAGTAATGCATACTGAACAAATGAAATCTTTCTTTGAATCTTTTGAATTTTCTTTTAAAACATTGATCTGAGTAAGAAGAGATGAGTTATGAATCTTTAAATCCTTGTTCTCAGCATTAAGAGGTAATATCTCGGATTTGAGTTTTTTATTCTCTTTTTTCACAAACAACGTCCATGCTTGTATATCTTGACAACTGTCTAGCAAGACGTTTAACATTTACTTTTGCTTCATAAAGAGTCATCTTGTCAAAATCATGGCTATAACCTTCAGCCATCTTTAGCTGTATGGTTAGAAATCAAACTTTTCTGTACCAAGAGAATCAACTAGATGAGATCTTTAGAATCAAGAATTAGATAAAAACTACACTAAATTTTTTTCAGAAAAATGAATTTCCAAAAATAATCAAATGCAGATATCGCAAACAATATAAAACACAAATGGATTAAACACAGTAAATCTGGCGCAAAAGTCAGATATATGCTAAGGACAGTGGCGCAAAAGGCGACTTTGCGCGAGAAGATGGTGGCGCAAGAAGAGTTTTGCGCTAGAGACAGGTCGCGCGAGATAGAGTTTTGCGCGAACAGTAGATGGCGCAAAGTATAGTTACGCGCGAAGAGCAGATGGCGCAAAAGTGAGGTTTGCGCGAGAAGAGTGTCGCGCGTAGTGAGTTTTGCGCGAACATTTTATGGCGCAAAAGAAATGTTTGCGCGAAGCGAGGGTGGCGCAAAATGTTGATTTGCGCGAAGAGCTTGTGGCGCAAAAGAGATCAAGTTGCGACCGGTGTCCTGCTGACCGGACCCTTCGACCGGTGTCCTGCTGACCGGTATTCCGACCGGAGTCCTATCGACCGGACTGGTGTAACGACCGGGGTGGTGACCGGAGTCCTCCGACCGGGTTGAACCGATGTGGTGAGACTGGTGTTTCTGACCGGTGTTGCGACCGGGACCGGACTCGATGAATAACGACCGGTGTTCTTAGTTAGACCCATAACACGATTTTTAACCCAGAAAAACACTTTAAATGCTCAATCTCAATGCAAAAACCATACTTTTGAATTCATAAACAAGTATCGATCTAAACCCAATCAACATTAATGATTAAAAACAACTTTTGATCACACAATTGATAGAAAAGTACTCGATAGTTCTTGAACTTGTTTGAACCCAGTATCCAAAAAATCATCAAAAATCCAATTGATTAATAAATTAAAGCGCAATTAAACTATCAGCTAACATTCCATAACATACAACTCATCTAATCAAATCAATTTTATGCATAAAAACACCTTAAATCATGAAATTGATTTTCACCCAGATAAGTCGATGAACATAGTGTATTCCAAAAAAAAACTTGATTCTTTTGGCTCTGATACCACTTGTTAAACCCAAATAACTAGTTGATAAACAATCACACAACACAATAAAGATCAAGAGATAAACATATCAGAATAACATACCACGATCCATTGATTAATCAGTGAAAACCTTGTGTGAGTGTTCTTGGTACCTTGTGCGTACGATTACAGAGTACGACTCCCTCTCTATAGGATTATGATAATAATTAATGATTAACCTAAAATATATTTACTAAAACACATTTATACTTAGGTCGTATAATCCTAATGGGCTTTTGGGCCCAGTTACAAATAACTATTAAATAAATACAATTTGAACCCTTAACTTTAATCTTGAATACAATTTATGATCCAACATAGAAAAGCCATAGGGTGTAAATGGATTTATAAAATTAAATATAAGTCCACTGGTGAAATTGAGCGTTATAAGGCTCGTCTCGTAGCAAAAGGATATAGTCAACGAGAGCATTTAGATTACGACGAGACTTTTTCACCTGTAGTGAAAATGGTTACTGTAAGATGTGTTATTGCCCTAGCAAATCAAAATCACTGGCCTATGTATCGGTTATATGTAAATAATGCTTTCTTATATGGTGATTTAGTTGAAGATGTTTATATGTGTTTACCTCCTGGATATTTTTCACCCAATGATAGTCGAGTTTGTAAGCTAGTTAAACCACTTTACGGATTGAAACAAGCTCCTCGACAGTGGTATGAAAAATTGTGTAAATGTCTTATAAATTGTGGTTTCATTCAAAGTTCTAGTGATTATTCTTTGTTCACTAAGAGTTCTGGTAATATCTTTCTTATTTTACTTATCTATGTTGATGATATAGTTATTACTGGTAATTGTGATACTGAGATTCAAAAGGTAAAAGGTTATTTACAATCAAATTTTAAAATAAAAGATCTTGGTTTACTAAAATTTTTCTTAGGAATTGAAATACTAGAAACTGACAGTGGTGTATGTATGTCTCAAAGAAAATATTGTCTTGAACTTCTAAATGATTTTGGGTATTTGGGATGTAAACCAATCAATACACCAATGGACATGAATTTAATTGTTAAAAATCATGTTGGATCTGCTGAAAAGGATCCTCCTTTGAAAGATTTTTCAGGTTATCAAAAGCTAATAGGTAGACTGATTTATTTGTTAGCCACTAGACCTGACATTTTATTTGCTGTCCATTGTTTAAGCCAGTTCATGCATTCTCCTCGTCAGTCTCGCTTAAAATTAGCCTTACGTGTTTTACGGTATTTAAAGGTTTCTCCTGGTAAAGGTGTAAATTTCTCTTTTTGTTCTGTTTTTGATTTCAAGTTGTCTGCATTTGTTGATGCTGATTGGGGTAAGTGTTTATCAACTAGAAGATCAGTTACAGGTTATTGTTTATTTTTGGGAAGTTGCATGGTGTCATGGAGAAGTAAGAAACAGGTAATTGTTTCTCGTTCCTCACCTGAATCTGAGTACAGAGTCATGGCATCTGCTCTGTGTGAAATATTGTGGGTCCTTAGTATATTGACTGATTTAAAACTAGAAAATTTACTTCCAGTAAATTTAAATTGTGATAATAAATCAGCAATACAAATTGCTAATAACCCAATATTTCATGAGAGAACTAAACATATTGAGATTGATATTCATCAGGTAAGAGATAAAATTGTTTCTGGTTTATTAAAAACAGAAAATATATTAATAACAGAAAACCCTACAGATATTTTTACTAAATCTCTTGGGGTTATTCAACATAACTATCTCATTACTAAATTAAACATGGTAGATATGTTTAGATGTCAATATTGAGGGAGGGTGTTAAAATATGCATCAAATCTATACCATTCTTGTCATCAGATTTAACTTAGTATGGATGTTTTATAGTTTCAGGAAGTTGAGGGGTTATTCTGAAAGATGCTGAATAGATGAGGGCCACAAGGACCGTGCCTCGTTTTCCTGAAAGTCTAAGGGTAGCGGAGCAATTAATTGAAAGTCAGAGAAGGACCATTCTGGAATATGAAGAAATTATAAATAAAACTTTTCAGCTGAAAATAGAAGAAATATAGCTCATTTGTTTGAAATTCATCTCAAAATTCTCTCTCGTTTCTCTCTCTAGTTTTAGTTGTTTCTCTCTCTAATTTTAGGGTTTGTTCTTAAACATCTTCAAATCTTTTAAAGATGCATTAGGTTTAATATTTCTGTTTATAATATTTGATATAAATAATTTGAGTATGAATTTTAAGAAAAAGTCAAAAGAATTGTTCATTCTAATTCTCTTGTATTCCATTCGACCTACAAACTAATCCCCTTAATCATATTTAACGAATGTTGTATGCCAAATTAATTATCGCTAAAATTTTCTCTGAGAACACGTTTGAAACTAACACTCATAAAAAATAGTCGCATATTTTTTGTGTTTTCATCATTATATATAATTAATTTTTTTTAGAAAAAGACATGAAATTAAAAATTACAAAAAAATAACTATCTGAAAGTCAACTTACGAGGATGAATGCAAATGTTTGACCAAATACAATAATAACATTAATTATAAAATAATAAATATTAATTATTTCATTTAATTTTATAAGTGCATCTCCAACTATAATACTCAAAAAATAAGAAATGATGGATCATTTAATACTAAAAAATAATTAAACTTCAATCACACTTTAAAAAGACATATCAAATTGATGGAGCCATATTAAAATAACATCATTCATTATTATTAAGAAAAGTAAATCCAATACATAAATTATAAATAGTTATTATAATAAATAAATAATTATTTTATTTTAATATCATTAAAATAAAAACAATTTTTTTAATTTATAAATTTTACAATTGAAAAAATAAAAGGATATTAATCTCATATTATGAATTGATATAATAGATTTACGAAATTGAATAATTATATCTAAAATAGAAAATAGAAAATAGAAATAAAAAAACCAATTAAAAAATTAAAAAAAAGAAAAAAGGTGGGCCATTTTTTTGCCGGCCTTGAACTGTATCACGACATATATATATATAATTCCAAATTGCTTCCATCATGGACAAATCTTTTGCCGTTTTACCCTACGATTGGAACTTCGTCGCTAAAGTTTTTGAAGTTATACTGTGTGATTAGAGATGCATTAAGTCGGTAATTAATTTATGTACACAAAAAATAAAAATGTAACAAGTTCTTTCAATGAACGAAGGTATGTTCTACGTATCAGTTGTTCTCTTCTTCTATACATTTTTAGAAATATTTTTTAGATATATCGCTATCAATAAATCTCGTGTGTAAGAACTCTCGCTCAACGGATCAAATATCTATCGGGGATAACATGATGATGACTCCCAATAGCTCTAATCGACAGAGTCATTTGGCATATCGATGTCGACTCATCACCTCCCGAGGTTGAAGAATGTTGGGGAGCGGGTCGCAGAATATAGAGGGAGAAGATGAGAGTGATCGAACTTGGATAAGAATGTGAGATCGCGTGAGAGCTCGCTTTCCTTAAGTGATATTTCGACCCTATTCTGTTCGGGTATCACGGAATTCACTCGAGGATAATCTCAATTCACCGGCCCATTTAGGCAGAAATTGATCCTATTTAAACACTTTGAGAATCGTAACCGACCCTATATTAATAATGATAATAATACCACATTGAATGGAATTGATTGTTGGACATAATGGTGGCGGTTACAAATTGATATCATAAATAGAGCGATTACAAAATTGATTTCACAGTTCACCACGCGGGTTTTGCCGGGGGTTAATCCGTGCGGCTAACCACGCGGGTCACTGTTCTGTCTCCACATTCCAGTGCACGATGCGGGTAGCCGTGCGGGTTAATCCGCGACACAACCCGTCCGCGTTGCGGAAAAAAAGGATATCAGTTTCAAAACTGATAAAACTGCCAAACATGACCATCCAATGATCTTGGGTCATAGTTAGCTTACACAAGTGTGCACTCCACACCTCCTCACTCGTGTTATAGCTTAGCTACCAACCCCATTATTATCTTGTGAATCCAATTACATAAAATGAACCGATGATTTCACTAAAATCACCAACAATCCTCCCCCATTTTAGTGCAATCGTTGATTCACAAACAAAAGTTAATATAGGGAAACAAACTCATGCATAAATGAAAATATCTAGAAGATTGA
Organism: Arctium minus; assembly: GCA_954870635.1. Lineage (NCBI taxonomy): Eukaryota > Viridiplantae > Streptophyta > Magnoliopsida > Asterales > Asteraceae > Arctium > Arctium minus. Next base: position 33,989,067 of record OX941097.1, on the reverse strand, counting down.
ATTTTCATCTTAGTACATTACACATTTCAATTACTCGAGAATCAGGGTATCCTATGGATTAAACCCTTCAACCCATTTGAGTACTAGAAAATAACATACACATGAATTAAAATAATTCTCTAAAGTTTAAACTTGAGACTATACATGTCATGTCCTTATCCATTCTGAGTGCATCAAAGCCAAGTCCAAGCTTCTTGAAGCGACCACGCTTCACACTCATATAGGTAGTTCCTTTCATCATGCACCTGCACATGCACTTTTACAAAAGAATTGTTACCACCTTCACTTGTAGTACCGAGCACATACCTTGAGATGATTATCTTGTGCTCCAATCCCTTGGAGTGAGCTTTCCCATTGAATTCAACTTCGAACGTTGTATTAGAAGGGAATTGGGTATCTCACCGTTAGAGATTTAGATGGACTTTAATCCCATCCCTATCACCGACTTGTGAACCAAGTCCCTAGCTAACCCCTTCGTCAAATGGTCCGCCAGATTTTGTTGTGACTGAACAAATTCAACCGAAATCACCCAATTCGTGATTAGCTCACAAATCATGCTATGTCTAACACCTAAGTGTCTAGACTTGCCATTATATACTTGACTATAAGCTTTAGCCAGAGTAGACACACTATCACAACGGATAGAAATGAGTGATATTGGTTTCTGCCATAACGGAATTTCATGGACTAAATTCCTTAGCCACTCCGCCTTTTTACCGGCAGCGACTAATGCCACAAATTCCGACTCCATAGTCGAACTCGTGATGGAAGTTTGTTTCTTGGAAGCCCATGAGATGGCACCTCCCCCAAGCAAGTTGTTGGGAATTCAAAATCATACAAGTATGGTTAATACTGCTAGCACTAAATGGTTACTACTTCTGAAGTTACTACTGCTGATACAGGTTAATGCTGCTAACCAAGATTAATACTGCTAGAAGAAGTTACTACTGCTAAGCAATTTTAGTACTGCTAGTAGTTAGTACTGCTGAACTTAATACTGCTCAAAGTATTAATGCTGATGAAGACTTAATACTGCTTATGAGATGAAGACTTCGTATGGCAAGGATGACAGCTGTACTGAATGAAGATATTCATGGAAAGCTTGGAGATAACTTTGAAAGATTATACTGAAGATCTTTTATTCTTTGTAATTATCTTTTATCTTCAGTATATGTATAGAATAGTTTGTATCTTTAAAAAAAAAGAGAATTAATTCTGAGTTTTTAGTTTTCATAGAGAGAATCAACCTCAAGGTTTATAGTCCTAGTTCTAGAGAAGTAGAATTCGTATTGGTGAGTCTGTTCATCAATATTGAGGTTGTGTGTGAAATCTTGTAGCTTTATAACCATTCAATAAAGTTTACAAGTTGTTATTATGATTCACTGTTTCATTGATCTTTGAATATTAAAGTGTTATTCCGCAAACTCCTTTAATATTGTTTCTGAGTGTTTATTCTTGTTAAGAATTCCGATCCTGACAAGTGGTATCAGAGCAAGTATTCTCAGAAATCTTATTCATCATGGAAAACACAGTTGAATCAAACAGTACTCTGGTCTCAAAGGTTCCAATGCTCAGATATAATGAATTTGACATGTGGAAGATTAGAATCAAGCAATACATTCTCCTCACAGATTACTCCATGTGGGACATCATTGAGAATGGCCCATCTGATGCAGAAAAGATTGGTGAAGATGGAAAAAGAACCCCACCAAAGACGGATGCAGAAAGAAAGACAAGGCAGACAAAGATGAAAGCCTTGAGCACACTGCTCTTGGCCATTCCCAATGAGTATCAACACCAATTCTGTAATTGCACTGATGCACAGATGCTTTGGAATGCTCTAGAAAAGAGATTCTCTGGTACCAAAAGTACCAAGAGAAATCAGAAGGCAATTTTGAAGCAACAGTATGAAAACTTTATGTCAACTAAGAATGAGTCAATGACTCAAACTTTTGACAGGTTTAACAAGCTAATTGGTGAACTAGCCACTATGGGAGTACAGATTGATCAAGATGATGTAAACAGAAAGTTCTTAAGGTCTCTTGGAGATGAATGGACCATGTACACTGTTTCATTCTGTTGGATCATAATTGTATTCAAGATTAAAGTTAATGTTAAGGGTTTAAACTGCAATTGTGCTAAAGTTAATTAGAGGGTTTATTATGTAATAAGTTAATAGTTATTAAGCTATTGGGCCCAAGCCTATTAGAAAGCCCATTAAGGTTAAAGCCCATATGGCCTGGGTATTTAAAGTTTTGATTAGTTTAGTTTTAGGTGAACCTTGTAAGAACTCTGATAATTTTCTAAATAGTTGCTGTAAGTTTTCTCTGTATTCAAAGGGTATCAAGAACACTCAAGGGTTTCATTGTTTATTCAAGGGATTGGTACGTTATTATTAATCTTTATATCTCTTGATTATTATTGTGTTGCTTGATTACTTGATTGATTGTTAACCAACTAGTTAAATCTGGGATAACAATTGGTATCAGAGCCTAAAGAATCAATTTTTTTTGTGATAATACTGTTCATCGAGTTACTATTCATGCGAATTACTGTTCATCGAAAAATACTGTTCATCGAGTTACTATTCATGCGAAGTACTGTTCATCCGATTTTATGAATCTGTTATCGCATCCGGTCGATTAGTAATTGATTATTTGTGTTTTTGTGTTTCATTCGATCGAAGTTTCTGTGGTTTTTGTGTTTAATTGTGTTCATCGGTCGTTTCAATTTTCTGGGTTTGGTTTCGGTCGAATCCAGAAATTCATCGTGTTCTTCGGGCTTATCAGTTATCCGATCTTATCAAGTTTAACGTATCTGATAGTCTTTCGACCTGAACTTTCGACCGGGTACTTGCTCAATCCGGTCTTCGTCCTTCGACCGGATACTTGTTAATCCGGTCTTGCACCTTCGACCGAATAGTTGTGATCTCCGGTCATTCCTTCGACCGGACCTTAGTATTCTCCGGTCTTTCCTTCGACCGGATAGGAGTATCGATCGGACCTTAGTGGTTTCCGGTCTAGTATTCGACCGATACTTTGTTACTCCGGTCTTACCATTCGACCGGATACCCGTTACTCCGGTCTTGCCATTCAACCGGATACTCGTATTCCCGGTCTTGCCATTCGACCGGATACTTGTTACTCCGGTCTTACCATTCGACCGGGTACTTGCATACTCCGGTCTTTCCTTCGACCGGTACAGTTCATTCTTCGAAGCACATTTTCCAGTCCTAGACAAATTTTTGCAAGCTGCAACAGGGCCTCTAAAAGCCTAATTTTTTTTGTCTAGGGGCGCTGCCCCCATACCCCCGCAAGGGCGTTGCCCCTGGACCCCCGTGCTAAGTCTGCGAAGGGGGACAAAAGTTTTGTGCTTGATCAAAATTTTCCTAATTTCAGTATTATTTCTTTGTGTGTTATACTGCTCAAATTCTGCACTTAATTATTTTTGGAAATTTATTTTTCTGAAAATTTTTGAGTGTGGTTGTTATTTTGATTCTAACGATCTCATCTAGTTGGTTGTCTTGATACAGAAAAGACTATTTACTAACAGTACAGCTAAGATGTCGAATCAGCTTCTCTCGATGGGCTCTCAAGTCAAACCTCCTGTCCTCGTGGCTAATGAGTATCGGCAATGGAAGACCAGAATGATTCAGTTCCTGAATCACAAAAACAAAGAATTCATGAAAATAATCATTGAAGGTCCTAAACCTCCAATGATCACAGTAAAGGGTCAACCTGCTACAGATTCCTCTCCTGAAATCCCTGACAGAGAGATTCCTAAACCTGTTCAGTTCTTCACTGAAAAGCAGAAAGACCAACTCAAGCTAGAAGAAGAGGCTCTAATCTATCTGACGATGGCAATTCCAAACGACATCTACAATCGTGTCGACAGTCAGAGCACTGCAAAAGGAATCTGGGATGAACTAGCAAGGCAGTTTGAAGGAAGTGAAGCCTCTATTCAAGCTAAGCAGAATCTGTGCATAAATGCTTACGAGGGATTTCATGCAAAAGAAGGAGAGCTGCTTTTAGATACCTACAATAGGTACAACATTATCCTCAATGACTTGCGGAGGAACAACATCGCCAAATCTGCTTCTGAGATAAACTACAAGTTCATCAAGAATCTGAATCCAGAATGGAAGAACTTTGCTATCAACCTCCAGATGTCGAAGAATATGGCTCAAGAAAATGTCACCGATATCTTCTCTACTCTTGCTCAACATGAGGATGAGGTGAGATCCATTAACAATGAGTCGAATCATCTGAAGGATTCTGTGGCTCTCATAGCCGGCAAAGGTTCTGTATCCTCTGCAAGGTCGAAGAAAAAGGCATCTAAAGCTCTAGTTACCGAAGTTACTGACTCTGACTCTGATTCAAGTGATGAAGAACTGGAAGTTGATTCAGATCCTGATATTCAAAAGTTCTCTGAAGACTTGGCTCTCATTACACGACGATTCAAGAAGAGCTTTGGCAAGAAAAGATTTTACTCAAAGCCAGAGTATGATGGATACAAGAAAGAGAAGTCTGAGATGCGATACAAGCCGAGGCATGGAAAGAGAGAGGAAGGACGAGAAGATCGGAAGGAAGATAGAAGAGAAGGAAAGAGAGAGGAGAAGCGAGAAGAGCGAAAGGATGAACCAGGAAGATGCTACAACTGTGGCAAATTTGGGCACTTCTCAAGGGACTGCAAATTCAAGAAAGTGAAGAACTCAGAGTACTATTCAAGAAAGTCACTAATTGCCAAGAAAGCTGAAGAAGGAAAAGTACTAATGGCTGAAGAAGAGAACTGGCTGTTCCAAAGTTCTGATGACGAGGAGCAAGCACATTTCACCCAAGTTTCTTACATGGCAAAGCTGGAAGGTGACGATGAAGACTCTGAGACACAATCCGAAGAAGCAAACTCTGAGGTAAGTGAAAATTCTGAACTTATTGAATCTTTAATGGCCCAAATACATGGCATGAAAGATGAATTTGCTTTACTGAAAGGCAAACTTAGCTCTGCACATCAATCTGTTTTAAGCTTTCGTGATGAAAATGCTATTTTAAAAGTTGTTGTGGAAGAAAAGGAAAAGGAAAAAGATGATTTAAAAGCTGAAAAAGAGTCTTTAAAAGAAAAAATATCTGGTTTAGAAACAGATCTTGTGAATCTTAATGCTGAAAAGGGTGAGTTTCAAATCAAATTTGAAGTTTGTTATAAAGAAAGAAATGAAGCTTACACCAAAATAAAGCAACTGGAGGACATTAACATGAAACGAGGTCAGACTGAACAAACATTAAATCTGTTGACCAATAAACTCCAAGACGAAAGGTTTTACAAACTTAAACCAGGTTTGGGTGTGCCAATTAATGAAATTTTGAAAAAGGCACCGGAGCACCTATATAATTTTGATAAATTTGGCTCCGCAATAAAACCCATTCCTGACATTCGCGCTACTTTTGTTGAAGCAAGTTCTCCTAAACCTTTTGAAGAGACCAAAGGTCAAGAAGAAATAAGAAAGAACAAGTCTGGTGACACTGATTCTCAAAATCTTTTTAAATCTGTTGGTTTTACATATGGTGATTTGAACGAAAGCTATGCAACTCGAAAGATCGAATTTACTGAGTTTGAATCACTATTTACCACACCTTCTAAAGAATCAGTGAGCACCAACACAGTTCTACCTGAGACTGCATGCAAAATTGATGAGTATGAATCGGATGTTGATCCATCTACTATACCATCAGTCTCAACTCCCATTGCTTCTAAACCTTTACTTCCTGAAGAGGTTGAAGAAGTTGCTGCTACCGCGGATGAATCTTGTGTTCAAAATGATAAAACGGAGTTTATTGAGTCCATGACTGAAGAGATATTCTCTGATATGATGAATGCATCAGACTCTGATCCTGTTTCTGATTTAAAGGGATCAAATTCTGTGGATGGTAATACATCTGAATTGATGAAGCAAATTGATATGTTGCAACAATCTCTTGATGAGGTTGAAGATGAAAACTTTGATCTCAAACATAAACTTGAAAAGTCTTTAAAAATAAATCAAGAGCTTTGCACTGAGATCAATGATTTGAAAATTACTTTGTTTAAAAATGCTTCAAATGAAAAACAGATGTTAAATGATCCAAGCTGGAAGGTAAGAACCAATCCAAAATTTGATGCTCCTGCAAAACCTACAGTTGCTTACTCTGATTGTCCTGAATATCCTCCAAGTATTTTTGAAAAGGGTGAGACTTCAAAGAGCACTAGAAAAGAACCACCTTCTAAGTTAGAGACTAACAAGGTTCCTGTTTCTGTTTCAGATATAAGAGGAAATGGAGTTGGGAAGAGTAAGAAGAATAAAGATCTTAGTTTGAATAAAAAGAATAGTTTGAATTCTAGTAGTTGTTCTACAGACAGTGTTATTTTGAATAGTACTTCTTTTGATAAACATGAATGTAAGATTTGTTCCGATAAATCTAAGTTTATGAATTTTGCTCGAAAGAATCTTTATTGCAAACACTGTTGGGATAATTCATTCAAATACTACTCCCCTCCTAAGTCCAAAAAGAATAAAAGCAAAGCTAAGCTGAACTCTAAGTCTAATTCTACTTCTGATTCTTCTACACAACCAAAAGTGTATCGTGCTAAGGTTGCCAATCCTACTTCTAAAAAGCACTTTCAGGAATTGAATGTTAAGATGGTTTGGAAATGGGTTCCAAAACCGCGTTATGAATGGAGAGTGAAAGTCAAACCAGATGATATTCCTGAGTTGCTTGATGCTAACCGCGAAGGACCCATCCTGATATGGGTGCCTAAGCAAAACTAATTGTCTCTTTTGCAGGCCTGTCGATTGTGGGTAATAGATTCCGGATGTTCACGCCACATGACAGGATTCAAGCACCTCTTGCATAACTATGTGGAGGAGCCTGCCGGAGCAGTTAGATTTGCCAATTCTGAAGCCGAAGGCCACGTCAGAGGATATGGAATGCTCGATAACGGTGTTGTGAAGATTCAAAAAGTGCTATATGTTGAAGGACTTGATCACAATCTGTTCAGTACCAGTCACTTCTGTGACATGCAATATCAAGTCCGCTTCACAATCACTCATTGCTATCTAGAAGATCACGATGGTTACGAAGTCTTCAAAGCTGAGCGCCATGGAAATCTATACTATGTAGATTTCCCTACACTGTCTGCCACACGTCCAGTATGTCTACTAGCCAAAGCTTCTAAAGCACAATCATGGACGTGGCATCGACGCTTGTCTCATCAAAATTTCCGATCTATAGCGAAGCTACAAAGACAAGGTCTGGTCAAAGGTCTACCAGAAATGAGGTTCGAAAAAGACTCACTCTGTTCCGCATGTGAGTTGGGCAAAATGAAGCGTAGCTCCTTCAAGTCCAAAGCTGAATCATCGACCTCATCAGCACTGGAACTTCTTCATATGGACCTTTGTGGCCCAATGCGCACAACATCTATCAACGGAAAGAAGTATGTGTTGGTAATGATAGATGACTACTCAAGGTATACATGGCTCGAGTTTCTTCGCAACAAGTCAGATGCGCCAGAGTTGATTATCGCTTTCATCAAGCGTATTCAAGTACGTCTTCAACTGCCAGTAAGAACCATTCACAGTGATAATGGCACGGAGTTCAAGAATGACACCCTGAAGAGTTATCTTACTTCCGTGGGTATTTCGCACAACTTCTCCGCAGCCTACACTCCACAGCAAAACGACATTGTTGAACGGAAGAATCGCACTCTGGTTGAAGCAACTCGTACTATGCTTGCTTACTCAGATCTACCCATGTACCTTTGGGCCGAGGCAGTCGCTACAGCATGTTTTACACAGAACCGTACCATTGTGGTCAAGCGCTTTAATAAGACAGCATATGAGTTAATCAACAATCGTACACCTAACATCAAGTTCCTTCGTGTTTTTGGTTGCAGGTGTTACATTCTAAAAGAGCGTCAAGGATTATCAAAGTTTGATAAGAAAGCAGATGAAGGATATCTCGTTGGATACTCTCTGACATCCAAAGCTTATCGAATTTACATTATTCGAACAAAGACGGTTGTTGAGAGCATGAATGTCTCCTTTGATGAGAATTCAACAAGGACTTCTGGACACAACAGTTCAGAACTCGGTCTTAACGACAACGCTTCTATTCAAGCAAGAATAGAACCAGCTATAACAGGATCATCTTCTTCAAACTCTAACTCTACTTCATCTGAGTTAGATTTATTGTTTATTGATGCCTTTGATGATATATGTGCAGATTTTGAAAAAGGCATATCAACATCAATAACAAGTGGAACAAACTCGGAGGTCCCTACTATATCTGAAGACATGCCTGGACCTTCCGACGAAGTCACTGACACTTCAACTCCATCAGGTACAACTACACCATTAGTTTCTGACTCTACTAATACTGAATCTGTCTCTGGAAACGAAGTCCCGAGCACTTCAACCGCTAGTCCAGAAGCTTCAGTGTCAGAAACACCAGTACAAGATGTCCCGAGTACATCTGTGGAGCAACCTGCCGTACAAGATGACAACGATGCATCAAATACGCAACAAGCAGTTGATGCACTACCAAGCACACATCGTTGGACTAAGGATCATCCCCTGGAAAACGTGACAGGTGACGTACAATCTGGTGTCACAACAAGATCTGCAACAGCTAACTTCTGCATGTTTTCAAGCTTCCTCAGTTCCTTAGAGCCAAAGAAAGCGGCTGAAGCTCTACGTGATCCTTTCTGGATTTCTGCTATGCAAGACGAGCTTCTACAATTTGAAAGGAACAAGGTATGGCGCTTGATCCCACTACCTAAAGGTAAATCCGTTATTGGAACAAAGTGGGTGTTCAGAAATAAGAAAGACGAAGCTGGAGTAGTCGTGAGAAACAAAGCTCGATTGGTCGCCAAAGGGTATTGTCAACAAGAGGGCATTGACTATGATGAAACATTCGCCCCGGTTGCAAGGATCGAAGCCATCAGAATCTTTCTAGCCTATGCAGCGCACAAAAACTTTACAGTCTATCAGATGGATGTAAAGTCGGCTTTCCTGAACGGCGTTCTGCATGAGGAGGTCTATGTGGCTCAACCTGAAGGTTTCGTTGATTCTCATCACCCTGATCATGTCTATGTTTTAGACAAAGCGCTTTATGGTCTTAAACAAGCACCGCGAGCCTGGTATGAAACTCTCACTAAATTTCTACTTGCTTCTGGTTTCAAGAAAGGTACAGTAGATACAACCTTATTTCTTAAAAGGCAAGGTGATGACTTGATTCTTATTCAGATTTATGTTGACGACATAATATTTGGGTCGACAAATCCAAAATTTTGTAAGAACTTTTCAAAGATAATGGAAACAAAGTTTGAGATGTCGATGATGGGTGAATTAAATTTATTTCTTGGTCTACAAGTAAAGCAATTACCCGAAGGCATATTTATTAATCAAGCTAAATATATAAAAGATATTTTGAAAAAGTTCAATATGTCAGATGGTTCAGTCATGAAAACACCAATGGCTACTGGTACACTCTTAGACGCGGATCCCTCCGGGAAGCCTGTTGATCAAAAGGTGTATCGTAGCATGATTGGATCTTTACTTTATCTGACTGCCAGTCGCCCGGATATAATGTTTGCCACATGTTTTTGTGCGAGATATCAGTCTAATCCTAAAGAGTCGCACTTAACTGCTGTTAAGCGAATCCTTAGATATCTCAAAGGTTCTCCTAATCTAGGCCTTTGGTATCCAAAGGATTCTCGTTTTGAACTAACTGCCTTTACAGATGCTGATCATGCAGGTTGTAAGCTAGACCGGAAAAGCACCTCTGGATCATGTCAATTCATAGGTGACAAACTTGTGAGCTGGACTTCAAAGAAACAAAACTGTGTTTCAACATCCACTGCCGAGGCTGAGTATGTAGCTGCTGCTAGCTGCTGTTCTCAAGTCCTCTGGATGACGACACAGTTAAGGGACTTTGGATACAACTACAAGCGCGTTCCGATTTATTGTGATTCCAAGAGTGCAATATCTATAACTGCTAATCCGGTACAGCACTCGAAGACCAAACATATAGATGTACGCTATCATTTCATCAAGGATCATGTAGAAAAAGGTAATATTGAAATGCACTTTGTTCAAACTGACTTCCAGTTAGCTGATCTTTTCACCAAGCCATTGGATGAAAAGCGATTTCAATTTCTAATAAGCAAACTTGGTATGTTGAACATGTCTTAAACCTTACTCATGATTCAAGGGGGAGTATTCCAAATCTTGATAGTGTGTTATTTTCCAACTGTTGTTAACAAGAAAGGAATCATTTTCATAAATGATTACCATTGTTTCTTTCACGTATGCAGGTTGGGTCAAGTGACTATGGCTTCTAATCACATCGGATTAGAACCCGCACTTCATGGCTCTATCTATTTTTTTTATATGCTTTATTTACTTATTAATTAAATAAATAAAAAAAAAAAAAAAAAAAAAAACTATAGTGATTTAAGGGGGAGAATATCTGTGATAATAACAGATTTTTGGATACTTAAATGCTTATCTGACCGTGTGTTCTTAAAGATAAATACTTGTGTTTTATCTTGTCAATATACTTTGTCAAGTATTCATACACATAACGGTTCAGAACATTCTATTTTGACTTTGTTATTACCATGTATCAAAAGTTAAATCTTTCTATGGTAATACTCACGTTCTTTGTATTCACTGTTGATTGAATCAAACGTCATTTCATGTGCTTTCATTGAAAATATGTTTATATATTGTTCATATAAACAACATTCGTTTTTGATTCTCCAACATATTGTTCTTCATGACAAAACTCCTATGAGCTTAATTGTCAAACTCTTTTAGTTTGAGGGGGAGAATTGCATCATCATACATAATTGTTTTGACATCTCTGAAAGTCTTATTTCTCATGTAACAAGTGGTATTTGTGCTTACATGTACAATAGCCTGTTGAACAACATGTTTCTTTTAGGAAAATGCATGGGATTCAGTGTGAGAACTTAACAGAACTTCCATGGATTCACGATAACCAGTGTTTCCTACCCAGGAAGTATTCCCTGAGTGATTGAGGGGAGAAGGGTCAAAAGATTTGAGTGTTGGTGTGTGAAAAGAGGTAAAATGAAAAAGAGAGATTGGTTAGACGTGAGCATTAAAAGAAAGAGGGTGAGAGAACAGAGTAAAAGAATATTAAACTCTGCACCAAACTTCTTTCTGAGCCGGGCAGCCACATAATCTGATTGGTTCACATTCTTTGGTGACCATCATTGAAATAGGCACCTAGCCCATGCCATCTCTTGCATACAACCTCACCAGCTACTCATTCTTTTCTCAAAAAGAGAATGTTTCACATTTTCTGGGGACGCATCACATACGCTATTGGTTCTTCATTTGGAAGATACTAATATTGAAAAAGAAGGAAAGTTGCCCCACCTTCGAACCTTTCTCATGCACATTGAGTCTTTGTATAATTTGTTGTTGTCTCAACAAGTTTACATACTTTAAGCCTATATTGAAAAGCAATCATCTATGCTTAATTCTTTCATACACATGCACGAGCACACAGAAATTTGTTTTCTGTCAGAACGTTCATAGATAACCATGTGTTATTCGATGATTGAATGGAAGACCTGGGGAGTCTACATCAAACCAACTCCTTATATAGTAACTTTGTGTTACTCAGTGACTTTGTGTCATTGACAGGCATTCTAACTGAGTCATTTGTTGATTCAGGGTTACACTTATTAACTGTTTGAATTTGAAAAAATTTGAATGGTTCCTACTTTTTATTTGAATCTGAAAAGATTGAGATAATCACTCTTTCCATCTGGGAAGACTGCTCTTATTTCTAAACAGGGCTCGTTATATGATGAAGACTGTGCTTACATGATGATCATACACAAAGGGGGAGATTGTCTTGATAAGGGGGAGATTGTTTTGTCAAGTTTTGATGATGTTGATTCTCACCACTCATCAAAAAGGGGGAGAAGATATAAAAAGGGGGAGAAGATACAAAAAGGGAGAATACAATCTGAAGATCTGAAGATTTTCAAAATTTTAAAGATTTGAAGATTATTTAAAGATATCAAGTTTTGAAGTTTTGAAGCTATCAACGACATATCTGAAGAAAAGAGAAGACCCGAAGACAATTGCAAATTTTTTTTTAATCTTGAATCCAAAGGGGGAGATTGTTGGATCATAATTGTATTCAAGATTAAAGTTAATGTTAAGGGTTTAAACTGCAATTGTGCTAAAGTTAATTAGAGGGTTTATTATGTAATAAGTTAATAGTTATTAAGCTATTGGGCCCAAGCCTATTAGAAAGCCCATTAAGGTTAAAGCCCATATGGCCTGGGTATTTAAAGTTTTGATTAGTTTAGTTTTAGGTGAACCTTGTAAGAACTCTGATAATTTTCTAAATAGTTGCTGTAAGTTTTCTCTGTATTCAAAGGGTATCAAGAACACTCAAGGGTTTCATTGTTTATTCAAGGGATTGGTACGTTATTATTAATCTTTATATCTCTTGATTATTATTGTGTTGCTTGATTACTTGATTGATTGTTAACCAACTAGTTAAATCTGGGATAACACATTCAGACAGAATGAACAATTGGAAGAGAAAGAACTTGATGATCTGTACAATGATCTTAGAGTATTTGAAGCTGAGGTAGAGGCAAAGAAGAAGCCTTTTGGATATGTTCATAATGCTGCACTCCTATCAGCATCAATTGATTCTACTGCTAATCCTGAATCAGTTAATGCTGCTAATGGAACAAATCAAGAAAAAGGCACTGAATATGTGTTTGAAGCCTTTCTTTCCGGCCATGGAAACTCCTCTTTAATCAATGATGATTTGGAACAACTTCATCCTGATGATCTTGAAGAGATGGATATTAAATGGCAGATGGCCATGCTTTCCATGAGGGTGAAGAAGTTCATCAAGAGAACTGGGAGGAACAACTTCTCCCAAAGAAGAGAAGATGGAGCAGGCTTTGATAAATCAAAGGTGGAGTACTATAAATGTCATCTGAAGGGACACTTTGCCAGGGAATGCAGAAGTGGAGTGTCTCACAACAACAACCACCAACAAGCACAGTCTGGAAACCTCAACCATAACAGAAACTCTGCTCAAGCCCTTGTTTCTCAACAAGGAATGGGGTTTGACTGGAGTGATCAAGCAGAAGAGGCTATCCAAAATCAAGCTATTATGGCAGAAGTATCTGATCTCCCAACTGAGGTAAGTTCTAATCTTTGTTCTAAAACTTGCATAGACACTGTTAAAAGGTACAGGGATCACAACCAGAAGATGAGTGATGACCTTAAGAGGTTAGCAAAAGATATAAAAGACTATGTGAGAATTGTTGAGAGGTTTGAGGAACAGATTAAAGGTTTTCAAGCCAATGAAATTCAGCACTCATATGATACCAATTACTGGAAGTGGGAGAAAAAGGATCTAGAACTCCAACTGACCAAATCTAAAGAAGAGAGTGAAAAGTTGAGAGAGGAGCTAACCAAGGTTAAGCTTGATGTGGAAAAGTTTTCCAATGCTTCTAAAGCAATGGACTCGTTACTACAAACTCAGATTCATGACAAATTGAGAAGAGGAATTGGGTATAATACCACACCACCACCATACAACAACAACTACATTCCTCCTACCTCAGATTTGCTAGAAATCAAAGATAGGAAGGACTTGCCTGAGGGAGCCACTGAGATAGATCCCTTAGATGAGGTAGTTGTTGAGGATAAGACTGAGAAAGAGATTGGTAAGAGTAAGGAGAACAATGTGAGTGGTGAGATTCTCCTAGAGAATCACATCATTATCAATGAGGGGTGTGGAAAGATTTGGGTCAAATCAAAGGACATAGAGAAGACAGAGGGAAAGTCTGGTAAGGTCCATTACAAACAGACCACAGTTGTGAATCCAGTTCCTTGCAAACAGTGTGCATGCAAGAAATCTGAGCCCCTAAAACATGATAAAAAGAGGGGAAATCAAAGAAACTGGAATAATCAGTGGGCACAAAAACAAGGGGTTGATTTGAGTAAAATCAATAGACCAAAACCTTGTTTTATCTGTGGAAAATTGAATCATCTTGCCAAATACTGTTATTTCAATCCTATAAACCAAAGGATGAATTTTCAAAGATCTATGCAAAAACCCTTGGGTTATAGGAAGAAGGAAAGGAACCATGTGACTAAGAAATCTGTTAAATCTAAAAGCCACATGAAGAAAAAGACTGTTAAAGAAAGTGTCAATATGTGGGTTCCTAAAAGCACTAAAACTGTTAGTACTGCTACCCCAAATAGTACTGCTGACAATGATAGTGCTGCTAGAAGCAATACTACTGCTACCAATGTTAGTGCTGCCAAGAGTATTAGTACTGCTAAAACTAACATGGTTAGTACTTCTTCAAATGTTAATACTGCTAACTCTGTTAGTGCTTCTAACAAGGTTAGTACTGCTAAACCTGTTAGTGCTGCTAACTCTGTTAGTAATTCTAAAGTTAGTACTGCTCCTAGTGTTTGTGCTGCTAGACCAATCATATTGACAAAGTACTCCAATAAAGAGTGCTCTGATTTCAAAAATCTCATCAAAAAGGAATGTAAATACTTTGATGAGAAAGGGAGACCCAAGACCACTTTGGCTTGGGTTCCCAATCAATACTAATTGTTTAATCTTATGTGCAGGGCAACCAAAAACTCAAGGGGAAGAGCATCTGGCATGTTGATAGTGGTTGATCTAGGCACATGACAGGGAACATGTCATGCCTCAAGAATTTCAAGAAAATTGATGGTGGGCATGTTGCCTTTGGTAATACTCCAGATGGAGGTAAGATAAGTGGTAAGGGGGATGTAACCAAAGATAAAATGACCTTTGAAGATGTATTCTATGTTGAGTAGTTAAGGTACAACCTGTTAAGTGTATCACAACTTTGTGACAAACAACATAGTATATTATTTACTGATTCTGAATGCATTATCCTTGCTCCTGGATTCAAGGTAGTTGATGAAAAGATGATACTACTAAGAACTCCAAGAAAGGATAATGTATATTACTTAGATATGGAAAGTGTTTCAACTGATTCATCCCTAAACTGTCTTGTTTCAAAAGCTTCTTTGGATGAATCATCACTTTGGCACAGAAGGATGTGCACATGAACTTTAAAACAATGAATAAACTTGTTAAAAACAACCTTGTAAGAGGTTTACCTTCCAAAGTCTTTTCATGTGATGATCATTGTGTTTCCTGTCTCAAAGGCAAACAACACAAAACTTCTCATAAGTCCAAAGAGTTGAACACAATCTCTAGTTCTCTTCAGTTGTTGCATATGGATCTGTTTGGTCCTACAAATGTTATGAGTATAGGTAAGAAATCATACTGCCTAGTTATTGTTGATGATTACTCTAGATTTACTTAGGTATATTTTCTAAGGACTAAGGATGAGACAAGTGGACTGATCAAATCCTTTATCCTAAGAATTGAAAACCAAACAAATCAAAAGGTAAAAGTCATTAGGTCAGACAATGGTACTGAATTTAAAAATCATGACCTAAACACCTTTTGTGAGGAAAAAGGAATTGAGAGGCAATACAGTGCTCCTAGGACTCCACAACAAAATGGTGTTGCTGAGAGAAGGAATAGGACACTGATTAAGGCTGCTAGATCTCTGTTAGCTGATTCCAAACTTCCAATTACTTTCTGGGCAGAAGCAGTTAATACTGCTTCCTATGTCCAAAACAGAGTTCTAGTAGTCAAGCCTAAAAACAAGACACCATATGAGCTTTTAAATAAAAGAAAACCATTTATTGGATTTTTCAAACCTTTTGGGTGTCCTTGTGCCATTCTCAATACCAAAACTCACTTAGGAAAGTTTGATAGCAAGGCAGATGAGGGTTTCTTGTTGGTTACTCATCTCAGAGTAAGGCTTACAGAGTTTTTAATTCTTCTTCTAGAATAATTGAGGAAAGTGACAATGTCAAATGCAATGAGAACATACCAAATCCTATTGGGTCTGGTCCTCAGTGGTTATTTGACATTGATTCACTAACTAACTCTTTGGGTTTCAGTAGTGATTATCATGCAGGTTCAGGAAGTGGAGGATCAGGGGATGAACAAGTACAAGTACAAGACATTATTCCTCAATCTGTGATCTTTCCCATACCTCCAATAGAGCCTGTTGATGTCTGTGAAAAGGAGAATGCTACTGAACAAATTCAGAGTGAAGAAGAAAGAAGAGATGAGGAGAATCTAGTGCATGAAGAGCCAAAAGCAGCTGATGAGATCCCCTCAGCTGACTTAAATGATTCCAATCTAGATGTGGGAATCAATGAAGAACCTAGTCATCAGACTAGAACTCAAAAGAACCATCCTCCAGAGCTGGTCATAGGAGACATCTCTTCTCCTATGATAACAAGGAATCAAAGCAGACTTCAAGAGCTGCAGGATCAGCAACACACAGTACTCTCTTGCTTTCTATCTCAGATTGAGCCTAAGAAGGTTTATGATGCAATGAAAGATTCCAGTTGGATAGAAGCTATGCAAGAAGAGTTACTGCAGTTCAAATTGCAAGAAGTTTGGGACTTGGTGGACGTTCCAAAAGGTCATAGAGCTATTGGCACCAAGTGGATTTTCAGAAATAAAAAGGATGAGAGAGGAATTGTGATCAGGAACAAAGCAAGGCTTGTGGCACAAGGGTACACTCAAGAAGAAGGCATAGACTATGAAGAAGTGTTTGCTCCAGTGGCAAGGGTAGAGGCAATTAGGCTATTTCTAGCCTATGCCTCATACATGAAGTTCAAGGTATACCAAATGGATGTGAAGAGTGCCTTTCTTTATGGTACAATTGATGAAGAAGTATATGTCTGTCAGCCCCCTGGATTTGAAAATCCATCATATCCAGACATAGTATACAAACTGAAGAAAGCACTTTATGGTCTTCATCAAGCCCCAAGAGCATGGTATGATACACTGTCTACCTATCTCTTGGAGAATGGGTTTGAAAGAGGAATAATTGACAAGACCCTCTTCATTAAAAGAAGTAAGAAGGACATCCTACTTGTTCAGATTTATGTGGATGATATCATCTTTGGATCCACAAAAGATCAGATGTGTAGAGACTTTGAAAAGTTGATGCACAAGAGCTTTAAAATGAGTTCAATGGGTGAACTTACCTTCTTCCTTGGGCTTCAAGTGAAACAGAAGAAAGATGGGATCTTCATAAGCCAATCAAAATATGTGAAAGACATCCTGGATAAGTATGGTTTAACAGACTCAAAGCCAGCAAGCACACCTATGGAGACTCATAAAAAGATCACTGCTGATCTTGAGGGGGACGATGTTGATGTCCATCTATATAGATCAATGATTGGATCTCTCATGTATCTCACAACCTCAAGACCAGACATCATGTTTCCAGTGTGTTTGTGTGCCAGATTCCAAGTCAAGCCAATGCAATCACATCTTCAAGCTGTTAAAAGGATTTTCAGATACTTAAGAGGGCAACCTAGATTTGGTCTTTGGTATCCTTATGAATCCAACTTTGACTTGATTGCTTATTCAGATAGTGACTTGGGAGGTACTAACATGGACAGAAAGTCTACTTCAGGTGGATGTCAACTTTTGGGTGCAAGACTAGTATCTTGGCAGTGTAAGAAGCAAACCACAATGTCCTTATCAACAACAGAAGCTGAGTATATTGCTGCTGCAAGTTACTGCTCTCAGGTTCTATGGATTCAGAATCAGATGCTGGACTATGGGGTAACCTTTCTTCACACTCCAATCTTCATTGATAATAGCAGTGCTATAAGCATTGTTAACAATCCAGTCAAGCACTCCAAAACAAAGCACATTGAGATCAGGTATCACTTTATTAGAGATTGTAATGAAAAGAAGCTAATTCAAGTTGCTAAAGTTCATACTGACAACCAGTTTGCTGATCTATTCACTAAAGCCTTTGATGTGGGTAGATTCACTTTCTTGGTCACAAGTGTGGGCATGATAACTCTGAATGAGCTCATGTCTTAAAAAGTGTTTTCATACCTGTTATTGGTTTATTCTTTGGTGCTACTAACATCTTTCTCAGGAAGTTATTACCTTGCTCAGAGTACCTCAAGCTTCAAAAAGTGTAAGTATAGTTAATGCTGCCAGTGCAGATTTAATACTGCCAGTGCACAGTTAATACTGCTAGTTAGTTAATACTGCTAGTGGTTAATACTGCTCTCAGTTAATACTGCTAGTTCGTTAATACTGCTAGTTAGTTAATACTTCTCTCAGTTAACACTGCTAGTTAGTTAATACTGCTAGTGGTTAATACTGCTCTCAGTTAATACTGCTAGTCAGTTAATACTGCTAGTGGTTAATACTGCTCTCAGTTAATACTGCTAGTCAGTTAATACTGCTAGTGGTTAATACTGCTTATGTCCCGAATCGTATAAATACCCTTTTTGCCCGCCTAAAAGTTCATAACGACTCTTTGATTTCTATTCATCTGCTCTCTAACCCTTTTTCTCTCAAAGCTCCTAGTAAAGTTCAGGCAAGCACACTCAAGCTCAATGGCATCCATGGCATTCATTGATGAGCACAACGAAATCGCTATGCTTCAAAAGCCTAAGCAAGCTGCTGGATTCCACCAGATTGTGGACTTTCTCAAGTCCAGCCACATTGCCCATGCTCTTACAGTGTCGCCAACAATCTACATAGAGCATCAAAGACAATTTTGGGCGAATGCCACTGTAGTCACAGAAAATGGTGTGCAGATAATCAAGACAAGGGTGTGTGACAAACCCTTGTCAGTTTCTGAAGAGGTGATTCGCATCTGTCTACGTCTAGACGATGCTACAGGTATTACCTCTATTCCTAATGAGGACTTGTTCTCTAACCTTTCAAGAATGCGGTATGGAGGCCAATTGGGTGGTTTTAAATTCTCAAAAGCTAAATTTTATACCCAATGGCGTTTTCTTGTTCATACCCTGATGCACTGTATTTTCAAAAAGACTACTGGATGGAGTGAGTTCAGCAGTACCATTGCTTATGCTTTGGTCTGCTTGGTCACTGCCAGAAAGTACAATTTTTCTAAAATGATTTTCAATGATCTTGTATCAAACTTGGGAAGCAAAAAGAGTTTTTATATGTACCCAAGATTTGTACAGGTAGTTATAACCCATGAATTGACGGATATGCCTCACTTTGATGAGGTATATGTACCAAAAATCCCCAAAGGTAGGGTCTTTTCAAATATGAAGAGATCTCCATTGGACTCGGAAAGAGTTGACACCCCATTGTTCTCTACAATGATGGTGGTGTCCCACAATGAAGAAGGTATGGCTTCAGGGTCAAGGCCCTCATTAGACCATCCCACTGAAAGCCTATCCCAACCTTCAATCACCATATCAATCCCTCAGTCCCTTGTTCAAAAACCAACTTCACCAATAACCAATACATACATCAGAAAAAAGGTAAAGAAGGCTCCTTCCCTTCTTGTACCTTCACCCACAAAGCCTTTAAGCTCTCTAATGGAAAATTCTCCATTAGAGAATATCTACAGGGAAACCACAGGGGTGTCTCCCAACCCCAAGGAGGTGCTCTCTGAGGAGATGAATGAGCATATGGGTGCAAAGGCTGCCACTACTCCTGCTAGCACAGAGGAGGTCAGTGGTAACATCAATAAGACCTTCCCCATGGCAACTTTGGGTGAGAAATCATCCAAAGGTCCCAGGTGCCAAGAAACCATGGGGGTAGCAGGTGTTTCTGCTAGGCAGAAGACCTCTACTACAAAAAGATCCCATGATCCTTCAAAAGGGGGTCACACTCCTGGAGAAGGTGAGGGCATATATGACTATCTTGAATTGATGGAAATAATGGGCAACATCAATATGGATGTAATCAAGCAGGGAAAAGACATAGAAGAGCTGAAACTGATAATTCTGTCTCAACAAGTACAGATTACCAACCTGAAGAAAATGGTGAAGAGATTGGTCCAGAAAAAGAAAAAGAAACAGTTTGTGCTCAGAAGAAGGAAACTAGTGGATGATGCTCCCAAAAAGGGGGAGTCAGAAGCTGATGTCAACATGGAAGATGATAAAGACAAGGGGGAGCAATTTGATTTTGAGGGGGAGCAAGCAGTGGAAACTGAAACAGAGTTTGTACAAGCAGCAGAAATATCAAGTAAAGCAGCAGAAACTGTTAATACTGCTGAATTGAATGAAGCAGCAGAAATAGTACAAGAGCTATTAACAGATCTTGAGATAGCAGAAACTTTGATCAAGGCTAAACATGATACTCCCAAGGTCACCTCAAAGGCCAAAGGAGTTATCATCAAAGAAAAAGGTGAAGTGATTAAGAAAGCAAGTATTGAGAAGGTGGTAAGCAGGGATAAAGGCAAAGCAAAGTTAGTGGAATCTGATCAACCAATTAAAAAGCAAAAGTTGGTTGAGTCAGATGAAGCTTTGGCCAGGAAGATTCAAGCTGAACTTGACCAAGCAGAATTAGCTCAAGTGGACAAAGATGGAGAGATGGCTAAGGCTCTAGCTACAGAGTTAAATGAAGCTTATCAACAAAGTTTGGCAATTGAAATAGCACAGAAAAAAGCTGCAACCCTGAAGAAATCTGTGTTGGTTAAAATGGCTGCTAAGAAGAGACAACCCTCAAAGACCTTCCTTGGTACTCAAGAGAGAAAGAAGATGATTACTTTTCTCAAAGGTGCTGTAGGAGTCAGAAAAGAGATGTTCTCAAAGATGTCTTTTGAACAGATTAAAGAGTTGTATGATTCAGAGATGCTAAAGCTTCAAGGGAATGAAAAAGCCAGAGTTGAAATGGAAAAGAGAATGAAAGAAAGTAATGATTTTCTGATAGAAAAACCTTTCCCTGATGAGCAAGAAACACCAAAGAAAGAAGCCACACTAGGTGAAAGTCTGAGGACTTTAAAAAGAACTAAGATGATGGCAAGAAGAAAATCAACCAAGAAGCCTAGAGTGGATAAAGAAGAAGCTGAGAAGGTTGCTGAAGAAGAAGGGGCACCTAAGGCAATTGAACAGAAAGAACCATCAAGTACTGATGATGTGAATCTGTACATGGTAGTGATGGACAAAGTGCCTGAACCTATTACAGCTGAACCTGTTGGTGTTAAGCCTCCTGAGGTCATTCTCTGGGATACAATGAAGGTTGATGGCAAAGAGTATATCAGGCTCAAAAGAAAAGATGAGAAGTATGAAGTGTATAATACTTGGGCCAAGATTGTCAGAACATGTTCCAGGTCTGATCTAGATGAGATGTTTGAAATATGAATGAAGTTGTATACTGATCAATTGAAAGCTTCAGAGATTTCAATCACAAAACTTGTGATGGAGTATCTTATGTTGTTCAAGCCTGAAGAAGTGAAGGACATTATCAGAAATGTGTTTCAAACAGTTAACAACTGGACTCTATATGAAACTAGTGGAGTATATGCTTTGACTATGGATTCAAATCACATAGAATACTTCCTAGTGGATAGAGTGTACAACCACAGTAGATTGAAGATGCATGCAATGTTGAAAAAGAAGCTTGGATGTGCACCAGATTCAGAAATGGCAAAGTATTTGATCCAAAGGACAATTAATCAAAGTTTGGGAGCATATGAAGAACTTGACTTCTCTTCCTAAAAGTTAAGTTAGGGGGAGATTGTTGGGAATTCAAAATCATACAAGTATGGTTAATACTGCTAGCACTAAATGGTTACTACTTCTGAAGTTACTGCTGCTGATACAGGTTAATGCTGCTAACCAAGATTAATACTGCTAGAAGAAGTTACTACTGCTAAGCAATTTTAGTACTGCTAGTAGTTAGTACTGCTGAACTTAATACTGCTCAAAGTATTAATGTTGCTGAAGACTTAATACTGCTTATGAGATGAAGACTTCGTATGGCAAGGATGACAGCTGTACTGAATGGAGATATTCATGGAAAGCTTGGAGATAACTTTGAAAGATTATACTGAAGATCTTTTATTCTTTGTAATTATCTTTTATCTTCAGTATATGTATAGAATAGTTTGTATCTTAAAAAAAAAAGAATTAATTCTGAGTTTTTAGTTTTCATAGAGAGAATCAACCTCAAGGTTTATAGTCCTAGTTCTAGAGAAGTAGAATTCGTATTGGTGAGTCTGTTCATCAATATTGAGGTTGTGTGTAAAATCTTGTAGTTTTATAACCATTCAATAAAGTTTACAAGTTGTTATTATGATTCACTGTTTCATTGATCTTTGAATATTAAAGTGTTATTCCGCAAACTCCTTTAATATTGTTTCTGAGTGTTTATTCTTGTTAAGAATTCCGATCCTGACAAGACACCCAACCATTCGTAGAAGAGTGATCTTCTAAGTTGGTAATCCAACTTACATCCGAATATCCCTTTAATATCGAAGGAAACCCGACATATGACAAACCATAATCAATGGTTTTCTTCAAGTATTTAAATACTCGTCTAATCGCTTGCCAATGATGAATACTAGGATTACTATTAAACCTACTCAACTTTCCTATGGCAAAAGCGATATCCGACCTAGTGCTTGTCATGGCATACATCAAGCATCCAATAGCCTTTGAGTACTCGAGTTGTGACACCGCTTCACCCAAGTTGGGCAGAAGCTTCACATTCGAATCAAATGGAGTTACTCACCAAAGAACAATCAAAGCAATTAAATTTCTTTAATAATTTCTCAATGTAATGAGATTGCATAATTGCAATCCATTTGTTCTCACGCTTGATCCTTATTCCAAGGATCACCTCCGCCTCCCCCATATCATTCATGGAGAAACTTGATGACAAAAACTCTTTGGTTTTATCAACTTGATTTTGGTCGGTGCCAAAGATCAACATGTCATCAACGTATAAGAAAATGATTACTCCGTTACCGGATGTGTCAAATTTTCTATATACACACTTGTCCGCTTGGTTTAACATAAAACCGTTGGACAAGATAACCTCATCAAATTTTTGATGCCATTGTTTGGGTGTTTGTTTCAGCCAATTTAATGATTTTACAAATTTACACACCTTATGCTCCATCCCGGGCATAACAAAACCTTCCGGTTGTTTCATGTAAACTTCTTCCTCCAAGTTACCATTCAAGAATGCTGTTTTGACATCCATTTGGTGAATCACTAAATTGTGGATAACTCCTAAGGCTATCAAAAATCTAATCATGGAGATCCTTGCAACCGGGGCATAGGTATCAAAATAATCGATGCCTTCCCGTTGCCTAAAGCCTTGGATTACTAATCGATCTTTGAACTTGTTGATTGATCCATCAGCTTTCGTCTTCCTTTTGAAGATCTACTTGCATCCCAAAGGTTTACAACCCGGTGGCAAGTCCGATAATACCTAAGTATTATTCCCCATGATCGAGTCCATCTCATCATTTATTGCTTCTTTCCAGAAAGCAACATCTTGAGACTTTATAGCCTCATCAAATAATTTTGGATCCTCCTCAATACTATAACAGTAAGAGAATTGTGACCCAATCTCATCTCTTGATCCCTCTACCAAGTATACTTGTAAATCGGGACCAAAGGATTTTTCGATCCTTCCTCTTTTGCTCCTTCGAAGCATCGGAGATTCAGTTGGAACAATAGTTTGTTCTTCAACCTCACTAGTTCCACTAGTACTTGGAACTATATCCTTCAGCGTAGGTATTGAAGAGAATCTAGTCTCATCAAATAATGCATCTCTCGATTCTATAACTGTGTGAATCACTATATAATCATTAGGTTCAATAACATAGAACATATAGGCCTTGGAATGCTCGACATATCCAACAAAGATGCAATCAATACGTTTCTCACCCAAAGTTTTCCTTTTGGGTTTGGGTAGTCGAAAAACCGTCCGACAACCCCAAACTCGAATATAAATCAAGTTAGGCCTTTTCTTGAACCAAAGTTCATATGGGGTAATTTTGTTCCTTTTATTAGGAACTCGATTTAATAAATAACAAGTCATTAACATGGCTTCACCCCAAAATCCATCAATCAATCCCGAGTAGGATAATATAGAGTTCACCATTTCTTTGAGAACTCTATTTTTCCATTCTGCCACACCATTTTGTTGTTCTTTATAAGGCGCCGTAGTCTCATGAATAATTCCTAAGGATTGGAAAAACATGGGGTCGTAATACTCCCCACCCGATCGGTGCGTAAGCATTTTATAAAATAATTCATTTGCAATTCAACCTCCGTTTTATAAGTTTTAAGTTTGTCCAACGCTTCATCCTTTGAGTGTAACAAAAATACATAGCTAAACCGTGAAGCGTCGTCAATAAAAGTAACAACATACTTTTTATTACCCAAAGACAAAGTTGAATGCAAATCACAAAGATCACTATGAATTAATTCAAGCACCGACGCGTCCTTTTTTCATGTTAGGAAAAGGTTTCCTAGTGATCTTTGTTACATTTTTGGTTTTAATGTCAAAGGCCGGAATAAGACCGTATTTTGACATTTCAACCATTCTTTTAAAATTCGCATGACCAAGCCTTGCATGCCATAAACTAGAATCAACAAGATTTTCATTTGCAACATAAACATAATTTGAAACAAAACTCTTTTTATTTAAATTTAACATAAACATATCATTCATCAAATAACTGAATCCTACAAAAGAGCCACCTTTTGACAAGATAAACTTGTCGGACTCAAATACTTACCTATATTCTAACTTATTCAAGACACTACCGGAAACCAAATTCTTTCGAATTTGTGGTACAAACAAAACGTCTAAAAGTTCAATTATTTTGCCAGAACTAAACTCTAGCCTAACTAAGCCACATCCAAGAATGGGAGCACTCGACTCGTTCCCCATGTGTAGCACGGATCCGTCTTCAACTGGTTCCAAAGTGGTGAACCAACGTCGATCCTTGCACACATGAATCATAGCACCCGAGTCGATCCACCAAGCAACATCATCATCCTACACATAAAATGATTCAGATATTAGTGGTACATAATTCAAATTCGAATTAAAACTAAAGTCAAGAAACTGGCCTTGCCGTGGGTTTTGATACTTTGATCCTTGCCCACCACCACTTGTACTTGCTCCACTCTTATTATTGACAACCCGACAATCCTGCTTGAAATGGTCGGTCATACCACAGGTCCAACAGGTTAATTTAACCTTTTTGTTGGGCCCTTTCTTGGCTTAATTGAACTTGCGTTTTCCCTTGAAGTTGTTGGATTTTCCCTTTTCCACCATGTTCACCGAAGGGGAATAAACCTCTTTTATCATAGGTTTCTCAGCCTCTTGCGCCCGAAGAGATTCCTCTATGTGCAAGTGACTACCGACTTGTACAAGGGACAACTCTTCCATCTTGTGTTTCAACATGTGTTTGAAATCTTTCCAAGTGGGGGGCAGTTTATCAATTATGCTCGATACGGAGATGGATTCGTCCATTTTCATATTATGTTGAGCATATTGGCCTAGAATGCATAGGAGCTCATTATATTGCTCCATCACAGGCCCTGAGTTCACCATCTTGTAATTGTTAAAATTAATAACGAGGAAATTCTTACTAGAAGCATCCTCCGCCATGTATTTGGACTCAAGAGAGTCCTATAGCTCTTTGGCAGACTCAACGTTTTGATAAATGTCAAAGAGAGAGTCACACATACCATTTAAGATGTGGCTACGACAAATGTAGTCATCGTTCTCCCATTTCCGCGGCGCCAAGTCATCTCCAACGTCTCGTCTTCCATCAACTCTGGCATCGAAGTGCTTAGCACGTACACGACCTTCAACGTTGTCAACAAGAAGTGCATCTTTTTCTGCCATCATCGAAAATCGACACCTTCGAGCTTCTCAAGTTTGGTGAACTTTGTCGTCATATCTCTCACGGATTGATCACTTGCCGTCTCTCTCACGATGAACAACTATCACTTAAGATTGTTGGGGAGTGGGTCACAGAATATAGAGGGAGAAGATGAGAGTGATAGAACTTGGATAAGAATGTGAGATCGCGTGAGAGCTCGCTTTCCTTTAGTGATATTTTGACCCTATTCTGCCCGGGTATCACGAAATTCATTCGAGGATAATCTCAATTCACCGGTCGATTTAGGCAGAAATTGATCATATTTAAACACTTTGAGAATCATAACCGCCCCTATATTAATAATGATAATAATACTCTATTGAATGGAATTGATTGTTGGACATAATGGTGGTGGTTACAAATTAATATCATAAATAGAGTGGTTACAAAATTGATTTCACAGTTCACCACACGGGTTTTGCCGGGGGTTAACCCGTGCGACTAACCACGTGGGTCACTATATCGTCTCCACGTTCTAGTGCACGGCGTGGGTAGCCGCAATGGTTTACCCGCGACACAACCCACCCGTATTGCGGAAAAAGGGATATCAGTTTCAAAACTGATAAAACTGCCAAACATGACCATCTAATGATCCCGGGTCATAGTTAGCTTACACGTGTGCACTCCACACCTCCTAACTCGTGTTATAGCTTAGCTATCAACCCCATTATTATCTTATGAAACTAAGTACATAAAATGAACCGATTATTTCACTAAAATCACCAACAAAGAAGGTCCCAAGGGTTCGGTTGTTCTCTAATTCAAGTGATACGTGACTTGGGTTTAACTTTCAGATTAGAAACCAGGGTTCTATTACGATGCATCTGATAAGATGTATATAAAAAACAAAATTGGTTGTTTATTCTCTTGAGGCTATTTTCTTTGATCGATCAATGCCACTTCAAACGACAACAGCACCAAAATCTTGATAGGCGGGTTTACACCCCTTAATCTAACCGCAATTGTACGGGTCGAATAAAGTAATATGTACTTGGAAGTACGAGAATCGAACTAAGGGAACTAGGAACTGATTATCACAATTACTATATTCACTATTAACTGGACGGTCTAAATGATAGAATTGTTGGAAACTAAAATAATTAACTACTAGCAAATAAATCAAGAATAGAACAATAAACGACTTAGAAAAACTTTTTATGGAGAATGTAGTTGAGGGTTGGAAATCCTATGGTTTTCACTAATGAACAATGTTCTCAAAATACCTACCAGTTAATCCATTTAATGAATATCCAATCTCTAAAATCACCGTTGTTCGATCTCAATCAACAACGGATTTTATTTTGAAAACAAAGTCTCATCTCTCGATCTCAACACATGAGCTCAAAACACATTAAATTCCAGAGTATAACAATACTAAGGTTTACTTGATATATATCTATCCAATTTCTCACCTTTGGCATATAATTCTAGTTCTTGTTAACAATTAATTCTCTCGAACTTAATTTATAACGAACAAATCAGATGAAAGTTGATCAGACTCACAAAATCATTAAAACCCAAATCATATGCTTCATTAATTAGGAAAAACTGATAAGAATCTCAAGTCACATGTTCATAAGCTTAAAACAAAGTCAAACCAACCCTCAACATCTAAAGATTAGTTCATCTTGGGGGTATTAACAAACAAAGGAATAGAATAGTTCATAGATCTAAGAAAGTTTCTCTCGAAATCAAAGATTGTAAAACTTCCTTTGATTGTGTAATACCAACAAAGATTTGCAAGAAATCGGAGTAGAAATTGATTCCCAAATAGTTTCCTTGCTTCAAAACGGTGTTTCTCCCTTGTCACAATCGCCCTAAGTCGTCCCCTTGCCGTCCTCTATGTGATAGAATGTGATCTTCCTCAAACCCTAGGTGAAAAAGTCTTTAACAACGTCCAACACTGTCAAAGCTATTTTGAAGTTAGTTGTAGTTAAGTCAACTAACTTACAACTAGCTCTGATTTCAGCTTCAGGTGAGTTGCCAAGTGACTTCAGCTTCAGTAACTAGCATCAAAGTTGCTTCCTCCACTGTTTTGGGGAAAAATATTTTTTCTTTAAAATTTAACCAACTCAATCAAATGGCCAATTTTCACACTTGAATCTTGAGAATTTTCGTAAACGAATTTTCGCTCGAAACTCTTACTTCTCGTACACATTTAAATCCTGAAACACTTGTTTTAAACTATAAAAATTCGGCATTATTTGCTTCGAGATACACAAAACTACTTGGAAAGTGATATGAAAATAACACCAAAAATTGGTGTTATCAACAACCCCAAACCAAGCGTTGCTTGTCCCCAAGAAAATTAGCGTCAAAGAAAAGTAATAAAGCTCAACACAAATCTCATCTGCAAAAAGGACTAACGGGTGTACATATCGGATATTACGAACAACTTTTATGTCAGGGATCTAAGAAGTGTGAGTACGAGACAACCGGAGTTCAATCTTCATCATAGGTATTAGAATCATCAACCTTGAAATTCGAACTAAAAACAGTGACACCATACAAAATTGTAATAAGTTCATCATACTTTTGGGGAGGATTTCGCTTCGACCCTACCTCATAGGGTACTATCTTTACACTCGAACCCTAGGCTGTCTCAGATGTTGTTCATGCATTTGGATTTGATGTACAAGAATTCACAAAGTATAAGCATGAACAACTAATCATGAAAAGCACACAAATGTAAAACAAAGTGATCTCAGAAGGAATCAAGTAGCAAGACTAGGGCTATTAGTGCAACTCTATCTATCTTCTTACATTTTCCAAAAGATCGTCCAGGTCTTTGCAAAGGGATGTAATGGGGTTAGGTTAGTGGTTGAGAAAAGAGGTACATAGGAGCAAATCCTCAATATGTCAGTATATGAACAACCAAATTCCATTCCCATTCTTTTAGGAATTTTTGCTGTGTTTCTACCCACACTCCCTTAATTGATTTCGCGCCTTGCTGCTTTCTTTCCTCCCTTTTTTTCATATGTATTTTTTTTTTCTGCTTTTACTTCTTGAGTGCAACCCCATCTTTCTTATCTTTTTCACCTTTTTTTTGCAGCAACTACTTGACCCATTTGGTCAAATATCTTTTCCCATACCCAAATTCCACTGATTCTTTTCTCTTTCCACCCTTTGCCGTTATTTCATACTAGTTGTTTATAACCGACATATCTTCAGATATGGTTAGGCTATCATTTGGGCTGGGTTCTGAGTATTGGGTTAAGAATCGAGAATTTTACTGTATGGCTGCAAATAGGCTTAGGTGCACCCATTAGAAGGATAAGCAAGAGAAATTAAAATTATTTACACACATTGCCCGAAATCATCTCTTAAGGTTCATAAATTAGATAAGACAAATGTTTCATTGAATATCCTAATGTACATCTTTGCTACTCAATGCAATATTTTAGTGAGGTCATGCTATAATCACAACAAGGAGTTCAGAAAATGTGTATATGATTAAGTGTATAATACCCTCACAATTTTTTCGAACGGTGTTCAGTTGGTTCAAAATTCTCACGGGTGGTCTCCACTAATGTCCCCTAGTCATGCAAATTCCTAATCACTCTTAAGACTATATCTCCATTATCAGATTCTCAGAACAATATAAAGTCATTACACCTAAAAGTTTCATGAATTCCGGTGTCTAAAACTTAAAAAAATTATCCCTAACAAATATATAACTTCATGCAATGTACCCGATGTGTGTGCCCGTGTCTACAACCCCAAACCTACCGGCACATTATCCCTAATGTGCAAGTTTGGTTTTGAGCATGATATAATTGTGTGTGCAGAGTGGTAACAAGATGTGCATGTGATACTAATGATAGAGGCAGAAGTGTTATCCGTTACAGTTATTCGGGTATCCAAAATGAAGAGAACATTGTATCAACATCACAAAAACAACAAGATTAAAAAAAAGACGACTTTACTAGGAACGACGAGACGAGAAGGTGGATCCTTGGCGGATCTTTTGTGCTTGGCGTCGCTCTCCTGTTAGGTACATTCCGATGTAGCCTCTATCCTCCAATTTCTCTTCTATATGATCCACCCTTGCTATGACGGTTCTCGCTCCTTCAATTACCTGATCTAATTTGGTTTCCACTCTGGTTAGGTGGGTTTCCAAGAGGGTTGCCCACAACGGGGTGGCATGGTCGTGGGAGGTCAATATCGGTTGTGACGGTGTAGGTGGTGATCCCTCCAGATCATAATCTGCATCGTCATCATCATCGTCGGATGCGGCCTCTCGTTCGTCTGCTTCCTCCACTGCATAAACAATATGTTGACGATCATCTAAATTCTGCACCTCCAATTTTCCGGCATATGTGACTTGGATGTTGTATGTGCGACGCGTAAAGTCCGATGATGGTTCACTCGGGATACGTGATGGTATACATACAGATTTGCAAAAGTAGGTAATAAGACAAGAGAAAGGAACAACTCCCGTATCTTTGGATGAGGCTGCATCTAAGATCTCGAGGCGAATGATCTGGGGGATGTCCAATGCCATTCCATTATGAATGCATAATAATACTCGTGCTGTCGCCGAGTCGACCACATTGGTATGTTTTGACGACAAGATACTAGCTTTTAAAAATATCATCCAGAAGGAGGTGTCAATGTGTTGGTTCCCAGTTTTACTCAACAATGATATATCAAACACAAATATGCAAACAGATGATATGTGGAAGCGTTTTATAGCATGAAATGGTTTGATCCATTTGGTAGATTCACACACACAAGCAATAAAGATAACAAGAATAATTGAAAGGATTTACTCAACAAGTTATCTTCATTCACCTTCAAAGTTACACCAAGAACACAGACTACTGTGTGTAGTTTTATCTCTACAATAATCTTACTCTAGAAATCAGGCGTGTGTGAATTTGTGTGCTACGATGCCAAGAATGGCAGATGGTGCTCCCTATATTTAGAGATCGTGGATCACACAAATAGTACATACAAAAGGTTGTCACCCATAAAAGAATGACACCTGGAAAGTAATCCATCGTGGGTGTACTATTTGATCTTCAGGATCTTCGTACAGTAGAGGCACGTGAGAGACACATGATCATTTATCTTAAGGAATACACAAGTCTTCTGTTAAACCCAGATAACTAGTTGATAGATTAACACACAACACAATACAGATCAAGAGATAAACAGATCAGAATAACATACCACGATCCCTTGATTAATCAATGAAAACCAGTGTGAGTGTTCTTGGTACCTTGATGCGTATAAAATACAGAATACGACCTCCTCTTTATTTGATAATTATGATTATGAGTTATTAGAGGATTAACCCTAAAACCTAATTAATTAAAACCTATTTATACTAAGCCGTATAAGCCAAATGGGCTTGAGGCCCAATTACAAACAACGATCAATTAATTACAAATTAGACCTCCTAATTTAACTTTAATCTTGAATACAATTTATGATTCAACAATCTCCCCCTTTGGATTCAAGATTAAAAAAAATTGGCAATTTGCTTCGAGTCTTCACTTCTCTTGAAAAACTTCAGATACAACCTTCATCTTCCTCTTTCTTTAAATGAAGTGTCCTTCTGACGATCATCTTCAATCAGACTTTTGATACATCAAGTAAGCTCAGACACTTTGAATTCTTTGAAATCTTCAACAGTTTTCAATCAAAAATTCTTCCATTATTCTTGTATTCTCCCTTTTGATTAATCTCCCACTTTTTGATGAGTGGTGAGGATCATCATCATCAAAACATAGCAAAACAATCTTCCCCTTTTTGTATAGTCATCAATTAAGCGCTGTCTTCATGTATAGATCCCTGTGTGGAAATAAGAGCAGTCTCTCCAAATGGAGAAAGTGATTATTTCAATCTTTTCAGATTCAAATAAAATAAATGTGGTAACCTTGAATCAAGAAATGACTCAGTTAAAATGACTGTCAGTAACACAAAGTTACTGAGTAACACAAAGTTACTATATAAGGAGATGGTTTTGATGTTGGCTCCCCAGGACTTCCATTCAATCTTCGTATAACACATGGTTATCTATGAACGTTCTAACAGAAAACAAATTTCTGTATGCTTGTGCATGTGTATGAAAGAATTAAGCACAGATGATTGCTTTTCAATTTAGGCTCAAAGTATGTAAACTTGTTGAGATAGCAACAAAGTATACAAAGACTCAATGTGCATGAGAAAGGGTTCGAAGGTGGGGCAACTTTCCTTCTTTTACAATATTAGTATCTTCCAAATGAAGAACCAATAGCATATGTGCTGCTTCCCCAGAAAATGTGAAACATTTTCTTTTTGAGAAAAGAATGAGTAGCTGGTGGGGTTGTATGCAAGAGATGGCATGGAATAGGTGCCTTTTTCAATGTCATTCACGAAGAAATGTGAAACAACAGATAATGTGGCTGCCCGGCTCAGAAAGAAGTTTGGTGCAGAGTTTGATATTCTTTTACTCTGTTCTCTCACCCTCTTTCTTTTAAACTGTTAAATCTCACTTCTAACCAATCTCTCTTTTCCATTTTACCTCTTCACACACCAACACTCAAATCTTTTGACCCCTCTCCCCTCAGTCACTCGGAGAATACTTCCTGGGTAGGAAACACTGGTTATCGTGAATCCATGGAAGTTCTGTTAAGCTCACACACTGAATCCCATGTATTTTCCTAAAAGAACATGTTGTTCAACAGCCTTTCGTACATGTAAGCACTAAGGAATAAACATGAAGAATAAAATGTTGGAGAAATCAAAAACATAAGTTGTTTTGACAATGCTATTCTCCCCCTCAAACTAAAGTTGGTTGGCAATTAACCTCTTCGTCTATTAAGCTCCCCCTCAACTTAATAATAATTTTTTTTGAAATAGAAAACAAACGAAAAATAAAGCACTGAAGTGCGGGTTCTAATCAGATGCGATTAGAAGCCATTGTCACTTGAACAAACCTACACATAGAAGAAATAATGGTAATCATTTGTGAAAATAATTCCTCTAGTGTTAACAACAGTTGGAGAATAAATATAGAAAACACAACATTAAGAGTCAAAATACTCCCCCTCGAATCATGAGTAAGGTTAAGAAGACATGTTCAACATACCAAGTTTGCTGATTAGAAACTGGAACCTCTTTTCATCCAATGGCTTGGTGAAAAGATCAGCTAATTGGAAGTCAGTTTGAACAAAGTGCATTTCGATATCACCTTTTTCTACATGATCTTTGATGAAGTAATAGCGTACATCTATATGCTTGGTCTTCGAATGCTGAACCGGGTTAGCAGTTATGGCGATTGCGCTCTTAGAATCACAATAAATAGGGATGCGCTTGTAGTTGTACCCAAAGTCCCTTAACTGTGTCTTCATCCAGAGGACTTGTGAACAACAGCTAGCAGCAGCTACATATTCAGCCTTAGAAGTGGATGTTGAAACACAGTTTTGTTTCTTTGAGGTCCAACTCACAAGTTTGTCACCTATAAATTGACATGATCCAGAGGTGCTTTTCCGGTCTAGCTTACATCCTGCATGATCAGCATCTGTAAAGGCAGTTAGATCAAAACGAGAATCCTTTGGATACCAAAGGCCTAAATTAGGAGTGCCTTTGAGATATCTAAGGATTCGCTTAACAACATTAAAGTGCGACTCTTTAGGATTAGACTGATATCTCGCACAAAAACATGTGGCAAACATTATATCTCGGCGACTGGCAGTCAGATAAAGTAAAGAACCAATCATGCTATGATACACCTTTTGATCAACAGGTTTATCAGAGGGATCTGTATCTAAGAGTGTACCAGTAGCCATTGGCGTTTTCATGACTGAACTATCTGACATATTGAACTTTCTTAACATGTCTTTTATATATTTAGCTTGATTAATGAAAATGCCTTCGGGTAATTGCTTTACTTGTAAACCAAGAAATAAATTTAATTCACCCATCATCGATATTTCAAACTTTGTTTCCATGATTTTAGAAAAGTTCTTGCAAAATTTCTGATTTGTCGACCCAAATATTATGTCGTCAACATAAATCTGAATGAGAATCAAGTCCTCACCTTGCATTTTGAGAAATAAGGTGGTGTCAACCGTACCTTTCTTGAAACCAAAAGCTATGAGAAATTTAGTTAGAGTTTCATACCAGGATCTTGGTGCTTGTTTAAGACCATACAGTGCTTTGTCTAGCACGTAGACATGATCAGGGTGATGAGGATCAATGAAACCTTCAGGTTGTGCCACGTAGACTGTCAGGATCGAATTCTCAACAAGAATTAATTCTCAGAAACAATATCAAAGAAGTTTGCGGAATAACACTTTGATATTCAATGAAACAGTAAATCAATACAGAAAATATGAAGAACAAACTGTAAACTTGTATTGAATGCTTTGAAGTTACAAGATTACACACTCAACCTCAATATTGATGAACATGCTCATCAATACGAATTCTACTTCTCTAGAATTAGGATCTATGCCTTGAGGTTGATTTTCTCTAATAGAATGAAGAAAACAAAAGTTAACTCATTATTCTAAACTATACAATATATATACTGAATACAAAGATAATTACAATAAATAAAATATCTTCAGTATATCTTCCATGTATATCTCTAAGCTTCCATGTATATCCTTTCATACGAATCTTCATCATATAAGCAGTATTAATCTTCAGCAGCATTAAATTCCTTCTAGCAGCATTAACTACTAAGCAGCACTAACCACTAGCAGTACTAACTAGCTAAGCAGTACTAACTTTGTTCAAGCAGCACTAACTTTGACTAGCAGTATTAATAGTACTAGCAGTAGTAACACTCAGCAGTACTAACCTTTAAGTCTTCTAGCAGTAGTAACTTTGAACCAACAGCATTAACCATACTTGATGAATTCTTCAGTTCCCAACAATCTCCCCCTAACTTGACTTTTAGGAAGAGAAGTCAAGTTCTTCAAATTTTCTTCAAGATGCTCCCAAAACTCTATCATGGCCTAAATTCCAGTGTTTGCATCTAATCCCAAACTCTGATTGATGGTTCTTTGAATCAAGTATTTAGCCATTTCTGAATCTGGAACACACCTTAACTTTTTCTTCAGCATGGCATGTAGCTTCAATCTGCTATGATTATACACTCTATCCACTAGGAAGTATTCAGTGTGATTTAAATCCAAAGTCACTGTATATACTCCACTAATTTCATATAGAGTCCAACTGTTTACTGATTTGAAGACATCCTTGATCAAATGCTCTACTTCTTCAGGTTTGAACATCATACACAGATACTCCATTACCAGTTTTGTAATTGAAATCCCTGGAGCCTTTAGAATATCTGCATACAACTTCATTCCTATCTCAAACATCTCTTCAAGATCTGATCTAGAGCATGTTCTGACAATTTTTGCCCATGTGTTGAACACTTCATACTTTTCATCCTTTCTTTTCAGCCTTATGTATTCCTTTCCATCCACTGTCAAAGTATCCCAGAGGATGACCTCAGGGGGCTTAACTCCTACAGGTTCTTCTGAAATTGGTTCAGGCACTTTGTCCATCACTACCATATACAAATTTACATCATCAGTGTTAGATGGCTCTTTCTGTTTAGATGACTCAGGTGCCCCTTCTTCTTCAGCAACCTTCTCAGCCTCTTCTTCAGATACTCTAGGCTTTTTGATTGGCTTTCTCCTTGCCATCATCTTTGTTCTCTTTAAAGTCCTTAGACTTTCTTCCAGAGTGGACTCTTTCTTAGGAGGTGTTTCTTGCTCATCTGGAAATGGCTTTTGACAATCAAAGTCATTACTTTCTTTTATCCTCTTCTCCATCTCCACCCTAGCAGTTTCATTTCCCTGAAGCTTCAACATCTCTGAATCATACAACTCTTTGATCTTCTCAAAAGACATTTTGGAGAACATCTCCTTTTTGACTCCTACAGCACCTTTGAGAAATATAATCATCTTGTTTCTCTCTTGGGTACCTAGGAATGTCTTTGAGGGTTTTCTCTTCTTTGCAACTGTTTTCACCACTGATTTCTTCATACATGCAGCTTTCTTCTGTGCAATTTCAGTTGCCATACTCAGTTGATAAGCTTCATTCAGTTCAGCAGCTAGAGCTTTTGCCATTTCCCTGTCTTTTTCCATCTGAACTCTTTCTTCCTTTTCAATGTCATCTTGCATCTTTCTAGCTAGGGCTTCATCTGATTCAACCAACCTTTGCTTTTTGATTGGTTGATCAGATTCCACCATCTTTGCTTTTCCTTTGTCTTTGCTCATTGCCTTCTTACTGTTATCTTTCTTGATCACTTCACCTTGTTCTTTGATGATTACTCCTTTGGTCTTTGAAGTGACCTTGGGAGTATCATTCTTGGCTTTAAGTAAGGTTTCTGCAATCTCAAGATCTGTTAAAACTTCTTTCACAGTTTCTACTGCTTTATTAATGTCTGCAGTAGTAACTGTTTCTGCTTGCTGCTCCCCCTCAACATCAAGTTTCTCTCCATCAAGCTCCCCCTTTCTTGTGGCTTCTTCCATGTTGATCTCCCCCTTTTTGGGAGCATCATTCTCAGTGGTCCTTCTCCTTATTTGGAATTGCTTTCTCTTCTTCCTCTGGACCAGACTTAGCACCATCTTCTTCAGCTTAGCAATCTGTACTTGTTGGGACAGAATGACCAGCTTCATCTCCTCTATTTCTTTTCCTTGTTTCATAACATCTAGGTTGATGTTTCCCATGGTTTCCATCAATTCCTGGTAACTATATCTGTCCTCACCTTCTCTAGAAGTGTTACCCTCCTTTGAAGGATCATTGGATCTTTTAGTAGTGGAAGTCTTCTGCCTAGCAGAAGCACTATCCACCCCTGTGGTTTCTTGGCACCAGGGACCTTCAAATGATTGCTCATTCAAAGTTGCCATGGGGGAGGTCTTATTGATGTTACCACTTTCCTCCTCTGTGCTAGCAGGAGTAGTGGCTGCCTCATCACCCATATGCTCTACCTCCTCCTCAGAGAGCACCTCCTTTGGGTTGGGAGACACCCTTGTGGATTCCCTTTGAATATTCTCTACTGGAGAATGCTCCAATAGAGGGCTTAAAGGCTTGGGGGATGATGGTACAAGAAGGGAAGGAGCCTTCTTTACCTGTTTCCTCTTGTAAGTTTGGGTGATAGGAGAGGTTGGTTTTTCAAGAAGGGACTGGGGAATAGATTTTGAGAGGGAAGGTTGGGATTGGCTAGCAGTGGGTTGGTCTAATGGGGGCCTTGACCCTGCTACCATACCTTCATTTGGTTGGGACACCACCATCATTGTAGAGAACAATGGGGTGTCAACTCCTTCAGAGTCCCCAGCAGATCTTCTCATATTTGAGAAAACCTTGCCTTTTGGGGGTTTAGGTACATATACCCCAACAGGTTGAGGTATATCCGTCAATTCATGAGTAATAACTTCTTGAACAAACCTGGGATACATAAAGAAGCTCTTTTTGTTTCCCATGTTTGAGACAAGATCATTGAAAATCATTTTAGAAAAATTATACTTTCTGGCAGTGGCCAAGCACACCAAATCATAAGCAATAGTGCTGCTGAACTCACTCCATCCAGTAGTCTTTTTGGAGATACAATGCATAAGAGTATGGACAAAGAAACGCCATTGGGGTGAAAATTTGGCTTTAGAGAATTTGAAAACACCCAATGGGCCTCCATACCCCATTCTTGTAAGATTGGAAAACAGTTCATCGTTTGGGATAGAAGTTATACCAGAGGCATCGTCTAGACGTAGACTGATGCGAATAACCTCTTCAGTAATTGTTAGTGATTGATCACAGATTCTTGTCTTGATCATTTGCACACCATTCTCAACAACAATGGTGGCATTAGCCCAGAACTGCCTTTGATGCTCGATATAGATTGTAGGGGATACAATAAGAGCATGAGCAATGTGGCTTGACTTGAGGAAATCCACAATCTGATGAAATCCTGCAGCTTGCTTTGGCTTTTGTAGCATCGCAATCTCATTGTGCTCGTCGATGAAAGTCATGGATGCCATTGATCTTAGTGAAAAGCTTGCCTGAAAACTTCGAACTTGAGAGAGAAAAGGTTTAGAGCGCAAGAGAACAGTATGCAAAGAGTCGTTATGAACTTTTAGGCGGGCAATGAGTATTTATAGTATTCGGAACATAAGCAGTATTAACCTAGAGCAGTATTAACTACTAGCAGTATTAACTGAAAGCAGTATTAACTAACTAGCAGTATTAACTAACGAGCAGTATTAACTGAAAGCAGTATTAACTGAAAGCAGTATTAACTACTAGCAGTATTAACCACTAGCAGTATTAACTGAAAGCAGTATTAACTACTAGCAGTATTAACCACTAGCAATATTAACTGAAAGCAGTATTAACCACTAGCAGTATTAACTGACTTACTCCTTTAAACTTGCTAAACACTGAGTACTGCTATGCATATCCTGAAAAAGAAGATTAGTAACTCCAAGAATAAATAATATACAGGTATAAAACCACTTTTTGAGAAGGGGATTATTCAGAGTTGATCATTCCCACACTTGTTACCAAGAAAATGAATCTACCCACATCAAAAGCTTTAGTGAATAGATCAGCAAACTGATTATCAGTGTGAACTTTGACAACTTGAATAAGTTTCTTTTCATTACAATCTCTTATAAAGTGATACCTGATCTCAATGTGCTTTGTCTTTGAGTGTTAGACTGGATTATTCACAATGCTAATAGCACTGCTGTTGTCAATAAAAATTGGAGTGTGTAGAAAGGTTACCCCATAATCCAACATTTGATTCTGAATCCATAAGACTTGAGAACAGCAACTTGCAGCTGCTATGTACTCTGCCTCTGTTGTAGATGTGGATATTGTGGTTTGTTTCTTGCACTGCCATGAGACTAGTCTAGCACCCAAAAACTGACATCCTCCAGAAGTAGATTTTCTGTCCAAGTTTGCCCCACCTAGATCACTGTCTGAGTATGCTATTAGGTCAAAGGGTGAGTCATGAGGATACCAAAGTCCCAATCTGGGTTGCCCTTTGAGATATCTGAATATCCTCTTAACAGCTTGAAAGTGAGATTGCTTTGGCCTAACTTGGAATCTTGCACATACACAGACTGGAAACATTATATCTGGCCTTGATGCTGTGAGATACATGAGAGAGCCAATCATGGATCTATAATGATGCACATCCATATCCTCCCCCTCAAGATCTGTTGTTATCTGCTTGTGTGTTTCCATAGGTGTGCTGGCAGGTTTTGACTCTGAGAAACCAAACTTAGTTAGAATGTCCTGCACATACTTGGATTGACAGATGAAAATGCCATCTGACTTCTGTTGAACTTGGAGTCCAAGGAAGAAAGTAAGTTCCCCCATGGAACTCATTTTGAACCTTTGATGCATTAAATCCTCAAACTCCTTGCACATGTTGTTTCTTGTAGATCCAAAGATAATGTCATCAACATAGATTTGGACCAGCAAGATATCCTTCTTCTTTCTCTTGATAAATAGAGTCTTATCAATGACTCCTCTTCCAAAGTCATTCTCCAAGAGATAGGATGACAGAGTGTCATACCATGCTCTTGGAGCTTGATGTAGTCTATAAAGTGCTTTCTTTAATTTGTATACCCTGTCTGGATAGCTTGGGTTTTCAAACCCTGGTGGTTGACAGACATATACTTCTTCTTCAATTGAGCCATAGAGAAAAGCACTTTTTACATCCATTTGATAGACTTTGAAATTCATGTAAGAAGCATAGGCTAGGAATAGCCTGATTGCTTCTATCCTAGCCACAGGTGCAAAAACTTCTTCATAATCTATACCCTCTTCTTGAGTATATCCTTGAGCCACCAGCCTTGCTTTGTTTCTTATGACAATACCTCTTTCATCTCTCTTGTTTCTGAAAATCCATTTTGTGCCAATTGCTCTGTGAGCTTTAGGAAGGTCTACTAGATCCCATACATCTTGTAGCTTGAACTGTAACAGTTCTTCTTGCATTGCTTCTATCCAGCTAGATTCTTTCATAGCATCATGTGCCTTTTTAGGCTCAAGCTGAGATAGAAAACAAGAAAGCACTATATGCTGTTGATCTTGCATTTCCTGAAGCCTGCTTTGATGTCTAGTCATCATAGGAGAAGAGATATCTCCTATTACCAGCTGTGGAGGATGATTCTTTTGAACTCTGGTGTTATGACTAGGTTCTTCATTCAGTCCAGCCTCTAGATTAGATTCATGCAACTCAACTGAAGTGTTTTCAGATGCCACTTCATTATTTTCTTGAGTCTCCTCATCTCTAGTTTCTTCTTCACTCTGACTTGGTCCAGTAAATGATTCCTTTTCACAGTCTTCAACAGAATTTACTGTGGGTATGGGAAAAATCACAGATTTAGATATACTTTCTTGAACTTGTGTGATCCCTGATCCTCCACTTCCTGAACCTGTATACTCATTACTGAAACCAAAAGAGTTAGTTAGTGAATCAATGTCAAATAGCCACTGAGGTCCAGACCCAACAGGATTTGGTGTGTTCTCATTGCATTTGACATTGTCACTTTCTTCAATTATTCTAGAAGAAGAGTTAAAAACTTTGTAAGCCTTACTCTGAGATGAATATCCAACAAGAAATCCATCATCTGCTTTGCTATCAAACTTACCTAAGTGAGATTTGGTATTGAGAATTGTACAAGGACACCCAAAAGGTTTGAAGAAACCAATGAAGGGTTTTCTTTGATTTAAAAGCTCATATGGGGTCTTGTTCTTTTGCTTGACCACTAGAACTCTGTTTTGGACATAACAAGCAGTATTAACTGCTTCAGCCCAGAAGGTAATTGGTAATTTTGAATCAGCCAACAGAGATCTAGCAGCCTCTATTAGTGTTCTATTTCTCCTTTCAGCAACACCATTCTGTTGAGGAGTCCTAGGAGCACTATATTGCCTCTCAATACCTTTTTCTTCACAAAAGGTGTTTAGATCATGATTTTTAAACTCAGTTCCATTATCTGATCTAATGATTTTTACTCTTTGATTAGTTTGGTTTTCAATTCTTAGAATAAAGGATTTGATAAGTCCACTTGTCTCATCCTTAGTCCTTAGAAAATATACCCAAGTAAATCTGGAGTAATCATCAACAATAACCAAGCAGTAAGATTTCTTGCCTATACTCATAACATTTGTAGGACCAAACAGATCCATATGCAGTAACTGGAGACAAGAAGAAACATAATTTAACTCTTTGGTCTTATGAGAAGTTTTGTGTTGTTTGCCTTTAAGACAAGCAACACAATGATCATCACATGAAAAGACTTTTGAAGGTAAACCTCTTACAAGGTTGTTTTTAACAAGATTGTTCATAGTCTTGAAATTCATGTGACACATCCTTCTGTGCCATAGAGAGGATTCATCTACAGAAGCTTTTGAAACAAGATAATTTAGAGATGAATCACTATCAACATTGTCCATATCAAGACAATAAACATTGTCCTTTCTTGGAGTTCTAAGTAGTATCATGCTGTCATCAACTACCTTGAACCCTGGAGCAAGGATCAAACACTCATTATTAATAAATAATATACTATGTTGTTTGTCACAAACCTGTGATACACTTAACAGGTTGTACTTTAATTGATCAACATAGTAGACATACTCAAATGTCATCTTACCTTTGGTGACATTACCTTTTCCACTTATCTTACCACCAGTAAGATTATCTCCAAATGCAACATGTCCTCCATTGATATGCTTGAAATCCTGAAGGCATGACATGTTGCCTGTCATGTGCCTAGAGCAACCACTATCAACATGCCAAATGCTCTTTCCCTTGAGCTGTTGGTTGCCCTGCACATTAGATAAATCAATTAGTATGAAATAGGAACCCAAGCCAAAGTGGTCTTGGGTACCCCTTTCTCATCAAAATACTTGCATTCTTTCTTGACAAGATTTTTGAACTTTAACTCCTCATTCTTGGAGTACTTTGTTACAATAATAGGCTTGGAAATATTTTTGCTAGAATCAGTACTAGTTTTAGAAGTACTAACTGCCTTGGCAGCACTTGCATGCTTAGCAGTACTAACCTTGTTAGCAGTAGTAACTGTGTTAGCAGCAGTAACTGTGTTGGCAATATTAACCTTTGAAGAGGTATTAACAGTATTAGCAGCATTAATATTTTCAGCAGTACTAACACTGTTAGCAGTAGTAACTGTGTTAGCAGTACTAATATTGTTAGCAGTACTAACACTGTTAGTACTTCTAGGTACCCACATTTTGACACTTTCTTTTAAAATCTTTTTCTTTAAAGTGCCTTTACTTTCAACAGATTTCTTTATCACATGTTTCTTTCCAACCTTCCTATAACCAACAGGTTTTTGCACATATCTTTGAAAGTTCATCTGTTGGTTAATAGGGTTAAAGTAACAATACTTAGCCAAATGATTCAACTTGCCACATATAAAACAAGGTTTTGGTCTATTGATTTTATTCAGATCAACTCCTTGTTTCTGAGCCCATTGATTATTCCAGTTTCTTTGATTTCCTCTTTTTAAACCAGAATTTAGGCTCTTGGCTTTATTGCAATCACACTGTTTACAAGATCCAGGATTCACAACTGTGGTTTGTTTGTAATGGACCTTGTTATCCTTTCCTTTAGTCTTCTCTATCTCCTTGGACTTGACCCAGATTTTCCCACATCCCTCATTGGTGATAATATTGTTTTCTAATGGTATCTTTTTACTCACAGTATTATCTCTGTTCTCACTGGCTTCTTTCTCAGTCAAATCCTTAACTACTACCTCATCCAAAGGATCTATCTTAAAAGCTTCTTCAGACAAGTCCTTTTTCTCCTTAGTTTCTAACAAGTCTGATGTAGGAGAAATATAGTTGTTATTGTAAGGAGGGGGTGTATTGTTGTATCCAATACCAGGCTTCATCTTATCATGTATCTGAGCCTTTAGAATAGAATCAATTGCTTTTGAAGCATAAGAAAACTTTTCTA
Source organism: Arctium minus (assembly GCA_954870635.1). Taxonomy (NCBI): domain Eukaryota; kingdom Viridiplantae; phylum Streptophyta; class Magnoliopsida; order Asterales; family Asteraceae; genus Arctium; species Arctium minus. Next base: position 33,946,289 of record OX941097.1, on the reverse strand, counting down.
TGTCAAGCTTAACTTTTGACAGTTCCTCTTTCAGCCTATCATTCTCTTCTAATGACTTAGACAGTTTGGTTTCTAACTCATTCTTTTCCCACTTCCAATAGTTTGTGTCATAAGAGTGTTGAAGTTCATTAGCTTGAAAGCCTTTGATTTGCTCTTCAAATCTCTCTACTATCAACACATAATCTCTTCTGTCCTTTTCTAATCTTTTGAGGTCATCACACACACTTTGATTGTGATCCCTGTATCTTGTAACAGTGTCAATGCAAGATTTAGTGCAAAGATTAGAACTTACCTCAGTGGGGAGATCAGACACTTCTGCCATAAGATCTTGGTTCTGAATGGCTTCCTCAGCTTGATTACTCCAGTCAAATCCCATTCCTTGTTGAGAAACAAGGGCTTGAGCATGATTCTTGTTCTGATTGTATCCTCCATTCTGAGCTTGTTGGTGGTTGTTGTTTGGAACAGCACTCCTGCATTCTCTAGCAAAGTGTCCTTTCTTGTGACACTTATAACATTCCACCTTGGTCTTGTCAAAACCAGCTCCATCTTCTCTTCTTTGAGAGAAGTTATTCCTTCCAGTTCTTTTAATGAACTTCTTCACCCTCATGGATAACATGGCCATCTGCCATTTAATATCCATCTCCTCCAGATCATCAGGGTGAATTTGATCAAGATCATCATTAATCAAAGAATTGCTGCTATGACTGGACAAAAAGGCTTCAAAGATAGTTTCAGTGCCTTTTTCTGAACTTACTCCACTGGCAGTACTAACTGCTTCAGGGTTGGCAGTAGTATCAGTGGATGCTGAAAGAAGTGCAGCATTGTGAACATAACCAGAGGGCTTCTTCTTGGTTTCTACCTCAGTTTCAAAAACTCTTAGATCATTGTATAGATCATCAAGTTCTTTCTCTTCCAGATTGTCACTCTGTCTATATGAGACAGTGTACATAGTCCATTCATCCCCAAGAGATCTGAGGAACTTTCTGTTGATATCATCTTGTTCCATCTTCACCCCTACAGTAGCCAGTTCACCTATGAGTTTGTTGAACCTATCAAAAGTTTGAGTCATAGACTCATTCTTTGTGGAAGTGAAGTTCTCATACTGCTGCTTTAGAACATCTCTTTGATTTCTTTTGATGCTCTTGGTTCCAGAAAATCTTTTCTCTAGAGCATTCCAGAGAATCTGAGCATCAGTGCAGTTGCAAAATTGATGCTGGTATTCATTGGGAATGGCCAAGAGCAGAGTGCTCAAGGCCTTCATCTCTGTTTGTCTGATCTTCCTCTCACCATCTGTCTTTGGTGGAGGTCTTTTCCCATCTGGTCCTATCCTTCCAGCTTCAGAAGGACCATTCTCAATGATATCCCACATTGAGTAGTCAGTGAGAAGAATATATTGTCTGATTCTTATCTTCCACATGTCAAACTCACTTGGTTTGAGCATTGGAACCTTAGAAACCAAAGTACTGCTTGATTCTGTAAGATTTTCCATGATGAATAACTGTTTCTGAGAGAGTCTGGCTCTGATACCACTTGTCAGGATCGAATTCTCAACAAGAATTAATTCTCAAAAACAATATCAAAGAAGTTTGCGGAATAACACTTTGATATTCAATGAAACAGTAAATCAATACAGAAAATATAAAGAACAAACTGTAAACTTGTATTGAATGCTTTGAAGTTACAAGATTACACACTCAACCTCAATATTGATGAACATGCTCATCAATACGAATTCTACTTCTCTAGAATTAGGATCTATGCCTTGAGGTTGATTTTCTCTAATAGAATGAAGAAAACAAAAGTTAACTCATTATTCTAAACTATACAATATATATACTGAATACAAAGATAATTACAATAAATAAAATATCTTCAGTATATCTTCCATGTATATCTCTAAGCTTCCATGTATATCCTTTCATACGAATCTTCATCATATAAGCAGTATTATTCTTCAGCAGCATTAAATTCCTTCTAGCAGCATTAACTACTAAGCAGCACTAACCACTAGCAGTACTAACTAGCTAAGCAGTACTAACTTTGTTCAAGCAACACTAACTTTGACTAGCAGTATTAATAGTACTAGCAGTAGTAACACTCAGCAGTACTAACCTTTAAGTCTTCTAGCAGTAGTAACTTTGAACCAGCAACATTAACCATACTTGATGAATTCTTCAGTTCCCAACATAGACCTCCTCATGCAGAACGCCATTTAGGAAAGCTGACTTTACGTCCATTTGGTAGACTGTAAAGTTTTTGTGCGCTGCATATGCTAAGAAGATTCTGATGGCTTCGATCCTGGCGACAGGGGCGAATGTTTCATCATAGTCAATGCCCTCCTGTTGACAGTACCCTTTTGCAACCAATCGAGCTTTGTTTCTCACAACTACTCCAGCCTCGTCTTTCTTGTTTCTGAATACCCACTTTGTTCCAATAACAGTTTTACCTTTAGGTAGTGGGATCAAGCGCCAAACCTTGTTCCGTTCGAATTGCAGAAGATCGTCTTGCCTAGCAGAAATCCATAAGAGATCACTTAGAGCTTCTGATACTTTCTTTGGTTCTAGGGAACTAAGGAAGCTTGAAAACATGTAGAAATTAGCTGACGCTGACCGTGTCGTGACACCAGCTTATACGTTACCTATCACGTTATGCAGGGGATGATCCTTAGTCTAACGATGTGTGCTTAGTAAGCATTCAACTGTTTGTTGCGTATTTGATACATTGTACTCATCATGCACGGCAGGTAGATCCACAAATGTACTCGGGACATCTTGTACAGGTGTTTCTGATGCTGAAGCTTCAAGAACAGCGGTTAAAGTAATCGTGACTTCAATTCCAGAAGTAATATCTACAGAGACAGATTCAACATTAGTAGAGTCAAAAACTAACGGTTTACTTGTACCTGATGGAGATGCAGTGACATCTTCGGACGGTCCAGACATGTCTTTAAAAATAGTAGGGACCTCCGAGCTTGTTGTTGATATTGATATGCCTTTGTCAAAGTCTGCACAAATATCATCGAAGGCATCAATAAACAATAAATCTAACTCACATGAATTGGAGTTAGAGGTAGAAGAAGTAGATTCTTTAGAAGCTGGTTCTATTCTTGAGTGAATAGAAGCTTTGTTCTTAATTCCGAGTTCTGAACTGTTGTGTCCAGAAGTCCGTGTAGAATTCTCATCAAAGGAGACATTCATGCTTTCAACAATCATCTTGGTTCGAATAATGTAAATTGGATAAGCTTTGGATGTCAGAGAGTATCCAACGAGATATCCTTCATCGGATTTCTTATCAAACTCTGATAATCCTTGACGTTCTCGCAGAATGTAACACCTGCAACCAAAAATACGAAGAAATTTGATGTTAGGTTTACGATTGTTGATTAACTTATATGTTGTTTTGTCAAAGAGTTTGAGCACAATGGTACGATTCTGTGTGAAGCAAGCTGTTGCGACTGCCTCGGCCCAAAGATACATGGGTAGATCAGAATATGCGAGCATAGTACGAGCAGCTTCAACAAGAGTGCGGTTCTTCCTTTCAACAATGCCATTCTGCTGTGGAGTATAGGTTGCGGAGAAGTTATGTGAAATTCCCACAGAGATAAGATAACTCTGCAAGGTGTCATTCTTGAACTCCGTGCCATTGTCACTTTGAAGAGTTCGGACTGGCAATTGAAGACATAATTGAAATGCACTTGATAAAGGCGATAATCAATTCGGACGCATCTGACTTGTTGCAAAGAAACTCGAGCCATGTATACCTAGAATAGTCATCTATCATGACTAAGACGTATTTCTTGCCGGTGATAGACTCTATTGCATTGGGCCACAAAGGTCCATATGAAGAAGTTCCAGTGCAGATGAGGTTGATGATTCAGTTTTGGAATTGAACGAGCTTCATTTCATTTTGCCCATCTCACATGCAGAGCATAGTGAGTCTTTATCAAACCTCATTTCTGGTACACCATTGACCAGACCTTGTCTCTGTAGCTTAGCTATGGATCGGAAATTCTGATGAGACAAGCGGCGATGCCACGTCCACGATTGTGCTTTAGATGCTGTGGCAAATAGGCATACTGGACGTGTGGCAGACAGTGTAGGAAAATCTACATAATATAGATTTCCATGGCGCTCAGCTTTGAAGACTTCGTAACCATCGGGATCCTCAAGATAGCAATGAGTTGTTGTGAAGCGAACTTGATATTTCATGTCATAGAAGTGACTGGTGCTAAACAAATTATGATCAAGTCCTTCAACATATAACACCCTTTGAATCTTCACAACTCCATTATCCAACATTCTATATCCTCTGACGTGTCCTTCTACTTTAGAATTTGCAAAACGAACTGCTCCGGCAAGCTCCTCCACATAGTTATGCAAGAGGTGCTTAAATCCTGTCATGTGGCATGAACATCCGAAATCTATCACCCACAGTCGACAGGCCTGCAAAAAGAGACAATTAGTTTTGCTTAGGTACCCATATCAAGATGGGTCCTTCGTGGTTAGCACCAAGCAATTCAGGAATATCAGCAGGTTTAACTTTCACTCTCCATTCATAACGGGGTTTTGGAACCCATTTCCAAACCATTTTAACATTTAATTCCTGAAAGTGCTTTTTAGAACTTGGATTGGTAACCTTAGCCCGAAACACTTTGGGTTGTGTGGAAGAATTAGAATCAGAATTAGAATTGAAGTTCAGTTTAGCTTTTCTTTTATTCTTTTTTGGACTTAGGAGTGGAGTAGTATTTGAAAGAATTATCCCAACAGTGTTTGCAATATAGATTCTTTCGAGCAAAAGTCATAAACTTAGATTTATCGGAACAAATCTTACATTCATGTCCATCAAAAGAATTACTTTTCAAAATAACACTGTCTGAAGTACAACTGTTTGTAACAGAAGTTTCACTAAAATTCAAACTATTCTTTTTATTCAAACTATCATCCTTATTCTTCTTACTCCTTCCAACTCCATTTCCTTTTATATCTGAAACAGAAACATGCATCTTGTTAGTCTCTATCTTAGAGGGTGATTCTTTTCTAGAGTTACTTGAAGTCTCACCCTTTTCAAAAATACTAGGTGGATATTCAGGACAATCAGAGTAAACAACTGAAGGTTTTGCAGGAGCATCAAATTCTGGATTAGTTCTTACCTTCCAGCTTGGATCATTGAACATCTGTTTATCATTTGAAGCATTCTTAAACAAAGTAATTTTCAAATCATTGATCTCTGTGCAAAGCTCTTGACTTTCTCTTAAATATTTTTCTAATTTAAATTTGAGATCAAAGTTTTCATCTTCAATCTCATCAAGAGACTGTTGCAACAGATCAATTTGTTTCATCAATTCAGATGTATGATCGCTCACAGAATTTGACTCCTTTAGATTAGAAACAGGATCAGAGTATGAAGCATTCATCATTTCAGTAAACATCTCTTCAGTCATGTTGTCAATAAACTCCTTTTTGTCATTTTAACACAAGATTCATTCATGTTGACAGTTTCTTCTTCAACCTCTTCAACAAGTAAAGGTTTAGAAGGAATAGGATCTGAGACTGATGGTATATTTGATGGATCGGCATCCGATTCATACTCATCATATTTGCATTCAGTCTCAGGTGGAACTGTGTTGGTGTAGACTGATTCTTTTGAAGGTGTGGTGAATAGTGATTCAGACTCAGTAAATTCAATCTTTCGAGTCTCATAGCTTTTGTTCAAATCACTATATTGAAAACCAACTGATTTAAAAGAATTTTGAGAATCAGTGCCACAAGACTTGTCCACTACCATTTCTTCTTTACCTTTGGTCTCTGTAAAAGGTGTAGAATTACTTGCTTCAACAAAAGTTGCAAGAATGTTAGGAATGGGTCTGATTGTGGAGCCAAGTTTATCAAAATTATATAAATGCTCCGGTGCCTTTTTCAAAACATCGTTAATTGGCAAACCCAAACCTGGTTTAAGTTTATAAAACCTTTCATCTTGGAGTTTATTGGTCAACAGATTTAATGTCTGCTCAGTCTGACCTCGTTTCATGTTAATATCCTCCAATTGCTTGATTTTGGTGAAAGCTTCATTTCTTTCTTGAAAACAAACTTCAAATTTAATTTTAAACTCACCCTTTTCAGCATTAAGATTGACAAAATCCTTTTCTAAGCCAAATATTTTTCTTTTTAAAGATTCCTTTTCAACTTTTAAACCATCCTTTTCTTTTTCTTTTTCTTCCACAACAACTTTCAGTAAAGCGTTTTCATCACGAAAACTTAAGACTGATTGATGTGCAGAGCTAAATTTACCTTTCAATAAATCAAATTCATCTTTCATATTATGTATTTGGGCCATCAGAGATTCAATAAGTTCAGAATTATCACTTACCTCAGAGTTTGCATCTTCGGAATGTGCCTCAGAAACTTCATCGTCACCATCCAGTTTTGCCATGTAGGAAACTTGGGTGAAGTGCGCCCGCTGCTCGTCATCAGAACTTTGGAACAACCAGTTTTCCTCTTCATCCATAAGCACCTTTCCTTCTTCAGCTTTCTTGGCAATGAGTGACTTCCTTGCATAATATTCTAAGTTCTTTACTTTCTTGAACTTGCAATCTCTGGATAAGTGCCCAAATTTTCCACAGTTGTAGCATCTGCCCGGTTCATCCTTTCTCTCTTCTTTCTTCTCCTTTCTCTTTTCTTCTCTTTTGTCATCTTTCCTTTCTTCTCGTCTTTCCTCTCTCCTTCCATGCCTCAACTTGTATCTCATTTCAGACTTCTCTTTCTTGTGCCCTTCGTACTTTGGCTTTGAGTAGTACTTTTTCTTGCCAAAGCTCTTCTTTAATTGACGAGTTATCATGGCCAAGTTCTCAGAGAACCTATGTATATCATCATCAGAGTCAATCTCCAGTTCTTCATCACTCGAAGCAGAATCGAATTCAGTAACCTCCATAACAAAAGCTTTAGATACTTTCTTCTTTGACCTTGCAGAAGATACAGAACCAGAACTTGAACTTTTTCCTTTGCCGGCTATGAGAGCCACAAAGTCCTTCAGATTTTTGGACTCATTGTTAATAGTTGTCACCTCTTCTTCATGTTGAGCAAGAGTAGAAAAAATATCAGTGACGTTCTCTAGAGCCATGTTCTTTGACATCTGAAGATTGATGGCAAAGTTCTTCTATTTAGGGTTCAAGTTCTTGATGAACTTATAGTTTATCTCTGAAGCAGATTTAGAGATATTGTTCCTCCTCAGGTCATTAAGAATAATGTTGCATCTGTTATAGGTATCAAGCAGTGTTTCTCCTTCTCTTGCATGAAATCCCTCATAGGCATTAATGCACAGATTCTGCTTTGCCTGAATTGAAGCTTCACTTCCCTCAAATTGTCTTGCTAGCTCATCCCATATTTCTTTAGCTGAATTTCGACTGTCTACCCGATTGTAGATGTCATTTGGAATGGCCATTGTCAGGTAAATGAGAGCTTCTTCATCTATCTTGTAGAGATCTTTTTCTTTATCGGTGAAGAACTCATACGGTTTTGGAACAAATCTGTCAGCGATTTCCGGCGAGGTGTCAGTTGAAGCTTGACCCTGTACTCTGATCATTGGATTTACTGGACCAGAAGTGATTGATTCCATGTATTCTCTATTCTTGTGATTCAGAAACTGGATCATTCTCTTCTTCCATTGCTGATACTCATTTGCCATGAGTACAGGAGGTTTGGACTGAGAGCCCATTGAGAGAAGTTGGTTTGACATCTTTAGCTGTATGGTTAGAAATCAAACTTATATGTACCAAGAGAATCAACTAGATAAGATCTTTAGAATCAAGAATTGGATAAAAACTACACTAAAAATTTTTCAGAAAAATAAATTTCCAAAAATAATCAAATGCAGATATCGCAAACAGTATTAAACTCAAACAAATTAGCAAACAGAAAAACTGGAGAAAATCACAGATATGCACTAAAGGACAGAGGCGCAAAAGACAACTTTGCGCTAAGTGAACCTAGCGCAAAAGAGGCTTTGCGCTAAAAGGCGCTGGCGCAAAAGGAACTTTGCGCGAGATGAGGGTGGCGCAAGAAGGTGTTTTGCGTGAGTAATGGGTCGCGAGAAGTATGTTTTGCGCTAATAGGAGGTGGCGCAAAAGTGAGATTTGCGCGAATAGACAGTGGCGCAAAAATGAGGTATGCGCGAATAGTCAGTGGCGCAAAATGAACCAACTATCACGACCGGTGTCTTTCTTTGACAGGTGTCTTGCTCGACTGAGGTTATGTCTGACCGGTATGTTTGCTCGACCGATGTGTCCTCTGACCGGGGTGATGCGACCGGTGTTCCGTCGACCGGACTTGTGTAACGACCGGTGTTCTATGATCGGTGTAGAGCGTCCGGTATCTATTCGACCGGTGTGTTTACCGGACTATAGCGACCAGTTTGGTGCGACCGGAGTGGACCGACCGGGGTGAACCGGGGCCCTCTGACCGGGGTGTTGCTTGACCGGTGTAGTGGGTGGTGCAAAGAACATATTTTGCGCTATGGGACAGTGGCGCAAAGTACAGTTTGCGCTAAGAACTGATGGCGCAAAAGAAAACTTTGCGCGAAGAACTGATCTTTGAATCTAGCGCAAATATATTATGAACTGGCGCAAACCTGAGCAATCTCGCGAGTTCTTCACCAGTTCGTCCCAGAACTCGATTTTCAGCCCAAAAATCCACTTGAAACACTCAAACTCAATGCAAAAAACAAACTTTTGTATCCATAAACATGTATCAATCAAATCCCAATAAAAAACAATAATTAAAAACAACTTTTAATCACTCAATTTGATAGAAGCAGTACTCGACAGTTTTATGAACTTGTTGAACACAGTATCCAAAAATCATCAAAAAATCAATCGATTAATGCTTTAAAGTGCAATTAAAGTATCATGCAACATTCAATAACATAAACCACACCAAAATCAATGATTTTCAGCTTCAAAAACTCTCTAAATCGAAGAATCGATTTTCACACAGATAAGGTGTCGATAATACTGTTTAATCCAAAAAATCTTGATTGTTTGGCTCTGATACCACTTGTTGAACCCAGATAACTAGTTGATAGATTAACACACAACACAATACAGATCAAGAGATAAACAGATCAAAATAACATACCACGATCCCTTGATTAATCAATGAAAACTAGTGTGAGTGTTCTTGGTACCTTGATGCGTACAAAATACAGAATACGGTCTTCTCTCTATTTGATAATTATGATTATGAGTTATTAGAGGATTAACCCTAAAACCTAATTAATTAAAACCTATTTATACTAAGCCGTATAAGCCAAATGGGCTTGAGGCCCAATTACAAACAACTATCAATTAATTACAAATTAGACCTCCTAATTTAACTTTAATCTTGAATACAATTTATGATTCAACATCTTCTACTCCAAGAGGTTGCCTGCACAGAGGCTCTGTGAAGGATCACAGAGGCTCTATGGTCTGAAGGTGATCTTCTGGTTAAGTCCTTTTCGAGAAGTAGTCGACAGAGGTTCTGATCAGTGTTGCTTAAGAGACTTGGTGTATCCGGCAGAAGGTCTTCTGCGGTTCTTGTACTTAGCTTATTTTTCAATACTTCTATAACTGAACTATTGGAGCTAACACGATGTGTAACTCGCTCTTCTTAAGAGGTTCATCCTTCGTCCATGTGTCACTTCTATTGCGTCGTAGAGCCCTTACGATTAGACCGCTTCGCTCCTCCCTATCTCCAACACCGGTATCCTCAGGATCCTGCCAAGTATATTTGTTCTGTCGGTTTCCTCAAGGCGTGGTAGATGATAAAATGAATGTATGGACTCATGTGTCATCATGACTGTTGTGCCCCCCATGTTGAATTCTCCAAATTCGTTGAATATGCCCTCGTTAAGTGTTGCGAAAAATTCACGCACGATATCAGGAGAATAGTCATAGCGAGTAGCACAAAAGTGTTCCCACTCGAAGTGGGTAATGGTAGATGGAATTGTGGAGTCTCTCTAGACAAATACCCCTTTCGAAGCAAATGAGTCTTTTTTCCATTAGTGTCCTTCTTGCCTCAATGCTCGGGTGGATGTGTTGGCGGAGTCGTGTCTTTTCAGCGGGATTGAGCTTGTTGTATTCGGGCCATCTGGGTGTTGTGGTAGTGGGCTTGCTTCGTCCCATTCCTGCAATTTAATAGAAGTGGCAATGAAAGATTAGAAGAGGATTGGAACCCGAAACCAAGGCCGTGGCATAGGTTTTATGCTTGCCAAAGATTGAAATTGGGTCGGGAAGTGAGGACCCTAAACCTATGTAGAAACATAGGTTTGAATACTTATAAGCTTAGTCTTTGAGTTAGCGCAGGAGTATTAGTTGCAAATTGGGGTGAAGGTGCACAAAACATGGGTATGAGTGTGAAACACATAGGTATATAACATCTCAACCTAAGTAGGAACCTCGGTTGGTGTTGTCAAAAATTTCCCATTGCTTATGCAAAATTTCTAAATACCCTACCAAGTCCCACATACCATGAACATGAAGTTCCACACTTTTTACAAGATATTCATCATTACTAAGTTACAACCATTCTTGATATACTAGCATGCTCTCCCCTATGAAACTCATGTATTCCACATAAAGTTACATGTTATGCGCTCTAATAATTCTGTGATGTTAAGATGAAATCAAAAGTTAAATCACATTCCTCATGGAAACTTATTGTCCACCATATGCAAGGGTAATCATCATCAACCCTAGATTATAAACAACCAAAATTCTAAGTGATGAGGATGAACTCAAGGCAATGTAGGTGTGTATGTGAAGTTTATCAAGCAATCTCATCCTTTAAAAGGATTTCAATTAATATCTCAAATATGTCCAAAAAAACGTTGGTTTTAGTATCATTCAATCTTACACCAATACTGTAAATCATGAATAACAAGTGTTATAATGGGAGGATTGCACATAAGATTCATGTTCTAAAATAAAGTCCAACCATAAAGGCACATTTACTCAGTTAAGAAACTTGAAATCTCCCCAAAATAAAACATCTCCATGATGGAAAATAAGGAGAAAGAGAGAGTAAGGAACATACCTTGGGTAGAAGTGATGGATTTGTTGGTGGAAAGGGTTGAGAAATTGAGGGTGTGAAGAAAAATCTAAGTGAAAGCGATGTGCTTCTTGGATCCTTGGAGCCGATTAGAAGAGAAAATAAGGGGGACTGGACTAAAAAAAGTTTTTTAAACCCTTAATGAATTCGAGTGAGTCTAACGCTAGTTGGGTGCAAACCAACTAGCTTGGAAGTCACTTTGGAGATGGAATAAAATCGACTCAGGTAGCGCCAGACGTGGGATTGAAGCGAGTTGGACTCTCCCAAACTAGCGTCGAAGTCGCTTTGGTGTGGTTCGTGCGTGAGGTAGCAGAGGCTGAGGTGAGTTTATGGTTTGTTAGAAGAGGGCCAACTAACTTGAAAGTTAGTTTGGGGGATGGATAATCGGTGCTAGGTAGTGTTGGAGGCGGGTTGGGAGTTAGTTGGTATTGATCCTAAATGTTGAATTCAAGATTAAAAAGGGTCAAAGTTGTAATTTTGTAATAGTTGGTTTGTAATTGTTTGTAAGTATTTTTAGAAGTCAATGTATTTGACTTTCCATGTTTAGTTTGAGTTGTAAAGTCAACATTATTGACTAAATATAAATAGCTTATGTCCTTTGTAAATCTTGTACGCACGCACACATATACAGATTCTATAGAGAGAGAGAGTAAGATACTTGTGACTATTGAGAGATAAACACTGTTCGTATTGAGAGATCATTTTGTAACCATTGCAAATCTAATAAAAAATGACTTGTGATTAGTGTGTGTCAATTAATTTGTGTTTGATAGCTTAAAACTGGAATTACAATTGCTATCAGAGCAGATCAGATCAATCAGAAATCGATTTCACATTCAGAAAATGAAGAACTCGCAGACTCTGAGCTTAGTTTTGATTTTTGCGAATTTGAGGTGTAATTGTTGATTTGATGATTGTATTATTGTCGTATGATGTATTAGATCAATTTTCATTCAGTTTGTAATAGCTATTACGGGGTAATTCATACTAAATTTCTCGAAATTGTAATTTTTGGTTCGAAGAAGTTCAACGACTGTGATAAGATCAAGATCATCGATTCAATTGATTTTAGATAAAAGTGTTACTAAGGTTGTGTTCGAAACATCACTGTGATCATTTCCTTGAAGTTTGGTAACAATTGGCTGAGTATTCAAGGAGATATGAAGAATTTCTGAAAGTTTAAGTCAAAAAACGAAGAACTCGCAAGTTCTAAGAATTTCGTATCGAGGAACTCGCAAGGCTCTTGTTTGTGTTGGTGGAAATTTTATCAAGTACAGATTTTTGCATCAGCTGTGTGCGAAAAGTTCAACATTTCGCATAAAGATTAATACGAAAAGCTTGGATTTCGCATAGGCCTTGTACGAAAAGATTTCACAGACCTCCTCATACTTTTCGCAAGACATGGTGTACGAAAAGTTCACATTTCACATCCAATGTTGTGCGAAAAACTAATGTTCATTTTTTGTTGCCTGCAAAAAGTTCTGCAATTCGTACATAGAAGAGATTTGAATTTTTTCTAAGTTTGGATTTCGCATAATTTTGTGCGAAAGTGATTTTTGAATTTTGACTAAGTCCTGATTTCGCAAGCATCCATCTGCGAAAAGCTATTGTTGATTTTTGATATTTGCTAAGTGAGGATTTCACATACATTATTCTGTGAAAAGTAAGGAATTCGCATCTCAAAGCGTGCGAAAAGTTCAGAATCCACACCTTTAGCCTGTGAATTCTAATTATGCGAAAAGTTCATTCTTTGATATGAGAAAAGTGTAGAATTCGCTCATTATTCTGAGGATTCTATACTTAGATTATTTTTGGTGATTTTTTCTGAAAATTTTCAAGTTTGAACTTTAAGACAAGATTTCTGATTTTTTTGACTAACGATCATTTCAAGCTTATATTCTTATAGATTACAAGATGTCACAAGGATACAATTACGAATTTGGACAAATGAACATCTTTGAATCTAAATCAAATCTAAAGCATCTTGCTGGACAGTTGTCAATTTACACCAAGATGGCTAATGACTGTTCAAGAGAGGATACAAAGATTAAAGCTGAGAAAACTGAGTTGGAAGTTAAAGTATCTGCTCTTGAATCCGAGATAAAAGATTTGAAAAGCAAATCTGAAAGCCCAGATCTTAAAGCAGAAAGAGACAGACTGAAAGAGAAAGTATTCAGTCTTGAAGTTGAAGTAAATGTGCTAAAAAAGGAAGCTTTTCAAGTGAATGATAACTCAAGTGTGCAAGAAGAATTGAAGAAGAGTGAAGAGAATAGAAAGATATTGGAAGGAACAAATACTGAATTGAAAAAGAAGATTTTGGAATTAGAAGCTAAAATTGTAAAATTCAAACAAGAAGACCCAGTCAAGAAGAGTGAGGATACAGCTAAAGGTTTATAATCTGCAAATGCTAAGCTACAGAAGAATATATCAGTCTTGAAAAAGCAGATTGCTAAAGAAAGAGAATAGTTTGACAAAGAAAGAAAAACTTTTGCTCAAAAGTTTCTGATTTTTCAAGAAAATCATTTGAAGAGAAGAAAATTGTTGAACTCAAATGTGAAAAACTTTCTCAACAAGTGACAGACTTTGAGAAAGTAATCATTATGGAAAGAGATAAGTTTGAGAAAGAGAAGAAGAAAGTTGAGCAGAAGAATGTTGGCGTGTTTAAAGAAATATCTGATAAGAGAAACTTTGTGGAGAAAGATTTTGAAGATGAAAGAAATTTTTTTGAGACGGATATAAAGAAGCTTACAAGAAAATTATCTGAGCTATCAATGTGTATCCCACAATACATCCAAATCAAACAAGATGACAAAACAATTTATCAATTAATTTCTATTAAAGACCAGAATCGATTACAATCATAATACTCTAAATATTTCTCTCTCTAAACAGTAACTTGCAGGTAGTCATATGTCATATGCGTTCTTTTTGTACTACTAACATAAAAAGACTATTTATACCCTATTACAAATTACAAGACAAAACACAAAATACATTGACTTTGACATTTATTACAAAGACTTTGACTTTTGCTTGAGAGACTTTGACTTGAGCTTTTGACTTTGACTTTCATCTTCATGATCTTGTATCCAACACATTTGTGCACTAACAATACCCCCCTTTGGATTCAAGATCATCTTCAAAAAGAAATTTCAGCAATAAAGCACAATCTCCCCCTTTGTTAAGAATCGTTAACAAAACATAATCTTCCTCTTTGAAAATAATACTGATCATCTTCAAAGAATAATATCTTGAGCTCCCGTTTTGAATTAGAAAGAAATTATCTCCTTATTTCGAATAAGCAAAATCAACTTTCAGCATTCTCGAGCAATCTTCCTCTTTGATTCTTTCAAATAACCTTTCCTTTGAAAAATTCAATCTCCCACTAGTTGATAAAATCTCTCTCAAACTTCAGAAAGAAGATTATCTACAGATTTAGCTCAGTTTGCTTTAGCAAATAATCTTCAAAGAATTTTTCTAAAATCTTCAGCAAATATTCTGAATTCTTTGAACTTTCTTTCAAATCTTGAACAAAACTTGAACAATCTCCCCATAAGAAATACAAACTTGTTCACCATACAACATTTCTTGAAATAATTTCTCCCCTTTTTGATGATGCAACATAGAAATCATCAAAACCTCAAGAAATGTCATGAATCTTTTCTGACCATTGATCTTTGTCACTGAGCCACTGAACATCCGTCAATTCATAACATATTCATCCAAATCTTTGCAAATTCAGACAAATAAGAATGTAACACCTGAATCAACAAATGAATTAGTTAATGTTATTCCCAGATTCTAGTTCCTATTCACAATCAAACAAAGACAAACAAGATTTCAATCAAATTACCTGTTTGATTTCTCTTTCAAATTCCACAATTACAACTTTCTCTCTCTAGAACTCTCTCTTTCTCTCTCTAAAAATCTCTCTCTCGAATATAACTCTGTTCAAGATTTCTTACAACTGAATTCTCTCTTTCAAAACAGAAAAATAGAAAGCTATTTATACTTACAACTAAAATACAAAACAATAAACTTTGACTTTAATGAAAGTTGACTTTCTCATATTTGACTTCTTAAACTTTGACTTTTGACTTCTTGATCTTGTATCCAACTATTTCATGCTCTAACAGTTAATAATGCCTGTCAGTAGCACGAAGCCACTGTGTGTAACAAATACACATTGGAAAGGAGTTTTTTGATGTTCACACAATAAACCCATATAGTTATCCTATAAGCAAAATGTCGCTCAAATGGTTTAACTTGAACAGTTAAAGCACAAAATGAAATACATGTAAGATATTTGTAAGATCATGAAGATAATCATGAAGATTTGAGCATTTCAATCATGAAGGATTCTCTCAAAACAAGGATATTGAATGAATGAAATGAATACAAATTACTTGTTTGAGAATCTGACTATGTATGAAAAGATCAAATATGAATGATTTATCAATAAAATCTTAGGTCATAAAAAATTGGAATTTGTCTATACGAATCAAATATAGACAAGTCTTGAAAGAAACGTTTTGAATGAATCAACTCTCGAATAACAATGAAGTTCAAACGGGGTGTCTTACCATCGAAAATTAGTTCCAAATTTGAGACATGGTAAGAACTTAGTCAATAAAAGTACTAAACCGGTGTGTGTGAATACTTGACAGTATATGGAAAAGATAATACACAAGTATATATCTTTGGAAACACACGGTTAGTTAAACATTAAAGTCCAAAAATTGAAAACATTTAAAATCACACTTCTGTATTCATGAAATCTGTTTAAGGATCGAGAAGTGGTTTGAACATTTAAGAACATGTTTTCATGTCTGAAAGTTGTCCATATTTCAAACACTATGATATTAAGAGTAGAATATGCCTTACGCTCATCTAAAAACTCATGAAGTCAGCTCTAAAGTCATGATAGATATGATAATGTAAGCTCCCCCTCAAAATCTGTATACAGTCAAAAAGTTGTCAAAGTACAAAGTCTTATTCACAAACTTTATTGAAAAATTAAAGACATGAAAGCAATAAAACTTGTTAAGAACGAGTTCTGATCAGATGTAATCAGAAATCAATGTCCTTACTCCCCTTAAACATATGCATCATAAGGTATGTCAGTAAACGAATATATGCAAATCTCTAACTCCCCCTAAAATGTAGATCATCTTATCTTTGTCTCACACTCCCCCTGAAATCATGAACAAACTTCAGTGCAGATATCTTTCAGATTAAAAATAGAAAGAAATGAAGAAAAGTAACAAAAATAAACTGTACTAGGTAACTACAGATTAAGTCTTGAGGTTTAAAATGCCAAGTTTTGAAATGAGAAAATTAAATCTCTTTTCATCTAATGGCTTGGTGAATAGATCAGCATGTTGATAATTTGTGTTTACAAAGTAAATTTCGATTGTACCTTTTTCAACATTATCTTTAATAAAATGATATCACACATCAATGTGCTTGGTTTTCGTATGTTGAACAGGGTTTGCAGATATAGCAATAGCGCTCTTTGAATCGCAGTAAATCGGGATATTGTTGTACTTGAATCCATAATCTCGGAGTTGTGTTCGCATCCACAACACTTGAGAACAGCAGCTAGCCGCAACTACGTACTCTGCCTCGGCTGTTGAAGTAGATACACACAGTTGTTTCTTCGTAGCCTAACTCATGAGCTTATCTCACAAGAATTGTATGTGTCCCAAAGTACTCTTCCTGTCAAGCATACAACCTGCATGATCTGTGTCAGAATACACTGTGAGCTCAAAACCTGTATCTTTAGGATACCACAAACCAAGATCTGCAGTTCCCTTCAGATACCTAAATATACGCTTAACCGCTGAAAGATGGGATTATTTAGGTGAAGCCTGATATCTAGCACACAAGCATGTAGAAACCATAATAGTTGGCCGACTAGCCGTCAAGTACATTAAAGAACCAATCATTCCTCTAGAGGTTCTAACATCGACAACATTTCCCGAAAGATCAGCTCCGATCTTTGTTCCTGGTGCCATCGGGGTAGAAATTGGAGTACAATTTGACATATTAAATTTCTTTAAAATGTCAGCAATATACTTTTCTTGATTAATAAAAATCACAGTAGAAAATTGTTTAACTTGCAATCCTAGAAAGAAATTCATCTCTCCCATCATACTCATTTGAAAACGTGACACCATGAGGTTTGAAAAATTCTTACAATACTTTAAATTAGTTGAACCAAATATGATGTCGTCAACATATATCTAAATTAAAATGATATCAACTTTCTCTTTTTAATAAAGAGAGTAGTATCGATTTTACTTTTAGAAAAGCCAAACTTGACTAAAAATTTGGATAGAACGTCATACCAGGCACGAGGGGCTTGTTTCAAACCATAAAGAGCCTTGACCAGAATGTAGACATGATTTGGTTTATCAGGATTGAAAAATCCTTCAGGTTGCGAGACATAGACTTCCTCCTTTAGAATGCCATTCAGAAAGGAAGACATCACGTCCATTTGATAGACTGTGAAGTTCTTTTGTGCAACGTAGGCTAAAAACATTCTAATTGCCTCTATACGCGCAACTGAAGAATAAGTCTCATCGTAATCTATGCCTTCCTCTTGCCTATATCCTTTAGCAACAAGTCTTGCTTTGTTCCTTACCACGACACCATCTTCATCTTTCTTGTTTTCGAATACCCATTTCGTGCCAATGATTATTTTTCCTTCAAGTCAAGGCACGAGTCTCCAGACTTTAAGCGCTTCGAATTTATTGAGCTCTTATTGCATGGCATTTATCCAATCTGAATCAGCTAGAGCTTTAGATACTCGGGTAGGCTTTATCTTACTCAGAAATGAATCATGCATGCATTGGTTCAATGTAGTAGACCTAGTTTGCACCGGCTTGGACGGATCTCCAATGATTTGATGTATGGGGTGCTCTTTGGTCCACTTATGTTCACGAGGGAGTGGATTAGATATATACCAATCATGTTGATCGTCTAAGTATCCACTATCGTCTTCTGATTGGGGTTCAGCTGAAGTAATCGATACAGAGGTTTCAGTTGATTGGACATTTGCTGTCTGTTGAGTAGGCATCACAGTGCATCCAACTGATGTTGCAACCTCGGGCTCTTCATTAGCATGTACAGCTTAAACTGATTGAGTAGGCGTTTGAATTTGAATTTCTTCCTGAATCGGCGAATTTGACTCAGTTGAGATATCTTAAGTGATTGGATGATGATTACTTGAATCTCCAGATCTGTCAATCACAACAGGTTTAGTCACTCTAGAACCAAGAAATTCATCGTAGAAAAATTCAAACAGTAAATCTAAATCTGATAAATGAGATGTAGACGTTGACGCTTTATCAGAATTAGAAACATTAACTGCAGGTTCTGGACTGATCTATCCAAAAGCTAATACTCCGGTAATAACAGGTTCTGAACTACTTTGAACAGAAGCCATTTCTTCATCGAATGTTACATTTACGCTCTCCACCACGATCTTTGACTTCTTCAAGTAAACTATGTATGCTGCAGACGTCTGAGAATATCCGATGAAAATGCCCTCATCAGGCTTAGGACTGAACTTGTTCAAGTTCTCCTTGTCATTCAGCACAAAACACCTGCATCCAAAGATGTGAAAATGTTTAATGCTAGGTATTATATTATTAATCAAAGCATATGGTGTTTTACCAAACCGGCGATGAATAATGGAGCGATTTTGCGTATAGCATGTAGTTGACACAACTTCAGCCCATAGAAATAGAGGTAGATCATATTGACTCAGCATAGTGCCAGCAGCCTCAACTAGAGTTCTGTTTCACCTTCCTACTACTCCATTCTGTTCTGGTGTTCTGGAAGCAGAAAATTGGTGTGTTATCCCGACCGATTCAAGATAATCGTCAACAATTTTGTTCTTAAATTCTGTGCCATTATCAGTTCGAAGAAGCTTTACTATCTTCTGCAAGTTCACTAGAGGGGTCTTTAAGAATGAGATGATAACATCGGGCGTCTCATCTTTTGATCTTAGAATTTTGACCCAAGTGTATCTTGAATAATCTTCCACAATGACCAACACATATTTCTTGCCGTTGATGCTTTGAGTTCGCACTAGACCACAGAGATCCATATGCAGCAGTTCCAAGGAAGTACTTATGCTTGGTTCAGGCTTAGGCTTTTGAGAAGCTATTTTCATCTTACCCTTCTCACATGCAACACACAGATGTTTTTTAACATATTTCATCTCTGGAAGTCCTTTCACCAAATTATCAGTCACCAGTTTGTTGATGTATCAAAAATTGAGATAGCCATCTATGCCATAACCAGCTCTGTTGCATAGAGGATTTTGAAAGTAGACACACCGCATTATCAGTCTTGACTTTAGACAGATTAATCGTGTAGAGGTTTGACTTCTGCGTTTCGACCAAGAGTTCTTTACCATCTTCAGTTCTCAAACAACATCGGTTGGCCTTAAAATTTACCTCTAAATCTTTGTCACAGAACTGAACAATGTTGAATAGGTTGTGTCCTAATCCTTCAATGTAGCTCACTTTCTTTATTGTTACATTTTCATGCACAACATCTCCATATCCCAGTATTGGTGAAAACTGGTCATTTCTAAATCTGACGTTCCCACAAAATTTCTCTGTATAATTAGATAAAATATCTTTCTGCCGATCATATGCTTGGAGCAACCAGAATCCAAGTACCACATATGACGGGTCTACACATGAGAAATCAAGGAACAACAGGTTTAGGTACCCATTTATAGATGGGTCCTAGCACGTTAGCGCATGATTTTGACATTTATTATAAAGACTTTGACTTTTGCTTGAGAGACTTTGATTTGAGCTTTTGACTTTGACTTTCATCTTTCATCTTCATGATCTTGTATCCAACACATTTATACACTAACAATCAACATCTACAATAAAGGATAAGATCGCGAAGTCTGAACTACATAAGAAGTTTGACCTGCTTTCAAAGGAAAGAAAACGTTTGTCTGCAAAGATAAATGAACTTGAAGAGACCAACTGTTCAAGGTGAAGTTGTCTCAACAAAAAAAAGTCAGAATCAATTGTTCAATCACCGAGAGATGATCTAGCTGATTCTGAATGCTCATTCAAGACAACATCAAGTTCTTACCATACTCATGTTTCTTCTAAGAGGTCAGTAAATATCAAAGATCAGATTCGTCCTTCTAACCTTTTCTATGAAGAAAATGTTGATGGTTCAGGTACATCTAGAAAAAGAAATGTTAAATAAAGGTTAGTTTGGGGAGTGAAAGGATCCTCTAATAAGAAGAAGGATAAAAAATTATTTGTGCATAAACCCAATGCATAGAAGAACAATGCTCCGAAAGGTAAATCTTTTGGCAAACCTGATCTTGTTTATACTGTCAATCAATTAATCAGGTTAGCTCAAAAGAAAATATCTTGTTCTTACTGTGGTATAAATGATTTTGTAAGTAAAAATTATGTGAATTACTAGTATGGTTCTTATTACATTACTCCTAACAGAACTGCAACTAACAAAACTGGACCCAAATACCAGTGGGTACCAAAATCCATCATTGTTGCAGGCACCCAAAGTCTAGGGGGAGTAAAGTAAAGACTTCTGAACACAAAAGTTCAGAACTCGTACTTTAGCGAATACTGACTTATAGACAAAGCAGTTTATGACTCGTACCTCAGAGATCAAGTTTGACTTCTAAACACAACAATTTAGGACTCATACTTCAATGTTCAAAATAGATTTTGTACTCCGAAGCATATAGGGATGATCAATCTTCAAGGGAGAGTACATTTTATTACTTCTGATAAACTTGTGAATTCAAATTTTCAGGGGGAGTTTGACTTATGATTATATCAGATCAAGACTCGGTCTTCAAAGACTTTTAAAGATAATGCAAATTTTGAGGGGAACTTATATTCTTTATATTTTTTCTGATAATTTTTCTGATTTTTCAGGGGGAGCTTATCAGAACAATCGTAATTGTAGAGGAAGTATTTTTGTTTTTAGGGGGAGAAATTGGAAATTAAATATCATTTTTTTTACAGATATCAAAGGGGTGCATATCTGAATTTTGTCAACCTGTTCTTAAATGAAGGGGGGAGATAAAAGGAAATATTATATTTAGGTGGAGTTAAGAATCTTACGCTGAATGTAAGTGATTCTGATTCTTAATATCAAACATATTTGAAAGACGAACAACTTTCAGATATGAAAAATGTTTTCAAAATGTTCAAACCACTTCTTGTTCTTAAAAGAATTCATGACTCTAGAAGTGAGATTTTAAATGATTTTCATTTGATACGCGTTATTGTTTAACTGACCATGTGTTTCCAAAGATCAATACTTGTGTATTATCTTTTCTATATACTGTCAAGTATTCACACACACTGGTTCAGTATTTCTTATTGACTTTGTTATTACCATGTCTCTAAACAAAACAATTTTTCGATGGTAATACACCCGTTTGATTTCAATGTTGTTGAGCATCAGACATCATTTCAATATTTGTGCGTTCATTGCTAAATTGTTTATATTCGTTCATATAAACAAAGTACCAAGTTCTTTGATACCCCAACCATTTCATGATATTTGACCTGATTGATACATTATCAGATTCTCAAAACAATTCTCTTGATTTCATTTCATTCATTCACTATCCTTGTTTTGAGAGATCTTGAAAGTTCAAATGCTCAAATGCTCAAATTTCATTCATATCCTTGATGAGCATATATTCATATGACAATGATATAATGTACTTAATTGTTCAATCAAAATTGTTGAGCAACACCATTTATTTTTAGGATAAAATTTTATGGGATTCATGTGAAAGCTTAATAGAACTTCCATGGATTCACGTTAACTTGTGTTTCCTACCCCGAAAGTTATCCTTGAGTGATTGAGGGGTGAGGGGTCTAAATCAAAGAATAGGGGAGATAACTCAATGGGATGAGTTTTTCTTGAGGTAAAATGAATATGAGAGTTTGGTTAGAAGTGAGCTTAAACGTTTAAAAAGAAAGAGGGTGTGAGATCAGAGTTAAAAAAATATGAAGACTCTGCACCAACATTTTCTGAGCCGGGTAGCCACATATACTGATTGGTTCACATTCTTTGGTGACCATTATTGAAAAAGGCACTACCCATGCCAACTCTTGCATTAACCCCACCAACCACTCGTTTCTTTCTTAACAAAGAATGTTTCATTCTATTTGGGGATGCAACTTATATGCTATCTGGTCTTCATTTTGAAGATCTAGATATTGCAAAAGAAGGAAAGTTGCCCCACCTTCGACCCTCATTCATGCACATATAGTCCGTGTAATACTTGTTGTTGTCTCAACAATTTACACATTTTGAACCTGAAAAGCTAAGTAGTTTCAATCATTCTACACATGCACGAGCACACAAGGAATAAGTTTTATTGTCATAACATTCATAGAAAATTCCTTTGTGGTTTTTCAATGACTGAATGGAAGCCCTGGGGGAGTGAACATCAAAAAGCTCCTTTCCAATGTGCATTCGTTGTACGAAGTGGCTCCGTGCTACTTACAGGCTTACTAACTGTATTATATGTTGATTCAAGGTTACCAATTTCTATTTTGTCTAAATTTGAAAAGATTCGGATAAATGTATTCTATGAATTGACGGAAACTCAGATCAGATGGAGATATTCTCTTAAGGGGAGATTGTTAAATTTTGGGGTGATTGTCTCTACATCATGAAGTGCTTTCTTGTTCATATATGGGGGAGATTGTATCAAAGACAGTGTTGACATTGAAAGAGTTTTGATGATTCTGATATCTCATAATTCATCAAAAAGGGAGAGAAGTGTTTCAAAGTCAGATGTTTGTTACCTTTATCAAAAAAGGGGGAAGAAATTTTCAGAGTTAAAGTTCAAATGAAAGTCGAAGATGACAAAGTGTCAAAGCAAGATATTTAATGAAGAAACTTCAAAGTTTGAAGCAAATCTGAAGATAATTTCTGAAAGTTAGATGAATATTTTCTACCAAAGGGGGAGATTGAAAAAGATTTCAAGTTTTAAAGTGTCAGGATCAAATTCTCAACAAGAATTAATTCTCAGAAACAATATCAAAGAAGTTTGCGGAATAACACTTTGATATTTAATCAAACAGAAAATAAAAACAGAATATAATCAACAAACTGTAAACTTGTATTGAATGCTTTGAAGTTACAAGATTACACACTCAACCTCAATATTGATAAACAGGCTCACCAATACGAATTCTACTTCTCTAGAATTAGGATCTATGTCTTGAGGTTGATTTTCTCTCTCAAAGAATAAAAACAAAAGTTCTCTTCAATCTATTCTATACATTCTATACATATACTAGTCAAAAGATAATTACAATAATTAAACAAATCTTCAGTATATCTTCCATGTATATCTCAAAGCTTCCATAATCTTCAGATTATCCAGCTGTCATTCTTTCCATCCGAATCTCTTAAGCAGCACTAACCATGATCAGCAGCATTAACTTCTTCTAGCAGCATTAACTACTAAGCAGCACTAACTACTAGCAGTACTAACTAGCTAAGCAGTACTAACTTTGTTCAAGCAGCACTAACTTTGACTAGCAGTATTAATAGTACTAGCAGTAGTAATACTTAGCAGTACTAACCTTTAAGTCTTCTAGCAGTAGTAACTTTGAACTAGCAGCATTAACCATACTTGATGAATTCTTCAGTTCCCAACAATCTCCCCTTAACTTGACTTTTAGGAAAAGAAGTCAAGTTCTTCAGAATTAATCTTCAAGATGCTTTCAACACCTCTGATTCAATTTCCCAAATTTGGATCTAGGCCCAAGCTTTGATTTACAGTTCTTCTCACCACAATCTTGGCCATCTCTGAATCCTTTGTACAAACCAGTGTAGCTTTAAGCATCCCTTCTAACTTCTCCTTGCTATGCTCATAGATTTTGTCCACCAGGTAGTATTCATGATAACAATTATCAATAGTAATCATGTATACTCCACAGTTTTCAAACAGTATCCATTTGTCAATCTTCTTGAATATGAACTCATGCATATGATCTTTAATCCTATGGTGCACTCTTTCAGGCTCAAACATCATGCACAAGTATTCCAATGTCACTTTGAGAAGATTCTCTTCAGTACCTTTCAACACAGGTTCATAAAGTTTCATCCCAACTTTATATAGTTCTTCCATATCAACTCTTGAACAACTTCTGATGACTTTCCCCCATGTTGAATAAGCTTCAAATGAACCATCAGCTCTCTTGATTCTGAAGAAATTCTTTCCATTGTCTCTCAGAATATCCCAGAAAATGATCTCTGGAGCTTGCATAGAGATTGGAACAACTTTCAAAGGTTCCACTATTGTCATGTACGGATCCATACTTTCATCTGTTTGCTTAGTGACCTGCTCTGGACTCTGTACTGGCTCTGTTGGGGATGTGACTGAAGGTTCTGCTTCCTTTTCAGTTTCTTCCACCCTAGGCCTTTTCAACTGCCTTTTTGGAGCAATTGATTTCACTCTTTTTCTAGACTTGGCTTCTATACCAACATTTCCAGGTTCTTCCTTCTTCTCTTCTGCTTCTTCTTTGGAAGGTGTGGTTTCCTCAGGGAATGGTTGTTGGATGTTGAGATCATGTCTCTCTTTCATCCTTCTCTCAGCCTCCTCCTTTTGTGCTGAATCCCCTTGAAGCTTGGCCATTTCCTTGTTATACAACTCTTCAATCTGAGAGAATGCCATGGGGGTAAACATCTCCCCCTTAACACCAATTGCACCTTTAAGGAAGTTTATCATTTTTCTTCTTTCCTGATTGGCCAAAAATGTCTTGGAGGGTTGTCTTTTCTGCTTTTGTTTCTGAATTGGCATCTTCTTAACTTGGAGTTTCTTGACCTGAGTTGCTGTCTGAGCTGCTTCTTTCAAACTCTTTTGGTATTCTGCATTTAACTTCTTGGCCATTATCCTTGCAAGCTCTCTATCAGTTTCTGTTTGAAATTGCTCCTCTTTTTCCATTTGCTCTTGAAGCTGCTTTGCCATCTCCTCATCCATTTCAATCTGACTCCTCTTCTTTGAAGGTTGTTCAGGTTCAATCATCTTTCCTTTTCCTTTTATATCCTCCTTCATTTTCTTCTTTTGAGGTTCTCCTTCATTGATGACCACTCCTTTGGCCTTTTGAGTAGCCTTTGGAGTGTCATTCATTGCTTTTACTAAAGTCTCTGCTATCTCCATTTCTTCCACAGAGAGCCCTATTTCTGCTGCTACTTTTACTTCAGCAGCAGTAACTGTTTCTGTTTCCATCTCCTCCTCTGTCTCCCCCTCAACTTCAGCTTTCTTTTCAACAGTTTCCCCTTCACGCTTCTCCCCCTTGTTGAAAGAATCTTGAACTTTGTCCCTCTTTTTGAGTACAAACTGTTTCCTTCTTTTCTTTTGAACCAGCCTGGTCACCATCTTCTTCAATTTTTCAATCTGGACTTGTTGTGACAGGATCACCAGCTTCATCTCCTCTATTTCTTTTCCTTGTTTCAGAACATCTAGGTTGATGTTACCCATTGCCTCCATCAATTCATCATAGTTATATCTGTCCTCACCTTCTCCAGGAGTGTTACCCCCTATTGAAGGATCATTGGATCTTTTAGTAGTGGAAGTCTTCTACCTAGCAGAAGCACTATCCACCCCTGTGGTTTCTTGGCACCAGGGACCTTCAAATGATTGCTCATTCAAAGTTGCCATGGGGGAGGTCTTATTGATGTTACCACTTTCCTCCTCTGTGCTAGCAGGAGTAGTGGCAGCCTCATCACCCATATGCTCTACCTCCTCCTCAGAGAGCACCTCCTTTGGGTTGGGAGACACCCTTGTGGTTTCCCTTTGGAAATTCTCTAGGGGAGAATTCTCCCTTAGAGGGCTTAAAGGCTGAGTGGGTAATGGTACAAGAAGGGAAGGAGCCTTCTTTACCTGTTTCCTCTTGTAAGTTTGGGTGATGGGAGAGGTTGGTTTTTCAAGAAGGGACTGGGGAATTGATTTTGAGAGGGAAGGTTGGGCTTGGCTAGCAGTGGGTTGGTCTAATGGGGGCCTTGACCCTGCTGCCATACCTTCATTGGTTTGGGACACCACCATCATTGTAGAGAACAATGGGGTGTCAACTCCTTCAGAGTCCCCAGCAGATCTTCTCATATTTGAGAAAACCTTGCCTTTGGGGGGTTTAGGTACATATACCCCAACAGGTTGAGGTATATCCGTCAATTCATGAGTAATGACTTCTTGAACAAACCTGGGATACATAAAGAAGCTCTTTTTGTTTCCCATGTTTGAGACAAGATCACTGAAAATCATTTTAGAAAAATTATACTTTCTGGCAGTGGCCAAGCACACCAAAGCATAAGCAATAGTGCTGCTGAACTCACTCCATCCAGTAGTCTTTTTGGAGATACAATGCATAAGAGTATGGACTAAGAAACTCCATTGGGGTGAAAATTTTGCTTTAGAGAATTTGAAAACTCCCAATGGGCCTCCATACCCCATTCTTGTAAGATTTGAAAACAGTTCATCGTTTGGGATAGAGGTTATACCTGAGGCATCGTCTAGACGTAGACTGATGCGAATAACCTCTTCAGTAACCGTTAGTGATTGATCACAGATTCTTGTCTTGATCATCTGCACACCATTCTCAACAACAATGGTTGCATTATCCCAGAACTGCCTTTGATGCTCGATATAGATTGTAGGGGATACAATAAGAGCATGAGCAATGTGGCTTGACTTGAGGAAATCCACAATCTGATGAAATCCTGCAGCTTGCTTTGGTTTTTGTAGCATCGCAATCTCATTGTGCTCGTCAATGAAAGTCATTGATGCCATTGATCTTAGTGAAAAGCTTGCCTGAAGACTTCGAACTTGAGAGAGAAAAGGTTTAGAGCACAAGAGAACAGTATGCAAAGAGTCGTTATGAACTTTTAGGCGGGCAAAGAGTATTTATAGTAT
This sequence comes from Arctium minus, assembly GCA_954870635.1. Classification (NCBI taxonomy): domain Eukaryota; kingdom Viridiplantae; phylum Streptophyta; class Magnoliopsida; order Asterales; family Asteraceae; genus Arctium; species Arctium minus. The sequence continues at coordinate 33,919,241 of OX941097.1, read as the reverse complement.
TCGGAACATAAGCAGTATTAACCTAGAGCAGTATTAACTAACGAGCAGTATTAACTGAAAGCAATATTAACTACTAGCAGTATTAACTACTAGCAGTATTAACTGAAAGCAGTATTAACTACTAGCAGTATTAACTACTAGCAGTATTAACTATTAGCAGTATTAACTGAAAGCAGTAGTAACTACTAGCAGTATTAACCACTGAAAGCAGTATTAACTACTAGCAGTATTAACCACTGAAAGCAGTATTAACCACTAGCAGTATTAACTGACTTGCTGCTTTTAAACTTGCTAAACACTGAGTACTGCTAAGCATATCCTGAAAAAGAAGATTAGTAACTCCAAGAATAATATACAGGTATAAAACCACTTTTTGAGAAGGGGATTATTCAGAGTTGATCATTCCCACACTTGTTACCAAGAAAGTGAATCTACCCATATCAAAAGCTTTAGTGAATAGATCAGCAAACTGATTATCAGTGTGAACTTTGACAACTTGAATAAGTTTCTTTTCATTACAATCTCTTATAAAGTGATACCTGATCTCAATGTGCTTTGTTTTTGAGTGCTTGACAGGATTATTCACAATGCTAATAGCACTGCTGTTGTCAATAAAGATTGGAGTGTGTAGAAAGGTTACCCCATAATCCAACATTTGATTCTGAATCCATAGGACTTGAGAACAGCAACTTGCAGCTGCTATGTACTCTGCCTCTGTTGTAGATGTGGATACTGTGGTTTGTTTCTTGCACTGCCATGAGACTAGTCTAGCACCCAAAAACTGACATCCTCCAGAAGTAGATTTTCTGTCCAAGTTTGCCCCACCTAGATCACTGTCTGAGTATGCTATTAGGTCAAAGGGTGAGTCATGAGGATACCAAAGTCCCAATCTGGGTTGCCCTTTGAGATATCTGAATATCCTCTTAACAGCTTGAAAGTGAGATTGCTTTGGCCTAACTTGGAATCTTGCACATACACAGACTGGAAACATTATATCTGGCCTTGATGCTGTGAGATACATGAGAGAGCCAATCATAGATCTGTAATGATGCACATCTATATCCTCCCCCTCAGGATCTGCAGATATTTGCTTGTGTGTTTCCATAGGTGTGCTTGCAGGTTTTGACTCTGAGAAACCAAACTTGGTTAGAATGTCCTGCACATACTTGGATTGACAGATGAAGATTCCATCTGACTTTTGTTGAACTTGGAGTCCAAGGAAGAAAGTAAGTTCCCCCATGGAACTCATTTTGAACCTTTGATGCATTAAATCCTCAAACTCCTTGCACAAGTTGTTTCTTGTAGATCCAAAGATAATGTCATCAACATAGATTTGTACCAGCAAGATATCCTTCTTCTTTCTCTTGATAAATAGAGTCTTATCAATGACTCCTCTTTCAAAGTCATTTTCCAAGAGATAGGATGACAAAGTGTCATACCATGCTCTTGGAGCTTGATGTAGTCCATAAAGTGCTTTCTTTAATTTGTATACCCTGTCTGGATAGCTTGGGTTTTTAAACCCTGGTGGTTGACAGACATATACTTCTTCTTCAATTGAGCCATAGAGAAAAGCACTTTTTACATCCATTTGATAGACTTTGAAATTCATGTAAGAAGCATAGGCTAGAAATAATCTGATTGCTTCTATCCTAGCCACAGGTGCAAAAACTTGCAGCATTGTGAATATAACCAGAGGGCTTCTTCTTGGTTTCTACCTCAGTTTCAAAAACTCTTAGATCATTGTATAGATCATTGTATCTTCTTGGTTTCTACCATTCTCAATGATATCCCACATTGAGTAGTCAGTGAGAAGAATATATTGTCTGATTCTGATCTTCCACATGTCAAACTCACTTGGTTTGAGCATTGGAACCTTAGAAACCAAAGTACTGCTTGATTCTGTAAGATTTTCCATGATGAATAACTGTTTCTGAGAGAGTTAGGCTCTGATACCACTTGTCAGGATCAAATTCTCAACAAGAATTAATTCTCAGAAACAATATCAAAGAAGTTTGCGGAATAACACTTTGATATTTAATCAAACAGAAAATAAAAACAGAATATAATCAACAAACTGTAAACTTGTATTGAATGCTTTGAAGTTACAAGATTACACACTCAACCTCAATATTGATAAACAGGCTCACCAATACGAATTCTACTTCTCTAGAATTAGGATCTATGTCTTGAGGTTGATTTTCTCTCTCAAAGAATAAAAACAAAAGTTCTCTTCAATCTATTCTATACATTCTATACATATACTAGTCAAAAGATAATTACAATAATTAAACAAATCTTCAGTATATCTTCCATGTATATCTCAAAGCTTCCATAATCTTCAGATTATCCAGCTGTCATTCTTTCCATCCGAATCTCTTAAGCAGCACTAACCATGATCAGCAGCATTAACTTCTTCTAGCAGCATTAACTACTAAGCAGCATTAACTACTAGCAGTACTAACTAGCTAAGCAGTACTAACTTTGTTCAAGCAGCACTAACTTTGACTAGCAGTATTAATAGTACTAGCTGTAGTAATACTCAGCAGTACTAACCTTTAAGTCTTCTAGCAGTAGTAACTTTGAACTAGCAGCATTAACCATACTTGATGAATTCTTCAGTTCCCAACATAAAGTGTCAAAATTTGTGAAGAAAGAAATATATAGGGGAAGATTTGTTCAAAGCAATGTGAAAGATTAAAGTTCAAGTGATGTTTTCAAGGATGTTTGTTCAGAGAAATGAGAGTGGAATACTTCAAAGCTGTGAAAGACATTATGTTGAAGAATTTTCAAGTGGAAGAAGACCTGGAGTTTTTTGCAAATTTTTTTAAATCTTGAATCCAAAGGGGGAGATTGTTGAGCCTAAATGTTGAATTCAAGATTAAAAAGGGTTAAAGTTGTAATTTTGTAATAGTTGGTTTGTAATTGTTTGTAAGTCTTGTCGGAAGTCAATGTATTTGACTTCCCATGTTTAGTTTGAGTTGTAAAGTCAACATTGTTGACTAAGTATAAATAGCTTATGTCCTTTGTAACGCACGCACACACATACAAATTCTAGAGAGAGAGAGAGAGAGAGTAAGATACTTGTGACTATTGAGAGATAAACATTGTTGGTATTGAGAGATCATTTTGTAACCATTGAAAATCTATTACAAAATGACTTGTGATTAGTGTGTATCAATTAATTTGTGTTTGATAGCTTGAAACTGGAATTACAGTTGGGAACTCCCAAACTTTCTTCAAAGTAGCTTTGGTGCTTTTTTTTGTCGATTAACCATAGTGGTGAATGTTGGTTTGACGTGAGTTGAGTGGTCCCAAACCCATGTTAAACTCACTGCGAGCCGCCCTTTTTCCCATATTTGACAATGTCTACCGGGAGTGTGGAGTGAGTTGTTTTTTCCAAAAATCACTTTCAACTCACTCCAAGATTAAATATGGTGTGATAAGGTAGTGCCTAAAGCGACTTTAATACGAGTTTTGGTCATCCTGAACTAATGTAAAACTCACCCGGCTGGCTTTTTCCAAGATTTTTGAGCATTCGCTACAGGGAATTGGGTGTGACTTGTGGCTAACCCAAACTAACTTACGTCCCTCGAAACATAAAAATTATGTTTGATTCTTACCGTTTTCTCGCGGGAAATCTCAAATCTCGAGAGATCTGACAAAGAAAAACATACCAAAACGCCTACGAAAAATTAAAAACAAACTAACCAAACAAATAAAAAAAATTAAAAACAAACCTAGTGGTTGGCCTCCCACCTAGCGCCTTAGTTAGGGTCGTGGCACGTCCTTTCACGGCGATTACTCGTTGGGTTCTTATAGAAACGTGGTGTCCGTTACCACCATTTCACCTCCTACATACGGCTTCACTCGTTGACCATTCACCTTGAATGTCATTTTGTCTTTGCCTTGTAACTCAATTGTGCCATACGGAAACACTTCCTTGACCGTGAAAGGACTCGGCCACTTGGATTTTAGCTTTCCTGGAAATACACGCAACCGTGAGTTAAATAATAAGACTTGCATATCCAGAACGATTACCTTTTGATGGAGACGTCTGTCATGGAATCTTTTTGTACGCTCCTTGTAAATGGTGGCGTTGTCAAAAGCATCTTGTCGGATCTCTTCTAACTCGTTCAATTGTAAAAACCTACGTTGCCTGAGTGCCCATAAGTTCATGTTGAGATGCTTGATTGCCTAATAAGCTTTGTGCTCGAGCTCAACTGGTAGATGGCATGACTTCCCAAATACAAGTCGGTAAGGTGTGTTTCCAAGTGGAGTCTTGTATGCTGTCCGACGTGCCCAGGGTGCATCGTCTAGCTTAGATGACCAATCTTTGTGGGTTACACAATTGGTCTTCTTGAGTATTTGCTTAAGTTCCCGATTGGACACTTCAGCTAATCCGTTGTCATGTGGATGGTATGGTGTGGTCACCTTATGTTTGACATAATACTTTTTCAAAACCGCATCTAAGTAACGACTGCAGCAGTGACTCCCACCGTCACTTATCAACGCCATTGGGACTCAAAACCGAGAGAAGATGTTCCTTTTCAAGAATTTAGTGACCACTTTTGAATCATTAGTTGGAGTCGCGATCGCTTCGACCCACTTGGAAACGTAAATGATGCATCCAAAGTCTTTAAATATTCGAGCCACAAATATAATTCAAACCAAGAAGCTTGAAAACTATGTTTATGAGTTTCTGATCCAGATTTTGGAAACATAAAAAGTATAGGTTGAAGAGGACCAAAATTCATATAAGCTCATCGAACTCTATCTTGTTAATTGATAGGATAATCATAAACTTGATGGCGCAAACCAGGGTCTCGTTCTAGTGTTCTAAGATCGATATCATTACTTTCCATTTGAGCTTTTTTGCAAGGTTTTTCGATAGTCGGAACACTAGATGTAGGGGTATTATCTACATTTGTTGTTTCTTTGGGATCTTGAGATTGAGAAGAAGAACTAACATGTTTTCTTTTAAAAAAACCCATGAATAGTGGATTGTGTTTTCATCTTCATCTACAAGTGAAACAAATTTGAACAAATTCAATCAAGTGAAGTAGTGAACAACCTAAAGAGTAAAGTCCTAAAGTAGACATTTCATATCATAGAGGCATAGCTGATCAAAAATTAAACCTAGATAATCAAAAAATTTCAAATAAAATTAAACAAGTAATGAGATAATGAGCAAATGAGCGATGACACTTTAAAATTAAAACTTGAATAAAATGAAAAAAAAACTGTGATTTAGGGGCTGTGGGAAAGTTGTTTGTTGAAGGTGAAGTTAAAAAACTTGGAATTTCATTTGGATTTGGAGGATTTCATCCCTGATTTGGTTCCTCTTCCATTGATAGATTAACTATTGTGTCTAATGCAATACATGATAAATTGATAAATACATTACAAATCACTTTACAGATAGGAACCAGAGAGGGTCTAAAGCTATTAATCCCAATCAATCAGTGTAATCAAGATAACAATAACAATTCACTCAATTTCCAATTTCATTTCAATCAAGAAATCGATTACAGAATTTCTCTCAAACTTTCTCTCACTAGAACAAACGTAATTCACTCTCTAATGACAACTTCTAACCTCTTCTAGTCATATCCCTATTTATACACAGGACACAAACTCTCACAATACTAAACAAAACAATTAAACACTTACAACACAACACTTTTGACTTTGACTTTTATTACAAAAGACTTTGACTATGCTATAAGAGTTTGACTTGGCTTGACTTTTAGTCTTTATGACCTTGTATCCAACATATTTATGCTCTAACATTCCCCCCCTTTGGATCAAGATCATCTTCAAAAATACTCTGTGATTAATCTTTAGCACATTTATCTCCCCCTTATAGATTTCTTTCAGCAAAGATCATCTTCAGAAAGATAAACATTGAAGCACAAAATTACAATCTCCCATTTTTCATAATCAAACTTCAACCATTCTGTAATCTCTCCAAAGCCTTTGTATAACATATTTTGCAACTAGTTTTAACATTCTCCCCCAAGGTAATAAGAACCTCTTTCAGACTTCGGAAAGAAATTATCTTCAGATTAAGCTCGCTTTTCTTCAGCAAATCAATCTTCACGGAAAATTTTCAGTAAAATCCAGCTAGCTTTCAGAAATCTTTGAATTTGCTCTTTCAAACTTGTACAATCTTCAACAATCTTGCTTTCTTTAATAAAATCTTTCAATTAACTCTCTTCAGACTTTGCATTTCTTGAACTTAGCTTCGTCCAAATTCATTTCTTGATAATAACTTCTCCATTTCTTGAGTCTCTATCCCTTTTTGTTGATTGTGATATTGAAATCATCAAAAATTTCACAATAAATGTCATTAACCAATCTAACCATTGATATTTTACAAGAGCCTCTGACTATTTATCAATCCAAAAGATATTCATCCAAATCTTTGCAAATTCAGACAAATTATGAATGTAATACCTGAATCAACAAATGAATCAGTTAGAAATGCATGTCATTAACACGAAGTCACTATGTGTAACGAATACACATTGGAAATGAGCATTTTGATGTTCACTCCCCCAGGTCTTCCATTCAATCATCGAATAAGACAAGTTTATTCTATGAACGTTTAGACAGAAAAACGAATTTCCTGTGTGTTCGTGCTTGTGTTTGAAAGAATTTAATCAGAATGATTGATTTATCAGGCTCAAAATTGTGAAAACCATTGAGACAACAACAGTAATACACAGACTCAATCGTGCATGATCGAAGTGCGAAGGTGGGGCAGACTTCCTTCTGTTTCAATATCCAGATTTTCCAAATGAAAATCAAATAGATTATATACTGCATCCCCAAGAAAAAAAATATGAAACATCTTCTTTTTAAGAAAAAGATGAGTGGATGGTGGGGTTTTAAAGCAAGAGTTGGCATGGGCTAGTTGTCTTTTTCAATGATGTTCACCAAAGAGTTATGAAACAATCAGAAATGTGGTTGCCCGACTCAGAAAAAGTTGGTGCAGAGTTTCATATTCTTTTACTCTGATCTCTCACCCTATTTCTTTTTATCATTGACCTCGCTTCTAACCAAACTCTCTTTACATTTTGCCTCATCACACATACCCACACTTAGTAATTTAGAATCCTCGCCTCTCGATCACTCAAGAATAACTTCTTGGGTAGAAAACACTGGTTATCGTGAATCCATAGAAGTACTGTTAAGTCCTCACACAATGAACCCATATAGTCCTATATGCACAATGTTGCTCAAATGGTTTAACTTTTCAGTTAAATCATAAAATACATGTCAGATGTCTGTATGCTCATAAAGATAATCATGAAGATTTGAGCATTTTAAACATTGAATATATATCAAAACAAGTATATTGAATGAATGAAATGAATACAAGAAACTTGTTTGAAAATATGACATTGTATGATAAAATCAAATATGAATGAGTTAACAATTAAGGTTTAGGTCAACAAAATTTGGATTTTGTCTATACGAATCAAAATATAGACATTCTTGAAAGAAACGTTTTGAAATTAAATCACGCTCAACAAACATTGAATATCAAGCGGGCTGTCTTACCATCGAAAATATGTTTCAATATGAGACATGGTAAGAACTTAGTCAATAACAGTACTAAACCGGTGTGTGAATACTTGATAGTATATGAAAAGATAATACACAAGTATTTATCTTTAGAAACACACGGTTTGTTTAACATTTAATCTTATCAAAATAATGAAAAACATTTAAAAATCACACTTCTCAATTCATGAAATCACTTTGAGAATAAGAAGTGGTTTGAACATTTTAAGAGCATGTTTTCATATCTGAAAGTTGTCCTTCTTTCAGACATGTATAAGATTAAGTTTAAAATTAAACCTTTCGTTCAGCTTAAATCTCATTAAGTCGGCTCAAAAGTCATAAAAGATATGATCATTTAAGCTTCCTCTCAAATCTGCAAACAATCACAAAGTCGTCAAAGTACAAAGTTTTATTCACAAAAATTTATTGAAAATAAAGACATAAAGCAATAAAACTTTTTAAGAACGAGTTCAGATTAAATGTAATCAGAAATCATTTACTCCCCCTGAAATATTGCATTCACAATATTTAACAACAGGAAAAATATGTACTCCCCCTTGAAGATTGATCATCTCATTTATACATCGGAGTACAATCTCATATATGCACTGGAGTATAATTTCTTTTGATCGTTGAAGTACGAGTCCTAAACTGTTGTGTTTAGAAGTCAAACTCCTTATCATTGAAGAACGGGTCTTGAACTGTATTATCCAAGAGCCATGGTTCCTTTACTCCATCTTGACTTGAGGTGCCTGTAACATAGATGAATATTTCGGCTTTGGTACCCACTGGTATTTGGGTCCATGTTTGTTAGTTGCAGTTCTATTAGGAGTAATAGAATAAGAACCATACCAGTAATGATCAAAAATTTTATGAATAAAATAATTTGCACGACAGTAAGAACAATAACTCTTCTTATGAGCTAACCTGAGTAATTGATTTCTCGAATAAACATGATCATGTTTACCTTTTCGCACATTGTTCATCTTTGCATGTGATGTATGCACAAATGATTTCTTACCATTCTTGTCATCATTCTTTTCATCAGAAGATGGTTTGACCTTCCATATCAACTTCTCTTCTCCATACCTTCTTCTTCTGTATGTACCTGAACCATCCACATTCCTATCATACAAAATGTTAGTAGTACGAATCTAATCTTTTGAAATAACTGACCTTTTTGTGGAAACAGTTGTATGATATGAGCTTGCTGCTGTTTTGAATGAACATTCAGAATCAGCTGAATCATCTCTAGGTGTTTGAAGACTTAATTCTAGACTTTTCTGCTTAGTAAAAACCACCTTAGAAACAACTTTTTCAAGCTCTTTTATCTTGGAAGATAAACTGTTCCTTTCTGCAGTGTTTTGCTCTATCATGGCCTTTGTTGATAGTTCAGATAGCTTCTCTGTAAGCTTTTTTATTTTTGCCTCAAAAATCTTTCTTTCTTCTTCAAAATTCTTCTTCAAAATCCTTTGTTGATAGTTCAGATAAATCTTTGAAGATTTCAACATTTTTCTGTTCAATCAACTTCTTCTCTTTTTCAAATTTGTCTCTTTCAATGATGATTACTTTCTCAAAATCAGTTACTTGTTAAGAAAGTATTGCACATTTAAGTTCAACAACTTTCTTTTCTTTTTCAAGTACATCTTTGGCTTTGAAAATCTTCTGTTCCAAATATGAAATCTGTTTTTTCAGCTCTACATTTTCACTTTCTACCTTAGAGATGTTCTTCTTTAGAATACCATTCTCAATCTCCAATACTCTTTCTTTTGATGACACCTTTGGACCTAACATCATCCATTCAAGGTGATCCCACAACACCTTCCCTGTAGCATTGTATGCATCTATTTGGACAAAAATCTCATTAGAAATACCTTGCAGTATAAAAGATCTAGCTAGTCTGTCAGCTTTCTGCCTTTTCTTCTGTTCCTAAGTACAATCTTCTACCGGTATTGGAGGTTTCATTACTCCTTCTTTCAGTGACAATCTGGTATACATACCCAGATCATTTCGGTCAATAAAGTTCAAAAATCTGTCCTTCCATTGTTTGTATTCTCCTTTGAAAAGAACTGGTACTTTCACATTCGTACCGATAGCAAAAGCCTCTCTTGAAGTCATCTTGTCAAAAGATCTGTTCAATAAGAATCTGAACTGATCGTTAGTTCAAATTAAATCAGAATACAGAAAAACTTAGAAAGAATTTTTCAGAAAATAAAATTTCCAAAAATCTCCTAAGTATGGAATTCGCACACCACACTAAGACAAACACAATTCGCATACACAGAATTCGTAAGACACAATTCGCACAAACAACAAACTTCAGAATTCACACACACACAAAATTCAGAATTCACACACAATAGAATTCACACGTAGTTATATGCCAGTTCCAAGAATTCGCACACAACACTATGCGAAATCTGGACTTAGAAAAATTTGAAAATCAACTTTTCGCATAACAGAATCATACGAATTCTGTACTTGAATTTTTTTTTCAATCTTGAGCAATTCGCATGGATACGAATTCTTGACTTATAAATTTTTAAAAATTTCTATGCGAAATCTGAGAAATTCGTATATCACCCTTATGCGAATTCTATGAATTCGTATGCCACAATATGCGAGTTCTTCACTTCTCGCACACAGGCATTATGCGAATTCTTTCCTTAGAGAATTTTTCAAGAAACTTTTCGTATAAAGGACTTATGCGAATTCTGGCTTTTCATACACAAGCATGTACGAATTCTAAGGAATTCTCATTACACACATATGCGAATTCTATACTTCTAAAATTTTTCAGATAAGAAATATGCGAAATCTCTTGATCTGCGAGTTCTTGGTACGAGTTCTTGATGCGAGTTCTTGATAAATACATTACAAATCACTTTACAGATAGGAACTAGAGAGGTTCTAAAGCTATTAATCCCAATCAATCAGTGTAATCAAGATAACAATAACAATTCACTCAATTTCCAATTTCATTTCAATCAAGAAATCGATTACAGAAGTTCTCTCAAACTTTCTCTCACTAGAATAAACGTAATTCACTCTCTAATGACAACTTCTAACCTCTTCTAGTCATATCCCTATTTATACACAGGACACAAACTCTCACAACACTAAACAAAACAATTAAACACTTACAACACAACACTTTTGACTTTGACTTTTATTACAAAAGACTTTGACTATGCTATAAGAGTTTGACTTGAGCTTTAACTTGGCTTGACTTTCAGTCTTCAGTCTTCATGATCTTGTATCCAACATATTTATGCTCTAACAAAAGCCTAAAAGGCTAAAACAGTAAAGTGTAAAACTTACTGACTATGAGACTATCAATATCAGATTCAGACTACTTCAGCCTTCATGCCTCACGGAATCATGGTGGTTTCCTTGGTCGGTGAAGCACAACTTCTTGGTCGTCGGCGGCTGGGATTCGATTGGTAGCAGATCCAACTTCACTTGACGGAGGTAATCGCAGCAGCAGGTAGGCGGGCGACAATCGATTTTGAGTTTTGATTTTTGAGGTGATGAACGAATACGATGATAGATAGTGGACTTCTTTCTTACGCTTTCAATTTTTAATTTGGACTTCTCTTATGTTATGTGGACTGGATTACTTGTTGGACTGACTTATCTCAGATTGGGGGGGCCAAATAAAATTTGTTTTTTTTATACACTAGAAAATCAGAGCTCCTTCATGCAAAATTTTAAAGCCCAGGGCCAGGCCCCTGGTTGCCACAATAGCCCTCTGCCTCTGTATTTAGTCATTGTTTTCATTTTTAAGCCGATTCTTATATAGAGAGATATATTTAAATTTTGGAGCGTAACATTCATAATATATATATATATATATATATATATATATATATATATTTATATATATATGTGAAGAATCGTGTGAAAAGTTGAGTTAATAGTGAGAAGCATGAGAAGTGGATCTGAACCGTTGATCTTTTTTAATCTCAAGTCCTCCCATGAATTGCGGCTTAGAAAGGAGTTGATCCGGTGCAGGTCGGTGCATCTTATCTTGGTGTATCTCATCCTAATGTGCGTCAATTTCTCATCCAACGATAGATAACTAATTCTCACGCTTCTCACTATTAACTCAACTTCTCATCGGAACACAACCATATATATATATATATATATATATATATATATATTTGGGAAGGAAAGCGGGGAGACATGCGCATGCAGTTATAGTTTTGAGCGATTTGATTTGTTATGAGATGATAGATAGGTCAAAGTCCAAAATGGTTGCATGATTCACACGGATTGTTGGTCATAACTCATATTATATGTGTTGACCAACAAACAACTAATTAATTTATGCTTTACAACTTCTAAAACAAGTGTTTTAATTTATAACAAATAAATATTAAAATTTAAACAACAATATTGTTGTTGTTGTTGTATACAAGGGCAAAGCTAAAAATTTAAGATAAAGGGTTCGATAGTCTTAGGTTGTACTCTGTTGTAAAATGACAACAATAAATATAATATTCAAACAAACTCGTGATTTAGAAGAGAAATTAAACAAATAAAATTCTTTTAAAATGAAGAAACCTACATCTTAGCTTAACGTATTTTCTACAAGATTAATTATCATGGTTGGGATGTGATTATGGGTCATTAATAACACATTGTTTTCGCTTGAAACTATAATTGACAATTCATTTCTTGTTCATTTTATTGAACCTAAGATCATATTAAATTAACGATTCCATCTTTAAAAATTTAAAACAAAATACAACTTATATAAATGCTATTCAAAATTCAAAACAAATTATAATATTTCAATGTTAACATTTACTTTCAAATAAAGAATTTAAGTTTTTTTATAACAAAACTTAAAATATATTCACGAAATAAACATTTATATAATTTATAATTTTATTTGTATTTAGTTCTTTTATATTTTTACCATCCGGAAAAAAAATGCTAAAATAAAAGAAAAAGTAATTATATGACGGGATTTGGAGCAAGTGGTGAAGATTGAATATGTGGCACATATTGGGGTTTGGTTTGTTTTTTCATATAAAAATACCTTTTTTATATGCATGATATATAAGTTTCCGCTAAGAGTTAAGAGGGTTAGGCACCGGCCTACTGCCTACGTTTCTAGTTGCAAAAATTGCATATATATATATATATATATATATATATATATATATATATGATTAAGTTCATTTGAGAAATGCTAAAAATATGAGAAATAAATAAATGATTCTAGCCCTTTATCTAGTCAACATTTGCGTCTTTGACCGTCAAACACCGGATAATTCCTTGTGTGGTCTCGCCCAACTTTTTTTGTTTTGTTTCTTGGATTCCTATCATATCTACTTTTTCTTTCGTACAAACCCCTTACATTGATAGAAATTATCTTCATCTAAGTTGCCGAGTTCGAACATTAGACGGATACATACCTGATTTACCTCCCAAGCTCCCCTCCGTGTTTCATCGCGGAACTTGAATCTTCCCAGACCAGCCCCAATTTCCTGCCGAATTCCTCTAAATTTTCGGATCCATCTTTGATCCTTACTTCATTTGATGCCGAAATTGTCTCTTTTGACTCCATACGTCCCAAATTTGATTTTTTGGCTTTCTCCCCTTTACTAGCTTCTGATCTCTTCTGCTTGCCTGATGGATTTTGATTTCTAGCTTTTTTTTAGAATGTGGACGCTCATCCTTCCCCTACCAGGTCCCCAAGAATCACTCTTCTTGTTCTTCGAGAAAACGTCGTCCTTCCCTCTTGCTCGATCGATTTGGCTTGGTCGATCACGAAGAAATTCCATTGCCTGATTGGTTTGGTCTTCAACTGTATACCCACGAGATGGATTATGAGTTTTTCCATTTGCGCCTAATTCTCCAATTCTAACAGCCATGTCTTCCACCTTATTAAACAAAACTTCATTTAACTTTTTTTGAGCCCTTTCCTGACATGGGTCCAACTCCTCTAAATTTCGACTTAGATCTACCAGGTTACAATCTAAATTGGATTGGGCCCTCACCTCTATGATTGGGTCATACTCATTCACATTGACTGATCCATTTTCCATTAAACCCTCCCTTTCCAAATTTCGAACGGGTAGGTCTTTACTTTTAGCCGGCGATTTCATTTTTCCAAAGTCATCATTCCTTGTTACCTCGTTTATTGGAGCCTTTTCAAAATTCGACTGTTAGCGACTTAATGATTATAGACCTATTAGCTTGATCGGGGTTTTTTTATAAGATTATATCAAAGGTTATGGCAGAAATGATGAAGAAGATAATGGGTAAAATAATTGGTGAAATGCAAGCGGCATTTATAAAGGGAAGATACATCCTAGACGGAGTATTGGTAGCGAATGAAGCGGTGGAGTGCATAAGGAAGTCGAAAAAGAAGGGCTTGATATTCAAAGTGGATTTCGAAAAAGCTTACGACAACGTGGTGTGGCCATTTCTACTTGATACAATGGCATCGATGGGATTTGGAGTAAAATGGTGCAATTGGATCAAAGCTTGCTTGGAATCCGCTACGGTTTCGGTCTTGGTTAATGGATCCCCGACGAAGGAATTCAAAATGGAAAAAGGGCTTAGGCAAGGCGATCCGTTAGCTCCTTTTCTTTTCTTAGTGGTTTTCGAATGCTTGAATGTCTTGATGTTATAAGCCAAAGAAAAAGATTTGTTCGAAGGCTGGAAGGTAGGGAGAGAACAAGTAGAGGTGACACATTTGCAATACGCTGATGATGCGATCTTTTTTGGCAAGTGGAGCATCATGAATTTTAAAAATTTGATGAAGATATTGGAGTGTTTTTTTGTTCTGTCGGGTTTAAAGATTAATATCCGATAAAGCAAGCTTTACGGAGTGGGAGTCGATCTAGAGGAGATCCAAGGTTGGTCGGGAGGATTGGGTTGTGGATACGGGGAATTACCACTCTCCTATCTCGGTCTTCCGGTTGGAAGCAATATGGGAAAAATTGAAAATTGGAAGGAAGCAATATCAAAGGTTCAAAACAAACTTGCAAGTTGGAAGGCTAAATTGATCTCGTATGGAGGTCGACTCACTTTGGTAAAGTCGTTACTCGGTAGTCTTGCTTTGTATTTTTTCTCGCTTTTCAAAGCCCCGAGAGGCGTGATTAGTGAGCTAGAGAGAGTGAGATCACATTTTTTTTGGGGAGGGGGGAAGGGTCCGAATTCAAAAAGAGGGGTGGCGTGGGTAAATTGGGATCGGGTTATGAGAAGTCTTAAGAGGGGGGGGCTAAACGTGGGTAGCTTACAAACATCAAATTGGGGTTTATTGGGAAAATGGTGGTGGAGGTTCGGAGTGGAGAAAAATGCGTTGTGGGTAAAGGTGATCAAAAGTATCTATGGGAGGGAGGGGGGAATCGGTGGTGATGATTTCAACTCGGGGAAGAGGGGTCGGTCGGTGTGGTGTAACATCATTAAGGTAGGCAAAGAACTAGAGAAGATAGGCTTAAATTTCACTTCATCGTTCCGGAAGGAAGTAGGAAAAGGATATGAGACTTGTTTTTGGAAGGATAGATGGATCGGGGAAGAAAAATTAGGGGAGAAATTTAAACTCCTCTTTTTACTCGAAACAAATCAGGAAGGTGCAATAGCCGAGAAGGGAGAGTGTATAGAAGGTAGATGGTGTTGGAAGTGGAGTTGGAGGAGAGAGCCGAGGGGTAGGGAGGCGGGAGAATGGGAGAGGCTAAGGGAGATTTTACAAGGGTGGGAACCGAAACAAGAAGGTCAAGATCAAATAAAATGGGTACATGGAAGGGATGGATATTTTTTGGTACAAGAATTGAAGGAGTTAATCGAGGAGAGATCGGTGGGATTAGGTGAAACAATCGAGGAGACGGAATGGTCAAAAATAGCTCCAAAAAAGGTATGTATTATTGTTTGGAAAGCTAAACAAGGGAGATTACCGTGTCGGGTGGTTCTCGAGAAGATGGGTGTGGATCTTGAGTCTACCCTCTGTCCGAGATGCGGGATAGAACCGGAATCGGTAGACCACACATTGGTGAATTGTATTAAAGCAAAAAAAGTGTGGCAAAAAGTTGCGTGGTGGTGGTTAAACAAGGAGGAAAGGTTCAACACGATACAAGACCTTACGGAGAGGAATTTTCCCACAGCACGTACGGATTCATCACCAAAATTATGGAAGGAAACGGTTCGGTGCTTCCTTTATCTTATTTGGTCTCATCGAAACCAAGTGGTTTTTAAATATGAAAGAACTAAACTAGAGGATAGGTTCCACAAAATGCAACGACGATGCTTCGAAAGGATCACAAGCCGGTTAAAAGATCGGAAGATAAGATGGTCGTAGTTGCTAATCGACCCAAAACAGGCTCTGTCCGGACCGAGCTGAGTTTGTTTCGTGGGGCTGATTGACAACAACCATCTTTGGTTGTGGGCGATCTCGGTAAATACACGTTTGGGTCAAGCTGCGAAGTCAAATTCGTCTCATTATTTGTTGTATTTGGGGTCCCCTTGTTAGTTTCATTTTCTTTTGTTATCGTTAGTTGCTAGTTGGTGTGGGTTTTGTTGGTGCTAGTTTGCCCCTGGCAAGCTGTTTGGTCTGTTGTTTGCTAGGAGGATTTTGGTTTTGTTTGTTGGACGCCTGTATTTTCTTGGTTGAACTTGATTGCCTTTCAAAAAAAAAAATTCCTTGTGTGGTCTGTAGAAGATAGAGGGTTAGTTTCGTAAAATACGAGGGACGAGTTCATATATGAACTTGTATAATTCACATATGAATTATATGTTCATATATGAACCGGTGTAATTTACATATGAACTTTTTTAACTGATTCATATATGAACCTTTGTGATTCATATATGAACTATACGTTCATATATGAATCAGTTAATTAGTTCATATGTGAAACACAAATGTTCATATATGAATCAGTTACTTAGTTCATATGTGAAACACAAATGTTCATATATGAATCTGTTAATTAGTTTGTAACACCCTCAAATCTGGAAATAACAACTTATTAAAATTTTTTAAATACATCAATAAATACTTCGAACTACAAACATAAATTGAGAATTAACCTCAATACTCCCATCATCTTATGCATACAATCTATGAAAAGGACGGGTGTTATTAAACCCAAACAATGGCTATTCCCCAACCTGCGGAAGGCTTCACCGACTACTCACTCTTGTAAGGCTAAGGCTCAACTCTTCATAGCACTGCTAGAACCGGACCCCTGACGGAAACCTGATGCGCATGCCGACAAATAAAAAGGTTAGGCTTAACGCCTAGTGAGCTCAAGAGTTTTGATATAAAGAATACATCTTTAAAAGAAAGGAATTTAGTTTAAAGCAAGATCCTTCGAAATAATTAACTTTAAAATGTAAACGACAGATTTTTCTCATGATATGCTCTTTTAAAGACAATGCTCCCAATACTCACATTTCTTATAAAACGATGCAGTCCAAAACTCACCCAAAACGGGGTCATAGTTCGACACCCCATTTGGGAAAAATGTGAATAAGCATTCATATCCCCAAACATCCAAAACGTGGATAGTAAGTAAAGCCCTCAATTTATAAGAATATGAAACAAAACTTTACTTCTCAAAATACTTCAAACGTAAATGGAGTATAATACGCAACCCATAAATCTTGAGTAAACAATTCCCATAAGTAAAACGACACCGAAACATAAATAATAAAATGACACAATTACATACCCAATTAGCACCTTCCGGTGATGTGCGTGGCAGAACACAAAGTTAAGCCACATAACCATGTTATCGAACCGCACCTCAGATCAAAGACTTTAGAGCACACTAACATAAGTGTCACCTCAAGTCCCCAACACCTTTAGTGCACACCACTTAACGGGAGTCACCTCAAGGACACGGTACCTTTAGTGCCCACTCCGTCGAGCTGCACCTCAAGGTTAACCGAGCTTAGTGCCCATTCGTTTCCTAGTAGAGTTCCAACCTCAAGGTTCTCATTCGACCTTTAGTGTCTACCCACTAGCATTCAAGATAGGAATCTGAACTCCTTACTTGATAACTCAAACATGTAACACCCAAATGACACGAAAAGTACATCATTATACTCAACAACTCCACAACAGTTATTACCCTGGACAAATGTCCTCAAGACTTAATTTAGTCAAAACCGAGCCCAAAGCCCAACAACTTACGTAAACCCCCAAATGAAAACCAGTATAATATTGAAACGTGCTTGACCGATAATAACAATTCCCATACAATGAAATGACTTTAAACGGCGTTTACAAAGACACATACTTCAAAGAAGAGATTAACCCAAAACTCAACATATAATGGGACCAAAGGTTTTCCAAAGGTTTTATGAATGCAAACACACCAAAATGCATATAACATGAAATAGACTTCATTTGTACCAAATTCACCAAGATGCATAAATCATGTTATTACTTACCAAGATGACCAAATCCCACTTATGAGCGTTTTATGAAACTAAAATAGGCCAAGTTTATCAAATATGAAAACTCCTTAAAATACTCACACTTTAACAAATACCAAGTAAAATACATTTTTACTTCAAATTACTCAAAACTTATCAGCAATTAACCATTTCATGTAAAACACTTTAAAATAACCATTTTGACATGTACATCGTTTTCACAAATCAACTTGAACTCACCTTGCTAGATTTAGGCTAAATCTAGATTTCACCCAACGAGCTCTTTTGAAGACCACTTGAATCCTCAAGCCGAAATCCTCCAAAACCTAGATCCGAACATTCCAACCCATAAATATCCATAATCAACCATAAGGAAACATTTTCCAAACATAAAAATACCAAGATCCCAACAAGATCAAAACCCTAATTTCTCTAAAACCATCAGATCCGAGATTTGAGATATCAAACACTAAGAAACCACCAATAGAGCATTTATAACCTTAATACAAGAAAACTTACCCTTGAAGACGATGAGACTTCCGAGAACACCCAATCCAACACTTCAACCCGAGCTCCCAACCATTGAACTTGATGAGGAAGATAAAGATGAAGGTTTTGTGGTTCAAGCTCCCAACTAGCTAGATGATTGAGAATCATGATGTTTGGGGAGAGAAAACCCCTCAAAATGGGTTAGGGTTCGGTCTTTATGAAAGGGAGAGGTTGAGACAGAATAACAATAGAAGAGAATGAGTTTTGAATGAGAAATGAGACTAAAATCCGAATTTAATTCGGTCAGACCCCGCATGCGACAGTGCCTGGCGATAGTGACATTGTCACTATCGCGTGGCACAATCGCGCGGAGTGTACCACGGCTAACACTCTCCCCGCGATAGTGCCCTATGTCACTATCGCGTGGCACAATCGCGCCAAAGGTACCGAGGCTCGAAAAGTCCAAAAACTCGCGATTCACGCATGGGTCGATTTAAGATTCGAAGGCACAACATTTTCCACTCAAAAGATAGGCGAAAGGCGGAGAGATTACCAACGAAAGGAGGAAACTTACTTACGAAAAGCCGGGTGTTACATAGTTCAACTGATTCACATATGAACCTACAGTTAATCAGTTCATATATGAATCAGTTAATTGGTTCATATATGAATCACAAAGGTTTATATACGAATAAGTTAAAAGAGTTCATATGTGAATTACACTTGTTCACATATAGTTTATATGTGAATCATACAGGTTCATATATGAACACGTCCCGTGTATTTGTAAAATTACGAAACTGTCCTTCTATTTTTGGAATAGCCGTAATTTTTGACCAGTCAGAACCGTAATTGTTGACCTACGTAATTTTTTGACCAGTCAAAACCTATCTTGACTAAATGAAAGACTAGAATTACTTCTCTATTTCTCATATATTTAACATTTCTCAAATGATCCTCCCCCTATATATATATAGGGGTGAGTTCAAATGAAAACCCATATTTCATTGTACACATGAGGACAAGTCTGGACGGTCGATAAAAAAAAAATGA
This sequence comes from Arctium minus, assembly GCA_954870635.1. Classification (NCBI taxonomy): domain Eukaryota; kingdom Viridiplantae; phylum Streptophyta; class Magnoliopsida; order Asterales; family Asteraceae; genus Arctium; species Arctium minus. The sequence continues at coordinate 33,899,729 of OX941097.1, read as the reverse complement.
ATAGATCAAAGGTTCAAAAACGCGATGACAATTTTGTAGATAAGTTGAATACTTTGTCCATGGCTTACTGAATATTTAGCGCGTAGGGGTAATTTCGTAAAAATTCATTGACGGTTCAAAAACAAACATAGACCATAATCATAATGCATAGACTGCAAAATACTACTTCTTCAGAAATTCTCTCTCACTAAAACCGCTATTATTCACGAAAATTCTGTCACTAACTCTCAATTAATTCTCTCACTAAAACCTCCATTGTTGAAGATCATTCACGAAGAACTTTTACTGAAAAAAGGAAGAAATATGACTGATTCAAGTGAAGAACAGCGAGATAACTTTACGATTGCACAGGTTTTTGCAAGAGGTAACTTCTAAAATCTAAAAATCTGTATATTCTGAATAGTTAGAGTTTGGATTCATTATTTATTGATTAACAATTAGTAGATAAAGTTGAAAGAGAAGCAATAATAAAAATAAAATCTCATTCGAAAACCCTAAAACGGAAAAAATGAAGAACACAATATATTTTACTAATTTTACTAGTAAAATAGCCATCTGTTTATGAGATTTTGTTTATATGAAGATACATTATTAGATATTGTTACATTTCATGAATAAATGCTTGAAATGAAGAGTTATTATCTGAAAAAATGATTATTAGAAACGTTATTCGATAAGTTTTACTAAAAACAAGAAATATTTGGTTAGATCTTGTAACAAACTGAATAAAGGTATATATTCAGTAGGAATATCACTTATTCGGTAGGAATATCACTTACAAACCAGAAATATTTGTTAGATCTGTTTTATTCACATTGAATAAAAAATATGAAATGTGATTGTTTATGGCTGTTAAAAAAATTGGTCTCATGTTTTGGAGGTGTTATATTCACACTGAATATGTAGCTTTATTCAGTTTGAATAAAGGTATATATTCGGTAGGAATATCACTTTACAAATTTGAACTAAATGTTTTATTCATAGTGAATAAAACAGATTAAATGTGATTGTTTATGGCTGCTAAAAAAATTGGTCTCATGTTCTGGAGGTGTTATATTCACACTGAATATGTAGCTTTATTCAGTTTGAATAAAGGTATATATTCGGTAGGAATATCACTTCAAAATTTTGAACTAAACGTGTTATTCACATTGAATACAAAAGATGAAATGTGATTGTTATTGGCTGCTAAAAAATTGGTCTCATGCTCTAGAGGTGTTATGTTCACACTGAATATGTAGCTCTATTCAGTTTGAATAAAGGTGAAAGTCCAAGATCTCTAAATCTTTAGAGAGAGAAAGTAGGAGCACCAAATGTAATAAGATATATTCAAAGTAAGTGTCAAAGTTACAAGAACAAAGGTCTAAGGGGACTTAAATACCCCTAGCCTTAACAATACAAATTACACCATTAAGAACAGTCTAGGCTAGAAAATAAATACAATGATTACTACAAAATTAGACTTAACAATTTCCCCCTTAGTAATCATTGACGCTCCTCTCTTTGACGAAGTCGATTCAGACCAATTAAAACTTCTAAGCGTCGCAGAGTGGAGCGGAAATTCAATCTCTCTTGAATTGTATTTAATGTCTTCTGGAGAAGTCGAATTTCATCATTATCAACCAGAAATGCATTACCTCTTGTTTCCAAAAATCTTCTTTTAGCCTCCTTCAGATGTTGCTCCAACTGAAGCTTAATCACCTTTAAAGTTCCATCAGAGTAATGAACAATTTCTTCAAATCTGAGAAAGCATTTTTCATTTGAGCCATTCTTGTACACAACTCCATATGGATCTTCAACTATGGTGAGAAGGGGATAAGACTCTAAGTTTGGCAAGCTTCGGTTGGCCCTTTGAAGATTAACAACCGGCTGAAAACTTTCAATGGCGATCTGGAAATCAAAAACTCGGAAGAATCGGATTTGCCGTCGAATGAATCTTTTGATGACGAACAAAGCTTGTGAAACATCCTGTGATCTATGATAGAGATTCCTGAAATGGTCATATAAGAACTCAATGTCATCTATAGAAAGATCAGTGAAGTCTGCCTCTGAGAATTTATACCGCCTGTCGTCTCTTCTTTCAACTTCAAAATTAGGATACCAGATATTCACAAACTTGTTGATTGTGACACTGATGACTCGAACAATCAAGTGTGGAGAAGAAACGGTATTATTCCTTTTGCGCTGTCACTTAATGAACATTAAGTATTCATATTGATAGGCATTTGACTCTTTCTCTACTCCAAGAATTGCATAGATGTTAATTGGCCTTCTTCTAGAAACAAAGATGTTACTCTGAGTGTCTTCTAGAAAAGATGATCTTAGTCTTGAAGCCATGTACCTCTGTTGCAAACTCCTCTGTCTCTGTTGTCTAGATAAAGCTGGTCCTTCTTCTAGAATAGACGGTGGAATCACATAATCAGAAGGTGGAACAACAACTTGTGCTCTTGACGACTGACCAACTTCAAATGAACTTGAAGGAATAGTGGTAGTCGGAGCTAAACTAGTAGTAGGAGTTGATGTAGCTTTAGCAGTTTCAGGAACCTCACCATGAGCAGGAAGATCACTGTATAACAATTCTGCCTCTTCTTCATCTTTTGCATCCATGAACACTGAATCATCTTCTGTATCAAAAATGATAATGATGTCATCACAGTCTTCTATCTTCACTTTACATACTTTTTCATACTTAGAATCATCATCATCATCTGAATTAATTTCAATAATGTTCGAAAAGAAAAACTTCATATCAGATACAATTTCAGCATTAGCAACTACAACTGGATTAGAAACAATGTCTAGATCTTCATAAACCACAATCTGCCAGTTTTTCTCTTTGTTCTGTTCAAAAATTTTGACAAAGTCAGACATTGAAGAAGAATCAACCCTCTCAATCAACAAATTCACCAAGTCATTAACGTTGCAATCATCAACATTTTCAGCACTCTGTTCAGATCCACCAACCGCTTCTTCTTGAGTTTGATTAGCTCTCACTGAAGAAGTTCCTTCCATTCTTGGTCTCTTAGCCATCTCCCCCTCATGTCCTTGATGATCGGGATCATCTTGGTCATGTCGGCGCTTAAGAGACGGACCAACCTCTGTTCTGAAAATTGTTGAAGATTATCAAACCAGTTAGCAAAATCAAAAAAAGATTGAGTCATGAAAGACCTTAAATCTGCAAAAAAAACTAGTTCGAACTTCTGATCTGAAAGAATGGAATTCATCAGATAACGCTGTAATCCTGTCAGAATCAGATGAAGGCGCTTGAAGCGGTGAAGGTTGGAAATTTCTCAGAAGAGAAAGCAGATCCTGATCTTGATGTTCCGGCGGAGACATGAAAAGAAGACGTGCATACAACAAATCAGTTAATTCAGAAATAGGCAGATCATGCAAAGAAGACCTAGAAGTTGTAGCAGAAGGAATTGATGTGAAGAGTCCAGCAGACACAGTGAATACGGGAGGAGTCGGTAGAGAAACTATTGGTGAAGCTGTAGAAACTGGGGCAGACGAAGAATCTCTGAAAATAACGCCAGTAGGTTTTCTGAAGGGAATTTCTGAAGGAATGAGAGACGGATCAATCTCAAGCATCTTGCCTTTGAAGAATGACTTCAACTTCTGAATTTGTGCTTCCTTTTCTGCATCCATTCTCTCTGATAATTGACGAATGACATCGTTCAAAGTAGAGAATTTGTCGGAAGAAACCCGAGCTTGATCAGAAGAAAGCTCTACAGCTGAAACTGTTGTAGACTGAATAGCCGCAAGCGAAGTTGCTGGAGCTTGACTTTGTACCGAAGCTGAAGCTTGATCAAATGTTGTATCCAATTCATCTACTTGAAGACGAGCAACAGAAGGATTAACAGGAACAAAATCATCTTCAGAAACAACTTCTGTTGAAACACCAACTTCTGGTTCTTCGGAATGTCTTGCATAGACACGAAGACTTGGTTGATCAGCATCATCACCATCATCACCCTCAGAATCATCATCATTCACACCTTCATCTCTAACAAAATCATCACCAATATCGACATCTCTATCACCATCATCATCAGAAGCATCAACAGCAGCATCAGAAGTGTCAAACATATCATTGACAAAAACAGCAGGTTTAGATTGAATAAAAGCATGTACATCATCAATATGTTGAGTATCAATTGCTGCTTGAACCTCTTGATCAACAATATTTACTTCAACTTCTTGTTCATCAGCAGTTTCTACTTCAACCTCTTTGTCAGCAACAACTACATCAACTTCAACCTCTTGAGTAGCAGCAACTTGTGTGTCATGAGATGGCTCATCTTGTGCAGCCTCCATAAATTCATTCTCCATGCAATACTCTATGACTCTATCATCAGTCATGTCAGCGTAATTTGCAATTAAAGCATATGGGATAGTCATTGAGTAGTTGAACGACTGCTTCTGTTTCTGAATGTAAAGCATCTCTGTGTCTGGAACCTGTGGCCAAGATAATCTGCGTGGAATCGCTGGATTGCTTCTCAGCACACTTCGAATAATCATCTTCAAGAATCTGATTAATGGAATAAACTTGCGCTTCTTGTTTGTAAGTTTGTCATTCACCACCTCCGAGAGTTCGGTCCAGAAAACGAAAGTGTAGTCGACATGCAAATCATAGATGATTGCATGGAACAATCGGAGATAGAGTAGACTGGCGCTGTCCGTTCCAGAATGTTTGAATGTAAGGCACCTGATAATAACCGAGAAAAGAGCATACAAAACTAGAGGAAGATTAGACATATCAAAATCACGAACTCTGTTAAAAGTACCAACATAGCCGAGATTATGAATTCCTTCAAACACTTCCTCTTCAGACGGAAAACTGTCATAAGATGTTCGGCCCGATCTGGAGTTGGTCAGGTAGCTCCAGTATCAGTCGAAGACGCTTGTATGAAAGAAAGGAATCATACTGATCAATTTGTAGATCAAAGCGGTGAGGACGAGCCAGCTCATTCTTGGTAATAGTGTGCCAGGCCTGCTGAATGTATACCTCTGGGACTTCAGCGCAAGATGTAAGATCCTGTGCTAATGGATGACCTCTGAGAATAGCACGAATGACTGGATGAATTTTGATTCTGTCAAAATCCACATAGTAGTTGTTCAGTTTGTAAGGTAGGATGTACATCAATGATGGAAAGACGTCGTTCGGAGTGCGACGTGAAGCAGACAGATTCACCCCGACAGAAGGAACAAATGGCATCGGCGTATAATGGGATGCTTGATCAGACGGATCCTCGAGAATGACATTATCGTCTTGAATCATGGGATCAGTATGGGTATGAGAAGACATTTGAAGACCTGATAGACAAAAACGAAGAAAAATTAATCAAAGTACGAAAACTGAAAAATTGAAAAATTTTCTAAGTCTGGTTTGCGCATCTAGTTAGACATGCAAAGGGAGGTTTGCGCATTGAACGTGATACGCAAAGGACAGGTTGCGCATCAGGCATGATACGCAAACTGAAGTTTGCATATTCAGTTCATTACGCAAACTAAGTTTTGCGTGTTGAACTTGATTCGAAAATGAGACCTGCAAAATTTTCCAACACTAAAAAACAAGGTTTGCGGGACACTAAGGTTACGCAAAGTACACTTTGCGTATCCAACAGGTTATGCAAAGTAGACTTTGCGTATCCAAATTGTTACGCAAACTAAACTTAAAGCAAACAAACTAAAACAACAAGGTTTGCTTAACTAGAAGGTTACGCAAAGTACACTTTGCGTGTCCAACAGGCTACGCAAAGTAGACTTTGCGTATCCTAAGAGTTACGCAAACTTAACCAAACAAACACTCAAAAACACTGAGGTTTGCGTATCAAGTGTGATACGCAAAGTACACTTTGCGTGTCCAACGGGATACGCAAACTACACTTTGCGTACCAACCACTTGATACGAAAACCCTAGGTTTTCGGGAGTTCTAAAAGAAAAACATAAAAACCCAAAATTAAACCTATTAAATGCAAAAATAGAGGGTAAGAAATCATACCTGAGGTTCGAAATTACGAACTAAAAGAAACCCAATACTCGATTTAAGCAACAAACAACAAAATCACAATCTGAGAATATGAACAGTATGAAAAAGTCGAGTATCAGTTTATGAAAAGATCAAATCGAAGTTAATCACAATAAAACCTATCTCAAAATCAATAAACGAAAGCAATGGAAATCGAAAACATACCTTGATGTCAAGAAGCAAAATCTGAAAGAAATCAGATTGGAAAACTTGCACACAGAGTGCGACAGAGAGAATGGGATACCGAAAGTCAGGAAGAATGAACAACAAGAGGGAAAAAGAAAAATGAAATAGAAAACACTATTTAAACCAAGAAAACTAAAACTAAACTAAAATTAAAACTATAAAAAAAATACCAAATAAAATAAAAAAAATACTCTAAAAAATAATACCTGAATACCTTTTACTCCCCCTACACAAATGGACAAAAATTTATCTGTTAGTATAGCAAATGTGTAGAAATATCTGAAATTCTTACCTGTTGAACTTCTAATCAGCACAATTATTTTTACTTACTCCCCCTCAAACAAAGAACAGGTCAGATATACTTTGCATATTGAATCTCCCCCTTGAAAAATGCACAGTCCATTAACATGGATATACAAATCATATAAACATCAGTGTAAAGAGAAAATAATACTGAATATAAAATTTGAAACAACTGAACATATAAAATTTTAAACACTAAAGAAATTAAAGTCTACTCAGTAATATTTCACAGGTTTATCAATCAGTTGAAATCAAACATATGTTGTTGGATACAAGAACATGTTGTATTGCATATCAAGTTAAGACATGTTCAGTTTCAAAAACTTCCAGCTATCTATTCAGTGTGCTCGCATGTGAACTTCGATTAGCTTCAATAAAAATGCAATTCTAAAAATATTATAGAAAACTTTGCATGTACTAACACTAAGCCATCAAAAATTAAGATTTTCACAAATTTACAGGTTTATCGCAACTCAAACATATCACCAAGTATCATGAGATGTGTGCTCATTGGCATCTTTTTAGCAGTGTGCACATTGGCATCTTCACATGAGTATGCTCTTTGGCATCTTTTAAGCGATGTGCACTTTGGCATCTTTTAATCAAAGAGTTCATTAAGTAAAGAACATGCCGTAAACGTAACTTTCTATCTGACCCTATTGCAGGATTTGGGTCAGCCGCTCCCAGACCAGTTGGCCTTAGGGGACTAGGTGTCAAGCACCCCTTGGAACTTACTTTCCCGGATCAGAAAGGCTACATCGACATATCCTAAACCCATCTGGATCCTCAGAATTTAGGTGTCAAGCACCCCTTTTAAGAATTTATTATTCATCTCAATCACTCAGATCTACGTCTAAATGCTTAGCCCATATTTTCATTCCGATCTATAATTCTGATCATTTACGTAGTTTAAGCAAAGTAAACTATAAAAATTCCGACTCACATATCTTTAAAGCAGTATCAAAAGCTACAAACATGTTGCTGACTTTTCGACTTTTGTAAGACTTGAAAGTTGAACATATAAAACTTTAATATAAACAAAGAACTTGTAAAAGATCCTAGACATACATTTTATTCAAAAGAAAGAAAATCTGTAAAATTTTACTTTATAGAGTAAAATTTGTAAAGATTTAAACTTTTAAATTCAACATGCCTAATTTTGAAAGCAAAAAATTGAAACGTTTTTCATCTAAGGCTTTTGTAAAGATATCAGCAAGTTGATATTCAGTTGGTACAAAATATAATTCAATAGTACCTTTTTCCACATGATGCTTTATGAAATGGTACCGCATATCTATGTGTTTGGTCTTTGTGTGCTGGACCGGATTGACTGATATAGCAATTGCAGACATGCTGTCATAATATATTGGCACTGTTTTGTACAGCATCCCGTAATCCCGAAGGTGTGTCTTCATCCACAGGACTTGAGCGCAACAACTAGCTGCGGCGACGTACTCTGCCTCTACAGTTGATATAGAAACACAATTCTGCTTCTTCGACGCCCAGCTTATCAGTCTGTCTCCCAAGAAGTGAAGATGTCCGGAGGTACTCTTCCGGTCCAATTGATTACCACCAAAATCTGAATCTGAATAAGCAATCAACTTATAGTCAGAACTTTTAGGATACCATAAACCTAAATAAGGAGTTCCTTTAATATATCTAAAAATACGCTTGACTGCTAATAGATGAGATTCTTTCGGTTTGGCTTGGAATCTAGCACATAGGCACATGGAGAACATTATATCCGGGCGACTTGCAGTGAGATATATTCAGTGATCCGATCATTCCTCGATATGTATTTTGATTCACAGCTTATCCATCTGGATCAAGTCCGATTTTGGCACCATGAGCCATCAGCATACCGATTAAAGTAGATTTGTCCATCTTGAATTTCTTCAAGATGTCAAATACATACTTTGACTGGTTGATGAAGATTCCATCTGGAAGCTGCTTCACTTGTAAGCCGAGGAAGAAATTGATTTCTCCGATCATGCTCATCTGAAACCTAGAAGTCATTAGATCAAAAAACCAAGTACATAACAATTTGTTAGTCGCACCAAAGATAATATCATCTACGTATATTTGAACTAAGCAGATATCCAAGTTTGATCTATAAATGAAAATAGTGGTATCTATGGATCCTTTGGTGAAGCCGGATTTGATTAAGAAGGCTGACAACTCGTCATACCACGCCCGTGGAGCTTGTTTCAAACCATACAAAGCTTTATCGAGAAAATATACATAATCAATACGATCTTTGTCAACAAATCCCTCTGGCTGAGATACATAGACTTCTTCTTTCAATTTGCCATTGAGAAATGCTGTCTTGACATCCATTTGATATACGGTGAAGTTGCGATAAGCAGCGAAGGCAAGAAACATCCGAATAGCTTCCAATCTGGCGACAGGTGCAAATGTTTCATCGTAGTCAATACCTTCTTCTTGTCGATATCCTTTGGTTACCAATCTTGCTTTCTTACGCACAACTATACCATCTTTATCCTTTTTATTCTTGAATATCCACTTCGTGCCAATTATGCCTTTTCCTTTCGGCCTTGGTACAAGTCTCCAAACTTTAAGTGCGTCAAATTGATTGAGCTCCTCTTGCATAGCTATAATACAATCTGGATCCTCCAACGCTTCAGAAACTTTTGTTGGTTCAATCTTGCTTAAGAAGCAAGTGAAAAGACATTTGTTGGAAGTAGCCGTCCTGGAACGTGTAGATACACTGGCTTGAGGATCTCCAATAATTTGATGAATTGGATGAGATCTTGTCCATTTTGTGGTGTGAGGGAGAGGATCAATAATGTCTTGTACCACTTCTAATTGTTGAGAGGGAAGTTCAGGAGCTTCTAATTCACTTGAAGAGATAGAAGCAGTTTCAACTGGAGGAAGAGGTAGCTCAACAACTTCTGTACCAGATTCTGGAAGATTAGGTTGAATATCAATAGTTTGTTCTTCTTCCTAAACTGATTCCTCTTGAACATGTTGTTCTTGTACATATTCTTCTTGAACAAATTGATCTTGAACATTTTCTTGTTCAGGTTCTGGTTGAGTAGATTGTTCAGATTCATGATGTTCAGAAACATTATTTGGAATAACAGGTGGAACTAGAATAGAATCAGAGTTAGAGAAAGTTGCAGCGGAATTAGAAGTAGATGCATTCTCAGTTTCCTGATTCAAAACATTAGACACATTATCAGCATTTGATTTGGGAACATCATTATAAAAATTCTCAAACAGATAATCAAGATCGGAAAAAATAAGTGAGGGAGTAGAAGAATCCTAATTAATCGGTGGAAGAATAGGTTCTGAATTGAATTGTTCAGAAACTGAATTGTCAGTAAAAGCGGGTTCTGAGCCGGAGTGACTAGAAACCAAATCAGCAGCTTCGTCAAATTTTACATTTACACTCTCTATAACCTTTCTTGCTGAGATCAGAAAGACTCTGTAAGCTGCAGAATTAGAAGAATAGCCCAGAAATACACCCTCATCTGCCTTTGGACTAAACTTGTTGAGATTATCTCTGTCATTCAGAACATAGCATTTACACACGAATGAATTGAAATACTTGACGTTCGGTTTGATACCGTTCATAAGTTCATACGGTGTTTTGTTGAATCGACGATGCAAAATTGATCGGTTCTGAGTATGACAGGCAGTTGATACGGCTTCAGCCCAATGAGACAAAGGAAGCCCTGAATAAGCAAGCATTGATCTGGCGGCCTCAACAAGGGTTCTGTTTCTTCTTTCAACAACCCCATTCTATTGCGGAGTACGGGCAGCATAAAATTGTTGTTGTATACCTTGAGAATCATAGAAAGCCTAGAGAGTATTGTTCTTGAATTCAGTACCATTATCTGATCTTACCAATTTGACTTGCTTTTGCTTATTTGTCTGGATTGTCTTGATGAGAGTGATGAGAACTTTAGGAGTCTCGTCTTTTGACTTGAGAAATTTTACCCATGTATACCTTGAGTAGTCATCAACAATCACCAAAACATATCTCTTCTTACCTATACTCTTTGTCTTCATCGGACTGCATAAATCAACATGCAGTATGTCAAGAATAGCCGAAGTGCATGGTCCAGGCTTTGGCTTATGAGATGCTTTCTTCATCTTTCCTTTCTCACAATCCTGGCAGAGATGGTCTTTCTGGAAACGAAGAACTGGAAGACCTCTCACTGAATCATGCTTGACAAGGCGACCCATATACTTAAAGTTGAGGTGAGCTAAACGTCTGTGCCAAATCCAACTTTCTTGAATAGAAGCTTTAGAAAGCAAGCATATATCTGAAGGGATTTTGATCTTAGAAAGGTCAATGGTATAAAAATTTGAGCGTCATTTTACCACCAGAAGATCCTTGACACTATCGTTCTTCACTGCAACTCTTTTGGATTTGAAGCTGACTTCAAACTCTTTGTCACAGAATTGCCCGATGCTAAATAAGTTGTGACTTTGGCCTTCGACGTAGCTTACTCTTTTGACAGTTATATTACCTTGAACAAGATCACCATAACCAAGAATTGGAGCAGTCTCACAGTTTCCAAACTTAACACGACCGCAACATTTTTCTTTAAAATTGGACAATAATGATTTGTTACCAGTCATGTGTTTGGAGCACCCCGAATCCAGATACCATAAATGACTAGGCTGCACATACAGAAACTACACATATTTAGGTACCCATATGCTTATGGGTCCCTTCTTGTTAGATTTGTGTCTTTTACTTTTTGAAAAATTATTCTTATTATTCTCATGAAAGCAATCATCAAAAGAGGAATAAACATAATCATCAGAATCAGAACTAGAAGAAGATGAAACATGCTTTGCAATGTGAATCATTTGCGGAATTGAATATTTTGTATTTTTATTACAAAAAGCAAAAGTATCATTGTCACAAAGATTCACTACACAAGTATCTTCTAACAATTCTGAATCTATAGATTTCTGCTTTATCCTCCATATCAGCTTTTGTGATCTCTTCACAGTCCGATCTGAAACAGAAGAATCAGAAGAATTAGAATTTTCAGACAAGACACTATCCTGTTTCCTTGACTTCTTTGACCTTCTTCTTTTACGCTTCTTTTTATAATATTCAACATTTAGCGTTAAAGAATCATCAATAATTAAATCAGAAGAAGAAACTTTATCTAAGAAATCAGCCTGAGCATTCGACATTGAAGAACTAGCCTCGGAGTGAGAATTTTCAAAAATCACCAAGTCAGGAGGAGGTTTGCGCATCCCATTGGTTGCGCAAACTGAACTTTGCGCATTCAACTGCTTGCGCAAAGTGTCGGTTTGCGTAACTAACTGGTTGCGCAAATGCACATTATTTTTAGAAACTTGGGTATTTTCTTTAGAATCTTTAGAAAATCCAGAAGAAATTTTGTCTTCAATACTTGTTTTCATTATAAAAAGAAATAATTCGTTTTCTAAATCAGATTGAAAACTTTGTTCTTCCAATTTATCTTCAAGATCAACTATCTTACTGTAGATCCCAGTACAGTGCAATTAGCAACAAATAATATCAAAGATGAACAATTATATGGCCACAACTACTAGTCATATGATTAATATGAAATCAAAGGGTTATAGGTTTACAGAAAGAATTTCTGATCTGAGAGAGTAAACCTATAGACTAGTGTTATGAAAAAAATGAGACTCAAACTTAACAAATGAAACTAAAACAACCTTTATATACTCAGGCTTTACAAAGATGGGCTTATGGGCTTTTAGGCCCAACAAGCTATTAAACTATCAAAGAATTACAAAATATACCCTGAACTTCTATTTAACATATAAATTGCCCTAACAATCTCCCCCTTTAAATAGAAGTTGATAGTCGCGCCAGTTTGGAACATAAATTTTCCGAAAACCAAAGCTGATCTCGAAATATCGAATTTGAGTCTTGTACTCCAGTCGCTCTTCAATTACACCCAGAGCTTCAAGTACAAGTAGTTTGTATTTAGGATCCAAAGACTGAATCCCCTTTTCATCTTGGTCAAGTGCATGCTTCAACTTGTCTTTCAGCAACATTAACGTACCGTCACAGAATCTGGCAATCTGATTAAAACGAATGAACCGCATAATACCTTTGTTATTTACATAAGTCATGCCAAACTCTGGAAGCTTTATCACAGTAAATGCAGGTACACTCTGGGCATCAGACGGAATCTTCAGATCAGGCTTCAGCAGATTAATCTTTGGATGGTCGCTTTCTAACCCAATCTGAAAGTCTTCCACCGAGGCAAGTTTCATCGCACACTTCATATATCTCTTTACGGTCTCGAGTGCATGAATGACTTCCCCGGGTCTGATGGTTTTGGTCTTTAAGTCTCGAAGAATGAACAACAGATCTTGTGGTTCAAGACATGGAAAGTCATCTTCAGAAAAACAATACTTCTGACCATCTTCTCTCGTTACCATGAAGTCTGAATACTTTACTTTCATGAAAAAGGCAGATTGAATCCAGTCAACTGATGTAATCCTGAGCTTTGTCTTGGAGTGCTTGCCTTGAAACTTCTTATACACGAATACAAGCTCACGCTGCTTTTCCTTGTTTTTCACAGACTGTAGACCGTGAAGCACAACTTCATCATATGAACGAATCCAGTGGGCAAAGATCTTCTTTTGGCTTTCTTCCAGAAATGGCACTTTTATTCTGACTCTTTCCCACTTGGATGGACGAACTGGTGGAGTACTTTCTGTTTCCCTAACTGGTGAAGCAGGAGGAGATCTGACCGGAATATCTGTATCTGGAAGATCAGGGTGATCAACAGGATAAATCAACAATGGTACCGCGACAGAAGTCTGATCATCTGGATGAAGAATCTCGTCTATTTCAGCTTGCATAACTACCAGAGCTCTTTCAATGTTTGCACATTCTTCTGTCGGGTCAGAAACTTCATAAGGATCAAGAATTAACGCCCAATCTTTAGAAACTATCGGAGAACCTTCCTAAAATTCCTCAGGCTTTTCAACCCTTGGAATATCATACAACACCAAATCCATACACTGTTCCCGTGTCTGTCCCTGCCCTTCTGTTCTGGTACCAGAACCTGAACCCTGTTTCATTCCCACTTGAACTATTTCCACAGACTATGTCTCCGGATCTGTTAGGCGTTAGCGCTTCTCCCCCTCATGGTGATCAGGATCATCCTGATCATCATGCCGGCGCTTGAGCCTGTGTGCCTGACCTCGGCAGGTGTCTTCCACTACTGATAGGCGTTCAGTCAATACAACTACGGTTTGCTGTAGAGACTGAAGCATGGCTTGTTGGAGATGGAAGGCTTCTGGAGATATGATGGGTTGGGGGTGGGGAAGGTGTGGATGCTTGAGCACGTAGAAGCGATAGAAGATCGACATCCTGGGAGGGTTCTGTTTGAGATTGGGCAAGAAGTTTGGCAAGAAGAATGGATTTAAGGTCCTCGATTGACATATCAGTAGCTGGAATGGAAGGTGGTGGTGTAGGAGGTAGTGGTTCAGGCTCAGTAGCTGGACCTTTGCCTTTGATCATACGCTTCAGTGCGTCTACCTCCTCCCTCATCATGGTTTGGACAGCCTTTAGGGCGCCGTCCATATATTCCCTTGAGACGAACTCAGTTGGGGTAACTCCTGGGTCACTTAGACTTCCAGTTGTAGCTACGACTGTAGAAGTCGTTCCGCCTACGTTCACAGCTGGCGTGATGATAGCTGTGGTAGGACTTCCACCCAATCCTTGTAAACCAACCGAAGTTGGAATTACTATGGATGTTCCGGCTGGGCAACGAAGGCCTTCAACAGTAGCCGAGAATGGGACTCGTGTCCTAGGAATAGGAGAAATTATATCAAACGGCTCTAGACTTCGTGCACCAAAAGAAGTCGAGAACGGGGGCAGCTGTTCTCTTGTTTCAATACCGGAACTCTCCAAGTGAGAGACCGGTAGCTTTTGTGCTATATCCCCGTGTGAAGATGAAACCACCATCTGTTGAGAGATGGCGGAGTGGTTGGGTGGGGTGTGCAATTGCGCTGCTAGGTCCACGACGGCTTCTTCAATACCCTGTCTCAACACATGAGACTGGGTAGCAGATGTGGCTACCTGGCTAGATGTGGCTACCTGGCTAGATGTGGCTAGGGGGTACAACCAATGATGGTTGCCCCATCTCTCGTGTACGCTCATGATGCATCTTGGTCCTCCTTTCCTTCTCTCTAATAACCTATAAATTTTCAACTGAAACTCCCTCCGCTCTCCTTGTTTCTCCAGGTGAGGGCTGATTATCGTCACCATCGGAGTCAAAAGAGTCTTCATTTGATTCCGATACGTTGGTGGCTGGTTCCGACTGACTGCCGGATTGATCTGCTGCCTCCTCAGAGTCGATGGCAGCTTCCGACTGAGAGTCGGATGTACCTGTTTCCTCCACATACTCGGTTGCAGTTTTAGCAGATGTTTCCTCTTCCGATGCATTGGCAGAAGAGGACTGAACGTTGGCGGATTCAGTAGCTGTTTCCTCTTCTACCATCGGAGATGTCTCCCGTGGCGAGGTAGGTGATCGCCATGAAGTACTGGATTGTGTCGATCCAACGGCACTGCCCTCTCCAGTTCCCCTCACAACAATTTCTCTCGTCACACCCGGTCCGGAAGCCCCAGCTATCCGGACTCTACCACCTCTCGTACGGGGACGCGGATCCTCACGCCTCTCAGGTCGTGCTCCCTGGGCAGGTCCTACCGGTTCTGGTTGGACCATAGGAGCTGGAAGATTGTGTGTGTGCCTATACACTATAACACTCAGTGCCGAAGGACGAGCATAGGCCAGCAACCTGACTGGGATTTTTCGGGCGACGATACCTTCTGGATCTGGGCGTGCTGGTATCTTGCGAGTTGGGTGATGCGGACCAGAAGGGTGCGTGGAACGGCTAGGTATCTCGGGATACAGATTCATGTAGCTTCTAATGATCAGCTGGAGAAACCTCATATAAGGTATGAAGTGTTGTCTCTTTGTCGCATTCGAGCGAACTTTCTGAACAAGGTCGCACCACAGGAAATCGGCGAAATCCGCGTGGCGGTGGAATGCCACTGAGTGGAATAGGCGGAGAATGTGAATACTCGTCTGGTCGATGCCTTTCGTGATAGCCGAAAGGCATCGATTGAGGTAAGTAAACATGGTGTACCAGATAGTGGAAAGGTACTTACGGTTGAACCCTGATGGAAGACGTAGATCTGCGCCGTATCCTAGGGACACGATGTCAGCACATAGAGTAGCGTCTGATACTAGCGGGTCAAAGCTATTTCGCCCCTGGACTAAACAGGCGGTTGGTAGATGAAGAAATTATCGGAAAAGATCACAAGTGAGGAGCACAGGTGTGTGATCAATTCGACCTTCCAGATGGAATTCACCGTCGGCCTCCAAGGCATGTAGAGATTTCCAGAACTGTTGTAAGTATAATAGCGGCACATCCGCTGTCTCCGTTAGAGCATATGATAGAGGATGCCCACTGAGGATCTCGATGATGACCTGATATTGAATAGCAGGTTGGGTTACATCGAGATGATAGTTGTTGGGTGTGAGCTGAATGAATTGATCCTCGGGAATCAGTTCGGCATCGGCGATTGGTGGTGGGTTTTGCGCCATTATTCCTGTTAAGAATTAATTGGTTAGTAGTCAGGTATTTTGAAACCAAGATAGGTTCGGAGTTAGAAGATCAATGGTTTAAACCATAACCATATCAAACTCCGAAGCATAGAGTAAATCGAACCCTAATCCGTGAACCAGGGTTAGTCACTCAAACATTTAAGATTCAGAAACCCAACTCTCACTTTCTCAAAGAAATCAACACACAAAGATAGGTTTATGTAGATAAATTTACTCTTAAGCACATGCTGGAACTGATCAACCACCAACCAACACTATGCATATCAGATGACCAAAAGGACCGAGAGGGTGTTTCGACCGGTAAAGGTATTCGACCGGTAAAGGTCTTAGACCGGTTAGGGTCTTCGACCGGGATAGAGATATTTGACCGGTATGACCAAAGGACCGATATAAATCACTCGACCGATGTAAAGGGTCGACCGGTATGGATTTGACCGATATAGAAAGGACCGGAAGAAAGTAAAGACCGGTATTATATGACTTATTCGACCGGAAAGGTCGTTTGACCGATAGAGGTTATTTGACCGGTATGATATTAGACCGGTTAGGTATTCGACCGAGGTATTCGACCGGTATAAAACTTTGAACGGTATTAACATTCGATCGGTATTATGATTGACTAGAATAATAAATTGACCGGTATAATAAATCGACCGGTATTTAACCTAATCGACCGATATCACCCGGTCGACCGGTGATAAAGAACTCAGATGAACACCAGACCCAGACTAACATTGATCGATTTCGAAACGAAAGACCATTAACCCTAAATCAAACAACCGAGATGTAATCTATATGAATGAAACGCCGACCGAAACCCCGAACGACCGAAGTCGAAGGGTCGCGGCGGATAGGCGATGGGTCGACCGAAATTGACAGCGGTGGCTATCGACCGGAGATAGCTTCGACCGGGATCGAGGGAATCAATCGAACGGATTCGATGTAGATCTAGAACGACAGAGAGATCTGAATAGCGAGGGAGATAATTGAGAGGAACATACCTGTTGATCGATCGAAATCGAGAGAGAGATGAGAGAAAGGGAGTGTGTGTCGGTCGCGAGGGAAGTCAGAGAGAGAGTTCAAGAGCAGAGATATGGAAGGAGTGAAAGTGATCAGCGACCGGGGTTTTAAAACCCCATGGCGCGGTTTAAATCATCCCGGGTCGGGCCAGAGTTGGATTGGACCGCGAGTCGTGGGCCGGTTCCTGATTTGGGCCGGTCCAAAACAAAAAACTAAGAAATAAAAATAAAAACAAAAACAAAACTATTATTTTTGTAATTTTCTTTTTATATAAAAAATAATTGAAAATGAAAAATAAAAAAAAATTGTATTTTTTTTATAAACAAAACATTAAGGCAAGAATAAAAATAAAGTTAATCCTAAAAAAATGAAGAAAAACAACGAGAAGGCATAAGCAACTGAGAACCGAGGAAAAAAAATCTAAGGAAAAATAAACCTAAGAAAAAAAATAAAACCTAGGGAATAGGAAAGGCTCCCTCTCGAATATGGAATTACTCACTGGAATTTGCTCCCCCTCGATGATTACCGCGAGGAATTCGAAACACAGGAAACACTTACCTGCTCCCCCTCGGATGGAGGACTAGAGAATCTTACCAAACATCGTACGATCGTGCTCCCCCTGAACACATGAACATCTTCTAAAGATCACCACAAACGACTCATGCTTTCAGATAAGAACTGGAAAAACTGCAAAAAAAATAAATACACCACGAAGAAAGGAAAAACATACGAGAGAAAAAAAAACTCGAAACAAACGAAATCTACTTTATTGATACAGAAGTTTGAAATTGACACTGAACTTAACGAGTAAAATGCAATAACCAAGGAGTGTGGATCGGAGCAACCAGAGACAAGTCACTGGAACATTAGACACAATCATTCGTTATTGAACGAAACTCGTTGAGGGCTGTGAAAGGATCAAACTTTCAGATTTAGCATACCTAGCTTGGACACAAGATAATTAAAGCGTTTTTTGTCCAAGGCTTTGGTGAACAGGTGTGCTAACTGATGCTCTGTATTAACAAAGTAGAGTTCGATGGTACCTTTTTCCACGTGGTCTTTTATGAAGTGATATCGCACATCAATGTGCTTCGTCTTTGTGTGCTAGACTGGATTGGTAGATATTGAAATGGCGCTCTTGGAGTCACAGTAGATGGGGATCCTCGAGTAGTTAAATCCATAGTCTTTCAGCTGGGTGCACATCAATATAACTTGCGAGCAGCAACTGGCGGCTGCTACATATTCGGCCTCGGCGGTCGAGGTGGACACGCAGTTTTGCTTCTTCGAAGCCCAGCTGACGAGACGATCTCCCAGGAACTGGACATGACCCGATGTGCTCTTCCGGTCCAACATGTTTCCAGCATGATCAGCGTCCGAGTAGGCTGTCAATTCAAAACATGTCTCTTTTGGGTACCACAAACCAAGATCAGCAGTACCTTTTAAATATCGGATAATACGCTTAACCGTAGCTAAGTGAGACTCTTTAGGTTTCGACTGAAATCGTGCACATAAAAATGTCGAGAACATAATATCTGGCCGGCTCGCCGTCAAGTACATCAGAGAACGTATCATACCTCTATAAGTTGTAGCATTCACATCCTTTCCATCAGGATCGGTGTGTACCTTTAAACTAGTAGACATGGGGGTTTTCATAGGTGAAGAGTTTTCCATCTGGTATTTCCGAAGAATATCCGAGATGTACATAGATTGATTAATGAAAATTCCTGTTGCTAATTGTTTTACTTGAAGACCCAGGAAAAAATTCATTTGCCCCATCATGCTCATTTGAAAATGTTTACTCATCAAGGCTGAAAAGTTCTGACAGTACTTGGGGTTTGTCGAGCCAAAGATTATGTCCTCAACATAAATCTGTACAAGAATGATATCTTTCTTTTCTCTTTTAACAAATAGGGTAGTATCAATCTTACCTTTAGAGAAACCAGATTTAATCAAGAAGGATGAGAGAGTGTCATACCAGGATCGTGGCGCTTGCTTACAACCGTATAAGGCCTTGTCAAGAAAATAAACGTGATTCGGAGATTCAGAACTCACGAAGCCTTAGGGTTGCGAGACATACACTTCCTCTTTGAGAACGCCGTTCAGGAATGCAGATTTCACATCGATTTGAAAGACGATGAAATTCTTGTGGGCGGCGTAGGCGAGGAACATGCGAATAGCTTCAATGCGTGCAACCGGTGCAAACATCTCCTCGTAATATATACCTTCTTGTTGGCGATATCCTTTAGCCACTAGACGTGCTTTGTTCCGGACAATGATTCCATTTTCGTCCTTCTTGTTCTTTAAAATCCATTTCGTCCTAATCACCGTCTTGTCCTTTGGCCGGGGAACAAGGCGCCACACTTTGAGGCTCTCAAATTGGTTGAGTTCCTCTTACATAGCGATCACCCAGTCTCGATCATTCAATGATTCGGAGACGGTGGAAGGTTCGATACGGCTGAGGAATGAAGAAAATAAACAGTCATTCGCAGTAGTAGATCGAGTCTGAACAGGCGTCTTGGGATCACCAATGATCTGATGAAGGGGGTGTGCTCGAGTCCACTTGGTGCTGTGTGGAAGAGGTTGATATGTCTGTTGAGAGGTATCGGAGTCCACATAACCACCGGGGGGTAAATCCTGAACTGCTTCAAGTGATGACGGTCTGTGAGGTGGAAGTTCCTTAGTTGGAGTCGAGAGTACAGCAGAGGACGACTCAGCAGGAGATGCATTGAGGGCAGGATCCGGGATTGCCGGAATGGGAACTTCAGGAGTGCCTTCCACAGGTGTCGGTTCAGGAGGGCCTACTATTGCCAGTGCAACAGTAGGATCTTGATAGGAGGAGGATCACTCGAGCCCGGAAATGCAGATTCATTGACAGTAGATGTTGGAGCACCAGGCGAGGATGGGCCACCTAAGTGGGTTGGACCAGTGACTTGTGTTTCTTCTGGTGCTTGAGGAGCATTCCTGTTACAAGACATAGTATTAGACTTAATATTAAATAAGTCATCATAGAAATACTCAAAAAGTAAATCCAAATCAGAAAAGTGAGCTCTTGACGTAGACGCATG
Organism: Arctium minus; assembly: GCA_954870635.1. Lineage (NCBI taxonomy): Eukaryota > Viridiplantae > Streptophyta > Magnoliopsida > Asterales > Asteraceae > Arctium > Arctium minus. Next base: position 33,879,494 of record OX941097.1, on the reverse strand, counting down.
ATTTGGATCTACTGGAGATTGTGTAGCTCCTGAACGAACTTGTTCAGAAGCTAACACACCAGTTAAAGCGGGTTCTGAACTGAGGTGTTTAGAAGCCATTTCAGCGGCCTCGTCAAAAGTTACGTTCACACTCTCAACGACGGTCTTCGTTCGTTTGATGTAGACACGGTAAGCTTTGGCGTGCTAGGAATATCCAATGAACACTCCTTCGTCCGCTTTGGGGTTGAATTTTACGATATCATCCCTGTCATTCAGTACAAAGCATGTGCACCCGAATGCATGAAAATAGTTGATATTGGGGATGCGTTTGTTTTTGATCTCGTACGGTGTCTTGTTGAACCGCTTGTTGATGATAGTGAGGTTTTGAGTGTAGCAAGCGGTTGCAACTGCTTCTGCCCATAAAAATAGCGGTAGCTTGGACTGAGATAACATCGTGCGAGCTGCTTCGACAAGAGTTTGGTTCCGGCGCTCTACTACCCAGTTCTGCTGAGGAGTACGAGCAACTGAGAAGGTATGCGTTATGCCCACTGAAGTCAAGTAACCGGTGAGCACTTGATTCTTGAACTCTGTGCCGTTATCCGTCCTTATGGTCTGGACTGATAGGTTGAGACTGACTTGAATACTCGTTAGGAGAGAGATGATCAATTCGGGAGATTCATCCTTTGAATGAAGGAATCTGACCCACGTGTAGCGAGAAAAATCGTCAACCATCACTAGGACATACTTCTTGTGATTAAGACTTTGAACGCGCATCGGTCCACATAAATCCATGTGAATGAGTTCAAGGGACCGTGAAGTACTAGGAGTGACTTTAGGCTTGTGAGAAGCCTTCTTCATTTTGCCCATTTCACAGGCGGCACACAAATGATCTTTTTCGAACTTAAGATCAGGCATGCCCTTGACGTGACTACCGAGCACCAACTTGTTGATAGTCTTGAAGTTCAGGTGCGAGAGTCTACGATGCCATAACCAGCTTTGTTCGGCAGAGGCTTTAGACATTAAACAAACTTCCTTATCTGCTTTCAGAGACGAGAGGTCAATCGTGTAGAGGTTGGTGCGACGCGTTCCAGCAAGGATTTCTTTTCCGTCTTCAGTCCGAACGCTGCATCGCTTGGCTTTGAAAGTGACCTCTAGATCCTTGTCGCAGAATTGACCGATGCTGAAGAGATTGTGACCAAGTCCTTCGACGTAGGACACTTTTTTGATCGTGATATTATCCTTGACGATATCTCCGTAACCCCTGATAGGAGAGTAGTAATCATTTCCAAAAAGTACATTACCACAAAACTTCTCGGTGAAGTTTGTGAGTAGCTCCTTTCTTCCGGTCATGTGCTTGGAGCAGCCTGAATCTAGATACCACACATGACTGTCCTGCAAAACAAGTTATTTTTTTTTAGGTACCCATTCGTAAATGGGTCCTTTGGAGTTAGATTTAACACCCGTTTTGGATGCCCGTTTAGACTTGGGTCTTTTTCTATGACGGGTAAGATCAAACTGAGAATGATAATTAGCAACATGATACGAGCCAAACCAATCAGATGCATAACGACGATCAACAAAATCACTCGATCCACAATAAGAACAACAAATACAATCATGAGACAGTTGAAGTAAATGCGGAATAGAATAAACTTTTAAAGGTAAAATTCCATTACATTCAACTAAAGGTTTAGAATTAAAAACATCATGATTGTTATTGTTTTTCCTAGACTTTAAAACTGGATCAACTAATTCTGATGTCGCCGTGCTTTCCTTGGACTTCTTAGCTACCTATGCATATTTAACTTCTTTGCGCCGACCAAAAGTATCTGAAACACCGTTAAACTCACAGTCAGAAGATATGAACCTTGAAGATTGTTGACTTTTGGAGCGACCGGTTTTTGTCTTCTTTTGTGAACGCTTTTTGGCTTTAGACTTGGAAGAATTGTTCACAGAAGGTTTTTGTGGGGCGGATGTGGAACATTCACCCTTATAAAATTGTACTGGAGGCTCACAAGAATTATTTAGAAAATCAACGTGACTTGGAAGTAAAGGATCAAAATCAAATTGGTTCAAATCACTATCTAGACACACCTCAGAACTCAAGAATGCAGAAAATTCCATTTGCTCATCAGAAGGGACCTCATCGCTTGAGGAATTCAGGACATCGGAAGAATTAGTTTGAAGCGGATCATAGGCGGAAGCATTTTGAAAATCAGAACACTGATCCGTTTCGAAAACTTGAGGCTCTTTTCCTTTGTTTGAGAGAATTGGTGACGAGTCACCCATAAAGGCTTTGTAGGAATATGTGTCAGAGGCAGGATAAGAATTTTCGGACATATGAGTTTTCTCTCTTTAGAGAATAGTAGGCTTAGCTTGAGGCTCAGCCTTGTGAAGTTGCTCTTTCAGGTGATCTGCTGCCAAAGCAGCCAGTTGTGAATTTAACTTCTTTATCTTTGTCTGAAAGTATTCTTTCTCCTTAACTGACACAGTTTCCTCTTTAATGGAATTGAGGCACTCAATTTGAGATAAAAGCTCTTGTTTTTCCTTTTGAAAGTTGTGCCTTGCCTGTTCAAACGACTCTTCTAGCTGAACAATTTTCTTTTCTAAAATCAGAGGTGGAACATAGACTTTATGGTCTAGTTGTTCCTCCTCAGTTTTAAAGGTTTTAGCATCTAGTTCAGCTTGAGTGTAGCTTCTAAAATAGTCATTCGATAGGAAACAAGATTTTTCTTCGTTGTAAGATGCATTTAATGAATCATAAACAAAAGGTAGTTTCATTTTAGTAGAGTTCTCCCTTCTCAACTCATCCTCTTCCCATTCCTCATCCTCAATTGGTTTGGTCCAATTGATTTTGTATTCTGGATAGGTCTTGTCTAATCCAATAAATTCAAACGCATATAACGTAGGTACTTTGGATAAGGCCTTTTTCAGATAATAGGGGTTATCGTAACCGATACCCGTATTCGCATGCTTGGGTTCTTTTGGTGCTATAAGATTAAGCGTTTGATGAGATTGACCAATTTTATAAAGTTTCCTTTCAAGTTCTTTTAATTGATTAGATATCAATTTTCTCATTTTCTGACATACGAAGCTCATCGGTAAGATTATCTACTTTGGTCTTTAGCTCTTGTGAACCTTTTGAACAACTCTCACACACTTCTTTTAAATTTGAAATGATGCACAGGTTGCTAGCAATTTCTAAGATTTGATTTTCAATACATTCAGACTGTGCAAAAACTCGTTTTTCTAGAGATGAGATGAGTTGTTCCTTTTCTTTTATGAGTAGCTTATAAGAGTCTAGTTTATGCATAGTAAGTTGCATCTGATCAAGTAAAGCTTCTTGGTAAGGAGCACATACCTGACATGGAGAATTACGATCTTCATCATCAGTGTCAGACGGTGATGAATGCTTGCCCATGAAACACAAGTGTGCTTCAGCATCCTCAGGTTCTTCATCAGATACTTGCAACCAGTAGTCATCTTCAGCCATGAGAGTCTTACCTGTTTCCTTTTCTTTAGCCAGTAGCAGTTTGGCTCTATAATAATCTGCGTTGCGCACAACAGGTTTGCGACAATCCTTGGCAAAATGACCCAAACGACCACAGTTGTAGCATTTGATCGACTCCTCTTTTGGCTTTTCTTCATGTCTCTTGTCAGGCTTCTTCCCATCTTCTATACGTCTCTTACCTTCAAACTTCTCTTGATGATCACGGCGAGTGGAGAATCTTTGCTTGTTTGACGACTTGTTAAAAAACTTTCTCTTCTGAAAAGCTTGAGTCAGGTACACCATCGCTTCTTTCATCTTAGTGTATTCTGGATCCGAATCACTGTCATGATCTTCGGGTTCAGAATCACTTTGCATTGGCTTCTTTGCAGATGAACGACTGACAGACTTACCTCTTTTCTCAGATACGAGTGCTAACGGATCAACTACCGGCTTTTCCTCAGCTTTATGATTCCCCATTAGTTCCATAACTTCCTCTTCATCCTGAAGCAGCATTTCGTAAAGTTCATGTAGATAAAGCTTCTCCAGAGTCTGAGTATGACGAATATGAGAGACAAACGGCTTCCATTCAGGTTGGAGGTTGTTCATGAACTTGATGTTGTTCTAGGTATTCATCTTTGTGATCTTATTTTTCTGGAGATCATTCAGAAGCAAGTTGAACCTTTCATAGGTTTCTGTCAGTGTCTCACCTTTTCTAGCTTTGAAGCCATCATATCTGGTGATGCAGTTTGTCACCTTCAGCTGATTGTTGATGTGGCTCCCCATCATCATTTTCTCAATCTGGTCCCACTTTTTCTTTGCAGACTCCTTATAACTGTCGATGCAAGCATAGATGTCATTTGGTAGACTTTGTAGAAGTTATGACTTTGCTTGCTTTTCAGCCTCATACATAGCCTTTTCTGGATTTGTAAGGTCACCGATATTTTTTGGAACTGTACGCTCTGGTCGACCTTCGGCTGTGTTTCCAGGTATGTCCTTCGTTGGCCAGTCTTGTGGCCCCTTTGTCAGACACTTGTATATTGCTTCATAGTTTGGTTTCGCTTCAATGAAGTTCATGAAGCGATCGTGCCACTGAGGATATTCCCCCCGATAAAGCACCGGGGGCTTCTGATCCGAACCAATAGCTAACGCGTCTCTTGAATTCATCTTAAATCTATTAACTTAAAAACACTGTAACGATCGTGAGACAAGCAGGATGATCCAAAAAAAAATAATAATAATAAGCAGAAAACGACAAGGACCCGGTCTAGCAAAAGTCAGGTCGAACTGGGTACCGGTCAAGCAAAGGACCGGTAAAGGCAATGTACCGGTCAAGAAAAGGACCGGTACTGACAGAGTACCGGTCAAACAAAGGACCGATATATACAAAGTATTGGTCGAATCCAAATGTCGGTCAAAACATAAGACCGGAAGAGACAAAGTACCGGTCGAAGCAATGCTGGTCGAACCAAAACGACCGGGAGGGACAAAGTATCGGTCAAATGCAGGGTACCGATCGAATCAGTGTATCGGTCGAACACAAGACCGATAGAGGCTAAGTTTCGGTCGAAGCAAAGACCGGAAAACACAATGTATCGGTCAAACACAATGACCGGTAATTATACCTTCCCGGTCAAAGGATGTCTATCTGTCAAATAACAGATTAAGACTAATTAATAGATATACCGATAAATACAAGCACCGATAAACAAATAAGCCCGATAAACTCGAAGAATACCACCGAAGAAAACGATGAATTTTCTGGAATTCGACCGAAATCAAAACCCAGAAAATTGAAATCGAACAGACCGATAAACCACAAAATCAACAGTAACCTTCAATCGATAAACTCTTAATTACTTTTCCAGAACCACTTCGATCGATAAATTTTTTCCAAAAACAATCAGATAAAAAAAATATCGATCGATAATAACTTTTTCCAGAAACCAATAGACCGATAACCGAAACAACCCAGATAGACAAAAATCAAGCAGATCGATAAAAACTCAGAAACAGATAAAAGCGATTAACACATATGATTGATTATAGGGTTTTAGACAAACCTTTTTCTGGATCAAACCTTTAGTATCTTTGCTCTGATACCCATTGTAGATCCCAGTACAGTGCAATTAGCAACAAATAATATCAAAGATGAACAATTATATGGCCATAACTACTAGTCATATGATTAATATGAAATCAAAGGGTTACAGGTTTACAGAAAGAATTTCTGATCTGAGAGAGTAAACCTATAGACTAGTGTTATGAAAAAAATGAGACTCAAACTTAACAAATGAAACTAAAACTGCCTTTATATACTCAGGCTTTACAAAGATGGGCTTATGGGCTTTTAGGCCCAACAAGCTATTAAACTATCAAAGAATTACAAAATATACCCTGAACTTCTATTTAACATATAAATTGCCCTAACACTTACCTTCTAACACTAATGGGGGAATGTATCTCTTAGTATCATAAGAAAATGAAGATACATTTTCCTTATCACTGTTAGGATATATATCAACAAATTCAGTTGGTAATGAAGATTTATTGGAAGATTTTACATTTAAAACATTTTGAGATTTTCTGGATTTCCTTGATTGGTCAGGAAAATACTTGGCATTTTCAGAAGTGTAAACAAATGGCACTTCCATCCTCTTGTTTGTAATTCTTCTCTCATTTTCTTCATTTGAAAATTGTTTTTCACTAGTCCAGAAGAATTTAAACTGAGGAGCATATCTTGCAAGACCAAGATGATCATATTCATATAAACTAGGAACTTCTGTTTTACCAAGATTTAAATAATGCGGATTTTCAAAACCGAGTCCCCACTTTTCTTTTATAGCTTCTTCACTCCTTGGTTTGTTCATGTAAATGGTTTGCTCAGATTGTTCTCTCTTATACAAATTCTTTTCTAAAACAACTATTTTATCAGAAAGAGTTTGATTTGAAGAAGTCAGTTCAGTCAAAGAATCACGATAAGTCTGATTTGAATTTTCCAACTCATTCAACTGTTTTTGAAATTTCTCTTTTGTGTCAGTTAAAATACTCTTTTCATCTTTGAGAGAAATTTTCAAATTTTCAATTAAAACATACTTCTCTTGATTAATATGCTTTTCAGATATGAACTTAGAACGAAAATCATGTAAAGCTTTGACAATGACGTTCAATTGAGAAGAAATGAAATTGACATGAAACTCAGAAATTACCTCAGATTCATCTGTTGAGGTATCCTCATCTTCATCATCACTTTTATCATCACCGATGAAGCACATTGCTGCAGTCTCTTCATTCTCAACTTCGTTGTCTGAGTGATCCAACCAATACTCCTCCTCAGCCAACAGAATAGTTTCGTTTTCTCTCTTCTCAGCCAGTTCCAACTTCTTTCGATATAATGCAGAATCTTTGACCACCTTTACCCGACATTCCTTAGATAGGTGTCCTGGTTTTCCACAGTTGTAGCAGTTCATGACCTTCTTATCATCCTTCTTCGGTTCTACTACTTTTGCAGGCTCATACTTTGGTACATAAGGCTTTGATGGAGCATCAGGTTCCAACTTCTTAGATCCGGAAGTAAAACGCAGATTGTTTGATCCTGTTCTTCGCTGAAACTTTTTCTGGTAGTATTGTGAAAGAAGAATCATGGCTTTCTCTAAGGCTTCACCATCATCTTCAGTAGAACCATCATAAGCCTCATCTGTCAATGCTTGCTCGGCCAGTTGACTTGCAAGGAGTGCAATTGGATCAACAATCTTAGGCTTATTCTTCTTATCGAGCTTAGCCTTCTTTTCCATCTCCATTGACTCATCTGTCATCAGAATTTCGTACAATTCCTGAATTGGCATAGTAGATATTCGAACATCATTTCTCATTCTATGGCATGACTTGTTCCATTCTGGTTGTCAGGATCGAATTCTTAACAAGAATAAATTCTCAGAAACTAATATCAAAGGAGTTTGCGGAATGACACTTTGATATTCAATCAAACAGTAAATCAAAACAGAATACAATCAACAACTTGTAAACTTGTATTGAATGCTTAAAGTTACAAGATTAAACACACAACCTCAATATTGATGAACATACTCACCAATACGAATTCTACTTCTCTAGAATTAGGATCTATGCCTTGAGGTTGATTTTCTCTCACTAATAGAATAAAAAAACTTAGAATGAATAAATTAATCTCTCTCTAAACTATTCTATCAAATCTGTACATATACTGAATAAAAAGATAATTACAATAAATAAAATATCTTCAGTATATCTTCCATCATTATCTTCAAGTCTTCCATGAATATCTTGATTCTTTCCAGCTGTCATCCTTTCCATCTGATAAGCAGTATTAACTATGCACAGCAGCATTAATTTCTTCTAGCAGCATTAACTTGGTCTTAGTAGCATTAACTACCAAGCAGTACTAACCACTAGCAGTACTAACTAGCTAAGCAGTACTAACTTTGACTAGCAGTATTAATTCTACTAGCAGTAGTAATACTCAGCAGTATTAACTTTGCAGTCTTCTAGCAGTAGTAATTCTGAGCTAGCAGCATTAACCATACTTGAAGAATTCTTCAGTTCCCAACAATCTCCCCCTAACTTGACTTTTAGGAAAAGAAGTCAAGTTCTTCAGAATTGATCTTCAAGATGCTTTCAACACTTCAGTTCACACTCCTAGATTTGGATCCAAACCCAAGCTTTGATTAATGATTCTGCTAACCACAATCTTTGCCATTTCTGAATCTTTTGAACATGTAAGCTTTGCATTTAACATTGCTTGTAATTTGGCCTTGCTGTGGTCATAGATTTTATCAACTAAGTAGTACTCATGATAAGCTCTGTCCACAGTGATGACATAGACTCCACACCTTTCAAATATCATCCAGTTTTCTATTCTTTGGAATTTATTCTGTAGATGCAAATCTCTGATCACATGTTGAACTTTGCTAGGATCAAACATCATGCATAAGTACTCCATAGCTAATCTGATTAAGCTCATCCCTTCTCCTTTCAGCTCCTTTTCATATATCTCCAACCCAACTTTAAACATCTCTTCTAAATCTGATCTTGAACAGCTTCTTATGAGTCTACCCCAAGTAGAGTATACTTCATATATATCTCCCACTCTCTTAAGCCTGAAGTATTTCTTTCTTTGATCTTCCAAAATATCCCAAAAGATGACTTCTGGAGCTTTCATAGAAATGGGATCAGCTGAAACTGGTTCATCAGCTGTTGTAGTCAGATATAGATCAATATTGTATTGCTTATTGGATTGTTCTGGGTTCTTTACAGATTCAGTTGTAGAAGTAACTGAAGGTTCTGTTGTTTCTGCTGTTTCTTCAACTCTTGGTCTTTTGTTCTGCTTCTTGGAGGCTATAGTCTTTACCCTCTTTGCAGATTTAACTTCTGTACCAACATTCTCTGATTCTTCCTTATGCTCTTTTGTAGGTGTAACTTCCTCAGGGAATGTTTTTTGAATGTTCAGGTCATTCCTTTCCTTCATCCTTCTCTCAGCCTCTTCCCTTTGTGCTGAATCTCCTTGAAGCTTGGCCATTTCCTTTTGATACAACTCTTCAACTTGAGTGTATGCCATGTTGGTAAACATCTCCCCCTTAACACCAATTGCACCTTTCAGGAAATTTATCATCTTTCTTCTTTCCTGATTGGCCAAAAATGTTTTGGAGGGTTGTCTTTTCTGTTTCTGGTTTTGAGTTGGCATCTTTTTAACTGGAAGTTTCTTGACCTGAGCTGCTGTCTGAGCTGCTTCTTTTAGACTCTTTTGGTATTCTGCATTTAACTTCTTGGCCATAATCTTTGCAAGTTCTCTATCTTTTTCTGTTTGCAACTGTTCCTCCTTCTCCATTTGGTCTTGAAGCTGCTTTGCTATTGCCTCATCCATTTCAATCTGAGACTTCTTCTTTACAGGCATTTCAGCTTCAACCATCTTCTCCTTTCCTTTTCCCTTTGACTCCTTTGCCTTTTCTTTTTCCTTTTGTTGAACTTCTCCTTCATTGATGACTACTCCCTTGGCCTTTTGAGTAGCCTTAGGAGTATCATTTTTGGCTTTTACCAAGGTTTCAGCTATTTCCAATTCTTCAACAGATAGCCCTGTTACTGCTGCTACCTGTTCTGTTACTGCTGCTGCTTGAACATTATCTGTTTCCACTGCTTGTGCTTCTGTTTCTGCAGCTTTCTCCCCCTGAACATCAAATCCCATCTCAGACATATTCTCCTTTTCTGCTTCAGCCTCTGAATTCTCCCCCTTGTTGAAAGCATCATTAGCAGTTTTCCTCTTCTTCAAAACAAATTTCCTTCTCTTCTGCTTTTGCACCAATTTTGTGATTATTTTCTTCAATTTGGTTAGTTGTACTTGTTGAGACAGAATCACCATTTTCATCTCTTCTATTTCTTTGCCTTGTTTGAGAACATCTTGGTTGATGTTCCCCATTGTTTCCATCAATTCATAGTAAGTATATCTGTCCTCACCCTCTCCAGAAGTGTTACCCTCTTTTGAAGGATTATTGGATCTTTTTGTAGTGGAAGTCTGCTGCCTAGCAGAAGCACTATCCACCCCCTTGGTTTCTTGGCACCAGGGACCTTTGAATGATTGATCATTCAAAGTTGCCATGGGTGAGGTCTTATTTATGGTACCACTGTCCTTTTCTGTGCTAGCAGAAGTAGTGGCAGCCTCAGTACCCATATGCTCTACCTCCTCCTCAGAGAGCACCTCCTTTGGGTTGGGAAACACCCTGTTGGTTTCCCTTTGGATATTCTCTAAGGGAGAATTCTCCCTTAGAGGGTTTAAAGGCTGAGTGGGTGATGGTACAAGAAGGGAAGGAGCCTTCTTTACCTGTTTTCTTTGATAAGTTTGGGTGATTGGTGAAGTTGGTTTGTCAAGAAGAGACTGAGGAATTGATTTAGAGTGGGAAGGTTTGGATTGGCTAGCAGTGGGTTGGTCTAATGGGGGCCTTGACCCTGCTACCATACCTTCATTAGTTTGGGACACCACCATCATTGTAGAGAACAATGGGGTGTCTACTCCTTCCGAGTCCCCAGCAGATCTTCTCATATTTGAGAAAACCTTGCCTTTAGGGGGTTTTGGTACATATATTCCATCAGAATGAGGAATATCCGTCAATTCATGGTTGATAACTGCTTGAACAAACCTGGGATACATATAAAAGCTCTTTTTGTTTCCCCTGTTTGAGACAAGATCATTGAAAATCATTTGGGAAAAATTGTACCTTCTTGCAGTGGCCAAACAGACCAAAGCATAAGCAATGGGACTGCTGAACTCACTCCATCCAGTGGTCTTTTTAGAAATGCAGTGCATCAGGGTATGAACAAGAAAACGCCATTGGGGTGAGAATTTAGCTTTTGAGAACTTAAAAACACCCAATGGGCCTCCATACCCCATTCGTGAAAGCGTAGAAAACAGTTCATCATTAGGGATAGAAGTTATACCAGAGGCATCGTCTAGACGTAGACTGATGCGAACTACCTCTTCAGTAACTGTTAATGGATTGCCACAGACTGTCGTCTTGATCATTTGCACACCATCCTCAGAAACAATGGTGGCATGTGCCCAGAATTGCCTCTGATGCTCTATGAAGATAGTAGGAGACATAGTGAGAGCATGGGCAATGTGGCTAGACTTCAGAAAGTCGACTATCTGATGAAAACCTTCAGCTTGCTTTGGCTTTTGGAGCATCGCGATTTCATTGTGCTCGTCAATGAACGCCATTGATGCCATTGACCTTGAAGATTCTTGCCTGAAAACTTTGAAATTTGAGAGAGAAAGGGTTTAGAGCGCAAGAGAATAGTATGCAAAGAGTCGTTATAAGCTTTTAGGCGGGCAAAGAGTATTTATAGTATTCGGAACATAAGCAGTATTAACTGAAAGCAGTATTAACTGAGAGCAGTATTAACTGAGAGCAGTATTAACTGAGAGCAGTATTAACTGAGAGCAGTATTAACTGAAAGCAGTATTAACCACTAGCAGTATTAACTGAGAGTAGTATTAACTAACTAGCAGTATTAACTGAGAGCAGTACTAACTACTAGCAGTATTAACTAACTAGCAGTATTAACTGAGAGCAGTATTAACTACTAGCAGTATTAACTAACTAGCAGTATTAACTGAGAGCAGTATTAACTACTAGCAGTATTAACTAACTAGCAGTATTAACTGAGAGCAGTATTAACTACTAGCAGTATTAACTAACTAGCAGTATTAACTGAGAGCAGTATTAACTACTAGCAGTATTAACTAACTTACTCCTTTAAACTTGCGAAGCACTGAGTACTGCTATGCATATCCTGAAAAAGAAGATTAGTAACACCAAGAATAAATAATATACAGGTATAGAACCACTTTTTGAGAAGGGGCTTATTCAGAGTTGATCATTCCCACACTTGTTACCAAGAAAGTGAATCTACCCACATCAAAAGCTTTAGTGAATAGATCAGCAAACTGATTATCAGTGTAAACTTTTACAACTTGAATAGGTTTCTTTTCATTACAGTCTCTTATGAAGTGATACCTGATCTCAATGTGCTTTGTCTTTGAGTGCTTGACTGGATTATTCACAATGCTAATAGCACTGCTATTATCAATAAAAATTGGAGTGTGTAGAAAGGTTACCCCATAATCCAACATTTGATTCTGAATCCATAAGACTTCAGAACAGCAACTTGCAGCTGCTATGTACTCTGCCTCTGTTGTAGATGTGGATACTGTGGTTTGTTTCTTGCACTGCCAAGACACTAGTCTTGCACCCAAAAACTGACATCCTCCAGAAGTAGATTTTCTGTCCAAGTTTGCTCCACCTAGGTCACTATCTGAGTATGCAAGTAGGTCAAAGGATGAGTCATGAGGATACCAAAGTCCCAATCTGGGTTGCCCTTTGAGATATCTGAATATCCTCTTAACAGCTTGATAGTGAGATTGCTTTGGCCTAACTTGGAATCTTACACACACACAGACTGGAAACATTATATCTGGCCTAGAGGCTGTAAGATACATGAGAGAGCCAATCATGGATCTATAATGATGAACATCCATATCCTCCCCCTCAAGATCTGCTGTTATTTTCTTGTGTGTCTCCATAGGTGTGCTAGCAGGTTTTGAATCTGAGAAACCAAACTTGGTTAGAATGTCCTGCACATACTTGGACTGACAGATGAAGATTCCATCTGACTTCTGTTGAACTTGGAGTCCAAGAAAGAAAGTAAGTTCTCCCATGGAACTCATTTTGAACCTTTGATGCATTAGTTCCTCAAAATCCTTGCACATGATGTCTCTTGTTGATCCAAAGATAATATCATCAACATAGATTTGGACCAGCAAGATATCCTTCTTCTTTTCTCTTGATGAATAGAGTCTTATCAATGACTCCTCTTTCAAAGCCATTTTCCAAGAGATAGGATGACAGAGTGTCATACCATGCTCTTGGAGCTTGATGTAGTCCATAAAGTGCTTTCTTCAATTTGTATACTCTGTCTGGATAGCTTGGGTTTTCAAACCCTGGTGGTTGACAGACATATACTTCTTCTTCAATTGAACCATAAAGAAATGCACTTTTCACATCCATCTGATAGACTTTGAATTTCATGTAGGAAGCATAAGCCAGGAATAATCTAATTGCTTCTATCCTGGCCACAGGTGCAAATACTTCTTCATAGTCTATCCCTTCTTCTTGTGTATACCCTTGAGCCACCAGCCTTGCTTTATTCCTTATCACTATACCTCTTTCATCTCTCTTATTCCTGAAAATCCATTTTGTTCCTATTGCCCTTTGACCTTTAGGAAGGTCTACCAGATCCCAAACATCTTGCAGCTTGAACTGCAGTAGCTCTTCTTGCATGGCTTCTATCCAACTAGATTCTTTCATAGCATCATGTGCCTTTTTAGGCTCAAGCTGGGATAAAAAGCAAGAAAGCACTGTGTGTTGTTGATCTTGTATTTCTTGAAGTCTACTTTGATTTCTAGTCATCATAGGAGAGGATATATCTCCTATTACCAGCTGTGGAGGATGATTCTTTTGTATTCTGGTGTGATGACTAGGTTCTTCATTAAGTCCCACCTCTAGATTAGAGTCATTCAACTCAACTGAAGTGTTTTCAGTAGCCACTTCTGGTTCTTTATTTTCTTGAGTCTCCTCATCTCTACTTTCTTCTTCACCTGGACTTGGTCCAGTAGATGGTTCATTTTCACAGTCTTCAACAGGATTCACTGTGGATATGGGAAATATCACAGATTGAGATATACTTTCTGAGACTTGTGTAGTCCCTGATCCTCCACTCCCTGTACCTGTATAATCATTACTACTGAAACCAAAAGAGTTAGTTAGTGAGTCAATGTCAAATAGCCACTGAGGACCAGACCCAATTGGATTTGGTGTGTTCTCATTGCATTTGACATTGTCACTTTCTTCAATTATTCTGGAAGAAGAGTTAAAGACTCTGTAGGCCTTACTTTGAGATGAGTAACCAACAAGAAATCCATCATCTGCTTTGCTATCAAACTTACCTACGTGAGATTTGGTATTGAGAATAGTACAAGGACACCCAAAAGGTTTGAAAAATCCAATGAAAGGTTTTCTTTTATTTAAAAGCTCATATGGATTCTTGTTCTTTTGCTTGACCACTAGAACTCTGTTTTGGACATAACAAGCAGTATTAACTGCTTCAGCCCAGAAGGTAATTGGCAATTTTGAATCAGTCAACAGAGATCTAGCAGCCTCTATTAGTGTCCTATTTCTCCTTTCAGCAACTCCATTCTGTTGAGGAGTCCTAGGAGCACTATATTGTCTCTCAATACCTTTCTCTTCACAAAAGGTGTTTAGATCAAGATTTTTAAACTCAGTTCCATTATCTGATCTAATGACTTTTACTCTTTGATTAGTTTGGTTTTCAATTCTTAGAATAAAGGATTTGATCAGTCCACTTGTCTCATCCTTAGTCCTTAGAAAATATACCCAAGTAAATCTGGAGTAATCATCAACAATAACTAAGCAGTAAGATTTCTTGCCTATACTCATAACATTTGTAGGACCAAACAGATCCATATGCAATAACTGGAGACAAGATGAAATAGAATTTAACTCTTTGGTCTTATGAGAAGTTTTGTGCTGTTTGCCTTTAAGACAAGCAACACAACGATCATCACATGAAAAGACTTTTGAAGGTAAACCTCTTACAAGGTTGTTTTTAACAAGTTTGTTCATGGTCTTGAAATTCATGTGACACATCCTTCTGTGCCATAGAGAGGATTCATCCACAGAAGCTTTTGAAACAAGATAGTTCAGGGATGAATCACTATCAACATTGTCCATATCTAGACAATAAACATTGTCCTTTCTTGGAGTTCTAAGTAGTATCATGCTTTCATCAACTACTTTGAACCCTGGAGCAAGGATCATACACTCAGTGTTTGTAAATAATATGCTATGTTGTTTGTCACAAACCTGTGATACACTTAACAGGTTGTACTTCAATTGATCAACATAGTAGACATCCTCAAATGTCATCTTATCTTTTGTGACATTACCTTTGCCACTTATTTTACCACCAGTAAGATCATTTCCAAAAGCAACATGTCCTCCATTGATATGCTTGAAATCCTGAAGGCATGACATGTTACCTGTCATGTGCCTAGAGCAACCACTATCAACATGCCAAATGCTCTTTCCCTTGAGCTGTTGATTGCCCTGCACATAAGATAAATCAGTTAGTTTGAATAAGGAACCCAAGCCAAAGTGGTCTTGGGTACCCCTTTCTCATCAAAATACTTGCATTCTTTCTTGACAAGATTTTTAAACTTTGATTCCTCATGCTTGGAGTATTTTGTCACAATAATAGGCTTGGAAATATTTTTGCTAGAAGCAATACTGATTTTAGAAGTACTAACTGCCTTAGCAGCACTTGCATGCTTAGCAGTACTAACCTTGTTAGCAGTAGTAACTGTGTTAGCAGCATTAATATTTTCAGCAGTACTAACACTGTTAGCAGTAGTAACTATGTTAGCAGCACTAATATTGTTAGCAGTACTAACACTGTTAGTACTTCTAGGTACCCATAGTAAAATACTTTCTTTTAAAACCTTATTTTTCAAAGTGCCTTTACTTTCAACAGATTTCTTTATCACATGTTTCTTTCCAGCCTTCCTATAACCAACAGGTTTTTGCACAAATCTTTGAAAGTTCATCTGTTGGTTAATAGGGTTAAAGTAACAATACTTAGCCAAATGATTCAACTTGCGACATATGAAACAAGGTTTTGGTCTATTGATTTTATTTAGATCAACTCCTTGTTTCTGAGCCCATTGATTATTCCAGTTTCTTTGATTACCTCTTTTTATACCAGAATTTAGGCTCTTAGTTGTATTGCAAGCACACTGTTTACAAGATCCAGGATTCACAACTGTGGTTTGTTTGTAATGGACCTTGTTATCCTTTCCTTTTGTCTTCTCTATCTCCTTGGACTTGACCCAGATTTTCCCACATCCCTCATTGGTGATAATATTGTTTTCTAATGGTATCTTTTTACAAACAGTATTATCCCTATTCTCACTGGCTTCTTTCTCAGTCAAATCCTTAACTACTACCTCATCCAAAGGATCTATCTTAAAAGCTTCCTCAGACAAGTCCTTTTTCTCCTTAGTTTCTAACAAGTCTGATGTAGGAGAGATATAGTTGTTATTGTAAGGAGGGGGTGTATTGTTGTATCCAATACCAGGCTTCATCTTATCATGAATCTGAGCCTTTAGAAGAGAATCCATTGCTTTTGAAGCATAAGAAAACTTTTCTATGTCAAGCTTAACTTTAGACAGATCCTCTTTCAGCCTATCATTCTCTTCTAAGGACTTAGACAGTTTGGTTTCTAACTCATTCTTTTCCCACTTCCAATAGTTTGTGTCATAAGAGTGTTGCAGTTCATTAGCTTGAAAGCCTTTGATTTGTTCTTCAAATCTCTTTACTAGCAACACATAATCTCTTCTGTCCTTTTCTAATTTTTTGAGGTCATCACACATACTTTGATTGTGATCCCTGTATCTTTTGACAGTTTCTATGCAAGATTTAGTGCAAAGATTAGAAGTTACCTCAGAGGGAAGATCAGACACTTCTGCCATAAGAGCTTGATTCTGAATGGCTTCCTCAGCTTGATCACTCCAGTCAAATCCCATTCCTTGTTGAGAAACAAGGGCTTGAGCAGGATTCTTGTTTTGATTGTAGCCTCCATTCTGAGCTTGTTGGTGGTTGTTTTTTGGAACAACACTTCATGCATTCTCTAGCAAAGTGTCCTTTCAAGTGACACTTATAGCATTCCACCTTAGTCTTGTCAAAACCAGCTCCATCTTCTCTTCTTTGAGAGAAGTTGTTCCTTCCTGTTCTTTTAATAAACTTCTTCACTCTCATAGATAACATGGCCATCTGCCATTTAATGTCCATCTCCTCCAGGTCATCAGGGTGAAGTTGATCTAGATCATCATTAATCAAGGAATTATTGCTATGACTGGACAAAAAGGCTTCAAAGATAGTTCCAGTGCCTTTTTCTGAATTTACTCCACTGGCAGTACTAATTGCTTCAGGGTTAGCAGTAGTATCAGCAGATGTTGAAAGAAGTGCAACATTGTGAATATAACCAGTGGGATTCTTCTTGGATTCTACCTCAGTTTCAAAAACTCTTAGATCATTATATAGATCATCAAGTTCCTTCTCTTCCAGATTGTCACTCTGTCTATATGACACAATGTACATAGTCCATTCATCCCCAAGAGATCTGAGAAACTTTCTGTTGATATCATCTTGTTCCATCTTCACCCCTACAGTAGCCAGTTCACCAATGAGCTTATTGAATCTATCAAAACTTTTGAGTCATAGACTCATTCTTTGAAGAAGTGAAATTCTCATACTGCTGCTTTAGAACATCTCTTTGATTTCTTTTGATACTTTTAGTTCCAGCAAATCTTTTCTCTGGAGCATTCCATAGAATCTGAGCATCAGTGCAATTGCAAAATTGATGCTGATATTCATTGGGAATGGCCAAGAGCAGAGTGCTCAAGGCCTTCATCTCTATCTGTCTGATCTTCCTCTCACCATCTGTCTTTGGTGAGGTCTTTTCCTATCTGGTCCTATCTTTCCTGCTTCAGAAGGACCATTCTCAATGATATCCCACATTGAGTAGTCAGTAAGAAGAATGAATTGTCTAATTCTGATCTTCCACATGTCAAACTCACTGGGTTTGAGCATTGGAACCTTAGAGACCAGAGTACTGTTTGATTCTGTAAGGTTTTCCATGATGAATGAGTAGATGTTTCTGAGGGAGTTTGGCTCTGATACCACTTGTCAGGATCGAATTCTTAACAAGAATAAATTCTCAGAAACAAATATCAAAGGAGTTTGCGGAATGACACTTTGATATTCAATCAAACAGTAAATCAAAACAGAATACAATCAACAACTTGTAAACTTGTATTGAATGCTTAAAGTTACAAGATTAAACACACAACCTCAATATTGATGAACATACTCACCAATACGAATTCTACTTCTCTAGAATTAGGATCTATGCCTTGAGGTTGATTTTCTCTCACTAATAGAATAAAAAAACTTAGAATGAATAAATTAATCTCTCTCTAAACTATTCTATCAAATCTGTACATATACTGAATAAAAAGATAATTACAATAAATAAAATATCTTCAGTATATCTTCCATCATTATCTTCAAGTCTTCCATGAATATCTTGATTCTTTCCAGTTGTCATCCTTTCCATCTGATAAGCAGTATTAACTATGCACAGCAGCATTAATTTCTTCTAGCAGCATTAACTTGGTCATAGTAGCATTAACTACCAAGCAGTACTAACCACTAGCAGTACTAACTAGCTAAGCAGTACTAACTTTGACTAGCAGTATTAATTCTACTAGCAGTAGTAATACTCAGCAGTATTAACTTTGCAGTCTTCTAGCAGTAGTAATTCTGAGCTAGCAGCATTAACCATACTTGAAGAATTCTTCAGTTCCCAACATGGTTGTAGTGCATTCAGAAACTTCAAGTTAGCTTCCAATTCAGTCTTTGTAACTTTGATCTTGCACAGATCATTGATGACAGCCCAAAATCGGTCAAATACACTCTTCAAGCTTTCCCCGTCCTTAGCCTTGAACTCTTCAAAATTATTCATATACCTTGTTTGGCGCAACTGAGTTGACATAGCTGTACCAAGCATAATCTTTTCCAGTTGAGTCCACATCAGCATAGGATTCTGTTTGAAACAATCAATTCTGTTGTATATCGAATTGGGTAGAGCAAGAATCAGATTTGACTTTGCCTGACTGTCAGCTTGATATCGTAACAACTCATCAGCATCATATTCCCTTAATGCTTTCTCAACAGTTGTAGCAGTAGTGGTTGCAGTAGCTGGAATAACTTTCATTGGCCTCTCCATAGGACCCTGAGTTAGAGATTTCATCATGTTATCCCCATTCGGTTGTCTTTCAATGAAATTGATGAATCGGTCCTGCCACTGTTCAAATTCATTCTCGTTGATCAGTACAGGAGGACGTGTGTCAGACCCCAATGACATCATCAGGTCATTCTTGTACACTTGAGCTTGCAAAGACATCTTTGAGAAAATCAGAAAGTCCGAAAAATTCTAAGTCTAGAACACACGCAAACTGAATATTGCGTAAGCAGTAGGATCCACAAATTGAACTTTGGGTAAGCAGAGAGATGCGCAAAATGAGATTTTCGGAACACGAAGGATGCGCAAACTGAGTTTTTCGGAACACGATGGATACGCAAACTGAGGTTTTCGGAACACAAATGATGCGCAAACTGAGCTTTTCGTATATTGAGTGATGCGAAAGTTGTACTTTGCGGAACCTTGATGATTCGAGAACTAAGCTTTTCGGATGCTTGATCATATGCAAACTGAACTTTTTGGATTGTACTTGATACGCACAATGAACTTTGCGTATGTGGCTTGATACGAAAACCTTCTTTCTCGGATAGCACTTGATACGCAAACTATGCTTTGCGTAATCAGCCCAATGCGAGAACCTGAAACACTTATAACAAGAATTAGAATAACAAGAACTTGCGCAAAGTGATATGAACTTGCGCAAAGTGATATGAACATGCGCAAACCTACATGAACTTGTGCAAAGCGTAAAAATCAAGAAATTTTTCAAGATCGATTTAAACTATGAAATTATACGAAGAAAAATACTCACTGATTATCGAAATCACCTTTTTAACACATTTCAAACAACAATTTCGATTAAAAACCTCTAAAATGTGGATTTTGATGATGGAACAGTACAAGAACTCGTGTTTTCCAGAAAATCACAAAATCATAAAATCGAAGATCAAATCATGGTTTTTATGCAAAATGATATGAAACAAATATGATCGATTAACAAAAACGCATCTAAAGAAATCAAATTCAACACAAACCGATCGCACAACAATCCAAATTTGATGAAAAATCAAGAAAACGAGATTTTCTTGAAAAATTCAAGAAAATCGATCAAGTTTTCGATTAATCTACAAATTCAGAATACAGAAAACGAATTCTCTCAGATCTCTCAAGATTCAGATTGCTCTGATACCAATTGAAAGTCCAAGATCTCTAAATCTTTAGAGAGAGAAAGTAGAGAGAGAAAGTAGGAGCGCCAAATGTAATCAGATATATTCAAAGTAAGTGTCAAAGTTACAAGAACAAAGGTCTAAGGGGACTTAAATACCCTTAGCCTTAACAATACAGATTACACCATTAAGAACAGTCTAGGCTAGAATATAAATACAATGATTACTACAAAATTAGACTTAACAAAAGGTATATATTCGGTAGGAATATCACTTCAAAAATTTGAACTAAACTTATTATTCAAATTGAATAAAACAGATGAAATGTGATTGTTTATGGATGCTTAAAAAAATTGGTCTCATGCTCTGGAGGTGTTATGCTTATACTGAATATCTAGCTTTATTCAGTTTGACTAAATGTATATATTCGGTAGAAATACCACTTTAAAAATTTCAACTAAACATGTTATTCATAGTGGATAAATTTTATATTTATTATCTGTCTGGATTTAAATACAATAGGAACAAAAAGAAAGGATGAAGATGAACAATATTCATCAAAAAAGAGAATGAAAGAAGACAAAAAACAGAATGAATAGAGCATAAAGAAGATGAAAGATGGAGAGAGAAGCAAGAAGAAGAAAGATGAAGAGAGCAAGAAGAAGAAAGATGGAGAGCAACAAGAAGAACAAAGATGAAGAGAGCAAGAAGAAGAAAGACGAAGAGACTAGCAAGAAAAAGAAAGAGGAAGAGAGCAGAAAAAAGATGAAAGATGGAGAGAGTAACAAGAAGAAGAAAGAAGAAGAGAGCAGAAAGAAGAAGAAAGAAGGAGAGAGCAAAAACAAGAAGAAAGAAGGAGAAGAGAACAATAAGAATAAAAAAAATGAAGCCACTAATGGGAAGAACAAAAACAAAAAGGATGAAGAAGAGAACAAAAAGAAAAAGAGAAAAGTTGAAGAAGAGCATAAAACAGAAGAAAAGGGAAAAAAGAAAATAGAATATAGAATATAGAGCTCTTTCAATTAGAACTACACCAAAGAATTTCAACATGGTGATTGGAAAGATGAGAATGCCCCAAATAAACTGCATCAAGAAGATGGGGGTTTGGAAGTTTATTAGAAATGAAGATTGACTCATTCCCAACAAAGTTGGCACATTACATCGTGGACAATTTTGATGTTGTATACATGGTCATAAGAATAAGAAAAGAGCCCATTCAGGTGACAAAAGACAGACATTAAGTGGGATGGGATATTAATGGATTGGAGAGGACAATTTTAGAAACCTCTGATTAGACTGAAGGATATTGTGCAGAAGTAATTGATTCAAATAGTGCAAACTGGAATTTCAAGATAAATTTCATAGTTTTGGTTATGAATACAATGGCAGTATCCATGAAGATGGGGAGATGCAATCTTGCAATTCTTTCGCATCTTGGAAAAAAATTGGATTTAACAAACATAAATTGGTGTAAGTACATTATTGCAAAAGAAAGCAAGATTGGCTGGAACAGTGAATCGGATGCAAGCTTTTATACAGGTCCAATAACATTTTTGATGGTATGTACAACTTTAATCTCTTTTTATTCATGATTAATATGATAGTTAGGATTGTGTTAATCATGAATGCATTCAATATTCAGTGTGAAAAAGTTTGATGTGCATGCTAATCGATAGATCATGAATGTTTCAAACATGAATGAATTTATTATTCAGTCTGAATAACTTCGATAGTTTGAAATGAAGTCAATATTCAGTATGAATGAAGTTTAATATTCATGCTAATATATACAATATGGAATGTTTTAGTATTCAGTATGAATAAAGTTTGATATGCATTCAATATTCAGTGTGAATAAAGCTATATCTTCAGTGTGAATATATAGAATATGGAATTTTTTTAGTATTCAGTATGAATAAAGTTTGATATGCATTCAATATTCAGTGTGAATAAAGCTACATATTTAGTGTGAATATACATAATATGGAATGTTTTAGTATTCAGTATGAATAAAGTTTGATACGCATTCAATAATCAATATGAATATAGTTTGATATTCACTCTGAATATCATAACATTTTTTTAATTTATATATATGAATTATACAAAATGTAGCTTTTTTTATCTTGACTCAACCACATGCAATGGACTGGAGCATGAGAGGATAAGGCCTGCACTGAGAGGATGGAATACATAAACAATGAAGATGAGAGAGAAAAAGGAAATAAGCAATGGAGGTTTTGGAAGAGGGGAAATGGCTCAGAGGTATGTTGAAAAAGAAGAGCCTTCAACAAAGAGGAAGACGGTAAAGGTAAACATATATTTACATTTGTATTATAGTACTTGGTTTGATAACTGAAATCTCTATAAAAAATAACAGGATTATTTGAAGATGCTTGATGAAGGTTTAGAAGAAATGTATGCAAACAAGGCAAAACTTGAATACAACCAAAAGCAAGCATTAATGATCTATCCAGAAGACAGTTCCTTGACAGAGTGGAAGTCAAGCTATGAAAATTAATTTTTCATTAAACCAGAAGTGATTGTTGAGTAGCAAATTGACATTCGAGATCAGATTGGTGGAGATGAAGAGAATAGAGAAGGAGATCAAAATGAAGAGGGAAGGAGTAAGAATGAAGAGCATATTGTATCGACAAAAAAAGAGAATAAAGAAGTAAATGAAGAGAAAGAAGATTGTGAAGAAAAGAAGAAAGAAAAGAAGGAAGCTTGTGAGGAAGAAGAGCAAGAAGTTGAGATAGAAAAGAATACAAAGTTGATTACAGTGGATGATGTTCCAGAGGGAACATCAAAAAAGGTGAATGATGAGGAGATAGAGAAGGTTGTTGAATGACTGACCAACACAAAATATTGGAATGAGTTGGCAAAATCAGCAGACATTGATAATGCATTTAAGAATGCAAATGAAGAAAGCCAAAATGCAATTCAATAGAGATTGGAGATTGAAGCAACGAAAATCATAGAGGAGGTTGTTGCAGATATCGAGATGCAAGAACAAGTCATTGAAAATCAAATGATGAATGATGAGGGGATGGAGAAGAACAAGGTGGAGAACAACGAAGACACACGGGTAGAGGATAGAAAAGAAGAGAAAAAAGAAAAGGAGAGCAAGGAAGAGGAGAAGAAGCAGGAGAGGGAAGAAGGAAATAAAGAAGAGAAACAAATAGAGAAGAAGCTGGATGAGAAGAGAAAGGAAGAAAAAAAGGAGAAGGTGAATGAAGACGAGGAACCTCAACCACAAGTTTCAGATACTCCACACTTTAGATTAGGAATATCACAGGTGGATACTCCACAAAAACAACATGAACAAGTATATGGAGAAGAGATTACAAGCAAAAAAGGGTCACTTGTATTAAGATTAAAATAAAAGGAATTGATTGACCAAGATAAAAAAGAAAAGAGGATACAAAATATAGGTGATCAACTAAAATCACCTTATCTTCAAAGAAAAGTGGATCCAACAAGGAATACAACAACAACAGAAAACAAGGATGGCAATTGGATATTTGCACTTCAGGGAGACAAATTGTAAGTATAAAACTATTATCTTTTATTCAGACTGAATAAAACTAAATATTCAGTATGAAAAAGTTTGATGTGCATGCTAATTGATAGATCATGTATTGTGTGAATAATGAATACATTGATTATTGAGTATGAATAAGTTATATATGTATGTTAATTGATAGAATATGAATAAGTTGACCATTGTCTTTTATTCATGGTGAATTATCATCTTTTATTCAGACTGAATAAAACTAAATATTCAATATGAATAAAACTAAATATTCTTAACGAATAACTAGTAATATTCATTATGAATATCATATGCATTCACATCTTCTTGTAATATTTATATGTTTAATTGAATTTTTAACAGGGATGTTGTCTTTCAAACAAAGGATGGACAGACCAGTTTTAGAGTAATGTTTGAAAGTTTGATTCCTGAATCAGAATCATTTGCAAATGTTATTGACAGCTGGTCAGTCCTACTTAATAATGAAGAGAGATTGAAGAGCATGGATTCTCCAAGAAGATTATTCTGCACAACCGAAATTCTTGTAAGTTCACTAAACTTTTAAACTAAATTACAAAAAGAATAATAATATTAATATATCATTTCTTTTTTTTCTCAACAACCAGACGAAATGTTCACAGGCAAAGTTCCTTTAGAAAAGAAGTTAAAACTCTTCACAAACAACTTTTGTGAAAACATGAAGGGGAATGCATAGTTTGAAGCTCTGAAGAAAGTTGAAATGGTATGAAACAAATACAATAACAAAAATCATTTTCATTATTTTTATTTCATATATTATATATACATTACATAAATATATTCATGCATGTGTTTTTCCAGTTGTAAAGCATGATCATTTTTATGTAATATGTATTAATCTGAAAAATGGAGCATCACACATCCTGGACAACAGTGCAACTGATGTACCAGATCATACAAAATACGACACTGTACCAAAAACAGTTGTAAGTAGAATATTATATTATCTAATATACATTAATAATAATTATGTTATTAGCCAATCTGAATAATATATATATATATATATGTGTGTGTGTGTGTGTGTGTGTGTGATGTAAATATAATGCATCAAAAACTGTTTATGAAGTTCTTGGAAAAACTTGGAGATGGAGGATCAAAGAAATTCAGTCGAATAGTTCCTAAAAGAGAAGTAATGAAATGGAAAACAAAAGAGAACCATAAAGATTGTGTTGTCTTGATGATGATACACATGGAGACATTCATGGGAGGACCAATAAAGAATTGGGATTGTGGACTAGAGGAGGAATCTGCACACAAAGATCGCAGTTGAAAAAACTACGATACAAATATGTGACAAAAATGCTTTTGTCAGATATTAATGAAAGAAAAGAATGGGTGATGAAGGAGGCAACTACATTTGGAGAACTGCCACAAGATAAAGTGAAGGAGATACAAGATAATACAGAGAAGGTGAAGGAAGAACGCCTGAGCAACATAGTGTAGATAAAGGTTGTTGATAAAGATAGCTAACGTTGTGGATGAAGATTGGTGAGGTTGTCGAGGAAGATTGGTAAGGTTGTTTGAACAATTGGTTTGGTTGTTTTATTGCTTAAACAATTATTTTGTGGGTCGGTATCATATTTCTCAGTATGATATCTTTTGGTGGATTAACTTGAACAATTATTCAGTGGGTTAGTATGACATGATTTGGTGGGTTAGATGTATAGACAATTAAGTTGTTGTTTTTTTGGTTGAACAATACTCATAGTTTCTGATTATTTTTGGATAGTAGTAGATTTTGGTTGGTTGGATGAGTTATTTAAATGGATTGAAATTATTAAACAATGGTTGTTTTGATGGATTGTAGAAATATAACAATGTTGATGTTCGTTTTGATTGATTATAACTTGCTAATGATGTATGGTTTGTAATAGAATAATATTCAAAATGAATATAACTTGTTAGGATTGAATAGAGATATATATTAATGGTGAATAAATCTATTAAATTTAAAATGGAAAAAATGTAATTTTATTCATTCTGAATAATAAATATACCTTCTTATTCATAGTGAATTAACTTATTACTTTGATAGTGAAAAAACATGTAATTTTATGCACTTTGAATATTAGTTAATATTAAGAGTGAATAAAATTTACAATGGAAAAGCATGTAATTTTATACATTCTGAAAAATAAATATACCCTTTTATTCATACTGAATAATTTTATTACTTTCATACTGAAAAACATGTAATTTTATTCACTCTGAATAGTAGTTAATATTCAAAGTGAATAAACTTGTTCTAAATGTTGCATTTTATTCCGGGTGAGTAAATCTATTTCATTAACACTGATTAAAAAGATATTATTCAAAATTCATAGTGAATAAATATCATCACAATAATAAATAAAAATTGAAATGAATAAAAAGAAAAGATATGTCAAAAATATTATTGAAATTCAAAAAAATATCATCATATGAATTGTTTTATTACTCAATGTTCAAAATGAATACAAAAGAGAACTAATTATGAATACCACTACTAGAAAGTAAAAAGAACTCTATTTACTAACATATTTTCTCGATGGACAATTGCGTGAGTCATGGTTACACTTTTTATTACACAACCTACACAATCTCTTTGCCTTTTGACTCTTTTCAATTGCTTTTTCTTTACCACTATTCAACCTATTGCCTGTACCACAACCTTTGTTTCTTATTGATTTAGGATTATTAACATCAACAACTTCTGGTTTTGAAACACCAAGCAACGACTCCATAACCTCTTCCCTATTGCGATGAAGAAAACTACATCCACTGGCCTCCAAATTACTCTTCACCTCTTGTATTTTCAAAACAAAATCTTCAAGCTTCTCTATATCATCAACTACTAGACAATTGCAATAATCAAATGCAGCTTGAGCATCATTTTCAAATTTCTCACGACGCTCATTTCTTTCTCCATACCAATGACATTTCTTCAACAACTCAGAAGAAATGAGATCTTTTCTCCAACGCTTCATTATAAATTGAAATGGTATCTCTTCAATGCACATATTCTTTAATACACAAAAAATATGACGACAAAGCAAACCATATTGATGATAAAACAAGCAGCTACAATCCAAAGAACCAGTGCACTTATTATGCACAACCTGCAAAAAAATTTGAATAACTACATTATTCAGAATGAATAATAAATTGTATTCATTATTCACATTGAATAAATAAATATAATTTAAAAACTAAACGAACCTTGTGATCAGACTCTTTCACATAAACTTCTAGATTTGAAGTGCATTCACCATCTTTCCTTTTATTTTGAACCTTTTTCTTCTCAACGACAACAATAACATAAAAACCATCTACCAAACTCATATGTGATTGGAAACACGACCAAACAGATTCATTTATCTCATTCTGAACATCTCTGAATATAGCACGAGTATATATTTTATAAGTATGAACCTCAATTGGAAGGGGTGTGCTAAACTTTGGTACTGTTGTTCTTGTCTGATGATTAAGCAACCTATGATTATTCTGTTGTTTGTCCATAGCAGAATCAAAAGAGTCAATAAAGGCCATAAGGTTTGCACCATGATGAAAACATAGGAAAAATAATGAAATTTCACTCTTAGATCTTGATGTCGTTCTCATTAGACGAGCCATAGGAATATCCCTACAAAATGATGGAATCCACCTATGCCTATTATCATACATATAACCCAACCACTTGTGGCCAACAAGATCAAAATCAACAACTAAAGAATTCCATTTCTCTTCAAATTGAATAGCATCAATGTGTTCATCCCATATAAGAGCATGAAACCGTTTCTTGAAATCAGTATTTGAAATAATATTTGAAGAAATCTGAAAAAAAAATATCAAAATATATTAAACATGAATACATTGAATATTCACGTTAACTGATATAAAATGAAAAATTGAAGATGGGATGTATTATTCAGTATGAATACACTTATTATTCGGTATTAATATACTTATTAAGTATGAATAAAGATGATATTTATTATTCAGTATAAAATAATACTTTCATTATTTAGTATAAATGATAATATAAAATTTCAAACTAAACATTTTATTCATAGTGAATAAAAAACATGAAATGTGATTGTTTATAGCTGCTGAAAAAATTGATCTCATGTTCTGAAGATGTTATATTCATACTAAATATGTAGCTTTATTCAATTTGAATAAAGGTATATATTCGGTAGGAATACCAATTCAAAAATGTGAACTAAAGTTTTTATTCATAGTGAATAAAACCGATAAAATGTGATTGTTTATTGCTGCTACAAAATTGTTCGCATGTTCTGAAGGTGTTATGTTCATACTGAATATGTAGCTTTATTCAGTTTGAATAAAGGTATATATTAAGTAGGAATACCACTTCAAACAATGAACTAAACATTTTATTCATAATAAATAAAACATATGAAATGTGATTGTTTATATGGATGAAAAAAAATAAAAATAAAAGAAGTACCTTCGAAGGCAATTTCGTACTAGTGTGCCACATACAAAACCGGTGCCTTGACTCTGGAAAGACCTCAGAAACAACTTGCTTAATAGCAGAACACTGATCAGTAAAAACCAACTTTGGTTGCCTCCCAAAAGATTTCAAGAAAGAATGAAGCAACCATTTATATGCTTCAATATTTTCACCATCAAGAAGACTAGCACCAAGAGTGACACAATTCTTGTGATTGTCAATTCTAGTGAATGGAACAAATACCATACAATACCTAAAACAAATTTCATTAATACAAGATATAAAGAAAAAAAATACTAAAAGATATTATAAAAGAAAAAAACAATACTTACTTATTTGTTCGAAAGGTTGCATCAAATGAAACAATGTCACTAAACTCTTCAAAGTTGCATTTAGCTGTCTGATCGACCCAAAATGCATAATTGAATACACCTTCATCGCATTTTTATTCAACGAAATAATTTGGAACATACAACTTCCTATTATTCATTTCCTAACAAATAAATTTGCATCGATATCACCAATGAAACAATTACGATCCCGCTGAAAATTCTTATACTCAACCTTAGTACCACCTACCATTTCATACCCACCCTTCAACTGACAAAGAATGTTATGGGCTTGTGTAGCACCAATATTTGCATTAGGCATCTTAAGAATCCACCTTTGTATTATCTAATCTGCGACTACTTTTCAGCAAGTGCTTCGAATCTTCATCAAATAAACAATGATTATGTTTCTCTTCAAATACATATAATCTAAAAGACCTCGCTCCAAGAATAACTTTGAACTTCACACAAGCTTCATAACCAGTTCTATGAATGTTACTACTTCTAATTTCTTCTTCGATACATCCAATGTATCTGCCTGAACAAAATTTGGAAATCCAGCTCTATTGCATACAACATATGTCAAAACAATCATCGAATATGCATTTATTTTCACAGAAGATAGTCTAACATCAAATCCTACTTTAGCAGCATAATTCTTATATATTTCAATACCTTTCTCCAATGGTTCATAAACTTTCCCCACAACAGGCTTCAAATCATCATCTACAACAGGGATCGAAAATTTCACTCCATCACTACCATCAATTCCAATACTTGAAGGACCGTCTTGACCTCCACTATAAATTTGATCTACAAAACATATTTAGAATGAATAAAAAATAAAATAACAAAATTCAGAATACATGTAGAAAAAAATTACAAAAAGATGATTACACATACACTTTATTCATCATGAGTAAAATATATCAATCAACATATGAAATATTCAAAATGAATAAAGAATTAACAAGAAATATATTAATCAAGTATTCAGTCTGAATAAAGAACGATTGTTAATTAAAAAACACAAAAACAGAACATGAATATATACACTATTCAATATGAATAAAGATGATATGTATTTATATAATTTCAATATTCAGTATGAATAAAGATGATACGCTACTTAAAAATTTCACTATTCAATATAACTAAAGCGGACAAATATAACAACAGATATTCAAACTGAATATTAATGAACTATTCAGTATGAATAAAGAATGAATAAATATGATACGCTACTTAAAAATTTCACTATTCAATATAACTAAAGAGGACAAATATAACAACATATATTAAAACTAAATACTAATAAGAAACACATTTAAAAAAAATCGAACTACAACATGAACAAAATTAATAACAAAAACAGAAACATCAAAAACAACTAATTAATTTAATGACAAATAATAACTTTAAAACTAAGAACTAATGCAAAAGAACATTCAATTACAAATTAATAAAATTATATTACAAGAAAAAAGATTAATTAAACAAAAAAAACTTATAGATCGATGATTCCTCAACATCGATAAACTGGAGAACATAGAAAAAGAATCAATTTCACAGTTTCCTGTATCCACAGAATCATTATCATCAACAAAATTGACTCTTTGATCAACAAAAAGTGTAGAATTCTCAACAGGAACATAATCCATATAAACATTATGATATGAAGAAATCGATAAAATTCAGATCAAAATAGTTATTTGAAGCAATCACGAAAGATGAACGAATCGATAAAAGAAAAAGAATCAAGAAAGATGAAGAAATCGATAATCGATACATCTATTAGAAAGAAATCGAGCTAAGAAAAATAAGGAAACGATAGAATAATGAGAGAAAGAATCGTGAAATATCAGTTATTTAGAAGAAATCGATATGAGACAAAAATAAGGATTCTGCCAAAATTACCCCTGAAGCCATATTAAACCATCGGCTCCAATTTGGCTGCGATCAAAGGTTGTGATTTGTCCTCATGTGCACAATGAAAGATGGGTTTTCATTTTAACTTTCCTCTCTCTCTCTCTCTCTCTATTTATATAGATATAGATATATATATATATATATAGAGAGAGAGAGAGAGAGACTTAAGTTCGCGTGAGACCAAACAGTTTCCGTGAGACCAGTGAGACCAAGCTTTAAAGTATGAAACTTCACACCAAAAAACTGTGAATGTAAAAAAAATCGAACTTTTCATAGGGAAAACACCGTAAATGTTACGTTCACGGTTTTTTTCGCTGTGAATGTTCATTTTTTTTACCTTCACAGCGTCTTCACTGTGAAGGTTCGGATAATACCGTCACAGTCTTTTATCTGTAAACGTTTGTTTTTTTTTAACTTGGTTTAGGTTTTTTAATGTGATTACATTATGAAGGTTCAAATGTTTTTTACCTTCACAGTGTTTCGGTGTGAAGTTTCATGTTTTAAGGCTTGGTCTCACGCGGTCTCACGGAAACAGCTTGGTCTCACGTGAACCTGACCCTATATATATATATATATATATATATATATATATATATAGTGTTTGGTTCATTTGAGAAATGGTAAATATATGAGAAATAGAGAAGTAATCCTAGCCATTCATATGGTCAAGATCGGATTTGACTAGTCAAATATTGCGGCTTTGACCGGTTAAAAGTTGTGGCTTTGACTGGTCAAAAGTTGCGGCTATCCCAAAAATAGAAGGACAATTTCATAAATTTTACAAAACACACGGGATGTGTTCATATATGAACATGTATAATTCACATATGAACTATATGTTCATATATGAACCAGTGCAATTCACAACCGAACTCTTTTAACTGATTCATATATGAACCTTTGTGATTCATATATGAATCAGTTGAACTAACTAAAACATTCATATATGAACCTTTGTGATTCATATATGAATCTGTATGAATCACAAAGATTCATATATGAATCAGTTGAACTAATTAACAGATTAATATATGAATCTTTGTGATTCATACAGATTCATATATGAACTCATCCCGTGTATTTTACGAAATTACCCCTCTACCTTCTATAGACCACACAAGGAATTATTCGGTGCTTCGCGGTCAATGCCACAAATGTTGACCAGATGAATGGCTAAGATTACTTATCTATTTCTCATATATTTACCATTTCTCAAATGAACCTCTCCCTATATATATATATATATATATTTACTTTGTGCTTGAAACATAATACTTCCAAAACATAAATTTGACCGTCTATAACAAGATCATCTTAAATAAAAATGTTTAATAACTTTTTCAAAAATGATTTTTTATTTATAAAGTTATATTATGCTTTCCTTTTAAACAACATTAAAGACATAATACCTTTTTTTAAAATTGTATTAAATACAAAATATGTTATCAGGGCCGGTCCTAGGGGTTTTGATGCCCTATGCGAAAATACTAAAAAATGCCCCTATGCCCAATTTTTTTAAGAAAATGAAATGACGAAACCAACGATTTTCAATGGGATTTTCACACACATTTCTTGCCTAACAAAATATCTATTTAACGATCCACATAAAATTGAGCAATTTCTTGTTGTCTTTTCTTTCTTTTTCTATTTTTATCACCTAATGGTTGTGATCTAGGAAACATGTCTAATGTTTTATGAAATCAACCAAAAAATATCCAAGCAATACTAGTCGATCATAGAAGCATTAAAACTTGGATTAAGATCGTGCTTCCTTTTTTTCGATTTTCCCTTTTCCAAATTAAAATTATTACAATTGAACTTTTACTTCAATATCTGGAAGACTGGAACTTAAAAGACAAGTAAAACTATAATTAGTTTTAACTAAAATAGTAAATTACATCAAAATTAGGGTCAGTTTACCAAACGCTTACCTGGGTAAGCGCCTACAAGTCACATTACCTTAGCAAATGAATATGGCAAGGACCAAAAATCTCAATCGGTAGTAGCTAAGGCAAAGAGCGAGAGTCTTATCCTGTAAGTGATGGTGAAGACTCTTACCATGGTTAGCGCCTACCGATAAAATTGTTGCATACGATACCGTTTTGATGGACCAAAATCTTACCTAGTAAGTAAGTAATAGTGTTGAATTTGATCGGTAAATGCTTACCCGAGTAAGCGTTTGGTAAACGGCCCCTTAGTGTCATAGTAAGCCAAGAGCAAAACTCAAAAAGATACAAGGTCTAAAGACTAAAGTCTAAATCTATAATCAATTACAAGGCCTGTTGTTTATAGTTAAAGCTCAGTTGCTCAATTCCCAAATTATTAAAAACAAAGCTACTAACAGATGAAAATTTGATGCCCCTTTGGGCTTTGATGCCCTATGTGGTCGCACGGGCTGCACATGGCCAAGGTCGGGCCTCATATTATCTTAATGAATCAAACACATAACAAATTTTCTAAAATAAAGTTTTTAAATGCAAAAGTACAAAATAAGAAGTGAAACAATGTAAGTTTCAATAATTTTAGTATAATTTGCCATTTTTATAAAGCTAATCATTAAGCATTTTGTAATAGAGGGTAAAAAAATTCATTTCATTTCATTAAAACTACAAATTTGGTTTTGTATTATAAATTACAGTGATTTATGAATTTTGTCCTTGCGTTTTTGATGGTTTATTTTATGACTAGGGTCTTTATGGTACGTTTATTATGGTTTTGGTTCTTTTGGTATTCAATTTGTCTTGGTCAGAGGGACCATGACCAAGACGCATTGAATACCACAGGGACCAAAACCATAATAAACATACCATAGGGACTCTAGTGAGAAAAAAACATCATTACACAGGGACCAAATCCATAATTCACTCTATAATTTATTGTTTGATTACTCCAAATATTTAATACATATATCACTACTAGAGAACTGAGTATTAGTGACGGATATTAGCGATGACCATAATCCCTCGCTAACTAGCTACAGATTAGCGAGGGATTGACCACAAACCCAATATGTTGCTAATTAGCGAGGGATTAGGTTTGTGATCAATATACCCTCTCTAACCCCTCGCTAATTAGCGAGGGATGGACCACAAACCCAATATGTCACTAATTCGTCGCTAATTAGCGAGAGATTGAGTTTGTGGTCATTCCCTTGCTAATTAGAGATGGATTAGCGAAGGATAGACCACAAGTACAAATCATCGCTAATATGTTGCTAATTATAGAGGGCTTAGTGAGGGATAGTGTAACACCCCGACTTTTGACCAAGGAAAAGAGTGAGGTGGACAGTATCCCACACGGGTGGCCGCGTGAGTGGAGTCGCGCCATGAGCAGCGCGAGGCTCTGTTCCCTCGCGAATCTAGAGGCTGGCGCGCCTCCCCGCGCGAGTTCAACTACGCCACTAACCGCACGTGGCCCCTGGTGATTTAAAAAGATAAATCAGCCATTTCTCTCAGTTACTCCTCCACCCACTTCTTTAAAAACACTCTCTCTTCACTAAATACTCTTCACGATCTGACCTAGGAGCCTCCAAGATACGTCCTCCACATTCATTGCAAGAACCAAGCCTCATCAATCAAAGATCTTAACAAGGATCCCAAGTCTCAAGATCATCTTCCTTCTCCATCCTCACTTCTAGGGTTTTTGCAAGTTTCTAGGTTTTTTTATAAAACCTAGATTGTGAGTTCTCTAACCATTTTAAAATGAGATACATGTCCTTATATGCTTTCTATTATCATATATTGTTATTTCTCATCATGTTAATCCCCTAATAAAATAGACCTAATCTTGTTATATGGAGAAATGGTGGAGGTTTGGGGTTCTAATACTTTATGATGATCTTAATAAGGTTATTTGTCGGAAAATGTTGGGATATATTCACATGATATGCGTATTTGATGAATGTTATATGTGGGATTCACATGATTTGGGATTTGACCTAAAATGAGGCTTAGAATGTCGAGAGTTGGGGCACATCAAGAGAGATTATCCCAAGATAGTGAGAGGACACCAAGGGACTCCATGTGGGAGCGTGCCGAAGAAGGAGATCCCACTGAAGGAGCCAAGTCGGGCCTTCCAAATGATGGTGGAGGAAGCAAGAGAGACAACGGATGTTGTGTCAGGTACGTTCCTAGTAAACTCACTACCTTCCCGTGTTTTGTTTTATTCCGGTGCGAACCGTTCGTTTGTATCTACCATTTTCTGCAAGAATTTTACTACTTCTATTAGTTTGTTGAGTGATGCACTAGTAGTGGAGGTACCTAATGGGGATCATATGATTGTCCGAGAATGTTTTGATGGGTGTACCATAGAGTTAGATGGAGAGTCGTTAGTGGTGGATTTGCTACCGGCGGACATCGGAGGATTCGACGTAGTCATAGGCATAAATTGGCTATCGAAGCATGATGCCGATATATTGTGCTCCAAGAAGATGATTAGAGTTCCCTTGTCAAAGGGGGAAGAAGTGATAGTCTATGGGAAGAAGAATCGTAAGGTCAACACGATCATCTCGTCACTCAAAGCGCGCAAGAGTCTTGCCAAGGTGTGTCCTTCATACTTGGCCTACGTCATCGATGTGAAACTCGAAAGGAAGAAAATAGAGGATGTGGATGTAGTACGCGACTACCAGGATGTCTTTCCGGAATACCTACCTGGACTATCACTGGAATTCCAAGTGGAGTTCTATATCGACCTCACTACGGGTGTTGCCCCGATCGCCCGCACTCCCTATCGTCTAGCCCCGACGGAGATGCAAGAAATGATGACGCAACTACAAGAACTCCTCGAGAAGGGATTCATACAACCGAGCTCGTCGCCATGGGGTGCTCCAGTTTTTTCGTAAAGAAGGACGGGTCCATGCGGATGTGTATCGACTACCGTGAACTCAACAAGGTCATCGTGAAGAACAAATATCCACTTCCTAGAATCGATGATCTCTTCGATCATTTACAAGGAGCGGGATGTTTTTCCAAGATAGCCTTGCGGTCCGATTACCATCAAGTCCGAGTGAAGGAGAGTGACATTCCGAAGATGGCATTTCAGACAAGGTACGGTCACTATGAGATTCTAGTGATGCCTTTAGGGCTAACTAACACTCCGAACATATTTATAGATTTGATGAATCGAGTGTGTCGACCTTTCTTGGAAAAATCTGTTATAGTCTTCATTGACGGTATTCTGATCTACTCGCGGGACGAGGCCAAGCACCGTCAACATTTGTGGGAAATTTTGTAGATCCTCCGGAAAGAGAAATTGTTCGCGAAGTTCTCAAAATGAGAATTTTAGTTGCAAGAGGTTAAGTTCTTAGGCGATGTGGTATCAAAGGACGGGGTGAAGGTAGACCCGGTAAAGATTGAGGCGATGATGAATTGGGAACCGCCGACGAGTCCCACAGAGATAAGAAGATTCTTGGGTTTGGCCGACTACTACCGACGGTTTATTCAAGACTTTTCGAAGATCGCCTCTCCACTTACATCGTTGACAAGGAAGAACGTTAAGTTCTTATGGACCGAGACTCAAGAGAAAGCCTTCCAGACTCTTCAAAGGAAATTATGTGAGGCACCAATCCTATCCTTACCCAAAGGATCGGACGACTTCGTGGTTTATAGTGATGCCTACAAATTGGGTCTCGGGTGTGTCCTAATGCAAAGGGTGGAGGTGATAGTGTATGCGTCGCGACAACACAAAGACCACGAGAGGAATTAACCTACACAGGACTTGGAATTGGTGGCAGTGGTATTTGCTTTGAAGCTATGACGACACTACCTCTACGGAACGAAGTGTACGCTCTTCACCGACCACAAAAGCTTGTAGTACATATTTGACGAGAAGGACCTCAATATGCGGCAAAGAAGGTGGTTGGAGCTTCTAAAGGACTATGATTGCGAGTTGCTTAACCACCCGGGTAAAGTCAACGTGGTGGCGTATGCGTTGAGCCGAAAGAGTTATGGGAACGAAATTAAGGTCACCCTTTCTAAAATAGATGTGATATCAAGCCTAGTGGAGGACATCAAAGCGAGTCAAGTTAAAACACTTCGTGAGGAGAATCTCAAAGCCGAAATCATGGTGAAGTAACGAGAGCTCCTAACGGAAGATAGTCGCGGCCTTAAGTTATTTCAAGGTAAGATTTGGGTACCGAAGGTTGGAGGGATCCGTGAGTTGCTCTTAGCGGAGACTCATAAATGCAAGTACTCTATACATCCCGGTAGCACCAAGATGTATAGATATTTTAAGTTGCACTATTGGTGGCCGGTAATGAAGCTCGATGTAGCCAATTATGTGGAAAGGTGCATCACTTGTCTGCAAGTCAAAGAGGAACATCAAAGTCCTTATGGAAGTTCATAACCATTGGCCATTCCGGAATGGAAGTGGTAGCACATCACTATGGACTTCGTCACCAAGCTACCAAGGAACTTGAGGGGACATGATACTATTTGGGTGGTGGTGGACCAACTCACGCAGAGCACTCACTTTTTGGCATTGCGAGAGACGTTAACGATGGACAAATTAGCCAAGCTCTATATCGATGAAATGGTATCGCGTCATGGTGTTCCACTATCTATAGTTTCGGATCGGGATAGTTGGTTCACTTCCAAGTTTTGGGATGGTCAACAAAAGGAGTTGGGCACGAGAGTTAAATTGAGCATGACGTATCATCCCCAAACGGACGACCGAAGTGAGAGGACGATCCAAACTCTTGAAGACATGCTTCGGTCGTATGTTATCGACTTTGGGGGAAATTGGGATTCACATCTACCTCTAGTCGAATTCGCCTACAACAATATCTACCACTCGATCATTGGGATGGCACCATTCGAGACATTGTATGGACGGAAATGTAGAACACCGGTGTGTTGGCTTGAAGCGGGATAAAAGGAATTTGTCGGGTCAGAAATCGTGCAGGAAACGGCGGACAAAGTAAAAGGTATCCGAGTGCGTTTGAGGGCGGCGCGAGATCGTCAGAAAAGCTATGCGAACAAAAAGCGGAGACCTATCGAGTTCCAAGTGGGAGAGCAAGATATATTGAAGGTGTCACCGTGGAAGGGGATTATTCGTTTCGGGAAGCGCGGGAATCTTAGTCCTCGTTTCCTTGGACCCTTTACGATATTGGAGAGGATTGGACTTCAAGCCTATAGGTTGGACTTGCCATCAAAAATGGACGGGATTCACCCTACCTTCCATGTATGTTACCTTCGTAGATGTCTAGACAAGGAGGATAGCATCATCCAATTGACGGAAATCCGGGTGGACAACGGGAATCGTTGTATGGAAGAGCTAGAAGCCAATTTGGAGTAAAAAACAAAGAAGTTGAGAAATAAAGATGTGACTATGGTTAAGGTCCAATGGAGGCACCACCGGGGTGCCAACGTGACATGGGAATCAAACAAGGTAATGAAAAAAAGATATCCCTAATTGTTTGATGGATGAGATTTCGGGGATGAAATCCTCATTAGGTAGGGAGGATTGTAACACCCTGACTTTTGACCAATGAAAAAAGTGAGGTGGACAGTGTCCCGCGCGGGTGACCGTGCGAGTGGAGCTGCACCACGAGCTACGCGAGGCTCTGTTCCTTACCGACTCCAGAGGCCGACACGCCTCCCTGCAAGAGTTCAACCGCGCCACTAACCGCACCCGACCCTTGGAGATTTAAAAAGAGAAATCAACCATTTCTCTCATTTACTCTTCCACCCACTTCTTTCAAAACACTCTCTCTTCACTAAATACTCTACAATATCTGACCTAGGAGCCACCAAGCTACCTATTTCACATTCGTTGCAAGAACCAAGCCTCACCAGTCAAAAATATTAACCAAGGATCCCAAGTCTCAAGATCATCTTCCTTCTCCATCCTCACTTCTAGGGTTTTTGCAAGTTTCTAGGGTTTTTCTATAAAACCTAGATTGTGAGTTTTCTAACCATTTTAAAATGAGATACATGTCCTTATATGCTTTCTATTATCGTATCTTGTTGTTTCTCATCATGTTAATCACCTGATAAAATAGACCTAACCTTGTTATATGGAGAAATGTTGGGGATTTGGGGTTCTAATACTTTATGATGATCTTAATAAGGTTATTTGTCAGCAAATGTTGGGATATATTCACATGATATGCGTATTTG
Organism: Arctium minus; assembly: GCA_954870635.1. Lineage (NCBI taxonomy): Eukaryota > Viridiplantae > Streptophyta > Magnoliopsida > Asterales > Asteraceae > Arctium > Arctium minus. The sequence goes on along the minus strand of OX941097.1, from coordinate 33,841,028 downwards.
ATGAATGCTATATGTGGGATTCACATGATTTGGGATTTGACCTAAAATGAGACTTGGAGCTATGTGGAATATTTTGTATAATTTTGCTTGGAATAAAATGCGTATAAAATGAGATTGAATATTGGATGAACCTCGAGTAGGCACTAGGAGGATGTAGTTTTGGGTGCCACCATATTGGTATGTGCCTAGATCTCTACCATTGGAAGTAATGCCTTGGAGGTAGTCTTCAAATGTGTCGAGCCTTCGGGATGTTGCTCATGAGAGTGAACATCAAGGTACATCGACTCTTGAGGTGAAACTAGTTGGTATTTTAGGTCTCCCCCATTGATTCCTCTATGGACCTTCATGTTGTCAAACCCCTTTTTAATGATTATGTTATGCTATTGTTCGACTCACTAGGCTCTTTTGTCCTAACACTTGTTTGGTTTGATGTGTATCTCAGGTTCTAGCGACGTGGCCGTTAAGAAGGTTTAGCAAGCCCTTAGGGAGAGCTTGGGGAGCATTTTGGGACGCCATTAGACAATGTATATTTGGAACTTAGATGACAACTGTTTGTAATCTCATTTCTTGTTAGGGATTAGATTAATAGGTTGTTATCTCTTGTTACTTTATTATTACAAACATGTAATTATAACAGGCGTATATTGTTCCCTTTTTTAGGATAGCTCGTGCTTTGGCATCATTTATTTACATATTTCCATTTCCAGAAATTTTTGTTTGTCCCAATTTTTGGGGTGTTACAGATAGACCACAAATCCAATTCCTAGTTAATCCGTCGCTAATTAGCGATGGATGCCACATGTTCGTTACTAATTAGCAAGGGATTGGCGGGAGATTGAGTCTATTTTTTTTCTTGTTTTCTCATTTGTATGTGTTATGTATACACATGTGTATGTGTATGTGTTATATGTATTGTTAGACTAATATTGTATTCAAGATTAAAAGTGAGGGTCTGTTGTGTAAATATTGTATATTTCAAAGGTTTGGTTGTAAAGTCAACTCAAGTTGACTTTGTATAAATAGTGGTCTTGTTGTTAGATTTGAAAGTACGCACATAGTTATACGAAATCAGAGTTGGTAAGATCAACACACACAGTAAACGCACACACGTTAGATCTGTGGCACTTTGTTAGATCTATGATTAATTGTATATCAAGAGATTAGATCAATAAAGTTGTTTTTCATAATCTGTGTTGTGATTAAATGCTAGTATACTGGGTCACAATTGGTATCAGAGCTCAGAAATTCATCGATTTGAGAGTTTTTATCGAGTTCGCATTCTGTCGAAGTATCTTTAGTGAATTTTTGCACAAAAAAGAGTTTTTGGTAAAAAATTTGGCAAAAGTTTGGTCGATTGATATGTTGAAACAGTTGTATCTGATTGAATTTCAAAGAAAAACATGTTTTGATTGTGAAATTGAGATTTTTGAAGGTTTTTGTTCGAACGAATGTCGAACGCTGTTTGATTGATTTGTTCATGTTAGAGTGTGAATTTAATTGTCATATTGAATTGGATTGATCTTTGTGTTAACTTGATTGATTTTGCAACGTTATAGCTTCTTCTTTGGAGATTTGGATCAATTTCTGGATTCAAATTTGAGTTTTTAGACTTAAAAACCAAGAACTCACAAGATCCAAGAAATTCGTATGAAGAACTCGCTAGTTTGATAGAACTCCCAGATAGATTTCGCAGATTGTTTTCTGAATTCTTTAAGTGAAGAATTCGCATTAGAGTGACTTACGAATTGTCAAGGAATTCGTATAAATATTTGAGAAAATCTTATAAGTACAGAATTCGTATAGTACCTTTATACGAAAAGCATAGAATTCGCGTAAGATTTTATCTGAAAAGTTAAGTCAAGAATTTGCAGCTGTGTCTATTACGAATTCTGAGGAATTCGTATCTGTGTCTTAAGCGAAAAGCAAGAATTCGTATTACTCTGCATTACGAATTCTGAAGTTTTCTCAAAGAGCTTTCAAATCTTTCTAAGTAAAGGATTCATATCCTTGTAGCTTACGAATTCATTTTGCGAATTCTAGTTGCGAATTGTGTTTTTCAAAAGTTTCCAAGGATAGAATTCGCAGAAGAGAGACCTGCGAATTATAAATTTTTCGCAGATACCTTTTTACTAATTGCTTAGTTTGTTGTTCTCTCTAGCCTACGAATTCTTAACTTGTGCGAATTTTAAGCTTCTTTTTGCGAATTTTAAGAGGTCACAAATTCTGGTACACTTGGTTTGCGAATTGTTCCTTGATTAAAGTTGCTTGCGAATTCTGAACTTGGAATTTTTAGAAATTTTTTCTGAACATTTTCAAGTGTTTCTCAAGTTGTTGAATTTAAATATCAGTACTAGCTAATTTTTCTTGTTTTGTGCAGACTACTTAATTCTTTCATCATGCCTTACACAGATAAAAAAGGAAATATGGTGCTAACCAATAGGGATTGTGCTTTAGCGTACATGCCAGAGATTCCAGCGCTCGAAGCTGAGAACAAAAATCTGAAGATTTAGAACTTATCTCTTCTTGATCAAATTAACAGATTGAAAGATGACAAAGAAAAGAAAGATTTTGTTTGCTCAGACTGCATTGCTAACTTTAAAATTAATTTTGCAGGAATTATTGAATCAAAAGAAAAGGAGATCTCAAATCTGTAAACTAAGCTGAAAAAGTTTGAAGGATTAAATGCAAACTCCACATGGTCAAAGAAGGAGTCAATGCTAAAAGAGATTGATGATCTTATAAGCAGAGCAAACATTACCAGTGAGACATCTGATGGGCTTAGAAAGATAAATTCTCAAATCTTCGTTGAAAGAGATAAATTGAAAGATAAAGTCTTCAGTCTTGAGGTTGAAATCAACATGATGAAAGAAAAAGCAACCCAAGAAAAATACAACACAAAAGTCCAAGATGAGATAAAGAATATTGAGAAGAAGAGAAAGGAAATTGAAAGAGATAATGTTGATTTTCAGAAGAAGATGAATGAACTTAAAGAAAAGATCTCTCTAGATGAAAAGAAAATGGAGAAAGAAAGAAAAGAGTTTGTGAAGAAGTTTTCTGAATTCTCCAGAAAAGCTTTTGAAGAGAAGAAAACAGTAGAGCTTAAATGTGTTAAGCTTTCTCAACAAGTTTCCGACTTTGAGAAAGTAATCATCATGGAGAGAGATAAATTTGAAAAGCAGAAGAAGAAAGTTGAATATAAAAATGTTAGTGTATTCAAGGAGATATCTGGACAGAGAAATAATGTTGAAAAAGATTTTGATGAAGAGAGAAAAGTATTTGAGACTAAGATAAAGAAGCTGAATGAAAAGCTATCTAAGTTGTCAACAAACATTCAGAAGGAGAAGAATGCAAAATCTGAATTGCATAAGAAGTTTGACATACTATCAAAGGAAAGAAACTGTTTGTCTACAAAGATCAAAGAACTTGAGGAGATCATGTTCAAGGTGAAGCTGACTGAGCACAAGATGTCAGAATCAATTATCCAATCACCAAGAGATGATAAAGCTGATTCAGAATGCTCTTTCAAAACAGCTTCAAGTTCACGTTTTACAAATGTTTCTAATAATCCTTTATTTGATTCTGATGATAGTCAAACTTCTAAATCTAAAGATCAAATTCGTCCTTCTAACCTATTCTTTAATAAAAATGTTGATGGTTCAGGTAATATCAAGAAGGATAAGTCTCGGAAGAAAAGATTTTGGAGAAGGAAAGATCAGAAAGATAATGAAAAGTGGATTTGGATAGTAAAAGGTTCCTTGGAGGAGAAGAAGGAACATAAATCATTTGAACATGCATCTAATGCTAAAAGGAACAATGCTTCTAAAGGTAAAACTTTTGGCAAACCTGATCTGGTTTACATTATAAATCAACTCAGGTTAGCACAAAAGAAAATTAGTTGTTCCTACTGTGGTTCAAATGATTTTGTTAACAATAATTATAAAAATAGTTGGTATGGTTCTTACTTTATATCTTCTACTAGAACTGCAACTAATAATTGCAGGCACCCAAGGTTTAAGGGGGAGAAAGAACCAAGGCTTCTGAATAAATCAGTTCAGAACTCGTGCTTCAAAGAACTATGGCTCTTGAATAAAACAATTCAAGACCCGCTCTTCAATGTTTCAGAACTATGGTTTCTGGTTACATCAGATCGGAACCCGGTCTTCAGTGGTAAAATTGAATATTACTATTCTCACCGGAGAATAAGTAGTAATGGCTTCTGAATATCTTAGTTCAGAACCCGTACTCAAATGTTTTCTTCTGAAGGATGATTAAATGATAACATCTTTTCTAGAAGTTTTTGATTTGAGGGGGAGTTAATTGTTATATCTTTTAGGGGGAGGAGATATTAGCTAAATGTACTTTCATTGTTATATTTTTCTAATAACTTGAATTTTTATAGATATCAAGATGGAGGATATCTGAGTTTTTATCAAGGATACTTAAATGATAATATTCATTTGAGGGGGAGTTGAGATACTATACATTACAGGTATATCTTTCTATATCTTTAACTCTATCACTTGTTGAAAGATGAACAACTTTCACTTGTGAAAAATGGTTTCTTCAAATGTTCAAACCACTTCACATTCTTAAAATGTTTTCATGAATTGAGGAGTGTAACTTTAAATGATTTTATTTTGGAAACTTCGATGACTATCTGACCGTGTGTTTCCAATGATAAATACTTGCGTAATTGTCATGTCGTTATACTTTGTCAAGTATTTATACACACATCGGTGCAGTATATTTCTTGACTTTGTTATTACCATGCATCAAATGATAAATCTTTCTATGGTAATACTCCCGTTGTTTGTTGTTCATTGTTGTTTGAATCAGACGTCATTTCATCATAACATGTGCTTTCATTGCAAATGTGTTTATATAGTGTTCATATAAACATTTTACGTCTTTGATATCCCTTATTCTACTTCTTCATGAATTTTGATCTGGTCTTAATCATTGTCAGATTCTCAAAACATTTTTATTCTTTCATGTTTATTCATTCATACAAAGTTTTGAGAAATCTTATATGTTCAAAAGCTCACACATTGATATTGTGTAGCATACATACACTGACATTGATTTCTTGTGCCTTCATGTCAAGAAAATCATTGAGATACATTTTTTTAGGAAAATATAAATGAGATTCAGTGTGAGAGCTTAACAGAACTTCCATGGATTTCACGATAACCGGTGTTTCCTACCCATGAAGTATTCCTGAGTGATTGAGGGGAGAGGGGAGAGAGTGTTGGTGTGTGAAGAGGTAAAATGGAAATGAGAGATTGGTTAGAAGTGAGCTTCAATGTTTAAAAGAAAGAGGGTGAGAGATCAGAGTAAAAGAATAATCAACTCTCCACCAAATCTTTCTGAGTCGGGCAACCACATTACTGTTGTTTCACATTTCTTCATGAACGACATTGAAAAAGGCACCTAGCCCATGCCATCTCTTGCATACAAGACCACCAGCTACTCATTCTTTTCTTAAAGAGAGAATGTTTCATATTTTCTGGGGAAGCAGCACATATGCTATTGGTTCTTCACTTGGAAGATACTGATATTGAAAAGAAGGAAAGTTGCCCCACCTTCGACCCTTTATCATGCACATTGAGTCTATGTATAACTATTGTTGTCTCAATGGTTTGCATAATTTTGAGCCTAAACAACAATCATTGTGCTAATTCTTTCATAACACAAGCACGAGCGCACATAAAATGTGTTTTTCTGTCAGAACATTCATAGAAAATACCTTGTTTTTTTCAATGATTAAATGGAAGCCCTGGGAGTGAACATCACTTCAAGCTCCTTAAATTGTACATTAAGTGGCTTTGTGCTACTGACAGACATTCCTAACTGTTTCATATGTTGATTCAGGGTTACAACTCCTAATTTGTTTGAATTTGAAAAGATTCAGATGAACGATTTTCTCATATTATTCATTAGGGGAGATTGATAATTTCTCTACACAAGGGGAGATTGTTCATATTTTATCAAAGGGGGAGATCATGAAGCCTATGCTAAATTGCTCATTTAGGGGAGATGTTCTAAAGAAGAATCTAAACTTGAAGAGTTTTAATGATTTTGATTCTCACAAATCATTAAAAAGGGGAAGATAAATCAGAGTTCAAGTTCAGATGATTAAAGTTTGTATCAAGAAAGGGGGAAAGATGATTTTCAAAGTCAGGTTTCAGAAGATGTAATGAAAGGTGAAGACAAAGTTTGAAAGTTTTGAAGTTAGTCAAAGTTTGAAGATTTGAATGATTGAGAAGATTATAGTAAAGTTTCTTGTGATAAAGAGAATGGTATTGTTGTAAACAAAGGGGGAGAATGAAGATTGTGCTAAAGCTGTCAAAGGTTTCAAAAGTTTCAAAGTTTGCTGAAGATGTCAAAGTTTTGAAGGTGTAAAAGCTGAAAAAGATTCAAAGCTGAAGATATTTGTGAAGATAAAAATACCTGAAAATTATTGTCAATTTTTTTTAATCTTGAATCCAAAGGGGGAGATTGTTAGACTAATATTGTATTCAAGATTAAAAGTGAGGGTCTGTTGTGTAAATGTTGTATAGTTCAAAGGTTTGGTTGTAAAGTCAATTCAAGTTGATTTTGTATAAATACTGGTCTTGTTGTTAGATTTGAAAGTACGCACAGAGTCATACGAAATCAGAGTTGGTAAGATCAACACACAGTAAACACTCACACGTTAGATCTGTGATTAATTGTATATAAAGAGATTAGATCAATAAAGTTGTTTTTCATAATCTGTGTTGTGATTAAATGTTAGTATACTAGGTCACAGTTTCAGTAGATCCATGTTGTATTATATGTATACATGATGTGTATGTATGTTGGTTGCTAACTACGATTAGATCTATGTATATATGTGTGGTGTATATGTGAATGTATAGATAATGTGTGTCTGATGTTTGGGCTATAATGGATCTTATTGGGCCTTATTGAGTTCTAATGGATCTAGAGGTCTAATCGAGACCAATAGATACCAAATGCATATATGCAGTACACACTTGCATACGTAAATGTAATAAATCACCATTTATGTTATTGGGCCTTAATAAGTCATAACATGACTTTTTAGGCTTTAATGTGTTATATTAGGCTTTATTTGGTTTTATTAGACTTTAAAGGATCTATTGGGCTTTGATGGATCTTAGTAGACTTTAATGGATCTATTGATCTTTATTCGGTTTTATTGGGCTTTAATTGATCTATCATGCATTATTGGGGTTTTAATCGGTTCTATTGAGCTTTATTCGATTATATTGGAGACTTAATGGTATATATCGGTTAATTTTAATTTTTTATTAATTTAATAAATTAATAAATAGAAAAATATTTAATAATTTAATAATAATTATTCTTTAATATTTATAATTTAAAGATTATTTATTATTTTATTAATTCTTAATAATTTATAATTTATAATTATTTCTTGTTTAACTGTGTAGAAGTTCAACTTTTCTAGTGGACCTTTGATGAAAGGATTCGACAAATAGAACCGAATATTGATAATGTTGCACTTGATGGAATCTAGAGGAAAGGTTTGCTGGCTAGTTCGAGCACCACATGAGTATACATACTAGCTAATATCAATATATGAAATGCAATTGTATATGTTATATGTCTCTTACGTGTGGTCTTCTTTTATAGTTCATGTTCGAGTCAAACGACTCAAGTGAACAATTGAAATCCCTAGCACGCGGACTAGGTTGTTATGCCATCACGCATCAATGGTTACAAGTTCCATACAGTAACCCATGATGCTAGTCGGTTTAGCCATAATAGTGGGGTATGTGTCAAAGGGGCCTGTTATGACAAGTGTGAGTCTGACTATTATGGTTGGCTAGATGATGTTTTAGAGGTGGAATATTATGGCCTAGTGTAACACCCTCAAATCTGGAAATAGCAACTTATTTAAAATTTTCTAAATACATCAATAAAGGAATTATCTACAACCACCAATTAAGATTTAATCTCAATACAAACATTCATTCTATACATACGGTTTATAATAAGGACGGGTGCTACTAAAACTCAATAAAAGTCGCTATCTCCAAACTGCGGAAGTCTTCACTAACTTACACTCGGGAGAACTAAGCACATCTCTTCTTGGGATAGCTAGGACCAAACCCCCATCTGGAACCTGATGCACATGCCGATAAATAAAAAGGTTAGGCTTAACGCCTAGTGAGCTCAAGAGTTTTAACATAGAAGAATATATATTTAAGAGAAAGGAATTTAGTCTAAAGCAAGATCTTTCGAAATAATATACTTTACAATGGAACGACACATTTTCCCATATTATGCACTTTTGAAGTCGATGCCCCTAAACACTTGTTCTTGTAACACGGTACAACACATAACTCACCCAAACGGGATCATAGTTAGACACTCAGTTTGCGAAAATGTGAATAACACTTCGTATCCCAAAACACCCAAACACGGGCGGGACATAATACTCGACCCATGAATAGTGGAAAGCAATTAAAAAAGATATGGTACGTCATTGAAAACCTGTACTCGAATTAATACTCACACGACCATAAAATAGAATGAAATCCAATTATTAAAGTATGGACAATTAATTACCCAAAATGCAACGGGCCGACAACGGGGGGGGGTACCCGTATCCGTTGAGAGCGGAGGAACACAAAGTATGCCACTCAACAACGTTGATCGCATGACACTTCACGACCCGCGGCCCAAGTGCCCCTACGACCTCTTGACAAGTTCACCATGAGAGGACATTGACCTTGGTGGCCGTTACAAAGAACTCCACCCAAAAAGGCCCCGAGAACTACAACAAAGGCGATTCCCCAATAATGAAAAGACGGGGGGTCACAGTACTCACCGCCCAGGCAGCACTATCCAGACTCAACCCTCCTAGTCCCTCCTTATCAAGTTTCGGTCATAAATCATGAGTCCCGGAGTCCAATCCCGTACCACCCAATTGACCATCAAATAAGACTGACTTACGTGCCTATGGATCCAATGCAACATAGTCTGAAATACACGACTACTCATGAGTGACTACAATACTCGAGCATGTACTTATAATGAATTTGAAATAAAATGCATTGAGATGTAAACCATATTTTTGGACTCTAAATCGAGCCATTAAAACCGGACAAGTGTCCTCAATACTCATTTACGCCAGTACCGAGCTAAAATGCTCAAAAGCCTTTTGACCAACAGTTAACGTCCTCCAAATAATGAAATGTCTTTAAACAACGTTTTTATGAAGACACATACCCCAAAGATGTGGTTAACCCAAAACTCAACTCGTATTGGAACCAAAGATTTTCCAACGGGTTTATGAATGCAAATTTACCCAAAATACGTATAACATGAAATAAACTTCATTTCTACAATATCACCATGTATGTGAAAATCATGCTATTTACTCGTTAGAACATTCAAAACCCAAATATGGGCATTTCATGAGGTTAACACAACCCAAGTTCACCAAATATGAAAACTTATCAAAATACTCACCCTTTGACAAAAACCAAGTAAAACATAATTTACTTCAAAATATTCCAAACTTATCAGCAGTTAACCATTTCGTATAAAACACTTTAAAATAACCATTTTGGCATGTACACCGTTTTAACAAATCAACTTGAACTCACCTTGCTAGATTTAGGCTAAATCTAGGTTTTTCCCCAACTAGAGCTCCGTTGAAGAACACTTGGATTTTCAATACAAAACTTCCAAAACCTAAATCCATGCATATTCAACCATACATAAACATAATCAACCACAAAGAATCGTTTCCCAAACCATGTGCATGAATACCTCAACTAATATCGAAACCCTAACTTCCATAACTTAAGAGAATAGAAGATTAACTTAACCCAAGCTTGAATCCACCAACTAAAACACTTCTATTTCACCAAAATGGCTACATATCTCCAATCTATGAAAGGAAGCACAAAGGGTGGATGAAACCCTAGAAAACTTGGTGAAGAAGATGAAATGGAAGAGATGAGGAGCTTACCACCACAAAATGCTCTTGTATACTTCAATAGACCTCCAATATCTTGCTAGATACTTGAAAATATCTCAAAAACGAAACCGTAGCAACTTGAATCACCCAAATCGGAGCTAGGATGAAGGAGATATGAAGAAATGAAGTTTGGGGCTGAAAATTGCGATTTTAATCGTCCAGACGCTGCTCACGAGAGTGACGGCGAAAGTGACAAGGTGTCACTCTCGCGGGGCACTTTCGCCGAGAATGTACCGCGGCCGAAAACTTCCCCGATCACTGTTTTGGCCATAACTTCTTCGTTATAGCTTCGTTTTCGCTCCGGAAAGAACCGTTGGACTCGTAATTGAATCCTTCATCCATCTAGACTATAAAATCTAGGATTCAGGTCCAAGATTAAATATCTTATTTTTCCTTGATATATCGGTTTCTGTATTACCTTGAAATGATACCTTTCGAAAGTCGGGGTGTTACACCTAGGGAGACATGTAGGGTTTAGAGTTTACCCTAAATACAATTTGGTAGATATCAAATATAAGTCTACGCTCGGATCCATCGACCTTTTCGTCCTAGCATCACAGGCAGAACAAGTCTACTATACTTCATATCCGTTGATGACAAAGGATTTGAAAATTTGGTGGACGGTTGTCAAGACAAAGGCTCGTGTCGTATATGAATTGCCAGGCATGATTAACGATGTTTGAGACAATGATAATGTGGATGGAGAACCGTTCTTTTAAATCAACGAAAGGGTAACTCATACAAGGTCCACATAGGAAACAAGGTCGATTTTGTTCGTCTTGCCACAGGAGAATGTACTCGATAATATTAATGAAAATAAATGTGGCGACGAATCGAATGATAATAGCAACGATGGGCTAGGAAATGAAAATAGCGACGATGAACCAAAATTTGAAGACATAGATGAAGATTCAGACGACGAAGATGAATTAATGTTATCTGATCATTCTTCTGATGAGTAGGTTGTCTTCTATATGTTTATTAACTAATTGTTATTTGATCACAATTGCATAATTGCAATTTATCATTATCCTTTTTTTGATATAATTTAATGTTTGTTTTTTCAGGAGATGTCGTCACGTTGTGTGCGCGGTGGTGGTAGAGGTTGGGTTAGAGGTAGCCCCATGTCCGGTAGGGGAAGCAACTCCACTTACGGACGTGACAACCCGCATTCTGATGACATGGAGGTGTTGCGGATTCTACCATGTAAACCTTCGGACTCAAAGATCTGGATCAGGATCAGGAGTATGGAGGTCCCATGTTTGACTAGTTCGGGTTCGAAAAGAGGCCCCAACCATTCAATGATGATACCACGTAATATGAGTCAACGACCGCGTGTCTGAATTTGGGAGGCCGCGGGTAAGTAGGTGTGGTATAAGGCTTTATATTACATAATAAAATGATATGAATGCCTTTTGTGTTATATATATATATATATATATATATATATATAATTGTGCAGTTTTATAGATACCCATGTCATCCAAGATATCACGTCTATATTCAGGTCTTCGTTTCGTGGTGCATGGTATAGCTGGAGGGAGGTTCCCTAGGTTGACCGCAACTTGATTTTCAAGCACTTTTAGGTTGGTGTACATGAATCCCTTTTAAAGTAGTTGTACATATCATATTATTTTATTTGCCATGATACAAATCTTGTATATGTAGGGTAAGTTCCAGTGGGACCCAGAACATGATGATGGGATTCTTGAGGCATGGACTTGTGCCATGCATAATAGGTACTGGGATTGGATGAGGGGTGCACATGAATCGGCCGTGGTGTAACACCCTAAAAATAGGATTAACAAAAACTTTCCAAAATGGAAATAGTGGTATGATATATGTGCCAAAGCATCGAGCCTCCCAAAAATGGGGAAATGAATATTGCCCTGTTCAGTACAAGTTACAATTCAAAGTAACGGAATGACAACCTACTAATCTAATTTCTCATGAAATAATATTACAACTCGGGTGTCACCTAACAACTTCCAAAAATGGTCTTTTATATGATGTGTCCCAAAGGTCAATCTCCCCAAGCTCGAACCTATACCGGTCAAACATTCTTACAACCGGCACCGCTAGAACCTGAGATACATAACGACACCAAACAAGTGTTAGGTCAAAAGAGCCTAGTGAGTTGAACAAATACTAACAAGGATTTATATAATGCACGCATGTAACTTGGTCAAGTAGATTTTCATAGTTGGAATCAATGGGGGAGACCCATAGCACCAACAAAGTTCTACCCAAAGAGTTAGTACACCTTAATGTGAAGCTACCATGAGCGACATCAAAAGGCCCGACACATCAGAGGACTACAACAAATGGCATTACCCCGAACGGCAGAGATCTAGGCACATACCCACACGGTTGCGCCCAAGACTATATCCTCCTAGTGTCTACTCGACTTGGTTCATCCAATGGCATATAAATAGTCCACATGGCACTTTGGTTTACAATTCTCCAGTAACATATGGGGTTTTATATAATGCCCAAGTACATCCCGAATTATCGAAAAGAACATAAGTTCTCAAGAGTTATATTCTAGCAACATTTCAACAACATCTAATCCATTAACACAATGCCATTTACCATAGTCATTCATGATCTCATAGGACCATATAGCAACATTTAATCCAATTTAGGTCAAACCCATCATCATAAATTATTCTTTCAAATAGTTAGAATCAATGCAACATGATGCATCTATTATTCATGTAGTACCCAACAACTCTACAAACTTCTCTCATATTAGAGGTTCATAAACCCTAGTTTTCACAAACATGTATACAACATAGATAGGACAAGGTTCCCAAGATGACATTGTAAAAATTATAAAAGCACATATTGTTATGTATCTAGTTTGAGAAAAGATGAGAGAACTCACTATCTAGGTTTTTGTACATAACCTAGAAAATGGAAAAACCCTAAAGAAGTGGTAGAGATGAGATGAACCCTTGAAGCTTGGAATCTTAGACTTGAAATCCTTCCAATATATAACCCTAATAAGATCCTTGACCACCAAGATGAGATCCCAACTAACCCTAGACTTGTATTTAAGAAGATGAGGGTGTTGGTTTACTAAAATCGCCTTCAATGCAAAGAAAATCGGGTAGGAGGAGTGATTTTATGAGCTGAACACCTTGTGGAGGATTTTTATACCCGAGGTCATGCACGGACGATTGTGCCTAGCGACTGTGCCCATTGGCACTATCGTCAGCACTACGATGACCCCTCTCCCTTCTCAGTACGTTTTTAGCGAGTGTGACACGCGAGAGTGCCCAAGGGCACAATCATTGCCACTCTCACGGAATGTGTACCGCAACCATGCATCCCCCCGCAATTGTGACCGGCGACAATGCCCTATGGCACAGTCACTTGTCACTATCGTTTGGAGGGTTCTACCTGCTGAAATTTGACGTTTGAATCATGTGCACGCATGGTTCGAGGATAAAGAGATAAACTAACAATTATGAATATTAAAATCACTCCAGGAATATTAGATGAGTTTTATCTTACCAAGAAAATACGGGCGTTACAATCCTCCTCACCTTATAAGGATTTCGTCCGCGAAATCAAGCTCTAAGTAAAAAAAATGAGGATACCTCCACTTCATGTCTTCTTCAGACTCCCAAGTGACATTTGCACCACGTTGGTGCCTCCATTGGACTATAACCTTGGTTACCTCTTTATGCCAGAGCTTTTTCACCTTGCTCTCCAGGATGGTTTCCGGTTCCTCGATGCAACGATTACTTTTATCCACTCGGATTTCCGTCAAAGGAATGAAGCTTTCATCTTCGGCTAAGCATCTCCGGAGATAACACACATGGAAAGTGGGATGGATTTTGTCCATCTCGGGTGGAAAATCTAATTTGTACGTTTGAAGTCCAATCTTTTCTAGAACGGTGAAGGGTCCAAGGAAACGAGAGCTAAGCTTCTCATGCTTCCCGAACCGAATGATCCCCTTCCACGGAGACACTTTCAACATAACTCGATCTCCAACTTGGAACTGGATCGGTCTCCGTTTCTTGTTACATAACTCTTCTATTGGTCTTGTGCTGCCTTCAAATGCCCCCGAATCTCTTTCACCTTATTTGTCGTCTCTTGAACAATTTTCGGTCCGGGAAATTGCTTCTCGCCCGCTTCAAGCCAACAGACCGGGGGTTATGCACTTCCGGCCATACAAGTCTTCAAATGGTGCCATTCCAATACTGGAATGGTAGTTGTTATTGTAAGTGAATTCTACCAAGGGTAGGTGTGAATCCCAACTTCCCCCAAATTCGAAACACACGACCTCAACATGTCCTCGAGGGTTTGGATTGTCCTCTCACTTTGACCGTCCGTTTAAGGATGGTAAGCAGTGCTTAGATTGACTCTCGTGCCCAACTATTTTTGTAGACTAACCTAGAAGTTGGAAGTGAAACGACTGTCTCTATCTGACACAATAGAGTGTCGCACCCCATGTCTCGACACCACCTCATCAATGTAAAGATTGGCCAATTTATCCATTGGTAAGGTCTCTCGCATTGCAAGAAAAAACGTGCTCTTGGTTAGACGGTTTACGATCACCCAAATTATGCCGTGGCCTCACAAGGTCTTTGGTAGTTTCGTCACGAAATCCATTGTGATATTGTCCCACTTTCACTCGGGGATTGACAATGGTTGCAAACTTCCGTAGGGATTTTGGTGTTCCGCCTTGACTTGAAGACATGTGACACACCTCTCCACGTAGTTGGCCATGTCAAGTTTCATCACCGGCCACCAATAATTAAATTTCAAATCCCTATACATCTTTGTGCTACCGAGATGAATAGAATACTTGGACTTATGAGCTTCTTCTAGAAGTAGCTCACGGTTCCCACCAAGCCTTGGCACCCTAATTCGACCTTGGAAGAGTTTGAGTCCACGACTAGCTTCCGAAAATAGCTCTCTTTGCTTCACCATAACTTCGGCTTTCAGGTTTTCTTCTCCAAGTGTTTCCTTCTGACTCGACTTGATGTTCTTCAACAAACTTGACAGCACGTCAATCCTATTGAGGGTTAGCTTGACACCGCCTTCATGGCTCTTTCGGCTCAAAGCATCCGCCACCACATTGGCCTTTCCGGGATGATAGAGCAATTCACAATCGTAATCCTTCAACAATTTGAGCCATCTTATTTGTCTCATATTGAGCTCCTTTTAATCAAATATGTATTTCAGACTTTTGTGATCGGTAAAGAGAGTGCACTTTGTCCCATAAAAATAATGTCGCAACAACTTCCATGCAAAGACCACCGCCGCCAATTCCAAGTCATGGGTCGGGTAGTTCTTTTCATGGTCCATTAGTTGTCGTGACGCATAAGCTATTACTTTGCCTCATTGCATTAGCATACACCCAATGCCCATCTTGGAAGCGTCACTATACACCACGAAATCATCCGATCCCTCAGGTAGGGATAGGATTGGTGCTTCACACAATTTCTTCTTAAGGGTTTGGAAGGCTTGATCTTGCATCTCGGTCCAAAGGAATTTAACATTTTTCTTCGTCAAAGAGGTAAGTGGCGAGGCGATCTTGGAGAAATCCTGAATGAACCGTCTGTAGTAACCCCCTAACCCCAAGAAGCTTGTGATTTTAGTCGGACTAGTTGGTGGCTCCCAACTCATCATCACCTCTATCTTTGTGGGGTCCACTTTTACTCCGTCTGTAGACACCATATGGCCCAAGAATTGAACTTCTTGTAGCCAAAATCCGAATTTCGAGAATTTTACGAACAACTTTTCCTTTCGAAGAACCTCCAACACCTCCCGCAAATGCTTCCCATGCTTGTCCTCGTCCTTTGAGTAGATTAATATGTCATCAATGAAAACCATCGCCGATTTGTCCAAGAAGGGGAGGCATACACGGTTCATCAAATCCATGAATACGGCCGGAGCGTTCGTCAAACCGAAGGGCATCACCAAGAATTCGTAGTGTCCATACCTCGTTCAAAAGGCCGTCTTTGGGATGTTGTCTTCCTTCACTCTCACTTGATGGTATTCTGACCGAAGGTTGATCTTGGAAAAGCATCCTGTGCCTTGCAGTTGGTCGAAGAGATCATGATCCGCGGGAGTGGATACTTGTTCTTCACCATAACCTAATTCAATTCCCGATAATCTATGAACATCCTCATAGATCCGTCTTTCTTCTTTACGAACAAAACTGGGGCTCCCCAAGGTGATGAGCTCGGTCGAATGAACACCTTCTCAAGAAGCTCTTGAAGTTGCGTCATCATCTTTTTCATCTATGTCGGCGCCAAACGGTAAGGAGGACGGGCTATCGGGGACGCTCCCGGAGTAAGGTCGATCTGAAACTCCACTTGACGTTCCGGTGGCAAACCAGGTAGATCATCCGGGAAGACATCCGGGTAGTCTTGAATAATCTCCATGTCTTCCATCGATTTCTTCTCCAACTTCGCATCAACAACATATGCTAGGAACGAGGAATACTCTTTCGCTAGGAATTTACGGGCTTTAAAAGATGAGATGATGGGGCTACTTCTTTTCCCTTTCTCACCGTACACAATAACCACACCACCATCTGTCACGAGCACTTGGATCATCTTCTTAGTACAAAATATATTGGCTTTATGCCTAACCAACCAATCCATGCATATCACTACATCGAAACCGCCTATAGTCATAGGAAGTAAGTCCACTTCTAATGAGTTCCCATCAATTTCTATAGTGCAACCAGTGAAATATTCCTGAATGAGCACTTGCTCACCATTCGAAACTTCTACTATCAGCGCATTAGAAAGAATACTACTAGGAGTGGTGAAGTGCTTACAAAATGGACATTACACAAAATAACATGTTGCACCCGAACCAAATAACACATGAGCAGGTAAGGAGTTTACGAAGAACGTACCCGATACCACATCGGCGGTCTCCATCGCCTCCTCAGCGGTCATCCGGAATACACGACATGACACCTTTGGCGGGTTCTCTATTCTTTTTGAAGACCCAAAGGAATTCCCACGGCCACTACCCACAAGCTTTGGGCACTCCCTCTTCATATGACCCGGTTCACGACACTCGAAGCATACCGGCTCCCGGATAGGGCAATCTCGGATCGCATGGCCTTTCTTCCCACACTTGGAACACTCGGTGGGACCCAAGTAAGGTCTTGGGTTTCATGGGCCATAATGTTTGGTCTTGCATTTGTGGCACCACCTTGATTCACGACGAGGGTCTTTAAACCTTCCTCCCATAAACGGTCTTGACTGACGAACCGGCCCAGATGGCCTTTCCCACTTTCTTTTCTCTCCAACTTGTCCCCTCTCTTCTTTTCCTTGACCAATTCCATCCTCCGCGAAGAATGACTCTTCAATAGCCTCCTCTAGTGTCGTTACTTTGGTGTTCCTCACCGTCGTCTTCATCTCGGCGGGCAACCCCAATTGGTAAGCTTTGATTTTCATCTTCTCATCGGGAGACAGATGCTCCACCAAACTCAGCTTCTCCAAGAACTACTTTGAGTAGACATGCTACCCTTCTTCAGGTTTCGAAATTCTAGTTCAATCTTGTCCGAAGCTCTCTCGCTGCAATACTTGTCTAGAATCTTTTTTTGGAATGTTGGCCACGAGAGTTTGGCCAACAATTCTGGAGTAAGAGAGGATCGGGTGAGATTCCACCAAGTCAGGGCCTCGCCCTTAAGTAGGTGAGAGGCGAACTTGACCCTTTGAGAGTCATCACACTGGCTAGCCTCGAAGGCCATTTCCATCTCACGGATCCAGTACATGCAACTGACGGGATCAGTAGTACCTGCGAACTCAAACGGTTTACAACCTAGAAAAGCCTTGTATGAGCATCCCGTCTCTCTTCCATTGTTTTGTACTATAACTTGTGCCTCAAGACCAACGATGTTCACTCCACCTCCCGACCCAATCACGACATTCTCCGCCACCGTTTCGGGTATTCGGTGACTGGCGTCACGGTACTCTAATTGTTTCATGAAGAATTCCTGTTGTTGTGCCATAGCCGAGTTCATGGCTTGCATCATGCTGTCTCTGATTCAAGTTTCAAGGGTCACCTCCTCGATGATTAGGTTGGAAGTGGCAATATTAATCTGCGGAATGTGCTCGACTCTTCCGTCCACTATAGGGGGGTATGGGAGGACCCATTGCAGTCACGACCACATTAGGTTGGTCGGCGGTAGACTCGTCTTCCACATTACCCTCTCGTGGGGTTGGTAGTCTGCTTCGAGTATTTACCATGATTATCTGCCACACACGCACAAGAATGAGGTTGAGAGAAAGACTAAGTGAGTTAAACTCAAGATACGTACTAATAAACTTATCAATTATCGTAATAATAGCAATTCAAGCATGCTTACGTAACAACGCATTCATAATAGCATTAGCTAGGTGAAATTATGAACAAATTATACACAAGAATTATTGTTACCATCATCACAACTCTTAATTTGTGTAATTCCATAAGTCCTAATACTCTCCCCACCTATGACTCTTCCCCAAGGTGGATAACCTATCACTAACGCTTACAGCGTAAGTCTAGATATGCTAAGGTCAATACCTAGTTCATTTAAACTAAAGATCTGATACCAACTTGTAACACCCTAAAAATATGGTTAACAAAAACTTTCCAAAATGAAAATAGTGGTATGAAATATATGCCAAAGCATCGAGCCTCCCAAAAAATGGGGAAATGAATATTCACTTGTTCAGTACAAGTTACAATTCAAAGTAATGGCATGACAACCTACTAATCTAATTTCTCATGAAATAAGATTACAACTCGGGTGTCACCCAACAACTTCCAAAAATGGTCTTCTATATGATGTGTCCTAAAGGTCAATTTCCCCAAGCTCTCACCTATCCCGGTCAAACCTTCTTACAACTGGCACCGCTAGAACCTGAGATACATAACGACACCGAAAAAGTGTTAGGCCAAAAGAGCCTAGTGAGTTGAACAAATAATAACAAGGATTTATATAATGCACACATGTAACTTGGTCAAGTATATTTTCATAGTTGGAATCAATGGGGGAGACCCATAGCACCAACCAAGTTCCACCCAAAGAGTCAATACACCTTAATGTCAAGCTACCATGAGGGACATCAAAAGGTCCGACACATCCGAGGACTACAACCATGGCATTACCCCGAATTGCGGAAATCTAGGCACATACCCACACGGTGGCACCCAAGACTATATTCTCCTAGTGTCTACTCTTCTTGGTTCATCCAATTTAATATAAATAGAACACATGGCACTTTGGTTTACAATTCTCCATGTAACCTATGGTGTCTTATATAATGCCCAACTACATCTCGAATTATCGAAAAGAACATAAGTTCTCACGAGTTACATTCTAGCAACATTTCAACAACATCTAATCCATTAACACAATGCCATTTACCATAGTCATTCATAATCTCATTGGACCATATAGGAACATTTACTCCAATTTAGGTCAAACCCATCATCATAAATTATTCTTTCAAATAGTTAGAATCAATGCAACATGATGCATCTATTATTCATGTAGTACCCAACAACTCTACAAACTTCTCTCATATTATAGGTTCATAAACCCTAGTTTTCATAAACATGTATACAACATAGATAGAATAAGATTCCCAAGATAACATTGTGAAAATCATTAAAGCACATATTGTTATATATCTAGTTTGACAAAAGATGAGAGAACTCACTATCTAGGTTTTTGTACAAACCCTAGAAAATGACAAAACCCTAGACAAGTGGTAGAGATGAGATTAACCCTTGAAGCTTGGAATCTTAGACTTGAAATCCTTCCAATAAATGACCCTAATAAGATCCTTGACCACCAAGATGAGATCCCAACTAACCCTAGACTTGATTTTAAGAATATGAGGGTGTTGGGGAACTAAAATCGCCTTCAATGCAAAGAAAATCGAGTAGGAGGACTGATTTTATGAGATGAACACGTTGTGGAGGGTTTTTATACCAGAGGTCATGCGCGGGCTATTGTGCCCGACGACTGTGCCCATTGGCACTATCGTCGGCACTCTCGCCGACCCCTCCACCTTCTCGGTACGTTTTGAGCGAGTGTGACACGCAAAATGTGTATCGCGGGCAACCATCCCCTCGCGATTGTGACCGGCGAGAGTGCCCTATGGCACAGTCGCTTGTCACTATCGCCTGGAGGGTTCTACCTGCTGAAATTTGACGTTTGAATCGTGTGCATGCATGGTTCGTGGATAAAAGCGATAAACTAACAATTATGAATATTAAAACCACTCCACGAATAATACATTAGATTTACCTTAGTAAGAAAATACGGGCGTTACATGCGGCATGGGCCTATCTACATTGAGGGAGGAGTGGGACGTCGAGGACATCACACGCCTTAGAGCACACCGCCATTATTATATCCTAGAGAGGTTTTGGCTCCTAATCATTAATGAGGTTTATATCATTATTGTGAGGTTTGTGCATTTCTATGTGTTTTGTAACGACATATGTGTTATGTTTTTAACAGGTGTGGGATACCGAACGTTGGAGACTCCAGTTTAAGGCCGCTAAAGCCAATCGGAGGATCAAGTTTGAGCGGGTTAATCCAGGCACATCAGGGATCGATCACTACTGCGCAACATCGACACCAGATGGTAAGTGTATAATATTTTAATATATAATTAGATTTGTATGTTTATTAACTTAACTAATTGTCTATTGTAGCCACATATATTGGGTCACGAGACGACTAGTTCTGAGGTGTTTTAGCGGATCCACTTCTCGAAACGGAAGGTCGTTCTGAATTCGTCCGACACTCCTACTTATCCTCATAACTATTTTTACCCCAAAGCGGCTAGAGTGGCGGTTAGTTTTCAAAACCATTAGTTTGTTTTATGGAACCATTTGGTAGGTTTGAAGTAATATATTTTAATAAATGTAGTGATGCTATTTGTTTAGGTTGTAATTGTTAGGCAGACGTTAGGCTAAGTGGATATGTGGGTTAGTAATGTGACTACCATTGGTAGAATGTTATAACTGTTAACAGCAGACATTAGATACCTTTGATTTACAGCCGTTATGCTATTGAAATGTCTACAAATATAATTAAGCTCACCTGTTTTGTTTTGGTAAACCATAGGAACGGTTTCGAGATCTTAAGGATGCGGCTCAGTCTAATGCAGAGCCCGACATCCCTCCCCTGATGATGCTTACCCGGTAAGCGCTTACCGATATAACTCGACACATTAACTTACATTACCGGGTAAAATTGTAATCATTACAATGGTATCGTATATAACAATTTCCTGGTAAGCTCTTACCCGGGTAAGAGTTGTCACTCTCACTTACCGGGTAAGACTCTTCATCCTTATTACCGCTCTTACTGGGTAAGATTTTATGCTCTTGCTATACTGATCCGGTAAGGTAAATACCTTGGTAAGAACTTACCGGGTAAGCGTTTAATAAATGGCCCCTAAGTCTTTTATAGTGTTTGTAATAACCAAAACAAGATGTCAACAATTTTGTCAATGTATATAGGGGTGCTTCGGTTGTAAAGCTTTTTTTAGGTTGTGAACTGGGGGATAAAAGAGAGTGTTCATAATTTATTATCATGAATGGTATATCAGTTTATCATGGATCATGAATGGTGTATGATTCATCTTGAATGTTATATTATTCTTCATGAATGGTAATTCATTCATTATGAATAGTTCACAAATATTCACCTTTATTATTCATGATGAATAGAGACACCCGGGGACATGTGTCACACTCTCCTTTGTCCACCAGTTCACAACCTAAATCGATTTGCAGCCGAACTTCTCTCCCTCCCTCCCTCCCCCTTTCTCTCTCTCTCTTTCTCTCTCTCTCTATATATATATATATAGAGAGAGAGAGAGCATGAAAATGTGATTTGTCCAGAAGGACGCGGTCAACCGGTCAACATGACCAAGGTCGCGTGAAAATTCGCCCATGCAATGGTGGTCAATGCAATCGTTCTGGATGGGTTGTAAAGCATATGTGATTTACTATAGAATCGCATGTGATTCGGCTCATATCACACTTCTCGTATGTTGACTGTCTTATTGTTTGAACTTGCTCACACACACACACACATATATATATATATATATAATCTATTGATTTAATATAAAATCACTAAATCTGTGATTGAAATTCGTTTGATTTGTGTACTTCATCACCTCTTTCGTATATTACACATGTTTCGTCTTTTTTTTTCTTGCAAATTTGCAAGAGTAATATATTGAGTTTGTATAAAGTCATTGAATCATTGAATGTATTTGTTTGATTTGTGTTCTATTTTTTCATATATTCTTATTTTAGAAAACTTTTAATCGATTAAATCCATTATCTTCTAGGTTTGAATATGATGTGGACATTTAGGTTGAAGAAATTAACAGACAATTGAAATATGTTGTTGATATCGAATACTCAGGGCCGATCCTAAGATTCTTGATGCCCTGTGCGAAAATGCTAAAGAAAATGCCCGTATGCCTATTTTTTTAAGTAAATGAAACGATGAAACATGCGATTTTGTAAAGGGTTTAGAGCCTAGTCAAGCTAGGTGGTTCATCCTCACATTGATTTTTATTAATTATAATTTAGAAAAATACAAAGGGGGGACATAAAAACCAAAACCCCAAATTACAAAATATAGAATGCTAAAAGAATAAAACCTGAATTAAGATTATGCTCCCTTCTTTTCAGGTATTCCCTTTTCCAAATTGAAATTAGTATAATAGAACCTTTACTTCAAGATATGGAACTTAAAATGAAAAGATAAGGAAAACGATCATTAGTTTTAACTAAAATAGTAAATTACATCGAATTAAGTTAATGTCAAATTAAGTAAATAACAAACCTCAGAAAGTTACAGGTCTAAAAACTAAAGTCAAAATCTAATGTGGTAATGTCAAACCTCAAAGTAAACAAAAGTCAAAAGAACAATGATAAATTGTAAAATTCATAATCTATGTCACTGTGCATTGCAAAGAACAAGTGCCCAGTAAGATAATATCATAATATGTTGTTATTGTTGTGCAACTTGCTCTAACGGTGCTGATATAGTGATGTGCTCATGTGCATTGCAAATTTCAATATGCAAAACGAACTAGATGAACATGAAATAAGGCTTGTTTGCGTTTGTTCGTTTAACTTAACTGAACAAAAAACCAAACACGAACGATAAATGAATGAAAGTTTTTGTGTTCTTGTTTGTTCGTTTAACTTAACTTAACAAACGAACGGACAATAACCACTACTAGAAAATGTCTTATCACCGATCACCTATTTCCGACGGACCATATCCGTCGGTAATTACCGACGAAATACCGACGGAAAAATAATATTTGCGACGGATAGGCCATCCGTCGTTGATCCGTCGGTAAATATATATATTTCCGATGGATCACCAACGGAAATAAATTTTTTTTTTTTAATATTAAAATCCGTCGGAAATCCGTCAGTAATTTTAATAATTTAATAAAAAATAATTTCTTTCCGATGTCCGTCGGTGATCCGTCGGAAATTACCGACGGATTACCGACGGATGACCGACGACTGTAATTTTTCCGTCGGTAATTACCTTTCTTTGTGTATGTATGTATGTACATCATGTATATATGTATGTATGTATGTATGTACGTATGTGATCATGTATGTATGTACATCATGTATAATATGTATGTATGTATATATGTATATATGTATGTACATCTGTATGTACATGTGTACGTGTATATATATATATATATATTAACAACATCAAACCAAATAAATTAAATTTCTCATGAAACATTTAATTTATCAGTTTCATTACCCTTTTATTAAATTTTTCATGTGTCATGTTTCATTACCCTTTTATTAAATGTTTCATGAAACATTTAATTTATCAGTTTCATCATATTCATGTTTAATGAAGGTAATGGATGACAAGAAACATTTAATTTATCAGTTTCATCATATTCATGTTTAATGAAGGTAATGGATGACAAGAAACATTTAATTTATCAGTTTCATCATATTCATGTCTCATGTTTCATTACCCTTTTATTACCTGTTTCATGTTTCATTACCTTCTTATTACCTGTCTATGTTTCATTACCTACTGGTTACATGTTCATTACCTTTTTATTACCTGTTTCATTTTGAAGACAGATATCTCATGTTTCATGTTTCATTACCTTTTTATTTCAAAATTCGACTGTGTGTGAAACATGATGGTGAACAGGTGACTAAACAATAAACAATTGAACATCAATACACACATACATGAACTATCATTCACAAATTTGTAACTTAAGACATTACATGAAAAGCAATACACAGATACATGAACAACAATGGATTTTGAAGGTTGTACTTCGTTTAAAATTGGCAATCGATTTCATCACAATGTCATGAACACCAATCGATTTCATCCCTTGGTAACATTGATGAACACCAATCGATTTCATCCCATAATGATCAGCAATTGATTGCATGAACAACACTTGATTTCATCTAATGTTTTGTTACCCATTCATATTTACAACATATGAAAACCCCAATTGTAGACTAAAATAGGGTTTATCCCTAAATCTGACTTCTTCAAAATCCTAACTTGAATACTCGATTTCATACATTGAAACACTCATCTCTGATTTCGATTTGTGTAAAAAAACTTACCTTCATCACAGCATTGCTTATTAAACTTACCTTCATCGATATATGGTTTTACGACCGACGGTCTGTTATTCGTGCTCCCCTCTAATTTTGGTCGGATTTCATTGCCTTCCTCATCGAGAGGATTCTCTGTTGTGTTCTTGTAGTTCAAAAACGAGTTCTTCTTCATCAATCTCTCGCTCCTTTTCCGACCTAGACAATGAAATCGAAGCAGTATGTGTTACTGAAATCAAAATAGATGATAATGGTTGATTTGCCTATTATTATTCAGGTCAAAATCCAATGAAATCTTCAAATTTTACCTCCAGACAATCGTATCATCGTTGCAATGAAATTGGTAGAGCTCTCTGTGTTTCGATGGTAAGCAGACAACTCTTGATACACTTTCCTTTTGTTTTTTAAAGAAGGATGCTATTTATTATTTTTCAGGATATTTCATCAATGTTACCAAATTTGAAACATAGAAGCAAAAGACACATTTATCCTTTTGGCTTATTATTATTATTTATTAATAAATTAATTAATTTGTTACCATATTTAATTCAGATGAATCTTGACCGTTGCTTAATAAGATCAATGGTTGATATATGGTTTCCAATGTAATATGGTTTCTAGTTGAAACCACCCCTATATATGGGAGTGATCAATTAGAAACTAATATTATATTGGAAACATTGGAAACCGAAATTGACCAATCAATGATTTTTCTTTTTTTATTTTTATTTTTAATTGATAAGGTTATTTTAGTCTTTTACCTAACTTCATAATATATATATGGTAATTGTTATTATTATTATAATATTAATTATTTAATTTTAGTGTATTTTATATATGGTATTATTGATCTTTTATTAATTGAAAGTATTTACATATTGATTCATATAAAACTCCAAACATGAAACATTTTTTAAGTAAACGCAAATTGATTCCTAAACAGGTTACATCACAAATTATTTATTTTTTGATTCTTATTAATCAATGATTGATTCATCAAATGAATGTAAAATATTCATATGAAATTAAAATATTCAATTTTCCTATTTTCAGTTTGATAGTGCAATTAATAAGGTAAAATATATTATTTATTTATTTTGGAAGAGTGTTATTTTTG
This sequence comes from Arctium minus, assembly GCA_954870635.1. Classification (NCBI taxonomy): domain Eukaryota; kingdom Viridiplantae; phylum Streptophyta; class Magnoliopsida; order Asterales; family Asteraceae; genus Arctium; species Arctium minus. Next base: position 33,815,241 of record OX941097.1, on the reverse strand, counting down.
TAGAAAATTCAAAATTTTAATTATATTTAAAATCAAATATTTGTTTTCATTGAATTGAAATATTTTTAAAACTATATTCTTTTCATTATTTGTTATATATTTGTATGATTTTTTTTATTCGATTGTAAAAAATTTAACCATACGAAGCAATGGAGGGTAACATGTTTGATGTTGTTTCGGCTAACGAGATTCATGTTCGAGATCTACTCGACAACGACGAAACGTTTTTATCGTCTTTTGTTCGTCCGGTTGATGAAATTCCTATTAACAATTCCTATCATATTCATGTTTCATGTTTCCTGTTTATTTCATGGATTTCACAGATTGTAAACAAATGAATTTTTTTGTATTTTGTTCATTCATAAAGAAAATGTGTTCGTTAATGTTTGTTAGTTAAAATGCTAAACGAACGAACGTAAATGAACAAAACTTTTTGTGATCAAATTCGTTCATTAAGAAAATATGTTTATTCGTGTTTGTTCGTTAAGATGCTAAATAGAAATCGGCTTGAGTTGTTGAAATGTTGAGCGTTTATCGATTCACGATGTGCATTCAATATCCATCACTACCAAGCCTTGGTCTGTTTTTATAGTTAAAGCACAGTTATCCAATTCCCAAATTATTAAACCCAAAACTAGTAATAGATGACAACTTGATGCCCCCTTAGGCTTTGATGCCCTGGGCGGTCGCACGGACTGCACGTGGCAAGGAACGGCCCTGCAAATACTTGAAATAGGTTGTTGATATCAATTTGTGTGTATTTTTGGCTACATGCAAAAAAAAATCTTCAATTAGGAACTAGTTTCATATAAATTCAACTACTTTCATTGGTAGATAACTTGATTTATATTTCATTCCCTACCTTTGATTGCCCTTATTTAACTTTTTTCAACTAGCATTGTCATTAAACTACTTTCAGGGGCCGTTTACCAAACGTTTATCCGGGTAAGCGCTTACTAATAAAATTTAACACCATCACTTACTTAGCGTGTAATATTTTAGTCCACCAAAACGGTATCATATGCAACAATTTTTCCGATAATCGTTTACCGGTAAAATTTAACACTATCACTTACTTACCGGGTAAGATTTTAGTTCACCAAAACGGTATCGTATGCAACAATTTTTCCGGCAAGCACTAACCATGGTAAGAGTCTTCGCCATCACTTACCAGGGTAAGACTCTTCGCCATCACTTACCAGGGTAAGACTCTTGGTCCTGCCTTAGCTCTTACCGGATAAGATTCTTTGTTCATTACCATCTTCATCCATAAGGTAACATGACTTAGTAAGCGTTTACCCGGGTAAGCGGTTGGTAAACGGCCCCTCAATGTCATTCACTCAAATTACTTGCCATTTATTTTATATTTTGTATACAATGTTTCAAGTTCACCGCTTCCATTGATGCATTATTTTTTTTATATGTAATGGTAATTTTGTTAATGTTTAGGCTAGGCAACATATCAACTGAAGATCTGCACAATAATGGTGTGTGTTAGAGTACCAAGAGTAGGAAAGAGACAATTGAGTCGTTATTTGGTATAACACAACATATTGAAGTGGTGGTTCAAATTCCTAAAACATTCAAAACAAAGGTTATGAAACAAGCAGAATATATGTTAATGTTCGTCTCGAAGCAATCAACAAAGGTTCCAATGAAATGAGGCTTTATAGAACTTGTCAGCAAGTACTAGTCATGATTCGTGAAATTGTCCAAAGAACAAAGATTGATAGTGATAGTTAGGCATTCATGTGTAATTCTTGATTTTGGTATTCATGTGTATTTTGAAGTTTTTGTGATTTAACTTTAATAAAAGTTGGTTTTGTGATCTTTGTTAAATTGAAGTTCCCCAAAACGTATAGTTACTTAAAAATATGAAATGTGGGAGAATCCTAAATACATCGTCAAGTAACTATATATGTTAAGGTGAAATGAATGAAAAATACATAATTTTTAATTGATCAACCTAAACAACTCATCCAAGAATTGTTGTTGCTTAAAACTTTTAACTTTATGAGAAAACTTCAAAAACTTTTAACTTTATGAGAAAACTTCAAAAACTTTCAATTACCTTCAACTACCTTCATTACGCACTACAAATAAAATGACCTTTAGAGAAGGTTTTGTTTTGTACTTAAAACTCTAAAAAGCTTCTCTAAAGGCTTTAGAGAAGCTTTTCAATTCCGTCAAAAAGTTTCTCTATGTAATAGTAGCTAAAGGTTTTTGGGAGGGTTTTCAAAGGGTATATTTAAATTAACTTTTAGAGATGTTTTTTGAAGATTTAGATACATTTTTCAAGCTTCACTAAAGATGGATGGCTTTTTTTCAGAAACCTTCTCTAAAAGTATTTATTAGTGACACTTTTCGAGCATTTAAGACAATTTATAAGCGTCACTAAAAAGTACTTGTAGAGAAGGTATTTATAAAAACTTCTCTAAAGGTATAGGCTTTAGTGATACTCTTGGGAACCTTCTCTAAAACTATCATTTAGTTACACTTTTACAAACTTCTCTAAAGGTTATCTTTAGTTACAAAAAACCAAAACCTTCTCAAAAACTATCATTTAGTTACACTTTTACAAACTTCTCTAAAGGTTATCTTTAGTTACAAAAAACCAAAACCTTCTCAAAAACTATCATTTAGTTACCCTTTTAATAAAAAATGAAATCCTTCTCTAAAGGGTATAGTATATAATTTTTTTGGTCGAAATTTCAGCTCTATATATAATAATAATAAAATATAATACGAAATATAATTGATCAATAAAAAAAATCATAAAACAATAAAATTTCATATTTATATAAAAAATACAATTTTTCGGAACAAACCGTAATGTTCAATCAATCCATACATTCATCCAAATTCTTTAAAAAACATACAAGTTCATACCACCACGTTCCAATTTCAGTACATTCAACACTTTTGTCAACTCCTCCATCAGTCATCTATGCAAACACTTCTTGTATCGGTTTCATTTAATCTTTGCTGTTGAAACCAAGTAATATATGAAATCTATTGTTCATCTTATTATTATTGTTATTCACATTTTTAAGCAGGAAATTCTTTAGATAGTTTATAATTTACCAAGCATGGATTGGTTGTGATTGATATCAATAACCCCAATAATCCTTTGAAGCCGCAACAATTCTTGCACCTTCAACAATGAACAACCTGATCAAGAAGAAATCATTAACATTATAAATGTTAAAAGAGATACAATCCAAAAAAAAGGTTACCTCAAGTCTCATAGCATCTAATCCTAAAAAGGCTACAGATGAGTCGTCTTTGAGTTTTGCAACATTCAGAGTAGACCCAGGCCAGAAAGCACCAAAATTATAAGGGTCAAGAGGACCTTGACATAAATGCAATAGAAATTTTTAGCAAAATAGCTTACATTAGTTCTAAATGATAACCAACTACAAATTAATTAGCTTACCGTACAGCAAGGTGACCAGATATAAGCAGGCTAAGCATGAGGCTTGTCTACGTTCCAGGGGAGAATAAGATGGAAACAACCATCATCTAAAAGGACGAGTCTAATGTATTTGTAGCTGGGAAACCAAAAGGCATCATGCAAATCGATCAATTAAATTGTTTTGCTAAATATGGTACATCTTAAATTTGTGCAACAGAGCCTCCTTTGGGCAGTACAAAACAAAGAAAGCACAACTACTTTACAAAATCATAAAAGTAGTATTGATACTAATATCAGTTCATAAAAGTATTAACACCTTTCAACAATTCATAAAAGTTATAGACACCTTTCAACAAATAAGGAATAATTTATTATCTCTAGAAGAAACCAAACTGTTGTCTTTACGATGCACTACCAAAATTCACAATATATAATAGGAGTATATGTTTTTATTTATTCAAAATGTATCGTTGTTTTAACATAGCACATAATTTCAGTTTTGCATCACAAAATCCTAGTATTATAGTTGGGATGCCACTTTTTTCTTATTATTTGCATACCCAGTAAGTAACAATTCCAAGATCCTGTGCAAAGAATGATTGATGATACTTTTGGCAGGTTTGATCAGACATATAACATTGAACCCTAACAGCAGATCACTAAATTATCATGAGGAACCAAACCTCAGTTCTTTTAACCAAGGGCATCACATGTTCTAATAAAAAATATGCTATAAGCTAAGAATGGGAAATTGGAATAAGAGAACAAAAGGATTGCTTCATTGAAGAACAGAAAATGCCCCGGTCCCCTACCCACCATCTTCCTAGGCAGAATTGATAAAAATAATTGTATACAATTTCGAATGGGGGTCACAGATATACTAGTAGATGTGATGCAGTAAGACGAAACAAAAACCGGTAACAAAGCCAGATAAAAGATTACCTGATCTGAAGGATCTGATAGTGACTTCAGAAGTGTTTCAAAAATATAATTCAGAAACGACAAAACTGTTAAACACATGAGAGATCACATATGAACCTGTTTTCTTATTTATTAAGATCTCATCATCAATATGTTTTAAGACCAGAAAACACATTAATCTAATGCAAATCAGTAAGGATTAGTATCGACAAGGGTAGGACTAGCAAGTCCTGGAGATTAATAGGCCAATATAGACGTAAAACAGTATTTAGGGTTTCAAAACTATAGACGTAAAATTTGTATTAACGATTCTTTTGCTTTCTAAATAGATTTTTTCATTTGATAAAATTTTTGCATATTATGGGCGTATGTAGGCAGTTGGGATTATGATTCTCAAGATTTTTCATATGATGTCTTGTATATGTAGTACCTTTCATGGTTTCCAATTGCTCTCATGTAAGATACTTTAGATGCAAATGGGCTTATGAGATGTAGGAAGTAATCGCATTCAACTAGAAATCCAGTAGCATAACTTATATCACCAATATGGAATCTATGCCACCAGTCGATACTTCACTAGCAATCGCATCCATCACCAAGAGAGATCCAGGCTATATATTGATTGATAACATAAAATAATATAAACAATTAATCTAACATATTTATTATAGTACTATTCCTTTAGAACCGACAATTGAATTTTGATGGCATCGAACAATGTATCTACCTATATAAAGTGCTCACTTGAAGCATCCCATGGAACCTTTCCCATGTCACCAAAAGCAAGAAATTTGAGTTCTTTCTGTCCACCAGCAGGTAGAGTCGGAAAGTTAATTATGTTTCTCCATCCAACTGAATCACTACACAATGAATGTGGGGAAACTAATTAACATTTTTTATGGAAGAAAGCTTAAAAGTGAGCAAAGCTTACCTTCCATATCTGTATGAGAACTGTGTTGAAGGATTGAGCCCAGTCATAACTGCTAAATGAATGTAGCCCAGATCATGCCAACCAAAGTCTTTGGCTGGACTTGGTAAAATTGAACCTTATTTTTCAAACAATTAGATAAGTGTCAGCAGTTTCACAGTTTTAGGGGCCGTTTACCCAAACACTTACCCGGTAAGCGCTTACCCGGTAAACGCTTACCCGGTAAACGCTTACCTGGTAAGCGCTTACCCAGTAAACACTTACCCGTTTAAATTTAATGCAATGACTACCTTAACCGGTAAGATTTTAGTCCATTAAAATGGTATCGTAGGCAAAAAATTACCCAGTAAGCACTAACCGGGTAAGATTATTGGTCATTGTCATATTCATAGGTTAAGGTAATATACCTTGGCAAGCTTGGTAAACACTTACCCGGGTAAGCCTTTGGTGGCTACTTAGTTTAGGTTTTATAGTACAATTATAAATTAATAATGATCCATATTAGATTTTGATAACATAATACAATTGTTGATTACTATATTCATTAGTATGGATAATATAAAGTTATGCTTCTCAACATTTTTTATCACCGTCATAATAAATAAAGCAAAACAATAACAATATTACAACACATAATGTGATAGGATATTAACATACTGCACATATCATTTTGAGTAAATGATGAAACTTGTGAAGCTTGAGACTTCCCATCTCCATATTGGACTTGTTGAGGGTTTTTATCCTCACTGATCCACGTCAATCTCATCTGCAAGTGTAATTTTAAGACAACAGTTTTATAGTTGAACCAAAAACCCGTCCTCACTGTAAAATTCTATTGAAATGCCAAGAAAAGGATAAGTTAGATAGAAATTAAAGAGAACATTTATTTAAAAGATAAACCTTTGGCCTATTCCCTTTATTAGAAAATTTGACATTGAAGCTTTTTGCCGGTCTTCAGTGGTTTCTATCAAAATGCCTATTTGAGTTGCTATAAGAATATTTTTCTTCCATCCATTTAATTATCATATTCATTCATATCTCGATCCAGTTACTAAATTAAGGTATTAATTACTTAAGAACATATTATTTCACCTAGCTAGATGTGGCCCTTGACCAAAAACACTAGTGTTTCAAATCAACAATTTGACATCATTAGGGAAAAACAAGAACTGCAATTGGAGACTTCAGGTTCATCAGAGGCTAGAATGAATAATTGGGAAGAGAATTCAACGGAAGTTAGTGGTCAGTTTTAGAATGAAGAATTGAGAATTTTACTACTTAACTGTTTCCCAAGCCTTTTCCCCCTTATTTTTCCAGCTTCAGCCAACACTTGTTGCTATTAGCAACCAACATATGACAAGCACCAATTCTGGGCTTTTTTCATCCAATAAATCCTACATTGTTGGGAGCTAAAGAAATGATAAGTAAAGTTAATGCTGCTAGAGGAACATGGTTACTACTTCTGGTTGCTATTTCTATGATCAATGCTACCAGTTGAAGATTAATACTGCTGAACAAGGTTAGTACTGCTTGAAGAGATTAATACTGTTGAGCATAGTTAGTACTGCTAGAGTTAATACTGCTCAGAGTTTATATGATGAGGACTTCGCATGGAAGGATGACAGCTGGATGGAATGAGGATATTCATGGAAGTTAGAGATAAAGATGGAAGATTATATTGAGGATTGTTTATTATATTGTAATTATCTTTTATCTTCAATATATGTATAGATTTGTTTAGAATAGTTCTGTAACTTTTGTGAGAACAATTATTCTGAGTTATTAGCTTTTTAAGAGAGAATCAACCTCAAGGTTAGAACCCTGATTCTAGAGAAGTAGAATTCGTATTGGTGAGTCTGTTCATCAATATTGAGGTTGTGTGTTTAATCTTGTAATTTCAATCATTCAATACAAGTTTACAAGTTGTGATCATTGATTTACTGTTGCATCGTTTTTCAGAATATTAAAGTGTTATTCCGCAGCTTCTTTAATATTGTTTCTGAGTGTGTGTTCTTGTTAAGAATTAAGATCCTGACAAGTGGTATCAGAGCCTATATTCTCAGAAATCTTATTCATCATGGAAAACATTGCTGAATCAAACAGTACCTTGGTCTCAAAGGTTCCAATGCTCAGACCCAATGAATTCGACATGTGGAAGATCTGAATCAAGCAGTACATACTCCTCACTGACTATTCTATGTGGGACATCATTGAGAATGGCCCTTCTGAAGCAGGAAAGATTGGTGCAGATGGAAAGAGGACACCTCCAAAAACTGATGCAGAGAGAAAGACTAGACAGACAGAGATGAAAGCCTTGAGCACTTTGCTCTTGGCTATTCCCAATGAATATCAACATCAGTTCTGCAATTGCACTGATGCACAGATGCTCTGGAATGCTCTAGAGAAGAGATTCTCTGGTACCAAAAGTACCAAGAGAAATCAGAAGGCCATACTAAAGCAACAGTATGAGAACTTTATGTCAACCAAGAATGAGTCCATGACTCAAACTTTTGACAGGTTCAATAAGCTTATTGGTGAACTAGCTACAGTTGGAGTACAAATTGATCAAGATGATCTAAACAGGAAGTTCCTAAGGTCCCTGGGTGATGAATGGACCATGTATACTGTCTCTTTCAGACAGAATGATCAACTAGAAGAAAAGGAACTTGATGATCTATACAATGATCTAAGAGTTTTTGAATATGAGGTAGAGGCTAAGAAGAAGCCTTCTAGATATGTTCATAATGCTGCACTCCTATCAGCATCAAGTGATTCTACCTCTAACCCTGAATCAGTTAGTGCTGCCAATGGAGCAAATCAAGAGAAAGGCACTGAAACTGTGTTTGAAGCCTTTCTGTCCAGTCATGGAAACTCTTCTCTAATTAATGATGACTTGGAAAAACTCCATCCAGATGACCTTGAAGAGATGGACATTAAATGGCAGATGGCTATGCTCTATATGAGAGTTAAGAAGTTCATCAAGAGAACTGGGAGGAACAACTTCTCCCAAAGAAGAGAAGATGGAGCAGGTTTTGATAAGTCTAAGGTGGAATGCTATAAATGCCATCAAAAGGGACACTTTGCTAGGGAATGCAGAAGTGGAGTGTCTCACAACAACAACCATCAACAAACACAGTCTGGAAACTTCAATAATAACAGAAACTCTGCTCAAGCCCTAGTCTCTCAACAAGGTATGGGGTTTGATTGGAGTGATCAAGCAGAAGAGGTTGTCCAAAACCAAGCTTTAATGGCAGAGGTGTCTGATCTCCCAACAAAGGTAACTTCTAATCTTTGTACTCAAAATTGCATTAACACTGTTAAAAGGTACAGGGATCACAACCAGAAAATGAGTGATGACTTGAAGAGATTAGAAAAGGACATAAAAGACTATGTTAGGATTGTTGAGAGGTTTGAAGAGCAGATTAAGAGTTTTCAAGCCAATGAGCTTCAACATTCCTATGACACAAACTACTAGAAGTGGGAGAAGAATGACCTAGAACTTCAACTGACCAAATCTAAAGGGGAAAGTGAAAAGTTAAGAGGAGAGCTAGCTAAAGTCAAGCTAGATGTAGAAAAGTTTTCCAATGCTTCTAAAGCAATGGATTCTTTACTACAAACTCAGATTCATGATAAACTGAGAAGAGGAATAGGGTACAATACCACACCACCACCCTACAACAACAACTACATCCCTCCTAGTTCAGACTTGTTAGATTCAAAGGTTAGGAAGGACCTGCCTGAGGGAGCCACTGAGATTGATCCCTTAGATGAAGTAGTTGTTAAGGATAAAACTAAGAAAGAAACTGTCAAAAGTAAGGACAGCACTGTGAGTGGTGAGATTCCTATAGAAAACCACATAATTACCAATGAAGGATGTGGAAAGCATTGGGTCAAGTCAAATAAGGTAGAGAACACTGAGGGTAAGAACAAGGAGATTCACTATAAGCAGACCACTGTTGTGAACCCTGTCCCTTGCAAACAGTGTGCTTGCAGTAAATCTGAGCCCCAAAAACATGATAAAAGGAGGGGTAATCAAAGGAACTGGAATAATCAACGGGCACAAAAACAAGGGGTTGATTTGAGTAAAATCAATAGACCAAAACCCTGTTTTATTTGTGGAAAGCTTAATCACATTGCCAAATATTGCTATTTCAATCCCATGAACCAAAGGATGAATTTTCATAGACCTACTCAAAAACCCTTTGGTTATAGGAAGAAAGAAAAGAACCATGTGGCCAAGAAAACTGTTAAATCTAAAAGCCACATAAAGAAACAGAATATGGAAGACAGTGTCAAGATGTGGATTCCTAAAAGTACTAAAACTGTTAGTGCTACTACTGCAAATAGTGCTGCTGACAGTGATAGTACTGCTAGAAGCAAAATTGCTGCTAGCAATGTTAGTGCTGCTGACATTGTTAGTACTTCTGCAAATGTTACTACTGCTAACTCTGTTAGTGCTGCCAACAAGGTTAATACTGCCAAACCTATTAGTGCTGCTAGACCAATAATCTTGACAAAGTACTCCAATAACAAGTGTTCTGATTTTAAAAACCTCATTAAAAAGGAATGCAAGTATTTTGATGAGAAAGGGAGACCCAAGACCACTTTGGCTTGGGTCCCCAATCAATACTAATTGTCTAATCTAATGTGCAGGGCAACCAACAGCTCAAAGGGAAGAGCATCTGGCATGTTGATAGTGGTTGCTCTAGGCACATGACAGGGAACATGTCTTGCCTCAAGAACTTCAAGAAGATTGATGGTGGGCATGTTGCTTTTGGGAATACTCCAGATGGAGGTAAAACCAGTGGTAAAGGTGATGTGACCAAAGGTAAAATGACCTTTGAGGATGTATTCTATGTTGAACAATTAAGGTACAACCTGTTAAGTGTATCACAGGTTTGTGACAAACAACATAGTACATTATTTACAGAGTCTGAATGTATTATCCTTGCTCCTGGATTCAAGGTAGTTGATGAAAAGATGATACTACTAAGAACCCCTAGAAAGGACAATGTATACTGTTTAGATATGGAAAGTGTTCATCTGATTCATCCATAAATTATCTTGTTTCAAAAGCTTCTCTGGATGAATCATCACTTTGGCACAGAAGGATGTGTCACATGAATTTTAAAACAATAAATAAAATTGTTAAAAACAACCTTGTAAGAGGTTTGCCTTCTAAAGTCTATTCATGTGATGATCATTGTGTTGCTTGTCTTAAAGGCAAACAACACAAAACTTCTCATAAGTCCAAAGAGGTGAACACTATTTCTTCTTCTCTTCATTTATTGCATATGGATCTGTTTGGCCCTACAAATGTTATGAGCATAGGGAAGAAATCATACTGCCTAGTTATTGTTGATGATTACTCTAGATTTACTTGGGTATATTTTCTAAGGACTAAGGATGAGACAAGTGGACTGATCAAATCCTTTATTCTAAGAATTGAAAACCAAACTAATCAAAAAGTAAAAATCATTAGGTCAGACAATGGTACTGAATTTAAAAATCATGACCTAAACACCTTTTGTGAGGAAAAAGGAATTGAGAGGCAATACAGTGCTCCTAGGACTCCACAACAAAATGGTGTTGCTGAGAGAAGGAATAGGACACTGATTGAGGCTACTAGATCTCTGTTGGCAGATTCAAAACTTCCAATAACTTTCTGGGCAGAAGCAGTTAATACTGCTTGCTATGTTCAAAACAGAGTACTAGTAGTCAAGCCTAAAAACAAGACACCTAATGAGCTTTTAAATAAAAGAAAACCCTTTATTGGATTTTTCAAATCTTTTGGGTGTCCTTGTACAATTCTCAATACCAAATCTCACTTAGGAAAGTTTGATAGCAAGGCTGATGATGGTTTTCTTGTTGGTTACTCATCTCAAAGTAAGGCCTACAGAGTTTTTAATACTTCTTCTAGAATAATTGAGGAAAGTGACAATGTCAAATGCAATGAGAACACACCAAATCCTATTGGGTCTGGTCCTCAGTGGTTGTTTGACATTGAGTCACTAACTAACTCTTTTGGTTTCAGTAGTAATGATTTTGCAGGTTCAGGAAGTGGAGGATCAGGGGCTACACAAGTTCAAGACAATATACCACAGTCTGTGATCTTTCCTATGCCTATAAAAGAATCTGTTGAATTCTGTGAAAAAGAACCTCTAACTGAGCCAATTCAGAGTGAAGATAAAAGAAGAGAAGAGGAATCTTCAGTGCATAAAGAGCTAGAAGTAGCTGAGGTGATCCCCTCTGCTGACTTAAATAATTCCAATCTAGAGGAAGGAATCCATGAAGAACCTAGTTTTCAGACTAGAACACAAAAGAATCATCCTCCAGAGCTGGTAATAGGAGACATCTCTTCACCTATTATTACAAGGAATCAAAGCAGACTTCAAGAGCTGCAGGATCAATAACACACAGTACTCTCCTGCTTTCTATCCCAGATTGAGCATAAGAAGGCCTATGATGCAATGAAAGATTCAAGTTGGATAGAAGCCATGCAAGAAGAGTTACTTCAATTCAAGCTACAGGATGTTTGGGACTTGGTGGACCTTCCAAAAGGTCATAGAGCTATAGGTACCAAGTGGATTTTCAGGAACAAAAAGGATGAGAGAGGTATTGTGATCAGGAACAAAGCAAGGCTTGTGGCACAAGGGTACACTCAAGAAGAGGGCATAGATTATGATGAAGTGTTTGCCCCAGTGGGAAGGATAGAGGCAATTAGGTTGTTCTTAGCCTATGCCTCATACATGAAGTTCAAGGTCTATCAAATGGATGTAAAGAGTGCATTTCTATATGGCACAATTGATGAAGAAGTATATGTCTGTCAACCTCCTGGTTTTGAAAATCCTTCATATCCTGACAGAGTATACAAGCTGAAGAAAGCACTTTATGGTCTACATCAAGCCCCAAGAGCATGGTATGACACTCTGTCTACCTATCTCTTGGAGAATGGGTTTGAAAGGGGCAACATTGACAAGACCCTTTTCATTAAAAGAAGTAAGAAGGACATCCTACTAGTTCAGATCTATGTGGATGATATTATCTTTGGATCCACAAAAGATCAGATGTGTAGAGACTTTGAAGAGTTGATGCACAAGAGCTTTAAAATGAGTTCAATGGGTGAACTTACCTTCTTCCTTTATAGAATATCTACAGGGAAACCACAGGGGTGTCTCCCAACCCCAAGGAGGTGCTCACTGAGGTGGAGGTTGAGCATATGGGTGCTAAGGTTGCCACTACTCCTGCTAGCACAGAGGAGGTCAGTGGTAACATACATAAGACCTTCCTCATGGCAACTTTGGGTGAGCAATCATCCAAAGGTCCCAGGTGCCAAGAAACCAAGGGGGTGGATAGTGCTTCTGCTAGGCAGAAGACTTCCACTACAAAAAGATCCAATGATCCTTCAAAAGAGGGTAACACTTCTAGAGAAGGTGAGGACAGGTATAACTATTTTGAATTGATGGAAACCATGGGAAACATCAACATGGATGTAATCAAACAGGGTAAAGATATAGAAGAGCTTAAAATGATAGTTCTGTCACAACAAGAACAGATTGTCAACTTGAAGCAGATGGTGAGGAAATTGATTCTGCAAAAGAAGAAGAGACAATTTGTGCTAAGGATAAGGAAATCAGGGGATGATGCTCCCAAAAAGGGGGAGTTCAACATGGAAGAAACCACAGATAAGGGGGAGCTTGATGGGGAAAAACATGATGTTGAGGGGGAGCATGAAGAAGAAGAAGCAGTAACAGAATCAATAGCAGCAGAAACAGTTAATGTTGCTCAAGCAAATAAAGTAGCAGAAACTGTTAATGCTGCTGAACCAAGTGAAGCAGAAGAAACAGTGAAAGAAGTACTTACAGATCTTGAGATTGCAGAAACTCTAATCAAAGCCAAGCATGATACTCCCAAGGTCATCTCAAAGGCCAAAGGAGTTGTCATAAAAGAAAGAGGTGATGCTTCAAAGAAATCAAGCACTGAGAAGGTAATGAGTAAAGAGAAAGGCAAGGCAAAGCTAGTTGAATCTGATCAACCAAAGAAAAAGCAGAAGCTGATTGAGTCAGATGAAGCTCTAGCTAGAAAGATACAAGCTGAACTTGAAGAGGCAGAAAATGTGCAAGTTGAAAAAGATAGAGAGATAGCTAAAGCAATGGCTGCATAACTGAATAAAGCCTATCAACAGAGTCTTGCAACTGAAATAGCCAAGCAGAAAGCCACATCTCTAAGGAAGCCTGGAAAGATCAAAATGGCTGCAAAGAAAAGACAACCTTCAAAGACATACCTTGGTGCTCAAGAGAGAAAGAAAATGATTACTTTCCTCAAGGGTGCTGTAGGTGTCAAAGTAGAAATGTTCTCAAAGATGTCTTTTGAGAAAATCAAAGGGCTGTATGATGCAGAGATGACAAAGCTTCAAGGAAATGAAACTGCCAGGGTGGAGATGGAAAAGAGAATGAAAGAAAGCACTGATTTCATAGAAAAACTTTTTCCGGATGAACAAGAAACTCCAAAGAAAGAAGCCACTATTGGTGAAAGTCTAAGGACTTTAAAAAGAACAAAGATGATTGCAAGGACAAGGTCAACAAAGAAGCCTAAAATAGATAAAACAGAGGCAGAGAAGGTTGCTGAAGAAGAAGAGGCACCTGAGTCATTAGAAAAGAAAGAGCCTCCAAGCTCTGAGGATGTAAAGATGTACATGGTAGTGATGGACAAAGTGCCTGAACCAATTTCAGTTGAACCTGTAGGAGTTAAACCTCCTGAAGTCATTCACTGGGATGTACTTGAGGTAGATAGAAAGGAGTACATAAGGCTGAAGAGGAAAGATGAAAAGTATGAAGTTTACAGTACTTGGGCAAAGATTGTTAGAACATGCTCAAGGTCAGATATTGAAGAAATGTTTGATATAGGGATGAAGTTATATGCAGATCAGTTGAAAGCTCTAGGGATTTCAATTAAAAAACTGGTAATGGAGTATCTATGTATGATGTTCAAACCTGAAGAAGTGGAGCATGTCATAAGAAATGTGTTTCAAGTTGTCACCAGTTGGACTTTATATGAAACTAGTGGAGTATATGCTGTGACTTTGGATAGAAACCACATAGAATACTTCCTAGTGGATAGAGTGTACAATCATAGCAGACTGAAGCTTCATGCAATGCTGAAGAAGAAGTTAGGATGTGTTCCAGATTCAGAGATGGCTAAATATTTGATCCAAAGAACATTCAATCAGAGTTTGGGGTTGGATGCAAATACTGGAATATAAGTCATGATGAAGTTTTGGGAGCATCTAAGAAGATCATCTGAAGAACTTGACTTCTCTTCCTAAAAGTCAAGTTAGGGGGAGATTGTTGGGAGCTGAAGAAATGCTAAGTAAAGTTAATGCTGCTAGAGGAACATGGTTACTACTTCTGGTTGCTATTTCTGTGATTAATGCTGCCAGTTGAAGATTAATACTGCTGAACAAGGTTAGTACTGCTTGAAGAGATTAATACTGCTGAGCATAGTTAGTTCTGCTGGAGTTAATACTGCTCAGAGTTTATATGATGAGGACTTCGCATGGAAGGATGACAGCTGGATGGAATGAGGATATTCATGGAAGTTAGAGATAAAGATGGAAGATTATATTGAGGATCGTTTATTATTTTGTAATTATCTTTTATCTTCAATATATGTATAGATTTGTTTAGAATAGTTCTGTAACTTTTGTGAGAACAATTATTCTGAGTTATTAGATTTTTAAGAGAGAATCAACCTCAAGGTTAGAACCCTGATTCTAGAGAAGTAGAATTCGTATTGGTGAGTCTGTTCATCAATATTGAGGTTGTGTGTTTAATCTTGTAATTTCAATCATTCAATACAAGTTTACAAGTTGTGATCATTGATTTACTGTTGCATTGTTTTTCAGAATATTAAAGTGCTATTCCGCAGCTTCTTTAATATTGTTTTCTGAGTGTGTGTTCTTGTTAAGAATTAAGATCCTGGCATACATCTTGTATCATCAGCCAAGATAAGAACCTCTGCATCAGCATTAAAGATAAAGACGACAATAGATTAAGATATTGAAGCAGCCTAAAATGTAATCTGATATGGATATAAAGACACAAGGCTAAAAAGAACCAGAAGCTTAAAGAGATGAAATACACAGCAGCTCCAAAATCTAGAAATAGACCATCACCCATTTTTGTATAAACCAAACTAAAATACTCAATTCTGAACCCATATTTAAACCACCATCTGACATCTGATCTAAAAATACAGATAA
Source organism: Arctium minus (assembly GCA_954870635.1). Classification (NCBI taxonomy): domain Eukaryota; kingdom Viridiplantae; phylum Streptophyta; class Magnoliopsida; order Asterales; family Asteraceae; genus Arctium; species Arctium minus. The sequence goes on along the minus strand of OX941097.1, from coordinate 33,799,716 downwards.
CGGATAAAAAGAGCCACCAACTGGACTCCAAATAAAGAAGAGAAGAGAGTTGATCATACAGAACCACCAAATGGATGCAAACCAAAAAATTAAACAATGCCCTATAAAGGTAAGCACATTGATTGGATCAAAGATCAACAACCAATATGCCACTTTGCTAGAAAAGCTAGAGACTGAAACAAACAAGAAGGTATTATCAAATCCCACCTTTGACCCAAAACAAATGAGCATTTGCCTAAAATTGTCCCAAAATGTAAAGTACAAGAAATATTCCATCAGTTGATTTGTATTGTAACCAAAGTGAAATTCTTCAATAACACCTGCAAGGAGATAGAGGGACATTGGACAGAAAGGAGAAGCAATGTACATAAAATCCATTAGATTGAGGCTGTTTCTGATCTGATTATGGCTGCAGTTAAAGTATTTGTTACTATGGCTCATAAAACATTATTTTGGCTTGTGGTTGAACCTGATCAGATTTAATGCTACTTTCTTGTTTGCAATAGTCGATGTATCTAGCATAGAATAGTATTATCATGTATTCATCCTGCGATGAAACATAGTCATGTATATATAGTTACATAAAAAATGATGTCAAAATAGTCAAAATAAGTACATTAATCATATTTATAATCAACCATAGCTTTTGAGTCTATTTTTTCAAGGATAGGAGGTTGGAAATTAAACGATGAACATTATCAAAGATCCTAATTAATTAGTAGAAGGAAATGTTACCAAATAAAGCGATACTTTGATGATGAGCGCATATTCTAATGCAACCAAAGCCACCGAATCACAAATCAGTCAATCCTGTAACCAAGACAAACCTAATTTTACATTATAAACATGACAAGGCAGAGCACATACACTAGCAAGTAGTAGAAACGAAAATGAAGAGATGAAGACAAACTCAAAATCGTTTACCCTAACTCGATGAATCTTCAAGCCCTAAATCAAAGAGACGAGACAAATTGAACTCGAAGTCAATCGAAAAAACAAATCAGAGATCGAAATCAGAGAGAAGGCATAGAGAGATCATTCTGATTGTTTGAGAAATCAACGAGAAATCAGTCCGATTGTTGAAAAATCAAAGAGAATCTACAGGACTCTCGTAAACACTCCATTTGATTTATAGTAATATTTTTATTACAAAATTTTGAAATATGATAAATAGAAAACTTTTAGATACGCTTTAAGAATTAATAAAGTGTAACTAAAACATTTTATTTAATTTAAAAATAAAAATAAAAATATTTTATTCTTAAGAGGCGGTTTAGAAAGCGTCTCTAAAGCTTCAGGTTCGATTTTTAGAGACGTTTTATGTAAGAAGCGTCTCTAAAAACTTTAGGGACGATTTCCGTAGTGTATTATTTGGTTTGAAAACCTTCTCTGAAAGGCATCTTATATTTTGGTACGGTTTTCACTTTTGTCATGTACTTCCTTTCCTAAAGGCCACCTTTAGATAATCTTCCAAATCCTTCTCTAAAATTTTCTTCTCTAAAACCCCTTTTCCTTGTAGTGACGGTTACATTCATAAAGCTCGTATGCTCTTCTATTCCGATTTTCCCAGAGTCTCTGGTAGCACAGCCGAGACTGCGAAGGGTTCCTTTAAATAGTTTTTTTAGTTTAAAATCAATGAAGAATGAGTAATATTTATATTATAAATGTAACCGTCTTATGCAATTAGTATGGTTGATTCAAATATGTTTTTTCATAAAAACGTTCTTGTAACTATAACTACCTTCAACTATCACTACAACAAAATTGCGTTTATAGAATGCCTAAATTGTCTAAGTATCCTAATAGAATATAATGATAAATGATTTTTTGACACCCTATGAATACCGATTTTATTGTACTCTTCATTTTGTTTCGATTTTGATTTTAGAGAACCAACTTATAGAATGCCTAAATTGTCAAGTATCCTAATACATATCTCAAAATGTAGCTTTTGGTAGTACATTCTCCAAAACATAAATGGAAACAAATTATATTTTATTTTATTACTGTTAAGTCAAAATATTGTATCCAAGATTTAATATGGAAAGTCAATAATGTGAAAGTCAACAATGTCAAAGTCATGTAATAGTCAAAGTATGTTTAGCTTTACTTTGCCATTAAGTCTTGTTTAGATGGTGGTTTATATAGGTTGTTGGTGTTGTAAGCTGGTAACAACGAAGCTCATATTGTAATATCAGACTTATGAGTACGAGATCTACTTTCTCTCTCTAGACTTTCTCTCTCTAGTTCTTGATATATTTTGAGTAATTGCTTGATATGTTTGGGATTTTATGATTAACAATTGGTATCAGAGCTGAACCAAACTTTTCAGGAATGATTTGATCATGATTTGAATTGAAATCTGTGAGTTTTGGATCGAAAATTTGATTTTTTCGAAAGTTTTTCAAGAAAACAAGTTTGGGTACTGTTCATCCGAATTTCATGTGAAAAATCGTTTTTGATGCAAGAAAATGAATTCATTAGGTTCGATTTGTATTGGTGATTGATTCTTGTTTTAGTTTCATATCTTAATTCATTCAAAATCAATTCCAATTTTCGATTTTTGAAATTTTCTTGAACTCGAGTTCGGTCTCTGTTCTTGATCAAAATTGTGCAAATTGTTGTTTTCAATCTGAATTTGTTAGTATATTTGAGTTTCGTACTGTTTGTTGATGATTCTGATAAGTTCTTGAGATCAAATGTGCAGGTTTGAATCGAATTGAGAAAGAAACTGTCAAGATTCACGGTTTGGGCAACATTCATACACTTTGCGCAAGGTTCATAGACGGTTTGCGCAAGATTCATAAAATGCTTGCGCAAGGATTGAAAAGGATACTTTGCGTTTAAAGGCATATACGCAAAGGAACGAAAAGGGCACTTTGCGCATCAAGGCAAATACGCAAAGTCACATTTGCGCATCTTTCGACATACGCAAAGCTCACTTTGCGCATCAAGGCAAGTACGCAAAGTCACATTTGCGCATCCTTCGGTGTACGCAAAGCTCACTTTGCGCATCAAGGCTAACACGCAAAGCTCACTTTGCGCATCCTTCGGCCTACGTAAACCATACTTTGCGCAACTCTTTGCTTACGAGAACCTGTCTTTGCGCATCACGTTGATTCCGAAAAGCTTGGTTTGCGCAACTCATTACTTACGCAAAACTAAATCTTGCGCAAACAGTGTATTTTCCATACTTAGTCAAATTTTATAATTAGCGGGACCCCCGTGTTAAGTCTGCGGAGGGGGACATTGTTTTGATTGTGATCAAATATTTTCTGATTTACAATTTGGGAACGATCATTCTTATCAAGCTGTTTTCTTATTCAAGATGTCATGTTTGTACAAATCTGAGATATCTGTTATTGAAGCTGAACGAAATGATCTGAAAATAAATAATTCAGAATATCTCAAAAGGATTCAGGAGTTGCAACTTAAATTGTTCAACTGTGTTAAAACTCCTGAATGTATAAAGTGTACTGATAATATGTCTAAATTTTCAGGCATCGTCTATGAGAAGGAAAAAGAGATAAAAGAGAAAGAGAGAGAGATTATAAATCTTCAAAGCCTACTGAAGACAACTGAAGAAAAATTACCTGAGCTACAAGCAGAATCAGTTGAGCTTCAAAACAAGTTGAAGGTTTTCAAAGAGAATATATCTGTCTTCGAAAGTTCAAATGCTGAGCTTCAAAGAAGAATATCTGACTTGGAACAAACGATGGTCAGAGAAAAATCTGATTTTGAAAGTAAAAAGAAAGAGTTCACTAAGAACTTTTCTGAGTTTTCCAGGAAGAGTGCTGAAGAGAAGAAGTCAGTGGAGCTCAAATGCTTAAAACTTTCTCAACAAGTGTCTGATTTTGAGAAAGTACTGATTTTGGAAAGAGAGAAATTTGATAAAGAAAAGAAGGCCATAGAACAAAAGAATGTAGGATTCTTTAAAGAATTATCCGGCCAGAGAAATGATTCAGAAAAAGGATTTGAAGAAGAAAGATCCATCTTTGAGTCTGAAATCAAAAGGCTAACTTCCAAGTTGTCTGAACTGTCTGTTTCTGCGCTGAAAGAGCAAAGGACGAAGTCTGACTTCTCAAAGAAGATTGACCAACTTGATAAAGTAAGAGACATCTTTGCATCAAAGATCAAAGATCAAAGAGCTTGAAAAGTCTGTTTCAAGTTCTACTCAGAAATCTGTCTCTTCACAAAGGTCAGTTAAATATTTTAATCAGATTCGTCGATCTAACATTTTCTTTGATGAATATTTAGATGGTTCAGATACATCTTCAAGAAGAAAAAGCTACAAGAAAGAGAACTGGTCTGGATGAAGAAATCGGTCAAAGATGACAAGAAAGATGGGTTGAAATGGAAAGACATCATGTGTACATGTTCACAAAGCAAAGAAGAACAAAGAGCATAAAGGTAAACCTGACCTCAAATACTCAAAAGATCAATTACTCAGGTTTTCAGGTAATAAATTTTATTGTTCTTACTGTTGTACACTTGATCACATCCACAAGACCAGTGATCATTTCTGGTATGGTTCTTACTCTATTACCCCCACACGAACTACAACTAACATTTCTGGACCCAAATACCAGTGGGTACCAAAGAAGAAAACTGATTCTTTGTTGCAGGAAACATAAGTCAAGGGGAGTAAGAAAGATTATGGCTCTTGAGTAAATCAGCTCAAGACCCGGACTTCAAAGTTGAAAGATTATGGCTTCTTAGTATATCAGCTTAGGACTCGTACTTCAAAGGATTAAAGTCCTATACTCCCGTGATATCATAAGAGATCGTATTCCAACACTCAAATGAGGACATCAACCTTCAAGGGGGAGTACACTCTTTCTGCAATAGAGAGATATGATGGACTACATTCCAGAAGGAATTGTGAATCTCTATCCTAGACTTTTCATTGATAGATTTTCCTGATATGACGGACCGGATTCCAGAAGGAGTTGTGGATCTCTATCTTGTTTTAATTGATATATCTACTAATGCATAAATTATAGGGGGAGTACAGGTGATGGCTTCTGATCACATTACAGATCAGGACCCCGTTTTTCAATGATCAGAAAAGGATATTCTGCTAATATCCAGGGGGAGCTTCAAAAGACATAAATCATTATATCATGATTTGAGTGGGAGCTTAAAGGTAAATATCTTCTGATTCTAGATCTCTGATTGTTTGAAAGAAGAACAACTTTCAAGCATGAAAAACTGGTTCTTACATGTTCAAACCACTTCTCAATTCTCAAAAGATTTCATGAATTCAGAAATGAGCTTTTAAATGTTTTTCAAATTTTGAGCTTAATGTTTAACTGACCATGTGTTTCCAAAGATCAATACTCGTGTCTTGTCTTTTCCATATACTGTAAAGTATTAACACACATCGGTTCAGTACATCATTTGAATTTGTTATTACCATGTCTCATACCGAACCAATTTTTCGATGGTAATACCCTCGTTTGAATATCAATGTTGTTGAGCTTCAATCATTTTTTTTTCATATTTGTGCTTTTATTGCTAAATTGTTTATATTTGTTCATATAAAAAAAATATCCAGTTCTTTGATACCCGCTATTTCATTTGATCTGATTTTAATCATTGTCAGATTCTCAAAACATTTCTATTCTTTCTTGATTATTCATTCATATCTTTGTTTTGAGAAATCTTTAACGATCAAATGCTAAAATTTCATTCATATTTTTAAATGAGCATACATACACTGATATATGATTTCTTGTGCTTTTCATTTCAAGAAAATCATTAACCAGCATGTACTTTTAGGAACATGGGATTCAGTGTGAGTGCTTAATAGATCTTCCATGGATTCACGATAACCAGTGTTTCCTACCCCGGAAGAAATCCTTTGAGTGATTGAGGGGAGAGGGGTCTAAAAGAATTGAGTGTGGGAGTGAGATGAGGTAAAATGGAAATGAGAGATTGGTTAGATGTGAGCTTATATGTTTAAAAGAAAAAGGGTGTGAGATCAGAGTTAAAAGAATATTAGAACTCTGCACCAAACATCTTTCTGAGCCAGGCATCCACATTACTGATTGGTTCACATTTCTTTGGTGACCATCATTGAAATAGGCAAATAGCCCATGCCATCTCTTGCATTAACCCCACCAGCTACTCATTCTTTTCTTAAAAAGAGAATGTTTCACATTTTCTGGGGAAGTAGCACATAATCTATTGGTTCTTCTCTTGGAAGATACTGATATTGAAAAAAGAAGGAAAGTTGCCCCACCTTCGATCCTTTCTCATACACATTGAGTCAATGTACAATCATTGTTGTCTCAGTGATTTACATACTTCGAGCCTTATGAAACACAATCATTGTGCTAATTCTTTCAAACACAACCACGAGCACACAGAGAATTTGTTTTTCTGTCAGAACATTCATAGATAAACCTTGTGTTTTTCAATGATTGAATGGAAGTCCTGGGGAGTCAACATCAAACCAACTCCTTATATTGTACATTTGTTGTACACAGTGACTCCGTGTTACTGACAGGCACTTCTAACTGTTTCATTTCTTGATTCAGGGTTACCATGTTCAATATGTCTGAATTTGAAAAGATTCTGATATATATCTTTCATGAATTGACGACTCTCAGATCAAAGCGCGCAAATTGTCAAAGGGGAGATTGTTTTTTAATACAAAGGGGATATCAAAGACTGTGCTGAAATTGAAGAAATTTTGATGATTATGATGCTCTCAATCATCAAAAAGGGGGAGAATGTTACAAAAGCCAATTTCAAAACAATGAAGAGATGTCAAAAGTGATAAATGCTTCGGCTGATTCAAAGTCTGTTTCAAAGACAGAATTACAAAGTTCAAAGCCTGATAAAGATTATTCAAAGATTCAAGAAAGTTTGTTTTTCCAAAGATGATCTAGAGATCAAAGTGATGAAGATATAAAGAAGTTTGTTTTTCCAAAGAAAGTTTCTTCAAAGTGGTTTTCAAACGTTTCAAGAATTATGTTTCTCGTTCAAGGCTTGTTGACTTTCAAAGCTTCAAAGAGAAAAAGACTTTCCAAAGATTCTTCAAAGGCTGAAAAACTGAAGACTGTGAAAGTGTCAAAGTTCAAAGATAAAGAGACAAAAGCTGAAGAATCAAGAGCTGAAGATCTGTATCAAATTATTATTAAATGTTGAATACAAAGGGGGAGATTGTTAAGTCTAAATATTGTATCCAAGATTTAATATGGAAAGTCAATAATGTGAAAGTCAACAATGTCAAAGTCATGTAATAGTCAAAGTATGTTTAGCTTTACTTTGCCATTAAGTCTTGTTTAGATGGTGGTTTATATAGGTTGTTGGTGTTGTAAGCTGGTAACAACGAAACTCATATTGTAATATTAGACTTATGAATACGAGATCTACTTTCTCTCTCTAGACTTTCTCTCTCTAGTTCTTGATATATTTTGAGTAATTGCTTGATATGTTTGGGATTTTATGATTAACAAATACAATTTGCTAGATTAAAATATTAAATGCATTTTAAAAGAAATTAAATAAGTTGAGTAATTGAAAACTTAAGAAACGTTCAAAGGGTGTGGTTGTGGAGTGTTTAAAAATAAAAAAAGAATCAGAATATTTGGAGAATTTCAACTTCCACATTTATTGGTTTTTGATTCTAAACAAGTCGGTGATTTGTCAGCATTACTAATATGGATTGTGTCCATGTTTTCATAATAAATATATTTTTATTTGATTTTTAATTTAAATAACTTTTTGGAAATATTATATGAAAATTATATATATTTTGATCTTATTCTTATTTTGTGTAATGTACATTTAAAACCTTGCATTTCATATCACATATATGTCATTTCAAACATTTAGTTACCTAGTTTACATATTAAGATGCATGAAAATGCAACGTGCTTTGTTCTGATTCTTATTTTGTATAATGTACTATGATCTAATTGTTTGATATATCACATTGAAGGTATTAAAGAGAACGTTCCGACAATATTTACAAAATAAGAATCAGACAAAAATGTGTTGCATTTTTATACAATTTACCAAAAAACTTGCATATGATCGTAACATTTTATAATGTTCGTCTATGTTAAACAATATATATTTATTATTTTACGTAAAATAAAATCGTACTTTAAATTTCACCATCCCAGAAATTAATTATTGTGCTTAGGAAATACAATGATTAAAATTCCCATTATACGCGTTTTACATTTAAAACATGGGATCTAGTTTCATAACAACTTAAAGTTAAAATTGCCTGTTAGTTATAAATTGTATGTTATCGACTATAACTATCCACCATGGTTTTAAACGAACTAGTTGTATACTCAGTACAATACAATGAGGTGTAACATTTTATTGAAAACCCAAAATAAAAAGTTATATAATGTAATTCCTCTTTTAAAAATTCCGAACTTTAAGAATTGTTATGCTATATTAGTACGACTCAACTGTTATTCTATGAGTTTATCAATTGTTTTATGTAGGCCCGACCCAGGCTATAGGCCAAGAGGGTGATGGCCCACGGCAGCAGTGAGCCCGAGAGTATCATCTGCTCAAGCCTGTTAGGTTATAGGTAGGTTCTGTTTAGGGTTTGGGCCTAAATTTTTTTACCAATACACTGTTCCGGCATCATCCGCGTCCGCCCAATCCATACACCCAAGTCCCAAGTCGCCTCTCTCTGCATTCATGATTCACCAACAGACGACGAACACACACGGAACATCGAAGTATCGACTATTGAACCATCAAAGATCAAAATCTCAGTCGCTCGCTCTATCTTCTGTCAATTGAGAACTGGAAATCTTGAACTCTTGCTTTCTCGACTCTCGTCGGTCGTCTCTTCAGTTTAGGACCAGCCTGCTCTTGCGGTCTTGCCCTCTACGGGCTGCGACTCTGCCTACTGGTCACTGTGGCACTGCCTCTCTCGACTCTCCTCTTTCTTTCTGGCTTTCTGCAATCCTAATAGAAGAGTCAATGTGTCAAACAGTGAAAATAGAACCCATTTTACTATTTCACTCATTCATGGATTTACACTTCTATCTTGCACTCTTGTTGACTATTGAGGTAATTTTTAAATTTTAAGAATCTAATGTTTATTTGATAGTTTGTGTATTGACTATTGAGGTTTATTGTTTTCTCACTTTCCTGTTTGCTTTTTAGATTTGGATTAATTTTTTTTTAATTTATTTGTTTACTTTGTTGTGATTGCAGAAAATAAAATTGTTTCAATTTTGAATTGCTATTTTACCTTTTATAAATATTGTTAGCTAATGAACCCATGTTTATATGAGATCACCGTGTTAAAAGCAAGTTGTGGTTATTGTTTGTAGAAATGTGATCATTCAGATGTTGTTTGGTCTTGGTCTTAGTGTTTGGTCTTTGTCTTAAGGTTCGAAATGTGATCATTTAGATAGTTTTATTTTAAACAGCCTCCCGGTTATAGTTTTTCAATTGCACACGAAACTTTGATGTATCTGACTTGTTGGCGCATAACTTCCATTCCTGTTGCTTGTTTCCATGAATTGCGGTTTGTAGCAAGCTACTTATGGCTTAGGATTACAAGAGGTCAACTAATTCTCCCAATTAACTAATTCTTCCTCCAAAACACCTAACTACTACGAACAGAATTCTAACCTTACGTTACATTTCTCAACCAAATAAGTACACTACTTTATTCCTCCTAAACCTTAAGTGTATAATGATTTGACTAAATGAAGTAACATAATAACCTTATTCTTGACCAAGAAATAACATCATTGTCTTATTTTTGGCTAATCGTTTATACGATTACACCTAGAATATGTGATTATGGGCTTAGGAGTTAGGCACATGTATTGAACTATCATTACATTACTTCCCTCCTTGGGCATTGTTATGACTTTTCGCCATGGGCATCCAAAACCTCCGGACCGACCCTGATTTTATGGAGTCTATTATCTTCTTATATGATTTTCTATTATAGTTAATTATCTAATTTTGATTATTTAATATCATACAATCACTTTTGAAACACATACTAAGCTCTCGTCAAACTTGAAAAGTCTTTATATATATTATGTTGGAAAAATCTTAATTATCTTTACTATATTATTAAATCATTACTTCATGTTGTTAGAATCTCTTAATATTTAAATTTACGACTTATTACTCTATACCTCCAACTTTTTAAAGTTCCACATTTAAAACCCATAAAACTAATTTATAAACATGTTTCAATACAGGATAACCATTAAATCCTACAATAGGAGCAGAATACTCCATAAATATATTTCAGATTTCTTTTTTAATAAGGAATTACATTACTATTCTATTGTCGATTTATAATACCATTTTTATCCCGCTACAACGCACATATATAGAACAAATATTAATCCAAGATAGTTAAATAATACCTTATTTTATTCATATATTTAACTATTTACTCTAATATTCTCTTGTATTTTAACGCACTTCCAAATACACAATATTTGATACAATTTTATTGTAGAGAAAATTGCATTAAAAGGAATCAGACTTTTAGGTAGCATTTGTTATGTAAACATGATTAGACAGAACTGGATAGGACATGAGGGTAGGACGGGATAGGACCGTCTAGTGTTTGGTATGATTAGGACTGGACATGACAGAACTAGACAAGTTGTCCCCAAAAGTTATTTGATGATTATATATATATACATGTATATATATATATCATATAATAATTATAATTAACCCAAATAAAGTAAATAATTTAATTTATAAAAAAATTTACACATTTTCATATACATAAATACATACATATACAATAGTACCAAATTTTGTTAGAACATAAATGTTCTGTTTAGAAGTTTTGTAAAGTAATCAATTTTATTTGTATTTGGGCCTTGTACTTTGGGTTTAGGCTTAAATGTGTAACAAGGATATTGGGGTATAAATAGGGGTCTGTTTGAAATTGTTTGAAAGTAAGTTCATTTGTAAAAATGTAGCCATACGAGATATGTTGCTCTCTTAGTGTTCTGTGTTCCTTGTGAATAAAATAACAGATTTCCTCCCAAGTATTCTTGTTCATATTAATCATCAATCAAACCTTGATCAATGTGACCTAACAAGTGGTATAAGAGCCAAACGAAGAAATCTTTAATCGGAATGATCGAGATCAAGTTTGATTGATGAAGAGTAGTTCACTGTCGCATTTTCGATTCTGTGAAATTTGAATTTTGTCAAATTGATGTGAATTTGGATGAGCTTTGATGTCAAATTGATTCAGAGGACTTAATCGATATATATTGAATCAATTACCAGATTTAATTTCAACATATTTGGTTGAATTGGTCGATTTTGAGGATTTTATGTTCGATTTTTTTTTTCATTTTGTTGAAATTGATTTGGAGAATAAAGTTGTTTTTAGACAAGATCATCAACTACAATGTTGTTCCAATGTTGATTTCGAACCTGCTCACAAATTTCCAGACTCAAATTCGATGTATTGAAGGTGAATTCGAAGAATTTTTTGAGAAGCAAGAATTCGCACATAGGCACATGTGAAAAGTAGGAATTCGCATATAAGCCTATGCGAATTGTGAGGATTTCGGCTAAGCCTCACGCGAATTGTGCTTTAATGAATAGTAATCTACGAATTGTGAAGGTTATGCGAAAAGTTTTTGGTGTTATGTGAAAAGTGATTGTTCTGAACCTATTTTGCTACAAGTTTGCCCTGTTCCTGAGATTTTCCGCGTAATGCATATGTGACATCATTCCTATCTTCAGTTGGTCACATACTCTTAGCAGCTGATCTAAATTTTCACGAGTGCTCATGCTTGTCAAGATTTTCAGATACTGGATGTTTGGATTTAGTCTCTGATTAGATTGGATTAGCAGCTTGAGTATCTACAATCATCAGTCTGGAGTACTTCTTTATGTTGTTAGACCGTTGAGTGCTCTTAATCATTCTTCTGACCTGATCAATTTGAAGTGTGAGAAACTATAATCATTGTTCTGATGCTTTGGTTGTTATTCAGAATCTTGAGTGCTTATAATCATCCAGCTGATTCGTGAAGAAAGGAGTTCTAAGTTCGTTCGTTCAGTGTTCTGAGAAGCAGTTAGAAAATGAGCGTCTTTCATCAGTTGTTGAACATCTATCATAATTGTCTTCTAACCCTTCCTTTGTGGTGTTTGCTACAAGATGCTTTCTTCTGTAAGCTGATCATAATAAGTTCTTAAGCTGAATTCCTATTCAACTCGTGGTTCAAAGACAGATCCGATGTTATAAACTGAAGATGCACTTTGGTTGTCAATCCAAAATTCACGCATTTCTTTCTTGTGGGCGTAACGAATGTGTTGGATTTACAAGAGATAAAAGTTGTCTTTATGTGCACTAAGTCGAGGTTATTGTCTACATCAGATCTGATATTAAAGTTGAAACATCAAGGATAAGAGCTACTTTCAAGGGGGAGCTAGAGGAGCTTTGAAGTTTATGCAACACTACGTTTTCTAAAGAAATCAAGGGGGAGAGGAGCTGAAGTTGAAAAGGATGATTCCTTTACAAAACTTAAGGGGTGAATGTTATAACTTAAATGTTCTGTTTAGAAGTTTTGTAAAGTAATCAGTTTTATTTGTATTTGGGCCTTATACTTTGGGTTTAGGCTTAAATGTGTAACAACGATATTGGGGTATAAATGGGGCCTGTTTGTAATTGTTTGAAAGTAAGTTCATTTGTAAAAATGTAGCCATACGAGATATGTTGCTCTCATTAATGTTCTGTGTTCCTTGTGAATAAAATAACGGATTTCCTCCCAAGTATTCTTGTTCATCTTAATCATCAATCAATCCTTGATCAATGTGACGTCACAAGTAGGAGTTGAAGCTGAAAAGGATGATTCATTTACAAAACTTAGGGGGAGAATGTTAGAACATAAATGTTCTATTTAGAAGTTTTGTAAAGTAATCAGTTTTATTTGTATTTGGGCCTTGTACTTTAGGTTTAAGCTTAAATGTGTAACAACGATATTGGGGTATAAATAGGGGTCTATTTGTAATTGTTTGAAAGTAAGTTCATTTGTAAAAATGTAGCCATACGAGATTTGTTGCTCTCTTTAGTGTTATGTGTTCCTTGTGAATAAAATAACAAATTTCCTCCCAAGTATTCTTGTTCATCTTAATGATCAAACAAACCTTGATCAATGTGACGTAACAAATTTGAATGAAATTTTTTGATAAAATTTATGATAGTTTCAACAAACCTGATTCGTACAAAGAATAAATTATGTTTTTATTCGGTTTGGAAGATCCTTACCAATTGGCGAATGTGGTGTTGCTTATGGTGGATGTGGAGGTGTTGGTGGCCGACGGTACTAGCTGTGGTTGAGATGGATGGTGGTGGTCGGTGGCCAACGGTGGTTGTAGAGGATGTGAAGATGGTAAATAGTGGTAGTGGTGGCCAACGGTGGTAGTGGTAGCCGATAGTGGCGACCGATGGTGGTAATGGTAACCGATGGTGGTGGTTATGGTGGAGGTGGGTAGTGGTAGTGGTAGTGGTAGCCGATGGTGGTGGTTATGATGGAGGTGAGGTGGCCCAAGGGGTAATGGTGGTGATCGGTGGCTAATCGTGGTTTATGGAGGTCGTAGAGGAGGTTATTGTAGTAGAGGAGAAGGTGGAGGTGGAGGTGGTGTAATAATCGTGTTAACTTTATAAATATTGCAAGTTTAGTGGGTGAAGTGCAAAAAGTAGAAGTTAGAGGACCGTTGTGGAATAATGGAGAATAGGGTTAAAACCCTAAAACCCTTAATGTTCACCCCAATTTGTGGAAGAGGCGACTAGAGAGGGAGAGAAAGATTTTGGTGACTTCCTGTTCAACTCTTGAGAGAATTGGATCTAGGGAAGCAATTGTGATGCGAATTATCATCTCCTTCGAGGTACGTATTATCTCCTTAGGTTTTGAGAATTTTAGAAATCTGTTGGCAATATTTTGGGGTGATTGTTAAACCTTGAATCTGATGGGTTTGTGGTTAGAGTGTGTAATTTCGGTTTAGTAGTGTAGATTGGGGTTAAGAATGCCTTGTATTTGAATTTAAAGGTTTTGATGCATTTGAGTTTGAATTGGAGTGAGTGGGAAGGAACTAGTGGAAAGATTATTCGAGCATAATGGTTTTACCTGGGAATCGCTCCAAATCCGGGTGGGAGGAAACCGTAAGGGAGCGAAACCTGGATGGGGGTCAAATCTGGGAGCGGGAAACCCCGGTTACTAACTCCCGATCATGGAGAAAACCGGGTGTGAAAACCCTAGGTGATGCATATCCTAGTAGGGAAGCCCGGTAGTGTCGGGCGAGTGGGAGATCCGATCCAGGTTAGCAAACCCTGTAGCGTCGGGAATGGAAACCCGATTCCAGTTAGCAATCTGGTAGCCCTGGGTGTGGAGAAGTCGAACTGGGAGAACCCGGTAGAGGCGGCGGCCCGGGAACGGGCGGGACTTGGCACAAATCCGGGTGAGACACGGTCGATCCAGGCTCAACCCAATCATGTTTTCAGGAAAGTAGGTTTTACCGTGGGTTGAATAGGGAGTCTCGGGAATTGATTGTCGATCATGAGGATGTTAGTGTGACATTTCATAGTTGTTTGGAAATGTAGGTGCGTTGATAAAGGGTACCTAGAGCAATGTGAAAAGGATCATAGCGTGGACAGTAGGTGAGTCCTTCTAATATGATTTGTTGGCGCATAAACTCTATTTTTATGTAATGATGTTTGAAATGCATGTTTTACTCAGATTGAATTATGTGTGAAAGGTGCGTGATTTAAAAGTGAGTTTCTCTTAATCTCTGATGACGCGTAGTCTTATGCACTGTGAATTATATTATGTGTGTTTATGTTTTAATAACGTGTATATTATCGGGTATTGTTCGTAAAGGCAAGTCTCATGTTGTGTGTGCATGCGATAATTTTATATTGTTTATGGGGTGTGTCACCCATACTGAGTATATGAATTCGTTTCATATATTTTACTTAAGGGCGGGTGTGATCCCTATCACGTTGTCATAGGTGTGTGCGTGACCAAGTGTGAGCCAATTATATAAGTGGTGTGTGCAAATATCGTGATTGAAAATACGTTCGTTTATAAATGCATATAAACTCTTTACTGTTGATATTTGTGATGTTATGTTGGTGATTAGAGGGATCTCACTAGACCCCATGGTCTAACCCTCTCTTTTCAAAACTAAAACATTTTTAGGTAGGCAAGTAGTTGAGGGCTCGAGGAAGGGCAATGGAAAGATGTGAGCTTGATGTCTTACGTATAGAGGAGATTGTTGGTAGATCGTGTTGGACTCTCCCATTAGGCAAGGTTTTAACTTCTCAACTGTATTTCGGTTGTTTTCTCAAAACTATGGTGATGTAAATCTTATGGCATAAATGGATTTTTGGAGACGTTTTAGCGCTTGTCTATATTATGTTAGCTCTTCAATGTGTTTGTATAGTTGGGTTGTTACAGTTGGTATCAGAGCCATAGTTTAAGGGATTTAGGTGACCGGATGGGCTTAAACTTAAACTGTGGAGTAGGGGGAGACACAATTGAGATATCGAAAGACTACATGTAAGGCCTTGGTCCTCGAGAATTCATGATGATGGTAGTGAGGATTCTCATGTAAGGTAAATTCAAAATCGCATCTGACTAATGTCATTATGAATTTACAAGTACATGGGTATGGTCGATTACTATTGCTCAAAGGATCGATGGAAGTGGTAGTGTGTAGTAGGTTCAAACCTTGCAATGATAGCAATGGTTTGGTGTGTTATGCGAGATAGTTCATAGTGCGAATGTTAACACCTTCTAGAAGGAGTATTGTTTGAGTTGTTGGTAGTCTGACGTGAGGTAGGACCACTTGGGTTCTAAGGGAAGAATAACTTATTGGAGGTAAGCTCCTAATTCTAGTGAGTCTCCATTATGGGAGTTTGTTATGTTGATCAAATGGGATCTTAAGAGCGTCAACCCAAGAATCGAGTATTAGAAATGAGCCATTTTGACTCTTTAGTCAATGGAAGAGTGGCAAGGGTGGTTGAGAAATAATAGTAGTGTCGATTGGTAAAATGGAGTAAGGATAGAATGAAAAAGGGGCCAATGTTGGTTAGCCTATTTGGGTCAAAGTGAGGACGCATGATTTGCAAATCATTGGTCACGGGGGTAACTGTGTAGTTTGGACATACAAGTATGTTGGAAAACACCGGTGTCGAAGGTTGTAGCAAATATGAGGAACCTGGCTAGTGGGCTAGAAGTAGAGAGTCTGAGATAAATTATTGTGAATGCAAACGGTTGACCTTGCTAGAGTGAATAGACTTCAATGTAAAATAAGTATCATGCATTGTGTTTTCAAACAAGTTACATGAGTCCTTCTTGTCATATATATATATATATATATATATATATGTGTGTGTGTGTGTGTGTATGCGTGCCTTGCGAGTTTCTTGTTTTGAAAATGAGTTGACACGTGCAAGCTTGTGTGGATTGAAAAGACAAGTTTTTTACGTTGTGTGACAAATTTTGAACTTGGTGATTGGAGAATTATTTCACCTCTTTCATGAGTGAGTTAACCTTTGTTGTGGAAATCATGACAACATTTGATCGCATGGTTTTATAAGTGAAATTGGTATGGACATGTCGTCATACCAAATAGTTTGAGAGTCGACTGACTTACTCTGTTTGAGTAATTTTTCATATTTTTATAATCGCGCGAAGGATGTTTCAGTTAATGCCTTTTTTGTTGCATCAGCATCAATTGGGTCGAACAAGGGGTGAGGTAGCATGGTGTTGCGTGTGAGCTATCCTCGAGATCGACGTGTGTTTGATTATCCATTTATGGTGGAGTCGTGTCGTGCATGCATAACATTGTCACACGGTGTTGTACTTATTGAATTTTCAAATGTGCAAAACGGTTTAAATCATTGTGTCATCATGCATGAAGGCTATGAACTCACTAGGTCGTGAAAGATATTGCAGTTAAGAATAAGGAAAGGTTTGAGAATGGAAATGTGTTGGTTAAGCCGTCGATGGTTTATTCTTGACCATGATGTTTTATTTAAGGAAGGACGGTGAATAGCAGAATCCCAAGTCTCTGACTTTAGTGATGTTCGTATTATGGTAGTTTGTACTTTTGTTCAGTAACTTAAGATGTGGTTGCTGACGGGTGGTTTGTCTTGGGTGAACTTTCGAAGTCAGTAATATACTCCTAAAGGTAGATTGTTAATAAGTAGCGTTGTGATACTTGATAAAATGGTATTGGCGTGGAGCCAGAGTTTGTGGTGGCCTTGAAAATCAAACTATTTACCAAGCAAGTGTTATGTCATCATCATGTGAGGACTGTGGGGGACAAAGTTAGTTATAATTTAATGGAAAAGTAGATCCGGTTGGGGACTCCTTGTTTGTCGGAGACCCCATTGAAGCATCACCATGTCGGTTGTTGATGTTGAAGTCGATGACCGTTTGTTGAGATCGTTGTCGAGAGATGTAAGAGGTCATTCGAGGAAAGGTGTGTACCTGGCATGATGCTGGACCGCCCTTTGGGGGTGCTATGGAAGTGGAAGATTGCTAGTTGTATAGGTGATTTCCTATGTGGTTTATAATTCGTTTATGAATGGAGTAGTTAGCACAACTGAAGCGGGGCACACTGATTTTGTTGGTTTGCAAGGTATTGCCTTACTTTTCGGTTTATTTGAGCTTGTTACGTGTAGATCCCGATGAGCCGGCTGGGGACAAAGACTTGTTCGAGTGAAGTAGACGATCATAATTTTTGGGGTTCATCTAAATTCGAGAAAGTCAAAGTCATGAGATAACCTATTTCTTTATATATATATATATATGTTATGGTTGGTATGGAGAAGCCAAGGCCTATTGTGTCTACAAATGAGCATGAGAATTTTCACCTCTAGTGTGATGTTGTTGTGTATTGGTTGTGTGGATAAGTTAGGAGAAGCTTATACAAAGTAGATGTGCAAGTCATTAGTGTGGTTAAGAGTTGTTGTGAGGTTAAGTGACGAGCTGGTGTCGTTGATACAGGATAAGTGTAAGTGGAAATCCTTACTCGCGGATTGCTGATAAGTTGCTCAAAAGTGGAAATATGTGTATTGAGATGCATGGATATTTGGTTGGTGTTATGGTATTGCTAATTTGAGGATGAAATAGTGTAGTGGTAGTTGGTGGCTACCTATAAAAGAAACCATGTGTTCTTTGGTTACGATGAGTTGTTGGGCGAGTTAGTCTTGTGCCATTGAAATATGTATGAAGAGGTTGGATTGATTAGTTTATGATGTTTCGCAGTGGATACGAAATCATTGGGAATGTTGAATTATTCTTTGTGTGTAAAGAAGTTCTCATGAGTGGGTTAACCCCGTTTGGGGAACAAGAAGTGTGTAGAGGCTTCGAGCATTGAGTGTTAATTTGGAATAAATTGGTTGAATATCTCGAGTGAGATTTGTGGTGAAACCGTTGGTTAGGCATAGATATGTAATTGTGTTATTAACGCATTTGGGAAAAGATGAAAACTTGAGTGGACAATGTTGGGCGGGCAATATTCCATACTAGTCTGAAGTGGTGGAGATGGTATGCTGAAATAAGTGGGTAAACTGGAAGTAGGAAGTTTGGTAGGTGACACGGAAAATGTGAAGCAAGGTTTGCAGATTGTCATTTTCGGGTACATGAGATCCTAGTGAGAATATGAGAAAGAGGATTTGTGTGTATGTTATGTGCAAGGGTCGAGGAAAGCTATCTAGTGCGGTTGGTTGAAAGCATGCACCTATTAGTGGGTCGTTCTTTAGAGGCATGTTTTATGTTTTCGAGAAGAAAGTGGAAAAAAGGGAAGTTGAATGTGTGTCTTCAAGAGTGTTCCATCTTGGATTGGTGGATACTTCAGATGATGGATTATGGAGGTTTACTACTATTAGCTATGTATAGGTGCGGGGTGATGACATGGTAGGAGCGTATGAATTGGTTAGCAATGATGAGCCACAGTCAATGCGATTCGGGAAAGAAAGTACTACCTGTGTTAGACGTATGTCATATTGGGGGAAGTGAATATAGAATTTGTGTATCATATGATAAGGAGGCTTATAACTGTGAGTTTATGGTGATATTCGAGGTTGACCTGCTGTTAAGTTGACGAATTGAGTGTTCGTTCTTTTAATAAGGAATTCATGTTATGGTAGCGTTAACTTCGGTAAATTCGTTCTTTTAAGGAAGTGAAGTTGTGTGTAAACCCTTAATTTGTTCCGATTTAAAACATGGAGATCAGGTGTGTGGGAAGAGTAGTCAATATCTGGCATAGTTGATCGGAGAGGTTGCAAGTAGATATTAAGAAATATCCTAAAATAAGAAAGTTGTGGTTAACCGAGGGACGGTTCCAAAGGATTTGGTACGACAATGATTTCGATCGAAAAGGTTGGGGCAACGGAATGGAGCTAAGTTGAATGTATTGAAAAGCACGAGTCTTTTGATTTACGGGTTCGAGATGGCGGCAACTAGATAAGGAAGACGTCCCCCTAGAGTGGGGTTGTCCGTTCGAGAGAAAAGTGGAGTTGGGTTACGTGTTTGGGTCCATTGAAATTATGGAAAGAGTTGGAGAGATAGTGTATGATTTATAGGTGTTCGATGAGAATATGTAGAACTCATTTTCTGTTTCACGCCTCTATTTTGAGAGCAGTTGTGGAAGATGGCATGACAATACCTTGGCAAAGAATGCAAGCGAATAGGAAGTTAACCTTTGCCATAGGGACAACCATAGACCTTAGAGTCAAGAAACTGAGGATCAAAGAGATTACACTTGTGAAGGTTTAGTAGCATTACCACAAGGGACAAGAGGCAACTTAGGAAGTAGAAGCGGACATGAAGTCCCAATAACCTCAACTGTTTGATGATGGAATTCTGTGGACGGAATTCTTTTGAGGGGAGGATGCTGTAATAATCATGTTCACTTTATAAATATTGTAAGTTTAGTGGGTAAAGTGCAAAAGGTAGAAGTTGTAGGACCGTTGTGGAATAATGGAGAGAAGGGTTAAAACCCTAATACCCTTAATGTTCACCCCAATTTGTGAAAGATGCAGCTAAAGAGGGAGAGAAAGATTTTGACTTCCTGTTGAACTCTTGAGGGAATTGGAGCTAAGGAAGCAATTGTGGTGTGAATTCTCATCTCCTTCGAGGTACATAATCTCTCCTTAGGTTTGGAGAATTTTAGAAATATGTTGGCAATATTCTGAGGTTATTGTTAAACCTTGAATCTGATGGGTTTGTGGTTAGAGTGTGTAATTTCGGTTTATTAGTGTAGATTGGGGTTCAGAGTGCCCTGTATGTTAATTTAAAGGTTTTGATGCATTTGAGTTTGAATTGGAAAGAGTGGGAAGGAACCAGTGGAAAGATTATTCGAGCAGAATGGTTTTAACCGGGAATCGCTCCAAATCCGGGTGGGAGGAAACCGGACGGGAGCGAAACCCGGATGGGTGTCAAATTCGGGATCGGGAAACCCCGGTTGCTAACTCCCGATCATGGAGAAACCCGGGTGTGAAAACCCCAAGTGATGTATATCCCGGTCGGGAAGCCCGATAGTGTCGGGCGAGAGGGGGATCCGGTCCCAGTTAGCAAACCCGATAGCGCTAGGAATGGAAACCCGGTTCCGGTTATCAATCTGGTAGCCCCGGGTGTGGAGAAGCCAAACTGGGAGAACCGGGTAGAGGCGGCGGCCCAGGAACGGGCAGGACTCGTACCAAATCCGGGCGAGACGCGATTGATCCGGGCTGAACCCAATCATGTTTTTAGGAAAGTGGGTTTTACCGTGGGTTGAATAGGGAGTCTCGGGAACTGAGAACCGACCATGAGGATGTTAGTGTGACATTTCGTTGTTGTTTGGAAATGTAGGTGCGTCGTTAGAGGGAACCTAGAGCAACGTGAAAGGGATCATAGCGTGGACAGCAGGTGAGTCCTTGTAATAAGATTTGTTGTCGCATAAACTCAATTTTTATGTAATCATGTTTGAAATGCATGTTTTACTAAGATTGAAAGGTGCGTGATTTAAAAGTGAGTTTCTCTTAATCTCTGATGACGCGTAATCTTACGCACTGTGAAATATATTATGTGTGTTTATGTTTTTATAACATATGTATTATCGGGTATTGTTCGTAAAGGCATGTCTCGTGATGTGTGTGCATGCAATAATTTTATATTGTTTATGGGGAGTGTCATCCATACTGAGTATATGAATACCTTTCATATAGTTAACTTAAGGGAGGGTGTGAGCCTGACATTGTCATAGGTCTGTGTGTCCCAAATTGTGTGCAAGATGATCAAGATGAACAACAATCAAACAATTCAAGATGCCATATATTGATTCTCAATCCATAGTGTACAACCTCTTTGGATACAAATTGTGAATGTAATTTCCCTATCAAATCAAGCACAATCTCATTCAAGATTCAAGAATATGACAATATCAAGAACTAGAGAGATGAAGTAGAGAGAGAAAGCGTATTAGTCATATATCTTACAATACTGAATATTACAATGAAGTACTTACCAACTAACAAGGCACTAAGCCTATTTATACCACAACTAAACACAAAGACTAACTTGATAAGAAACTAAATAACATTGACTAAACTTGACTAAGACATTGTTGACTTTACACCTTTGACTTAACATATTAAATCTTGGATAGAATATAATACCCTAACAATCTCCCCCTTTGTATTCAAGATTTAATAAAAAATTTAACACTAGTTTTCAGCTCTTGATTCTTCAGCTTTTGTCTCTGACAAATTTGAACTTTGAAGCTTTAACAATCTTCAATCTTTCAGCCTTTGAAGAATCTTGAAAAGTCTTTTTCACTTTGCATCTTTGAAAGTCAACATGTCTTGAACACGAATCAGAATTCTTGAAACTTTTGAAATTTCTTTGATCTTTTAAACTTCTTTGACAACTTCAACTTTGAACTATGAGACAGTTTTGATGAATCTCTGATCTTGTATCTTCATCTCTTGTGATCTCTGTACCATCTTTGGAAAAACAAACTTTCACGAATCTTGATATCTTTGAATCATCTTCAGTACTTTCTCAAATCATCTTTATTCGGAACTTGAATCATCTCGTAATTATTTCTTTTCACCAATCTTGAATAAATTGAACTTTCTGAATTTCACCACAATTCTTTTCACATTGAACTCTCTTCATGACTTTGAAATTGATCTTTGTAAATTTCTCCCCCTTTTTGATGATTGTGAGCATCATGATCATCAAAACTTCTTAACTTTCAGCACTTTCTTTGATTTCCCCCTTTGTAATGACTAACAATCTCCCCTTCATGATAATTTGACATTCTCCGCCCTTTGATCTGAGTAACCATTAATTTATAAGAAATGAATATACCTGAATCTTTTCAAAATCAGATATAATGAACGTGGTAACCCTGAATCAACAAATGATACAGTTAGCATGCCTGTAAGTAGCACGGAGCCACTTTGTACAACGGATGTACATTGGAAAGGAGTTTTTATGATGATCACTCCCCCAGGGATTCCATTCAATCATCGAAAAACCACAAAGGAATTTTCTATGAATGTTATGAAAAAAAAAACTTATTCCTTGTGTGTTCGTGAAAGTGTAGAATGATTGAAGCTACGCAAGCTTTTTTAGGCTCAAATTGTGTAAACTGTTGAGACAGCAACAAATATTACACGGACTCAATGTGCATGAAAGAGGTGCGAAGGTGGGGAAACTTTCCTTCTTTTTCAATATCTAAATCTTCCGAGTAAAGATCAGATAGCAAATGTGCTGCGTCCCCAAAGAAAATGAAACATTTCTTTGTTAAGAAAGAAACGAGTGGCTGGTGGGGTAATTGCAAGAGTTGGCATGTGCTCACTGCCTTTCTCAATGATGGTCACCAAAGAATGTGAACCAATCAGTAGATGTGGCTGCTCGGCTCAGAAAGTAGTTGGTGCAGAGTTTTAATATTCTTTTAACTCTGTTCTCACACCCTTTTTCTTTTAACATTTAAATCTCACTTCTAACCAAACTCTATTTTCCATTTTACCGCTCAGCACAATGAGAAAAACTCAACCGGATGAGTTATCTCCCCCACTATTTGATTTAAGAACCCCCTCACCCCTCAATCACTCGAGGATAACTTCCGGGGTAGGATACACTGGTTTACGTGAATCCATGGAAGTTCTGTTTAAGCTCTCACACGAATCCCATGTAAGTCCTAGAAAGA
The DNA here is from genome assembly GCA_954870635.1 of Arctium minus. NCBI lineage: Eukaryota > Viridiplantae > Streptophyta > Magnoliopsida > Asterales > Asteraceae > Arctium > Arctium minus. The sequence goes on along the minus strand of OX941097.1, from coordinate 33,776,514 downwards.
ATGGTTGCTAAACAGTTAAACACAAATAAGATAACACTGTCAAAATGTATGCTTATGAGATTTGAGCAATTGAACTTTGAAGATTTCTCAAAACAAAGATATTGTATGAATGAAATGAAATCAAGAGAATTGTTTTGAGAATCTGACAATGTATCAATCAGATCAAATGAAATGATTAGGTTATCAAAGAATTGGATATTTTGTTTATATGAACAAATATAAACAATTTAGCAATGAAAGCACAAAGATTGAAAAAGATGATTGATGCTCAAAAATATTTGAAAGCAAACGGGAGTATTACCATCGAAAAATTGGTTTGTTATGAGACATGGTAATAACAAATTCAAATGAAGTACTGAACCTGTGTGTCTAAATACTTTACAGTATATGAATAAAATAATACACAAGTATTGATCTTTGGAAACACACGGTCAGTTAAACATTAAAGCTCAAAATTGAAAAACATTTAAAATCACACTTCTAAATTCATAAAATCTTTTGAGAATCAGAAGTGGTTTGAACATTTAAGAAAATGTTTTTCATGTTCGAAAGTTGTTCTTCTTTCAAACAATCAGAGATCTAGATCAGAAGATACTTACATTTAAGCTCCCCCTCAAATCATGATAAAATGATTTATATTCTGATAAGCTCCCCCTGGATATTTGCATAATATCCTCATTTTAAACATTTAAGAACGGGTCCTGATCTGTTGTAATCTGAAGCCAACACCTTTACTCCCCCTTAAATTATGCATCAAAAATATGTTAGTGAAAAAGCACATGATAGAGATCAGATACAACTCCCTTATGAATTGTTGATCGTCATATCAATCGTATGCAAAATATTTTAGACAAGAATGTACTCCCCCTTGATGGTTGATTTCCTCATTCGAGTATTAGAGTACAGTCTCTTATCAGCACAGGAGTAAAGTCTTTTGATCCCTGAAGTACGAGTCCTAAACTGTTGTGTTTAGAAGTCATACTTCGTTGATGTACGGGTTCTAAGCTGATTTACTTAGAATCCTTGGTCTTTCAACTTTGAAGACCAAGTTTTGAACTGCTTTGTTCAAAAGCCTTAGTTCTATGCTCCCCCTTAAACCTTGGATGCCTGCAACACAGTTTTAGCTTTTGGTACCCACTGGTATTTGGGTCCTGATGTGTTAGTTGCAGTTCTTGTGGGGGTAACATAATATGATCCATACCAGTAATTAACAAAAAAATTTCTTACAAAGTCATGTGCTCCACAGTAAGAACATCATATTTTCTTCTAAGCAATCTTGATAAGATGATTAGTAGAATAAAACGTATCAGAATTACCAAAAGATTTACCTTTATGCATACTGTTATTTTTGGCATTGGATGTGGATGCATATGCTTTGTCATTCTTCTTTTCATCATCTGAAGAACTCTTCACTCTCCAGACCATCTGATTTTTCTTAGTGCTTTCCAAGAGATTTTATATAAAAGTTTGTTGAACCATCAACAGATTTGTCATAGAATAGATTAGATGGTCTAATCTGATTTGATTTGACAGTTTGTGATTTGACACTGTTCTTTTTCAAAACATTTGTCTCATGAATAGAACTTGAAGCTGTTTTGGAAGAACATACAGATTCTGTTGAATTATCAACAGGTGATTGATCAATCGCATCAGCTGTAATCTTTTATGACAGTTCACTGTTTGCAACTTCCAAGCTCTTTATCTTTTCGAATAAAATGTTTCTTTCAGAATTCAATGTGTCAAACTTTTGTTTCAAATCAGATTTGGCCTTCTGTTCTTTTTGAACATCTGATGATAGAGCAGTTATTTTGGATGTGAGCTTAGATATTTGCATAATATCCTCAGATATCTGTTGAGTTGAAGATATCTCCATATTTGATTTAATTTTATCTGCTTGGATGCTTTTAATCAGATCAACATTTTGTATTTCCAAGGCAGATATCTTCTCTTCGAAAACCTTAAACTTGTTTTGAAGCTCAACTGATTCAGCTTCCAGATCTGATGATTTCTGTTCAGTTGTCTTCAGTTGAATTTGAAGTTTTGTAATTATGGAATCTTTGATCTTGATTACATTCTCAAGATTAGTACACTTTATATAATCAGAAGCTTTATCAGAGTTGAACAAATGAAATTTCAACTCCTGAATCTGTTTAAGAAGTTCTGAATTCTGATTTTTCAGTGTATCTCGTTCAGCTTCTATAACAGGTATCTCAGGTATGTACAGAACAACATATCTTCTTCTCTCGTCTGTAGTTGGCATCTTGAATGAGAAATCAGCTTGATAAGAATGATCGTTCCCAAACAATTCAGAAATTTTGACTGAAAGTCAAAATCAGATCACCACAAAATAATCTATCTCTGGAACTCTCAAAGCACTGAAACTCGCAGATACTTGGAATTTTAAAACTCGCAGATCAAACAAATATGAACTCGCAGACTGAGTTAATTAGAACTCACTGACTGAAACGAGCTTGAAACCTGCAAATCAAATGAACATGAAACTTAAATGCTTGAACTTTTAAAAAACTTGCAGAACACTTGAAATTAAAACGAATGCTATGAATCAGAACTCGTAGGCTACTTGAACTAAAAATATGCAGATTACTTGAGATTCAAACTTGCAAATCACATAAACCTGAAACTCAGAAAATTGCAAATCAAATCAATTTGAAATTCACATATCAATTTACCAAGAACTTGCAGATTGAATGAATTCAAACTCAATTCAAATAGGCATGAAACTCGCAGAAGTTGTGATCTTTGAAAAACTCGCAGAACAAGTAATCATAAACTGAACTTAAACTTGCAAGTTGTTTGCTCTAGAAACCTGCAAACCACATGATCATTAAAACTTGCAAACAACTTGTATTTGAACTTGCAGAGGCTTGAAATAAAACTCGCAGATTGAATAAGCAACTATGAACTCGCAGGCTATATGAAGACTCAATTGAAAATTAAAACTCGCAAATCAATTAACCTGGATAGCGCATATCTAATTACTTGGATGGAGCAAAACGAATTACTTGAATGGCGCAAATCAAATGATCTAGATGGCGCAAATGATGATGATAGTGGCGCAAATAATGATGATGATGGCGCAAAATTTGATGAAGGTGGCGCAAAACAAAAAAATCTGGCGCAAAATCAAATAGCATCAAACTCGCAAGCCACAGAAGAAGAAACACGCAAACTGAACAATCATGAACTCGCAAGAATGGTTTGCGTGTTCTTCATAAACTCACAAGACCTTTATGCGTGTTCTTCAACTTGGTGTTTGCGTGTTCTTCCCAATTCACAGATTTAATCCAGAATTTTTAAACCTGCAAATTAATTTTTGATACAACACCAATACAATCGAAATTCAGTTCAAAACATATTTCTAAGAATCCAAACTAGTTAAAACAGAAAATTACAGTGCATGATTAATACAGTGCTCGACCTTTTTGCTAATCAGATCTAAAAAATCTAAAAAGTCAAATTGATCTTGTGGTTAATTCGTGAAACATTGTGAACAACAGTGATTCTATACCAACAATCGAATTCAATGAAACCAGTTTTACATTCGAAAACTGAGTATCAATTGTGAATTCGATTCAACAATAAGTAGCCAAAAACTATCTGGATGTTCTTGACAATCCAGAAATCGATCCAATCAAGTTCAATTCAACCTATTCAATCAATGAATTTGTGATCAAAGCACAACAATTCACAATCAATTTCACAATCAAAATACAACAATTCAATGAGAATTTGTGAAAAAGATCAAATTTTAGTGTTCTTGATATTTTCTAGAAAATTTCAACAGTGTGATCCAAAATTCCAGATTTCAATCTAATTTTCTGTTCAAATCATTTCTGAAAATGTTTGGTACGGCTCTGATACCAATTGTGAATGTAATTTCCCTATCAAATCAAGCACAATCTCATTCAAGATTCAAGAATATGACAATATCAAGAACTAGAGAGATGAAGTAGAGAGAGAAAGCGTATTAGTCATATATCTCACAATACTGAATATTACAATGAAGTACTTACCAACTAACAAGGCACTAAGCCTATTTATACCACAACTAAACACAAAGACTAACTTGATAAGAAACTAAACAACAACGACTAAACTTGACTAAGACATTGTTGACTTTACACCTTTGACTTAATATATTAAATCTTGGATACAATATAATACCCTAACACAAATTATTTCTCTGGCTATGTGTATTCTGTTAAAGTGCTACACGTTTCTAGCTTACAAGATTCTAAAAAGAAAAAGGCTTTTATACCCACAAGCTTACAAAGACAAAATACAAACAAAATAAATTAACTCTTTGACTTTTCTCCTTTGAGCTTTGACTTTGACTTTAGCATAGAAGACTTTGACTTGGGCTTTGACTTTCAACTTCAAATGATCTTGGATCCAACATTTATGCACTAACAATCTCCCCCTTTGGATTCAAGATCATCTTCAAAGAAAATTTAGCACTTATGAACAAATTCCCCCTTGATTGATCTTTAACAAAATCAATCTCTCTCTTTAGCATCTTCATAAAGATAAGCATTTCATCTCCCCTTTAGAATGAATACAGGTAATCTTCTTCTTTGTAAAACAATCTCCCCTCTTTTGTAAATAACACTTATCATCTTCAAAGTATGTAACATTCTCTTTCTTTATTTGGAATATCTCCATGTTTGCAGTATTCTCCCCAAAAGTCTGTGAATGTTCTCTTCAGGAACTGTTAACGATCTCCCCCAAGGTGTACAGAAACTCTTTCAAACTTCGGAAAAGAAATTATTTTCAGATTCATCTCACTTTGCTTTAGCAAATAATCTTCAAAGGAAATTTCAGAAAACTTCAGCAATTTTTCTGAACTTTTTGAACTTTCTCTTTCATTCTGAATATTCTCCCCATATTTCTGAAATGTAACATTCAAATCTGTCATTTCTTGATCACTTCTCTAAAACTTCTTTGTCATTTCTTGAATGTCTCCCCCTTTTTGATGATGTAGAGCATAGAAATCATCAAAACTTCTTCAAGAAATGTCAAGTACCCAACTTCTGACCTCTTTCAGTATCTGATCTTTCCTCAAAATTACCGAACCATCCGTCAATTCATAGAATGTATTCCTTAGAATCTTTCCAAATTCAGACAAATAAGAATGTATCCCTGAATCAATAAAAGAATCAGTTAGAAATCCCTGTAAGCAGCACAGAGCCACTTTGTACAACGAATGTACTTTAGAAATGAGCTTTTTGATGTTCACTCCCCCAGGGCCACCATTCAATCATCAAAAAATCACAAAGGAATTTTCTATGAACGTTATGACAAGAAAAATTATTCCTTGTGTGCTCGTGCATGTGTAACAAAGATTAAAGCTACTTAGGATTTTCATATAGGCTCAAAATGTGTAAACCATTGAGACAACAACAGTATTACACGACTCAATGTGCATGATCGAAATGCGAAGGTAGGGCAGACTTCCTTCTGTTTCAATATCCAAATCTTCCAAATAAAGATCAGATAGCGTATTTGTTGCGTCCCTAAGAAAATATGTAACATATTTTTGTTGACAAAAAGATGAGTAGATGGTGGGGTTTAAGTCAAGAGTTGGAATGGGCTAGTGCCTGTTTCAATGAAGGTCACCAAAGAATGTGAACCAACAGTAGATGTGGTTGCCCGACTTAGAAATTGTTGGTGCAGAGTTTTCATATTCTTTTAACTCTGATCTCACACCCTCTTTATTTTAGTCAATTAAGCTCACTACTAACCAAACTCTCTTTTCATTTTACCTCATCACACACACACACTCTGATATTGACTCCTCGCCTCTCGATCACTCAAGGATAGCTTCTTGGGTAGGAAACACTGGTTATCGTGAATCCATATAAGTTCTTTTAATCTCACACATTGATCCCGTGAATTTGTCCTAATAATCACAATGTTGCTCAATTGTTTAACTTCACCAGTTAAAGCACGGTAAGATGAAATACATATGTCAGATAAATCTATGCCTTGGAAGATAATCATGAAGAATTGAGCATTTTAAACATGAAAGATTTTCTCAAAACAAGGAAATTGAATTAACGAAGTGAAATCAATAGATATGTTTTGAGAAGCTGAGAATGTATGAAAAAGATCAAATATGAATGATTTATCAATAAAAGCCTAGGTCATGAAAAATTGGATGTTGTCTATATGAACAAGTATAGAAAAGTCATGAAAGAACAACTTTGAATGAATCAACGCTCAACAAACATTGAATGTACAAAAGGAGTTTATTACCATCGAAAAATTGTTTCATTTGAGACATGGTAATAATAAAATCAACAAAAATACTAAACTGTTGTGTGTGAATACTTGACAGTATATGGAAAAGATAATACACAAGTATTTATCTTTGGAAACACATGGTTAGTTAAACATTGAAGCTCATAATTGAATAACATTTAAAATACACACTTCTAAAATTCATGAAAACTTTTAAGAATTGAGAAGTGGTTTGAACATTTAAGAAAATATGTTTTCATGTCTAAAAGTCGTCCATCTTTCAAACAAGTATGAGATTAAGAGTGGAATTATCCTTATGCACAACTTAAATCTCATGAAGTCAGCCTCATAGTCATGATTGATATGATCATATAAGTTCCCCTCAAAATCTGCATTCAGTCAAAAAATCGTCAAAGCAATAAAGTCTTATTGAAAGCAAAAACAACATTTATTGAATTTAAAGACATGAAAAGCGAGTTAAAACTTTTAAAGTTCGAGTTCTAAACTAAATGTTTAGAAGTCAATTATCCTAACTCCCCCTAAAATGATGCATTTACAAAAATATGTCAATACGTATCAAATGCAAAAATTCTCTAACTGCCCCTAGAAAGTAGATCAACTAATAATTGTCTCACTCTCCCATAAATCATTAGCAAACCTTCAGTGCAGATATCATTTAGACAAGAGAATAAGGAAATAAAGAAAAATAATAAATCAAACTATACGAGGTAAATACGGATTATGTTTTAAGATTCAACATACCTATTTTCGAAATGAGAAAATTATATCTCTTTTCGTCCAAAGGTTTAGTGAATAAATCAGCAAGTTGATAATTCTTGTTTACAAAGTAAAGTTCAATTGTATCTTTTTCAACATTATCCTTGATGAAGTGATACCACATGTCTATGTGCTTTGTTTTCGTGTGCTGAACAGGATGAGCAGATATCACGATGGTGCTCTTCGAATCACAATATATAGGAATTTTGTTGAAATAGAATCCATAGTCTCGAAGCTGTGTGCGCATCCACAATACTTGAGAGCAACAACTTGCAGCATCTACATACTCTACTCTAGTGGTTGATGTGGAAACACATAGTTGTTTCTTTGATGCCCAGCTAACGAGCTTGTCTCCCAGAAATTGAATGTGACCAGAGTTTCTTTTTCTATTGAGCATACAACCTGCATGATCTACATCTGAATACGTTGTTAGCTCAAAACCAGTATCCTTAGGATACCACAAACCAAGGTCTGCAGTCCCCTTCAGATATTTAAATATTTTCTTTACCGTCGAGAGATGGGATTCTTTAGGTGAAGCTTGATATCGGGCACATAGACATGTAGAGAACATAATATCCGATCTACTAACCGTTAAGTACATTAAAGAACCGATCATTCCACTATAGGTTCTAAGATCAACAACTTTTCCCGAAAGATCAGCTCCAATCTTAGTTCCCGGTGCCATCGGGTTTGAAATAGGAGTACAATTTTCCATTTTAAACTTTTTCAAAATATCATAAATGTACTTCGATTGATTTATAAAAATCCCCGTAGAAAATTGTCTAACTTGTAATCTGAGAAAGAAATTCATCTCTTCCATCATACTCATTTGAAATCTAGACACCATTAGAGCAGAAAAGTTCTTACAATACTTTAGGTTTGTTGAACCAAAAATTATGTCATCGACATATATTTGAATAAGAATGGTATCAGCTTTTTCCTTTTTTGATAAAGAGAGTGGTATCGATTTTACCTTTCGGGAAGCCTGACTTGACTAAAAACTTGGAAAGGACATCATACCAGGCTCGAGGAGCTTGCTTTAAGCCGTAGATGGCCTTGTCAAGGATGTAGACATGATCCGATTTTTCAGCATTGATAAACCCTTATGGCTGTGAGACATATACCTCCTCCTTCAGTATGCTATTAAGAAAGGCAGTCTTCACGTCCATTTGGTAAACGGTGAAGTTTTTGTGTGCAGCATAGGCTAGAAACATTCTGATAGCCTCTATACGTGCAACTAGAGTGTATGTCTCATCGTAGTCTATTCCCTCCTCTTGACAGTATCCTTTAGCTACAAGTCTTGCTTTATTTCTGACCACGATACCATCCTCGTCTTTCTTATTTTTGAATACCTACTTCGTCCCTATAATCGTTTTTCCTTCTGGTCGAGGCACGAGTCTCCAGACTTTGAGCGCTTCAAACTGGTTGAGCTCTTCTTTCATAGTTGTTATCCAATATGGATCGGCTAGAGCTTCAGATACTCGGGTAGGCTCTATCTTACTCAGAAAGGAATCAAACATGCACTCGTTTGCAGTAGCAGACCTAGTTTGCACCGGTTTAATGGATCTCCAATAATTTGATATACCGGGTGCTCTTTGGTCCATTGTTAATGTGAGAGAGTGGATTAGATGTAGACTGATCATGCTGATCATCTAAGTATCTATTATCTTCTTGTTTTTGGGGTTCAGTTGAAGTAGTAGGTACCGAAGCTTCAGTTGGTGAGACACTCGTTGTGTGTTGAGTAGGCACTGTTGTTCACAATCTTGTGCAACTTCAATGGATTGAGTAGGTATTTGAACTTGAGTTTCAGTCTAAACCGGGGAGGTTGGTTCAGTTGAGACATCTGATGTGATTGGTTGATTATCACTTGAATCATCTGATTTGTCAACCACAACAGGTTTGGACACTTTAGATCCAAGAAACTCATCATAGAAATGTTCAAATAATAAATCTAAATTTGTTAAATGCAATGTAGAAGTAGATTCTTTATCAGAATTAGTAACACTAGATACAGGTTCTGGACTGATTTGTCCAGAAGCTAAAACTCCTGTTATAACGGGTACTAAACTGATATGCTCAAAAGCCATCTCCATTGTTTCATCAAATTTGACATTTACGCTCTCCACCAAGATCTTTGAATTATTTTGGTAAACTCTATATGATCCGGATGTGTGAGAGTAGCCAATGAAAATTCCTTCCTCAACTTTAGGACCGAACTTGTTCAAGCTCTCCTTATCATTTAGCACGTAACACCTGCATCCAAAAATGTGAAAGTGTTTAATGCTTGGTGTTTTGTTGTTTATCAAAGCATAAGGTGTTTTACCAAAGTGACGATAGATTATGGATCTGTTTTATGTATAACATGCAGTAGATACAACTTCTGCCCATAAGAATAAAGGTAAGGTTGACTGACTGAGCATCGTGCGTGCAACCCCAACTAATATTTTGTTCCGTCTTTCAACTACCACATTCTGTTTTGGCGTTCTGGCAGCAGAAAATTGATGTGTTATCCCGACTGATTTAAGATAATCTTCAATAGTCTTGTTCTTGAATTATGTGTCATTATCTATTCTAATCAGCTTTACTGTGTTCTGCATGTTTACTTGGACAGTCTTGAGAAACGAGATAATGATTTTTGAAGTCTCGTCTTTTGATCTCAAAAACTTGACCCAAGTGTATCTGGAATATTCATCCACAATCACTAGGACGCACTTCTTGCCATTGATACTTTGTGTTCGCATAGGATCACAGAGATCCATATGCAACAACTCTAGAGGAGACTTGTACTAGGTTCAAACTTTGGCTTATGTGAATCTCTCTTCATTTTTCCTTTCTCGCATGAATCACACAGATGTTCTTTTTCATATTTAAGCTCTGGTAAATCGTTGACCAAATTTCCAGTCACCAACTTGTTAATGTATCGAAAGTTGAGGTGAGACAGCCTTCTATGCCATAACCAACTTTGTTGCATAGAGGCTTTAGAGAGTAGACACACTTCATTATCCTGCTTGACATTGGACAAGTTGATAGTGTAGAGGTTTGACTTTCTCGAGCCAACCAAGAGTTCTTTTCCATCTTCGGTTCGCACACAACATCTCTTGGATTTGAAGTTTACCTCTAAATCCTTGTCGTAAAACTGTCTGATGTTGAAAAGATTGTGTCCTAGACCTTCAACATAGCTCACCTTCTTAATCGTTATGTTCTCTTGAACTACGTCGCCATATCCAAGTATTGGTGAAAACTGGTCTTTCCCAAATCTGACGTTGCTGCAAAATTTCTCTGTATAATTAGATAAAATATCTTTCTGTCTGTCATATGCTTGGAACAGCCTAAATCTAAGTACCACATATGACGGGTATGCACAGGAGAAATCAAGCAACAATTGGTTAAGGTACCCATTTATAGATGGGTCCTATCAGGTTAGCTCTAGATTTTGGCATCCATTTGAAATTGGATCCTCTTATCTTTTGAAAAACTTTTGAGATATAAGAATGATATACATGATATGAACCAAACCAACAATCAGAATTTTGTCGAAAAACAAAATCATTTCGATGATATGTGGAAGACTGAGTAGTAGATGGAGATAATTGGATCAATTGATTTATTGTATAAGACTTGTAAGGAGATACAAGTTTTTGTTTATGAGAAGCAACCGGATCAATTACATCACAATTACTAACAGTAATCCTAATACTATCCGAGACAAAAAATGATTTTGTAGGCTCGTCAATCTTCTTCTTTGGTCTCCACTCTAGTTTTCCTTCAGACCTTTTCTCTCTTATATCTGAAACATATGAATTAATCATGTTAGAACTGTGAGATTTCTAGGATTGTTTCTTCCTAAATTTACCAGTGTTGGTCCGTTTCTGTGAGGGCTTATTCTTTCCTTTCTTACCTTCGTCATAATAGGTGCTCACAGGAACTGATCTATCAACCTTAGTTAATGATTCACCTTTTTCAAATACACTTGGTAGTCCTTTAGAATTAACAACAAATTGAGAATGATTTGGAAGTTTTGCATTGAAATCAAATTGTTCAACGCACTCATCAAAACAACAATCACATTTTAGAAAATCAACATCATCATCAAACAAATCATCATCATCATCATCAAACAAATCATCATCATCATCATCAGACAGAGGAGCTTTGGAAGTGTTTGGAAACATGAAATCATTAAACTCTTTTGAAATCTTCTTTTGCTCGGGCGTTTGTTCAAAATCTGAAGGTTTTAAATTAGGAAAAATATCGCTCATGAAAAGTTTACGAGATGATTTATCTGAATCAGTAGAGTTGTTTTCACAAGCTCTTCCTGTTTCTGATTTATCACTTGTTGCTTCAGATTTGAAATCAGTTTTCAAGAAAACAATATAAAACACCATTTGTTCTAAATAAATCAAACTTCTCTCTTCTACTAGAGTGTTCTCAAGCTCAGAAATTTTACTTTCTAAGATAAGTGGAGGAACATAAATTTTACCTTCAATATGTCTTGCCTCCATTTCCTCAGTAGAATAACTTTGGAAGTAATCATTTGAGAGAAACTTTGACTGTTTAGTACTATAACTAGCATTCAGTTTACTGTAACAAAATGGTAGTTGCATTTTATATTTATTTTTTCGGTTTTTGTTAGACTGAAATTGTATTCAAGATTAAATGAGGGTCATTATTGTATTTGTTGCTTGTATGTGTGTTGTAATTGTGCTTAGAAGGTTTGACCTTGCTTGGTCATGTTGACCTATATATAAGTAAGTCTTAGTGTTGGTTTCATTATTCATTGAAGTCGTTGTTGTTGTAGTAGTGGTTTTTGTTATTGAGAGAAAAATAGAACACATAGTTGTACACCATGAGAACACACACAAACACTCTGTATTGAAAGGATTATCACAAATAGGTATATGGCTTGATGTAATCTGTGTGATTAAATAAACAAAAGTGTTTTGTGTAAATCTGTATGTGTTTATGCTAGTAATTCTTGGACCACAATTGGTAACAAAGCAAAATCCATTTTGAAATCAATAAATTTTTGAATCGACACTGTTCATCGTCACTATTCACCAAAGTCAGAATCAATTTTGAATTTTAAATGAAAACTTCGAGTTGTAATTGATTCCTTTGTGTTTGTTTATCATTTTCGATCAAGTCTGTGTATTTTGATATGTGAATTGCACTATAATTGAGTTTCAATTTTGATTTTTGATTGAGTTTGTATTTCACGAGTTCATCGCACTGTTCTTGAATCAAATTGTCAATTTGTGTGTTTTTAATCGAAATTCCTTGTCAGATTTAGATTCTAGATGTGTAGGTGAGTGAATTGTCAAGTTTTCAGATCGAGATTCGAGGTTTAGATGAGTTTTTGGTGCGATTTTGATCGATTTTAGAGGTTTGCGTGAGATCTAAAGTTTGCGCGAGTTCGTCGTACTTTGCACGAGTTCATCTCAGTTTGCGTCAATTCATCGAGAATTTTACCAAGTGATTGTTCTAAGGTTTGCGTAATCAACGAGAAATGAGAAGTGAGCTTTGCGTATTCAACGAGAAACGAGAAGTGAGTTTTACGTCTTCAACCAGAAACGCAAAGTGAGCTTTGCGTCGTCTACGAGTAGCGAAAACCTTCGTTTGCGCAAGTGACCGTTAGAGCAAACTGAAGTTTGCGTCAAGAGCAATTAACGAAAAGTTGGTGTTTGCGTTATCAGTAGTTAATGAGAAGTTGGTGTTTGCGCCTTACACTTGTCACGCGAAGTTAGCTTTGCGCAAGTAACGTGTAGCGCAAAGTTAGTTTGTGTCACACACCAATCACGCAAAGTTAGGTTTGCGTCACACACGGGTTACACAAAGTCAGGTTTGCGTCTCACACGGGTCACGCAAAGACAGGTTTGCGCCATACCCTTCTTGCGAGAAGTGTAGTTTGCGCTACAGCCTGTTCACGCAATCTTCAATCTTGCGCTACATACAGTGTTATACTTGAATTTTTTTTTTTAGTTTTCTTGATTTGTTGGATTTAAAGATCTTTACTAGCTAATATTTTTCATTTTGTATAGATTTATACATCTTCTCATCATGTCGAATGACTTACTCTCTATGGGATCTCATCTGAAGCCTCCGGTCTTGTCTATCGGAGAATACTCACAATGGAAGAAAATGATGACTCAGTTCTTGAATCTTAAGAACAGAGATTATATGGATTCTATCATAAATGGTCCAATTGAGCCAAAAACGCATGTACCTGGACAAGCAGCTTCAGCTACATCTCCAGAAATTCCGGACAGATATGTGCCAAAGCCATATGTATACTTCAGTGAAACAGAAAAGGCAAGACATAAGATATATGAAGAGGCACTTATCTATCTCACCATGGCAATTCCTAATGACATCTACAATCGCGTAGATAGTAGGGAATCTGCAAAAGCCTTATTGGATAAACTGGAGAGACAGTTTCAGGGAACAAAGAAGTCAATTCAGACAAAGCTGAATCAAAGTATAAATGCGTATGAAGGCTTCCATGCAAAAGAAGGAGAGACTTTGTTGGAGACATACACACGTTTCAATGTGATTCTGAATGATCTAAGGAGAAATTGAATGAACAAGTCAGTATCAGAGATCAATTATAAGTTCATTAAGAACTTGAAACCAGAGTGGAAAAGCTATGTTATCAATATTCAGATGATTAAGGACATGGCTCAAGAAGAAGTCAATGATATCTTCACAACTTTGTCTCAGCACGAGGATGAAGTAAAGCAGCTGAGTGCTTGAAAGAAGATGGTCAAGGATTCTCTAGCCTTAATGTCTGAACGTAAGAAAGGGTCAAGTTTCAAGTCCAGTTCTTCTTATAAAACAAAGTCAAGGAAGTCCAAAGCTCTTGTTATCCCAGTTTAATCTAGTTGGTAAATAATCAAGTAATCAAGCAACACAATAACAATCAAGAGATATATAAATCAGAGTAACATACCAATCCCCTGAATAAACAATGAAACCCTTGAGTGTTCTTGATACCCTTTGAATACAGAGAAAACTTACGGCTATTAACTAGAATATTATCAGAGTTAACCTAAAACTAAACTAAACATAACTTTAAATACCCAGGCTTTTAGGCCTAATGGGCTTTCTAATAGGCTTTAGGCCCATTTACAAATAACTATTAACATATTACAGTTTAAACCCTGAACTGTAACTATCAAACAAATACAGTTTAAACCCTCTAATTTAACTTTAATCTTGAATACAATTATGATCCAACAATCTCCCCCTTTGGATTCAAGATTAAAAAAAATTGTCAATAATCTTCAGATCTTCACTTGTCTTCTCTTTTCTTAAAAAACTTCAGATTTGACGTTGATAGCTTCAAAACTTGTTATCTTTAAATAATCTTCAAATATTCAAAACTTTGATATCTTTGAAAATCTTCAGCAGTCTTCAGATTATATTCTCCCCCTTAATATATTCTCCCTTTTTGTATCTTCTCCCCCTTTTTGATGAGTGGTGAGAATCATCATCATCAAAACTTTGCAAAACAATCTCCCCCTTTTTAAGACAATCTCCCCCATTATGTATGATCACGTAAGCACAGTCTTCCCAGATGGAAAGAGTGATTATTTCAATCTTTTCAGATTAAAATAGATAGTAACCATTCGAATCTTTTCAAATTCAAATAGGTTAAGAGTTGTAATCCTGAATCAACAAATGACTCAGTTAGAATACCTGTCAATGACACAAAGTCACTGAGTAACACAAAGTTACTCTATATAAGGAGCTGGTTTGATGTAGACTCCCCAGGTATTCCATTCAATCATCGAATAACACATGGTTATCTATGAACGTTCTGACAGAAAACAAATTTCTGCGTGCTCGTGCATGTGTATGAAAAAATTAAGCATAGATGATTGCTTTTCAATATAGGCTCAAAGTATGTAAACTTGTTGAGACAGCAACAAATTATACAAAGACTCAATGTGCATGAGAAAGGGTTCGAAGGTGGGGCAACTTTCCTTCTTTTTCAATATTAGTATCTTCCAAATGAAGAACCAATAGCATATGTGCTGCGTCCCTAGAAAATGTGAAACATTCTCTTTTTGAGAAAAGAATGAGTAGCTGGTGGGGTTGTATGCAAGAGATGGCATGGGCTAGGTGCCTATTTCAATGATAGTCACCAAAGAATGTGAACCAATCAGATTATGTGGCTGCCCGGATAAGAAAGAAGTTTGGTGCAGAGTTTAATATTCTTTTACTCTGATCGCTCACCCTCTTTATTTTAAATCTCACTTCTAACCAATCTCTCTTTTCCATTTTACCTCTTCACACACCATCACTCAATTCTTTTGACCCCTCTCCCCTCAATCACTCAGGGAATACTTCCTGGGTAGGAAACACTGGTTATCGTGAATCCATGGAAGTTCTGTTAAGTTCTCACACTGAATCCCATGTATGATCCTAAAAAAACATGTTGTTCAACAGGCTATTGTACATGTAAGCACAAATACCACTTGTTACATGAGAAATAAGACTTTCGGAGATGTCAAAACAGTTATGTATGACGATGCAATTCTCCCCCTCAAACTAAAAGAGTTTGACAATTAAGCTCATATCATTTTGTCATGAAGAATAAGATTTTGGAGAATCAAAAACGAATGTTGTTTATATGAACAATATATAAACATATTTTCAATGAAAGCACATGAAATGACGTTTGATTCAATCAACAGTGAATACAAATAACGTGAGTATTACCATAGAAAGATTTAACTTTTGATACATGGTAATAACAAAGTCAAATAGAATGTTCTGAACCGTTATGTGTATGAATACTAGACAAAGTATATTGACAAGATAAAACACAAGTATTTATCTTTGAAGAACACACGGTCAGATAAGCATTTAAGTATCCAAAAATCTGTTAATATCACAGATATTCTCCCCTTAACTGAAAGTTTTTTTTTTTAAAGCTTAAGAAAAAACAGAAAAAATAAGGCACTGAAGTGCAGGTTCTAATCCGATGTGATTAGAAGCCATCGTCACTTGAACAAACCTGCATAAAGAAAATTATGGTAATCATTTGAGAAAATGATTCCTCTTTCATTAGCAACAGTTAAAGAATAAAAATGAACACAACAGCAAGACTTGGAATACTCCCCCTTGAATCATGAGTAAGGTCTAAGACATGTTCAACATACCAAGTTTGCTGATTAGAAATTAAAATCGCTTTTCATCCAATGGCTTGGTGAAAATATCAGCTAACTGGAAGTCAGTTTGAACAAAGTGCATTTCAATATTACCTTTTTCTACATGATCCTTGATGAAATGATAGCGTACATCTATATGCTTGGTCTTTGAATGTTGTACCGGGTTAGCAGTTATAGATATGGCACTCTTGGAATCACAATAAATAGGAACACGCTTGTAGTTGTACCCAAAGTCCCTTAACTGTGTCGTTATCCAGAGGACTTGAGAACAGCAGCTAGCAGCAGCTACATACTCAGCCTCGGCAGTGGATGTTGAAACACGGTTTTGTTTCTTTGAAGTCCAACTCACAAGTTTGTCACCTATGAATTGACATGATCCAGAGGTGCTCTTCCGGTCTAGCTTACATCCTGCATGATTAGCATCTGTAAAGGCAGTTAGTTCAAAACGAGAATCCTTTGGATACCAAAGGCCTAGATTAGGAGAACCTTTGAGATATCTAAGGATTCGCTTAACAACAGATAAGTGCAACTCTTTAGGATTAGACTGATATCTCGCACAAAAACATGTGGCAAACATTATATCCGGGCGACTGGCAGTCAGATAAAGTAAAGAACCAATCATGCTGCGATACACCTTTTGATCAACAGGTTTCCCGGAGGGATCCGCGTCTAAGAGTGTACCAGTAGCCATTGGTGTTTTCATGACCGAACTATCTGACATATTGAACTTTTTTAAAATATCTTTTATATATTTAGCTTGATTAATAAATATGCCGTCGGGTAATTGCTTTACTTGTAGACCAAGAAAGAAATTCAATTCACCCATCATCGACATCTCAAACTTTGTTTCCATTATCTTTGAAAAGTTCTTACAAAATTTCGGATTTGTCGACCCAAATATTATGTCGTCAACATAAATCTGAATGAGAATCAAGTCCTCACCTTGCCTTTTAAGAAATAAGGTAGTATCAACTGTACCTTTCTTGAAACCAGAAGCTAAGAGGAATTTAGTGAGAGTTTCATACCAGGCTCGCGGTGCTTGTTTAAGACCATAAAGTGCTTTGTCTAGGACGTAGACATGATCAGGGTGATGAGGATCAACGAAACCTTCAGGTTGAGCCACGTAGACCTCCTCATGCAGAACGCCGTTCAGGAAAGCCGACTTTACATCCATTTGATAGACTGTAAAGTTTTTGTGCGCTGCATAGGCTAGGAAGATTCTGATGGCTTCGATCCTTGCAACCGGGGTGAATGTTTCATCATAGTCAATGCCCTCTTGTTGACAATACCCTTTTGTGACCAATCGAGCTTTGTTTCTCACGACTACTCCAGCTTCGTCTTTCTTATTTCTGAACACCCACTTTGTTCCAATAACAGATTTACCTTTAGGTAGTGGGATTAAGCGCCATACCTTGTTCCTTTCGAATTATAGAAGCTCGTCGTGCATAGCAGAAATCCAGAATGGATCACGTAGAGCTTCAGCTGCTTTCTTTGGCTCTAAGGAACTGAGGAAGCTTGAAAACATGCAGAAGTTAGCTGTTGCAGATCTTGTTGTGACACCAGATTGTACGTCACCTATCACATTTTCCAGGGGATGATCCTTAGTCCAACGATGTGTGCTTGGTAGAGCTTCAACTGTTTGTTGCGTATTCGACGCATCGTTTTCATCATGCACGGCAGGTTGCTCCATAGATGTACTCGGGACATCTTGTACTGGTGTTTCTGATACTGAAGCTTCTGGGCTAGCAGTTGAAGTGCTCGGGACTTCGTTTCCAGAAGAACTATCTGTAGAGACAGATTCAGCATTAGTAGAGTCAGAAACTAACTTTGTAGTTGTACCTGATGGAGATGAAGTTTCAGTGACTTCTTCGTCGGACGGTCCAGATATGTCTTCAGATATAATAGGGACCTCAGAGCCTGTACCACTTGTTATTGATGTTGATATGCCTTTTTCAAAATCTGCACATATATCATCAAAGGCATCAATAAACAGTAAATCTAACTCAGATTAAGTAGAGTTAGAATTTGAAGAAGTGGATCCTTTTTTAGATGGTTCTATTCGTGATTGAATAGAAGCTTTGTCCTTAATTACGAGTTTTGAACTGTTGTGTCCAGAAGTCCTTGTAGAATTCTCATCAAAGGAGACATTCATGCTCTCAACAACCGTCTTGGTTCGGATAATGTAAATTCGATAAGCTTTGGATGTCAGAGAGTATCCAACGAGATATCCTTCATCCGCTTTCTTATCAAATTTTGATAATCCTTGACGCTCTTTAAGAATGTAACACCTGCAACCGAAAACACGAAAAAATTTGATATTAGGTGTACGATTTTTGATTAACTCATATGTTGTTTTATTAAATCGCTTGACCACAATGGTACGGTTCTGAGTAAAACATGTTGTAGCGACTGCCTCATCCCAAAGGTACATGGGTAGATTCGAGTAAGCAAGCATATTCCGAGTTGCTTCAACCAGAGTGCGGTTCTTCCGTTCAACAATGCCAATTTGCTGCGGAGTGTAGGCGACGGAGAAATTATGTGAAATACCCATGGAAGTAAGATAACTCTTCAGGGTGTCATTCTTGAACTCCGTGCCATTATCACTATGAATGGTTCTGACTGGCAGTTGAAGTCGTACTTGAATGCGCTTGATGAAAGCGATAATCAACTCTAGCGCATCTGACTTGTTGCGAAGAAACTCGAGCCATGTATACCTTGAGTAGTCATCTATCATTACCAACACATATTTCTTTCCATTGATAGATGATGTGTGCATTGAGCCACAAAGGTCCATATGAAGAAGTTCCAGTACAGATGAGGTCGATGATTCAGCTTTGGACTTGAAGGAGCTTCGCTTCATTTTGCCCAACTCACATGCGGGACATAGTGAGTCTGTTTCGAACCTCATTTCTGGTAGACCTTTGACCAGACCTTGTCTCTGTGGCTTCACTATAGATCTGAAATTTTGATGAGACAAGCGTCGATGCCACGTCCACGATTGTGCTTTGGAAGCTTTGGCTAGTAGGCATACTGGACGTGTGGCAGACAGTGTAGGAAAATCTACATAGTATACATTTCCATGACGCTCAGCTTTGAAGACTTCGTAACCATCGGGATCCTCTAGATAGCAATGAGTGGTTGTGAAGCGGACTTGATATTTCATGTCACATAAGTGACTAGTACTGAACAGGTTGTGATCAAGTCCTTCAACATATAACACTTTTTGAATCTTCACAACACCGTTATCGAGCATTCCATATCCTCTGACGTGGCCTTCGGCTTCAGAATTGGCAAATCTAACTGCTCCGGCAGGCTCCTCCACATAGTTATGCAAGAGGTGCTTGAATCACGTCATGTGGCGTGAACATCCGGAATCTATTACCCACAATCGATAGGCCTGCCAAAGAGACAATTAGTTTTGCTTAGGGACCCATATCAGGATGGGTCCTTCGCGGTTAGCATCAAGCAACTCAGGAATATCATCTGGTTTGACTTTCACTCTCCATTCATAACGCGGTTTTGGAACCCATTTCCAAACCATCTTAACATTCAGTTCCTGAAAGTGATTTTTAGAAGTAGGATTGGCAACCTTAGCTTGATACACTTTGGGTTGTGCAGAAGAAGTAGAATTGGAATTAGACTTAAAGCTCAGTTTAGCTTTTATCTTATTTTGTTTGGACTTTGGAGGGGAGTAGTATGTGAATGAGTTACCCCAACAGTGTTTGCAATATAGATTCTTTCGATCAAAATTCATAAACTTAGATTTATCATAACAAACCTTACATCCATGTTTATCAAAAGAATTACTTTTCAAAATAACACTGTCAGAAGTACAACTGTTTGAAGCAAAAGTTTTACTAGATAACCTATCATTCTTATTCAAACTACTATCTTTATTCTTCTTACTCCTCCCAACTCCATTTCCTTTTATATCTGAAACAGAAACAGGAACCTTATTAGTCTCTAACTTAGAAGGTGGTTCTTTTCTTGTGCTGTTTGAAGTCTCACCCTTTTCAAAAATACTCGGCGGATATTCAGGACAATCAGAGTAAACAACTGAAGGTTTTGTAGGAGCATCAAATTCTGGATTGGTTCTTACCTTCCAGCTTGGATCATTGAACATCTGTTTATCATTTGAAGCATTTTTAAACAGAGTAGTTTTCAAATCATTGATCTCAGTGCAAAGCTCTTGATTTACTTTTAAAGACTTTTCAAGTTTATGTTTGAGATCAAAGTTTTCATCTTCAACCTCATCAAGAGACTGTTGCAACAAGTCAATTTGCTTCATCAATTCAGATGTATTATTATTCACAGAATTTGACCCCTTTAAATCAGAAACCGGATCAGAGTCTGAGGCATTCATCATTTCAGAGAATATCTCTTCAGTCATGGACTCAATAAACTCCAGTTTTTCATTTTGAGAACAAGAGCCATTCGTGATAGCATGTTCTTCTTCAACCTCTTCAACAAGTAAAGGTTTAGAAGCAATGGGATTTGAGACTGATGGCCTAGTAGATGGATCAACATCCGATTCATACTCATCATATTTGCATGCAGTCTCAGGTGGAACTGTGTTGGTGCTTACTGATTCTTTGGAAGGTGTGGTAAATAGTGATTCAAATTCAGTAAATTCGATCTTTCGAGTCTCATAGCTTTTATTCAAATCACCATATGTAAAACCAACTGATTTAAAAAGATTTTGAGAATCAGTGTCACCAGACTTGTTCTTTCCCATTTCTTCTCGACCTTTGGTCTCTTTAGAAGGTTTAGGAGTACTTGCTTCAACAAAAGTTGCACGAATGTCAGGAATGGGTTTGATTGCGGAGCCGAATTTATCAAAATTATATAGATTCTCCGGTGCATTTTTCAAAATTTCATTAGTTGGCACACCCAAACCTGGTTTTAGTTTATAAAACCTTTCGTCTTGGAGTTTATTGGTCAACAGATTTAATGTTTGCTCAGTCTGACCTCGTTTCATATTAATGTCCTCCAGTTGCTTGATTTTGGTGTAAGCTTCATTTCTTTCTTTATAACAAACTTCAAATTTTATTTGAAACTCACCCTTTTTCAGCATTAAGATTCACAAGATCTGTTTCTAAACCAAATATTTTTTCTTTTAAAGACGCTTTTTCAGCTTTTAAATCGTCTTTTTCCTTTTCTTCTTCTTCCACAACAACTTTTAAAATGGCATTTTCATCACGAAAGCTTAATGCAGATTGATGTGCAGAGCCAAGTTTGCCTTTCAGTAAAGCAAATTCATCTTTCATACCATGTATTTGGTCCATTAAAGATTCAATAAGCTCAGAATTGTCACTTACCTCAGAGTTTGCATCTTCGGATTGTGTCTCAGAGTCTTCATCGTCACCATCCAGCTTTGCCATATAAGAGACTTGGGTGAAGTAAGCTTGCTCCTCGTCATCGGAACTTTGATACTACCAGTTCTCTTCTTCAGCCATTAGCACTTTTCCTTCTTCAACTTTCATGGCAATAAGTGACTTTCTTGCGTAGTACTCTGAGTTCTTTACCTTCTTGAACTTGCAGTCCCTCGAGAAATGCCGAAATTTGACACAGTTGTAGCATCTTTCTGGTTCATCCTTTCGTTCTTCTCGCTTCTCCTCTCTCTTTCCTTCTCGTCTATCTTCCTTCCTGTCTTCTCGTCCTTCCTCTCTATTTCCATGCATCGGCTTGTATCGCATCTCAGACTTCTCTTTCTTGTGTCCATCATACTTTGGCTTTGAGTAGAATCTTTTCTTGCCAAAGCTCTTCTTGAATCGTCGCGTAATAAGAGCCAAGTCTTCAGAGAACTTTTGAATATCCGGATCTGAATCAACTTCTAGTTCTTCATCACTCGAATCAGAGTCAGAGTCAGTAACTTCGGTAACTAGAGCTTTAGACACCTTTTTCTTTGACCTTGCAGAGGATACAAAACCTTTTCCGGCTATGAGAGCCACAAAATCCTTCAGATGATTAGACTCATTATTGATTGATCTCACCTCATCCTCATGTTGAGCAAGAGTAGAGAAGATATCAGTGACATTTTCTCGAGCCATATTCTTGGACATCTGGAGGTTGATAGCAAAGTTCTTCCATTCTGGATTCAGATTCTTGATGAACTTGTAATTTATCTCAGAAGCAGATTTAGAGATATTGTTCCTCCGCAAGTCATTGAGGATGATGTTGTATCTGTTGTAGGTATCTAATAGAAACTCTCCTTCTTTTTCATGAAATCCCTCGTATGCATTTATGCATAGATTCTGCTTAGCTTGTATGGAGGCTTCACTTCCTTCAAACTGCCTGGCTAGTTCATCCCAGATGCCTTTAGCAGTACTCTGACTGTCGACACGATTGTAGATGTCGTTTGGAATTGCCATTGTCAGATAGATTAGAGCCTCTTCTTCTGTCTTATACTGTTCTTTCTGCTTTTCATTGAAGAACTGATAAGGTTTAGGAATCTCTCTGTCAGGGATTTCTGGAGAGGAATCTGTAGCAGGTTGACCCTTTACTGTGATCATTGGAGTTTGTGGACCTTCAATGATTGCTTTCATGAAGTCTCTGTTCTTGTGATTCAGAAATTGGATCATTCTGATCTTCTATTGCTGATACTCGTTAGCCATGAGGACATGAGGTTTGACTTGAGAACCCATTGAGAGAAGCTGATTCGACATCTTAGTTGTACGGTTAGTAAACAGACTTTTCTGTATCAAGACAACCAACTAGATGAGATCGTTAGAATCAAAATAAAAACCACACTAAAAAATTTTCAGAAAAAAAAATTTCCAAAAATAATTAAATGCAGTCCTTTTAATCAGTATAAAGCTTCAAATAATATTGAACAAAAAGAAAATGTTGATCTCGAACAGAACTTTGTCCCCCTTCGCAGACTTAGCACGGGGGTCCCGCTAACCGGGTGGCGTCAAGGGGCAACGCCCTTGCGGGGGTATGGGGGCAGCGCCCCTAGAGAAAAAATTTTGACATTTAGATGCCCTATTACAGTTTGCAAAAATCGACCGGGGATGTGCTTCGACCGGTAACTTGTTCGACCGGGAGGTTGCTTAGACCGGTAAAGTGCTTAGACCGATAGAATGCTAAGGACCGATATGGTGTTCGACCGGTAACTTGTAAATACCGGTGGAGTGCTTTGACCGATAGTGATGCTTTGACCGATAGAACTCGATCGATATACTCTTAGACCGGTGGACTGTGAGTGTACCGGTTGAATGATAAACTGAGTTCGACCGATAATATGCAAGACCGATATTCTCTATGACCGATAGACTATGTTCGACTGAAATAATGCTATGACCGATAAAATGTGATAGATCGGGAACCCTTTGACCGATATAAAGGATGGACCGATAGTCTATGTTCAACCGATAAGGTGCTATGACCGGTATAGTGTTCGACCTGAATGGTGTTTGACTTGTATGTTCTTAACCAGCCCAGAAGTCGATGAACAGATGCAATAATTGACCCATAAATCAATTATGAACTCAAAATCAGATTCAAAAATCAGTCCTTTGTACTCAGAAACATAAACCAATCACAATACAATCAAACTCAGAGATCAATTTCAACTTTTAGGCATTCGATTTGATAAGCACAGTAACAACCGATAGTTAGCTTTTGTCGAACCCAGAAAACTTAAAATCACAAATTCACTCACTTTGTTAATTCTCAATGGAATTAATCAATCAGATGGTATTTAGAAGCATAAATCTCAACTAATCAGATCAACTTTAAGCATAAAAGCACATAAATTCACGAAATCAGAAAAAAAAATTCGATGAACAGTATTATCGATGAACAGTAATTTTCGTGAATAGTGAAATCAAAAAAAAATTGATCCTTTTGGCTCTGATACCTCTTGTTATCCCAGTTTAATATAGTTGGTAAATAATCAAGTAATCAAGCAACACAATAATAATCAAGAGATATATAAATCAGAGTAACATACCAATCCCCTTAATAAACAATGAAACCCTTGAGTGTTCTTGATACCCTTTGAATACAGAGAAAACTTACGGCTATTAACTAGAATATTATCAGAGTTAACCTAAAACTAAACTAAACATAACTTTAAATACCCAGGCTTTTAGGCCTAATGGGCTTATGGGCTTTCTAATAGGCTTTAGGCCCATTTACAAATAACTATTAACATATTACAGTTTAAACCCTCTAATTTAACTTTAATCTTGAATACAATTATGATCCAACAGCTCTCCTCACTAAAATCACTGATTCAAGTACTGATGAATCTTCTAATGAAGTTGAAGAGCATTCAGACGAGGATATTCAACGGTTTACTGAAAACCTGGCTCACCTAACAAAGCAGTTTCATAAAAGTTTTGGTAAGAACAGATTCTCAAGAAAGACAAGTACAAACCAAGGTCTGAAAAAAAAGTATGATGAAAGAGGAGAGAAAAGAGATGAAAAGAGAGAAGAGAAAAGGGATGAAAAGAGATGAAAAGAGAGAAGAGAACAGAGAAGAGAACAGAGAAGGAAAGAAAGAAGAGTCTGAGCCAAAATATGGACCATGATATAACTGTGGAAAACCAGGTCATTTTTCAAAAGATTGCAAGTTCAAGCGAAAAAAGAATTCAGAATACTATGCTAGGAAATCACTGATTGCAAAGAAGGTGGAAGATGGTCAAAACTTAATGGTGGAAGAGGAAAATTGGTTCTACAAGAGTTCTGATGATGAAACGGCACTCTTTACTCAGGTGTGTATGATGGCCAAAGTGGATGAGGACACTGAGTCATCTTCTGATCATTCCGACTGTGGTTCTGAGGTACGTACTTTGTTTAACAATGAACTTATTCAATCTTTAAAAGCTCAGGTCCAATTCATGAAAGAAGAGTTTGAAAAGTTGAAAGTCAAACTTAGTCATGAAACACAAACAATGTTGAATTTTCGCGATGAAAATGCAATGTTGAAAGATGTTGTTAAGGAGAAAGAATCTGAGAAAGAGCTTTTGAAAAAGGACAAAGATGTTTTAAAATCAAAAATATCTGAGCATGAAAGAGATCTTGTAAATTTAAATGCTGAAAAAGGTGAATTTAAAATCAAGTTTGAAGCATGTTTTCAAGAAAGAAACAAGGCATATTGTAAAATCAAACAACTGGAGGATTTAAATCTGAAAAGAGGACAGGCTGAGCAAACATTAAATCTTTTAACAAACAAACTCCAAGATGTCCGATTTTATGATGTCAAAAAGGGTTTAGGTTTTGAAGCAAATAATGTTTTGAAAAGAGCACCAGAAAATTTGTATAATTTTGATAAGATGGGCTCTACTCCTACAAAACCTGATATTCGTGACACTTTTGTTACTTTCCTTAAAGGTAAAGTCGTGAATGATGATGACACTTCATCTTATGCTGATTCAATTTCAAGTTTTAAATCTGTTGGTTTTACTTATAAAGATTTGAACGAAAGTTACAAAACAAGAAAGCCGAAATTTAGTGAATTTTCTTCACTATTTTCTCCTTGTTTACCAACAGAGTCAGCTAAGGTTGAAGCAAATAGTACTGAATCAAAGTGTCAGTATGATGAATTTGATTCAGAAACTGATGTTGAGAATCAAATTTCTTTATCTGATTCATTCACTTCTAATTCCTCAAAAGAATCAAAAGCGGAAAATATCATGAATCAAAACCTTAATTCTGATTTTTCAAAAATTATGACTGAGGAGATCTTTACAGAAATGATGAATGCTTCAGATCCTGTACCTATAATAGAAAAGATGGAATCAAACTCTGAGGTGAATCAAGCATCTATCTTTGAGAAACAAATCACAGATCTTCAAAAGACGATTGAAGAGTTAGAAGATGAGAACATTGATCTCAGATTCAAACTTGACAAGTCTTCTGAAGAAAATAAAGAACTTTCTAAAGAATTAAATGCTTTGAAAGATGATTTGTTTAAACAAAATTTGAAAGATAAAAAAATGTTTAAGTCTCCAAACTGGAATGTTCATTCTAATCCAGAGTTTGAGACTATGAAATCTAAAACTTCAGTTGTTTATACTACTACTCCTGAATATCCTCCGAGTATTTTTGAAAAGGGAGAAGCTTCTTGTACTTCAAAGACAAAATCATCTTCTACAATAAAAGCTAACAAGATTCTGTTTCCTGTTTCAGATATAAAAAGGCAGAATGATAAAGGAGAATGGATGAAGAATGTGAAGGAAAATAAAGTTGCTAAAAATAAATGTAGTATCAGTGATAGTGATAGTTTGATTTGTAAAAATTCAAACGTTTCCAAATGTCAAAGTTGTATGAATGCTTGTACTTCATTGTGTAAATCTAAGCTTTTGACATTTTCACGTAAGAATTTTATCTGCAAACACTGTCATGATAATGCATTTATCATTTCTTCCATTCATTCTACAACTAAAGTTGCCAAACAAACATCTCTTGTCAAAACAGTTTCCAGATCCTTAACACATCAGGCTAAAGTTTTTCATGCTAAGATTGATCATTTTTCTAAAAAGAAAAGATTTCATGAGCTTAATGTGAAAATGACATGGAAATGGGTACCTAAGCCTCGCTATGAGTGGCGAATTAAGGCCAAGGTGGATGATGTTGATAAATTGAAAAAAGCTAACAAGAAAGGACCCATCTGGATATGGGTACCTAAGCAGAAATAATTTGCTCTTTTTGCAGGCCTCACATACATGGTATATAGATTCAGGATGCTCGCGCCATATGACAGGATTTAAGCATCTACTTCACAATTATGTTGAGGAACCTGCCGGTACTGTAAGTTATGCAAATTCTGAGCATACTGGACATATTCGAGGACACGGATCTTTAACAAATGGCATCGTGACGATCAAGAGAGTACTATACGTAGAAGGACTTGATCATAATCTTTTCAGCAAAAGTCAATTCTGCGATAGTCAATTCCAAGTTCGGTTTACTGAAAAATGTTGTTATATTGAAGATAAAGATGGTCGTGCAGTTTTCAAAGCTAAGCGAAATGCAAATCTTTATTCTGTGAATTTTCCAACACTTTCTGCATCAAGATCTGTTTGTCTGATTGCTAAAGCTTCACGAGCTGAAAGTTGGATATGGCATCGGCGCCTGTCTCATCAAAACTTTGATGCGATAAATCAGTTGGCGAGACATGGTATTGTCAAAGGTCTACCTGAACTAAGGTTTGAGAAAAATTCTCTTTGCCCCGCTTGTGAAATGGGAAAGATGAAGCGAAGCTGTCATAAAGCAAAGACAGAATTCTCATCCTCAACACCTCTTGAATTGATACATATGGACATTTGTGGCCCGATGAGGACTCAATCTATCAACGGCAAGAGATATATTTTGGTCATGATAGATAAGTACTCCAGATACACTTGGCTGGAATTTCTAAGGAACAAATCAGATGCAACAGAGCTAATCATTGCGTTCATTAAGAAAATCCAGGTTCGACTACAATTGCGGGTTATATCTTTGAAAAGTGACAATGGCACGGAATTCAAGAATGAAAAGCTTCAGAGTTATCTCGTATCTGTTGAGATCTCTCACAACTTCTCTGCTTCCTATACTCCTCAGCAAAATGGCATAGTTGAAAGGAAGAATCGAACACTGGTGGAAGCTGCGAGGACAATGTTAGCCTATTCTGAGTTGCCAATGTTTCTGTGGGCTGAAGCCATAGCCACTGCGTGTTTCACACAAAACCGCACGATTTTCATCAAAAGACATAGAAAGGCAGCGTATGAACTTATTAATCGTAGAAAACCGAATATTAAATTTTTTCGCACTTTTGGTTGCAGGTGTTATATTCTCAATGATCACGACAATCTTGGAAAATTTGACAAGAAGGCTGACGAAGGATACCTCATTGGTTATTCGTTATTGTCTAAAGCCTATCGGGTCTACAATAGACGAACCAAGACGATCATGGAGAGCATTAATGTATCTTTCGATGAATCATCAAAGTTGACTTCTGAACACAACAATTCAGAACTCAAGCTTAAGCAGAAGGATTCTATTCAAGACGGAATAGAACTCACAAACAAACAGACTAAGTCTTCTGATTCAAATAAAGTTACATCTGAATTAGACTTATTATTTTTTGATGCTTTTATGGATATCTGTGCAGATTTTGAAAATTCAAGCATATCTGCATCAACTTCAGAGGTTCCAATTATAATAGAAGAAATTTCAGGACCTTCTGAAAATGTCACGATATCAACCTCATCAGGTACATCTACACATCTAAATTCTGAAGATACTAATGTTGAATCTGTGCCTGCAGATCCAAATTCTGGAACAGAAGTCCCGAGCACTTCTTTTATTGCTCCAGAAATTTTTACTTCAGAAGAGGATGTACAAGATGTCCCGAGCACATCTGGGGTTGATCAAGATTTACCTGCAGTCTATGATGAATATGAGGAAGATAATACTCAAGCAGATGTTCATCCACTTCCAAGTACAATGAGATGGACACGAGATCACCCACTTTATAATATTATTGGTAATGCACATTTTGGTGTACAAACGAGGGCAGCATCTGCTAATTTTTGTCTATATTCAAGTTTTTTAAGTTCCCTCGAGCCGAAAAAAGCTTCAGAAGCCTTGCGTGATCCAGATTGGATACTGGCAATGCAAGATGAACTTCTGCAATTTGAGAGGAACAAAGTTTGGCGACTCATACCACTTCCAGAAGGAAAATATGTTATTGGAACAAAGTGGGTTTTCAGAAATAAGAGAGACGAATCTGGAGTTGTAGTTCGAAACAAAGCTTGTCTTGTTGCAAAGTGTTATTGTCAACAGGAGGGGATTGACTACGAAGAAACTTTTGCTCCTGTGGCACGACTGGAAGCTATACGAATCTTCTTGTCATATGCAGCTCACAAAAATTTTACGGTCTTTCAAATGGACGTAAAATCTGCATTTTTGAATGGGATATTGCTTGAAGAAGTATACGTTGCTCAACCAGAAGGATTCGTTGATCCAAAGAACCCTGATCATGTCTATGTCTTAGACAAAGCCTTATATGGACTCAAACAGGCACCAAGATCTTGGTACGATACTCTAACACAATTCTTACTCGCTTCAGGATTCAAGAAAGGTACAATTGATACTACTCTCTTTCTGAAAAAGCAAGGTGATGATATGATTCTAATACAGATCTATGTAGATGACATAATTTTCGGTTCTACAAATCCAAAGTTTTGTAAAAAAATTTCAAGAATTATGGAATCTCGCATTGAAATGTCAATGATGGGCGAACTGAATTTTTTCCTTGGTCTTCAAGTCAAACAGTTACCCGAAGGCATTTTCATTAATCAATCAAAATATATTCGAGATATTTTAAAGAAATTTAACATGACTGACAGTTATGTGATGAAAACACCGATGGCGACGGGCACACTTTTGGATGCAGATCTTTTTGGCAAATCAGTAGATCAAAAAGTGTACCGTAGCATGATTGGTTCACTGTTGTACTTAACTGCGAGTAGACCGGATATTATGTTTGCTACATGTTTCTGTGCTAGATATCAGGCCAACCCGAAGGAATCACACCTCGTCGCTGTTAAACGGATTCTTAGGTATCTTAAAGGTTCTACCGAGTTAGGCCTTTGGTATCCTAAGGGTTCGTCTTTTGATCTAACCGCCTATACAGATGCTGATCACGCAGGATGTAAGCTGGATAGAAAGAGCACCTCTGGTCCATGTCAGTTCTTAGGTGATAAGTTGGTTAGTTGGACGTCTAAGAAACAAAATTGTGTTTCTACATCCACTGCTGAGGCTGAATATGTAGCTGTCGCAAGCTACTGTTCACAAGTCCTCTGGATGAGAACACAGTTAAAAGATTTCGGATATACTTACCAACGAGTCCCTATCTACTGCGACCCCAAGAGTGCAATTGCGATAACAGCTAATCCAGTACAACATTCCAAGACGAAACACATCAACGTGCGTTATCATTTTATAAAGGATCATGTCGAGAAGGGCGATATCGAGATGCACTTCGTGACTACAGACTACCAGTTGGTTGACCTTTTTACCAAGCCGTTGGATGAGAAGAGGTTTAACTTTTTAGTTAGCAAACTTGGTATGTTAAACGCCACTTCATGATTCTAAGGGGAGTTTTTCTAGTCTTATGCTTTATTTGAATATATCTTGGATATTTCATCAAATGCTGACTGACTAAAGCGGAATCATTTTTATAATGATTACCAAAATCTTTATTTTGCAGGAAATTTTATGTGACAATGGCTTTTGGACAATTCAGTTCAAAACTCGTATTCAAATGTTTTCTTTTGAAGGATGATTTCATGATTATATCTTTTCAGGAAGTTTTTCGTTTGAAAGGGAGTTTAGAAATTACATTGTTATATTTTTCTGATAAGTTGACTGTTTCAGATATCAAGGGGGAGGATATCTATTGTTTCACTAGGATGCTTTAACTGTTATATTCATTCTAGAGGGAGTTAAGGATTCTGATCTACAGGTATATCATTCTAATCCTTATACTCTAACACTTGTAAAAGAAGAACAACTTTCACTTGTGAAAGAAGAACAACTTTCACTTGTGAAAAATGGTTTTAAAATGTTCAAACCACTTCACAATCTTAAATTGTTCTTTATGATTTGAGAAGTGTAAATTTTAAATGATTTTTTGGATACTTAACTTTTTATCTGACCGTGTGTTCTTTAAAGAATAATACTTGTGTATTTTCTTTTCTATATAGTTTGTCAAGTATTCATACACACACTGGTTCAGTACATTCTTTTGACTTTGTTATTACCATGTATCAAAAGTTATATCTTTCTATTGTAATACTCCCGTTGTTTGCTATTCACTGTTGTTTGAATCAAACATCATTTCATTTTTAATGTGCTTTCATTGATAATATGTTTATATATTGTTCATATAAACAACATATGTCTTTGAATTCCCAAATATTTTTTTTCTTCATGCTAATTTGATCTGATCTTAATCATTGTCAGATTCTCAAAACATTTCTATTCTTTCTTGGTTATTCATTCATATAAAGTTTTGAGAAATCTTAAATGTTTAAAAATGCTCAAATTTCATTTCTGATTTTTGACCAGCATGTACTTTTAGGAACATGGGATTCTGTGTGAGTGCTTAATAGATCTTCCATGTATTCACGTTAACCAGTGTTTCCTACCCCGGAAGAAATCTTTTGGGTGATTGAGGGGAGAGGGGTCTAAAAGAATTGAGTGTGGGAGTGAGCTGAGGTAAAATGAAAATGAGAGATTGGTTAGATGTGAGATTATATGTTTAAAAGAAAGAGGGTGTGAGAAAAGAGTTAAAAGAATATCAGAACTCTGCACCAAACATCTTTCTGAGTCGGGCAGCCACATTACTGATTGGTTCACATTTCTTTGGTGACCATCATTGAAATAGGCAAATAGCCCATGCCATCTCTTGCATACAACCCCACCAGCTACTCATTCTTTTCTTAAAAAGAGAATGTTTCACATTTTCTGGGGAAGCAGCACATAATCTATTGGTTCTTCACTTGGAAGATACTGGTATTGAAAAAGAAGGAAAGTTGCCCCACCTTCGACCCTTTCTCATGCACTTTGAGTCCATGTACAATCATTGTTGTCTCAGTGATTTACATACTTTGAGCCTTATGAAACACAATCATTGTGCTAATTCTTCCAAACACAAGCACGAGCACACAGAGAATTTGTTTTTCGGTCAGAACATTCATAGAATTACCTTGTGTTTTTCAATGATTGAATGGAAGTCATGGGGAGTCAACATTAAACCAGCTCCTTAAATTGTACATTCGTTGTACACAGTAACTTCGTGTTACTGACAGGCATTTCTAACTGGTTCATTTGTTGATTCAGGGTTACAACTCATATTCGTTTGAATTTGAAAAGATTCAGATGAATACATTCGTGAATCAAAGGCCAATCCAGATCAGATGTTAGATTGTCTATTTCTTCAAAAAAAAAAGGGGGAAATTGTTTTCATATTATCATAAGGGGGAGATGAAAGCTCATGAAGACTATACTCATTGGTTATATGGGGGAGATCATTCAACGACCGATCTGACCTTCAAGTGTTTTAATGATTTTGATTCTTACAAATCATTAAAAAGGGGGAGAATAATCAAAGTTCAAGATCAGATTGAAGTTTTAAAGATTTCAGGAGAGATAAATATTTTTCAAATGATCAAAGTCAAAGATTAAAGAAAGCTTGTCAAAGAAATAGTGAAAGAAAGTCAGAGTTTGAAAGTAAAGGTGACTATTCAGAATATTCAAAAGTTAATCCAAAAGGAAGAGACAAGTTTGAAGAATTTTCAAAGATCATACAAAGTGTAAAAAGACTTGAAGATGTCAATGTTAAGAAAGAACAAAAGCTGAAAGCTGAAGACAATTCTGAAAAAAAGAAGACCTGAAGATTATTGCCAAAAAAAATTTTAATCTTGAATCCAAAGGGGGAGATTGTTAGACTGAAATTGTATTCAAGATTAAATGAGGGTCATTATTGTATTTGTTGTTTGTATGTGTGTTGTAATTGTGCTTAGAAGGTTTGACCTTGCTTGGTCATGTTGACCTATATATAAGCAAGTCTTAGTGTTGGTTTCATTATTCATTGAAATCGTTGTTGTTGTAGTAGTGGTTGTTGTTATTGAGAGAGAAGATAGAACGCGTAGTTGTACACCGTGAGAACACACACAAACACTCTGTATTGAAAGGATTATCACAAATAGGTATATGGCTTGATGTAATCTGTGTGATTAAATAAACAAAAGTGTTTTGTGTAAATCTGTATGTGTTTATGCTAGTAATTCTTGGACCACAGTTTTCATCTTCCTTAACCTCAACTTCGTCTGATGACTTTGTCCATTTGACTTTGAGTTCAGGGTGTTTCTTGGCCAATTGTTGTTCATCTTGATTTGCACATAATCTGGGAACAGCAATTGGTATAAGAGCAAGCATAGTTCAGAAATCAAGATCAAAATCTGAAAATTTGGCCGACTTCTTCAACAACTCGCAAAGTAGTCTTTCAAGAATCGAATTTTGAAATTTAGTGGTGTTTGTTTATTAGAGATTGATAGATTTACACTCGATTTTTGTTCTAGAACAGTTTTGGTTTGAATTGCATAGCCAAATTCACATCAATTAAGTGTGAATTTTGGATTTTGTTGATATTTTTGTTCGTGTTTTGAAAACACTGTGTTTAGATCCAATTTTATTTTTTGAGTGAAGTTTGGTGAAAAGGTGTATTAGAAAAGTGTTTAGAATCACATCGAGGTCCAATCTGCAAATTTTCGTGGTCTAATTCAAAGTCTTGAAGGATTTAAGGCTAAAAATTTGGTTCAGACTCGAAAAGGTTGAAGAACTCGCAAGATTCAGAGAAGTCGCAAGCTTCTTGAAGAACTCGCAAACATCATCTGAAGAACTCGCAGACAGTGATATACGAATTCTGAAGAATTCGCAAGCTACTTGGATTTTTGTTTGTTGAAATTTTTCTAAGGCAAGAACTCGCAGAGCTCGACCTGCGACAAATTCAAGAATTCGCATCCTTCAGTTTGCGACAACCAAGAACTCGCAAGCCACTATCTGCGACAAGCTACTATTCATGATCTTCGGTATGCATCAAGTTCAAGAACTTGCAAGACAAAGCTTGCGTCAAGTGTCTGCGACAAGTTGTTTGATTGAAAATTTTCTAAGTAGCGACAAGTTAATTGGCTGAAATTTTTCTAAGTGTATAACTTGCAAGAAGATTCAAGTTCAGAACTCCCAAGCTTCAGCCTGCGACAAGTAAGAACTCGCAAGCTTCATTCTACGAGTTCCTCATTTCTTTAGTGAAAGGTTTTGCAACAAGTGGGTTCAAAGGGTTTTGCGACAAGTTCTTCTCTGTGGTCTGCGACTTCTGTACTTAGTCAATTTTTGCCTGTTTTCAGAATTTTTTTTTTAATTTTCTGTTTCTGTGTTTAAAGATCTGTGTTTGATCAAGATGACTTCAAATGATGTTCTTTCAATTGGTACAGATGTTAAACCACCCGTTCTCTTCAAGGGTGAATATTATGCAATGGAAGGACAGATTTCTGGATTTCATAGACAGACATGAAAATGGAGAATTCATCAAACAGTCAATTGATGAGGGTCTGATGAAACAAGTAACTGCTATTGTGTCTGATGAGGATAATAAGAGTTCAGATAGTGAAGATGGTACTGAGAACCGAGGGATAAAGACCAAAGAGATTGTGGTTGACTTTTCAAGCTATACCCCAGAACAAAAGAAAAGAAACAAGGCAAATGGACAAGCAAGATCTCTACTTCTACAAAGTATACCGAATGAGATCTACATAAAGATTGACAGATACAAGGCTACTGCAAAGAAGATGTGGTATCAGTGGGAGAAAATGATGATGGGGTCTAAGATTGGTAATCAGATGAAGGTGGTCAACAACATAAATAACTATGAAGAGTTAAAGGCTAAATATGGGGAAAGTTTGGATGACACATATGAAAGATTTGTTTCTCTACTAAATGAGCTAGCAAAGAACAATGTGAAAAACAAGAAAATTAAGAATAATGTCAAGTTTCTCATTGTCTTGCATCCAGAGTGGAAGAAACATACAAGAAGAATGAAGCAGATGAAAGATCTGAGTGAAATTCCTTTACATGAAGTTTATGAAACTCTTAGACAGAATGAGGAAGAGGTAGAATAGGAGAGAGAAGAGAAAAAGAAGAGTGAGAAGCCTGTGAATGACCCAGTGGCCTTGGTAGTGGAGAAGAAGAAAGAGAAAGAGAAGAAAGATAAGAAGAAGAAAAAGAAGATAGTGGTTTCTAGTTCTGATGTTACTGACGGTGATGGTTCAGATTCTGATGATGGGGAGAACCTTAAGCAAGCCATGATATTGCTTACCCAAGCCTTCCAGAAGAAATTTTATAAGAAGTTGGGTTCAAACAGTCAAAGATATTCATCAGGGTTAAGGAACTATGAGCATAAGAAAAGGGTGGAAGGAAGAAGGTTTGATGACAAAAGGTCTGAAGGAAAGTGTTATGTAGAAAAGAAGTTGGAAGAGAGAATGTATGTGAATCACTATGTGTAGAAGAAAGTAGAAGAACCAGTCAAGATCTACAACTATGGAAAGAAAGGCCACTTTGCCAAGGACTACCGGAAGCCGAAAGTTCGCAATTTTGGGTACTACAAGAACAAGATGCTGCTAGTCAAGCAAAAAGAGGCAGGCAAAGCACTGATGGTTGTAGATGATTACTGGCTAGATCATTTAGATTATGAGGATGATAAAGAAGAGACTGCTCACATGTACTTAATGGGCAAGGAGGTCAAATATGATGAATCTGATGAGGAGACTTCCGAAGAGGTAAATAATTTTTCTGAATCTGCTTTTTTAAAGCAAATAGAAACCATGATGATTGAGCTTTAGGACTTACAAGCTAAGATCCAAAAGGAGAAAATTAGAGTTGCAAAAAAGTGTCAAACAATTTTTGATCTCAACAAGGAAATTGTTGGGAACAAAAACTTGATTGACTCTTTGAACAAATCTGCTACTGTTTTTTGAAAAACAAAAAACTTGTTTTGAAAATCAAATTTCTGAAACAGTTTCTAAGTTTAATAAGTCTGAACTTAATAAGCAAGAGTTTGTTGTGAATTATAATAAACTGCAATTTGAAAACAAATCTTTGTTGAAAAAGATTAATGGTTTGGAAGCAAAGCTTTATGCTCGAGGTCAAACTGATCAAACCATTTATCTAAACAAACCAAATGAAGTTACTGATTTCAAAGATAATTGGGGTATTGGTTACGATAATCCACATTGTCTGAAAAAACTATCAAAAAGCAACCAGCTTTATATAAATTTGATTTCTTACAAGTGGCTGACAAATGTCCTCATTTGAAACCCAAATTTGTTACAAAATCATCTGATGAGGTTGAGGCTAAGGAAGATGAGAATATAAAGAACATAACAAAAATGCAACTACCATTATGCTATAAAAAGTTGAATGATAGTTATCTTTTTGAGCAACCAAAGTTTCTGTCAAATGATTATTTTGAAAGCTATTCTACTAAGGAGTTGGAGGCAAAACCAATTAAAGCCAAGATTTACGTTCCTCCACTCATCTTGGAAAGTAAAATTTCTGACCTTAAGAACACTTTAGTAGAAGAAAGAATTTTGTATGATCTTGAAAAAGATGTGTTTTCTACTGTTTTGATGAACACTAATTTCAAATTTGAAGTTACAAATGACAACTCGGAATCAGAAAGAGTTTGTGTAAACAACTCCACTGATTCAGATGCATCATCTTGTAAAGTTTTCATGGGTAATGTTTTTACTAATCATAAAACTTCAGACTGTGCTAAAATGTCTTATCAAAAGAAGTGTTCTAAAAAGACAAATGATTTCAAATTTCCAAATTCTTCCAAGGCACAACAATTTGATGATGATGTTGTGGACTTATTTGCGGTTGAAAATGATTTTTTAAATTCTGATGGTTGTTTGGATGAAAGAGTTGATAAATTTGATTTTAATGCTAAACTTCCAGATCATACTTCTTTTGTGATTAATAATGATGCTTTACCTAGTGGTTTTGAAAAGGGTGAAACATTAACCAAGGTTGATGATTTAGTTCTTGTGAGTACCTATTACTCTAAAGGTAAGAAGCAAAAGAAAAGGGGCTCACAAAAACGAACCAACACAGGTAAGCACAAGAAAACACAACCTCTTAAATCTCATGTTTCTGATAAATCTAAATCTTGTGTTTCAGAATTGAGAAGGAAAAAGTCAGAAGTGAGACTAGTATGGAGACCAAAAAGGAAGATTGAAGAGTCTACGAAATCATTTCCTGATTCAGATTGTAATAGAACTACTGCTAGTTTGCCTGATGTAATTGATCAATATGTTTCTCATAAAACAAAACTTGTAACTTCTTACAAAGTTTATACAATAAAGCAG
Source organism: Arctium minus (assembly GCA_954870635.1). Classification (NCBI taxonomy): domain Eukaryota; kingdom Viridiplantae; phylum Streptophyta; class Magnoliopsida; order Asterales; family Asteraceae; genus Arctium; species Arctium minus. The sequence goes on along the minus strand of OX941097.1, from coordinate 33,739,382 downwards.
TTGATCCAATTATCTCATTTGCCTAGTCAGTGTTCCACAAATGGTCGAAATGATTTTGTGACTCTACAATATTCTGATTGTTGGTCTGGTACTTATTATATACACCATTCTAATATGTTTAAAAAACAAAGAGGACCCAAATTCAAATGGGTGCCAAAATCTTGTGCTAACATGAAAGGACCCATCTATAAATTGGTACCTAAACCTGTTGTTGTCTGATTTCTCTTGTGTAGACCCGTCAAATGTGGTACTTGGATTCAAGTTGTTCCAAGAATATGACAGGGCAGAAAGATATTTTATCTAATTATATACAGAGAAATTCTGCGGCAATGTGAGATTTGGAAATGACCAGTTTTCACCAATTCTTGGATATGGAGATGTAGTGCAAGAGAACGTAACGATAAAGAAGGTGAGTTATGTTGAAGAATTAAGACACAATCTGTTCAGCATTCTATGACAAGGATTTAGAGATAAATTTCAAGGCCAAGAGATGTTGTGTTAGAACTGAAGATGGCAAAGAACTCTTGGTTGGGACGCGAAATTCAAACCTCTACACGTTCAATTTGTCAAATGTCAAGACTGACAATTCAGTGTGTCTACTGTCTAAAGCCTCTATGCAACAAAGTTGGTTATAGCATAGAAGGCTATCTCATCTCAACTTCAGATACATTAACAAGTTGGTGACTGGAAATTTGGTAAGAGGACTTCCAGAGCTAAAATATGAAAAAGAACCTCTGTGTGATGTGTGTGAGAAAGGTAAGATGAAAAGAGCCTCACACAAGCCTAAGCCTGAACCGAACACAATTACTCCTTTAGAGTTGTTGCATATGGATCTCTGTGGTCCAATGCGAACGCAAAGCATAAACGGCAAGAAATATGTTCTTGTGATCGTGGATGATTTTTCAAGATACACTTGGGTCAACTTTCTGAGATCAAAGGACGAAACTCCGGAGATCATTATTTATTTCTTAAAGACCGTTCAAGTGAACTTGCAGAAGACAGTTAAACTACTCAGAACTGATAATGGCACAGAATTCAAGAACAAAACAGTTGACGATTATCTCGAATCGGTCGGGATAACTCATCAGTTTTCTGCTGCCAGAACGCCAGAACAAAATGGGGTAGTTGAATGACGAAATCGGACTCTTGTTAAGGTTGCACGAACGATGTTGAGCCAGTCCGATCTACCTTTATTTTTGTGGGACGAAGTTGTCTCAACTGCATGTTATACTCAAAATCGTTCAATCATTCATCACTGGTTTGGAAAAACTCCATATGCTTTGATAAACAATAGAATACCTATCATTAAACATTTTCACATCTTTGGATGCAGGTGTTTTGTGCTGAATGATAAAGAAAACTTGAATAAGTTTAGTTCCAAGGATGATGAAGGCATTTTCATTGTATATTCTCAAACGTCTACTGCATACATAGTTTACGTGAAGAAATCTAAGATAGTTATTGAGGGTGTAAATGTTACATTTGATGAAGAAATGGCTTCTGATCAACTCAGTTCAGAACCCGTGATAACAGGAGTATTAGCTTCTGGACAGATTAGTCTAGAACCTGCGGTTAATGTTTCTAATTCTGAGAAAGCGTCAACGTCTATATCTCATTTAACATAATTAGATTTATTGTTTGAACATTTTTATGATGACTTTCTTGGATCAAAAGTGACTAAACCTACTGTGATTGACAGATCTGAAGATTCAAGTAATCATCATCCAATCACATCAGATGTCTCAACTGAATCAAATTCTCCAACTCAAGAAGAAACTCCAGTTCAAACACCTACTCAATCAGTTGAAGTTGCACATGAAACTGTTGAACCAGAAGTTGCACATTCACTTGAATGTACTGTCATGCCTACCCAACAGACATCAAATGTTCCATCAACTAAAACTTTTGCACCAGTTACTTCAACTGAACCCCTATAAGAAGAACATACTAGGTACTTAGATGATCAACATGATCAATCTACATCTATACCACTCCCTCGTGTACATAAGTGGACCAAAGAGCACCCGGTTCATCAAATTATTGGAGATCCGTCAAATTCGGTGCAAACTAGGTCTGCAACTGCAAATGAATGCATGTTTGATTCTTTTCTGAGCAAAATAGAGCCTACAGAGAATCCGAAGCTCTAAAATATACATATTGGATAACATCTATTCATGAAGAACTCAATCAATTTAAATCGCTTAAAGTCTTGAGACTCGTACCTCGACCGGAAGGCAAAACAATTATAGGTACGAAATGGGTATTCAAGAACAAGAAAGATGAGGATGGTATCGTGGTAAGAAATAAAACTTGACTTGTTTCTAAAGGATATCGGCAAGAGGAAGGAATAGATTATGATGAGACATACGCACCAGTTGCACGTATAGAGGCAATCAGAATGTTTCTAGCCTACGTTGCACACAAAAACTTCACTGTCTACCAAATGGACGTGAAGACTGCCTTTCTAAATAGCATACTGAAAGAGGAGGTATACGTCTCACAACCAGAAGGGTTTGTCAATGCTGAAAAACCGGATCATGTTTATATTCTTGACAAGGCTCTCTATGGTTTAAAGCAAGCTCCTCGAGCCTAGTATGATGTTCTATCAAAGTTTTTAGTCAAGTATGGCTTCTCAAAAGGTAAAATCGATACTACTCTCTTTATCAAAAAGGAAAAAGATGATATCATTTTAATTCAAATATATGTGGACGATATAGTATTTGGTTCAACTAATTCGAAGTACTGTAAGAACTTTTCTAATCTAATGGTGTCCAGATTTCAAATGAGTATGATGGGAGAGATGAATTTTTTCTCGGATTACAAGTTAGACAATTTTCAATGGGGATTTTCATTAATCAAGCAAAGTATATTTATGATATTTTGAGAAAAATTAAAATGGAAAATTGTACTCCAATTGGTACTCTGATGGCACCAGGAACTAAGATTGGAGCTGATCTTTCGGGAAAAGTTGTTGATCTTAGAAACTATAGAGGAATGATTGATTCTTTAATGTACTTAATGGCAAGTAGACCGAATATTATGTTTTCTACATGATTATGTGCTAGATATCAAGCTTGGCCTAAAGAATCCCATCTTTTAGCTGTAAAGCGAATATTTAGATATCTGAAGGGGACTGCAGATCTTGGTTTGTGGTATCCTAAAGATACAGGTTTTGAGCTAACAGCGTATTCAGACGCAGATCATGCAGGTTGTATGTTAGACAGGAAAAGTACTTCGGGAATATACAATTTTTGGGAGATAAGCTCGTGAGTTAGACTTCCAAGAAACAACTATGTGTATCTACTTCAAAAGCCAAGGTAGAGTACGTAGTTGCGGCTAGCTGCTGTTCTTAGGTGCTGTGGATGCGAACACAACTCCGAGATTATGGGTTCCAATACAACAAAATCCCGATTTACTGCGATTCCAAAAGCGCTATTGCTATATCTGGGAATCTTGTTCATCATACGAAAACCAAACATATTGACGTGCGATATCATTTTATCAATGATAATGTCGAGAAAGGTACAATTTAACTTTACTTTGTAAACACAGATGATCAACTTGCTGATTTGTTTACCAAGTCGTTAGACGACATATTTTTTTGTATATGTTTTATACTGACACATTTACCAAGCCGTTGGACGACCATTCTAACGGGAGTATGAGAAATTGCATATGTTTTATATTGACACATTTTTTTTGTTTGATGCATATTTTTAGGGGGAGTAAAGACTTTGATTTCTGATTATCTCAGATCAGAACTCGTTATTAACAAGTTTTATTGCTTTCAGGTTTTTAATTTTTCAAATAAATGTTTTTGTTTTCAATAAGACTTTGTTGCTTTGACGACTTTTTGAATTTTTGCAAAATTTGAGGGGGAGCTTACATGATCATATCAATCATGCCTTTGGAGTTGATTTTATGAGATTAATGTTGAGAGTAAGAATTATTCTACTCTTAATATCATTATGTTTGAAAGAAGGACAACTTTCAGACAAGAAAACATGTTTCTTAAATGTTCAAACCACTTCTCGATTCTTAAACAGATTTCATGAATTTAGAAGTGTGATTTTAAATGTTTTTCATTTTATGAACTTCAATGTTAAACAAACCGTGTGTTTCCAAAGATTAATACTTGTGTATTATCTTTTCCATATACTGTCAACTATTCATACACACTGGTTTAGTACTTTATTGACTATGTTCTTACCATGTCTCAATTTGTTTATATCTAATTTTTCATGACCTAAGCTTTTAATGATAAATCATTCTTATTTGATCTTTTTATACCTTGTCAGATTCTCAAACAAGCAGTTTGTATTCATTTCATTCATTCAAATATACTTGTTATGAGAAAATCTTTCATGTTTAAAATGCTCAAATCTTCATGATTATCTTATTGAGCATACATACATCTGACATATATTTTGTGCTTTAATTGTTGAAGTTAAACGATTGAGCAACTTTGTGCTTTTAGGACAAAATACATAGAAATTGTGTGAGCTTTAATGAACTTCTATGGATTCACGATAACCCGTGTTTCCTACCCAAGAAGTTATCCTGAGTGATCGAGAGGCCAGGGATCAATATATGAGTGTGGGTGTGTGATGAGATAAAATGAAAAGAGAGATTGGTTAGAAGTGAGCTCAATGTTTTTTTAAAAGACATAGGGTGAGAGATCAGAGTAAAAGAATATTAAACTCTGCACCAAACTTTTTCTGAGTCGGGCAGCCATATTACTGTTGTTTCACAATTCCTTCGTGAACTTCATTGAAACAGGCACTAGCCCATGCCAACTCTTGTTTATACCCCACAAGTTACTCATTTCTTTCTCAACAAAGAAATGTTTCAAATTTTATTGGGGACACAACATATAATCTATCTTGTCTTTATTTGGAAGATGTAGATATTGAAACAGAAGGAAATTTGCCCCACCTTTGACCTTCAATCATGCACAATTGAGTCTATGTAATACTGTTGTTATCTCGATGGTTTACACATTTTGAGCCTATTTGAAAAGCTTAAGTAGCTTCATTCATTCTACACTATGCACGAACACACAAGGAAGAAGTTTTCTTGTCTTAACATTCATAGAAAATTTCTTTGTGATTTTTCGATGATTAAATGGAAGCCCTGGGGGAGTGAATATCAAAAAGCTCATTTCCAATGTACATTCATTGTACAAAGTGGCTTAATGCTGCTTACAGGCATTTTAACTGATTCATTTGTTGATTCAGGGTTACATTCTTATTTATATGAATTTGAAAAGATTAAGATGAATACATTATGAATTGACGGATGGTTCAGATGCTGTTTTTGAAAGATCAGTGGTCAGAAAGAGATTCATGACATTTCTTGAAAAGTTTTGATGATTTATATGCTCTATATCATCAAAAAGGGGGAAAATATATTCAAGAAATGAGAAGGTCAAGAACTGAATAAGGAGTTATGGGAGAATTAATTTCAAGAAATGATGTCTAAAGAACAGACTGAGAAAACTCCGGAGATAAAGTGATCAAGTGATGACAATTTTGAAGTGTATTTTTCAGAAATACAGGGAGATTGTTCAGATTACTAGAGAAAGTTAAAAAAAGATCTGAAAGCTTGATGAAATTTGTTGAATTTTCTTCGAAGATTGTTTGCTAAAACAAAAGCGAGCTAAGTCTGAAGATAATTTCGCTTCTGAAGTCTGAAAGAGGTTTTTATTACCTTGGGGGAGATTGTTATAATTCTTGAAGAAGATAATCACAGAATTTGGGGGAGAACTCTGAAAATCTGAAGACAGTTCAAAGAAAGGGAAGATGCAGTGCTTATCTTAATGAAAATGTTAAAAGTGAGAGATTGAATTTGTTAAGATCAAACAAAGGAGAAGATTGTTCGTGAATGCTAAAATTCGTTTTTGTTTCACAAAGGGGGAGATAATTAGCTTATCGTTTTGAAGATGATCTTGAATCCAAAGGTGGAGATTTTTAGTGCACAAATATGTTGGATCCAAGATCATTAGAATTGAAAGTCAAAGCCTTCAATTGCAAAGTCAAAGTCAAAGAGCTTAAAGAGGAAAGTCAAAGTCAAGCTTGTCAAAGTCAACTAGTTTAGTTGTTAGTTGTTGCTTTGTCTTTATAATCTTGTAGGTATAAATTTGTTTTTGTTGGTAGACTCATATGACACACTGAGAGAGACACGCTTAATTGAGAGAGACTTAGAGAGAGAAATATTGAAAGAGAGTTTTTGTACTGTTGAATTCATTGTTCAATATATGGCATCTTGAATTGAATTTCGTTGTTATTCATCTTGATTAGCACATAATCTGAGAACAACACAACTCACGTTCACACATTTTAAATTTGGAAGATGTTTTAGATAATTGACTTTAAATTACAGTTTTTTTGTACCAAAGGTATCAATGTTTTTATTTAATGACTCAATCAATACTGTCTTCTCAACAATATCTTTGTTGAATTGCAGTATTGCTTGATTTTTCTTTTCAATGACACCTTTTTCGTTAATCCTGAAGTTCAACCAACATGGATTGCATTTTATTATGAAATCAGATTCAGTCATATCATTTACCTTATTCGAAGTTTCCTCATCTGAATCCTCCACATCACTCTTCTGTCCCATCAAACACATGTGGGTAGTCTCTTCCTTCTCATCCTCGGAATCAGTAAAATCCATCCAATGATTGGCCTCGGCCATTAGAGCTTTGCATGTCTCTTTCTGCTTTGCCAGGAGCATTTTGTTCTTGTAATAATCAGATTCTTCACCTTGGGCTTCCTACAATCTCTGGCAAAGTGGCCGATCTTTCCACAGTTATAGCACTTGGCTGTTCCATCAGTTTTCTTCTCCTCATACCGATTCACATATTTCCTTTCTTCCGGATTCCTTTCCTTAAACATCTTACCTTCAGATCTCTTTTCCTCAAATCTTCTTCCACCCTCTCATTATGCTCATAATTCTTCGATCCTGACGAATATCGTTGACTGTTTGATCTGGGCTTCTTGTAAAACTTTTTCTGGAAGGCCCTAGTCAACAAAAGCATAACTTGCTTCAAATTTTCTCCATCATCAGAATCAGAATCATCACTTTCCTCTTCCTCTGTTTCAGACACAATCACTTTCTTCTTCTTCAGGCTAACCGACTTCTTTTCTTTTCTCTTCACTACCAAGGCAACGGGATCTACCACTGCTTTTTCAGCTTTCTTTTTCTCCGCTCTTATCTCATCAACTTCTACCTCGTTCTGGCGAAGAGTCTCATAGACCTCGTGCAATGGTATCTCATTTAGATCTTTCAGATGTTTCATCTGTCGGGTAAATCTTCTCCATTTAGGCTGCAAGATACTCAGAAACTATACATTAGTCTCAATCTGAGATTTCTTGACCTTGTTCTTGCTCAGTTCGTTTAGAAGTGTAACAAATCTATCATATGTTATCTCTAGGTTCTCACCTTCCTTCGTTTTAAACTCTTCATAATTGTTGAGACAATTAGACACCTTCAACTGATTACCCACTTTTGAAACCATCATCATCTTTTCGAGTTGATCCCACATTTGTTTATCAGTAGCTTTGTAGATGTCAATCTTGACATATATCTCATTCGGAATCCCTTGAAGTAAGAAAGATCTTGCCAGTCTATCAGCCTTGTGCCTCTTCTTCTGTTCATATGTATACTCATCCAGATCAATAACATACTCTTTAGTTACAATCCCTACTCCTTCTTCTTCTGTGGTAAGAAGCTTAGTTGGAGGTTTCATCAAACATTCTTCAAAAGATTTTCTAATATAATGCCCAATCTCATTCTTGTTAATGAAATCTAGAAACCGGTCCTTCCACTGTTCATATTCGCCCTTGAATAGTACTGTGGTTTGACATTGATTCTGATAGCTAAAGCATATCTTGACGTCATCTTGATGTTTGTACAGATCTTTAAACACAAATCAGAAAAATTCTCAAAATTCTGAAAATCAGTCAATAATGACCAAGTATAGAATTCTCAGACCACTATTGAGAACTTTTCGCAGAACACTAAAATATCTCAATTCGCAGACCAAAGAATCACCAAGAATTCGCAAAAGAAATGTTGCGAAATGAAGCTTTTTGCATATAATGTCTTGCGAAATCTGGGCTTTTCGCAAGAAGGGACGTGCGAATTCTTGACTTGGAAGAATCACTTGAGCCTTTCGCATACCAAAGCTTGAGGATTCTTGACTTAGAAAATTTTAATCACAACCAAAGCATCACTTTTCGCAAAAGATTTAGCGAAATATGGACTTAGAAAATTTTCAGATATCTATAGCATGTGAATTCTGGAGATTTTCGCAAACAACCTTTGCGAAATCTCAAGCTTTTCGCAAATCAAAGGAATGAAACAGTAGCTTTTCGCACCCTTCACCATGTGAATTCCACTCTTTTCGCTTACAAGCTTCTGCGAATTCTTGACCTTTTCGTATATCACACCTGCGAAATCCTCACTTAAAACTTTTCACTGAACACAACTAACGCTCTGCGAGTTCTTCAAGGATGAATCTTGCGAATTCTGAAGATCTTGCGAGTTCTTCAGTTATCGACCCAAAAACTTTGAATTCAGTCCAAAAACTCTTCAAAACATCAAATTTGATTCTGAAACTTTGAGAATTGATCCTTAAACACACTCTGAACAAAATTCTAGCACAAGATTTTTCTCAAAAACAACAAAAATTACACGAATTAAGCAAGATACAGTGTGTTTCAAAACTCGAACAAAAATATAATCAAATCCCAAATTCACACAAATTTGTTGTGAAATGGACAATCTAATCATGGAACTTTGTTGATGTCAAAAGGATTTGTTTGATTTACAGTTTAGTTTAGAACATATAGTTGATTGTTTGATTTACTTTAATTTAGTTTAAAACATATAGTGGATTTGTTTGATTTACTTTAGTTTAGTTTAGAACATACATCAGTGCTATAAGAGATTTTAGAAAATTTGTTAAAAAAAATTCTTCATTTAAAAAATAACTTCTATTTTTAAACTAAATAAGATACCAAGTATGATACTTTGTTCACCTATGCGTCGGTCAATTGATTATTTTCCCATGAGTCTTTGACTTGAGTAATTTTAGTATGTTATATTGACTCTTACATTCATTTTTTTGTTTTCTTATAGATTTGATACATGAAGATTGATACCGTGGCTACCATCGGTCTACAAAGTTTATTCTCGTTATTTATCTTCTTAAATATAGTTATTTGTTAGTTTAATTGAGTTAGAATGTATATGACCTTTCTTTTACTATGGTTATAATTTGTATAATTTATTTAATATGCATTGTATATATAGGAAAATTCGTATAATGAATAGTGGTTTTGAATAATTAACGTCCTTGTATTAATACTATAGTTGTGGTTTTGAAAAATAAGTCGTATTTCATGATATAGTGATGATTTTGAAAAATAAACGTCACCATATATTATGCTATGTGATGGTTTTAACAAATAAACATCACCATATGTCATTCTACGATGACGATTTTGAAAAATAAATGTCATCGTAAGTCTTGATACGATGATGGTTTTAACAAATAAACGTCACCGTATGTCTTGATACGGTGATGGTTTTAACAAATAAACGTCACCATATGAACTTCTACGGTGACGGTTTTGAAAAATAAATGTCACTGTATGACATTCTACAATGATGGTTTTTAAAAAATTTAACGTTACCATGTCATGAAAAGGTGACGGTTTTTAAAATAAAAACGTCACCATTTGTCATGCTACAGTGACATTTTTGATAAATAAACGTTACTGTATGTCATGTTACAATGACAATTTTGATAAATAAATGTCACTGTATATCATGCTTAAGTGACGGGTTTAACTAATAAATGTCGTGGTATATCATTCCACGGTGACGGTTTTGAAAAATAAATGCCACCATATGTCATGTTACAATGATGGTTTGAATAATAAACGTCACCGTATGTCATATTATAGTGACGATTTTGAATAATAAAGGTCACTATATGTCACGCTATGGTGACAGTTTTGAAAATGAAACGTCACAGTTTGTCTTGCTATAGCGACAATTTTAACAAATAAAGGTCACCGTATGTCATCCTACAGTGACAATTTTGACTAATAAATGTCACTGTATGTCATGCTACGGTGACGGTTTTGACAAAGAAATGTCACTATATATCATGCTATTATGATGGTTTTGAAAATATAACGTCATTATATGGCATGCTACGGTGACGGTTTGAGGAAAAACATTAATTTTTTTAAAGACCTAAAGTGACGGTTTTAGGTTATAGTAACGGTTTTTTATGTGATTTCGTAACGTTTTTTAAACGTAACCAAAAGTGTATCAAAAGTGACGGCAGATTAGGTAACGATTTTTATGTCCACAAAAACCGTTACCGTATACCTATGGTAACGGTTTTTAACCGTCACTAAAAACCTTTTTTGTAATAGTGTCAACACAAAACCTTTTCTAGACACCAAATCGAGTACAACTCTAACAAAAACAATCCAAAAACACCACACAAACTTGAAATCGACTCTGGATCAGTTTACTCTGCGAGTTCTTGAAAGTTCGATCAACAAATCAGATTCTTGAACAATTTCTCTGGTTAAGTGATTGCTTTGATACCAATTGTGTGTCCCAAATTGTGTGCAATATGATGAAGATGAACAACAATCAAACAATTCAAGATGCCATATATTGATTCTCAATCCACAGTGTACAACCTCTCTGGATAAAAAATATCTCTCACTATGCATATTTTATTAAAGCTACACGTTTCTAGATACAAGATTTTAAAAAGAAAAGGAGTTTATACCCACAAGCTTACAAACACAAAACACAAACAAAAATAAACTAACTCTTTGACTTTTCTCCTTTGAGCTTTGACTTTGACTTTATCATAGAAGACTTTGACTTGGGCTTTGACTTTCAACTTCAAATGATCTTGGATCCAACATTTATGCACTAACAGTGTGTGCGTGACCAAATTGTGAGCCAACTATATAAGTGGTGTGTGCAAAGATCGTGATTGAAAATACGTTTGTTTATAAATGCATATAAACTCTTTATTGTTGATATTTGTGATGTGACGTTGGTGATTAGAGGGATCTCACTAGACCTCATGGTCTAACCCTCGCTTTTCAAAACTAAAACCTTTTTAGGTAGGTAGGTAGTTGAAGGCTCGAGTAAGGGCAAGGACAAGATGTGAGCTTGATGCCTTACATCTAGAGGATATTTTTGGTAGATCGTGTTGGACTCTCCCACTAGGCGAAGGTTTTAACTTCTCAGCAGTATTTCGGTTGATTTCCCACAACTATGGTGATGTAAATCTTATTGCATAACTGGATGTTTGGAGCCGTTTTGGATTTTGTCTATATTATGTTAGCTCTTCAATGTGTTTGTATAGTTGGGTTATTACAGGTGGCCAACGGTGGTAATGGTGGTGGATATGGATACTGGTGGTCAGTGGTCAGTAGTCGATGGTGGTTGGAGAGGTGGAAATGGACGGTGGTGGTCGGTGATCGACGGTGGTTGTGGAGGTGGTGGACGAGATTCTTGTAATGGAAGTTGATGTGGATGTAGCCAACAGTTGCTACCGGTGGCCGACGGTGGCTATCGGTAGTAGCAGCAACCGCGACTAGTGGTGGTGACCACTAAAACGAATACGATATTGAAGTTATATATCAAACGAGGGTTAATTAGTAATATTTTAGTATCTATCAAATTCTTGTCCCATCTTGTTCCACCTATGTTGGTGGACTAAGAAAAATGTTTTTTGCCCCACTTTGTCCCACCTTGTCTCAGTTCTTGTCTCTGCCCCATGTCGTACCAAATGTGGGACAATGAGTTCTTGTCCTATCTCATGTCGTGCCAAACGTGGGACAGTAAGTTTTGTCCCGTCCCGTCTTGTCATGTCCCATGTATCAAATGCAACCTCAGGTTATTCTAATTTTGGGGAACTAACTTCGAAAATCATTATTTCAAGGTTTTATTGAACGTTTTATATATTTAAGGATCCCAATTAACTGTTTAGTAGGTAATCAATTACCTCAAAATACTTTGGCAAAATCATTAATTATAAAATATAACATGGATACAAAGTTCTAAATGGACGATGAGTGACGTGGCGAGCCCACAACGTTTTTTAAAGCATGATTTATGGCGGTAAATTTGTATATCATGTATATACTTGTACATATATACACACATATATTTTTTGCTATTACTCAACGAATCAATGATATTGCATAATTTTGATTTAGTTTTATAATAAAAACTAGAATGTAATACACAAAAAGGAAAAAAACTCAAATAAAGCTTTATAAAATTGTGCATCAGCCATGGCGTACCACAGATTTAACGCTTTACTTGAGTTATGTCATCATTATTAAATAGTTAGCTAACCGAGACTTTTAAATACTATGAAAAGTTTGATCCATATCCTAAAATAATACTCCATTTGTCTTAAAATATATGTCCACAACGAAAAATGCACACAATAGGAATGCGTAATTATTACCCTTTTTAGTTAGCAAAAGACAATTTTACCCCTAATTGTAGAGAGAAAATTTCTCCATTTTATAATTATGGGTAGAATGAGAAAATAGACTTTTACTCTTGACAGTTTATAACAAACTAAAATAGTAATGTACACATTTATTTTGGGATGGAGGTTGTAGATCCCAGTACAGTGCAGTCAGCAGCAAATATTATCAAAGATGAACAATTATATGGCCACAACTACTAGTCATATGATTAATATGAAATCAAAGGGTTACAGTTTTACAGAAAGAATATCTGATCTGAGAGAGTAAACCTATAGACTAGTGTTATGAAAATAATGAGACTTACTTGTAAAAGAAAACAAATCAGCCTTTATATATCCAGGCTTTACACGAAAATGGGCTTATGGGATTTTAGGCCCAACAAGCTAATACTACTATTAAGTAATTACAGAATGAACCCTTATAAATACTTTATTCCACTTTCAACACATAGGACTTTCAGTCCTAACAATCTCCCCCTAAAGTTGAATAAAGCATTTAACAACTTGAAAAACTTCAGGCCTTGATCTTCTTTCCCTCTTGAATCTTTGAAGAACTTTGGTGTTGCATGTCTTCATGACTTTCCACGCTCCCCCTTGAATAAAGTTCTTGATCTTCATAGTATCAACTTTGTAACCAGATTCAATGTACAGTAGCCTCGACTGAACGCACTATCAAGCAGCTTTTAGCTGTAAAAAACTCAATCACATCGGATCAGCACACAAGAAAAATAATGTGAGAGTTACTTGATATTACATGGTGCATCTTCAGTCTAATAACAAAGAATCTGTCTTTGAACCGCGAGTTGAATAGGCTTTCATCTCAAAAACTTGTTTCAATCAACGCATAGGAGGAATGATAAACAAACTTGTAGCAGACACCACATGATACAGGAAAGAATCAATACAATCTTTGAAAAAATTGAAACATCATTGAACTCATATCTTCATCTCTTTGATAAAAAAAACAGCATCTTCATCTCTTTGATCTCTAGACCATCTTCAGAAAAGCAAACTTTCTCTTTTCACAGAACAAACTTTCTTTAAAACTTTAAAATTGAACTTTGAAAAACTCTCCCCCTTTTTGATGATTGTGAGCATCATGATCATCAAAACTTCTTCAGTTTCAGCACTTTCTTTGATCTTCCCTTTATGATAAGTTGACATTCTCCGCCCTGTGATCTGAGTATCCGTCAATTCATGAAATGTTTATATCCGAATCTTTTCAAATTCAGATATAATAGGAATTGTAAACCTGATTCAACAGATGAAACAGTTAGTATGCCTGTAAGTAGCACGGAGCCACTTTGTACAACGGATGTACTTTGGAAAGGAGTTTTTGTGATGTTCACTCCCCCAGGGCTTCCATTCAATCATCGAAAAACCACAAAGGAATTTTCTATGAATGTTATGACAAGAAAACTCATTCCTTGTGTGCTCGTGTAAGTGTAGAAATGATTGAAGCTACTTAGCTACATCAGGCTCAAATTGTGTAAACTATTGAGACAGCAACAGATATTACACGGACTCAATGTGCATGAAAGATGTGCGAAGGTGGGGCAACTTTCCTTCTTTTTCAATATCTAAATCTTTCGAGTGAAGACTAGATAGAAGATATGCTGCGTCCCCAAAGAAAATGAAACATTTCTTTGTTAAGAAAGAAACGAGTGGCTGGTGGGGTTATAGCAAGAGTTGGCATGGGCTCACTACCTGTTTCAATGATGGTCACCAAGGAATGTGAACCAATCAGAATATGTGGCTGCCCGGCTCAGAAAGTGGTTGGTGCAGAGTTCTGATATTCTTTTAACTCTATTCTCACACCCTCTTTCTTTTTAACATTAAAGCTCACTTCTAACCAAACTCTCTTTTTCATTTTTCCGCTCAGCACAATGAGAAAAACTCAATCCGATGAGTTATATCCACCACTCTTTGATTTAAGACTCCTCACCCCTCAATCACTCTAGGATAACTTCCAGGGTAGGAAACACTGGTTTACATGAATCCATGGAAGTTCTGTTTAAGTGCTCACACAAATCCCATGTAAGTCCTAAACAAAAAAATAGTAGCTCAACAGTTTATCTTTAACATTTAAGCTCAAATAAGATAACATTGTCAAAATGTATGCTCATTAGATTTGAGCAATTAAACTTTGAAGATTTCTCAAAACAAGAATATTGAATGTATCAATCAGATCAACTAAACTGGTTAGGGTATCAAAGAATTGGATATTATGTTTATATGAACAAATATAAACAATTTAGCAATGAAAGCACAAATTTAGAATAATGATAGATGCTCAACAACATTGAATATCAAACGGGGGTATTACCATCGAAAAATTGTTTTGCTATGAGACATGGTAATAACAAATACAAATGAAGTACTGAACCTGTGTGTGTGAATACGTTACAGTATAAGAATAAGATAATACGCAAGTATTGATCTTTAGAAACACACAGTCAGTTAAACATTAATGCGCAAAAAGTGAAAAACATTTAAATTCACACTTGTAGATTCATGAAACCTTTTGAAAATCAGAAGTGGTTTGAACATTTCAGAAACTGTTTTTCATGCTGGAAAGTTGTTCGTCTTCCAAACAATCAGAGATCTAGAGTTAGAAGATATTTACCTTTTAAGCTCCCCCTCAAATCATGATATAATGATTTAGGTCTTTTAAGCTCCCCCTGGATAGTTGCAAAATATCCAGGTCTGAACGTTGAAGAACGGGTCCTGATCTGTCATGTGATCAGAAGCCAAACTTCTTTGAAGTCCGGGTTCTAAGTTGATTTACTTAGAAGCCATGTTCTTCTACTCCCCCTTGACATTAGGTGCCTGCAACAAAGAATCAGTTTTCAGCTTTGGTACCCACTGGTATTTGGGTCCTCGAATGTTAGTTGCAGATCTTGTGGGGGAAATAGAATAAGAACCATACCAGAAATGATCACTGGTTTTGTGAATGTGATCATGTGTACGACAATAAGAATAGTGGTATTTATTACCTGACAACTTGAGTAATTGATCTCTTGAGTAGATGTGATCAGGTCTACCTTTACTCGCATTGTTCTTCTTTGCATTAAACGCATGTACACACGATTCTCTTTCTTTCAGCTCATCTTTAACTGGTTTCTTCTTCCAGACCAGTTCCTCTTCTTTGTATCTCCTTCTTCTAGGATGTGTACCTGAACCATCTATATTGCTATCATAGAAAAGGTTAGTTTTACGAATCCGATCAAACGATTTCACTGACCTTTGTTGAGAGACCGATTTTTTATTTGAACTTGATATAGTTTGTTTAAGCACTTTAATCGTCGAAGCAAAGTTGTCTCTTTCTTTAACAAGAAGATCAATCTTCTTCGTGAACTCAGACTTCGTTTTCTGCTCTTTCAGCACACTTTCAGATAGTTCAGATAACTTCTTAGTAAGCTTTTTGATCTCAGCCTCAAACTTACTTCTCTCTTCTTCAAATCCCTTCTCAACATTGTTTCTTTGGCCGGATATTTCTTTGAAGACGCTAACATTCTTTTGTTCAATGGCCTTCTTTTCTGTTGCAAACTTCTCTCTTTCAAGAATGATTACTTTATGAAAATCAGAAACTTGCTGAGAAAGTTTTATGCATTTCAGCTCAACTTCTTTCTTCTCGTCAGCACATTTTCTCGAAAAATCTGAGAACTTCTTTGCGAACGATTTCTCAAACTCGGATTTATCTTGAGCATGCTTTTGCTCCAAATCAGATATTTGCTTTTGAAGTTCAGCATTTGTATCTTTCAGATGCTCAATCTGCTCCTCAGTACTTTCAACAGATGCTGCTTGTTGGATTTGGACAATTTGAACTTCCAGATTAGAAATCCGTCTTTTTAGTTCGGAGTTCTCAGTTTCCAAAAACTTTACTCTTGAAGACATCTTTGGTCCTGTCATTATCTTCTCAAGATGTTCCCACAGCTGTTTTCCTGTAGCCTTTTTACTGTCTAAACTGACAGAAATCTCTTTTGAAATCTCCTCGGAAATTCCTTGCAAGATAAAAGCTTTAGTCAATTTATCAGCTTCAAATCTCTTTCTTTGCTCATCTGTGTATTCCTGAAATGGTAGTGAGTACACTTCGTGTTCCGTTCTGCCATTTTCTCCCATAAAATAACAAATACTTGTCGGAGTTTCCATTCTTCCTTCCCTCAGAGATAATCTGATATAATCACTCAAGTCAAGTTTATCAATGAAGTCTAAGAACTGAATCCTCCATTGGTCATATTCTCCTCTGTAAAGAACAGGTGGCATCTCATCCATACTTATTGAAAGAGCTTCGCTTGAAGGCATTCCTTTTGATATACAGGGACTGAACTTGACAAGAGATGGAATTTGAAAGTGCGGGGACCAAAAGTGATAAAGTGTGAAACTTGAAAGTTTAGGGTCGCTAATGACAAACTACTGAAACCTTGAAGAACAGGGGCTAAAAGAAATGCACTGCAAAATGATCGTGAGACAAAAATTTGACCCTTTTGTCTTTTTTTTTTTTTTAAGAAAACCCGGTCGAGCAAGGGTCCGATCAAAGCGAATGAACGATATAGACAAAGTACCGGTCAAACAAAAGGACCAATAAAACAAAGTACCGGTCGAATGAAAGGACCGATAAAACAAAGTACCGGTCAAAGGACAAGTATCGGTCAAGGACAAATATCGGTCAAACCAAAGGACCGGAAGTGACAATGTATCGGTCAAAGGACAAAGACCGGTAAGCAGGGTATCGGTCGAAGATAATGAGTCGGTCGAACAAAGAACCGATAATGTCAAAATACCGGTCGAATAAACGACCGATAATTACAATGCACCGGTCGAACCAAAGGACCGGTAGAGACTATGTCCCGGTCAAACAAACTATCGGTCGAACCTGATTAATAACAAATTAAGATATAGACCGATAAACAAATAAGCCCGATAAAATCGAAGAACACGGGTGTTAGCCTAGTGGTAAGGCATGTGGACTAGCTAGTAGCGGTCTCATGTTCGAACCCTGGTGGACGCATCCTGGAGGTACGGGGGCTTCGACCCCGGGCTGCATGCTTTAGCAGTCGGGCTTCGGCCCATATTGCCAGGGATTAGTCTGGGCCCAATGTGGTCTGGGATACCCTCTCCAAAAAAAAATCGAAGAACACCGAAGAACACGATGAATCTGGAATTCGATCGAAATCAAACCCAGAAAACAACTTCGACGAGCGACTAAGCAGATTCAATCAATTTTGCATATAAACCATACAGATCGATATACCACAAGATCGATTTTCAAAGGACCGATACATAACCCAGATATGAAAAGTTCAATAGACCGATAAGAATATCAAACACAAACACAGATCGATACTCACTTTTTCCAGAAAAAAATAATAGACCGAATCTGATTTTTTTCAAATAAAAAATTCGATCGATAAACCACATAAACAAATATCAACTGATAAAACTATTAATCGACACAGATCAACCAAGAACTTAACAAATTAAGTAGATAATCGAATAGGGTTTTTAGACAAACCTTTTTCTGGATCAAACCTTTAGTCTCTTTGCTCTGATACCAATTGTAGATCCCAGTATAGTGCAGTCAGCAACAAATATTATCAAAGATGAACAATTATATGGCCACAACTACTAGTCATATGATTAATATGAAATCAAAGGGTTACAGGTTTACAGAAAGAATATCTGATCTGAGAGAGTAAACCTATAGACTAGTGTTATGAAAATAATGAGACTTACTTGTACAAGAAAACAAATCAGCCTTTATATATCCAGGCTTTACACGAAAATGGGCTTATGGGCTTTTAGGCCCAACAAGCTAATACTACTATTAAGTAATTACAGAATGAACCCTTATAAATACTTTATTCCACTTTCAACACATAGGACTTTCAGTCCTAACAGAGGTAATGATTTTGAACTTAGTTTCTTAAATAGGATTATGTCCGAAGTTGATTCCATTTTAATACAATTTTTTATTTTAAGACTAAATTACCTCATAATTTTTTTTAAAAAATAGTAGATAATTCGATTCTAATTTGTTTAGTTACCCATGGGCGGAATCACCTTGGAGCCAGAAGTGGCATTGGCTCCCCCTCAAACTTCAAAAATAAAAATTAATATAGTTCCAAACCTTAATTATCCACTTGAAACTTTATTTAGAGTAAACTATGATTTTAATCCTTGTGGTTTGATGCTTATAACGGTTTTCATCCCTAGTCTTTCAAAACTGATTTTTTAGTCCTTGTGGTTTTTATTTGTTTCTATTTTTATCCCTCCCTCCAAATTTATTAATATTAAATTATAATTCATTTAAAAATTAAATAAACAAATTACATATTTAGTCCTTGTGGTATATAAACTTTTACATTTTTATCCTAATTTTTATTTTTTTTTACTTTTTATTTATTTATTGTATATCATCAAGACATTTATTTTTCTATTAATTATATTGTATATTTTTATAATTATTATAACTTTAATTATAAAAAATAATCAAATAATTTTATTAAAAATATTGATAAATACATGATATTTTTTTCAAAGTTTTAGGTTTAAATCTCCTAAAATTAATATTTTTTTAACTATTGATTTAAACTATTTCTTATTTTAAATTATCACTGAAAAAAGTTTAATAAATTTCGAGAAAAATAGTATTATTTTATAACATCCTATTGTTTTTTGTTAAATGCAATTTACTCCACTATTCTAAATTCTCATTTAATCTTTATTTTTTATTAATTAATCAAATTTGTTTAATATTTAAATAAGACATACACACATAAACGCACACACACACACCATTTTAAATTAGGTTATATATTAAAAACAAAAAATAAGAAAATAAAAGGATAAGAATATTTCAATATGTTGTTATAAAAATCATACAATGGGTCATGACGTGCCTCAAAATTAACGTGACGTCAAACACAAACATTATTAAAATAAAATATAAAATTAACGTGACATCATGCAATGGGTCATTTGTGTTAAACGTGCTAACCAATCTCAACCGTAGATTGATGAGATCAATGGTCCACAATTAATTGATTTTTTATTAAAATAAAATATAAAAAACGGTTTATAAAAATAAAATGCACGTATGCACAGGGGTATTTCGGTCAAAATACATTTCCTTTTATATTTTAATTGAAATTTATTTTAATTAATTTTGAAGATAATCATGGCATGAAATCAAAGATAATCTTAAATTTAAATTATCCAATTAGTTATTTATGGGAGTTATCTTTTTAATTTGAAATTATCCTTTTTAATTTTAATTTCAATTTCATCATCATCATCTCCATATAACTCTTCGTCTCTCATATTGCCGTTGTCTACCACCTTCGTCTCTGTCCTACAGTCACCTTACATATCTCCGGAGAGCCACCGGAGATGACACGAATCCGCCCTCGACCACCACCACCAGCGCCACCACCACACCGACTTCATTTACTCACCATCGACTCCGGTATCCTACTGTGGGTCCCCCAACGACGATATCCCGAGCACTTCCTACAGTCCCACATCGGAAAGATGCGATTTTTCTGACGATACGAAGCTGAAAATTATCAACTGTGTTTCTTTACCGTCTTCCGATAACAATCCGATAGCACAGCGTATCTCGTTTTCGTTTCCGGTACCTCGGATTTCTTTCGCGAAAGGGTCGGTATCGCCTGCGAATGTGAAACTTAGGAGTTGCTATGTTTACGTAGGATATCACGGTCAAAACCCGAACTTCCCCGCTAATGTAAAATCACTTATGATTTTGTATGTGATTTGTCGTTCTCGTGTTCTTTTAAATAGATATCGTTCTCGTTTGAACTCGATTCTCTCTCTCTCTCTCTCTATATATATATATATATATGTGTGTGTGTGTGTGTGTGTGTGTGTATGTGTTTATTTTAAATATTAAAAAATTTAATTAATTAATAAAAATAAATTTTAAATGAAAATATGAAATAATGGGAGTAAAGTGAATTTACCAATAAACAACCGGTTGTTATAAAGTAAGATTTTTTTCTCGAAATTTATTAAACTTTTTTCAATGGTAATTTAAAATAAATAAAAAACTTTAATAAATCAACAGAAAAAAAATATTAATTTTAAGAGATCTAAACTTAAAGCTTTGAAAAAAAAATTCATGTATTTATTAGTATTTTTTAATGAAATTATTTGATTATTTTTATAATTAAAGTAATAATAATTATGAAAATATATAATATAATTAATAAAAAATAAATGTCTTGATGAAATACAATAAATAAAGAAAAAGTAAAAAAAAATATAAATTAAGATAAAAATATAAAATTTTATATACCACAAGGACCAAATATGTAATTTGTTTATTTAATTTTTAAATGAATTAACATTTAATATTAATAAAATTGAAGGGAGGGATGAAAATAGAAACAAATAGAAACCACAAGAACTAAAAAAGTAGTTTTGAAAGACCAGGGACGAAAATCGTTATAAACATCAAACCATAGGGACTAAAATCGTAGTTTACTCCTTTATTTATTAATATCAAATTCTTCTTTTTCTTCAATCATAAATGTGAAGTTTTCTAGAGGTTATAAAATAAGCACGTTACCTTATCGAATGAACACATTTTCTTTAACGATAAATTACATGTATTTTCAAAGGGTTCTCTTATTTATACGTTATCTACGCACATCTTTTATTTGTTTGAATAAATATAAACATGGTTATCTTGTTTAGTTCACTCATACTTTCCAACTATTTTTAGGACAAATACTTAATTAAAAAAATAAATATACTTGAAAAGGTTTTCTCTAACATTGAAATCATGAATTTTATTTAAAAAAATTATTTTAAAAAGTAATCAAATTAAACATAATAAAAATATTTTATTGTTTATTGAGTTCAACAATCAAATCCCATAGAATCCCAATGAAATAATAGTCATTCATTTTAAAAATTATAACACATATCCATCCAAGAAGATTGGCCAATTATTTATTTTTTTATTAATTTGAAAATTTGTTGTATTATTGTGATCTTTATTTATTTAATTTCTTATTAAATTTATTCTCAACTGTTTTTCAACGGCTCGTAGTAGTAGACTTTAATTTTAGAGTAAATTACAAAAAACATCCCTATGATTTACTAAAATTTTGTTTTCGTCACCCGACTTCAATAATTGCATAGGTAACCTTCTAGTTTGCATTTTATTATGGTTTTTATTCATGGATCTAACATCTATCAGAAGTTTATGTTAAGTAGGGTCGTGTGTCCCTCATGTGAGGGGTATTTTAGTCTTTTTACCTTTTTTTCAAAAAAAACATTTATGTACAAGTGTGTAAAACAGAAGTACAAATCATTAGATCATTTAAAAATAGAAAAAAAATCTAAAATAATCCCCTATCCCCTGACGTGGTATCCCTTCCATCTTCTTCTCACATCTCTACCCTCTTAAACCCCCTGCTTTCTGTGTTTCTTTTTCTAAAACCAATACTGGTGAACTCATATGCTCGACGAGAGCTCCTTGGTCAAATCATTCCATTTAACAACTTACTACTAGTTCTTGATTTGTTTTTTCCTGCAAGACTTCCTCCTAGTCCAATTTGTAATCAACATATATGGTCAAGAGTATTAAAAGTTAGTTTAGATCGAAAGGAGAACTACAAACTACAAGTCAAAAAAAATGTAAAGTTGGTCTTTTTGTTTTTAGAGTTACAAGGTTCTTCTCTTCATCCTTCTCGTCCAAAGTCCTCAGGTAATTAAAAGAGTGAGTAAATTATGTTTTTCGTTCCTGTGGTTTTTAGAAAATTTCTATTTTCATCCATGTGATTTGGAAAGTACGATTTTCATCCCTATGGTTTATAATTCATTATTATTTTTCGTTCTTATGGTTTAAACTTTATTACTTTCTTCGTCCTTGTGGTTTATAATTCATTTCTATTTTAGTCCTTTATACTTTAAAGTAGTAATTAGCCTCAGGGATGAAAATAGAAATGAATTGCAAACCATAGGGACCAAAATAGAAATTTTGAAACAATTGTGACAAAATCTGCAATTTTTAACAAATCACAGGGATGAAAAACGTAATTTACTCTAATTAAAATAATAAGGCAAGCGCACGTTTGGTTTGCGGAATGAAAGCGATGGAATCCTTCCAATTCCATTGAATTCCACACCTTAAAGAATTCATCATTCCTTGGTTTTAGTGAAGGAATTGAATTCCTACCAACCAAACGCGTGGTCAAATTTCATTCCAATTCCTTCAAAGTCAAATTTCTTCGATGGATTCCAATTCCATTAAATTCCATTATGTGAACCAAACGCCCCCTAAGATGAAATCCAGGTTTCATCTCTAACATCCAACTTTAATTTATTGTTTTAATTGTTCATAAATTTTAATCAACCTGCTTGTTTTGAGGTTGGCCCAATCCAGTTAGTGTTGCCGCACTCCGTCTTGAAGTAAACCCCGGTTGTGGTTGTGGTTGTTGTTGTTGTTGTTGTTGTTGTTGTTGAAGTGATGGTGTTGAGTACAAACCATATAATTGGTGAAATTATTGTAGTCAAGGGACAAACACTGAAGTTTTGATAAATCACAGGGACAATATTTGTAATTTGATGTAAATTGTTTTTCTTTTATCACTAACTTTTGTTGAAAATAATAATTTCGTCTCCCATGTTGAGACTTGCTGCCTGTAAATATAAAATTGGCACCCATTTCCCACTCCCTCTTGGAAAAAAAAATTTAATGATTTTAAAATAAATAAAATCATTATTGTTGTCAACTATTTGAATGATGAGCTAAAAAGCCCCCTAACCAGTTATTTTTAGAGATAATGGCACAAATGTCCGTGATTTGGCCTCTTAGCCATCCCTCTCCCTGACTTGCAAAAATGTCCAAAGGGACGCAAATGGAGTCTCAAGGGCGCAAATGGAGCCCTAAGGGCGCAAATGGAGTCCAGGACGCAATTGGAGTCTTGGACGCAATTTGCGCCCTTGGGCTCCATTTGCGACCTTGGGACTCCATTTGCGTCCCTTTGGACATTTTTGCAAGTCAGGGAGAGAGATGGCTAAGAGGCCAATCCCTCTCCTAGATTTGGCCATTTGAGCTAATTTTTATTGTTTTTATATTTTTATTATATATAGTCATTATTATAAAATTATAGTTTGACCAACCTTTTACACAGCCATTTCGGCCGGTCTTTTTTGGGATTTACTTGGAAATTTGAGCGGGCTTTATTCAATCCAAATGAAAATCAGGGTTTTGTTTTCGTCCAATATACTTCATTCATCTCTAGAATGTTAAAGCAATAATAATTCTTGTGGATCATAGGTAATCAGTTAGGGGTTGTTTGTTTTTTAAAAAAAAAATCTCTTAATGTCTCTTAAGTCTGAATCATTCAGACATTTTTATAAACCACCTCTTATTAATCATAACTAAATTAAGACTTCAGACTTTAGATATATTAAAAAACAAACGACACCTTAGTCAAGAACATTAGCTCAAAATAAGCAATAAACAACTGGAATCAAGGCCCATATCCATGAAAACAACCCCTTGATCTAATTCTCTTTTGAACCAATCAACAAAAGTATATCTATTCAAATTTCTTGTTTCGAGACCGTTTCAATGGTACCAACTTTTCACTAAGACGACAGTGACACGTCTCGAGAGCAGGAGAGGAAATTAACTTAAAATATGCTAATCCGAATCAATTTATACCATTAACTAGAATCTGACTTTGGTATCGATAAACTCCTATGGTCGAGATTTTTCCAATAATATCCTTATAAATAACGTTTCACTATCTAGCTTATATATTCTAATACATCTTATATGGATTAACCTTATACTGAATCATCAAAAGAATCTCTTTAAATTAAAATTGGACTCAATAACTAGGCCCGAACCCAATAAACAAATTATACATGATTTAAACGGCCGAATACCTCCACAATTATTTTTATTATTCTTAGAAAATTTTAAGATGTTTATGAATATGTATTTATATATACTAGTAATGTGTTTCCGCAATACAGTGTGATACATCTCAATTTCAATATTTTCTTTTATTCTATGTTTTTGTCAATTTAATAATACTGTTTTGGCGTTTTTGTGTGGATTTGAGAAATCGGTAATGTTTTTATGTTTCAATAAAATATAAGCTTGAAGACCCCATAAAAGTTATAAAAAGTATATCGATATTATTATTAAATTAACAATTTAAAAGTTTTCTTTATTTTTTTCTATAATTTGTTTAATTCAAAATTTTTTATTATAATTTAGTTTAGATTTAAAACGATGTAATTTATTTTAGGTTTGATAATGTAATATTTTTCATAAAGATAATAACTAAGTATTCTGTTAGGACTTAATGATTATCCC
Organism: Arctium minus; assembly: GCA_954870635.1. NCBI lineage: Eukaryota > Viridiplantae > Streptophyta > Magnoliopsida > Asterales > Asteraceae > Arctium > Arctium minus. Next base: position 33,714,465 of record OX941097.1, on the reverse strand, counting down.
AATTATATTTTAGATTTTTTATATTTAAAATGAGTTTTTTATTCCGCTTTTTTATTATATTTATCAGTTAGTGTTTTGAATTAAAACATGCATCTTTAAAAAGTTGTACTCATTCACCATTACTTGTAATCTTGAATTTTAATCAATATGCATTAATAAACGGTACTTGATGCATAAAAAATGGTTTTTAAGGTTGTCTCAAATGCTTTATAATATAGTATAAAATAATATAGGGGCAGTTTCAAACAAGAAGACGATCAATTTGCAAGAAGACTGAGAAGTTATCTAAACAACATATTGGGGTGTTTGGGATTACTTATTTAAAACATATTATGGTTTTTTTTAAAGTGCTTATCAACTTATGTGGTGACAAAAATAAGTTTTACAAAAAATGTTTGGATTAGCTTATTGTGGTACCAAAACCTAAGAAGCAAATAAGTTGTTATTTAGGGATGTTTGGGATTGCTTATATATGTAAAATAACCAAAAATGTCATAAGTTCTTTCAAATATGTTGATAAGTCATGATGGTTTAACTTATCAAAATTTCCTTATTAGCTGTGTGGAAAAGTTATAAGCACTTTTTTTCCTAACCCAAACACTAAAAATAGCATATTAGCGATGATAAAAAGCTATAAATCAATAAAAAGTTTAAATAAGCAATCCCAAACACCCTAATAATCCATTTGAAAAATACAATAACAAATGGAAAATAATTCTAGAATTTAGATGAAATGAGTCAAAGATTCTCTTAAGTGTATAATTGTAACAAAACACTATTTAAATCCCTAAAAAATCACATTATACTTTTTAGATTTATTTGTTTTTTTAATTCTAAATAATTCATAATTTTTTATATGATTTTTTTTCATTATCTTTTTCACCATTTTCACTATTTTTTGGATAAATATTTTAAATCACATGTGATTAGTTTACGTTTAACATATGATCTTTTACATATCACATATGATACTCTATGTGAATTTTTTTTACATATCACATGTGATAATATCCATCTGAGTATAGATGACGTAATATTACATGTGACAATAATTGTATCACTATAAGATCAATAAATGGGTAAATATACATAACCACATATGATTAACAAAAAAATATATTTACATTTAGCATATGTGATCGAACACATTATGATATGTGATAAAAACCTATAATCAAACTGTTACAAATTTATCTTTATGATGAAATTGGTTTATTATGGATTATTACAAATTGGCTTGGAAAACACATTTGTGAGTCCCTGTTCTAGTTTCTAATCACAATCAATTCAACAAACAAGATATGATTAAACTACCTGTTTGATTCAATTCACAATCTCAAACGATTAAAACTCTGTTCTTGACTTTCTCTCTCTAGACAACACTTTCTCTCTCTACAAATCTCTCTCTGGATGCGATCTCAAATTCTCAATTAGTCATCTATCTATTAACAAGAAAAACAAAGTATTTATACCTACAACTAAAATACAAGGAAACAAAATACAAAGGAATTTGACTTTGACATTTTATTACAAAGACTTTGACTTTCTCAGCTTTGACTTTCTTGAACTTTGACTTTAGTCTTCATGATCTTGTATCCAACATAATTCATGCTCTAACAATCTCCCCCTTTAGATTCAAGATCACTGTTGAAAGATCCTACAATTCAGTCTTCTCTTTTAAGCTCTGTCAGATGCAATCTCTCCCTTTAACATTGTAATCTTTTCAAGTCTGTCTTCGAAGAATATAACAATCTCACCAAATATGATAAACAAGGTCTTCAACAATCTCCTCAAACTTTCACAAAACTCTTTCAGACTTCGGAAAGAAATTATCATCAGATTCAGCTCGGATTGCTTTAACAAATAATCTTCAAAGAAAATTTCCTCAAAATCAACACATCTTCAAACAACTTTGATTTTGCTTGAACAATCTTTCAAACTCTCAAACTTTAAACTTTGTCTTTTTCAAATCTTTAACTCTGAAATTTCTGACTTTGACATTTCTTTAAATCATCTCCCCCTTTTTGATGAAACGAGCATCGGTATCATCAAAACTTTCACCAAGAAATGTATTTGACCATTCTGATCTGTCCAAGAGCCTCTGATTCTGTGATCCATAACCATGTATTCATCTAGATCTTTTCAAATCCAGACAAATTAAGAAATGTAATACCTGAATCAACAAATGAATCAGTTAAAATGCCTGTTAGTAACACAAAGTCACTGTGTGTAACAAATACACATTGGAAATGAGCTTTTGTTATGTTCACTCCCCCAGGGCTTCCATCCAATCATCGAAATACCACAAAGGCAATTTCTATGAATGTTATGACAAGAAAACAAATTTCTTGTGTGTTCGTGCAAGTGTAGAAAGAATTAAGCACGAATGATAGCTTTAAGGCTCAAAAAATTGTGTAAACCACTGAGACAACAGTAGATAAACACAGACTCAATGTGCATGATTGAAGTGCGAAGGTGGGGCAGACTTCCTTCTTTTTCAATATCTAGATTTTCTAAATGAAAACCAGATAGATTATATGTTGCGTCCCCTTGAAATATGAAACATTTTCTTTTTAAGAAGAAGATGAGTGGCTGGTGGGGTAGTATCAAGAGTTGGCATGGGCTAGTTGCCTGTTTCAATAATGTTCACCAAGAATTGTGAAACATTAGTAATGTGGTTGCCCGACTCAGAAAGTAGTTGGTGCAGAGCTTTAATATTCTTTTAACACTGTTCGCACACCCTCTTTCTTTTTATCATTAAGCTCACATCTAACCAAACTCTCATTTCCATTTTACCTCAACTCACAACCCACACTCATTTCTTTTAGACTCCTCACACTCAATCACTATGGAATAACTTCTTGGGTAGAAATCACTTGTTAACGTGATTCCATAGAAGTTCAATTAAATCCTAGCACAAAGAACCCATATTGTCCTATAAAGCATATGTTGCTCATAATGGTTTAACTTTATCAGTTAAAGCTCAAATATACAAATGTCAGATGTATATATGCTCAGAATATAATCATGAAGATATGAGCATTTTTAAACATTGAATTATTTTCAAACAAGTAAATTGAATGGATGAATATGAATGCAAGAAACTTGTTTGAAAATCTAACATTGTATGAAAAATGATCAGAAATGATATGATATATCAATTAAAGCTTATGGTCAAGAATAATGGATATTGTCTATATGAAACAAAATACATACATTCTTGAAATGAACGCTTCGAAAAGAAATGACGCTCAAATTTCTTTGAATACAAGCGGGGTGTCTTACCATCGAAAAATATGTTTCAATATAAGACATGGTAAGAACAATTTGAACAAAATGTCAAACCGGTGTGTGTGAATACTTGAAAAGTATATAGAAAAGACAATACACAAGTAATTATATTTGGAAACACACGGTTTATAATCATGTAAGCACAAGTAATTCTTGAAAACATTTAAAATCACACCTCCAATTCATGAAATCTGTTTAACAATCGGGAAGTGGTTTGAACATTTACGAACATGTTTTATATGATTGAAAGTTGTCCTTCTTTCAACCATATCTGAGATTAAGATAAGAAATTAAACTTTCTATGCAGTCTTAAATCTCATGAAGTCAACTGAAGTCATAAAGATATGATCTTGATAGCTTCTCTCATTCTGCACAAGTCTCAAAGTCTAGTCAAAGCAAATTTTATTTACAAAAGTTTATTGAAAAATAAATAACATAAAGTAGTAAAACGATTAAAGTACGAGTTCTGATCTGAAATAATCAGAAATCATAGTCTTACTCCTTTGACTTGTACACTCCCCCTAAATTCATGCATCACAAAAATTTGTCAGTTAAGTAAAATGCAGAAATTAGATAAACTCCCCCTCAAAAGAATGTAGATCATCTTAAAGTTCTTCTCACTCTCCCCCTGAGATCATGAACAAACTATTAAAGTGCAGATATCCTTTCAGAAATATTGATAAAGAAATGATGAAAAATTACAATAAAAGAAACTTTAATAGGTAATTACTGATTAGACTTTGAGATTTAGCATACCAAGCTTAGATACAAGAAAATTAAATCTCTTTTCATCTAAAGCTTTGGTAAACAAATCCGCTAGTTGATAATCAGTCTTTACAAAGTAAAGTTCTATTGTACCTTTTTCTACATTATCTTTGATAAAATGATACCTGACATCAATGTGCTTTGTCTTAGTGTGCTGCACAGGATTAGATGATATGGCGATAACACTCTTCGAGTCACAATAGATAGGTATTTTGTCAAACTTGAATCCATAGTCTCGCAGTTGTGTCCTCATCCACAAGACCTGAGAGCAGCAACTGGCAGCAGCTACATACTCTGCTTCTGCAGTCGATGTGGATACGCATAATTGCTTCTTTGATGCCCATCTAACGAGCTTGTCTCCAAGGAATTGAATGTGACCTGAAGTACTCTTCCTGTCCAGCATGCACCCAACATGATCTGCGTCTGAATAAGCAGTCAGTTGAAACCCAGTATTCGTAGGATACCACAGACCAAGATCTGCAGTCCCCTTCAGATACCTAAAAATCCGTTTGACAGCAGCCAAATGGGATTCTTTAGGAGAAGCCTGATATCTAGAACATAAGCATGTTGAAAACATAATATCTGGCCTACTTGAAGTAAGATACATTAAAGAACCTATCATACCTCTATAAGTCCTAACATCAACACTTTTACCCAAAGGATCAGTGCTAATCTTAGTACCTGGTACCATTGGGGTTCCAATTGGTTTACAATTTTCCATTTTGAATTTCCAAAGAATATCAAAAATGTACTTAGATTGGTTAATGAAAATCCCCGTTGAAAACTGTTTTACTTGTAATCCGAGAAAAAAGTTCATCTCTCCCATCATACTCATTTGAAAACGTGACACCATGAGGTTAGAAAAGTTTTTGTAGTATTTAGGATTTGTAGATCCAAATATTATATCATCAACATATATCTGAATAAGGATGATATCGGCTTTTTCCTTTTTGATGAACAAAGTGGTATCGACTTTACCTTTGGAAAAACCTGACTTGACCAAGAATTTAGATAGAACATCATACCATGCGCGAGGGGCTTGTTTCAAACCATACAGGGCTTTATCCAAGATGTAGACGTGATCTGGCTTATCTAGATTTACAAACCCTTCTGGTTGAGACACGTATACTTCCTGCTTAATAATGCCATTCAGAAAGGCCGTTTTCACGTCCATATGATAGACTGTGAAATTCTTGTGAGCTGCGTAGGCTAGAAACATACGGATTGCTTCTATACGTGCTACTGGAGCATACGTATCGTCGTAGTCTATGCCTTCCTCTTGCCGGTAACCTTTGGCAACAAGTCTTGCTTTATTCCTTATGACAATACCATCTTCGTCCTTCTGTTTTTCGAATACCCATTTACTTCCTATGACGGTCTTTCCTTCTGGTTTTGGAACTAATCTCCAGACCTTCAGGGCTTCAAACTGGTTTAACTCTTCTTGCATAGCAGACACCCAATCCGAATCAGCAAGAGCTTCTAATACTCGGTTAGGCTCTATTTTGCTTAGGAATGAGTCATGCAGACACTGGTTTAAAGTTGTTGACCTAGTTTGCACAGGCTTGTTAAGATCTCCAATTACTTGGTGTAAAGGGTGCTCTTTGGTCCAGCGATGCTCATGAGGGAGTGGAATAGATGTAGATTGATCATAGTTGACATCTTAAATATCCACTGTTAGTCTCTTCTTGTACAATACTTGTTGGGAGTACTGCTGAAATAGGTGGTGCAGAAGTTACAGTTGGAACAACAGATTATGGTTGTTGAGTAGACAATGTAGCACAACCAACTGATACAGATACTTCTGGTTCAGCAATATCTTGCACCTCTTCAACCGTAGGAGTATTTATTTGAATTTGAGTTTCTGACTGAACTGGGGGATCACTTTCAGTTATGACTTTTGAAGTGACTGGATGATTGCAACTTGTGTCTTCAGACCTGTCAGTCACAGCAGATTTAGGCAAATTAGATCCTAGAAACTCATCATAAAAGAATTCAAATAACAAATCTAAATTAGATAAATGACTAGTAGACGTAGAAGCGCCATCTGATTTGTTCTGTTCAGGTACAGGTTCTGGACTGATTAATCCAGAAGCTAACACTCCGGTTATCACGGGTTCTGAACTGAGTTGTTCAGAAGCCATTTCTTCATCGAATGTAACGTTGACGCTCTCGACTACTGTCTTTGACTTCTTCAGATAGACACGATATGCAGCAGATGTAGAAGAATAACCAATGAAGATTCCCTCATCCGCCTTAGCACTGAACTTGTTCAGACTCTCTCTGTCGTTAAGCACAAAACACTTACAACCAAATACATGAAAATATTTGATGGTTGGTGTTCGGTTGTTGATCAAAGCATACGGAGTCTTCTGAAATCTGCGGTGTATCATGGAACGGTTCTGAGTGTAGCACGCAGTCGAAATAGCTTCTGCCCACAGAAATAGAGGTAAGTCAGATTGGCTGAGCATAGTACGAGCAGCCTCGACTAGCATTCGATTTCGCCTTTCAACTACTCCATTCTGTTCGGGCGTACGAGCAGCAGAGTATTGATGTGATATCCTGACTGATTCGAGATATTCTTCAACAGTTTTGTTCTTGAACTATGTGTCGTTATCAGTTCTGAGAAGCTTGACTGTTTTCTACAAATTCACCTGGGTCGTCTTCAGAAATGTAATGAGTACTTCCGGTGTCTCATCTTTTGATCGGAGAAATTTGACCCACGTGTATCGCGAATAGTCGTCCACGATAACCAACACATATTTCTTTCCGCCTATGCTTTGTGTTCGCATCGGACCACAGAGATCCATATGCACCAACTCTAGTACAGAACTAGTACTAGGTTCAGGCTTCGGTTTATGTGGATCTCTCTTCATCTTCCCTTTTTCACATGCTGCACACAAGTGTTCTTTTTCATATCTCAGTTCCGGAAGTCCATTCACCAACTTTCCACTGACCAGCTTGTTAATATAACGAAAATTCAGGTGTGACAGTCTTCGGTGCCAAAGCCAACTTTGTTGCATCGAGGCTTTTGTCAGAAAGCAAACTTGATTGTCATTCTGGACTTGTGAAATATTGATGGTATAGAGATTTGTCTTTCGATTCCCGACTAAAAGTTCTTTGCCGTCTTCAGTACGAACCGAACATCTCTTAGCTTTGAAGTTGACCTCTAACCCTTTGTCGCATAATTGACCGATGCTAAACAAGTTGTGCCCTCTAAGCCTTCGACATAGCTCACCTTCCTAATCGTTATGTTGTCTTGAATGATGTCACTATCCTAAGATCGGTGAAAACTGGTCGTTGCCAAAACGAACATTGCCGCTGAATTTCTCTGTATAATTAGACAATAAAGCTTTTTGCCCGGTCATATGCTTGGAACAGCCGCTATCCAAGTACCACATATGTCGGGTCTGCAAGAGAAATCAGGAAATAACAATTTTAGGTACCCATTTAAAAACGGGTCCTAACAGATTAGCATATGATTTTGGCATCCATTTGAATATGGATCCTCTTTTCTTTTGAAAACTTTTAAAAACTTTTGATTTAGAAGAATAAACATGATATGATCCAAACCAATCATTAGAATTATGATGATAAGCAAAATCATTCCACTGATAAGTATAAGAATTAGTAGTAGTAGGAGATAATTGGAACAATTGATTATTAGAATATCGCTTGTAAGAAGTTACAAGGTTTTTATTTATAGAAGCAACAGAACCAACTATATCAGACACACTACTAACATATGTATCAATAACTACATCAGGGACTGATTCCGCCTTCTCATCACTCTTCCTCTTAGGTCGCCATTCAGATCTTGCTTCTGACCTTTTCTTTCTTATATCTGAAACAGAAGATTTAAATTAATTAGGAAAGTCAGATTTCTGAGATTGATTTTTCTTGCGTTTACCAGTGTTGTTCTTTTTCTGTGAACGCTGTTTCTTACCATTAGCATAGTAATCAGCATTCCCAGAAACTGATTCACCAACCTTTGTTGATGATTCACCCTTTTCATGTACACTTGGTAAAGCTTCTCCATTTATGATGAAAGTAGAATGATTTGGATGTTGAGCAGTAAAGTCAAACATATCAATTTCCTCGATACACCCTTCATCAGAATTTAGAAAATCATTTGCAGACTCAAATAGATCATCAAAATCAGTCTTAGAAGTTTGAGGTACTTTTGAAGATGTAGAACACATTGTAGAAAATACAATTTGTGTTATATCACTCAAAATTCTTTCATCAGATAAAATATTTTCTAACTCAATTATTTTGCTCTCTAAGACAAGTGGAGGTACATAAATTTTGGCTTGAACAGGTTTTGCCTCCATCTCAGTAGAAGAATAACTAGCAAAATAATCAGTTGAAAGAAATTTTGGTGTTTTAGAAAGATAACTATCATTCAATCTTTCATAACAGAATGGTAGTTGCATTTTCTTCAAATTCATTCTTTTCTCATCTTCTTTTTCCTCAACTTCTTTTGATGCTTTGGTGATAAATTTGGGTTTCAAATGAGGATGTTTATCAGCAGCATACATATAATTTGCATTATATAGACCTGGTTGTTTTCTGATAGCTTTTTCTACGTAATGAGGATTATCATAAACTAGTCCCCATTTTTCTTTAAAATCAGTTTCTTCATTAGGTGTATTCAAGAAAATCGTTTGATCTGTTTGGCCTCTAATATACAGCTTTGCTTCTAGACCATTTACCTTTTTCTCTAAAGTCTTATTCTCAACCTGCAGTTTAAACGATTTTAGAACACATTCTTGTTTTTCAGAATTTGACTTAGACAATTGTTTTTCAATATCAGAAATCTTTCTTTCAAAACAATCTTTTTCATGTTTAAAAACAGAAGTAGATTTGCGTAGAGAATCAATTAAATCTTTATTCCCAATAACTGATTTATTGAGTTCAAAGATCTGTTGATTTCTCCTAGCAACTCTGTCTTTTTCCTTTTTCAGTTTGGTTTGAAGGTCTTGAAGTTCGACCATCATGGCTTCCATTTTGGTCATGAAATCTTTTTCAGTTAAATTCATTACCTTTTCAGAATCAGCATTCTCATCATCAGAATCATCTTCTTTCACCTGTTTTCCCATCAAGCACAGGTTAGCAGATTCTTTCTTTTCTTCCACTTCAACATCTGAATGATCCAGCCAAAATTCGTCTTCAGCCATTAGTGCTATGCCAGCTTCTTGTTGTTTAGCCAATAGCAATTTGTTCTGATAATACTGTGAGTTGCGAACCTTTGGCTTTCGACATTCTTTAGCAAAATGTCCAATCTTGCCACAGTTGTAGCATTTGATTAGATCATTTGCTGGCTTTTCAGCACCAGTATAATCATTCACATATTTCTTTCTTTCTTCTGGTTTCTTCTCAATAAATATGTTCCCTTCTACCCTTTCTCTGTGCTCGTGGTTCTTGGAGCTGGACGAAGAGTATATCTGAGAATTGGATCCCGGCTTCTTGTAAAACTTCTTTTGGAAAGCACGGGTCAGTAATAGCATAGCCTGCTTAAGACTTTCTCCATAATCTCCATCAGACTCTGATTCGGATTCTGAACTGATAATTACTTTCTTCTTCTCCTTCTTCTCTTTCTTTCCTTTCTGTTCTTTCTCTTTTTCTCCAGCCACAAGTGCAATGGGATCAGTAACCTTTTCAACTTTCTTCTTCTCACTTCTTTTCTCTTCTACCTCTTCTTCATTCTATCTCAACGTCTCATAAACCTCATGTAACGGAATGTCACTCAGATCCTTCATTTGTTTCATTCGGCGAGTGTGCTTTCTTCATTCTGGTTGCAAGATGCTAAGAAACTTGACGTTGTTCTCTATTTGATCCTTCTTAACCTTGTTCTTTGAGAGTTCATTCAAGAGTAGAACAAATCTTTCATAAGTCTCTTCCAAGCTTTCATTGTCTTTTGCTTTGAACTCTTCATATCTGTTGATACAGTTAGCTACTTTCATTTGGTTCCCAACCTTTGAACCCATCATCATCTTTTGAAGTTGATCCCACATAGATTTGGCACTTTCCTTGTAGCTGTCTATTTTCACATATATCTCATTGGTCATGCTTTGTAAAAGCAAAGATCTGGCTTGTTTATCAGCATCAAACCGTTTCTTCTGATCTTCAGTAAATTGAGCATACTCTTTATTTTTTCTCTGTGTGTTCTGAACTCCATCTGAGTCATAACCTTCACCAGGAATCTCCTCACTCGGAACTTTCATTGGTACTTTTGTAATATACAAAAGAATGTTTTCTCCGTTGACATGCCGATCCACAAAGTCAAGAAAACGGTCTTTCCACTGTTCGTATTCCCCTTTGAACAAAACGGGAGGCTTAGAATCAGTTCCAATTGAGAGAGCGTCTCTGGAAATCATCCTGTTTGTACCTGTTTGAAACAGATATGCAATAAGAAACTAGAAACTGATCGTTAGTCCAATTATGAAATCACAAGAAAAATACAAGAAATATTGAAATATAGAAAAATTTAGAAACTCAAAAATTTTGACTAAGTGTTAAAACTCGCAAAGCACTATAGAAGCTTAAAACTCGCAGAAGCTTGAAACTCGCAAGTCACTATTCACTGAAAAACTCGCAGGCTTTAGCTTGCGTGTTTGTGAAACTCGCATGCAAAGGTTTGCGTGTTTTGGAAAACTCGCAGATCGCTGAAACTTGCAGAAGCTTAAACTCGCAAGTGACTGTTCCTCAGAAACTCGCAGATAGAAGTGTGTGTGTTCCCTGAACTCGCAAAGCACTACTTGCGCGTTTGAACAAACTCGCAGATTGATCTAACTCTTAAACTCGCTAATGGTAGCGTGCGCGTTTTCTGAAACTCGCAGATTGAACAAACTCGCAGATCACTGTTTCCGAATAAACTCGCAAGCTTAGACTTGCGCATTTGTAGAACTCGCTAATGTCTACGTACGCGTTTCAATACTTAGAAAAAAATTTCTCCAATCTTCAAACTCGCAGACTTCGATCTGCGCGTTTCTTAGAACTCGCAGATAACGCCTTACGCGTTTGAGACCAAAATCTTCAACTTGCGCGTTCTTGCGAAGAACTTGCGCATTTCTCGAATCTTGGGTGTTTCACTTTCCTTGCGTGTTCTTGATCTGAACGATCAAAAACCAATATAAACTTGATTTCTGAATATAAAACTTGTACAATTTCTTCACGAAACCATACTAAACACAATTACAATACTTAATTTACAAAAACAATTGAAAAATACAGTGTTCAAGTGCAATTATAGTGTTCGACTTCGAAAAACTCAAAAACTCAACATAACTCAAAATTATCAAACAATTACAGTGCAATTATCGAATTAAACCATACAGACTCGATTATAAGCTAGTCGATTTCAACTCCTAATTCGCACTAAAACACAAAATTCGATCTGACTTCGAAGAACACAGAGTCGAACTATTTCTTGATCTGATTTCGATTGGATTAAGCTCTGATACCAATTATGAGTCCCTATTCTAGTTTCTAATCACAATCAATTCAACAAACAAGATATGATTAAACTACCTGTTTGATTCAATTCACAATCTCGAACGATTACAACTCTGTTCTTGACTTTCTCTCTCTAGACAACACTTTCTCTCTCTACAAATCTCTCTCTGGATGCGATCTCAAATTCTCAATTAGTCATCTATCTATTAACAAGAAAAACAAAGTATTTATACCTACAACTAAAATACAAGGAAACAAAATACAAAGGAATTTGACTTTGACATTTTATTACAAAGACTTTGACTTTCTCAGCTTTGACTTTCTTGAACTTTGACTTTAGTCTTCATGATCTTGTATCCAACATAATTCATGCTCTAACAACATTCAATCCCAATTTATTAGATATTATTCCCATATAGAATAGATTAAAATAAATTAGTATTTATCCACAATTTTCTGTTATCGTAGATTTGACATTATCCCTTAAATGTTGTTAGTATCATCGGAGACTTTTTATGTCGATGTCTCCCTTGATGATGATGATGTGATAATGATCTGATTTTGCCGTGATAATAATGTGATAATGCTTTGATAAATTGAAGACTTTGATAAATTGAAGACTTTTTATGATATGATTTTGTTGTGATAATCATCCGATAATTATGTGATTTTATTTGATAATGATGTGATAATCGAAAACCAATGATGATAACTTCTACAATCATCACTTTGTCTGTTCTTTATGTGATTTTGTTATGATAATAATGTGATAATGATTTGATATCGTTGAGTATGTTATTTGTACATGATTTTAGGGATAAATAAATCACCAAGATTACAGAGAAATACGAAATCACATACTTATCCTTAATTAACTATTTTACTTTTCTTATTCTTTTAATTATGTGTTAATTAATTTGGAGGGCCAGAAGTGTTTTCGCATTTTCGTAAAATAGGGGTGTTCTCGTTTGAATTTCCACCTACATATATATATATATATATATATATATATATGTGTGTGTGTGTGTGTGTGTGTGTGTATCTATATGTATATGCATATGAATGTACAAATATAATCATTAAAATTTGAAAAGTCGGATTTGGTCCATCACATTTGTCATTTCATAACAATTTTGGTCCCTCATAACGACCGTTAACTATTCCCATTTTGTTTAATTAAATCAGGGGTATCTTAGTCATTTTAAACATTTTTCTAATGACTAAAATACCCCACATTTAAACGAGTGATGATGGACTTAACCAAAAATATTTAAAATGACTAAACTACCCCCTAATTTAATTGAACTTAATGGAAAAAGTTAATGGCCGTTACGAGGAGGGACCAAAACCGTTATGAAATGATAAACATGATAGACCAAAACCATTTGGAAGTATCTGTCAGTAATTTTTTTTAATTAATTATTTTTTTTAAACCGTACAGTGATTCGTCGGTAATCTGTTGACATTATACGTCGATGACATGAACCTTCGGAGATGGCAAATTGTCGGTGATCTCTTGGCAAAGGTGTCCATAGGTAAAATCCGCCGGTGATGCTTTTTCCCACGACATTTCTTCCGAAAACTATCACCGACGGATCTGACTTTTAGCGATGGATTACCGATGATTTTTCCGTCACTGAAAGCCTTTTTTGTAGTGACATTTATCAAACAAATCGAGATAATATATATAGATATATATATATAGATATATATATATATATATATATATATATATATATATATATATATATATATACAGAGAGAGAGAGAGAGGGAAGTTCAAATGAAAACTCAATTTTCATTGTGCACGTGAGGACAAATCTCAGTCACTCCATTTCTATTAATTCAACAACGCATATTAAATAAAGTTTTTAATTTTAAGATACTTAGAGGTAAAAAAGGAAGATAATTTAAACTCACGTCTACCATATTTGACTTTTTATTTTCTTATTAAAAAACTTTTACCCAATTAAAGTTTAAAAAAGTTTAAAATAAATTATCTTAAAAATTACTAATATTTTAATCAAACAAATTACATAAAAAATGAGAATTTCGTGCTCTTCGATATGACATCCATCTCGATATAGTTTTTTTTTGTTGTTTTAACCGTTTTTTACGTGAAATGCTATATATGTGTTATATTCATTATGAATATTTATGTACATTCAAGTCTGTACAACACCTCGACACTGTAAGTATGTAACTCGACATCACCTTCTTCAACACTTTCTTCAACGTCGTAAGGCATTGCGTTTCTTCAGCACCGTAACCCAACACTCATCAAGACGAATCGAGAACCTATCGAGTAATTCTGTTGTGAACCGGGGAAAAAAAGAGAGCACATCACGTCTCCACATCTTCACAGGTCTTTCATGTATTATTCATCATGAATAATGTATCATTCAGGATGAAAAATACAAAATTCAGGGTGAATAATTCACGATTCATGAATTCGTGTATTATTCATCATGAATATTGTGTAATTAATCCTGAATACTATATTATTCATCATGAATAATAAATGAACGTTCACATTTGTTATTCATACTGAATGTGAGACATCCGAGGATGCGCATACATATTCATAATGAATTAAACCAAATTTCGGTTGTGAATTGGGAAGCAAAATAGAGTGCACCATGTGTCAACACCTTCACGGGGCATTCATATATTAATCATCATGAATAATGTATCATTCGGGATGAATAATACAACATTCAGGGTGAATAATACACAATTCATGATAAATAATACATGAATCATGAATTCGTGTATTATTCATCCTGAATACTGTATTATTTATCATGAATAGTGAATGAACGTTCCACTTTGTTATTCATACTGAATGTGGACACCCGAGGACGTGCATGCATATTCATAATGAATATAACACATATATAGAATTTCACGTAAAAACGGTTAAAACGAAAAAGAAAAAAAAACTATATCGAGATGGATGTCATATCGAAGAGCACGAAATTCTCGTTTTTTATGTAATTTGTTTGATTAAAATATTAGTAATTTTTAAGATAATTTATTTTAAAGTTTAAGGGGGTAAATTTTTTTTAATTAAATAAAAAGTCAAACAAGGTAGGCGTTGATTCAAATTTTCAATTTTGTCCTTAATCATTTCTCAATTAACCTTATTATGTATTAACCATTGATTAGTTTTCTAAATTTTGATCAATGGTTAAGATTTCTCCTCATGTGCACAATGAAAAATGAGTTTTAATTTGAATCACCCTGTAGATCCCAGAACAGTGCAATTTCAATAATAATCAACAACGTACCATGAATAAACCGCAACAGTTAGTCATATGATTAGATTCAACAATGAAGGTTTAGGTTTACAGAGAGAATTTCTGATCAGAGAAAGTAAACCTTACGACTAACTTCTAATAATGATTTCTTCTTTTTCTTCTAACCTAAACTAGGTTAAGAAACCATATAAATATGGAACGCATCAGGCTAATGGGCTTGAGGCCCATTTATAACAAAACTATTAAGGAATTACAATTCAAACCCTTATAAATGCGTTATACAAATTTCAACGCACTAGGACTTTCAGTCCTAACAATCTCTACCTAAAGTTGAATAAGGCATTTATCTTCTTGAAAACTTCAGGCATTGATTTTCTTTCCCTCTTGAATCTTTGAAGAACTTTGGTGTTGCATGCCTTCATGTCTTTCCCAGCCCCCCCTGAATAAATCTCTTGGTCTTCATAGTTTCAACTTTGTAACCAGATTCAATGTACAATAGCTTCGGCTGAACGCACTATTGAGCAGCTCTCAACTGTAGAAACTCAACAAATCGGATCAGCACACAAGAAAGATAATGTGCGAGTTACGTGACATTCCACGGTGCAACTTCAGTTTAAAACAAAGAATCTGTCTCTGAACCGCGAGTTGAATAAACTTTCAACTTAAGAACTTGTTTCAATCAGCTCGTAGGAGGAACAAACTTGTAGCAGACACCACATGATACGGGATAGAAGAACCAATAAAATCTTTTCTGCTAAGCTGCAATCTTTGAATCCAAAGGCTTTTCAACCTCATATTTATTAAATTTTGTTACTCCCCCTCAGATTTTGCTAACTCCCCCTCAACACGATGATCTGTGTCTTTGAATTGTGTGACATTCTCCTCCTCATGATGATTAGGAGAATCCTGAGCATCATGTATCTTCAAAGACTAACCGGATGAGTAGCAAAAGATTAAATAAAACGATTCAGTTACCAAGGGTAACGGCTAACACAGAAACACAATAGTAACTGTTATCACAACAATTTAAATAATTGTGTGGCCTATTTTCAGAGTTGGCAAAGGGGTATCTTTGATAGGACTTCCAGTTATCACTGAAGTAAAATATTAGAAAATACTTCTCAAACTGTTCCGGTAATATCACAAAGATATGCAAGGGGAATCACAAAGATTCGTGCGTGTGTGAAAGAAGTATAACACAAATCGATTAGGCTCAAAGATTGATTCAACCTGGGACGCATGTTAGAAATCAATAGACGCAGTGAGTAGAATATGAAGTTCGGAGACCAGAGCTGATGTCTTCCTTTTTCAATATCTAAGACCTCCGAGTGAGGAATAGATAGATTATGTGCTAAATCTCCGTGCATATATGAAACAAGTATCTTTTGAGAGATACTTGAGTGGATGGGTGGGGTGACACGAGTTATCGACACTGGGTCCATGTCTGTTTCAATATTCATCTCCAAAGAACGAGAATGAATAGATTATGTGGTAACCCGGATAACTGACTCGGTTTGGTAAGGACCAATAATTCTATTAAGTCCTGTCACATCCTCACCATTTTTTTTAATCACTTCGAACTCATCTATCAATCTAGACCCCTCACTGATATCTATGAATGGGATGTGTTTCTTGGGTAAGTCCTTCCGATTCTGGATTGACCATAGAAACTTTATGAGCCCTAACACTCCTTTAACTCACCAAGATAGAACATTGAAGTTAAATTTCTGATTTGAGAGAATCAGAAGTCAAAAGCATTTAAGAACGAGTCCTGAACTGAAGTGTTTAGAAGTCGATATGAAATTTTAAACAAACATGGTACTCCCCCTCAAAAGTGGCATAACCCTTGATTGTAGTCATGTGACATGAATAATCTAAATTAAATCACACATGAAATTCCTGCAAAACAGATTAGGAAGATTTTGGTTTTGGTATCCATGCTGTGATGGATTCTTGTTGGTTAGTTGCCTTAGCTTTTAAGCTATTAAACTGAGGATTGGGGATGCTATAAGTACCATACCAATTATTAACATACTTTGAATCCACAAAGTCACTATTTCCACAGTAAGTGCAACAGATCTTTGCTCGGTTTAGACTGATCAACTTTCCTATAGAATAAACATAAGTAGGTGAATAAGTCTTGAAAATAGATGACTTTGTATCAACTACAGGAGAATCATGAGACTTGTTTCGTTCACTGTCTTCTGTAATTGGTTTATTTCTCCAAACTATCTTTACTTTTCTGAAAAAATGATTATCTGAAGAATCATTAAGCTCGCAATCAGAAGAACTGGAGTAGTACGTATGTCTTTTGTTAGAGGTGCCGGTCTTTCTTTGTTTCTGTGAATGTCTTTTAGATTTTTGCTTTGAAGATTTGTTCACATAAACCTTTTGAGAGGTAGAAGTTGAACATTCACCTTTATAAAATTTGACTGGTGGCTCACCAGTTGAATCCAAAAAGTCAACATGACTTGGAAGTTTTGAATCGAAATTAAATTGGTCTAGCTGACTGTCTGGACACACCTCAGAATTCAGAAAAGCTGAAAATTCCATTTCCTCATCAAAAGGAGTCTTATCACTTGAAGGATTGAGGAGACTGGAAGGATTTTTGCTTTGAAGCGGATCATTAGCGGAAGCATTTTGAAAATCAGAACGACGATCCTTTTTGAAACACTCCAACTGAAGCTCTTTTCCTTTATCAGAAGAATTTGGTGAAGAATCACCCAGAAAAGCTTTACAGGAAGAGGTATCTGAGGGTGGAGAAGAATGTTCTAACAGATTAATCTTCTCCTCTTAGAGTAAGTCAAGCTTAGCTTGAAGCTCAGCTTTGTGATGTTGCTCTTTCATCAGATATGTTGCCAAGGCAGACAATTGTGAATTAAGCTTATTTATCTCTGTCTGAAGATATTCCTTTTCCTCCCTCGATCCAGTTTCCTTTTTATCGGAATTGAGGCACTCAATTTTGGATAATAACTCTTGTTTTTTCTTTTGAGAAATGAGTCTTTCCTGTGCAAATGACTCTTCTAGCTGAACAATTTTCTTTTCTAAAATCAGAGGTGGAACATAGATTTTGTGGTCCATTGTTTCCTCCTCAGTTTCAACGGTTTTTGAATCAAGTTCAACCTGAGAATAGCTTCGAAAATAGTCATTTGACAGAAAACACGGTTTTTCGGTGTTGTATGACGCATTCAATGAGTCATAAACAAAAGGAAGTTGCATCGTGGTTGTGTTTTTCCTTCTCAATGTTTCTAGTTTCGGATCCTCATCAACAAGTGGTTTGGTCCATCTGATTTTGTACTCTCAGTAGATCTTGTCCACTCCCAAAAATTCGAAAGCATATAACGTGGGAACTTTGGTCAATGCCTTTTTCAAATGGTGTGGGTTATCGTAACCGAGACCCATCTCTGAATATTTGAATTCTTTGGGTGCATTCAGATGCATCGTTTGTCTAGATTGACCAATTTTGTAAAGTTTCAGTTCGAGCTCCTTTAACTGGTTAGTTAACCTTTGATTTTCATTTTTATAAGACACACTTTCGGTCACAATATCAGTTTTCTCATTTTCTGACATACGAAGCTTGTAAGTAAGATCATCTACTTTGATCTTCAACTCTTCAGATTGTTTTGAAAAACTCTCACACTCTTCCTTTAGATTTGAAATTATGCACAAGTTTCCAGCATTTTCAATGCGTTGATTATCATATTTGTCAAGTAGTCTTTCAACTCTAGCTTCTAAACAAGAAACTTTCTCTTCTAGCTCAGAATAAGTTAGATGAGACATTGTTGCATGAAAAACTTGAAGTCTAGGGACTAAACTTGACAAAATATGAAAGAATCAATGTGCAAGGACCAAGAGTGACAACGTGTGAAACTTGAAAGATTAGGTGTCACAACTGACAATCGACCGAAACTATGAAGTACGGGGACTAAAAGTGACACAAACTAAAACTTAAAACTACAAGGACTAATAGTGACAAAAAATTAAACTTAAAACTAGAAGGATCAAAAATGACATAAGTTAAAACTGCTAACTAGAGGGACTAAAAGTGCAAAATATGAAACTTCTAACGGACTTAACTGGACACTAACTGAAAAAGGACTAAAAAAGAAGTAAAATTAACCAAACTAACAAACTAACGGTCACTAATGAAAAAAGGACTAAAATGTAAAGCATTTAACGGAAACTTAACGGAACCCGGTTAAAACACTATTCATCGTCTTCTCCAATGAGACGCACCTGCAAAACTTCGAATGGTTAGAAATAATCAATGCAAAACGATTTTTTAAGCTCCCTGATCACTTCTTAACAGATTAAAACTCAAACGGTCAATCCACGATTGCAAACGAGCCAACCGAAAAATTTTCGAAAACCGAACGAAAACTTAAAAAACTCGGTATGGGTTAAAACTTTTCGACCAAAATCGATCGTTTGTGTTCCTTTAAGCTTCCTCAACTGATTAAAACTCGAAAAAATCTCTCAAACTCTCAAACGAAGCAACCGAATATTTTCGGAGACCGAACGAGAACTTAAAAACTCGAAGTGGGTGAAAATTTTACGATCAAAATCGATCGTTTAAGCTTTGTAAACAACCCTTAACGGTTTAAAGTTGAAAAACTTCTTCCACGATTCCTACCGAATCAACCCAAAAATATTTTTGAAAACGATCGAAAAGACTCGAAACTTGTTGTAACCTTCACTATCGAAATTGTTGGGTTGGGGCTGCTAGAAACTGGAAGCAAAGCAAGCAATCGCACGGGGAACCGGGTGAGACCGGGAGACCGAGAGACCGAGAGACCGGGAGATACCAGGAGATGTCGGGCACCGGGATAGGTCGGGAGGCACAAGGGACCAGGCAGGGGATTAGCAACTGCCAAGGACCGGGAGAGGAGACCCCGGGAGATAGTTCACCCCGGGCGTTTACGGTCCGGTCGATTGACACCGGGAGTTTACAGTCCGGTCGATAGACACCGGGAATTTACGGTCCGGTCGGATGTTGGACATCGGGAGAAGGCGTGGAGATGTCCTGAAAAAGCTGCTGCAACCCTAAACACAATCGATTCGGCTCACTTAATTCTCACAACCACAATTCAGCACTGACCCACGATGAAGGAAGCAATCAAATAAAAACAATAAAAACTGCCACTATCTCAAAATTGCATCCACCGATGATGTAATGATTTGAAACAATAAAAAAACAAACAATGGATAGCCGTCGATCTCAAAATTACATCCATCGACTTCAAATAAAAAACACAACAGCCGATAAGGTTTACACCACAGCTGCTAATCGTGTTTTGAATCCAATCACCTTTGAACTCCAATCCAACAACCACTATCTCAAATTAGACAATCAATTCCACCATGAAAATCTTTAGCCGTCATCAACAATTAATTGAATTGTTCCACCATTAACAGAACAACCAGCCGGTCACAAAGTTGAATAACATGAAAATTGACAGCGGCTGATTAATAAATTCAGTCAACTAAAATACTTTTCAAAACAAAATTAATCAACGACTTAACTTAATAACCACAAACCCACACTTAATTTGCCAAAATAACAACTAAAAACACAAACTCAAGCCTTTGATTTCGATGAACAGTAAGGCGCCGACACCCACATAGAAGTCGATCAAATAAATTCCAGATCTGATCGATTTCTTTCAAAACTTGATCGAACTTTTCCAAATATAAAACCCAAAAATCAAGCCCAAAAACTTTAATTTGAAGATCACAGTGATGCACTGTATTAAACTAGAAGTCGATAAAAAATAGGGATTTAGACAAACCTTTTGATCGTATCGAATAGAAATTAATTCGATCCCGCTCTGATACCAATTGTAGATCCCAGAACAGTGCAATTTCAATAATAATCAACAACGTACCATGAATAAACCGCAACAGTTAGTCATATGATTAGATTCAACAATGAAGGTTTAGGTTTACAGAGAGAATTTCGGATCAGAGAAAGTAAACCTTACGACTAACTTCTAACAATGATTTCTTCTTTTTCTTCTAACCTAAACTAGGTTAAGAAACCATATAAATATGGAACGCATCAGGATAATGGGCTTGAGGCCCATTTACAACACAACTATTAAGGAATTACAATTCAAACCCTTATAAATGCGTTATACAACTTTCAACGCACTAGGACTTTCAGTCGTAACACACCCCTATATATATATATAGTATTTGGTTCATTTGAGAAATGGTAAATATATGAGAAATAGAGAAGTAATCCTAGCCATTCATATGGTCAAGATCGGATTTGACTAGTCAAATATTGCGGCTTTGACCGGTCAAAAGTTATGGCTTTGACTGGTCAAAAGTTGCGGCCATCCCAAAAATAGAAGGACAATTTCGTAAATTTTACAAAACACACGGGCTGTGTTCATATATGAACATGTATAATTCACATATGAACTATATGTTCATATATGAACCAGTACAATTCACAACTGAACTCTTTTAACTGATTCATATATGAACCTTTGTGAATCATATATGAATCTGTATGAATCACAAAGATTCATATATGAATCTGTATGAATCACAAAGATTCATATATGAACCTTTGTGAATTACAAAGATTCATATATGAATCTGTATGAATCACAAAGATTCATATATGAATCAGTTAAACTAATTAATAGATTCATATATGAACTCATCCCGTGTATTTTACGAAATTACCCCTCTACCTTCTATAGACCACACAAGGAATTATCCGGTGCTTCGCGGTCAAAGCCGCAAATGTTGACCAGATGAATGACTAAGATTACTTCTCTATTTCTCATATATTTACCATTTCTCAAATGAACATCTCCCTATATATATATATAGAGAGAGAGAGAGAGCAAGGATCATTTGTTAACCAAGTATTTCTTGTTAACTATGTGAACTTTGCTCAACCAATAGGAATGCAAGGTTATTTGATGTTTACTTAATTTATTTATTTAATCCAAAAGGGCATAAACATCATAACAGTAGTAATATTTTGTCATTAATTTCATGGAAGTTACAAAAAATGAAGATTCCAAAATTACTTTGTAGGTTACGATTTTTGAAGATCATCCTTTTTCATATTACTTTTTTGAATCATTTCAATATTATTATAATAGTTTTAGTTAATGATTGTATAAAACCGTATATCGTATAGTTATTTTTCTCGAAAAGGTAAACAGAGGTGAACTTATATGCATAACACGAACAGAGGTAAACTTATATGCTTGGTGTTAAAAGATATGAACATATATGCATATCATGAACAAATTTGTTAACATATTTGCACATAAACGTTGCTGTTAAAACATATTTTAATTTCACATAAAGGTGAACAATCATCAACTACTAAAAGGTGAAATTGGAATTTAAATTAGATGAACATATGGAATTTAAATTGGAATTTAAATTAGATGAATATATGGAATTTAAATCTTCATCCACTCCTAATGTTGCTAGTCAAATTGGAATTTAAATTAGATGAACATATGTGATCTAAGAGTTGATATTTAAATTGAAAGTAATTTAAGTTGATATTGAATGCAATTGATGATGAATTAGGCGTTTCAGTTGGGTTCATTTTTTTACCCATAACACCCTTACCAGTCATGTTCACCTTAATTAACAATAAGTGAGACATTTTTTTTAATAAAAATTGACTATTAATCTCAACCATCCAATATCAAGATGGATGGCTTGGATGAGTTCATAAAGTTAACAAGAATATCAAGGTTAACAAAAGAACTCAACCATATATATATATATAGAGAGAGGGGGGATCATGCAAGAAGTTAAACATTTTGCGAGAAGGCGAGAAGTGTTTAATCATATATGATTACACGGCTTGTAAGTGTGTTTAATCATGTATGATTAAACGTTTATGTATTGCCAATATAACATGTGTTTAATCATATATGATTAAGCTTGTGCATCATATATGATTAAACATTTCTCGCCTTCTCGCAAAATGTTTAGCTTCTTGTTTGAACCTACCCCTATATATATATATATATATATATATAGAAGGAGGATCAAACGAGAACAATAACTGTTTAAAAGAACACGAGAACTAACAAAATAATTAGTGATTTTACATTAACGTGCAAAAAAGCCACGCAAACCTGAAGTCGCGGCCAAAGTCCTTTTTTCGTGTGTTAATGTAAAATCACTAATGATTTTGTTAGTTCTTGTGTTCTTTTAAATATGTAATGTTCTCGTTTGAACCTGACTATATATATATATATATATAACTTTAATGTACATCAAGTTGACATCAAACAATTATCGAATACTTCGAACTTGTACAGTTTGTACTTTTATGTGCATCCATCGAGTTTGTCCAAATGCACAAAGAAGAAAAAACATAACTTGTGCAGTTCTTACCGGTTCTCTTGTTCGAAAACACGCTATCATCGATAGACACATCCATCGGTAATTCATTGATAATGACCATTATCGACGGATTTATAATGGAAAATTTCTGTCAATATAGGTTTGGTAGGTGCACTAAACTGATAGATATCAACAAAATTTCAAAGAATTCTGATAGATTTATCATCGATGAAACGTCACAAATATGATTTTAGACTTATGGAAATAATATGCAAAAAAATACTGTATCAACCGCTTATCTATGGATTACTGTGGGCATATTAGCGAGGGATTACCGATGCCTACAATTACCAATGGGTTCCCGACATCCACTTACCGACAAATTACCCACAACAATTATTTACGGTCCCTAACTATTTTCGGTGGATTAGCTCTAGTTAGGGGTGTACGCGGTTTGGGTTGGGCGGTTTGGGACATTTTTACAACCCAACCCAAATATGGTGGTTTGGAAAATCTCAACCCAACCCAACCCATTCAAAAGTATAACCCATCCCAACCCAACCCTTGCGGGTTATGGCGGGTTGGGCGGTTTAGTAGTTTACATAAAATTGTAAAATGAAGTACGATAAATACTATTAAGAATATACAAACGTTTAGCAAACCAAGAGGTTATTTGGTTAGTATTTAGCAGTGCTAGGGCTGTAAATGAATCAAACATTTAACGAACTGTTCGGGAGAATTTCATTTATTTAAGAATTGATCGAACATGAATACATTTTTTTGTTACGTTCATTTACGTTCGTTAATGTCTGTTTATTTATGTTTGTTTACATTTGTTTATATATATAAATATATATTATGATATTAATATGTAAAATAATTAATTATATTAAAATTTAAGAATTCATTTTTTATTATTCATAAATTTACCCGATTTTTCATTTTGTTATGTTATTTCGCAACGAAATGATGATTAATGATGTTAATTTTTTGTTCATTTGTGTTCGTTCGTTTATGTCCGTCTGTTTACGTTCATTTAACATCTTAACGAACAAACGTAAATGAACACGAACAAACACATTTTCTTAACGAACGAACATGAACACAAAAAATTACGTTCTTTTACCGTTCGTGTTCATTCATTTGTTTGGTTAAGTTTAATGAACGAACAAGCCTCCATTAGTTTATTCGATTAAGTAAAATGTATTATATATATAATGTATATAATATAGTTTGGGATATAAATTTGTTTAAATATACTAGTTGTTTTTTTTATTCTTGTATAATATATATATATATATATATATAGAGAGAGAGAGAGAGACCCATTCATTTGCTAACTACAGCATTGGTGTTAACCGTGCTAACCAATCTCAACCGTAGATTGATGAGATCAATGGTCCACAATTAATTGGTTTTTTATTAAATTAAAATATTAAAAATGGTTGAAAAAAATACAATGCATGTATGCACAGGGGTATTTTGGTCAAAATACAATTCCTTTTAATTTGGGGAACATGGGTCTACCAAATTAAAAACTCAAATAATTAGGGATTTCATCCCATAAAAAACACCAGCTTCCCAATCCCACCGCCGTCATCACCTTCACTTGAAAACCCACCTCCACCATTCTTCCCACTACCACTCGCCGCACCTCCGCCGCCACCACCACGCGTCGTCGGAACTACTTCAGCGCCTTTCACACCCACCGCCGATGTCTTCTTATTTTTTTCTTTTCAAAAAAATCGTTAATAATGCAACCAAGATGCATAATAACAAAAACCCACCAACGGAAACGACGATTATAAGAATTTTGATTTTCCGGCGATGGTTCGATTTCTTTGCGGCGATGCTGGGTGGGGTTGGGTTCGCCGGAGAAAAAGAGGGAGATGGAGAAATAATGCATGGGAGGTTAAATGCATCGCCGCATAAATCAATGTTACCGGAAAATGAAGTGGAGTTGAATTGAACCAAGATAGAGGTCGTCGGAATTTGGCCGAAAAGTTGGTTAAAACAATTTTCAGGATTTGAAGAAATCGATTTTCAGGATAGTGCATATGTGCACACTTGCATACAATGTATATATGCATATGTTTGCTGAAATATTATATGCATATATGCACACTGATATCTAATATGCATATGTGCATATTGAGTATATACATATGTACACATTGAGCATATGTATATATGCACACTGGTATCTAATATGCATATGTGCACATTGAGTATTGTGAATATGTACATGTTGTATATGTGCATATCAGCTGATCTATTCTGCATTGGTTGAGATACGCATTGACATCTAGACATTCATATATGCACACTCGAAATATGGAAATACATTAATCTTGTATCTAGCGGTTTGGATTGGGCGGGTTTCACGGGTTGAAGGTTTTTTGTACACCCCTAGCTCCAGTTGTGTTTGTTGATACTCCTTCCCACATAAATCCGTGGGTAAACCCAATAACATAATCTTGTCAGTAACAGACATAATTTTGATTTTTCGTACAAAATATTTAAAATTGAATAATAATCCTGTATCTTTTTTGTAACTATATTGAGGTCAAATACATACACCAAATTTCCTAATTCAATTCAAGGTTAGCACCAAAATATTTAAATTTAATACAAATTCTTCAACATCCAAATTATCCCTAATTAAACTAATCTAAAGAATCAGGAGGGGGAAGAAGAAAAAGGAATTATAGAAGCCGCAGTTGCTCTAGAGCTCTCAATTTTTCTTGGATCTTGACATGCTCGCTTGCTCACGCCTCTTCTATCCTTAAAGTTTGTCTTATAATAATTATACATAGAAATACGAAACACGTAATGTGTAAAATAACATATATTTCAATCATATTAAACACGTAATGTGTAGAATGACATATATTCAATTAATTAAGAAAATAAATAAGAAAGAAAAAGTTGTTTAAACTCGAGCCAACATCTCATTGTGCCTAACGAACCTGTCAGCATAAAAGTCCGGATCCGCACAAATATCAACATCGAGTATCACCTCCTTTTTCTTCCATACTACATACCGGCAGTAATAATCAACCCATACTTCTAGATCATGTCCTCCTGATACTAATCCTACGACATATGATATAAAAGGTTGTTAGCATGTTTTAAAATTTTTGACAACATAAACACTGTGAATTGAATATTTTTATAACACCCGTATTTTTACTAAAGAAGATTTTAGGATGTAACAGTTGATTTCGATATTTATTTTGGGAACAATAATGTATGGTTGCGAATTTTTGATCTTACAAAGTTTCGTCGAGTTGAAGTAGAATCGAAATCAGGTGAAATGAGGGCCCTCTGGGGGTCTGGACGGCTTCCTAGGATGCTTAAGTCGTAGGAAAATTCTCCCAAGCCAGTGGATCATAAGAGGGTCGGGAGCGGCCGAGAGTGGAAATCAGTAAGTTGTAGGTTTCAGTATGTCGCGTCACATATAAACATTGTTGAGGTCAAATAAACCTATGAGGGACTCAAGCATTAAGAATGTATATCCTGAACTTGATCATGATGATCATAAACCCTGAAAGATTATATTACATGTTGTGATATAATAAAAAGATAATTATTATTCTAGTAGAGTAATTATTAAGTAGTGTGTGTAAAATGTAATTATGATAATTACATTATTTGGGGTTAATAAAGTTAATTAATTATTAAGGTAATAATTAATTAAGTCTTAAAGTCCAAGTCGTCAAATAATGTTTTATTTAAGCTCAATAAGTAACTAATTATTAAATTAACAATTAATTAAGTTATTAAAAGGCTTAGGACCAAGTTTGTTAATTTAAAGAGGCCCGACCTATATATGGAAAGAAGAGAGTATATAAACTTAATTATAATTAGGTTTAGGGTTAAGGAAAATCACCTTTTGCCTTCTCCCACCCTCTCCCCTCTTGGGCGACGATCATATACACAAGAGAATCGATTTCTCTTGTGCGGTTTTTGGTTCGACGACAACCGGTTTGAATGGGTGTTTGCGGTTCAGTTTGGACCGTTTAACCCTCCAAACCACATGACAAACCACAATGACGGTTTAGCAAATTTTCAATCTGAGCGGATTGGCAGCAAGTTACCAAATCGATCAAACCGGACCACAAAAAGGCGATCCGATCTTACCGGTTTAGGCGGTTTGGACCTTGTATGGGTTTTAAACTAAAAAAAAACCTTAACATCATTATCCAAATTTACATTATACCGTTAAAACATTACTAAAAATAATGTATCAAATTATATAATATATGTTTATCTCTAAGATTAAAAAAATACATTGAGCAAGTTGAAAAAAAGTTAAACAAGTTCATTAACAATAGTTGAATTTTGGACAAATATTTAGCAAGTCAAGGACGATTTGGATTTTGGATTTTGACGGATTTCGGAATTTTGCCAACTTAGATAACATGGTTAATTGACAAATGAAAACTAAAAATATAATGTTTTAAATGATTTTTTTTTTAATTTGGCCATAAAGATCGAGTGTACAACATGAAAACTGAATATAATTAAACATGCATATTTTTGGCGGTTGGTTCATTCCAGACTGCTAAAAAAACATTCAAACCGTAGATCAGACCAGACCGAGCGGTTTGACTATTTTTCAGACCGGACCGGACCACTAAACCGTTTAAACCACCAAAAATGGTCCGGTTTGACTTGGTTCGGCCGGTTTGAGCAGTCAAATGGTTTCTTTGAACACCCATAGGACGAAGCATCTCACATTTGGATACTGCTAGAGAAGATCTGTTTTGATCTCTCGTCCTTCAGATTCGGCCATCAAACGTTTTAAGGTAGTTTTCTTCAAAATGCCATATAGTTGATTTGTTTTTTATGTTCCTATTACATACGCTTTGGATCCGGGGCCAAAAGGATTTCATGGATATATTCAATTTATATGCATGTATTGTTATGTATATGTTTTCCGCTGCGTTTTGTGATCCTGATGAAACCCTGCAGTGATACAAGAGCTCCTTAGCTATTTAATAGGGCATAAAATTGGGTGAAAACGGTCAAGCAGGGAAAACCACAAAAGCACTGCAAACGGCCGTGCGTTGGCCGGTTCTATTTCTTTATGCTTAGGCCTCCGGGTGGGCTCGACCCAAGTGAGGCCTCGGCCTACTTGTGTGTATTTGGTTATATGATTTAATTTTTAGAATCTTTGGTGAGTTAAACTGTTGGCCTAGCGAGTTGGTAATCTTGTGTTAGATGGTTAAGTATTGGGGTTACCCTATTGTAGCAAAAATCTTCATTTCTGTACTCGGTACCTTCTGGCCGGATATGCTCGACGATTATGACATAGGGCATAATCGCCCGTCACTCTCGCCGGATGCCCTCCCCTGCGGTACACTTCCAGCGAAAGTGCCCGCGATATGCCACAAGGGCATTCTCACAGGGCACTCTGGCGGCTGGAGACCCCCTTCCAGTACAAAGCTAGCGAGAATGCCAATGATTATGCCAAGGGACATTCTCGCTGGGCATAATCGCCGTCGGCCTTCCGCAGTATTAAATCGTCATCTTCTTGCTCTTCTCATTTATTATCTCATCTACTCCACCCCTCTCTCCCAAGAACCGAACCTTCCTTATTTATTTCACCTTTTGGGCATTCATTACACCAAATTTCAAGGGTTTAAAGAGATTCTCCTTCCTCAAGCTAGTATTTAAAATTCTTCATCTCAACATCTTTACCCTCAAGTTCTAGGGTTTTGGAATATTTCTAGGGTTTAGACAAAACATAGTATTGTGAGTTCATTCTTACCTTTTAAACTTTATACATGTCCAAAACTACATTTTGAACCTCTAATCATCTCCTCATTTACATTTTCATTATTTGCAAGATTTTGACCTAATATGAGTTGTGGAGATTTTTAGGGTTTCTAACCATTTTAGAGTTTGATGTTGAGATTCTTGATTTGACATGAAAATGTGGCTTATTTGCATATTTATGACTAAATTCTTGGATGGAGTCATTTTGGTTTAATTTAAGGTTTTCATTATATATGGTGGTTTTATTTGGAAACAAGGGATTTTGTTGGTTGCTTTGATAATAGATGTTCTTTAGATTTTGTAAGGCATGGGAAAACCCCTTTTGGTGATGGTTTATGTTGAAAATAGAAATAATCATTTATTGACCTTTATAATGTTCCAAATGCATGGAAGTTGCTTTATGTATGGAAATGATTTTATGGAAATTCTATTGTGAAATCAATATGTGTCATTATAATGTAGTCATAAATAAAATTGGGACTAGACGTAAACTATTACTAATAGATCCATAGGTGTAAGAGTCATCTTATTTTGGGATGTTTTCCCATTTTTAACTAGTTGAGACATTGGGTCCTCAGAGGAAACTTGGTACGGTTATGTGGGAACGGATACTAGCCATGGGCCGTAAATGTAATCCTAGTGAATGAGTAAGACTAGGATCATCGGGTGCCCTCCCTCACATCTATGTACGAGTTGGCGATGCTCGTGGTTATTGATCCTAGTATTGAGCTCACAACTTGAAAAGTAGCTTA
This sequence comes from Arctium minus, assembly GCA_954870635.1. Taxonomy (NCBI): domain Eukaryota; kingdom Viridiplantae; phylum Streptophyta; class Magnoliopsida; order Asterales; family Asteraceae; genus Arctium; species Arctium minus. Next base: position 33,684,821 of record OX941097.1, on the reverse strand, counting down.
CTTTTGTGTTCCACTACAATCCTTGGAAATCAAGTCTCCCCCGTAATCGTAAGATCTTTCGAACCGCATGGTTCTTATGTGGTGTACTTGAGAAGCAAAATTACTTCTTATGTTTTAAAATCATTTATTGACATTTTTATGTTTGATTCAATTATATAAAATGTTTGTTCTCACTAGGCATAAAGCCTAACACTTTTTCTCAAATGACATGTATATCAGGTTCCGTTAGCGGCGCGATTCCAAAGGTTTGAGGGACGAGCATTGGTCCAATAGTGATGGCTTTTTGAGATAATGATTAGTCGGAATTGGTGTACAAAATCGAATAGATATTTTGGGAGATTGAGTTGACAACTGTCATAATCTAGATGTAAATGGTTTAGACTAGTGAGTTGTCAATCTTTAATGTCCATTCATAGAATTTGTAAACGCTATTAGTTTTCCCCCTTTTGGGTAAATTTCCTTTATATAGCACATCATATTATGCCAATGTTCAGGCTTAAATTTACAACTAGACATGAGCGTAAGATGCCTAGACTTAAGCTGAGATGTTAAGTTATGATTTGTGAGATTTGGGTAGAACTTCTAAGATAGGATGGTCTTAGAGTTGACGAAATTACTCTAATTGAATGTTGTAATCACGGTACCGAGAATTCCTGTGTAAAAAATATGTTCATAATTTCACTTAGCTAATGCTATTATGAATGTGATGTTACATGAACATGTAAAACCCTAAAAATATGGGTCAATTTAAACCTGAGTAAATGCGGAAATTGAAATCCTATAAATATGTAAATCACCCTCAAGAAGAGAAATAGTAAGGCGTTTACAAACCCAAGATAAATTAAATGATACAAATCGACAACCTATTAATCTAAATCAAACTAATTCAGATTATGGACATGTGTCTCTATCCTTCTAAAAGAATTCCCAACAAAACAAAGTACGTTAGTCTATACTTCTCCAAAAATGCTAACTCTCGACCACTTGGTCGTCCACTCAATCCCGAAAAACCCCGCTGCTAAGATGACCTGTCATACATGTCAATTTAAGAAAAAGTGTTAGGCTAAAGCCTAGTGAGAACAAACATTTATTAGCGGAATATACAAAACAATTTGGAATATAATTTGAGGTAACCAAAAGCTTAATCAATAAAATAGGAAACCATCAATAATCAAGTCACATTATAATTCAAACTCCAATTGCCTTTATGAGCTCAACTCCTCTAATTCTACTGCTCAAGAAGTCTCCAAGTCAACCCCTCTAGGTCTATTCTTGAGATGTTCCACAACGGGAACTTATGAACCACCTTATTGCCCATGGGACGCTGCTGACCATATAAGCCCACATCTTACTTACCATGGTGACCTGATGCCTATTCCGTGCCAAAATAGTGGACTCAATGTTAGAAATCGAGACATCAAGACCACCGTGCTTATGGATCCGTTGCACTAAGACTAAAATCAAAACATAAATACACCAACATATATATATAGGGGTTAAATCATGTGAGAACCAAAAAAATATTGAGAACCGTGAGAACCGATCTAAGCCATAATTTGGTTTTGATCCTATGGTTTTAATTAAAAGTTGTTTCACCATATGAAAAGGGCATAATCGTCATTTTGGTAACAAGATTCACTAGATGAAACATACAGATTTATTCATCACATGAAACACAAGATTCACCAGATGAAACATATAGATTTATTCATCACATGAAACACAAGATTCACTAGATGAAACACATATCACCCTTAGTTCACCACATGAAATCAAACACAAATTTCATTTATAATCTATTTTCACCTAATGAAATCAAATGCAATTTATGTCTATAATCACCGATTCATACACTTTCATAATCATCGGTAGACAGGAACACCGTCTTCATAACGTCTTCATACCAATCAATGTGTACACTGTCTTCATACTGAAAAGAATGATTTCTTCGAAAGGAGATCGATAATAAGAAAACCCAATCAAAATCAAAACTAAGACTCAAATCTTAAACCAAATTTAAACACAACTTTAGAGAATATATAATTTTTTAAAGGTTGGAACATGACAAATACCACCAATTAACATACGAGAATATAGAAACACATACATAAGTACTTAGCAAAAATCCGGGTGTTACAATCCTCCCCAACTTGGAGACAATTTCGTCCTTGAAATATTAGCTAAGTGAAACAGTGAGGATACCTCCGCTTCATATCCTCTTCGGCCTTCCAAGTCACATTGGCACCACGATAGTGTTTCTATTGAACTATGATCATTGTGACTTCTTTGTGACGAAGCTTCTTTGTCTTCTTTTCCAAAATCGCATCGGGTTCTTCAACACAATGGTTTCCCTCGTCAACTCTAATCTCTGAGAGAGGGATGATGCTTTCTCTTCTGCTAGACACTTCCGAAGGTAACAAATGTTGAATGTGTTGTGAATTCCATTCATCTCCGGTGGAAGTTCTTACTAGTAGGCTTGGAGCCCCACATGTTTGATCACGGTGAACGGTCCGAGGAAGCGGGGACTCAACTTTCCACACTTTTCGAACCGTATTATTCCTTTCCACGGTGACACTTTCCGCATCACGTGAACTCCTACCTAAAATTCATCGGTCGCCTTTTCTTGTCGGCATAACTCTTTTGCTGATCTTGTGGCACCTTCAATCGTTCTCGTACGCCCTTAACCTTATCGGCCATTTCTTGAACGATTTCGGGGGCCTACAAACTGCTATTTGCCCGCCTCGAGCCAACACACGAGCGTTCTGCACTTCCGTTCGTACAAGGCTTCTAATGGCGCCATACCAATACTTGAGTGGTAACTATTATTGTATGCGAACTCCACCAAAGGTAGGTGAGATTCCCAACTACCCCCGAAGCCAATGACATAAGACCTTAACATGTCTTCAAGTGTTCGAATCATCCACTCACTTTGGTCGTCGGTTTGGGGATGGTAGGTGTTAGGACTGAAAGTCCTAGTGTGTTGAAAGTTTTATAACGTATTTATATAGTATAATTGTTTTATTTTAAAGCATTGTAAAAACCTTTATAATTGATATTGGGCTTTGTTTGGCTCTAATGGGCTTTGGGCTTTTAGACCCAAGCCCTTAGTATTTAAAGTGAGATTAGGGTTTAGTAGAGTTAATGGTCATTAGAAGGTTTACCTAATCCTATTGAAATTCTCTGTGTAAACCTTAAACACTTTACTGATAAATCTAATCATATGACCATCAGTTGTGATTAAAAGCTTATTGTTTATTGATTATTATCGTGATTGCACTGTTTCTGGGATCTACAATTGGTATAAGAGCATAATCGAATTAATTTTTATTCGAGACGATCAAAAGGTTTGTCTAATCCTCTCAATTTTATCAACTTTTGGTTTACACGGCTCTTACTATGTTCATCAAAATTGAAGCTTTTGGTTTGTGTTGAAACTGTTATTCTGCTAAATTAGTTTTGGATTTAATTCAATACGATCAATTTTTGAATTTTTTTTGAGAAATTGGATTAGATCTGGAAAATTTTGAGTGCGACTGTGTTCTTCAATTTTTTGAAAATTTTCATGAAAATTAGATTGTTTTGATCTGTTTAGTTGTAAAGGATTGATTGTTTTGTAGTCAGAAACACAAAGCAATCATCAATTTTTTCGGTTAATTCGATCAATTTGGAGTGTTTGATTTTTTTTTATCGAGATTTGAAAATCGCCCATACCAGGAAGAACTTTGATCCGGGTTTGAGAACATTAAGGTACCGAGACTTGCACAACAACACTCAACCCGGGAGTTTGTGACCTCACCACCCGGGAGTACACCATCCAAATTTCAATTTTTTTCATCCATCCATATTGTGATTTCAATTTCAAATATAATTGGATGATTCAAGTTAGTGGGGGCGGTGGAGGTAAATTGGTGATCAAAGGATTGTTTTGTTAATGGTGGACGGTGGAAACAATTTTATGTATGGCGGCTGTAGTTTTGTTTTTTTGTTTTTAAATTGAAATCGGTGGTTCAAACTATTGTAATTGGCGGTTGTGTTTTATGATTGTAATCGGTGGAATCCAAACAGAATGCCATTGTTGAGTTGGATTCAAATTGTGATTGAAGAACGACGAGTGATTAAAAATCGGTGATATTGTTTTTGTCGGCTAAATTCTTCACGGTGGTAATTAATTTGTTTAGCGGTTGTTTGTTTTGCCCTTATCACCCGAGACTTTATTAACCGGGAGTGCATCAGGGACTTTTTAGTTGCTATCCGGGAGTTAAACCCTTAACCCGAGAGCCTCCCTCTCCCTTCCGATTCTACTCCCGGGTACACCCTATCTAGGGTATCCTCCTTACCTGTCTCCCGGGTATCACTCCAGGCCTGGTTCATCCGCCATCCGGACCCGGGTCAAGCTACTCTCCTGGACCTCGAAGCCCGCCACCCGGGTTTGTGATGTTTCCTTGCCAACCGGGTTTGGAATACCATTGGAACCGACCTTTTTTTTTGAAAGCGTGGATACCGACCTTTTGTTCGAAAAAAAATCGGTTGATTCGGTAGTGTTTTTGGACGAAGCTTTTGGATTTTAAAACGTTAAGGGTTGTTTACGAAGCTTAAACGAACATTTTTGATCGAAAAATTCCAACCCATGTCGACTTTTTGAGTTATCGGTCATTTTTCGATAAACTTTTGGTTGCTTCGTTCGAAAGTTTGAGAGACTGTTTCGAGTTCTAATTAGTTGAGGGAGCTTAAGGGAACATAATCGATCAATTTTGGTCGAAAAGTTTTAACCCATACTGATTTTTTAAGTTTTCAATAGTTTCCCGAAAAGTTTTCGGTTGGTTCGTTTGTGATCGTGGGTTGACCGTTTGAGTTTTAATCTGGTAAGGAGTGATATCGTTTTGTAATGAATATTACTAACCCGTTCGAAGTTTTGCAGGTATGTCATGTTGGAGAAGATGATGAATAGTAGCTAAAAGATTCCGTTATTTTGCCGTTAAATTCTTTACATTTTGGTATCTTTTCCGTTAGTCCAGTTAGTGTCCGTTAGTTTGTTAATTTAATTAAGTTTTATTTCATTTTTAGTCCATTTTCGTTAGTTTTCAGTTATGTTCGTTAGAAGTTTCTCTTTTTTACACTTTTAGTCCCTCTAGTTAGAGATTTCATTTTATGTCATTTTTGGTTCTTCTACCTTTAAGTTTCACTTGCTATCATTTTTAGTCCCTCTAGTTTTAAGTTTCAGTTAGTGTCACTTTTGGTCCTCGTACTTCAAAGATTTCAAAGTTTGTCAAGTTTAATCCCTGAATTTTCAAGTTTCACATGTTATCACTTTTGGTCCTTGCACTTTAATGTTTCATCTATTATCAAGTTCAGTCCCTGGAGTTTAAGCTTTCCAAGTAACAATGAATTATCAACAAATTTTCCGGTTACATGACGACAATGACTGACTCAAGCGTAGGATTTCAGAACTTGAAAAAATAATAACATATAGTTCAAATTACTCTACGTTTTCTGCCCGAATAGAGTCTCTTAACCAAGAGGTTTCAAATCTTGAAAGAGAAGCTAATATAAAGAAAAGGCACCTACATGAAAATTCAAAGAAAATATCTGAACTTGAACGAAAAGTTGCAGATTTTGAAGCCAAAGAAGAGAAGAACCTAGCGCTTGAAGAAAGAGGAAACATGCTGGAGAGTGAAAATCTTGACCTGAAGAAAAGACTTGCTGTTTTTGAACAAGAAAAAATCAATTTCTCAAATGAAAGGAAGAATCTTGAAAGAAAGATTCTCGAGCTTTCAAAGAACGTTTTCGATGAAATAAAAGTTTTTGAGGCTCAAAATGCGAAACTTTCAAAAAAGATTTCTGATTTTGAAAACGTTTTGATAATTGAGAGAGATTATTTTGAGAAAGAGTGAAAAGTGTTTTAGAGTGAAAAGAGAATGCTTGAAAAGAAGAATGTTGCGGTTTTTAAAGAGATATCTGATAAACGCAACAGTATAGAAAAGGATTTTGAAAGTGAAAGAAAGATTTTCGAAACCGAGATTCATAAGCATTCAAAGAAATTATCTGGATTAGCAACAGAGATTTTGAAAGAACAGAAGGTAAAATCCGATTTATAAAAACAATTTGACTTGATTCTATAAGAAAGAAATGTTTTATCTGCAAAAGTCAAGAAACTTAAAGAAATAAATCCTAAAGTTGATTTATCTGAACAAGCCAGTCCCGATACTGTTGTTCAGTCTCTTTATTCTTCAATTTCACCTTCTATATCTAACTCTTTGAAGAAGTTTGTCAAATCAAATGAATTTTCAAAAGATTAGATTCGTCCTTCAAATATAATTCTCTTGTTGATGATTCAAATAATCAAGTGTTTCGAAAAGTCAAGATGGTTTGGAGAAAGAAACCAACTACATAAAGTAGTGATGGAAACAAGTCTCATGATTCTCTTGTAGTTGATACAAAGTCATTTATTTCCAAGACTGATTCACCTAATTATGTCTATTCTATAGGAAATTTGATCAGTCTACGCCGACAAACGATCTGTTGCACTTACTATAGAAAGAGTGACTTTATGCATCCAAGGTACGTAAATAGTTGGTATGGTACTTATAGCATCCCCAATCCTCAGTTTAATAGCTTCAAAGCCAAGGCAACTAATCATCAAGGATCCATCACAGCATGGATACCAAAACCAAAATCTTCCCAATCTGTTTTGTAGGAATGTCATGTGTGATTTAATTCAGATTATTCATATCACATGACTACAATCAAGGGTTATGCCATCTTGATCGTTACTGGAGTTATCAAATCTAAATGTAGATCTCAAGTCTTCATTTTGGAAGCTAAAGATTTGGGTTTGGACACTAGGTGTTAACTTAACCTAGCAATGTGAGTTCAAGTTGTTTTGTGAAAACTTTATACATGCTAAAAATTTCCATTTTCGAGTCTTAAGGTGTTTCTTGATATATATCAAATGTGTTGATTATTTGATGATATTGGTATCTTTGGTATATTTGATTTTATAAATATTGTAAAATACCTATATAAGAGTGTGTTGTTTCAATGATTTATTGTATAAATGGAGATTATTTGACGATAATGCATTTTTAGTGTTATTGGTTTTGTAAACCATTTGGAAAATACATATTATTGTGTTGAGGCATTTTGAAAATATAAATGGTATGACTTCATTAGGAAAATGATGTCCCAACCAATGATGGGTTTTTTAGTTAACCATACTTTTGGAGCATGAGTATACCTATTTATTGAACATTTGTTTTTGTATTGCTTATGTCGACTTTTATTTGATTAGTCAATTAAGTATGGAGTTATTTGCTTGATTTTGACTCATTTGAGTTTTGGAGACATTAACCCTGTTTAAATTGCTTAATGTTGAGCTTAGAACATGAGTTGCATTTATTGCTTATTCATTCGGAGATTACATGTTTGGGTTCATTGATCATTCAATTAAAGTGATGTCATTTAGACTGTAATGCAATGGATCCATAGGCCTAGGGGGCGGTTTGTTGGTTTAAAAATGGGATCCTTATCTTTGTAATCTAGCTAGAAATATATAGAATTAGCGAGGGACTCAAGTTATAAACCGTGGGTGGTTGAACTTGATGACCATATGATCCATAGCCGAAGACTCAAGCTATAGACCTTGGGTGCTTGCACTAGATGACTATGTGATATGTAGTGGGGGACTCAAGTTATAGATCGTGAGTGATTGAACTTGATAACCATGAGGCCATGGTGGTTGTAATTTCTAGTGAACAAGTATATATAGGATCAATGAGAGACTCGATCTATTGAACATGGATGGTTGAACATCATAACCGTGTGATCCATAGTGGGACTCATTAACATAGATATGTGGATTTGTCTTTCTCCACATCCGATGGACACGGGTCTTCCCTGTCACCAAAAGGTATTATTTTTGGATAATGTATTATCCATGTTTTCGGTGTTGTTTTGGGAATGTAGTGTATTCATAATTTAAGGTTTTGAATATTGAACCTTATTCATGTTTGGTGTTTTGGATAATGGAGTTCTATCCATGTTTTCCATATTTGGTTATTAAAATGGGTGCTTTTGTCACCATTTTTTCATTATGAAAATGGTGGAAGATGTTGTTTTATGTTAAATACATTTCATTTGAGAAATTGTGATTTAAATAATTCTTTCAGTTTTACCATTTATTATTAACGATGAAAACTATTTGAACTTACTAGGCATTAAGCCTAACATTTTTTCTTGTCGGCATGTACATCATAACCTTGTGGGAATGATACTAGCGACACTATAGAGAGTTGAGTGTTATTTAGAGGTACGAGTAGGATTTAGCTATTCGGGGACGTCTTCCGTATTTTTGAGATAACGATTTTCATTGGTATCTAGTAACACTTATCCTAAATCTCGATTTTGTATAAGATGTGGTTTATTAATTGTTGGTGTAAGATCTTAGATTACCATTGTAGTTAATCACGTATTAACCTTTAGAAAGGAATTATTCTCTTTGATGTTGTTAATAAAACTTTTAAATTGGTCGCTTTTCTCCAGAATTTTGGGTATTACAATTTATGTCCATGCATAACCTATTTTCAAAAAATAAGATAACAAAATATACTGACAATAACAATGCCAACCAATGAAATAAACTATGTACTTGAACATTCTAAAGAGCATAATCAATAATCAAACTACAAGTATTCTAATGTTGCCTTCAAACTTGAAAACTAATGAAAAAGATGTTACATACTATCAATTTTGTAACCTCCAGGATAATAAATTCCAGACTCCTCAACAGCTCCTCAATCCTTTTCTTCTTATGGGTCATTTCAAAAATCTCACTAGTGCCAATTATTTGCTACAAAGTCAAAATAGTTATTATTAGTAAATAAGAAACAAGTAAGTTCAAATAACATAATTACAAGTTTAAGTTAACTTACAAAATGCAATGGATATTATGACATGGATATGGAACCTCCGGCAAGTTTGTACACTACTCCATCATGTTGAGTGTTCCGATTTCGTTTATCATCTCTTAACTTTGATTTCCACTCCTCGGTATTCCATTCCTCGTGAACACAAAAAACATTAGAAAAATAAGAAAATGCACATATAATTGATAGTGGAAAATTGTATAGGTGCATGGTGTGGCCATAATATTACCACAATGGTTGTGCAAGTGCATACCAAACACTATGATTGCTCTCATGTAATAAAGTGGTAATATACCAAGATAGTAAGTACAAACCTGACAATGCTTCCACAGCCGCTCACGAGACATAAAGTTAACATCTCTCCGAAATGCTCAAGGATCTTAGCATGACCCTGAAGATAGTAATGAACTATCGACAGTAATGAACTATCGATAGTAATGAACCAAACCTGCCATTATTTACACAATACAACAAAAAATGACATTAATATCAATTAATTAAGGTAAATATAAACACATTTTACAAATATACATACTTAGTGTATGATTAGGTGCCTACTCTCCAGCATTTGGGTCCTGACTCATATGTGGGTCCTAACTCATATGTGATGACTTCGTAGCATTAGTCATCTAAATATCATCTATACCAGTTATATTCGGGGTCTATGAGACATTGAACGTCTTATTAACGCATGTAATAGAACTATTGGTAGCACAAGCAACGGATGAAACAATAGATTTCTCTCTATATCGACGTTTGATAGACCTACTATCTCGACCTCCACTAGAACGACCACCTCAGACTCCTATCGAATTGCATGCCATATAAAAAACCAACTTTTACAAAAAAAAATGATAACATAAAAAACAATACCTCTTAAAACAAGATAGATATAAACATACATTAAATAAACCTACATCGGGTTGAACATGCATGAAATAAATAAACATCATGCTAAGTAAACTAATAATCAAAAGAGTGATCATATATAATACGTTCATTATCATCATTGTCGTCATTTGAATCATATCTATCATCAAGCTCTTATTCCTTACCATCCTCCCCATCATCATCACCATCAATTTTGATGATTTGTCCTGGTGTGACAAGCCTCAGGGTAAATATTAGTGTCTATACTTGTGGATGTTGAAGAATTTAACATTTCGTAATCTTGAAAATGAATTTTTTCTCATTTACATTATCGTCATCGGATACTTTAATAACACGTTATGATACTTCAAATATCCCCCTTGCCTTTGTCTTCATAATAACCCACATATCTTTTATGTCCTTTGTGCTTGAAGGATATGATACATAATGAACTTGTTCTGCTTGTGATACTTACACAAACATGTAATCTATTGTCTAGCTTCGACTTGTATTTCATATCTACCATATATCTTTTAACACATTGAATATTGTCAAACCAAGTAGACTTAAACAACACAGCAAATCAACTCCCTACACCATGATGTTTGATCTCACTTCATCCAACAACTCGTAGTTGTCAGACTCAGACTCGTTAAGAAGGCCATTTGACACATACTCTAGTGGTATGTGTGACCAATCCATCATCATGTTCTTGTGTGTGAAACTTGTAACCGTTATGAAATATCTCTTATGAGACCAAACATGATATATTGGTCCTTGTGCTACAATTTTCAAGTGTTCATTTCTATTGCTTAACCCTAGCATAACATGCAATGATAAAGAAACGTGTCATTACTGCAACGATACTAGATTATTAGGTAAAAAAAATATATTACATTACCATCCGAATAAATAGGCAATTCCTTAGCCACTAAAAGCAAGTATTGGAATCAACTAGCTGATGTTTTGTATTATTCAGTAAACAAAAAGGGCAATAGTATACTCTCAACTACAAAAGATGCCACGCCCGTCTAAAAGGACATACGACACCATAAAAATGCAAATATGGTAGGACCATCGCCCAACACTATTTTCAATTGTGTACTAGGAGATATTAGGCTTCAACCATATGGAAACATTTTCTAGAATTTGAAAGTGATAACTCCTTTCTTTTTCTTTATTTGGTGTACCTACTTGAGCCGGATGAAAGGAAACTTTCACGTCCGGTTTTGAGATGGGGGTTGTAATTCTTTCTACCTCTCGGGGTATAATGACAGACCAAGAGGCTCGACTAAAAAGAATAGGAGGAGAAATTATGTCATGTCCTTGCTCATATAGATGCCAGTCTTAGACCAAAAAGAAAGGTGTGGGAATATATAAATATCAAAAGAGCAATTACTCTGCAGAACTGAATATATGTATATTGAGATCCATCAACAGTAACGATTATAAGTATATGTGTAAACGTGTATATGCTATGGATTGGTGTTTATGCTTTATGTTTATGGTGTATTTCTTACAGAAAAAAGAACAATTTTATGTATCGATTTTCATTCTACAAAGCTTAGGCACAAGATTTAAACAATATATTTACTGATTATTGATATGAATGTTAATATTAGTTTTATGTTCTTACATGTAATGTTAACCATTTGATTATTAATTTTAGTTTTTTCATTTTTGTCACAAATGAAAAAAACCACAAATTACAAAAATTGTTGCCAAAAGTTAATAGACGGTTTAATTTGATTAAATCAAAATAATATAAATATAAAAAAGTATAATTTTAGGGAAGTGTAATGTTGTTTTCTCGAATTTGGGAAGAAAAAGAAAATAAAGGGAATGAAAAAAAGGAAACCAAAGAATTTTTTTTTTATTTGTGCTATTGAGAGAGAAGATAATAGAAAGAGGTAAGGAAAAAAATCCATGTTCTTAAGTATGAGAGAAAGGAAAGGAAATATGTTATTTCTACAAATATACGATTCTTTATTTTGTAACGGATTGTAATTAATGTGTAGATGTGTAATTTTATAAGTAATTTAATTGTTATCATTTCTTTCCACTTTTCCTCCCACAATTGGGAGGAAAGTTTTAGGAGAAAATTCATCGTTATTTTCTTTCATTTCCTTCCTTTTGCTCCAAAAAAGGGTTGAGAACACAGATATTTTCCGTTTCCCTACTTTTCTTCCTTTTTCTGTCATTACATTTGTAATTTTTTTTTCTTTGAAAACACATTGTAAATGCACTATCCCTCATTTTATATCAATATTATTATTTAATTTTTTTCCTTTCAGAAAGGGTGATGTAGTTGGTAATTTGATAGTCTACATAGAATTGTCCATTTTTTATTTATTAAAATATATGATAAAGTATAAAAACACTCTGAAGTAAGATTCACGCAATGAAATGGAATGTCTAATGGATTTTTGTTCCCTCCTTTTTGGGTGCCAATAAACGGGTGAGAACACTAAAGATTCATTCAAGATTCTCTTTTCCACTTTTTTCTTCTCCTAATAATCATGGCCATGATTTATTTGGGGGAAATTGACTCAAATAGTTACATTACTCTATCAATTGCATCTCCTAATCACTTCTCTTCATGATTTACCAAAATAGAGGCGGACCTAGGTCCTCTGCTGTCGTTGAGTGAGATCGTGATACGTGACGAAATGGCGGACCTGGGTCGGGTGGCGGACCTACCCGTTGCGGACTTGGCTTGGACCGACAATTTTTTTTGTCTTTTTCTGGAGGTAGAGGACCTGCAGGTCCGCAAGCGGACCTAGGTATATTTTGGTAAATCATGGAGAGAAATGACTAGGAGATTCAATTGGCTAGGTAATATGGCTATTTCAGCCAATTTCCTTTATTTGGACATTGTGTCCATATAATTTTTTTTATTAATCTACAAATTTGATCCTCGTGGTTTGTTGAATATAGCATATTTTGTCCCTTACAACAAGATGGTAATTTTTGGTTTGTAAAGAGGTCCAAATTTGATCCATCCCTTTAACGTCCGTTAAAAACTTCTGTTAAATAAGAGACATTTTCATCTTTTTATCGATTTTAGACTTACCCAATCAAAAACCACATGGACCAAAAATCAAAAACTCAAGAGTAAACTTCAATTTCGCTCCTTAACGTTTCTAGATTTCTTTTCAAGTGGGACCTATACTTTTATAATTCCAGTTTTCGTCCTCCAGGTTTAAATTTTGCTTTGAAAGTGGGACATGATCACTAACTCCGTTAAAAAACTCCGTTAGAGTCAGGGTTATTTTCGACCAACCATGTTATGTCCCGCCTTTTTGATTGGGTAAAATACAAACAAAAAAAATCGATAAATTGAGAAAAATACTTCTCATTTAACAAAGTTTTTTAAGTATCGTTAAAGGGAGGAAACAAATCCAAACGCATTTTTAAACCTCGCAAGGACGAAAACTGTTATTTTCGACAAAGCACAGGGACAAAATTTGTTATTTACTCTAAAATGTTGCTTTCAGACTTGAAAACTAATGAAAATATGTTACATACTATCAATTGTGTAACCTCCAGGATAATAAATTTTCGACTCCTCAACAGCTCCTCAATCCTTTTCTTCTTATGGGTCATTTAAAAAATCTCACTAGTGCCATTTCTTTGCTACAAAGTCAAAATAGTTATTATTAGTAAATAAGAAACAAGTAAGTTCAAAAAACTAGACCTGGCAAAAACTGACACGACACGCTAACCCGACACGAACTCGACACGAAATAAACGGGTTTGGGTAATACATTTCAACCCGTTTAAGTAAACGGGTTGACACGACACGACACGAAAATTAAACGGGTAAGGTCAGGGTCAAAAATTTCAACTCGAAAATGACCCGAATAACCCGTTTCTAATGCTTTCATTTGAATTTTGTATTTGTATTTTTTTTGTGAATTTTCGATTTTTAATTTTCATTTTATAAATGTTAAACGGGTTAGGCGGGTCATGGCGGGTTAGGCGGGTCGGGTCAGGGTTGGGATTTTCTGACCCGTTTATTAAACGGGTCGGGTTAGGGTTAGACACTTTCAACCCGTTTAACTTTGAACCCGACACGACACGTTTGCCAGGTCTACAAAAAACATAATTACAAGTTTAAGTTAACATACAAAATGCAATCGATATCATGAGTTTGTACACTACTCCATCATGTTGAGTGTTCCGATTTCGTTTACTATCTCTTAACTTTGATTTCCACTCCTCGGTATTCCATTCCTCGTGAACACAAAAAACATTAGAAAAATAAGAAAATGCACATATAATTGATAGTAGAAAATTGTGAAGGTCCATGGTGTGGCCATAATATTACCACAATGGTTGTGCAAGTGCATACCAGACATTATGATCGCTCTTTATCTGGACGGTATGTATTTGTGCATACAAATAATTTGTAACATGCACATGTGCATATGCACAAATGCATAATGCACACGTGCATAAAAACTAAAAACAACTTAGTTTACTTGTATGCACAAGTGCATATTGTCCAGATGAATGACCACCAGGGTGTTCCTCAGTTTTCCCTTTCTTTGAGATTTTCCATTGAACCTCCATCTACATATATATATATATATATATATATATATATATATATATATAGGGAGAGGTTCATTTGAGAAATGGTAAATGTATGAGAAATAGAGAAATAATCTTAGCCATTTATCTGGTCAACATTTGCGGCTTTGACCGCGAAGCACCGGATAATTCCTTGCATGGTCTATAGAAAGTAAGAGGGGTAGTTTCGTAAAATACGCGGGATGAGTTCATATATGAACCTATATGATTTACATATGAACTATACGTTCGTATATGAATCAGTTAATTAGTTCATATATGAATCACAAAGGTTCATATATGAATCACAAAGGTTCATATATGAATCAGTTAAAAGAGTTCAGATGTGAATTACACTGATTCATATATGAACATATAGTTCATATGTGAATTATACATGTTCATATATGAACACAACCTGTGTATTTTGTAAAAATTACGAAAGTGTCCTTCTATTTTAGGAATAGCCGCAACTTTTGACCGGTCAAAGCCGCAACTTTTGACCAGTCAAATCCGATGTTGACCATATGAATGGCTAGGATTACTTCTCTATTTCTCATATATTTATCATTTCTCAAATGAACCTAAGGCTATATATATATATATATATATATATATATATATATATATATATATATATATATATAGGGGAGCGATCAAATGGAAACCATTCTAATTTTAAAACCCGTGGAAACCCTCGATCTCATTGATTAAGTTAATGAAATTGTTTCATGAAATAGTTTAATTCGATGAAATTGTTTCATATAATTCTTTTATTGATGAAATTATTGCGTATATTTGTGTTTTTTATGTAAAAATGAAAAAGTTTCATCAGACTGCGAAAATACATGAAACAATTTCATCAGAATGAGAAAAATAGATGAAACTATATAAAAACACAAATATATGAAACAATTTCATTAACAAAAGAATTATATGAAACAACTTGATCATATTAAACAACTTTATGAACCAATTTCATTAATTTAACCAATGAAATTGACGGTTTCCAAAGTTTCCAATCTAATATGATTGAAAAATGGTAAATGTATGAGAAATAGAGAAGTAATCCTAGTCTTTCATGCGGTCAATATCGGATTTGACTAGTCAAATGTTGCGTCTTTGACTGGTCAACAATTGCGGCCTTGACTGGTCAAAAGTTACGGCTATTCCAAAAATAGAATGACAATTTCGAAATTTTTATAAATGCACGGGACGAGTTCATATATGAACTTGTATAATTCACATATAAACTATTTTAACTTATTCATATATGAACCTTTGTGATTCATATATGAACTAATTAACTGTAGGTTCATATGTGAATCAGTTGAACTAATTAACAGATTCACATATGAACTAATTAATTGATTCTCATACGAACTAATTAACTGATTCATATATGAATGTATAGTTCATATGTGAATCCATAGGTTTATATATGAACTCGTCCTGCGTATTTTATGAAGCTACCCCTCTATCTTCTACAAACCATGGAAGAAATTATCTGGTGTTTTACGGTCAAAGCCGCAAATGTTGACCAGATTAAGGGCTAGGATCATTTTTCTATTTCTCATACATTTACCATTTCTCAAATGAACTTTTATATATATATATATATATATATATATATATATATATATGATATCAATGTATTTGTACAATGCAGCATATAATCATATTGTGTAATATTTTATTGTAAATCAAGAGTGAAAAATTAATAAAACTTTTCACTAAAAGATAAAATCCAAAATTTACGTTTATAAACTTGTTAAATTAAGATTTTATCAAGTGAGACGAGTTATAAGATTCTTTATCGTGATCTTAATGGAAATCTAATATGTATGCTTTTGCATATATTCTTATATATTGTTATACTAGTCATCCTTCAATATCCTTTCTTAAAAAAATTTAAAAAAGATATAATTAAGAAACATGTATATATATATATATATATATATATAGGGGGCCTTTCATGGGAGACCCTAGTATTTTGTGGTAACCATGACATCCAATTTCATCCATCCATTTAATTAATCAAGGGTCTAAAATAACTAATATAAATAATACTTAAAAAAAGAATTTTATGCCACTAAATTAGGAAAAAAGGGTAAATTTGTCAAAAAAATATTATAATTAAGTGTGATCTAATTTTGGGCGCTCCGATAATTATGGCATGGAATCAATTGCGATAATCTCAAAATATTGAAATTGTATACATATTTTCTTGATGATATAATAAACTGTGTTACATTGTGGTCTTACAATTTTAAAATGAAACGAGTTTTGTTACAGTAAATGGGATGTGATACACTATGATCATCTTGCAAAAATCTGATATCCTTGATGATACAATTTTAAAAGAACATTGTGTTACACTGTGATTATTATTGTGATGCACTCAAAGAACATATGTTACACTGTGATTAACATTGTGTTACATTATGATTAACATACAAATGTGATACCCATTATGATAAGATGGTAATACCAACTGTGGTACCACTATGATAATTGATACCAACTGTGTTACATTGTGATTACCATACAAAATCATAACCAATGGTAACTGTGAGAACCGACTATTTTGTTGTTTCCATTATTTTCTTGTATATGGTTTCGTGTATGTATATATAGGGTGATAACTTGTGATTGGTTGAATAATCTTGGGTTGACTGTTCTTGCTAAGGCAAACCAACAACAATGAAGATGAAAATTTGAAGGTGCACAACCTGAAGATGATACACAAGTGTTGACTATTTGGAATATACTGTGATATCAAAATGTATCATAGTGTGATACATTTTGATAATACTCACATAATAGTTCGGCAAACACAAACATCGATCTCCTTTTTCTAACAGCGTCCTTCTTCTCCAACAGCTTTTTCTTTATCCATCAATTTTTCAGACCTGCAAAAAAAATGGAAACGTGAATGTTGAATAAGTTTGATTTTGATAAATCAATTAGTTGAGTATTATTAGGAAACGTAATCTTGATTGATTTTGATTGATATAAATCTGTAAAATAAAATAATTATTTATTAAACAAAAATTATTCAAATTACCAATATACCCTCAATAATTAATATATAAAAAACAGTAAATAAATTAAAATGATTGGGTGAGATTGGATCTCATAGTTACCACGATCTAATAGGGTCTCATTTGATTAGGCCCCTATATATATATATATATATAGGGTTAGGTTCAGGGAAAACTTCAAAAAACCGGAAAACTGAAAAACACTATGGTAGCCCTTCATCTGGATGGTATGCACTTGTGCATACAAATAATTTGTAACATGCACAAGTGCATAAAAACCAAAAACACAACATAATTACTTGTATGCACAAATGCATACCGTCCAGATGAAATACTATCAGAGTGTTCTTCAGTTTCTGTTTTTTTGAGGTTTTTCCTGAACCTCCGTCTATATATATATATATATATATATATATATATATATATATATATAGAGAGAGAGAGAGAGAGAGAGAGAGAGAGCAAAGATCATTTGTTAACCACTAAATTGTTGTAAACTTTATGAACCTTGCTCAACCAATAGAAATGCATCTTTGGTTGTTGTTTTCATGTTATGTATTTTTAATACAAAAGGGTAGAAAGGTCATTTCATAATTACATAATATTTCATTTATTTGTTTGGGGGTTACAAGAATGAATCCTCTTTGATTATTGTGTAGGTTATGAATTCATGATTTTTTCCATTTTCAAAATAATTGTTAAAATCGTATGAATAATTTCAAAGTCTTCAATTTCATATGTTTGTCAAAATCGTTAGTGGTTGTCTTCAAAAATTTTACACAGTATTAATTTTAATTCAGAGAATCTCATGAACATATCGACAATGAATACAACAACATCCTCCGACATTATGATTTCCATCCTCCATAACGACGTCGATGGAAGTGCGATTGATGAAACTTTGTCAAATCCGGTAACACAGAATATGGATGAAGGAATTCAAAACCAACTCATAAACCATGAACTCGAAAATGAGAATAATTGTATATGCACCGTTGATATATTCAAATCAACCAACAAAATTTGTATTGGTAAGTTTTTTTAATGTTTTTGAGTTGTTTACATTATTTAGTTCATCAGGGAATTCATTAAAACCAAAAATTCAATTATGTTGAATGCTTTCACATAGATGAACATCTTCACAAAGATGAACATAAGATAAAATGGGACCAGGTTAAAGCTTCTTTATGCAATCTTACAGAGAGTTGTACATCTTCGTTATGAACATTTTGAGTTTTACATTGTTCATTCATTTTTCACTTCAAAATTGAACATTGATGAACATTATAGATTTGAACGTTGATGTCCTTTCGTTATGAACACATCAAAGTTAACAAATGATAAAACATTGTATATAATATCTACGATTTGTATATTATTTTTTTTAAACATTGACGATGAACAAACATCTTCATTTTTAACATTAATGATCACTGTATATAATATCTACGATTTTTTTTCTCATTTAAAAGATATTTAAGCACACAATGCACATTGATCGTATATGTCATTCTAAATCGTTTGGTAAAGACTGCAACTTTTAGTAAAACATTTTGATTATCCTATGTGTCAACATGAAGAAATATCCCGAATTTATATAGTGAAAATGAATTAACAGTGTAACGAAAATATATGTTCATATATAATGTTCATATTTATAATGTTCAGCAACGTTTATTGTTTATAATGTCCATCAATTTTTAAATATATGTAGTGAAAATGAATGAACAGTGTAACGAAAAAGTGTAAATGTGCACTTCGATTCACCTTGGATGAAGATGAATGGACATGAACTTTGTATATGTGATGTTCATATATATTATCATTATAGATGTGCAAAACATATAATGAAGAGGCTTTGATAAGTGAATCCTAATTATTGGCGATATATACAATAGTTAATGATGAAAATGAATGAACGATGTAACGACATATGTGTAAATGTGCACATTGATGTATCTTGAATTGTCATGTTCATCTAACTACCAACCAAAAAACCGGATCAGTTCGGCATTAGAGATGTATTAACATGATCGGACATAATGGATGAACATATTAATGCATCTAAAGGATTAATAGATGTCTACAGGTTAACATTAGTGATATATGAACCATATCTAATGGATGTATATGAATTAATATCCACAAGTTAACATTAGTGATATATGAACAAACCTTGAAAACATTAGTGATTTATGAACAATATCGAAGGGATGCAGATGAATTAATGGATGTCCACAGGTTAACGACAAATAATGATCAATCATTGATAATCAACATGTTCACTTGGTTGCATATATTGATCAATCATGTTCATATAATCAGTAACAACTCATACACCGGAAGACATTCGTATAAAATTGAACCTGAATATTACCAAAAAAAAACATGAGCTGATTGTCATTAACAACACAAAGGTCTACTGTTGATTGAGATATATGTGGTTTTTTTTCAAATATGTCTCCATAATGAAATAGATGTATACAATTTAGTAACAATCTCAATTTCAAAATAATGAATCGTAGACGAATCATCGGTTACGATTGTGGTTAAGGGGAAATTAATGAGTCATTTAATGGAGGTTTAAAGGAATGATTATTTGATTTCCCAAATTACCCCTAACCACATATGTTCACATGTCCATTTAATAAATAAAACCTATTTTATTAATTACAAAATTAGTTTTAATCTCAACCATCCAATGTTAAGATGGATGTTTTAGATTAGTTCATAAAGTTAACAACAAAACAAGGGTTAACAAAAGAACCTAATCCTATATAGGGGAGCGATCAATTGGAAACCAGTATTACTTTGGAAACCGAAATCAACCAATCAGTGAATTTCTTTTTTTTTTTTTTTTAATTGAAAATATTATTTTTGTCTTTTACATTATTTCATAATATATATGGTAACTGTTATTATTATTATATTAATAATTATTTAATTTTAATTTAGCTTATATATGGTAATAATAATCATTGATTAATTTAAAAATGATATATTTAATTTAGGTAAATTATTTAATTTTAATTTAGCTTATATATGGTAATAATAATCATTGATTAATTTAAAAATGAGATATTTAATTTAGGTAAATTATTTAATTTTAATTTAGCTTATATATGGTAATAATGAAACAATAATGCTAACACGATGAACCTGATGAATCTATTTTCATTATGAAACAATAAAACTAACACGATGAACCTGATGAATCTATTTACATATACAGATATGCAACTGAACAGGTAATGAAACAAAAATGGGAAGTTAACAAAAATGACACAAATTCATCATGTTTCATTATGAAACAATAATGCTAACACGATGAACCTGATGAATCTATTTTCATTATGAAACAATAATGCTAACACGATGAACCTGATAAAATCTGTAATCCAATGAAATATGTAATCCACAAATTCATTCTGTTTCATCACAATATTAGATTGCGTGAGAAATTTTATAATAAAATGAAATTAAAAAAATATTTTCTTACATTTTAAAAGAAAAACAATTTTTTTGATGAAAAGACAAATGTTCCACATTTTCATAGTAAAAAAATAACAAAATTCAGATTGCATGAGAAATTTTATTTTAGTTTCAAGTAATCTAAATAAAATAAACCTTTTTTGCCATATTTGAGACACAAAATCAAAAGACATATTTACCCTTTTCATCTATTATTTTTATTTATTATTAATAAATTAATTAATTTACTACCATATATAATTCAAATGAATTTTAACCATTGATTATAAAGATTAATGGCTGAAATTTGGTTTCCAATAAAACTTGGTTTCCAATTGATACCACCCTTATATATATATATATATATATATATATATATATATATATATATATATAGCCATAGGTTCAAATGAGAAACGTTAAATATGTGAGAAGTAGAGAAGTGATCATACCCCTTTATTCGGTCAACATGTGCAACTTTAACTGTGAAAACTACGAATAATTCGGTCGCATGGTATGCCGAACATAAAGGGGTAGTCTCGTAACTTTTATATATACGCGGCAAACGGGTTCATATGTGAATCCGTGTGATTCACATATGAACTATCTGTGCATATATGAACCCTTGTGATTCACATATGAACTATTCAACCGATTCACACATAAACCCGTGTGATTAGTTATGATTCACATGCGAACCCATGTGATTCACTTATGAAATAATTAACTGATTCACATATGAATTATTTAACTAATCATACTGATTCATATGTGAATCAGTTAAAGAGTTCATATGTGAATCACACAGGTTCACATATGAACCCGTTTGCCGCCTATTTGTAAAAGTTACAAAACTACTCATTTATTTTTCACAGAGCGCAAATTTTGACCAGTCAAAGCCGCAATTCTTGACCAATTTTGATGGTATGAATGACTAGAATTACTTGTCTATTTCTCACACACTTAGCACTTCTCATTTGAACCTCTCCAATTATATATATATAGAGAGAGGAGTGATCATTTGCAAACCACCCTTATTAGTACAAATTGTATAAACCAAATTCAGGCAATCAATTTTTTTGAATTCTCTCTTTTCTTTAATGTAGGGGCAAGTTTATCAATGTGGTTTATAATTGTTAATTAAAGAATTTAACAAATACTTATTATTTTGTGAAAGAATATTTTCTCAACGTTTATTTTTGGAAGATATTTTTATTAATTTTTTATAATCAAAATAAATCGAATAATTAAAAAATTTATTGATTTTTTTAGAAATATGAGGATTTGAGAGATTTTGTTACCTGTTCAAGAATTATTTGCCATCATCAAAAGTAAGTGATAGAAAGAATATTTTCCTAATATTATAATTTATCACAATGAATGTTTCATTTTCTTTGTGAACTCCTCCCTATTTAAGAGTTTATGATTAAAGAGAATTACACACTTCCTTTCTATTTTATTGTTACTTTTTCTATATTGATTGTTCTATAACACGTTATCAACACAATACTGTCAATTGAATCAGGTATGGTTTTAACTATATTCCGGTTTAAAATGATTGCCAAGTTATTCCCTCATGATGCGTTGCCATTTTTTTTCCATTTCTATGTTTTATTTTTCCATATTCATGATGTGTTGCCATGTTATTCCCTCTTTTTTATTCATAATGCATTGTCATGTTTATCACAATCTCGTTTATTACAAAGAACAAGTTTTTGATTAGTTTTCTTTTCCTTTTATTCCCTCATATGAAATTATTTTATTGTTTAATTGTTTGTGGCAGATACTATGTTTTTAAGAAAATAATAATAATAATAATAGAACATAATTTAATCGCATGTTTT
This sequence comes from Arctium minus, assembly GCA_954870635.1. Taxonomy (NCBI): domain Eukaryota; kingdom Viridiplantae; phylum Streptophyta; class Magnoliopsida; order Asterales; family Asteraceae; genus Arctium; species Arctium minus. The sequence goes on along the minus strand of OX941097.1, from coordinate 33,662,096 downwards.
AAGTAGGGGTGACAAAAAGTGACCTAACCCGCCAACCCAATCCGAACCCAACCTAAAATTAGCAGGTTGGGTTGAGAATTTCGACCCATTTAAGTTAAATGGGTCAACCCGCTTAACCCATTTATGTAAATGGGTTGGGTTGGGTTGGGTTGAAATTTTCAACCTGATTTCGACCCATTTACAACCTGTTTTTAACCCATTTACAATATTACCTAATATTTTATTTTTAATTATTAGTCATTATTTATTACAATTAATAATTTAAAATAATGTTTAAAGATTAAAAAATAATTTGATATAATTTAATACTACCTAATTGCTAATTCTAAATCATATTGACCACAAATTGAAAATTGAAACCCTAAATCGGCTCCTCTCCTCCCTCTGTCCCTCATACGCCGCTCCATACCAAATCTCTTATTCTCTTCCCGTTCAAATTCCACGGCGAGTCCAACGGCGACAGCCCGAACCGACGCTCATCCATCTTGCGTTCCAGCTTCCACGGCGAGTCCAACTTGCATTCCAATTTCCACGGCTATTTCGGTTTCACGGAGACTTCGGTAATGCATAAATACTATTGATTAAACTTTAACTTGATTGACTGTTGTAAACTTGTAATGCAAATATTCAGCTTATAACTTGATTGACTATTGTAAACGTGAAAGATCCCTGTTTTATAACTTTATTCTCCTATTTTATTCTACATGAACGTGTAATGCAAAGTCCTCTTTTATTCTCCTGGTTTATATAGTCTATATTTATAATTTGTCCATTTATAATATGTAATCTTTAGATTTGTAAATTGTAATCTAAAAATTTATAATCTGTCCATTTATAATTTGTAATCTTTAGATTTGTAAATTGTAATCTATAAATTTATAATATGTCCATACAGGTCTCCATTCCACAACAATGAACAATGAACAATCCATTTAATTTCAATGGCCAAAGAGTAAGTTCATTCCATTTTAAGTTCATTGCATTTAATTTAAGTACTTGTTATAATGTTTCTGTTTTTATTCCATTTCAGTGAGTAACACAGTTGAAAATTCGGAAGGAGATGATCTACAGTCTCCTCCACCTCCATCAAAGAATAGCGAGAAGAAACCGATCAACCAATTAAAAAAAGGTTTATTGGTGGGGACCCAAGGCCTCGTGGCCCACTTTTGTGGACCCTACAGGCCCTACCTCTATAAGCCTGCACCGAAAAAGACATCCTGTCTTCCCCCGGATTCGAACCCTAGTACGGGAACCCCAGGTAGAAGCGTTTACGGAAGAGAGGTGGCCACTAGGCCAAAGACCTAGTGGTTCGATCAACCAATTAAAGCCAAACAAAGGTGGTGTGGATGTCAAACGTCACAGAAAACTTACATCTGAGGTTTGAAATAGATTTGATTTTATGGACCCTGATAAAAATGGTGAGTTATATTGTAAATGTAAACAATGTGGTCATGTTTATAATGCTGAAACTAGGATGGGTACGGGGAATTTGAAACACCGTCTTAAAAATTGCAAAAAAAGTCGATTTAAGGATGTTGGGCAGATGGTGTTGGAATATGGTAGTGGCGGTTCTGGTTCGCTAACTAGTAGGCTCCCATATTTTGACCCTAATATTTTTCGTGAGCTATTAGGTAGTGCGGTTGTGAAAATGAATTACCATTTCAATTTGCTGAATATGATGGAATTAGGAAATGTTTCAATTATTTACATCCTGAGGTGAAAGTTGTTTCAAGGAATACCGTAAAAGCTGATATTTTGAAGATGTATAGGAGGGAAAAGTTGAAAATAATAAATACTTTAAGTTGTATTCCTGGTAGGATTTGCTTGACCTCTGATTGTTGGACATCAATAACCACTAATGGATATATGGCCTTGACTGCCCATTTCATTGACAATTCTTGGAACTTGCAAAAAGTGATTCTAAATTTTAGTTTCTTGGCTCCACCTCACACTGGTCTTGCTTTAAGGGATCACGTATTTAGTCTTTTGAAGGATTGGGGGATTCAAAAGAAAGTGTTTTCAATTACTCTATATAATGCTTCTTCTAATGATGCAATGGTTGAATTTTTGAAGTATGAACTTGATTTGGTTTGTCAAGGTGCATATTTTCATGTTAGATGTTGTGTGCACATTATGAACCTAATTGTGCAGGATGGGTTGAAAGAGGTTGATGAAGCTATTATAAATGTTAGAGATAGTGTGAAGTACTATAGAGGTTCTCAAGCTAGGAGGCAAAGGTTTTTAAGTAGTGTTGCACATGTAGAGCTACAATCTTCAAGGGGTTTACAACAAGATGTTCCCACTCAATGGAACTCGATTTACATTATGTTGGACTCGGTTTTGTACTATAAAAAAGATTTTATTCATTTGCAAAAAATTGATGCTAATTATTTGCATTGTCCAACAAATGAGGAGTGGGGAAGAATTGAAAGAACTTTCATGTTCTTGAAGGTCTTCTACGAGGTAACTTGTGCTTTTTCTGGCTCTAAATATACTACTACCAATCTGTATTTTGCTAATGTTTTGATGGTTAGAGTGTTGTTACACAAAGAAAAAGACAGTCATGATATGTTTATGCAAAAAATGGCTACTCGGATGTATATGAAATTTGAGAAATATTGGGCTGATTTTAGCATAGTTATGGCGTTTGCGGCTGTTTTGGATCCACGGTTAAATTTCAGATTGTTGAATGGGGTTATGAGAAATCTTATGTGGATGGGTACAAATCCGAGTTGGCAATAATAAAGGAGAAATTGTTTTCATTGTTTAAAGAGTATATGGATGAGTCAAATTTAAATAAAACCAAAGTTGGTCAACCTAAGAATGGCTCGTTGTACTCCCAAGAAGTAGCTCAAGATGTGCTAGATGCATCTTCTACTTCACTTTTGATAGTATCTTATATATTTACTGTTTTTTGTTTATACATTTTCTATTTATCTTCTGATTTTTTGTTTTCTATCAGGACTTTCGATGACTTTTCAACTAGGGTGACTTCTCAAACCATTAAATTGAGATTGAATGTTATTTAGAGGAGAAGCTCATGCCTCGAATGAACAATATAAACATTTTGGACTATTGGAGAACTCATGAGATTCGGTATCCAACTCTTGCTCGGATGGCTAGGGACATCTTAGTTATCCCAATATCAACAGTGGTATCTGAATCTGCTTTTAGTAGTGGCGGTAGGGTTCTTGATGTTTAAAGAAGTTCGTTGAAGTCTTCTATAGTTGAGGCTATTATTTTTCTAAGAGATTGGGTATATGGACAAGGTTTGTTCTAACTCATTATTTGTATATTTCGTATTATCATATAAAACTATTTATTTGCTATAATTAAGTTGGTTAGTTTATTTATTTCTATAGCACAAATGTAATCGTAACTTGAGGGGCTATATGGAGCAATCATGACAGATGAGATAGAAGATCGAGAGGAAAGTAATACCGATAGTGAAATTGGAGTCGATGAAAGTGGAAGTCGAGTTACTTATATACTTTTTTGAAACTATAACTTTGTGATTGTGGGTAACTTTGAACTTTTTATTTTACTTTATAGTTGTGTTTTATTGAAACTTCGAATAAATTATTTGACTTTGTGTTGTGTATTTGTCATAAACTTAAGTAGTTTAATTCTTTTTATTTCTTTTAAAATTTTAAATTTTAACGGGTCAACCCAGGTTCAACCCATTTATTTAACAGGTTGGGTTGAGATAATCATAAACAGGTCAAACCGCTACCAACCCATTTAAGCAACAGGTTGGGTTGAGTTGAAAATCTCAAGTCATTTAATTAAACAGGTTGGGTTGGGTTGAGATTTTCAACCTAATTAATAAATATGTTGAACCTGAACCCAATCCAACCTGACCCATTGCCACCCATAGTTTTAAGTTCTTGATTCTTACTTTTAATTGGGCCATTAATTGTGTCACCATGTTTTGATTATAAATTGTTGTTACATGATACCAATTAAGTTTTATGACTTATTTATTTTATTTAAATTGAATTAATTTGGGTTTATGCATTCAAATCATGGTAGTTTTAGTTTTCTACCAATATTGTTATTTATTTATTTAGGATTGTTTATTAATAATTTTTATCTATGATGACCATTAAAAACGAAATTATATTGTTAATTAATTAAGGAAATTATATATATTAAGAATATTACATGAAACCGTCTTTTACAAAAATTTTCATCCACCATATTTGTTGTTAGTTTCATGAGGTTTTTAAGCTTATGATACAAGTAATTTGCATTTATGGTGTTAATATGTATTTTATTTAATTATTAAGTTCATATAAATAGTAATTAGTTATTTTACTTTTACTGATTCATGAATATCTATTTATTAAATGTATTATTATTGTTTTGTTGTAGATCTAGTACCTTAATTCTTTATCAGATAAAAGCTAATTGATTTTATAAAATGGACTTTCTTTCCACAATGCAATAACAAAAGATTCATATGTAATAAATAATTGATTTCCTTACATAATATAGTTTCTTTAGTCATAAATCATAATTAATTGGAAGTTACACTTCCACCCCTATATTGTCTTGTTTTGAGCTCTTGCCAAAAATATTAAACCGTTTCTTAAATACACGAATTCAAATGTTTGGCTTGATCATAAATCGTAATATTTTTTTGGCCTCTTGCCAAAAGCTCCTGAAATACCAATATGATCTTAATTTCGTTTGAATTTGGTCTCAATTTTTTGATCTCATGTCAAATTTTACCAAATAATTAATATGTTATCTATGTATTTTTATTTTTATTTCTATTTCATAAATGAATTAATCGTAATATATCAAAAATGATTTTGTCAAATGGGTATAAATAGCCCTAAATGTTTGTAGGGACTTAAGTAATCAATGTGATTCCCTCTTACCTTGAATTCCAAAAATGTTTGAGCGATCTATTTTACATATTGAAATACTAATATTGAACAATTCAATGGAACCATGATGATGAAATTTCACGTGAAACATGATTTATTTAAAAAAAATCATATATTGTCCCTTTTTTACGTAAATAGTTGAAAAACCTCATCCACGTTTCGATGTCCTAAACTCAAAAGAACTTGAGCACAAATATGAATATCCAATACCTAAAGCCATCAACTCCCTATTGACCCTAAAAATTGACCTCCTGAAAAGGTACAAAAAAATACCATCATGCATTGAGACGACATATAAATCTTAACTTTTATAGGAATAACTTTACTAAAAACCCCCAAAGAACTGTGGGATGTCCCGAAGGGGAGAATTGGGAGTATTCACGAACTTGTACTTCCTGAACTAATCGTAAAGCAGAATGAAATCCGCTTACTCGATTACAAAAAAGGTAAATGATTTCAACAAAGAAATGATGCGTCTCAAAGCACATATAAACTTCTGTGGCAAGGAACTCATGGAAGATGGCATAATTTAGAAAACACATTCCACTTTCTCTACATCAGCAATCATATTAATGAATCAGTATCGGTTGGAATATGATAACAAAAAGAATCACAACCTTTTGACAAACTTATCAACCTACTGCAAGTGGCGGAGAGACACAATGTGGTTCTTTTAAATATGAACGCTAGACCTGTCGGGACAAAGAAAATTCTTGAATCTAATCATACAAGCGTGTTTGTCCCACAATAACTGTTCTAATCAAGATTAACAACAAGAATTTCAATTCAAATTGTCATATGATTAGATTTCCAAATTCACATATTACAATTCGTATACATGATGCTCTTTGAATATTTCTCTCTCTAAACACAGACTCTCTCTTAGTCATATGAGTCTACGAACAAAAACATAAACTATTTATACTTCTAACAATTACAAAGACAAAAACTAGTTAACTATAACTAATAAAACTAAAAGACTTTGACTTTTCCACTTTGAGCTTGACTTTGACTTTTGCTTTAAGAGGCTTTCACTTGAGCATTGACTTTGACACACATTCTTCATGATAGTGGATCCAACATATTCGAGCACTAACAAAGCGTTAGAGGTGAACAGAACTCCAAAGAACAACGAGATAAACATACTGAATCCCACACATTTGACATTTATGCATCAGGTGGACGAGACCCTAGAATGGGTCAGGGTTGTGGTAAGAGTCGGGAAGGATTTTTCAATATGGAGTAGAGACACAACTACTGCCTCAACTAATAACAAACAATCAAATAAGAAACGCACTAAAGAGTGCTCCTATCGAAAAGGGAACAAGTTGAAAATGATCTATATCATATTAAATTAAGATTGATTGAGTATAGGTTTCTTTGAAATTTGTTTTATGTATTATTTAATTTATGGGTTAAACCGAATATATAACCATTATAGATGTAAAGAAATACATCAAAACAAATCAAAATCTCAATATTCTGTGTTCCATGTAGGAATGTATCAAGGAGAACTTGATTTCTTTTAGGACCTCTCACACAATCCTAAGATATAAACTATTATTCATTGAACTAACTATCTTTAAATCATCCAACCGAATATTGAGACGATGGATTGTCACTTTTGCAAGATTAATAGTCACTATTAATCAAACCTTGTTAAGATTCTTTCCAAATGAAAATCATATTATGAGAATGGAAATGGGTATACATAAAAGCTCTAATGAATATGAAAGGAAGCATATATAATAGAAACTAATGTGTTCAAACCAGCGGATTATTTGGGTCATTGAAACATATTTTGTCACCAATAAATGACTTTGGGACAATCACATATATACGTTTCATGATGATCATGTGGGAGACCATGGTTATGACATAGTGATCCGTGTATTTCAAAATATACGTAGACACATTCTCTTTTGATGGAAATGCAAAATAAGGCAATTAACCAAATTGCAACTTTTTTACTTCTGCAGCACAAGAAGCAACACCACCATTATAATATGCCATCTCCAATACCTAGAATTTTTGTATACCTTGATCCTTAGACAAGACTGGAATGAGACAATCCTAAGCTAAGGACATAATACAAAATATTCAATTCTTACGATGAATATAAGGTGATATTTGTAGAGCTATACATCTAGAATGCGGATCATTCAAGTACCTTATGGTTCTGGTTGAAGTTTTGACACGATAAACACACGTCTTATTATTGTCCACACAAAACACTGCACTCTTAGCACCAACTATACAATTAAGGGTTCACCACCCTAATTATCTCATAAAGTCTATATGACTTGGTAATGTGGAGAATTTACCTCATAAGGATTTAATGATCTTTGTATGTGTATTAGGATCAATTTAGAGCATCCTATACCCCCATGTGTATACGTAAAAGTGGTCTCACAAAATATGTCATCAAAAGGACATAAATGGTAACTAGGGTATTGGTTATGCGCACCAATTTACCTACATCTAGTTGGGAGTATGCAAATTTACATGCAACTTTACTTATTTATTTTTAGACCTATTACTAGCCAACCAATATCATGCGTCCCAGTTAGTAACTGGATATAAGCTTGATCTTTTAAATTTATGCATGTTTGGTTGTATAGTATATGTGCCAATTACGCCCCCACAACGCACCAAAATGGGTCCCTAAAAACGATTAAGTATATATGTTGGATGAATCTCCAACAATTATCCGCTATTTAGAACCATTGACGGGTGATCCTTGTATTGCTTGATTTTCGGATTGTTACTTTGATTACAGCTTCCCGTCGTTAGGGGAGATAGGAAAAAGTATTTTCCAAGGGAACGACAGGAACTGTCATGGAATGTTTCCACTCTATCTCATCTTGATCTCCAAACTTCATAACGTAAAGTTGAAAAAACGAATCAGACTCGATACCTGATACGTTAAATATTATTTCATAGGTGAAAATATCACACATACGAGTTGCTAATATACCCGTTAAAAGTACCTAACAGGGGCACAACGTAATTGTAAAGTGTGTTGCAATCACACGTAGTAGAGGTGTGATTGAGGTCGTAGCTACCAAACGGAAATCATGGAAGCTACTTGGTTCGATGGATACTCCTCTAAAGGAAGAGAATAGTAAGGCACATCCGTTTATCAACAATACAAAAAACTCTCATGAGATTGTCTCTAATTATAATTATGTCCATGAATCATCACTAGAGGACGCTCTGAAGTTAATATTGATTCTAGAGAAGAAAGAAAATGTCAAATGAACTATGAGCGTACATATGAGTTGATGGACAGATGATAGATACTCGTTGATGATTTATTCGCATATACTATTTGTAACACACATGAAATTTGAGGTGAATTTAAAAAACTTAAAATTCGGCAATATAACGTTTGGAAATAGAGAAACCTGTCACCCTAAAATAGGGGATAAATTAGACCTGAATAGATAAGGTAAAACAATTCAAACCCAATAGTATCATCCTAAAGCGGGGTATATAGTAAGGCATTTACAATCCAAATAGATGAAGCATAAAATGAAAACCTACTAATTTAAATTTGGTTAACTAGATTATGGTCGGGTGTCGCAATCCTTCCAAAATGTATATCTTCAAAATCAAGGCATGTTTGTCACTATGTCTCTCAAAAAGACCACTAACGACCCCAAGGTCGTTCCCTCAGTCCCGATGTGCCCCACCGCTAAGATAACCTGTCAAACATAACAACCAAAGAACAAGCGTTAGACTAAAGACTATTGAGAACAAGTCAAATAAGAACGGAGGTACTAAACCCATTGAAGTCACGCGGAGGATATAGCCGTGAGCTAAGAACAATAAATCAAATAAACCATTAGTGATTAAATATGGTACAAATAACACCAATCACATAATGAGCTTAACTCCTCTAAGTCTATTGCATGAAAACATCAAGTCAACCCCTCTAGGTCAATTCTTGAGAGTTCCAAAGCGGGGAACTCTAGCACAAGTGTTGGGAACTGAAAGAATTGCTTAAGTACAGTTAATGCTGCTAGCACAATTGGGTTACTACTTCTGAAGTTAATGCTACTGATACAGGTTAATGCTGCTAATCAAGATTAATACTGCTAGATGAAGTTACTACTGCTAAGCAATTTTAGTACTGCTAGTAGTTAGTACTGCTGAACTTAATACTGCTCAAAGTATTAATGCTGTTGAAGATTTAATACTGCTTATGAGATGAAGACTTCATATGGAAAGGATGACATCTGTTTTGATTAAAGATTATGGAAGGCTTGGAGATAAAGATGGAAGATTATTCTGAAGATCTTTTATTATTTGTAATTATCTTTTATCTTCAGTATAAATATAGAATAGTTTGTAACTTTAGTATAGAGAATTAATTTTGAGTTTTTAGTTTTCTTAGAGAGAATCAACCTCAAGGTTTATAATCCTAGTTCTAGAGAAGTAGAATTCGTATTGGTGAGCCTGTTCATCAATATTGAGGTTGAGTGTTGAATCTTGTAGCTTTACAATCTTTCAATAAAAGTTTACAAGTTGTTATTCTGATTCACTGTTTTATTAATCTTTGAATATTAAAGTGTTATTCCGCAAACTTCTTTAATATTGTTTCTGAGTGTTTATTCTTGTTAAGAATTCAGATCCTGACAAGTGGTATCAGAGCAAGTATTCTCAGAAATCTTATTCATCATGGAAAACACAGTTGAATCAAACAGTACTCTGGTCTCAAAGGTTCCAATGCTCAGATCTAATGAATTTGACATGTGGAAGATTAGAATCAAGCAATACATTCTCCTCACAGATTACTCCATGTGGGACATCATTGAGAATAGCCTATCTGATGCAAGAAAGATTGGTGAAGATGGAAAAAGAACCCCACCAAAGACGGATGCAGAAAGAAAGACAAGGCAGACAGAGATGAAAGCCTTGAGCACACTGCTCTTGGCCATTCCCAATGAGTATCAACACCAATTCTGTAATTGCACAGATGCACAGATGCTTTGGAATGCTCTAGAAAAGAGATTCTCTGGTACCAAAAGTACCAAGAGAAATCAGATGGCAATTTTGAAGCAACAATATGAAAACTTTATGTCAACTAAGAATGAGTCAATGACTCAAACTTTTGACAGGTTTAACAAGTTAATTGGTGAACTAGCCACTATGGGAGTACAGATTGATCAAGATGATGTAAACAGAAAGTTCTTAAGGTCCCTTGGAGATGAATGGACCATGTACACTGTTTCATTCAGACAGAATGAACAATTGGAAGAGAAAGAACTTGATGATCTGTACAATGATCTTAGAGTATTTGAAGCTGAGGTAGAGGCAAAGAAGAAGCCTTTTGGATATGTTCATAATGCTGCACTCCTATCAGCATCAATTGATTCTACTACTAATCCTGAATCAATTAATGCTGCTAATGGAGCAAATCAAGAAAAAGGCACTGAATCTGTGTTTGAAGCTTTTCTTTCCAGCCATGTAAACTCCTCTTTAATCAATGATATTTGGAACAACTTCATCCTGATGATCTTGAAGAGATAGATATTAAATGGCAGATGGCCATGCTTTCCATGAGGGTGAAGAAGTTCATAAAGAGGACTGGGAGGAACAACTTCTCCCAAAGAAGAGAATATGGAGCAGGCTTTGATAAATCAAAGGTGGAGTGCTATAAATGTCATCTGAAGGGACACTTTACCAGGGAATGCAGAATTGGAGTGTCTCACAACAACAACCACCAACAAGCACAGTCTGGAAACCTCAACCATAACATAAACTCTACTCAAGCCCTTGTTTCTCAACAAGGAATGGGGTTTGACTGGAGTGATCAAGCAGAAGAGGCTATCCAAAATCAAGCTCTTATGGCAGAAGTATCTGATCTCCCAACTGAGGTAAGTTTTAATCTCTGTTCTAAAACTTGCATAGACACTGTTAAAAGGTACAGGGATTACAACCAGAAGATGAGTGATGACCTTAAGAGGTTAGCAAAAGATATAAAAGACTATGTGAGAATTGTTGAGAGGTTTGAGGAACAGATTAAAGGTTTTCAAGTCAATGAACTTCAACACTCATATGATACCAATTACTGGAAGTGGGAGAAAAAGGATCTAGAACTCCAACTGACCAAATCTAAAGAAGAGAGTGAAAAGTTGAGAGAGGAGCTAACCAAGGTTAAGCTTGATGTGGAAAAGTTTTCCAATGCTTCTAAAGTAATGGGCTCTTTACTACAAACTCAGATTCATGACAAATTGAGAAGAGGAATTGGGTACAATACTACACCACCACCATACAACAACAACTACATTCCTCCTACATCAGATTTGCTAGAAACCAAAGATAGGAAGGACTTGCCTGAGGGAGCCACTGAGATAGATCCCTTAGATGAGGTAGTTGTTGAGGATAAGACTGAGAAAGAGGTTGATAAGAGTAAGGAGAACAATGTGAGTGGTGAGATTCCCCTAGAGAATCACATCATTACCAATGAGGGGTGTGGAAAGATTTGGGTCAAATCAAAGGACATAGAGAAGACAGAGGGAAAGTCTGGTAAGGTCCATTACAAACAGACCACAGTTGTGAATCCTGTTCCTTGCAAACAGTGTGTATGCAAGAAATCTGAGCCCCTAAAACATGATAAAAAGAGGGGAAATCAAAGAAACTGGAATAATCAGTGGGCACAAAAACAAGGGGTTGATCTGAGTAAAATCAATAGACCAAAACCTTGTTTTATCTGTGGCAAATTGAATCTTGTAGCTTTACAATCTTTCAATAAAAGTTTACAAGTTGTTATTCTGATTCACTGTTTCATTGATCTTTGAATATTAAAGTGTTATTCCGCAAACTTCTTTAATATTGTTTATGAGTGTTTATTCTTGTTAAGAATTGAATCATCTTGCTAAATACTGTTATTTCAATCCTATGAACCAAAGGACGAATTTTCAAAGATCTATGCAAAAACCCTCTGGTTATAGGAAGAAGGAAAGGAACCATGTGGAGAAGAAATCTGTTAAATCTAAAAACCACATGAAGAAAAAGACTGTTAAAGAGAGTGTCAATATGTGGGTTCCTAAAAACACTAAAACTGTTAGTATTGCTACCCCAAATAGTACTGCTGACAATGATAGTGCTGCTAGAAGCAATACTACTGCTACCAATGTTAGTGCTGCCAAGAGTATTAGTACTGCTAACATGGTTAGTACTTCTTCAAATGTTAATACTGCTAACTCTGTTAGTGCTTCTAACAAGGTTAGTACTGCTAAACCTGTTAGTTCTGCTAACTCTGTTAGTACTTCTAAAGTTAGTACTGCTCCTAGTGTTTGTGCTGCTAGACGAATCATATTGACAAAGTATTCCAATAAAGAGTGCTCTGTGTTTAAAAATCTCATAAAAAAGGAATGTAAGTACTTTGATGAGAAAGGGAGACCCAAGACCACTTTGGCTTGGGTTCCCAATCAATACTAATTGTTTAATCTTATGTGCAGGGCAACCAACAGCTTAAGGGGAAGAGCATCTCGCATGTTGATAGTGGTTGCTCTAGGCACATGACAGGGAACATGTCATGCCTCAAGAATTTCAAGAAAATTGATGGTGGGCATGTTGCCTTTGGTAATACTACAGATGGAGGTAAGATAAGTGGTAAGGGGGATGTAACCAAAGGTAAAATGACCTTTGAAGATGTATTCTATGTTGAGCAGTTAAGGTACAACCTGTTAAGTGTATCACAGGTTTGTGACAAACAACATAGTATATTATTTACTGATTCTGAATGCATTATCCTTGCTCCTGGATTCAAGGTAGTTGATGAAAAGATGATACTACTAAGAACTCCCAGAAAGGATAATGTATATTGCTTAGATATGGAAAGTGTTTCAACTGATTCATCCCTAAACTGTCTTGTTTCAAAAGCTTCTTTGGATGAATCATCACTTTGGCACAGAAGGATGTGTCACATGAACTTTAAAACAATGAATAAATTGTTAAAAACAACCTTGTAAGAGGTTTACCTTCCAAATTCTTTTCATGTGATGATCATTGTGTTGCCTGTCTTAAAGGCAAACAACACAAAACTTCTCATAAGTCCAAAGAGTTGAACACAATCTCTCATTCTCTTCAGTTGTTGCATATGGATCTGTTTGGTCCTACAAATGTTATGAGTATAGGTAAGAAATCATACTGCCTAGTTATTGTTGATGATTACTCTAGATTTACTTGGGTATATTTTCTAAGGACTAAGGATGAGACAAATGGACTGATCAAATCCTTTATTCTAAGAATTGAAAACTAAACAAATCAAAAGGTAAAAGTCATTAGGTCAGACAATGGTACTGAATTTAAAAATCATGACCTAAACACCTTTTGTAAGGAAAAAGGAATTGCGAGGCAATACAGTGCTCCTAGGACTCCACAACAAAATGGTGTTGCTGAGAGAAGGAATAGGACACTGATTGAGGCTGCTATATCTCTGTTAGCTGATTCCAAACTACCAATTACTTTCTGGGCTGAAGCAGTTAATACTGCTTGCTATGTCCAAAACCGGGTTCTAGTAGTCAAGCCTAAAAACAAGACACCATATGAGCTTTTAAATAAAAGGAAACCATTTATTGGATTTTTCAAACCTTTTGGGTGTCCCTGTACCATTCTCAATACCAAAACTCACTTAGGAAAGTTTGATAGCAAGGCAGATGATGGTTTTCTTGTTGGTTACTCATGTCAGAGTAAGGCTTACAGAGTTTTTAATTCTTCTTCTAGAATAATTGAGGAAAGTGACAATGTCAAATGCAATGAGAACACACCAAATCCTATTGGGTCTGGTCCTCAGTGGTTATTTGACATTGATTCACTAACTAACTCTTTGGGTTTCAGTAGTGATTATCATGCAGGTTCAGGAAGTGGAGGATCAGGGGATGAACAAGTACAAGTACAAGACATTATTCTTCAGTCTGTGATATTTCCCATACCTACAATAGAGCCTGTTGATGTCTGTGCAAAGGAAATTATGACTGAACTGATTCAGAGTGAAGAAGAAGGAAGAGATGAGGAGAAACAAGTGCATGAAGAGCCAGAAGCAGCTGATGAGATCCCCTCAGCTGACTTAAATGATTCCAATCTTGATGTGGGAATCAATGAAGAACCTAGTCATCAGACTAGAACTCAAAAGAACCATCCTCCAGAGCTGGTCATAGGAGACATCTCTTCTCCTATGATAACAAGGAATCAAAGCAGACTTCAAGAGCTGCAGGATCAGCAACACACAATACTCTCTTGCTTTCTATCTCAGATTGAGCCTAAGAAGGTTTATGATGCAATGAAAGATTCCAGTTGGATAGAAGCTATGCAAGAAGAATTACTGCAGTTCAAATTGCAAGAAGTTTGGGACTTGGTGGACCTTCCAAAAGGTCATAGAGCTATTGGCACCAAGTGGATTTTCAGGAATAAAAAGGATGAGAGAGGAATTGTGATCAGAAACAAAGCAAGGCTTGTGGCACAAGGGTACACTCAAGAAGAAGGCATAGACTATGAAGAAGTGTTTGCTCCAGTGGCAAGGGTAGAGGAAATTAGGCTATTTCTAGCCTATGCCTCATACATGAAGTTCAAGGTATACCAAATGGATGTGAAGAGTGCCTTTCTTTATGGTACAATTGATGAAGAAGTATATGTCTGTCAGCCCCCTGGATTTGAAAATCCATCATATCCAGACAGAGTATACAAACTGAAGAAAGCACTTTATGGTCTTCATCAAGCCCCAAGAGCATGGTATGATACACTGTCTACCTATCTCTTGGAGAATGGGTTTGAAAGAGGAATAATTGACAATACCCTCTTCATTAAAAGAAGTAAGAAGGACATCCTACTTGTTCAGATTTATGTGGATGATATCATCTTTGGATCCACAAAAGATCAGATGTGTAGAGACTTTGAAAAGTTGATGCACAAGAGCTTTAAAATGAGTTCAATGGGTGAACTTACCTTCTTCCTTGGGCTTCAAGTGAAACAGAAGAAAGATGGGATCTTCATAAGCCAATCAAAATATGTGAAAGACATCCTGGATAAGTATGGTGTAACAGACTCAAAGCCAGCAAGCACACCTATGGAGACTCATAAAAAGGTCACTGCTGATCTTGAGGGGGAGGATGTTGATGTCCATCTATATAGATCAATGATTGGATCTCTTATGTATCTCACAGCCTCAAGACCAGACATCATGTTTCCAGTGTGTTTGTGTGCCAGATTCCAAGTCAAGCCAAAGCAATCACATCTTCAAGCTGTTAAAAGGATTTTCAGATACTTAAGAGGGAAACCTAGATTAGGTATTTGGTATTCTTATGAATCCAACTTTGACTTGATTGCTTATTCAGATAGTGACTTGGGAGGTGCTAACATGGACAGAAAGTCTACTTCAGGTGGATGTCAACTTTTGGGTGCAAGACTAGTATCTTGGCAGTGTAAGAAGCAAACCACAGTGTCCTTATCAACAACAGAAGCTGAGTATATTGCTGCTGCAAGTTGCTGCTCTCAGGTTCTATGGGTTCAGAATCAGATGCTGGACTATGGGGTAACCTTTCTTCACACTCCAATCTTCATTGACAATAGCAGTGCTATAAGCATTGTTAACAATCCAGTCAAGCACTCCAAAACAAAGCACATTGAGATCAGGTATCACTTTATTAGAGATTGTAATGAAAAGAAGCTAATTCAAGTTGCCAAAGTTCATACTGACAACCAGTTTGCTGATCTATTCACTAAAGCCTTTGATGTGGGTAGATTCACTTTCTTGGTTACAAGTGTGGGCATGATCAACTCTGAATGAGCTCATGTCTTAAAAAGTGTTTTCATACCTGTTATTGGTTTATTCTTTGGTGCTACTAACATCTTTCTCAGGAAGTTATTACCTTGCTCAGAGTACCTCAAGCTTCAAAAGGTGTAAGTATAGTTAATGCTGTCAGTGCAGTTTTAATACTGCCAGTGCACAATTAATACTGCTAGTTAGTTAATACTGCTGGTGGTTAATACTGCTCTCAGTTAATACTGCTAGTTCGTTAATACTGCTAGTTCGTTAATACTGCTAGTTAGTTAATACTGCCCTCAGTTAATACTGCTAGTTCGTTAATACTGCTAGTTAGTTAATACTTCTCTCAGTTAATACTGCTAGTCAGTTAATACTGCTAGTGGTTAATACTGCTTATGTCCCGAACAGTATAAATACCCTTTTTGCCCGCCTAAAAGTTCATAACGACTCTTTGATTTCTATTTATCTGCTCTCTAACCCTTTTTCTCTCAAAGCTCCTAGTAAAGTTCAGGCAAGCACACTCAAGCTCAATGGCATCCATGGCATTCATTGATGAGCACAACGAAATCGCTATGCTTCAAAAGCCGAAGCAAGCTGCTGGATTCCACCAGATTGTGGACTTTCTCAAGTCCAGCCACATTGCCCATGCTCTTACAGTGTCACCAACAATCTACATAGAGCATCAAAGACAATTTTGGGCGAATGCCACTGTAGTCACAGAAAATGGTGTGCAGATAATCAAGACAAGGGTGTGTGACAAACCCTTGTCAGTTTCTGAAGAGGTGATTCGCATATGTCTACGTCTAGACGATGCTGCAGGTATTACCTCTATTCCTAATGAGGACTTGTTCTCTAACCTTTCAAGAACGGGGTATGGAGGCCAATTGGGTGGTTTCAAATTCTCAAAAGCTAAATTTTATACCCAATGGCATTTTCTTGTTCATACCCTGATGCACTGTATTTCCAAAAAGACTACTGGATGGAGTGAGTTCAGCAGTACCATTGCTTATGCTTTGGTCTGCTTGGCCACTGCCAGAAAGTACAATTTTTCTAAAATGATTTTCAATGATCTTGTATCAAACTTGGGAAGCAAAAAGAATTTTATATGTACCCAAGATTTGTACAGCTAGTTATAACCCATGAATTGACGGATATGCCTCACTTTGATGAGGTATATGTACCCAAAATCCCCAAAGGTAAGGTCTTTTCAAATATGAAGAGATCTCCATTGGACTCAGAAGGAGTTGACACCCCATTGTTCTCTACAATGATGGTGGTGTCCCACAATGAAGAAGGTATGGCTTCAGGGTCAAGGCCCTCATTAGACCATCCCACTGAAAGCCTATCCCAACCTTCAATCACCATATCAATCCCTCAGTCCCTTGTTCAAAAACCAACTTCACCAATAACCAATACATACATCAGGAAAAAGGTAAAGAAGGCTCCTTCCCTTCTTGTACCTTCACCCACAAAGCCTTTAAGCCCTATAATGGAAAATTCTCCATTAGAGAATATCTACAGGGAAACCACAGGGGTGTCTCCCAACCCCAAGGAGGTGCTCAATGAGGAGATGAATGAGCATATGGGTGCAAAGGCTGCCACTACTCCTGCTAGCACAGAGGAGGTCAGTGGTAACATCAATAAGACCTTCCCCATGGCAACTTTGGGTGAGCAATCATCCAAAGGTCCTAGGTGCCAAGAAACCATGGGGGTAGCAGGTGCTTCTGCTAGGCAAAAGACCTCTACTACAAAAAGATCCCATGATCCTTCAAAAGGGGGTCACACTCCTGGAGAAGGTGAGGACATATATGACTATCTTGAATTGATGGAAAGAATGGGCAACATCAACATGGATGTAATCAAGCAGGGAAAAGACATAGAAGAGCTGAAACTGATAATTCTGTCTCAACAAGTACAGATTACCAACCTGAAGAAAATGGTGAAGAGATTGGTCCAGAAAAAGAAAAAGAAACAGTTTGTGCTCAGAAGAAGGAAACTAGTGGATGATGCTCCCAAAAAGGGGGAGTCAGAAGCTGATGTCAACATGGAAGATGATAAAGACAAGGGGGAGCAATTTGATTTTGAGGGGGAGCAAGAAGTGGAAACTGAAACAGAGTTTGTACAAGCAGCAGAAATATCAAGCATAGCAGCAGTAAAAGAGTAAGAAAAAGAAAAAGAATAAGTTTTTGTACAAGCAGCAGTGACATTTAATGCTGCTGAAACAAGCAAAGCAGCAGAAACTGTTAATACTCCTGAATTAAATGAAGCAGCAGAAATAGTACAAGAGGTATTAACAGACCTTGAGTTAGCAGAAACTTTAATCAAGGCTAAGCATGATACTCCCAAGGTCACTTCAAAGGCCAAAGGAGTTATCATCAAAGGAAAAAGTGAAGTGATCAAGAAAGCAAGTGTTGAGAAGGTAGCATGCAAGGATAAAGGCAAAGCAAAGTTAGTGGAATCTGATCAACCAATTAAAAACCAAAAGTTGGTTGAGTCAGATGAAGTTTTGGCCAGGAAGATTCAAGCTGAACTTGACCAAGCAGAATTAGCTCAAGTGAACAAAGATAGAGAGATGGCTAAGGCTCTGGCTGCAGAGTTAAATGAAGCTTATCAACAAAGTTTGGCAACTGAAATAGCACAGAAGAAAGATGCAACCTTAAAGAAGTCTGTGTTGGTCAAAATGGATGCAAAGAAGAGACAACCTTTAAAGACCTACCTTGGCACTCAAGAGAGAAAGAATATGATTATTTTTCTCAAAGGTGCTGTGGGAGTCAGAAAGGAGATGTTCTCAAAGATGTCTTTTGAACAGATTAAAGGGTTGTATGATTCAGAGATGCTAAAGCTTCAAGGGAATGAAAAAGCCAGAGTTGAAATGGAAAAGAGAATGAAAGAAAGTAATGATTTTCTGATAGAAAAACCTTTCCCTGATGAGCAAGAAACACCAAAGAAAGAAGCCACACTAGGTGAAAGTATGAGGACTTTAAAAAGAACTAAGATGATGGCAAGAAGAAAATCAACCAAGAAGCCTAGAGTGGATAAAGAAGAAGCTGAGAAGGTTGCTGAAGAAGAAGGGGCACCTAAGGTAATTGAACAGAAAGAACCATCAAGTACTGATGATGTGAATCTGTACATGGTAGTGATGGACAAAGTGCCTGAACCTATTACAGCTGAACCTGTTGGTGTTAAGCCTCCTGAGGTCATTCTCTGGGATACAATGAAGGTTGATGGCAAAGAGTATATCAGGCTCAAAAGAAAAGATGAGAAGTATGAAGTGTATAATACTTGGGCCAATATTGTCAGAACATGTTCCAGGTCTGATCTAGAGGAGATGTTTGAAATAGGAATGAAGTTGTATGCTGATCAATTGAAATCTCCAGAGATTTCAATCACAAAACTTGTGATGGAGTATCTTTGTATGTTGTTCAAGCCTGAAGAAGTGAAGGACATCATCAGAAATGTGTTTCAAAAAGTCACCAACTGGACTCTATATGAAACTAGTGGAGTATATGCTTTGACTATGGATTCAAATCACATAGAATACTTCCTAGTGAATAGAGTGTACAACCACAGTAGATTGAAGCTGCATGCAATGTTGAAAAAGAAGCTTGGATAATGGCAAAGTACTTGATTCAGAGGATTATCAATCAGAGTTTGGGGTTGAATCCAAATACAGGTGTATGAGCTATGAAGTTTTGGGAGCATCTTAAAGATCATCTGAAGAACTTGACTTCTCTTCCTAAAAGTCAAGTTAGGGGGAGATTGTTGGGAACTGAAAGAATTGCTTAAATACAGTTAATGCTGCTAGCACAACTGGGTTACTACTTCTGAAGTTAATGCTGCTGATACAGGTTAATGCTGCTAATCAAGATTAATACTGCTAGATGAAGTTACTACTGCTAAGCAATTTTAGTACTGCTAGTAGTTAGTACTGTTGAACTTAATACTGCTCAAAGTATTAATGCTGCTGAAGATTTAATACTGCTTATGAGATGAAGACTTCATATGGCAAGGATGACAGCTGTTTTGATTAAAGATTATGGAAGGCTTGGAGATAGAGATGGAAGATTATTCTGAAGATCTTTTATTATTTGTAATTATCTTTTATCTTAAGTATAAATATAGAATAGTTTGTAACTTTAGTATAGAGAATTAATTCTGAGTTTTTAGTTTTCTTAGAGAGAATCAACCTCAAGGTTTATAATCCTAGTTCTAGAGAAGTAGAATTCGTATTGATGAGCCTGTTCATCAATATTGAGGTTGAGTGTTGAATCTTGTAGCTTTACAATCTTTCAATAAAAGTTTACAAGTTGTTATTCTGATTCACTGTTTCATTAATCTTTGAATATTAAAGTGTTATTCCGCAAACTTCTTTAATATTGTTTCTGAGTGTTTATTCTTGTTAAGAATTCAGATCATGACAACAAGGGAATTACACCTTACTGCCCATGAGACGCTACCCGACCGTATAGGCCCACACCTTACTTATCATGGTAACCCGATGCCTATTCCGTGCCAAAGTGGTGAACCTAATGTCCAAAACGGGACATAGGGACACCATGCCTATGGATCCATTGCACTTAAGACCAAATACCAAAACATGCTAGCACATGCAATAGTCATATTAAATCACGTATACAAGTAGATCGTATGTATTAGGTTACCAACATAAAATCTTGACTCCCATCGTTGAGGAGGCTTAAACAATATAATAAATATACCATATACATTCCATTTCGAAAGTCATGATTGTGATTAATTAATCCCAATACTTGCATTTCCCAAAACCCTAATTTTCCACTTTGGGTTCACCAAATTCCCATGGACTAAGGGTTGTCTATCAATTGAGTAGAAGATATATAAAACTATTATTCTTAGTTTAAAAGTACATTTCTCCCATTCTTACTTAGGTTACAAAACCCTAACATTCCCAAAACTCATATTTTGGTTAGAGAACATAGATGACCAAAATATAAGAAATATATTCACATAGATTCACATATAGAAGTTTAAAGAAGTGAATGAGCTCACCTTGCAAGGGTTATACACAAATCCTAGGTGCTGGATGAACTAGAGGAAGATGAGAAAGTCCCTTAAAACTTTAAATCCTTAAGCCTCTTAATCAAAACTTACCAAAAACCTAGATTGAACCATACATAAGATTTTAATGCTCTTACCCAAGAGTAATCAATGAAGAGAGATGATGAAACCTACCTCTTACTAAGTAAAATCGCCCAAGCTTGCTCCTAAATGAAGAAAATGAGTTTTTGGATCGTGAAAATGGGTTTTTAATGAGATGGGCCCGACCGCGAGCCTGCCTCATGAGAGTGATAGTATCACTTTCGCTTGGCACAATCGCCCGAACAAAGCACCTCTCAGAAAAATCTTGGCGATTATGCCTCGTGAGAGTGACATGTGTCACTATCGCACGGGTACTATCGCGTAACACCACCACCCCTCGGTACAAACCCGGCGAGTGTGCCCCGCGATAGTGACCTTTGTCACAATCGCGGGCAATGTCGCCCCGGGCGTACCGAAACCTGCTTTCATCCAATTTTGATCCAACGAACCCCCACTCACGACACTAGGTTCGAGGATAATAAAAGTTGGATTTAAGGCATACCGAAAACACGGGTGTTACAATCCTCCCCAACTTGGAGAAGATTTCGTCCTCGAAATCTTGACTAGGAGAAGAGGTGTGGATATCTTCGCTTCATATCTTCCTCGGCTTCCCATGTCACATTAGCACCCCGATGGTGCTTCTATTGAACCTTTACCATCGTGACTTCTTTGTGACGGAGCTTTTTCGTCTTCTTCTCCAAAATCGCGTCGGGTTCTTCGATACAATGGTTTTCCTCATCAACTCTAATCTCGGAGAGTGGGATAACACTTTCCTCCTCTAGACATTTACGAAGGTAGCACACATGGAATGTGTTATGGATTCCACTCATTTCCGGAGGGAGTTCTAGTTGATAGGCTTGAAGCCCTATCCGCTTAGTCACGGTGAATGGTCTACAGAAACGGGGACTCAACTTCCCGCGCTTTCCAAACCGTATAATCCCCTTCCAAGGGGACACCTTCAACATAACATGATCTCCCACTTGGAATTCCATCCGTCGCCTCTTCTTATCGGCGTAACTTTTCTGTCGGTCTTGGGCCGCCTTTAAACGCTCACGGATACCTTTAGCCTTATCCGCCGTTTCTTGCACTATTTCGGGTCTGGCAAACTGCTTCTCTCCTGCTTTGAGCCAACATACGAGAGTTCGGCATTTGCGACCATATAAGGCCTCAAACGGTTCCATTCCAATACTCGAGTGGTAGCTATTGTTGTATGCGAACTCCATCAAAGATAGGTGTGAGTCCCAACTACCCCCGAAGTCGATCACACAAGATCTCAACATGTCTTCAAGTGTCTGAATCGTCCTCTCACTTTGGCCGTCGGTTTGGGGATGGTAGGTCGTGCTCAAATTCATGCGCGTACCCAATTCCTTTTGTAATCCATCCCAAAAATGTGACGTGAACCGACTATCACGATTTGAGACAATAGATAGTGGTACACCATGTCGAGATATTACTTCATCGATGTACAACTTCACCAACTTATCCATAGGTAAAGTCTTCCGCATGGCCAAGAAATGTGCGCTCTTGGTCAAACGGTCTACTATCACCCAAATGGTGTCATGTCCTCGTAAGGTCTTTGGCAATTTCGTCATGAAATCCATTGTGATATGTTCCCACTTCCATTCCAAAATTTCCAAGGATTGTAGACTTCCATAAGGCCACTGGTGATCGACCTTCACTTGCAAGAAAGTCACAGATCGTTCCACATAACGCGCCACATTAAGTTTCATAACCGGACACCAATAATGCAATTTCAGATCCTGATACATCTTCGTGCTTCCCGGATGGATGGAATACTTCGATTTGTGGGCATCCTCGTGAAGAAGTTCTCGATTACCCCCGATCTTAGGCACCCAAATTCGCCCGTTGAAAAGTTTCACCCCTCGACTATCTTTAGTCAATAGAAGATGTTGTTTTGTCATGACTTCTCCTTTGAGGTTCTCTTCTAGCAAGGCCTCGACTTGCGATACTTTGATTCGGTCGATGAGTGTTGAAGTTAACTCAATTCGTGTAAAGGTAACATGGGAATTTCCTCCGTAGTCTTTCCGGCTCAGAGCATCGACGATGACGTTTGCCTTACCCGGATGGTACAACAAATTGCAATCATAGTCTTTTAGTTGCTTCGGCCACCTCCGTTGCCTCATGTTCAACTCTTTTTGATCAAATATGTGCTTCAGACTATTGTGATCTGTGTAGAGAGTGCACTTTATGCCGTAGAGGTAGTGTCGCCACAATTTCAAAGCAAACACCGCCGCCACCAATTCCAAATCATGCGTAGGATAGTTATCCTCATGAACTTTGAGTTGTCTTGATGCATAAGCAATCACCTTGCCCCTTTGCATAAGAACACAACCCGAACCCATCTTCGACGCATCACTATACACCACAAAATCTTCCGTCCCATCGGGTAAAGATAGGATTATAGCTTCGCAAAGCTTTCTTTG
The DNA here is from genome assembly GCA_954870635.1 of Arctium minus. NCBI lineage: Eukaryota > Viridiplantae > Streptophyta > Magnoliopsida > Asterales > Asteraceae > Arctium > Arctium minus. The sequence goes on along the minus strand of OX941097.1, from coordinate 33,638,865 downwards.
TAGAGCTCAAAACGCCTTCTCTTGACTCTCGGTCCATACACACTTAACATTCTTTCGCATTAGGGCCATCAACGATGAAGCTATCTTTGAAAAGTCTTGAATGAATCTTCAGTATTATCCCGCCAATCCTAGAAATCTTTGGATTTCGGACGGACACTTGGGAGGTTCTCAATTCATCATCGCCTCAATCTTCGCAGGATCCACCTTCACTCCTTCCTTCATGACCATATGGACCAAAAATTGCACCTCTAGAAGCCAAAAGTCGCACTTCTAAAACTTCGCGTAGAGATTCTCTCGCTTTAACACTTCTAAAACCTCCCAAAGGTGATGTTCGTGATCTACTTCATCTATGGAGTACACAAGGATATCGTCGATGAACACAATTACCGACTTGTCAAGGAATGGTCGGCACACTCGGTACATCAAGTCCATAAATATTTTTGGTGCATTGGTTAGGCCGAATGGCATCACTAGAAACTCGTAATGACCGTATCGCGTCCTAAACGCCGTCTTTGGAATGTCGTCCTTCGCCACCTTCACTTGATGATAACCCGACCGTAGATCAATCTTTGAAAATCAACCCACACCTTGTAATTGGTCGAACAAATCATCGATTCTTGGAAGCGGGTATTTGTTTTTCACCGTCACCTTGTTAAGCTCTCTATAGTCTATACATATTCGCATCGTGCCATCCTTCTTCTTTATGAACAAAACCGGAGCTCCCCAAGGCTAGGAACTCGGTCGAATGAAGCCCTTCTCAATAAGATCTTGAAGTTGAGTCATATTTTCTTGCATCTCGGTAAGATCCAATCGATAAGGAACTCGAGCAATCAGAGCCGCTCCCGGAATGAGGTTGATTCGGAATTCTACTAAGAGACCGGGTGGCAAACTGGGAAAGTCTTCCGGGAACACATCGGGAAACTCGCGCACTACCCTAACATCTAATAATTTCTGGTTCTCAAGTTTGGTGTCGATAGCATAGGCCAAGAAGGATGAGCATACTTTCGCCAAACATTTCTGAGCCTTGATCATAGAGATAATCGCCACTTCGCCTTTCCTTCTTTCACCGTAGATTATTGTCGCCTCTCCGCTCGTCAAGGGTAATCGGATCATTTTCTTGTAACACACAATTTCGGCTTGGTTATCCGATAACCAGTCCATACCCACAACCACATCGAACCCGCCAATTCGCATAGGCATCAAGTTTATGGGGAATTTCTTCCCTTCAATCTCAAAGGTGCACCCTCTAATAATATCTCGGATTAATACATGACCCCCATCCGCTATTTCTATAACTATAGCGTCCTCTAGATTACTCATAGACATAGCAAGCTTTTGACAGAAACTATCGGAGATGAACGAGTAGCTAGCACCCGAGTCAAATAACACACACGTAGGTACGGAGTTCAGAAGAAACGTACCCGATACCACGTCGGTCGATGCCTTAGCCTCCTTTGATGTCATATGAAAAGCCCTTTCGGCCGCCCGCGGAAGTTCCATCTTCTTACCGCCATTTCACCCGGTCTTGAGCTTTGGGCATTCCACCCTCACGTGCCCCGGTTCCTTGCACTCGAAACATATTTGCCCCTTGATAGGGCAATCTCGAAACGTATGACCTGACTTTCCACATTTGTAGCATGTTCCGGGAACAAAGTTGCATGGGCTGAAATGTTTGCTTCGACATTTGGAGCACCATTTGGCGTCACGCGTAGAATCGGCTCCACGTTGATTGTTGTTAGCATATCTAGGCTTCTTTGACAGCATAGAACCACCCTCCCATCTCCTCTTCTCGACCTGTCGACTACCTTCCTCTTTGCCAAGGTTATAAGCGTCTTCCATAAGTTGTGCCTCCTCAATCGCCTCCCGAAGGGTGGATGCCTTTGATCCACGCACCATCGACATCATGTCCGATGGAAGGCCCTTGATGTAAGCCGTGATCTTCTCCTTCTCTATCGGGACCAAATGTCCCACTAACCCCAGTTTGTCCATGAACAGCCGATTGTATTCCTTCATAGACAGGTTACCCTTCTTCAACCTTCAGAAATCTTCCTCAATTCGGTCCATCGACCTCTCGTTTCAGTATTCCTCTAATGTCGCCCAAGTCAGTTTTGCCAAGACTGCTGCCTCGATGGAAGCAGAATATACGTTCCACTAAGTAAGGGGCGCACCCCTCAACATCTGTGAGCCAAAGATCGCTTTCTGTCCTTCTCCACACTCACTTGATCAGAAAGCTTGTTCCATCTCCCGAATCTAGCTCACACAAACTATCGGATCATCTGAACCTTTAAATTCCAGCAGACGGCAGCCAAGGAAAGCCTTGAATGTGCAAGTCTTCGCCGCTTGCTTGGCTCCCTGGGTTGTGTTATCGTTAGAGGGAATTTTAGGTCAGGTACCCCCGGATCTCGCCACCATTATGTTCTCATCAACCGCTTCGGGTCTACGGTTGTTGGTGTCTCAGTCCTCCAAGAGTTTTAAGAACATTTCTTGTTGTTGCGCCATGGCTCTGTTCATGGCTAGCATCATGCGGTCCATCATTCTTGTCTCTGCCGTCACTTCCTATATAATGGGCTCTTCAGTTTCTAAATTGCATCGAGGAATGTGCTCAAGTCCCCCGCCCAACACATTAACCAAACGAGAGGGTTCACCATGGGTCTGCCACACATATACACTAGATAGAATAAGAAATAGGCTACAGGAATAACACAAGGAAACGTACTACTACACTTATCAGTTATTATAACAATAGTAGATCAAGTATGCTTAAGTAAAACATCTTCATAATAACGTTAGCTAAGTGAAATTATGAACACGTGGTACGTAAGAGTTCTCGTTACCATCAGTACAACTCTTAATTTGTGTAAGTAACGTTGACTCTAAGATCGTCCTATCTTAGGAGTTCTACCCCATCTCGTAAGTCATAGCTTAATAGTCACAGCTTAAGTCTAGACATCTTACATTCATACCTAGTTCACTTAAACTAATGCTCTGATACCAACTTGTAACACACATGAAATTTGAGGTGAATTTAAAAAGTTTAAAATTCGGCAATATAACGTTTGGAAATAGAGAAACATGTCACCCTAAAATAGGGAATAAATTAGACCTGAATAGATAAGGTAAAACAATTCAAACCCAAGAGTATCATCCTAAAGCGAGGTAAATAGTAAGGCATTTACAGTCCAAAAAGATGAAGCATAAAACGACAACCTACTAATCTAAATTTGGTTAACTAGATTATGGTTGGGTGTCGCAATCCTTCCAAAATGTATATCTTCAAAATCAAGGCATGTTGGTCACTATGTCTCTCAAAAAGACCACTCATGACCCCAAGGTCGTTCCCTCAATCCCGATGTGCCCCACCGCTAAGATAACCTCTCAAACATGACAACCAAAGAACAAGCGCTTGACTAAATCCTAATGAGAACAAGTCAAATAAGAATGGAGGTACTAAACCCATTGAAGTAACGCAGAGGATATAACCGTGAGCTAAGAACAATAAATCAAATAAACCATTAGTCATTAAATATGGTACAAATAACACCAATCACATAATGAGCTTAACTCCTCTAAGTCTATTGCTCGAAAACATCAAGTCAACCCCTCTAGGTCAATTCTTGAGAGTTCCAAAACGGGGAACTCTAGCACAAGGGAATTACACCTTACTGCCCATGAGATGCTGCGCGACCGTATAGGCCCACACCTTACTTATCATGGTGACCCGATGCCTATTCCATGCCAAAGTGGTAAACCCAATGTCCAAAATGGGACATAGGGACACCGTGCCTATGGATCCATTGCACTTAAGACCAAATACCAAAATATGCTAGTACATGCAATAGTCATATTAAATCACGTATACAAGTAGATCGTATGTATAAGGTTACCAACATAAAATCTTTACTCCCATCGTTGAAGAGGCTTAAACAATATAACCCATCAACAATATACCATATACATTCCATTTTAAAAGTCATGATTATGATTAATTAATCCCAATACTTGCATTTCCCAAAACCCTAATTTTCCACTTTGGGTTCACCAAATTCCCATAGACTAAGGGTTGTCTATCAATTGAGTAGAAGATATAGAAAACTATTATTCTTAGTTTAAAAGTACATTTCTCCCATTCTTACTTAGGTTACAAAACCCTAACATTCACAACCTCATATTTAGGTTAGAGAACATAGATGACCAAAATACAAGAAATATATTCACATAGATTCACATATAGAAGTTTAAAGAAGTGAATGAGCTCACCTTGCAAGGGTTATACACAAACCCTAGGTGCTGGATGAACTAGAGGAAGATGAGAAAGTCCCTTGAAGCTTTAAATCCTTAAGCACTTTAATCAATGCTTACCAAAAACCAAGATTGAACCATACATAAGATTTTAATGCTCTTACCCAAGAGTAATCAATGAAGAGAGATGATGAAACCAACCTCTTACTAAGTAAAATCGACCAAGGTAGCTCCCAAATGAAGAAAATGAGTCTTTTGGTCATGAAAATGGGTTTTAAATGAGTTGGGCCCGACCGCGATCCTGCTTCGTCACTCTCGCTTGGCATAATCACCCGAACAAAGCACCTCTCAGTACAATCTTGGCGATTGTGCCTCGCGAGAGTGACATATGTCACTATCGTGCGGGCACTATCGCGTAACACCACCACCCCTCGGTACAAACCCGACGAGTGTGCCCCGCGATAGTGACCTCTGTCACAATCGCGGGCAATGTCGCCCCGGGCGTACCGAAACCCGCTTTCGTCCAATTTTGATCGAACGAACCCCACTCAAGACACTAGGTTCTAACATAAGAAAAGTTGGATTTGAGGCATACCGAAAACACGGGTGTTACACCATTGCTCATAAGATGATGTACACAATTACATCAAACCACGCTCTGTTGAATAACGTCAACAAAGAGCATATTAGACTAAATGGGAAGAAGCAATCCAGAAAGAATTATAAGTTATTACTAGTATGTGTTGAAATCAAAATGATAACAAGAATTCTATTCCAAAAGCCATTTCATTAATCACAAAATCGACAGATTACATGTAAGTTCTCACTGTGATATTTCTCTCTCTATAATATTTTCTATCAAAGTGCCTTAATGATTCTAATAACAAAAACAAGTATTTATACCTACAACTTACAAGACAAAACTAAACCAAACTAAACACTTTGACTTTATTAACCTGACATTGACTTTCCAAATATAGAAGCTTTGACTTTGACTTTGCTTGAAGGTTGACTTGAGCTTTGACTGTCAAATCTCATGATCTTGGATCCAACATCTTTATGCACTAACAATATCCCCCTTTGGATTCAAGATCATCTTCAAAACAATTAGCTAATTATCTCCCCCTTTTGTGAAACATGTAGAGATCTTTCTTTAACAAGAAATTTAGCAATAACGAACAATCTCCCCCTTATTTGATCTTTAACAAATTCAAACTCCTCCTAAAACATCTTCATAAAGATAAACATTTCATCTCCCCTTTGGATTCGAAACGACTTTCAACTTCAAAGAACGATCTCCCTCTTTATGTCTTGACCAACAATTCAAAAACTGTACCAAACTCTTTCTTTCTTGGAAAACTCTTCAGATTTGCAATACTCTTCCCCAAAGTCTATGAAAATTCTCCTTCAAAAACTTCACCAATCTCCCCCAAAGGTTATGATAACCTCTTTCAGACTTCAAAAAAGAAATTATCTTCAGATTCAACTCACGTTGCTTCAGCAAATAATCTTCAAAGAAATTTTCTGTAAACATCGTCAATTTTTCTGAACTCTTAAACTTTCTCATTCATTCTGAACATTTCCCACATAACTCTGACAATAAATCTTTCAATCTTCGTCATTTTTTTAATATCTCTCATAACTTCTTTTCCATTTATTGACTTTCTCCCATAACGACTTTTCCATTTATTGACTTTCTGCCATAACGACTTTTCAATTTCTTGACTTTCTCCCCCTTTTTGATGATGTAGAGCATAGAAATCATCAAAACTTTCCTCAAGAAATGTAATGACCCATTTATGACCACTGATCTTTACATATGAGCCTCTGAACATCCGTCAATTCATAAATGTATTTATCTGAATCTTTTCAAATTCAAACAAAGAGGAATGTAACCCTAAATAAACAAATGAATCAGTTAAGATGCCTATAAGTAGAACGAAGCCACATAGTACAACGAATGTACTGTACAAGGAGTTTTCTTGATGTTCAGTCCCCAGTTCTTCCATTCAATCATCGAATAACACAAGGTAATTCTATGAACGTTCTGACAAAAAAAAACGAATTTTTTGTGTGTACGTCCTTGTGTATGAAAGAATTAAAGCATTTTGCTTTCTATTAGGCTCAAAATGTGTAAACCATTGAGACAACTATCATATTACACGGAATCAATTGTGCATGATCGAAGGGCGAAGGTGGGGCAACTTTCCTTCTTTTTCAATATCAACATCTTCCAAATGAAGACAAGATAGAGTATGTGTTGCATCCCCAAGAAAATATGAAACATCTTTTTGTTGAGAAAAAGATGAGTAGCTGGTGGGTTTAACGCAATAGTTGGCATGGGCTAGTGCTTGTTTCAATGAAGGTCACCAAAGAATGTGAACCAATAGTAGATGTGGTTGCCTGATTCAGAAAAAGTCGGTGCAGAGTTTTTATATTCTTTTAACTCTGATCTCACACCTTCTTTCGTTTTATCATTTTTCTCACTTCTAACCAAACTCTCTTTCCATTTTATCTCATCACACATCTACACTTAGATATAGACCCCTCACCTCTCGATCACTCAAGGATAACTTCTTGGGTAGAAAACCCTGGTTATCGTGAATCCATAGAAGTTCTTTTAAATTCTCACACCGATCCCGTGAATATGTCATAAAATGCATGATGTTGCTCAACAGTTTAACTTTTACAGTTAAAGCACAGTAGAACAAAGTACAAGGTTAGATATATGTATGCTCATCAAAATAATCATGAAGATTTGAGCATTTTAAAACATGGAATATTTTCTCAAAACAAGGAAATTGAATGAACGAAGTGAAACAATATAAATGTTTTAAGAATCTGACAATGTATGAAAAAGATCAAATACCTCAAGCTGAAATAAAGTCTTCAAACCTTCCACATCCAGAAAACCAAGTGATAGCAAATACCTCAAGCTGAAAGAAAAATAACAGAAGATGAAAGGCTTCAAGCGAAAAGGTAAGGGTCTTATCGCTGAAGAGCATGACTAGGCTGAGTCAGAAGAATCAAGTTCTGATGAAGAAGAAGATGCTAATCTCTATCTTATGGCTGAGATTAAAGAAGAAATGGAAGAACCTACTGGAATATCCATGATCTATATATTCTCTTAGGTATCAATCTCTACCAATCCTTCCCTCTCTAAAGCTGAGAGAAGTCGCGCGGTTGACGTGCTGACGGTTGACTTGTACAATGCTCTAAATGGAAAAACCTTAGCTGAAAACAAAAATATAGATTTAGCTGAAAAGCTAGAGAAATGTCATTTAAAGATCAAAAAACTAACTCTTTTAGAGGAAAGCTTAAGAGATCAAGTCATGGTCAATGAAATCATCAGCATTAAACGCAAGCAAGCCATTGCTTCTCTTAAAGCTGAAAAGGCTACAGTTGAAGGATAGAGTATATCCTCAACTAAGGTCACTGAGATCTTAAAAGCTCATATTCCTGCTCATGATAAAACCGGTCTTGGGTATGTATCTGATAAAGATGAATCTGATAGAGACTATTCCATGCTTAAGTTTGGAATGTTTGTCTCTTCAATCCCTGACACTTCCTCATCCCAGTGCTCATCATTTTCCAAACATATACATGAGGACTTATCAAAAATCTCTAAGCCTACTGATAAAGGGAAATCTATTTCCCATCATTCTCAGAAGGCTACGAAGATAGCAAAGCTGAAGATAATCCCTTCTAAACCTTCAACAAATTAATCTTATGGTTCTAGATCTAAGATTACTAGAAATATTCAAAGATCCACTCCAAAGCTAAAGATTGATATCAAGCCTAAGAAACCAGAAGAACTAAAAGTTCCTCCAAAATCTAACGCTAAGGGCATTCTTGGAACAGACCTAACTCATCTAAAGTTTACTAATACAAATGCTCCATATCTTAAGGCTACTTTTAGCTATAGAAAGTGTTATCACTGTGGACTTACTAAATACATTGCCAATAAATGTCCAAATGCCACAAAAGCTGAAAAGATAGCTAAAGTGATGATGAATGCCTCCAAGGCTAAGAAGGTCACCAAGGCTGAGAAATCTGCCAAGGTGAAAAATGGCACTAAGGTTAAGAAATTAACTAAATTGAAGGTTACCACTGTCGCTGAATCTTCAGATGCCGTGAAGATTGTTGAACCTTCCATCTCCACTAACCCCCTAGACCCATTGAAAAGTGGATACCAATAAAAATTTAAATCTTCCTTATGTTTGCAGGGATCAAAGGGTATCTGGTATTTAGATAGTGGATGCTCTCGACATATGACTGGCCAAAGAGATATACTCACTGAATACAAGGAATAGAAAGGTCCCTCAGTGACCTTTGGTGGAAATGGAAAAGGCTATACTAGAGGATTTGGTGTACTCAGCAATGGTACCACTACCTTCTGAAGAGACGCTTATGTAGATGGATTGAAGCACAATCTTCTCAGCATCAGTCAGTTATGTGATAAAGATTACGAAGTATGCTTTTCAAAGAAAGCATATTCAGTGTTGGACAAAAACAAAAAGGTTGCTCTCAGCGCTTATCGTATGGAAAATGTTTATGTCATAAATATGGACTCAACAACCACTGAGAACATATGTTTTATGTCCAAAGCCTCATCAGATGTCAACTGGCTATGGCATAAGAGGCTCTCTCATGTAAACTTCAAAACACTGAACACTCTCTCCTCAAAAGAACTAGTCTTCGGTCTTCCTCAGCACTCATATGCCAAAGAATCTCTTTATTTAGCATTTGAAAAAAGAAAGCAGACTAAAGCTAGTTCTAAGACTAAACAAGTCTCATCAGTGACAAATCCTCTTCAACTCCTACACATGGATTTGTTTGGCCCTGTAAACATTCAATCTATTGCTAGAAAGAAAAACACTCTTGTCATAGTAGATGAATATTCTCGCTTTACATGGGTAATCTTTCTCCGTTCTAAAAGTGACATTCCAGAAGAACTTATAACTTTTGTTAGAAAGATGGAAGTACTAAACAACTTAACTCTCACTCAATAAGAAGTGATCATGGAACTGAATTAAAAAATAGTTCCCAGAACAATTTCTTTGAAAACAAGGGCATCTTACACAATTTCTCTTCAATGAGAACCCCTCACAAAATGGAGTCGTTGAAAGAAGAAATAGAACAATCATCGAAGCTGCAAGATTGATGCTCAACGATTGTCATCTTCCAACTCAGTTTTGGGCAGAAGCTGTTAATATGGCCTGTTTCACTCAGAATAGGTTACTGATCGTTAAACGATTCAATAAGACTGCCTATGAATTATTCCATAGAAGAAAGCCATCTATTAGTTTTCTTCACATCTTTGGTTGTCAGTGTTTTATCTTCAACAAAAAAAATATACTTGGAAAGTTTGATCCAAAGGCTGATGATAGAATATTTCTCGGATATTCATCAGTCTCCAAAGCCTACAGGGTCTTTAATAAGAAAAGACAAACCGTAGAAGAAACAATTTAAGTCACCTTTAATGAATCAAGATCAGTGAATTCTAAACCTATCACTGATAATGATGAACTAAATGCTTGGATGTTTTCTCATTACGGGGAAACTGAACCTCTCTGCAACTCACATCATCATGCACATTCTATCAATGCTGATGATGATCCAGACATCATACCTTCTAACACTAAATCAAACTCATGGGTTTCAGCGGTTCCTCTAAACATTTTCCCTCCATCAGATCACCAACCTCTGAATCACCTAACATCTCTGAAGACCTCTCAGTGAATAATGTACTATCCGAAACACAACAATTGATAACTGATGAACCCCAAGCTGAAGTTTCTTCATCATTAAACATGCCTATCACTGATCAAGTGCATGAATTAATAGATCATACTCCTGCTCAGAGATGGACCAAAAATCACCCCATAGATCAAATCCTTGGTGATCCAGATGCAGGTATTTAGACACGACGAAGTTCAGGTAATATTTGTCTCTTTGTTAATTTTCTTTCTCTCATAGAGCCAAAAAGAGCCGGTGATGCCCTTAGAGATCTAAACTGGGTCAGCGCTTTGCAAGAAGAGCTAACTGAGTTTAAGAGAAACAAAGTTTGGAATCTTGTCCCCCGACCATCTGAAAAATCTGTTATTGGCACCAAATGGGTATATAGAAACACGTTGGATGAAAATGTGATTGTAACCCGCAACAAAACTAGGCTAGTTCCTCAGGGATATAGACAAGAGGAAGGCATAGACTATGATGAAACCTTTTCCCTTGTGTCTAGGCTCGAAGCAATTCGATTTAGCTTATGGAGTTCACAAAGATTTCAAAGTATTCCAAATGGATGTCAAGTCAGCATTCCTAAATGGAAAGCTAAATGAAGAAGTCTATGTTGAACAACCCCCAGGGTTCTTTGACCCTAAGCATCCACACTATGTATATAAGTTGGATAAGGCTCTCTATGGGTTAAAACAAGCTCCTCGTGCTTGGTATGACACTCTCTCCTCTTTCCTTATCTATGAAAGATTTGAACGTGGCAAAATTGATAACACATTATTCTTTAGAAAGATAAAAGGTCATATTATTTTTTATTCAAATATATGTTGATGATATTATATTTGGTTCTACTAACCCATCTTTATGTACTCGATTCGCTGAAAGAATGAAGAAAGAATATAAAATGAGTATGATGGGTGAACTAACCTACTTCCTTGGTCTACAAATAAAGCAATCTGAGAAAGGTACGTTTATTCATCAGGGTAAGTATGTTAAAGACATGTTGAAAAAGTTTGATCTTACTCAAACTTCAGCGATGAAAACTCCTATGGCATCACCGCCGACACTAAATAAGGATCACTCTGGAAACCTTTTAATGTAACTGCCTATAGTGGAATGATAGGCTCACTGTTGTATCTTACAGCGAGCCTCCCTGATATCATGTATTCTACTTGTCTCTGTGCACGATGTAAATCTGAACCCAAGGAATCGTATCTGATCGTTGTAAAGCGAATTTTCAGATATCTTAAGGGAACTCCTAACCTCGGTCTTTGGTAGCCCAAAGACTCAGGGTTCGATCTCACTGGCTATTCAGATAGTGATTTTGCAGGTTCCAAACTAGATAGAAAAAGCACCACTGGAGGTTGTCAACTCCTAGGTGGAAAGCTTGTAAGTTGGACTAGCAAAAAGCAAAACTCCGTGTCCACTTCCACAGTTGAAGCTGAGTATGTAGTTGCTGGTAGTTGTTACATTCAGGTTTTATGGATGAGAAATCAGCTACTAGACTATGACCTACAGCTTTCCAAAATTCCAATCTACTGCGACAGCACTAGTGCCATCGCTATAGCAAACAATCCAGTGCTACACTCAAAGACGAAACACATTGAAATCAGATATCATTTTATCAGAGATCATGTGATGAATAGAGACATTGAACTTCATTTTATTCCCACTGACTATCAGATCGCTTACCTATTTACCAAACCTCTTGATGAGACAAGATTCAACTTTCTCATCAGTGAGCTTGGAATGCTGAATTTTGAAGATTAACTCTTCAACATTCATGCATTAAGTCAGTTGTAAAATTCTCTCTCATCACATCATCTCTGACTAAGATCTCTCTGAAAGTCTGGTATACTTTCATTTCCTTCCTCACTAAATCATCTTCAGTGAGTTGATTTTCTAAAATCTCAAAAACTTGATCACTGAATTTCTTCAAATGATTAAAAGATTTTTGAAAAAGAAAACTTATCACTGACATTTCTTATCAATGATCCTTTGAAAGTAAAACATATCCCTGATTTATATCAGAGATTCTTTACACAAACAGAAACAACATTCTCTCTCTTGTGACGTCATTCGAACCGACAATCCATGACACGCCTTTTTTTTGACACGTTTGCCCGTTGCACTTCTTGTCTAATCAACTTCGTGGGACGTGACCATGTCATGATGAGCATTTTTATTCTGCTCCTAATCCTTTATTTCTCCTCCATATCTCATATAAAAGGCTTATCATTCATAATTTTACCTTTTACGCTCTCAAAGCATCAAAAAGTGAAAAATTGATATCAGCATTCAAGCATACTAAGAACTCAAGAACAATTGAATCTTCAAATCTTTAAGACTTCCAGGTTCTTGTTCTTCACTTTTCTTACCTCAAAAACTCTTGCTTAATCCTAAAATTTGCATCTTATTGGATTAAAAAACTGTTTTTCTTCTTAAGATCATATTTTCTACATTATTTTTTTTGAAAACATTTTGGTTTTTAAGACTGTTCATATCTTCTTCTTAAAAAGGAAATTGAATTTTTTTACTACATTCTCTTTACAAGTCTCTTTCTTAGAAAGGATACTAGTAATTTTTTTGGAAACCCTTTGTTTCTAAATAATCTGTGCTCTACTCTTTTCTACCATTTTCAGAAATGGCCTCCCAAACTGCACTAATCAAATCCAAGAATGTTAAGTTTGACCTCACTGCTTCGCAACTCACTCCTAACAATTACCTGGCTCTGGTGGACTTCTCCTAGAAGAAACCCTGCCTACACCCTCAAACTGCTGCTGACTTTCTGAAAGGATCATCCATTGCCTACGCACTGAAGATCACACCACCAACCCAAAGATTCTTCTTCAATAGTTCTGGTACACTGCTAAAAAGAGCCACATCACTACAAGGCAGGGAAACAAGGTGACTGCCATTTCATTTCAAGCTCAACATGGTGCTGCCACCGTCACTACTACTGCTATACACATTGTGCTACAATTTCCCTCCAAGGGTGATGGATTTGAAACTCTCCCTACTGATGAAGAACTAATCAGATTCCTTGACCTGATGGGATACCAATGAGACTTCAAGCCTTCCACTCAAATCCCTGACAAGAAACTCACTAAGGTCCTAAAGGCAAAAAATGCCTTCTAAACTTAACTACATCTTCACTCATAATATTCAATGTATGACTAGAAAGATGGGGTCGCTGGATCAAGCCAGCAAAGTACAGGTGCAGATGGGGTTCTCCTTGGTCGCTGGACGTCGTATCGACTACGCCACCATTATTTTTGAAGACCTCTTCTCTACGGTTGAGAAAGCTGACGGGGATCTCAAAATCCTTTATGTCCGTTTCATCTCTGCTTTCCTTCAAGCCATGCTGAAGGACAACTATCCCAAGGAGTCTGACAATCCTTGACGTCCCCTATGCATCAACGAGGTATATATTCTCCCTTTACGCTCTCTTCTCTCCCCAAACTCTTTGACTTCAGCAATTACATCGATGGTTCCTTCATCGGCTACCCCCGTTGCTACCACCACTTCAAAGCGCAAATTAACAGCTCTCATGGGTACATCTAAAAAGGCCAGGAAGACTGACAAGCATACCACTCAGCCACCAACAACTGGAGTCGTCTCTCAACAGACCACCCTGGATGGTTTCTTGGATCGCTCATCCATTGCTGCACCCTCAATAACCGGATCAGTGCGTAACACCGCTGACTGAGTACTAGTGACAACCACTTTTCCCTTAGTGCCTCAAAGTACCGCTGAGTTAATTCCAAACCTCACCCACACTCCTCTTTATTTCTCATCTTTTTATCCTTCTATATCCTTGGTCTCTAATATATCACCTTTACAACAACCCGCTTTTTCTGCTGCAACTATAGGACCTGATAGCCTTCCTCCCGGAGGTTTTCAAACAACCTTGCCACCCTCTTTTGAAGGGGACTTGGCATTTTACAACATGTTTGATACATCAGGTATTTCTAAATCCCTATACACTTCTCCCAACCTTCTAAATAAGCCTGAGCAATCTTGTGCTCAACAACTAACTTGTTTTTCAGGTCCTAAATTGGCAACGGTGGATGCCTTTCTGAACAAAGTCAGCAAGAAGGTGAAATATCTCGCTACTTCTATCCACACCAACACCTCAGCAGTCAATACTTGTTAAGTCAAAATATTGTATCCAAGATTTAATTAGAAAGTCAATCTTGTAAAGTCAACAATGTCATAGTCTTTGTCAAAGTCAATGTAGTTTAGTTCCTTAGTGGTTATGTCTTGGTGTTAGACTTGTGGTATAAATAGGCTTTATGCCTTGTTGTCTTGTAAGAATGTTGGAAGCACTTTCATTGTAAATCATTTAGACGTGTGGTTAATGTTCAAGATCTACTTTCTCTCTCTAGTTCTTGTTAATTGTTCATCTTTGATTGAAATTTAGCTTGATTTGTTTGGGATTTGTCATTATCAATTGGTATCAGAGTCGTACCAAACATTTTCAGAAATGATTTGAGCAAAAAATTAGATTGAAATCTGGATTTTTTGGATCAAAAAGTCGATTTTTCTTGAAAATTCAAGAACACAGTTTCTTCTATGTTAAAACAATTTTTCTGTGTTTTGTTGTTCATTGTTTGTGAAATTGATTCCATAGTGGTCGAAAACTGCTTTTGAATATTTCTTGTTTAGATTCAATCACAAATCTATCACTAAATCGGATTCAATTTTGATTTTTGGAATTTTCTTGAAATATGAGTTCGAACACTGTTCTTGATCGAATTTGTGTGAATTGTTGTTTTTAATCTGAAATTGATAATAGATATGTGTTTAGTATTGATTTGTGATTGTACTGATACATTTTTAAGAATCAATTTGCAGGTTTGAAGAGAATCGAATCAAATCGATCTGCGTCAACATCACAGAAACTTTGCGCTAGTTCATAAAAACTTTGCGCCAGATCTAAGATTTGCGCTAGATTCATCACGATTTGTGCCACTCATATGTTAATTTTGCGCCATCAAGTTTCATGTTTTGCACCTCTGGTTTCTCGCGCAAAACAAGAATTTGCACCAACCTTCACCAAATTTTGCGCCACTAGCATCTCACGCAAAAGAATGATTTGCGCCATTCATTGTTGAAGTAAATTTAAGTTTTGCGCCACATGAGTCAAACGCAAATTTTTCATCTATTTGTGATTGGATAATTACAAGTGTGTGGGTCGGTGCAATGAGTGTTTGAAGTTTTGCGCTAACTTCAGTTCACGCAAATCTTAGTGGAATCAAAGGTTTGCGTCATTCAAGTCTGTGTATTGCGCCACTCGTGACTCATGCAAAAGTTTACTTTGCGCCATCAACAGTTCGCGCAACTCATTTCTTGCGCCACCAACAGTTCGCGCAACACTATTTCTTGCGCTACCAACAGTTCGCGTAATCTTCATATTTGTGCCAGATTTTAATTGATTTGATTTTCGATTTTCTGATTTGCAGGTTTTGAATTACTTTCAAGTGCAAGTTTCATTGATATGAGAGTTCCAGAAATTAAATTTTTCTGAGATTATTTTGTTGTGATCCAAATTTGACTTTCAGTCAAATTTGTTCTGAATTATTTGGGAACGATCATTCATATCAAGCCATTTTCTTATTAAAGTTGACATCTATGGGATATTTTACTAAGCTTGAAGAGAAGAATAGAAAGCTTGAATTAGAGAAAGCAAATCTAGCTTTAGCAGTTGATTTTCACTCGAAAAAGACAAAAGAATATTATGAAGTAAGCAACATTCTAAAAGAAGAAGTTAGTGCTTTAAAGACAATTAATGAAGATCTTATGAAAAAGACTTCTGCGTTGAATGATGAGAAAATAACGAGATTGGAATCTGAGAATGCTGAGCTTAGAAAGAATATATCTGATTTGGAGCAAAAGCTTGCTGAAGATAAAGTTGATTTTGAGAATGAAAAGAAAGGATTTTCAAAGAAGTTCTCAGATTTTTCAAGAAAGTGTTTTGAAGAAAAGAAGATTGTTGAGCTTAAATGCATAAAACTTTCTCAACAAGTGTCTGATTTTGAGAAAGTACTTATCTTGGAAAGAGAGAAGTTTGCTAAAGGAAAGAAGGCCATTGAACAGAAGAACGTTGGATTCTTTAAGGAAATATCCGGCCAGAGAAATGATGCTGAGAAAGGATTTGAAGAAGAACGATGCATCTTTGAGACTGAAATTAAAAAGCTGACTGCCAAGTTATCTGAACTATCTGCTAATGCACTGAAAGAGCAGAAAATGAAGTCTGAATGCAAGAAGAAGATTGACCTGCTTGTTAAAGAAAGAGACAACTTTGCTTCAAAGATTAAAGAGCTTGAAAAGACAGCTTCAAGTTCAAATCAGAAATCTGTCTCTTCACAAAGGTCAGTTAAATCTTTTGATCAGATTCGTAGAACTAACATTTTCTATGATAGAAATTTAGATGGTTCAGGTACATATCCGAGAAGAAGAAGTTACAAGGCAGAGGAACTGGTTTGGAAGAAGAAACCAGTTAAAGATGAAAAGAAAGATGAGCTGAAAAGACTGAATTCATGTGTACATACTCATAAAGCAAAGAAGAACAATGCGTATAAAGGTAAACCTGACCATATCTACACGAGAGATCAATTACTCAGGTTGTCTGGTAAGAAATATTATTGTTTTTATTGTCGTACACATGATCATTTTCACAAGATTAGTGATCATTTCTGGTATGGTTCTTACTCGATTACCCCCACAAGAACTGCAACTAACATTCATGGACCCAAATACCAGTGGGTACCAAATCCGAAAAATGATTTTGTGTTGCAGGCACCTCAAGTTAAGGGGGAGTAAGAGAACCAAGGCTTTTGAACATAGCAGTTCAAAACCCGGACTTCAAAGTTGAAAGACTAAGGCTTCTAAGTACATCAGCTTAGAACCCGGACTTCAACGGAGTTTGACTTCTAAACACAACAGTTTAGGACTCGTACTTCAGTGATCAAAAGTCCTTATTCCTGTACTTTGCATCCGATAAGATATGACGGTCTACAATTCACAAGGGAGTTGTATTGATCTCTATCCTGTGCTTTTTCATTGACAATATACTTACGATATGACGGTCTAGAATTCAAAAGGGAGTTGTATTGATCTCTATCTTGTGTTTTAACTGACATATTCCAGATGCATAATTTAAGGGGGAGTACAGGTGATGGCTTCTGATCACATGACAGATCAGGACCCGTTCTTCAATGTTCAGACTTGGATATTTTGCAAATATCCAGGGGGAGCTTAAAAGACCTAAATCATTATATCATGATTTGAGGGGGAGCTTTAAAGGTAAATATCTTCTAATCCTAGATCTCTGATTGTTTGGAAGAAGAACAACTTTCAAGCATCAAAAACGGTTCCTAAAATGTTCAAACCACTTCTAGTTATCAAAAGATTTCATGAATTTGGAAGTGTGACTTTTACATGCTTTTCAATTTTGAGCTTAATGTTTAACTGACCGTGTGTTTCCAAAGATCAATACTCACGTATTATCTTTTCTATATACTGTAAAGTATTCACACACATCAGTTCAGTACTTCATTTGAATTTGTTATTACCATGTCTCATAACGAACATATTTTTCGATGGTAATACCCTCGTTTGCTTTCATTGTTGTTGAGCATCAATTATCATTTCATTCATTGCGCGTTCATTGCTAAATTGTTTATATTTGTTCATATAAACAAAATATCCATTTCTTTGATACCCTACCCATTTTATTTGATCTGATTGATACATTGTCAGATTCTCAAAACAATTCTCTTGATTTCATTTCATTCATTCAAAATCTTTGTTTTGAGAAATCTTCATTGTTCAATTGATCAAATCTCATGAGCATACATTCTGACACTATTATCATTTTGTGCTTAACTGTTCAAGTTAAACTGTTGAGCATCTATTCGTTTTAGGACTTACATGGGATTCGTGTGTGAGCTTAAACAGAACTTCCATGGATTCATGTAACCAGTGTTTCCTACCCCGGAAGTTATCCTAGAGTGATTGAGGGGTGAGGGGTCATAAATCAAAGAGTGGGGGAGATAACTCATCCGGTTGAGTTTTTCTCATTGTGTGGAGCGGAAAAATGAAAAAGAGAGTTTGGTTAGAAGTGAACATAATGTTAAAAAGAAAGAGGGTGTGAGAACAGAGTTAAAAGAATATCAGAACTCTGCACCAACTACTTTCTGAGCCGGGCAGCCACATCTTCTGATTGGTTCACATTCTTTGGTGACCATCATTGAAATAGACAGTGAGCCCATGCCAACTCTTGCTATTACCCCACCAACCACTCGTTTCTTTCTCGAAAAAGAAATGTTTCACTTTCTTGGGGAAGCAGCATATCTGCTATCTAGTCTTCACTCGGAAGATTTAGATATTGAACAAGAAGGAAAGTTGCCCCACCTTCGCACCTCTTTCATGCACATTGAGTCCGTGTAATATCTGTTGCTGTCTCAACAGTTTACACAATTTGGGCCTGAAAAAGCTTAAGTAGCTTCAATCATTCATACATTTGCACGAGCACACAAGGAATATGTTTTCTTCTCATAACATTCATAGAAAATTCCTTTGTAGTTTTTCGATGATTAAATGGAAGCCCTGGGGGAGTGAACATCATAAAAGCTCCTTTCCAATGTACATCCGTTGAACAAAGTGGCTCCGTGCTACTTACAGGCATGCTAACTATTTCATCTGTTGAATCAGGGTTACCACGATCATTATATTTGAATTTGAAAAGATTCGGGTATATACAGTTCATGATTCAGCTATTCAGATCAACGGGCGGAGATTGCCAAATTATCATGAAGGGGAGATTGTTAGTCGTTACAAAGGGGGAAATCAAAGAAAGTGCTGAAATTGACGAAGTTTTGATGATCATGATGCTCACAATCATAAAAAAGGGGGAGAATTTTACAAAGTTCAATTTCAAAGTTGAAAATGTCACATTTAGGGAGAAATTTATGAAGATTTTAATTTCCTGAAGATATTTCTGAAGATATTTCTAAAAGATATTTCTGAGAAGTTTGTTTTCTGAAGACAATCCAGAGATCACAAGAGTTGAAGATATATATTTGTCAAAGATCCCTCAAAGACAAAGTTTTTCTAAGAAGTTTCAAGATTTCAGTTTCGTGTTCAAGACATGTTGACTTTCAAAGCTTCAAAGTGCAAAAGACTTTTCAAGATTCTTCAAAGGCTGAAAGAGTGAAGATTGTTAAAGCTTCGAAGTTCAGAGTTGTCAGAGACAAAAGCTGACGAATCAAGAGCTGAAGATCAGTGTCAAATTTTTATTAAATCTTGAATACAAAGGGGAAGATTGTTAAGTCAAAATATTGTATCCAATATTTAATTAGAAAGTCAATCTTGTAAAGTCAACAATGTCATAGTCTTTGTCAAAGTCAATGTAGTTTAGTTCCTTAGTGATTATGTCTTGGTGTTAGACTTGTGGTATAAATAGGCTTTATGCCTTGTTGTCTTGTAAGAATATTGGAAGCACTTTCATTGTAAATCATTTAGACGTGTGGTTAATGTTCAAGATCTACTTTCTCTCTCTACTCTCTCTCTCTCTCTAGTTCTTGTTAATTGTTCATCTTTGATTGAGATTTAGCTTGATTTGTTTGGGATTTGTCCTTATCAATACTGCTGGTGAAAAGATGCAGAACCTCTCTTCCGCCATCTCCACCAAGGTTGATGCATCTCAGCTCTCCTCGCTACAAACAGAGGTCAACACTCTAAAAGAAAACGTGGCCACAAATACTTCTCAGCTGCAATACTTAAATGGCCACGTTGACAATCTTTCTGAGGTTGTGAAGACACTCACTAGAGAGGGTAATACGCTTAATGAAAAAATCGATAGTTCCAACAAACTGTTGGCCAATATGCTGACCAAGCTGAATGAACCAACTCCAATCTAAGAACCCTCCTTTACGGATGATGACAGGATGTCCCTAACTCTCACCGTGGACTTCATCACTATGGTAACCTCCATCGTTCCGGATATTGAAGATCGTTTGAAGGCATTGGAGGCTGATGCCCACATGACCACTGATGATAATCCTGCTGCAGCAGCTAACAGGCATGTCTCCCCCGATGATGACAAAGAGGGGGAGAATGAAAATGAAGAAAATGTAGGGGTCACAGAGGTAAACGTGGAAGAACCTCCCTCTCATGTTGAGGTGGAGAAGACCACTGAGGAGCAAGAAACGCCTTCCTCTTCTCATGTGCTCCGAGAGGAAGAAATTTAAGAAGAGGAAGAGGAAGATGAAGAGGAATATGATATTGAGGATCAAGGTTCAAAAGATAACATCGCTGATGATGAGGAAGAGGACCCATCTCTATGGTTCACCCCTGCGTCAACCATTGCTTATGCCTCAGCGATGAAGGGCGTTACAATAAATGAAGCAGGGGGGAGACAACAAGACAAAGCCCCAGATTTCTCCACCCAAGGAAAGTAAAAGGGCATTGCTGCTGAAGGAAATCTGAGACTTCTGTCAACTTCTGAGGGGGATCTACCTTCTCAGGTATGTTTCTCTATTGTCCCTCTATCCTTCTTTTCTCGACATACACCCTTGTCCTTCTAGCCTATATTTTTCTCCTTCCTCATATATACACTAACTCCTTCATTTTTGCTCAGACAGTTCTCTTCCCTGCTTAAGGGAACGTCTCTGCAAATAATCCCAGGAACTCAAGCTCATGACACAATAATCCCAGTCTCTATTAGAGATAATGATGAGCTAGAAGATGAAGATGAAGATCTCTGAGTCATCCATAAAGACGCTTAGAGATGATCTCTCATCTAGAGAGCTTACGGCTGAAGATCCCTCCTCAATCCACTACTGAAGAACATGGTTTCCTTTCACCAGAAGAAGTTGAAGAGTCTATCAGGGATGAACGGTTAATAGCTAAATTCCAAGAGGGAAGGAAAGAAGACTAAAGCTAGTTCTAAGACTAAACAAGTCTCATCAGTGACAAATCCTCTTCAACTCCTAAACATGGATTTGTTTGGCCCTGTCAACATTCAATCTTTTGCTAGAAAAAAAACACTCTTGTCATAGTAGATGAATATTCTCGCTACACATGGGTAATCTTTCTCCGTTCTAAAAGTGACATTCCAGAAGAACTTATATCTTTTGTTAAAAAGGTGGAAGTACTGAACAACTTAACTGTCACTCGATAAGAAGTGATCATGGAACTGAATTCAAAAATAGTTCCCATAACAGTTTCTTTGAAAGCAAGGGCATCTCACACAATTTCTCTTCAATGAGAACCCTCACAAAATGGAGTTGCTGAAAGAAGAAATAGAACAATCATCGAAGCTGCAAGATTGATGCTCAACGATTCTCATCTTCTAACTCAGTTTTGGGCAGAAGATGTTAAGATGGCCAGTTTCACTCAGAATATGTCACAAATCGTTAAACGATTCAATAAGACTGTCTATGAATTATTCCATAGAAGAAAGCCATCTATTAGTTTTCTTCACATCTTTGGTTGTCAGTGCTTTATCTTAAACAAAAAATATATACTTGGAAAGTTTGATCCAAAAGCTGATGATAGAATATTTCTCGGATATTCATCAGTCTCTAAAGCCTACAGGGTCTTCAATAAGAAATGACAAACTGTAGAAGAAACAATTTATGTCACTTTTAATGAATCAAGATCAACGAATTCTAAATCTATCACTGCTTGTATGTTTTCTCATTACGGGGAAACTGAACCTCTCTGCAACTCACATCATCATGCAAATTCTATCAACGCTGATGATGATCCAGACATTATACCTCCTAACACTAAATCAAACTCATGGGTTTCAGCAGTTCCTCCAAACACTTTCCCTCCATCAGATCACCAACCTCTGAATCACCTAACATCTCTGAAGACCTCTCAGTGAATAATGTACTATCCGAAACACAAAAATTGATAACTGATGAACCCCAAGCTGAAGTTTCTTCATCATTAAACATGCCTATCACTGATCAAGTGCATGAATTAATAGATCATACTCCTGCTCAGATATGGACCAAAAATCACCCCATAGATCAAATACATGGTGATCCAGATGCAGGTATTCAGACACGACGAAGTTCAGGTAATATTTGTCTCTTTGTTAATTTTCTTTCTCTCATAGAGCCAAAAAGAACTGATGATGCCCTTAGAGATCTAAACTGGGTCAGCGCTTTGCAAGAAGAGCTGACTGAGTTTAAGAGAAACTAAGTTTGGAATCTTGTCCCCCGACCATCTGAAAAATCTGTTATTGGCACCAAATGGGTATATAGAAACATGTTGGATGAAAATGGGATTGTATCCCGCAACAAAGCTAGGTTAGTTGCTCAGGGATATAGACAAGAGGAAGGCATAGACTATGATGAAACATTTTCCCTTGTGTCTAGGCTCGAAGCAATTCGATTATTCTTAGGCCTTAGCCTATGCAGTTCACAAAGATTTCAAAGTATTCCAAATGGATGTCAAGTCAGCATTCCTAAATGGAAAGCTGAATGAAGAAGTCTATGTTGAACAACCCCCAAGGTTCTTTGACCCTAAGCATCCACACTATGTATATACGTTGGATAAGTCTCTCTATGGGTTAAAACAAGCTCCTCGTGCTTGGTATGACACTTTCTCCTCTTTATGTACTCGATTCGCTAAAAGAATGAAGAAAGAATATAAAATGAGTATGATGGGTGAAGTAACCTACTTCCTTGGTCTACAAATAAATCAATCTGAGAAAGGTACGTTTATTCATCAGGGTAAGTATGTTAAATACATGCTGAAAAAGTTTGATCTTACTCAAACTTCAGCGATGAAAACTCTTATGGCATCACTGCCGACACTAAATAAGGATCTCTCTGGAAACCTTTTAATGTAACTGCCTATAGAGGAATGATAGGCTCACTGTTGTATCTTACAGCGAGCTGCCCTGATATCATGTATTCTACTTATCTCTGTGCACGATGTAAATCAGAACCCAAGGAATCGTATCTGATCGCTGTAAAGCGAATTTTCAGATATCTTAAGAGAACTCCTAACCTCGGTCTTTGGTAGCCCAAAGACTCAGGGTTCGATCTCACTGGCTATTCAGATAGTGATTTTCCAGGTTCCAAACTAGATAGAAAAAGCACCACTGGAGGTTGTCAACTCCTAGGTGGAAAACTTGTAAGTTGGACTAGCAAAAAGCAAAACTCCGTGTCCACTTCCACAGCTGAAGCTGAGTATGTAGCTACTGGTAGTTGTTGTTTTTAGGTCTTATGGATGAGAAATCAGCTACTAGATTATGAACTACAGCTTTCCAAAATTCCAATCTACTGCGACAGCACTAGTGCCATCGCTATAGCAAACAATCCAGTGCTACACTCAAAGACGAAACACATTGAAATCATATATCATTTTATCAGAGATCATGTGATGAATGGAGACATTAAACTTCATTTTATTCCCACTGACTATCAGCTCGCTTACCTTTTTACCAAACCTCTTGATGAGACAAGATTCAACTTTCTCATCAGTGAGCTTGGAATGCTGAATTTTGAAGATTAACTCTTCAACATTTACGCATTAAGTCAGTGGTAATATTCTCTCTCATCACATCATCTCTGACTAAGATCTCTCTGAAAGTCTGGTATACTTTCATTTCCTTCCTCACTAAATCATCTTCAGCGAGTTGATTTTCTAAAATCTCAAAAACTTGATCACTGAATTTCTTCAAGTGATTAAAAGATTTTGAAAAAGAAACTTATCACTGACATTTCTTATCGATGATCCTTTGAAAGTAAAACATATCCCTGATTTATATCAGAGATTCTTTACAGATTCTGAAATAACATTCTCTCTCTTGTGACGTCATTCGAACCGACAATCCATGACACGCCTTTTTTCGGACACGTTCTCCCGTTGCACTTCTTGTCCAATCAACTTCGTGGGACGTGTCCGTGTCATGATGTGCATTTTTCTCCCGCTCCTAATCCTTTATTTCTCCTCCATATCTCATATAAAAGGCTTATCATTCATAATTTTACCTTTTACGCTCTCAAAGCATTAAAAAGTGAAAAATTGATCTCAGCATTCAAGCATACTAAGAACTCAAGAACATTTAAATCTTCAAATGTTCAAGACTTCCAGGTTCTTGTTCTTCACTTCTCTTACCTCAAACACTCTTGCTTAATCCTAAAATTTGCATCCCTTGGGATTAAAAAACTGTTTTTCTTCTTAAGATCATATTTTCTACATTATTTTTTTTAAAACCTTTTGGTTTTTAAGACTGTTCATATCTTCTTCTTAAAAAGGAAATTGAATTTTTTTACTACATTCCCTTTACAAGTCTCTTTCTTAGAAAGGATACTGGTAATTTTTTTGGAAACCCTTTGTTTCTAAATAATCTGTGCTCTACTCTTTTCTACCATTTTCAGAAATGGCCTCCCAAACTGCACTAATCAAATCCAAGAATGTTAAGTTTGACCTCACTGCTTCGTAACTCACTCCTAACAACTACCTGGCACTGGTGGACTTCTCCTAGAAGAAACCCTGCATGCACCTTCAAACTGTTGCTGACTTTCTGAAAGGATCATCCATTACCTACGCACTGAAGGTCACACCACCAGCCTCAAAGATTCTACTTCAGTAGTTCTGGTACACTGCTAAAAAGAGCCACATCACTACAAGGCAGGAAAACAAGGTGACTGCCATTTCATTTCAAACTCAACATGGTGTTGCCACCGTCACTACTACTGCTCTACACACTGTGCTGCGATTTCCCTCCAAGGGTGATGGATTTGAAACTCTCCCTACTGATGAAGAACTAATCAGGTTCCTAGACCTGATGGGATACTAAAGGGACTTCAAGCCTTGCACTTAAATCCCTGACAACAAACTCACTAATGTCCTAAAGGCAAAAAATGCCTTCTGAACTTAACTACATCTTCACTCATATTATTCACTGTATGACTGGAAAGATGGGGTCGCTGGATCAAGCCAACAAAGTACAGGTACAGATGGGGTTCTCCTTGGTCGTTGGACGTCATGTCGACTATGCCACCATCATTTTCAAAGACCTCTTCTCTACGGTTGAGAAAGCTGACGGGGATCTCAAAATCCCTTACGTCCGTTTCATCTCTGCTTTCCTTCAAGCCATCCTGAAGGACAACTATCTCAAGGAGTCTGACAATCCTTGACGTCCCCTATGAGTCAACGAGGTACATCTTCTCCCTTTACGCTCTCTTCTCTCCCCAAACTCTTTGACTTCAGCAGTTACGTCGATGGTTCCTTCATCTGCTACCCCCGTTGCTACCACCACTTCAAAGCGCAAATTAACAGTTCTCACGGATACATCTAAAAAGACCAGGAAGACTGACAAGCATACCACTCAGCCACCAACAACTGGGGTCATCTCTCAACAGACCACCCTGGATGGTTTCTTGGATCGCTCATCCATTGTTGCACCCTCAACAACTGGATCAGTGCGTTACACCGCTGATTGAGTACTAGTGACAACCACTTTTCCCTCAGTGCCTCAATGCACTGCTGAGGTAATTCCAAACCTCATCCACACTCCTCTTTATTTCTCATATTTTTATCCTTCTATATCCTTGGTCTCTAATATATCACCTTTACAACAGCCCGCTATTTCTGCTACAACTATAGGACCTGATAGCCTTCCTCCCGGAGGTTTTCAAACAACCTTGCTTCCCTCTTTTGAAGGGGACTTGGCATTTTACAACATGTTTGAAGCATCAGGTATTTCTAAATCCCTATACACTTCTCCCAACCTTCTAAATAAGCTTGAGCCATCTTGTGCTCAACAACTAACTTGTTTTTTAGGTCCTAATTTGGCAACGGTGGATGCCTTCCTGAACAAAGTCAGCGAGAAGGTGAAATATTTTGCTACTTCCATCCACACCAACACCTCAACGGTAAATATTGCTGGTGAAAAGCTGCAGAACCTCTCTTCCGCCATCTCCACCAAAGTTGATGCATCTCAGCTCTCCTCGCTACAAATAGAGGTCAACATTCTAAAAGAAAACGTGGCCACAAATACTTCTCAGCTGCAATCCTTAAATGGCCACATTGACAATATTTCTGAGGTTGTGAAGACACTCACTAGAGAGGGTAATACTCTTAATGAGAAAATCGACAGTTCCAACAAACTGTTGGCCGATATTCTGACCAAGCTGAATGAACCAGCTCCAGTTTCAGATCCCTCCTTTACGGATGATGACAAATGTCTCTAACTCTCAATGTGGACTTCATCACTATGATAACCTCCATAGTTCTGGATATTGGAGATCGTCTGAAGGCATTAGAGGCTGATACCCACAAGACCACTGATGAAAATCCTGTTGCAGCCGCTGACAGGCATGTCTCCCCTGATGATGACAAAGAGGGGGAGAATGAAAATGAAGAAAATGTAGGGGTCACAGAGGTAAATGTGCAAGAACCTCCCACTCATGTTGAGGGGGAGAAGACCGCTGAGGAGCAAGAACCGCCTTCCTCTTCTCATGTGCTCCAAGAGGAAGAAATTCAAGAAGAGGAAGAGGAAGATGAAAAGGAATATGATATTGAGGATCAAGGTTCAAAAGATAACAATGCTGATGATGATGAGGAGGAGGATCCATCTCTATGGTTCTACCCAGCGTCAACCATTGTTGATTCCCCAACGATGAAGGGCGTTACAATAAATGAAGCAGAGGGGAGACAACAAGACAAGACCCCAGATTCCTCCACCCAAGGCAAGCAAAAGGTCATTGCTTCTGAAGGAAATCTGAGACTTCTTTCAACTTCTGAAGGGGAGCTACCTTCTCAGGTATGTCTCTCTATTGTCCCTCTATCCTTCTTTTCTCGCCATACACCCTTGTCCTTCTAGCCTTTATTTTTCTCCTTCCTCATATATACACTAACTCCTTTATTTTTGCTCAGACAGTTCTCTTCCCTGCTTAAGGGAACGTCTCTGCAAATAATCCCATCAACTCAAGCTGATGACACAATAATCCCAGTCTCTATCAGAGATACTGATGAACTAGAAGATGAAGATGAAGATCTCTGAGTCATCCACAAAGACCCTCTTGACCTCTCCAATGGTTAAGGGATGACAATCAAAGACGCTTAGAGATGATCTCTCATCTAGAGAGCTTACGGCTGAAGATCCCTCCTCAATCCTCTACTGAAGAACATGGTTTCCTTTCACCAGAAGAAGTTGAAGAGTCTATTAAGGATGAATAGTTAATAGATAAATGCCAAGAGGACGCCTCTCTAGCCCTCAAGGTACACTCAACCTTGTTTAAAGACAAAAAGTTGAATATGAAACCGGTGAAAGTACAAGTTGCTCTTCTAAATGAGATAGAGGAGAAGAACAGAAAAGACAAAGAGATCAACAATCATGATCTAGCTTGGTATAAACAGAAGATTGACCATCGATCTAATCCATAAAAAATTTCATCCGTAACAATCTCAGGGAGGAGCAAGAAGAACCGATTCTCTGTCACCATGGAGATATTCAGAGAGGATGGAAGCTCAAAAGTTATGTATCTGTCAAAACTGGAACACTTCGGCTACTATGAGTGGTTAGAGTTCAATGAAGCACTAAAGAAATTAAGATCAATGCACATAGACTATGTTGGAAATCTTCGTGAAGCTCTTATCAACAAGGTCACTGCAAGAATGAATATGCCCTTAGCTCTTCCACAGAGGCCAAGAACAGTCAGACAAAAGCAAGCCTTCTCTTCTGAAAATGAAGTTATAATCAGAAATGAAACATTTGTCAAATTCTCTAGAGATGCACCGTTTACACCTCCTCCTGACCTCTCAACTCTAAATCTATCACTACCCCTTGGCGGACAATTCATAGCAGGGAAAGTGATAAAGAATGCATATGGGTTATTCTTCCGAGATTATGATGAAAATCTTAGATTTAAAAGAGTGTCAGCGTTTCCTCTCTGTCCCCTTAATCATCTACAGGATCTTCTCTACTTGTGGTGCGACTATTCTTCATCAGGGACCCCTATCAAAACTCTTTTTTGAAAGGAAGCAGTTGTTCGAAGACAGAGAGGAGAAAAGGTATCTGATCATATGTTCACAGTAGATGAACTTCCTGTCATGGAAGAACCCACATAGCTGATAGATTCCCATTTTGTGTCTTGTAATCTATTAGTTAGACTTACAGTAGTATAGAATTTCACTTCTACTTGTAATTTTCATATTCTTTTTTGTACTATCTTTTACAAATTAATAAAAATTACAGTGAAGTAATTTACATCATTAGTACTGTAAAAGATCCCTCAAAATAGTAATTGGGACATGTATGTTATGAGTCCTGAATATCTTTATATTTTGAGATAAAGTAATTTCCTTCATATTACTTTGTCATCATCAAATACGGGGAGATTGTTGATCCAAACTCTCTCGGTGATTTGATAATGACTCTCTGTTTTACTTAGTGAAAATTACATTTAACATCTGTATGTGTTAGTGTTTCATCATCAGGGAATAAGTACTAAGTATGTTTAGTATCATTGATTGTTTCATTATTATATGTTAGACGTACTCTCTGAAGACAAGTTTTGCGTAAAAGATGTTCGTTGCTGAATCGAAGACAACGTTGTTAAACAAATGACAAGTCTACTCATGATCTGATGCGGAATTCAGTGAAACTAAGACAAGTCTACGTCACGAAGAAATCTGAAGAAAAGCTTCAGCGCTCACTGAACTTCCTTGAACTCACTGAAGGAAGATATATTCAGCGACTGAAGATCACGAAGCTTATGATCCAAGTTTCTTTTGTCTTATCGTTGCACAAAAGGTACAACTGTCAGACGAGACATACCTCTGTTACAAGTCGTACAACAACTCTGAAAAACTACACTATTCACCATACGACCAAAAGCATGTCTCCAAAAGTCAGAGACATGCAACCAACCAAAAAGTGACACGTGTAAAGTACCCTGCCATTCATTTAATGCATAGGGTATAAATAGAGGGGTTGAGACTCTATATCAAATTATCTACTTCCTCTCTCTTAGTGAACCGAAGATAGAAACCCTTGATTTCTATATTCCCTCAATTTTCTTCTTTATTTCTAAGTGCAAACAACTGTGTGTTTCATAAGTTTTTTTAGATTAGGTTTTACTTAATCTTATTCTGCAACAAAATATAAATTGTGATTTGAATATTCAATAAAAAATTTATTAAACTAAAAATTTGTGTTTGTATTCAACCCCCCCTTCTACAAACTTGTTAAGCACCTTCGGGACCAACAAACGCTTTGAACTTGTCGCAAACAACTTGTCGTAAGCTTCAACATATGAGTTCTTCAACTTGTCACAAGCTGGAGGATGTGAACAATAACTTGTCGCAAGCTGGAGGATGTGAACAATAACTTGTCGTAGATCGAGGCTTACGATAAGTCACTTGTCATGAGCTACACCTTACGAGTTCTGGACTTGTCGTACACCAAGCTCTGCGAGTTCTTGCCTTAGAAAAATTTCAACAACAAAACACAAAAATCAAAGAATCTTGAGAGTTATTCAGTTGATCCTTGCGAGCTCTTCAAGAAGCTTGCGAGTTCTTCGGATATGAACCTTGTGAGTTCTTGGGATCTTGCGAGTTCTTCAAGTTTTCGAGTGTGCGTTCATTTTTCCAGTCTTAAATCCTTCAAATCTTCGAATTAGAACACCAATCTTTGTAGATTTAACCTCGACAACAATCTGAACAAATCTCTAATACATCATTTCAACTAAAAATCACTCAAGATTAAAATTTGATCTATACACAGACTTTTCACGACTTCGAACAAAAATACGACAAAAACCAAAATTCACACTAAATTGTTATGAATTAGGATAAACGATACAAATCAAATCTGTTCTAGAACCAAAATCGAGTACAAAACTATCAAACTCCAATCCAAAACCTACTAAATCACAAAATATGATTCTGGAACAGTGTTTTGCGAGTTCTTGAACAATCGGCCAAAAATTCTCAGATTTTGATTTGATTTCTGATTTCAGCTTGCTCTGATACCAACTGTTATTCCCTGTATGTGTGCAAATCAAGATGCTAACAAGAATTCTATTCCAAAAGCCATTTCATTAATCACAAAATCGACAGACTACAAGTAAGCTCTCACTATGAATATTTCTCTCTCTCTATAATATTTTCTATCAAAGTGCCTTAATGATTCTACTAACAAAAACAAGTATTTATACCTACAACTTACAAGACAAAACTAAACCAAACTAAACACTTTGACTTTATTAACTTGACATTGATTTTCCAAATATAGAACTTTGAATTTGACTTTGCTTGAAGGTTGACTTGGGCTTTGACTTTCAAATCTCATGATCTTGGATCCAACATATTTATGCACTAACATTATATTCTTTGACAAAGGATCGGGTATTTGGTCCGATAGTGCTAACCCACCAAGTGTAAAGCCCGTAGGACATAAATGAGTTTTTGTCAGAAAGTGTAACGAGAATAATGAAGTCCTAATGTATAAGGCTCTCATTTGGTGCAAGGTTTCTCACAACAACCTGGATTAATCACGAGGACACTTACTCTCTCATGATGGATGTTATAACTTTCGACTAATTAATTAGCCAAGTAGTTTCCGAAGGACTGGAAATGCAACTCATGGATGTGGTTACTACATATCTCTATGGGTATCTAGATTCAGAGAGATATAAAAGTGCTTGATGGCATTACATTACCAAAATCAAGCAACTCTAAATTACGAAATGTTTTTGCAATAAAAACGGAACGCTCAATTTATAGATTAAAACAATCTAGGAAGATGTGGTATACCCTCTAATTGGGAAAGGATACAAGAACGATGAATTGTGCCCTTGCGTATTTATTTGGGAAAACAAGTTCCAGATTTTCAAAGTAGCTCTATATGTCGATGTTATGAACATAATAGGCACTCTTGATGAAAACACATAAACCACAAGCTACATGAAAAATGATTTTGAGATGAAATATCTTGGGAAAACTGGTCTTTTCTAACTACTTGAGCTAGAACATCGAGTTTGTGGAATATTAATCCACCGATCAGCATATGTGCAGAAAATGGTCAGGCGACTTAATATGGACAAAGCGCATCTGGCTAGCACTCCCATGATCGATCTAAGTGTTGGATATAAAAAGATCTATTTGTCTAAAGGATGATGACAAAAATGTGTTGGGAGCTGGAATTCCCCGTTTAAGCACAATAGGCGCATTATTGTGTTTAACACAATACACTTGACCGTATATTGTATTTCTTAGTGAACTTGTTAGCTAGATTTAGCTTAGCGCTGTAAGGTCCATGAGATCATAGTTGAATTGATTACTAAAGATTAACAAGAGATTAGGGAGGAAATTTGTAGTTTTATTCACATAAAAATAACACTAACTACAGAGAGCAAGAACTCGTATGTCTACATTGTTACTGAATGAAAGGTTACAAACAATGAACTAACAGATCCCTATATATACCCTTACACCCTTGTACACATTAAAGCCCAAACCCAAAGTACAAGGCCCAATACAAACATACAAGATTACTTACTAAACTTCTAAACAGAACTTATTTATGTTCTAACAATCTCCCCCTAAGTTTTGTAAAGTAATCATCCACTTCAGCTCAGCTTCAGCTCCTCTCCCCCTTGATTTCTTTAGAAAACTTAGCGTTGCATAAACTTCAAAGCATCCTCAGCTGCCCCTTGAATATAGCTATTATCCTTGAAGTTTCAACTTTAATATCAGATCTGATGTAGACAGTAACCTCGACTGAGTGAACATAAAGAAAACTTTTAACTTTTGTAAATCCAACACATTCCTTACGCCCACAAGAATGATATGTGTGAATTATGGAGTGACACCCAAAGTGCATCTTCAGTGTATAACATCTGATATGTCTTTGAACCTCAAGTTGAATAAGAATTCAACTTAAGAACTTATTATGATCAGCTTACAGGAGGTAGCATCTGGTAGCAAACACTACAAGGCAAGGGTTAGAGAACAACTCTGATAATTGTTCAACAATTGATAAAAGACGCTCATTTTCTAGCTGCTTTCCAGAACACTGAACGAACGAACTCAGAACTCCTTTCTTCACGAATCAGCTGAATGATTATAAGCAATCAGGATTCTGAAACACAACCAAAGCATCAGAACAATGATTGCAGTCGCTCACACTACAGATTGATCAGTTCAGAAGAATGATCAAGAGCACCCAACGGTCTAACAACAAATAGAAGCACTCTAGACTGATGATTGCAGATACTCAAGTTGCTAATCCAATCCAAACAGAGACTAAATCCAAACATCCAGTATCTGAAAATCTTGACAAATATGAGCACTCGTGAAAATGTAGATCAGTTGCTAAGAATATGTGACCAACAGAAGATAAGAGTGATGTTACATATGCATTACGCGAAAAATCTCAGGAACAGGGAAAACTTGTAGCAAAATGGGTTCAGAACAGTCACTTTTCACATAAAATCATAAACATTTCATATAACTATCACAATTCGCAGATCACTATTCATTTGAGCACAATTCGCATGAGGCTTAGCCGAAATACTCACAATTCTCATAGGCCTGCGTGCGAATTCTAGCTTTTCGCATAAGCCTATGTGCGAATTCCTCGCTTCTTGCATGAACCTTTATGCGAATTCCTCGCAATTCGCATGTCTCTCTTAAGCGAATTCCTTCTTTTCGCATAACTCTTCCATGTGAATTGTGTACTTAGAATATACTTTAGCCACATAGAATTCGTATGGATGTGAATTCTAAACATTTCACATGTCTCTGTAATAAGAATTATGTACATTTCGCATATCTCTCTCATACGAATTCTGTACTTATAAAATATCATCTTCAAAGCTCTTCAGCATGCGAATTCTAGCATATGAATTCTTCTTATTTTTAGTTCTTCTAAATCATGCGATTTCTTCGATATTCATGAGAATTCTTTGAATCTGCGATTGTTTTTCCAACATTTTTCGAATTCAGCTTCAATACTTCGAATTTTTAGATGAAATTTTGTGAGCAGGTTCGAAAATATCAATGGAGCACAATTGTTGTTGATGATCTAGTCCAAAAACGACTCCATAGCCCAATCGATCTCAACACAGTGACAAACACATTTTCGAACAAAAAATCTCAAAATCGATCCAATTCACCCAAATTTGATGAAATTAAATCTGGTAATTGATTCCATAGGGTTCGACATTGTCCTCTGAATCAATTTGGCAACAAAGAACATCCAAATTAACATCAAATCAAATGAATTCGAAAATTCATAGTGACTATTCTTCAAAAACAACTTGATCTCGATCGTTCGATGAATTATTTTTTCGTTAGGCTCTGATACCACTTGTGAGGTCCATGAGATCATAGTTGAATTGATTAGTAAAGATTAACAAGAGATTAGGGAGGAAATCTGTAGTTTTATTCACATGAAAATAACACTAACTACAGAGAGCAAGAACTCGTATGTCTACATTGTTACTGAATGAAAGGTTACAAACAGTGAACTAACAGATCCCTATATATACCCCTTACACCCTTGTACACATTAAAGCCCAAACCCAAAGTACAAGGCCTAATACAAATATACAAGATTACTTTACTAAACTTCTAAACATAACATATTTATGTTCTAACAAGCGCCAATGCAACGTCATTGGAATGATATCAAGTTAATCTTTTGGCATGGGCTTATACTTTCCCCACGAAAAAAATGAATTGATAATGGAATTTCAATACATACTTAGATAGTAAGCGGCAAAAGTACTGGCTCTTGTAGAAAAACACCAATTAATTATTGTCTTAATATGTATTTGCTGATATTAGGTATATGACTAACCCATACGAAGGTCATTCCCAAACTAGATAAGGAATTACCATAGGGAACACACTGATTACTTGGAAGTAGAACTAAGCAAACCCTTGTATCTACCTCCTCGAACTGTTATAAGAATGTTACTCTACATTATTCAAGAGTATATATGGTTAAGGACTATCATTATACATATTAGAGGAGCTAGTGGTTTGAGTTCAACCACTATCCTACTTGCATATATGGAAATAATGCGTCATGTATCGAACAAATGAAAGTAAGATACATCAAGGGTTATAACATAAAACATATTTCGCTTAAGCTTTTATACAATCAACAATAACAAACTCTCCTCGAGATTCAAATGAATAAAAAAAAGAATGAGTGGTGAATGTAACATATTTGCTTACCAAGTCATTACCTAAAACCCTATTTGGGAAACATGTGAAAGTATTAAAATTCAAATGTTTTCCAAACCCTCTTGATTAATGTACGAATTAAGGGGGTAGTAGACAAAAGGGGGAATATACTATATATGTAATATTGGTATGTTGTGCTCTTTCCTTCACCCAAGGTTTTATTTTCCCATCGGACTTTGTTCCTTGGTGCAAGGTTTTAGTGCAACAACGATTTATAAATCATCTTGTTTTCTAAACCTCTTGATTGATGTACGAATCAAGAAAGATATTAAACTAAAGGAATTGTTTATTGGTGTCTTGTACTCTTTCCTTCGTCAGAAGTTTTTATTTTTTCTACTGGGTTTTGTTTCTTTGGCGTAAGGTTTTTTGAGGCAAGAACTATGCATCACCACTCATTTGACTCGGTACAAGAGTGAGTGTTGAAGGATTATGTGTCATCATCAAAATGAAGTGATTGAAAGAATATTTTCCTAGTATTAGAAATTACCGTAATGAATGTTTCATTTTCTTTGTAAACCCCTTCCAATTTAAATGACTTATGATTAATGAGAATTATAGACTTCCTCTCTTTATTTTCTTGTTATTTTCTCTATATCGATTGTTATGTAATATTACCAATTTTTTTGCCAATTTTTCACAAAATTTATGTGGATTTCAAAAAATATTCTAGAAATACGAGGATTTTTTTTTTTCAAAAGTATGAGGATTTCAAGAAACAGTTGCCACATTTTCATCGATTTTTCTTTTTATTTCATGTGAATTATTATTTGTTTCATGAAATAACCAATATATATGAAACAATGAACTTATTCATAAAACAATGAACTAATACATGAACTCTATCAAATTGATATATGAATACCATAAAACTGCAGACACAATGAAACTGATATATGAACCCCATAAAACTGATACATGAAACAATAAAAGGATTAATGAAACAACTAACCCCATGAAATTAAAATATAAAACAATGAAACTGATTCATAAAAATTATGAAGATATTGAAATTAGAAATATAGTTATAAATAGAAACATAATATAATTTAATTTCTACTTTTACATTTTTACTTTTCATTTATTAATTTGTGTAATAAAAATAAAATGATTAATAATGTATCATATCAGGCCAACCGTAACAGATATTGTCCGTTTTTCTCACATACCTGGACTGACGGTTTTAAAACGCGTTAGGTAGAGGAGGTATCCAGACCCTTATAAGGCAACTTTCGTTCCCCTCCCCAACCAATGTGGGATCTTACAATCCACCCCCTTGGGAGCTCAGCGTCCTCGCTGGTACACTAGTCCGACTCCCGACCCTGATACCATCTGTAATATCCCAGACCAACCTAACCAGATATTGTCAGCTTTGTCCACACACCTGGACTCACGGTTTTAAAACGCGTCTGGTAGAGGAGATATCATGTCCCTTATAAGGCAACTTTCGTTCCCCTCCCCAACCAATTTGGGATCTTACAAGTAAACTATGTTTTTGTTTCTATTTAGCAGGAAACAAAATAAACAAAATATAGATTTTAAATTGAGATATCAAAAATTAAATATAAAAATAAACAAAATTATCGCTTTCCATGATTAAGGATCAATTCCATTTTCCCATTTGTCCTTTGGTGATCTCTAATTTAATGAAGCTTGTTATATTTTTTTTCCATTACTTCCATAAATAAGCTCAGTTAATCCTAGCCTTTAATCTATAAAATCAATGGTTGTAGATGATTTGTACAATTTATACAAAGACTTGGTTAGCAAATGAAACCATCTATATATATATATATATATATATATATATATATATATAAAGAGAGAGGTGGGTTAATACGAGAACGGTATCTATTTAAAAAAACAAGAAAAAAGTCGAGTATGTACAAAATCATATGTGATTCACGTACAAAATCACATGTGATTCCCCGCGACTTTGCATGAAACTTGAAGTCGCGGGAAAAGTCGTCCATGTCCCTTTTCCCGTATTAATGCCGAATCACATGTGATTTTATACATGATTTGTTGTTTTTTTGTTTTCTGAAATAATTAGCGTTCTTGTATAAACCTTCCTATATATATATATAGTTTTCAAAATTAAGGTGGTTTCCAAATGAAACTACTTATATATATATATATATATATATATATATATATATATATAGAGAGAGAGAGAGAGAGAGAGTGGGAGATTCTTTTGTAAACTCATTTTATCCTATAAACTAGAGTGAATTACACTGGTGGTCCCTATGGTTTATTCAAATTTTGGATTTGGTCCCTACAACAAACTATCTACGTTGGTGGTCTCTAACTTTTCAATTTCATAACACCTGTGGTCCCTCCACTTAACACTGTTAAGTAGTTACCGTTAAGTCTATTCATATACCCTTCACGTGAGGCACATATCGTCAATTTCCCATTATTTTCATCCCTTTCCCCAATTCAAACTTCATCTTCAACAATCAAGAAACCTAATTTGTTATGAACCCATATTCAAATAAATTTAGCATAAATTTATGAACATCAAATCCTAAATCATAAAAATGATTGATGCAAAACCTAGAAACAAACCCATAAAATGAATGAAAAAACAGAAGCTAATATATGAAATCTAATAAATCGATACACACATACTGAAACACCCTCAAATCTGGAAATAGCAACTAATTTAAAATTTTCTAAATACATCGATAAATGATTCTTCAACAATCACAATTTAAGGTTTAACCTCAACATACACAATTTAATCTCTACATATAGTCTATAACAAGGACGGGTGCTACTAAAACCCAATAATAGTCACTATCTCCAAACTGCAGAAGACTTCACCAAATACTTACACTTGTGAAAACTAAAGCACATCTCTTCGGTACTGCTAGAAACAAACCCCCAACTGGAACCTGATGCAGATGCCGACAAATAAAAAGGTTAGGCTTGACGCCTAGTGAGCTCAAGAGTTTTCAACATATATAAATTAATCGTTTATAAAGGAAGAATGCGGTTAAAATCATAATCTTTCAAAATGATATGCTTCACTTATGAAAACGACTCGTTTATCAATAATCATGCATTTTGACGAAAGAGACACCGAGTTAATCGTTAACCAAACCAAAGTGTTTTAGAAGCGAAGATCCCAATATAAAACGTTCTTTCGTAAATTTAAGTTCGACCCAAAACTTGCTAAAAAGGAAAATAGAGAGAGGGCTCCCAATTTTATAAAACACGGGTAAAAATGCTATATCTCGAAATACCCAACATGGGTGGAACATGATCCACAACTCATAGACCATGGATGAAAATCTATATAAATAAATATTGCCATGAACACGGACATTAGACCAAAAAATCACACGACCATAAAATGGACGAAATTAAATACCGACACGTGGAAAAGACGCATTCCATTCAAACCTTAATATACGTGGGAAAACCACAATATTAAGGTCATCATTTATCGTCGACCACACAAACTAAAATTGGTAAAATATGACATTAACATTTAAAACATCACGGATCTATGACGGAGAGACCCGTATACATTGAGAATAGAGGAACACGCAAGTAGGCCGCCCATACAACTTCCTCGCATGTCATCTAAACGTTTCCATCTTGGGTGGCGAGAACACGTGAATGGGGCCACCCGTGATGTTATTGAATTTCACCACACATCCCGACATCCTAGTTCCCATGCCAGCACCGACATCACAACCTCACACCGATTATGCCTCTGGCCATACTCCGTCGAGTTCCACCTCAAGGAATTACAGATATGGGTGCCTATCCAATCTTGACGAATTACAACTCGGAGGCTCGAGCCACCTATTGCCTACTCGCTAGCAAACCCAAGCGGTCACCACAGTAACCAAAAACTCAGGCTTTCCAAAACCGACAGACTTGCGTGCCTATGGATCCATTACAACACTGTCTAACATTACATGACTCCAATTGAAAGACCAAAGCTCCCAAAATATGTAACTCTCAATGGCATGAAATAATCGCCATCATACTCCAAAAATTCCACAACTGTTTTTAAACCGGACAAATATCCTCAAGACTCTATTTAGTCAAAACCGTGCCAACGACCCAACAGTTTACGTAAATACCCAATGAAGGCCGATATAAACATTGAAACACGTTTGACCAACTATTATGCAAATACTACCAACAGTATAATTAACTCAAATCTCATCGTTGGTTGAGACAAACCATTCTCCAAATGAACTCATACCATTATGTTTTCAAAATTCTTCATAACACAATAATATGCATTTTCTGAAAAGGTTTATAAGGTCAAATACACAAAATGACACTTACGTCAATTGAACTCCAAATGTATATGTAAAATTATCAAAGAAACATATCAACATGATTTATTTACCAAAATACCCAAAGATCCCAAAATGGGTGTCTCAACATGTTCATAAAACTAAACATTTCAAAATAACCAAAACTTATCAGCAGTTAACAATTTGATGTAAAACACAAACATTTTAAAATAAACATTTTGGCATGTACACCGTTTTCATAAATCATCTTGAACTCACCTTGCTAGATTTAGGCTAAACCTAGATTTTACCCCAACTTGAGCTTTTCTTGGAGATACTTGGATCCACAAGCACATTCTTCAAAAACCTAGATCCACATGTTTCCAACCGTAAATATGCATATTCCACCATATATAATTGTTTCCCAAACATTCAACACAAGATCTCATCATATAACCAAAACCCTAATTTCCATAAATGAAGAAAACAAGAGGTTACCTTCATCATAATTCCAATTCACCAACCAAAGTACTTTTAGATCACCAAGATGAACTATGCACTCCCAAACTTCAAGAGCAAAGACAGGGTTGGGTGAAAACCCTAGAAATTGATGAGGATGAAGAAAAAGATGAAGACACCTTAGTTCTAACTTCCAACCATGCTAGATGAAGGAGAAACACTTGGTTTAGAGGAGTAAAAGCTCCAAAATGGTTTAGGGTTTGTGAGGGCAAAAGGGAACTGATTTGGGAGAGAAAGGGAAAAGGTTAGAAGTGAGAAAATGATAAATTGATTGAGAATTCGGTCATATAGGATA
The DNA here is from genome assembly GCA_954870635.1 of Arctium minus. Taxonomy (NCBI): domain Eukaryota; kingdom Viridiplantae; phylum Streptophyta; class Magnoliopsida; order Asterales; family Asteraceae; genus Arctium; species Arctium minus. The sequence continues at coordinate 33,599,580 of OX941097.1, read as the reverse complement.
CATGGGGCCGCAGGCGACCTTGCCACGCGATAGTGACATTGTCACTATCGCATGGCACAATCGAAATATTCCTATGATTGCTCTCATACAAAGAAGAAGTCCCATTTCAAGAAGTTCTTTAACTCTTCCAGAAAGAAAACCACCAAGGGTTTCCCACGGAAGAAATGGAAGTTTTTTTTTTACGTTTTGTTTTTTTTTATAGATTTTGATTTGTTTTAGTTTTCTAGGTTTAAATAGTGTTTTTCTTTTCATTTTTCATTTTTCCCGCCTATTGTTCATTGCTATCTGTCTTTTCGGCTACTCATTCTATCTGTCGCTCTCTATGATTCACGATTCTAATCTGATTGCTTTCAGATTTTGATTCGAGAAATCAGGTATGTGTTCTTCTTTTCTTTTGATTTGTTGTTTTGATTAGCATTGTCTTTCTGGTATGTTTGATTTTGGTGATTTGTTCGTATATTGTGCCATTTACGATTCAGTATACTATTCATTGTCTTTGATATTCAGATTCGAGTTTCTTTGTTCAAATTGAGTCTTGGGTTTTGTTTAGATCTGCTAATCGATCTTCAGGTATGTTTTCGTTTACTTTAATTTCGTTTATTCTAGCTTTAATTTGAGTTTTTGTGGTTTTCGGTCTGAATCGCGTTTTCTAGGGTTTTTTTTGTTCAAGGATGATAGACCCGCAAAGTCTACTTGCGTCTAGTTAGAAACGCAAAGTGAACTTTGCGTGTCTAACTAGAAACGCAAAGTGAACTTTGCGTGTCTATCTAGAAACGCAAAGTATACTTTGCGCTTCTATCTTGTGTAAACCTTTTGTGTTTTCAAATATAGTTTACGTATCAACTAGGACACGCAAAGTATACTTTGCGTCTCCTATTTGACACGCAAACTTAATTTGTGCGTGTGTTTCTTGTTTTAGTTTTAGGTTTTGATATCAAGTATGTTTGACCCGCAAAGTGAACTTTGCGAGTCTAGTTAGAAACGTAAAGTGAACTTTGCGAGTCTAACTAGAAACGCAAAGTGAACTTTGCGAGTCTAGTTAGAAACGCAAAGTGAACTTTGCGCGTCTAACTAGAAACGCAAAGTGAACTTTGCGCGTCTAACTAGAAACGCAAAGTCTACTTTGCGCTTCTAACTTGATACGCAAACCTTTCTTTGCGTTTTTGTGTGTATGTGTGTTTTTGTTTTGATTTTCTAAGTATAATTTTCGGACCATGTTAGAGACGCAAACTTACCTTTGCGTCTCATGACTGAAACGCAAACCTTGGTTTGCGCTTCTAACGTGGCACGCAAACCATACTTAGAATTTTTTTTTATTTTTTTTTTGTCTAATTCTTTTTCATTTTTGTTTTTCAGGAATATGTCTTCTAAAACCAATATTGATCCAATGATTCAAGACGAGAATGCTATTCTCGATGATCCGTCTGATCGAGCCTCTCATGATACTCCCATGCCGTCACATCTTTCTGTTGGGGCCGATCTTTCTGCTTCTCATCGTACACCAAATGATGTGTTCCCAACCATCATGTATATGCCATACAAGCCAAACAACTATCACGTGGACTTTGACAGAATCAAGATTCATCCAGTGATACGAGCAATTCTCAAAGGACATCCACTTGCCCCTGCTCTTTCTTACTGCGCAGATGTTCCTGAAGTGTATCTACAGCAGGCTTGGCATACTATAACAAAGAATGAATTGGCTCGTCCGCACCGCTTTGAGCTTCAAGTAGATCAGTTTAAATCTTTCCTTTCTTACAAGCGACTGAGATTGATACTGGAGCTTCCTGAGCCGAACTCCAGAACAGGCCGAACTACATATGACAGCTTTCCATCTGAAGAAGACGTATATGAAGGGATTCGGAATCTTGGATATGTTGGTACTTTGAACAAACCTACAAACTTTGACAAGTCTAATCTACCTCCAGTATGGTATGCACTGTTCTCAGTACTCATCAGGTGCCTGACATCGAAGCATTCTGGCACAGACAGTGCAAGCTTACTGTACCTACGATTGTTCCATGCAGTCGTCTATGGCTTTCATGTCGACTACACGTTTATTTTTTGGACCGAACTCTTGGAGGTAGTACATGACAAGTTCACCAACAAGAAAAGGAAGTTCATTCCGTTCGTTAGGTTTATGAAGCTTATTGTTCGAAGCATGCTCCGTAGCAATCCAGCCATTCCTCGCAGGTTATCTTGGCCTCAGGTTCCAGACTCGGAAATGTCTTATATTCAGAAGCAGAAGAAGACTTTCAACTATTCTATGACTATTCCATATGCTCTTATTGCCAACTACGCTGATGTTGCAAATGAGGATGTCATAGAATATTGTATGGAGAATGAGTTCATGGAAGTTGTACAAGATGAGCCTTGTCATGACAATCAAGCTGTTGGACAAGATGTTGAAGTTGAAGCAGCTATTTCTGAACAAGAGCCTGAAGTTGAAAAAGAGGCTGAAGATGAGCAAGAAGTTGTTGTTATTGTTGAAACAGAAGTAATTCAAGAGGATGTTGCTTCTCAACAAATTGAGAATGTTATTGCTGATATTGGTACTGAAGCTACTGATGATATTGCTTTTGATTTTGAAGATGAAGATGATTCTGCTGCTGATGCTATTCTTGCAAGTGATAAAGATGATGATGAAAGTGATTCTGATGATGATGATAGTGATCATGCTGATCAACCGCGTATTCAAGTTTATGAAAGGAAGTCCAGGACACCGGAAGTGGTTGTCTCAACAGAAGTTGTCTCTGAAGATGATTCTGTTCCTGTTAATCCTTCAGTTGTACATCTTCAAGTAGATTAACTGGATACAACTTTTGATCAAGCTTCAGCTCCAGTACAAAGTCAAGCTCCAGCATCTTCGCTTGCAGCAATTCAGTCTTCTGTTCAAATTCCAACTGTAGCACTTTCTTCTGATCAAGCTCGGGCTTCTACTGACAAATTCTCTACGTTGAATGATGTTATTCGTCAGTTATCTGAAAATAATGGATGCAGAAAAGGAAGCTCAAATTCTGAAGTTGAAGACTTTCTTCAAAGGAAAGATGCCTGAGATTGATACTTCAGTGATTCCTCCAGAGATTCCATTTAGACGACCAACTGGAGTAGTTCTTCGTGAACCTTCTTCTGTTATGCCTACATCTACTTCTCCGGTTGTTACTCTTCCGTTTCCTTCAATGGTTTCTTTATCTGCTGGATTTTCTACATCTGCTCCTTCAAGATCTTCTCTTCACGATCTTCCAATTTCAGAGTTGACATATTTGCTATATGCTCGACTTCTCTCAATGTCGCCTCCTGAACATCAAGATCAAGATCTTATTTCTTTGCTTCGGAACTTTCAATCTACGCCACCTACAGTTTCTTCCTCTGAATCTGACAGGATCACTGCTTTATCTGATGAGTTTCATGCATTCAGATCAGAAGTTCAATCAAGTTTTGCTGCTCTCAAATCGTTTATGTCCCAAGCCTTCTCTTCTTTATCTTCAAGGCTTGATTCTCATGAACAAAGGTGCAGAACCGAGGCCGACCCGTCTCTTAAGCGCCGACATGACCAAGATGATCCTGATCATCAAGGCCATGAGGGGGAGATGGCAAAGAGACCGAGAGTTGAAGGATCTTCTGAAGTTAGAGAAGATACTCAAGAAGAAGCGGCTGGTGACAGAGGAAAGAGTGCAGAATCTGTTGAAGACTGCAACATTCAAAACTTAGTGAATGTGATGATTGAGAATGTTGATCTGTCTTCTTTGCATAATGAACTGAACATTTCTGAGAGTAATATTAATGATAATATGCAAATTGTTGTTTACATGGATCCAAATGTTTCAACAAGTATTCATGAAGTTGAAGAATCTGAAGCTGCAAATGACATGAGGTCATTCTGTGCTAACTTCATCGAGATTAATTCTGATGATGATGAAGATGTCAGGTTGGAAAAGATATGTCAAGTCAATGAAGAAGACTGTGATGACATTATTATCATATCAGATACAGAAGATGACTCAGTGTTTATGGATGCGAAAGATGAAGAAGAAGCTAATTTGTTATATAGTGATCTTCCTGCTCGTGATGAGATTCCTGAATCAGTTAATGTCACATCTACTCCTGTTGCTAGTTCAGCTCAAACTACCACTATTCCTTCAAGATTATTTGAAGTTGGTCAGTCATCAAGAGCAGAAGCTGATGTTCCAACTTCTGATCCTGTTATTCCACCATCTATTCTAGAAGAAGGACCAGCTTTATCGAGACGTCAAAGACAAAGGAATTTGCAGCGTAGATATCTAGCATCAAGGCAAAGATCAGCCTTTCTAGAAGACACTCAGAGAAACATCTTTGTCTCTAGAAGAAGGGCAATTAACATCTATGCAATCCTTGGAGTGGAGAAAGAGTCAGATGCCTATCAATATGAGTACTTGATGTTCATCAAGTGTCAGAGCAAAAGGAATAATACCGTTTCTTCTCAACACTTGATTGTTCGAGTGATCAGTGTCACAATCAACAAGTTTGTGAACATCTGGTATCCCGATTTTGAAGTTGAAAGAAGAGACTGCAAGCGGTATAAATTTTCAGAGGCAGACTTCTCTGATCTTTCTATAGATGATATTGAATTCTTATTTGATCACTTCAGGAATCTGTATCATAGAACACAGGATATTTCTCAAGCTTTGTTCGTCATTAAAAGATTCATTCGACGACAAATCAGATTCTTCCGAGTTTTTGATTTCCAGATGGTTGTAGAAAGCTTCCAACCGGTTGTTAATCTTCTCAGGCCTAACCGAAGCTTACCGAACTTAGAGTCTTATCCTTTTCTCTCTATTGTTGAAGATCCATATGGAGTGGTGTATAAGAATGGCTCTAATGAAAAATGCTTTCTCAGAATTGAAGAAATTGCTCACTACTCCGATGGAAACCTTAAAAGTGATCAAGCTACAGTTAGAGCAACGTCTGAAGGAAGCCAAAAGAAGATTTATGGAATCAAGAGAAAATGCATTCCTGGTTGATAATGATGAAATCCGTTTTATCCAGAAGACTTTAGATTCAATTCAAGAAAGATTGAATCTCCGCTCAACTCTAAGACGACTTGAAGTTTTAGTTGGTCTGAATCGACTTCGTCAAAAAGAAGAGCGTCAGTGATTCTTCAAAGTCGCCTGGTTGGTCTATGCTGTGTTTGAAGACCACGGCGCCAATGATTACTAAGGGGGAGATTGTTAGATCTGTTTTTATAGTAATTATTGTATTTATTTTCTAGCTTTTACTGTGCTTTATGTTCATTTATGTATTGTAAAGGCTAGGGGTATTTAAGTCCCCTTAGAGCCTTTGTTTTGTAACTTTGGCACTCACTTTCAATACATCTGAGAACTTTGCGCTTCAATATTTTTCTCTCTACTTTCTCTCTCTAAAGAATCAGTGATCTTGGACTCTCAATCAGGAAGAAAACACACCGAGGACGCACTTCTGACAGATGTTACATTTGCAATAAGAAAGGGCACTTTGCAAAAGATTGCAAAGACAAAAGAAAGTCTCGAGCTTTGATTCAGAGTCTTAATCAAGTCGAACCAGTGGACATTTCTGATTTGGAGTCCCTGTACTCCCTTGACGATGAACCAGATGATCACACAATATGCACCATAGCATATTACGATTCATCATCAGATGAAGAGTCCGAACCAGACCATTCGAATGAACACTCTGATATCGAAGTATTCATGACAAGCCCCATTCCTATTCACTCCTCTCTCCCGCAAGTTTTACCCTTACAAAAACCTCAACCTGCGCCCTTAGCTAAAGTCCACGTGCTCACATAAACATATGCTAAACCCATTTCGGTCATAGCCTTCTTTGACACAGGATCATCGGTCTCAATACTAAACCCGAAAATTCTCTCTAGCAGTTACTGGAAACCACATTATCCGCAGTTCCTACCAGCTAGTGGTGATACATTTGTTATTGACAAGATCAGTGTCCCAATCCATATCCGGTTATTTCCAAAATGTGTGATAAGACACAGGTTCTTAGGATCAAGCTCCCATGGTAAAGATCTCCTCATCGGATTCGATATTCTTCATACCTTGCCAAACATAAGGTTTGCTGAGCAAGGTCTCCGATACAAAAGTTACCTAAACCCCTAGAGTTCCGTGCCCAAACTCTATATGGCATCCACACTCACTATAGAAGCCCTTAAACAACAAATCATCCATACATCATGTGCTTCTAGTCATACAGAGTTTCTCACAAAAAGCAAAAACCCTTTATGGTTAAATCCTTCGTTTTTTGTTACCTTACCGTTCAAACAAAACGAGGACGTCAACCCGACAAGGGCAAGCCATCCAGGAATGAACCCTGATCATTACCAGCTAGCAGTCCAAGAATGTTCAGAACTTTTTCAACAAGGCATCATTGAACCCACGGTTTCACCATGGCCATGTGAAGCGTTTTATGTCAATAAGAGAAGTGAACAAGTCAGAGGCAAGCTGAGGCTAGTCATAAATTATCAGCCACTTAATCATTTCTTGGTTGATGATAAGTTTCCCCTGCCACAGAAAAGGTCATTATTCCAGTCTCTAGCAAATGCAAAGGTCTTATCAAAATTCGATCTTAAAGCTGGATTCTGGCAATTGGGCATACATCCTGACGATCGGCCGAAGACTGCTTTTTGCATACCAGATCATCATTACCAGTGGAACGTTATGCCATTTGGATTAAAAAATGCCCCTTCGGCATTCCAAAAGTCAATGGTCAAAATCTTTGAGCCTATTCTCCAAAACGCCCTGGTCTACATTGATGATATTCTCCTATTTTCTCTAGACAAAGATTCCCATATCAGCTTACTCTCGAAGTTTCATTCCATAATTCAACAATATGGCATTATGCTATCTGAAAAGAAGATGGAGATAGGAGTTAACTCCATTAACTTTCTTGGAATGAATATCTTTGATGGGAAATATCAACCACAACCCCATATCGCTCAAGAGCTCCACAGGTTTCCAGATGTGCTTTCGTCACAAAAAGAAGTCCAACAGTTCCTTGGTCTTGTCAACAACATGGCCGATTTCTTGCCAAAGCTGTCACACCATACTATACACTTATTCCCCATGTTAAAAAAGGAACTACCACTTTGGGCTGAACGACAAACAATAGCTGTCAGAGCTATAAATCAACTAGCCGACAAGATGCCACCTCTAAAGATTCCCACTACTACTGACAAGATGACAAAGGTGTCAGAACAATTTGCGGTTACAAGAGTGGCACGTTCAAAGCCTCAGAGCAACACTACCATTCAACTTTCAAGGAGATTCTAGCAGTCAAAAGAGGAATAGAAAAATTCCAATTCCATCTTATCGGTCACTGTTTCCAGATTGAGATGGATATGTCCTCTTTCCCACGCATGCTCCAATTCAGAAGAAAGATGCTTCCAGAGGCACAACTTCTAAGGTGGGCAAATTGGTTCTCACAGTGGAAGTTTACAGTAAAACACATCAAAGGGTCAGAAAATATTCTCGCAGATTTTCTGTCAAGGCCAAAGAACTATAAATATAGTGGTCCTGAAAGGATTCCCCAACACATGGTCATCCCATTGGTGTTTGCTATGGATAAAGCCAACTCCAGCTCATCTACTCCCCAAGAAGCCTCTCGCACAACCACCCAAGATCTCCCTGAAGAGGTAACTGAAGTCATTGCTGATTTAACCCTGAGCCAAAGGTCCTTATTGAATTGGAAGACATTTTATAATGTCCTTCTTGCAAAACATGGTCCCTTCATGAAAAATTACATGTTTCATCCCGACTACCCTTTCCTCAACATTTTCCTTATCCATGAACTATTCAGGATTCCTAAAGAAGCACTCTGCTTCTTCTGGTATCTCTTCGAAACCCATACCGTCGCCATCTCCTTCAACGCATGCAAACTGTTCACATACATGTTCCAGTGTCAGTTTGAACACGTTCCCCCTGAACAAAAGAATCTGTACACTGTTCTCCAATGGTTCCTTCCGGTCCATCAATGGATCCAGCGATTGCATGTTAGTCACAAAACTTTCGTGCTAATCTACTTCAAAAGACCGTGCTCCTTTCTACCAGGAAATTCTCTCACAAACAAACAACCGATGATTTACCATTTCCCCACAACCTTCATCCATACTTGGCATGATGTCAACCCAGCCAGCCGATCCTTCCAGGTTAATCATACCCGGAAACTTTTGGAGATACGTAATGATTTGGCGTCTACAAACAATATAGCTCTTCACAACATCCCGACACAGGTAATGGAAGGTGCAGAGATATGGCCAGATAGACACCCTGAAGTGGCATTATGGAAAGAGACGCTCAATCAATGGTTCAGCACCCACCTTGCCAAATCCATTGATTCCTCTGAAGATGACTTTGACATTTCCGACAACGAAGATGACTATGTCTTCCTCAATGACGAACCTTACGATCCATATGAAGATGACCCGTCGCACCCAGATTCGCGTTGGAAATAAAAGCATCAGTTTGAAATAAAATGTGTGCTTGTATTTTTCTTTATTATTAAAGTTTGATTAGTTTAAAATGATGATGTAAAAATGATGGAAGCATGAAATCACTTTTCTAGTGATGTGAGCGCTTACCTCATTTGTAGAATTATTGTTTGCTTATGTAATGCTTACGTCATGCTTATGACCACGATCCATGCCTCTTGGGCATATCATAAGCATGACGTAAGCATTACATAAGCAAACAATAATTCTACAAATGAGGTAAGCGCTCACATCACTAGAAAAGTGATTTCATGCTTCCATCATTTTTACATCATCATTTTAAACTAATCAAACTTTAATAATAAAGAAAAATACAAGCACACATTTTATTTCAAACTGATGCTTTTATTTCCAACGCAAATCTGGGTGCGACGGGTCATCTTCATACGGATCGTAAGGTTCGTCATTGAGGAAGACATAGTCATCTTCGTTGTCGGAAATGTCAAAGTCATCTTCAGAGGAATCAATGGATTTGGCAAGGTGGGTGCTGAACCATTGATTGAGCGTCTCTTTCCATAATGCCACTTCAAGGTGTCTATCTGGACATATCTCTGCACCTTCCATTACCTGTGTCGGGATGTTGTGAAGAGCTATATTGTTTGCAGACGCCAAATCATTACGTATCTCCAAAAGTTTCCGGGTATGATTAACCTGGAAGGATCGACTGGCTGGGTTGACATCATGCCAAGTATGGATGAAGGTTGTGGGGAAATGGCAAATCATCGGTTGTTTGTTTGTGAGAGAATTTCCTGGTAGAAAGGAGCACGGTCTTTTGAAACAGATTAGCACGAAAGTTTTGTGACTAACATGCAATCGCTGGATCCATTGATGGACCGGAAGGAACCATTGGAGAACAATGTACAGATTCTTTTGTTCAGGGGGAACGTGTTCAAACTGACACTGGAACATGTATGTGAACAGTTTGCATGCGTTGAAGGAGATGGCGACGGTATGGGTTTCGAAGAGATACCAAAAGAAGCAGAGTGCTTCTTTAGGAATCCTGAATAGTTCATGGATATGGAAAATGTTGAGGAAAGGGTAGTCGAGATGAAACATGTAATTTTTCATGAAGGGACCATGTTTTGCAAGAAGGACATTATAAAATGTCTTCCAATTCAATAAGGACCTTTGGCTCAGGGTTAAATCAGCAATGACTTCAGTTACCTCTTCAGGGAGATCTTGGGTGGTTGTGCGATAGGCTTCTTGGGGAATAGATGAGCTGGAGTTGGCTTTATCCATAGCAAACACCAATGGGATGACCATGTGTTGGGGAATCCTTTCAGGACCACTATATTTATAGTGCTTTGGCCTTGACAGAAAATCTGCGAGAATATTTTCTGACCCTTTGATGTGTTTTACTGTAAACTTCCACTGTGAGAACCAATTTGCCCACCTTAAAAGTTGTGCCTCTGGAAGCATCTTTCTTCTGAATTGGAGCATGCGTGGGAAAGAGGACATATCCATCTCAATCTGGAAACAGTGACCGATAAGATGGAATTGGAATTTTTCTATTCCTCTTTTGACTGCTAGAATCTCCTTGAAAGTTGAATGGTAGTGTTGCTCTGAGGCTTTGAACGTGCCACTCTTGTAACCGCAAATTGTTCTGACACCTTTGTCATCTTGAACTCACCTTGCTAGATTTAGGCTAAATCTAGATTTTACCCCAACTTGAGCTTCTCTTGGAGATACTTGGATCCACAAGCACATTCTTCATAAACCTAGATCCACATGTTTCCAATCGTAAATATACATATTCCACCATATATAATTGTTCCCCAAACATTCAACACAAGATCTCATCATATAACCAAAACCCTAATTTCCATAAATGAAGAAAACAAGAGGTTACCTTAATCATAATTCCAATCCACCAACCAAAATACTTTTAGATCACCAAGATGAACTATGCACTCCCAAACTTCAAGAGCAAAGAAATGGTTGGGTGAAAACCCTAGAAATTGATGAGGATGAAGAAAAAGATGAAGACACCTTAGTTCTAACTTCCAACCATGCTAGATGAAGGAGAAACATTTGGTTTAGAGGATTAAAAGCTCCAAAATGGTTTAGGGTTTGTGAGGGAAAAAGGGAACTGATTTGGGAGAGAAAGGGAAGAGCTTAGAAGTGAGAAAATGAGAAATGGGTTGAGAATTCGGTCATATAGGATACATGGGGCCGCAGGCGACTTTGCCACGCGATAGTGACATTGTCACTATCGCGAGGGCACTCTCGCGGGGATTGTACCGCGGGTGGTACTCTCCCAGCGATTGTGCCACTCGATAATGACACATGTCACTATCGCGAGTCATAATCGTGCCACACGTACCGAACCCAGAAAAAGGTCAAAACTCGAGATTCTCGCCTGGGTCGATTTAAGGTTCGAAGGTGCAACTTATTTCATCCAAAAAGATTAACGGAAGGCGAAAAGATGACTGAAGATGAACGGATACTTATTAAGCGAAAATTCGGATGTTACATATACATACATCTAAAATCTGTGGAACGATACATACAATCTAAAAAATTGATACATATATACATCAATCTGAAAAAATCGATAAAATCAAATGTTATACAAATCCATCATCAAAACCCAAAATCAAAATTTTAAATTAAAAAATCAAACCCTAGTTTTGTGACCCTCTCTGGTTAGTCGTTGAACCTTGAAAAAAACCAAACTCCTTGAAAACCCCCAACAGATCCGTGACCTTCTATCTATTTCCTTTCTTCCTTTTGATGTTCATCTTGAAAAAACTCTTGATACCCAGCTTCGAAAAAACCCTCTATTTTGTCCAGAACCATACCATCGTACTTCTCTATTTGCAGGTGTATCTCTCCAATTGCAGGTGTACCATAGATGACCTTCTCCCAAGAACCACCGTCGTACTTCTCCATTTGTAGGCATCGATTGCAATCCATCGATTTGCAGGGGGTTTTAAAAGGCAAAGGGAACAGAAAAAAGAAATAAATGGATGGGTTTTTTTGTCTACTTTGGTGTTCATCGAGAGAGAAAAAAGAGATAAGGTGAGTGCTCAAGGTTGGATAAATCTGGAAATGATTAAGGTGATTAAGGTGGGATAAATGAATATAAATCTGGAAATGAATAATCTGGATTCAGGAATCTTGTTCAAAAGTTGGAAGGGTTGGGATGGGGTCATGGGGATGTGGATCATGGCCTCATGGGTGGGTGGATTAATTAGGATTTAGTTTTTTTTATTTAAAGAAAAAAGGTAAATGACAAAAAAGCCCCTCACATGAGGGGCACATAATAGAGTTAACGGTGGTTAAATTAACGGTGTTAAGTGAATGGACCATGAGTGTTATGAAAATAAAAAGTTAGGGACTTCAATTGTAGATAGTTTGTTTTAAGGACCAAATCCAAAATTTAAGCAAACCACAGGGACCATCAGTGTAATTCACTCTATAAACTATGTAAACCAATCTAGGTCATCCATTATCTTGATCGACGGTTGAGAAATTTTTGGATTTAAATTTATTAAAAAAAATAGGGAAAGTGTAGTTTGGGAATAGGTTTTAAATAATTTAAATTTTAAATTTAATAATTAATTTGAATTTATCTAATTTTGGTTATATCATGTCCTTAATTATCTCAATTATCTCCATATCTCCCTCACTCTCTCATCTCTCTCATCTCTCTCCATCCAATTCCGCCATCCTCCTCCCACTCCGGCTACCTCCTCCCATTGGCGGCGACTTCCTCCCACTGGCGGCGACGTCCCCCAATTCCGGCAAGTTTCATAACCCGTTTTTTTGAAAGTTTTAAGTTTTTTAAGTTTCATAAACCGTTGTTTGGAAATTTTCAAGTTTTTTAAGTTTCAAAACTGTTTTTTCGAACAATTTCATAAACCGTTTTTTTTTAAATTTTCAACTTTTTAAGTTTTACAAACTGTTTTTTCGAAATTTTCAAATTTCATAAATGGTTTCATATTATGTTTGTTGGATATTTAATTTCATATATTTTATCCCATATGAATAATTAGAAAATTTCAAGATAAGCATGTATTTACGAAGTTTCATTTATTTTTCTCTCATATAAATAATCAGATTTTTAAGTTTCATATATTTTTCCCATATGAATAATCAGATCATGAAACGTGAAAGTTTCGAAAAAACACTTTATGAAAGTTAAAAAAAACTTGAAAATTTCGAAAAAAAACTTATGATTTTTTTTTATGAAACTCAAACAGTTTATGAAACTCGCCGGAATTGACCCTGAGTGGGAGGAGGTCGTCGGAGTAGGATAGTGACGGTGGATCATGAGAGAGAGAGAGAGAGAGAGATGTAGATAATTGAGAAAATTAAGAAAGTTGGTTGTTTCTATAAATATAAATTATACCTAAATTTATGAATTTGGGAAAAAAAAAAGACTCAAATACCTTTGGTTACAAGTTCACATGATAAAATGGTGTTAGATACAGATTGTATTCAAGATTAAAATAGAGGGTCAAAAGTGTATTGTTAGTAAAGTGTGTGGGTGTAATGTGTAAATAGTGTTAAAAGTTTACTATTGCTAAAGGTCATGTTGACCATATATAAATAGCAATGTCAATGTGTTAGTTTAGTAAAAATACATGCAGATTGGTAAGAGCTTACACGGTGAAAACACACACACACACAGAGCTTAATCGTACATTTTTTTGGAAGGCATAGCGGCATCGAACCAACGAACGACTACCACGAACACACGCACACACGCACACACACCTCCCCGGCGGTATCGGGCATCCACAGGCAACCCACTAATCCGCCGCTGTCCCGGCCCAGCTTACACTGAACCTAGAGCTCAACCACAGTCTAAGACTGGGCTGGGGGGCAGCCCCGTCTATGACTGGACCGGCCCAAGGACTGGGTACTCCTCATGCCCTAAAATTGACTCCTCTTGGATTCGAACCTGGGTAGATTGGGATACCATCCACAATCCCCCCCCAGGATGTTACCGCCCTTGGGAAAACCAACTGAGCTAGACATGATTTGTATTTAATCGTACATTGCAACAAATAGGGATATGACACTTTGTAAATCGTGTGATTAATAAAAGAAGTTGTTTTGATAATCTGTGTTTGATTAGTTGCTAGTATACTGGGATCACAAATGGGTTTACAAAATAAGTGGACACTATATATATATATAGGGGTTGGTTCAAATGAAAAGTTGAAAACTCATCTTTCATTGTGCACAAGAGGACAAATTTAAACATTGATCAAAACTTAAAAAACTAATCAATGGTTAATACATAATAAGGTTAATTGGGAAGTAATTAACGACAAAATTGTAATTTTGAATCAACGCCTATCTTCTTTGACTTTTTATTTTTATTTTTAATTAAAAAAAATACCCCCTTAAACTTTAAAATAATTTATCTTAAAAATTACTAATATTTTAATCAAACAAATTACATCAAAAAAACGAGAATTTCGTGCTATTCGATATGACACTCATCTTAATATAGTTTTTTTTTTCGTTTTAACCGTTTTTTACGTGAAATTTTATATACGTGTTATATTCATTATGAATATGCATGCACGTCCTCAGGTGTCCACATTCAGTATGAATAACAAAGGTGAACGTTCATAAACTATTCATGATTAATAATACAGTATGCAGGATGAATAATATAATATTTAGAATTTTTTCGTTTTAACCGTTTTTTACGTGAAATTCTATATATGTGTTATATTCATTATGAATATGCATGCACGTCCTCGGGTGTCCACATTCAGTATGAATACAAAGGTGAATGTTCATTCACTATTCATGATGAATAGTACAATATTCAGGATAAATAATACAATATTTAGGATGAATAATACACGAATACATGATTCATGTATTATTCACTCTGAATGTTCTATTATTCATCCTGAATGATACATTATTCATGATGAATAATATATAAATGACCCGTTAAGGTGTAGACACATGACGCATTCTCTTTTGTTTCCCAATTCACAAACAAAATTTGGTTTAATTCATTATGAATATGTATGCGCATCCCCAGATGTCCCACATTCAGTATGAATAACAAATGTGAACGTTCATTCATTATTCATGATGAATAATATAGTATTCACGATGAATTACACAACATTCATCCACTCAATCTCTTTTGATCCAACAACTCATATTATATAGTGTTTTTAATTTTAAAATGCTTATGGGTAAAAATGGAAGAAAATTTAAATACACGCCTACTATATTTGACCTTTTATTTTCTTTTTTAATTAAAATTTTTTTACCCAATTAAAGTTTAAATAAATTATCTTAAAAATTACTAATATTTTAATCAAACAAATTACATAAAAAAACGAGAATTTCGTGCTTTTCGATATGACATCCATCTCGATATAGTTTTTTTTATCGTTTTAACCGTTTTTTTACGTGAAATGCTATATATGTGTTATATTCATTATGAATATTTATGTATGTTCAAGTTTGTACAACGCCTCAACACCGTAAGTATGTAACTCGACATCACCTTCTTCAACACTTTCTTCAACGTCGTAAGACATCACGTTTCTTCAGCACCGTAACCCAACACCCATCAAGACGAATTGAGAACCTATCGAGTAATTTTGTTGTGAATCAGGGAACAAAAGAGAGTGCGTCACATCTCTACCTCTTCACAGGTCATTCATGTGTTATTAATCATGAATAATGTATCATTCAGGATGAATAATACAACATTCAGGGTGAATAATTCACGATTCATGAATTCGTGTATTATTCGTCATGAATGTTGTATAATTCATTCTGAATACTATATTATTCATCATGAATAATGAATGAACGTGCACATTTGTTATTCATACTGAATGTGGGACATCTGGGGATGCGCACACATATTCATAATGAATTAAACCAAAATTCGGATGTGAATTGGGAAACAAAAGAGAGTGTGCCATGAGTCTACACCTTCACGGATCATTTATATATTATTCATCATGATTAATGTATCATTCAGGATGAATAATATAACATTCAGGGTGAATAATACACGATTCATGATAAATAATACATGAATCATGGATTCGTGTATTATTCATCATGAATATTGTATTATTTATCCTGAATAATGTATTATTCATCATGAATAGTGAATGAACATTCACATTTGTTATTCATACTGAATGTGGACACTCGAGGACGTGCATGCATATTCATAATGAATATAACACATATATAGAATTTCACGTAAAAACGGTTAAAACGAAAAAATCCTGAATATTGTATTATTCATCTTACATACGGTATTATTCATAATGAATAGTGCATGAACGTTCACCTTTGTTATTAATACTGAATGTAGACAACCGAAGACGTGCATGCATATTCATAATAAATATAATACGTATATAGACTTTCATGTAAAAACGGTTAAAACGAAGAAAAAAAATTATATTGAGATGAATGTCATATCGAAGAGTACGAAATTCCCGTTTTTTTGATATAATTTGTTTGATTAAAATATTAGTAATTTTTAAGATAATTTATTTTAAACTTTCAAGGGGTAAAAAATTTCTAATTTAAAAAACAAATAAAAAGTCAAACAAGGTAGCTGTTGATTCAAATTTCCAATTTTGTTCTTATTCACTTCTCAATTAATCTTATTATGTTTTAACCATTGATTAGTTTTCTAAATTTTGATCAATGGTTAGGATGTGTCCTCGTGTGCAGAATAAAAAATGAGTTTTCATTTGAACCCATCCTATATATATATATATATATATATATAGTGTTTGGTTCATTTGAAAAATGGTAAATATATGAGAAATAGAGAAGTAATCCTAGCCATTCATATGGTCAAGATCGGATTTGACTAGTCAAATACTGCGGCTTTGACCGGTCAAAAGTTACGGCTTTGACTGGTCAAAAGTTGCGGCTATCCCAAAAATAGAAGGACAATTTCGTAAGTTTTACAAAACACATAGGCTGTGTTCATATATGAACATGTATAATTCACATATGAACTATATGTTCATATATGAACCAGTGCAATTCACAACTGAATTCTTTTAACTGATTCATATATGAACCTTTGTGATTCATATATGAATCAGTTGAACTAACTAACAGATTCATATATGAACCTTTGTGATTCATATATGAATCTGTATGAATCACAAAGATTCATATATGAATCTGTATGAATCACAAAGATTCATATATGAATCAGTTGAACTAATTAACAGATTCATATATGAATCTTTGTGATTCATACAGATTCATATATGAACTCATCCATTGTATTTTACAAAATTACCACTCTACCTTCTATAGACCACACAAGGAATTATCCGGTGCTTCGCGGTCAAACCCGCAAATGTTGACCAGATGAATGGCTAAGATTACTTCTCTATTTCTCATATATTTACCATTTCTCAAATGAACCTCTCTCTATATATATATATATACGACGCACGTGCACGCATGCAAGGGTTTTTGAGAATTTATCAGTGAATGTAAGCTATATGTAAAAAAATTGTAAATCAAGAATTGAAAATTAATGTAATTCTTTATTAAAAAAATCTAAAATGCATTTTGTCATTATGGTATTGTTTAACACTTATTTTTGTATTTGAAGGCCTTACTAATTAAGTTATCTTTTAATTTTATGAAGTTTAAACATGGAGTATTAAAAAAGTTATGCCTTTGAACCAAGGATATAATTGAAAAGTTTTTGGAATCCCGTATTACTAATCCCAATTGAACGGATCAAGTTTTGGAAAGAAGGTTTCTATTCAACCCATTCCTCACTCACATACCATTATGTTCTTACCCCTTCTTTACCCCGGGAAGAACAAAATATATCAAGTGTTTTGGTCGATTTCAATGTAAATTTTTTAATTTTTTTATTGATTTCGAGAAAGTTTTTCGGTAAATTTCGAGAGAAGTTTTTAGTTGATTTTTAAAGCATTTTTCTGTTTCATTTAATTTTTAAAAATATTAAAACCCACAAAAGTTTTTGTTTAATTTAATATGTATTTTTTGTGTTGTTTTTTTTTTATTTTCATTATTTGTGTCTTACTCCCTTCTTACAATAGATTCAGAGGTAACTATAAAAAGAAACATGTGCAAAGGGTTGAGACTGAACCCCAAACCTCCATTATGGATAGCATTAACTTAGGCACCACAAATCATCCTACCAATTGTTTATTTGTGTTATAAATTCAGATTTAAAATATTTTAGAGCACCCTTAAAATCAAGCGTGCACAGGGGCGGAGCCAGGATCTCAGTTTAGGGGTAGCAAATAAAATAAATTAAAAAAGTAAATATCAGTTTTTTTAAAATAGTACAAACAACGATATTATATTCTTCAAATCGTGAGAGTTTCAACAGTGAACACAACGAGTTTTCATTTACCGAAACTTATCGATAATGTCTTCATTATCTACCTCAACAAAAACATTATTTGTAAATGTTACCAGAATTATTCTAATCCAATATAGATATGACCAATCACCGGTTGTTTTTTTCTTTATTAAATACTTGTCTATGACTATTAAATGTTAAACTTGTTTATATAAATATAAAAAACTAAAATCAGACCCTTAACAAATAATAATTAATAATTAATAAATCGACAACCCTAAAATCAAATAAGTTAAATCATCTAAACGAATTAATAATTAACCTTTAGTGACAAACTCAAAAATTTAATGCATGATTAACAACAAGGAATCCATTTTCAACAAAAGGTCTTAACTTAAAAAATGTGAATTAATGATGAACAAATTTATTTTCAAATAAATCCAATTTAAATTAATATTTTTTTCGTTAATAAAACTGATAATAACTAATAAAAAATAACAATAAATAAACAAACATTTTATTAATGACAAATAACAAATAAAAATTTGAAAATCAAAAAATACATAAAAGGAAAATTAAGAAATACCTACAAGGAGGAGGTGGGGAGAAGGTATAGGTGAATCATCCAATTAACAATATAAATCAAGTGTTTTTATCCTATAAATTATTTAATTTAATAAGAATTATTATATATATAAATTTTAGAAAAATGAGGGTTAGCAATTGCTAACACTTGTGATCATGTGGCTCCGCCACTGAGCGTGCAGGTGCACCTTCAAGACTAGGGGTGAGCAAAGGTGGGTATCCGCCTAAAATTCCCGGAACCGGAATCGGAGGTTCATGGAATGAAGGAACCGGAACCGGTTACACCGGTTTTTTATATTTGGGAACCGAGTACTCACCGTTTAATTTTAAATTTTTTTATCATTTATATTATAAAAAAGAAAATGTTAATTATATTACAAAGTCCAAAAGTAAAGAAATAAATACCACAAACGTGAAAACTAATAAGATAAAAACTAAAAAACAAATAAATATTACGGCGCTTACAAAACAAATAAATACTAGAAACGGTTCTTCCAAAACACTTCACGTCATTAAAATTAGTTGGTGCTAATAAATACTACAAACAATGTTTTTCACTAAAAGGTAGTTAATTAAATGTTTATAAATATATAAAATATATTTTATTAAAAAAATAGCGAGTACCCGGTTCCGATTCTAGGTACCCAGCAGGACCGGGTACCCGGTCCTGGAACCGGTCTCGACGGGTACCCAGTCGATAACGGTTCCAAAAAAAAATGAGAATCGGAACCGGTCCCGATCGATTCCATATTGTAGGAACCGGAACCGACAGTTCCAAAACGATTTCGGTTCCAAAGGCGGGTACCCGTTTCTGGTGCTCACCCCTATTAAAGACCACTATATTTTTTTTTCTTTACGACAATCAAGTGAACGGATATACAGGACCCCCCTCCAGGTCCGCCCCTGTCTAAAATGCTAGTCATAAAACACATAAAGTTGTAAGAATTTCTTTAGAAAATGTATATCTTTTAAAATATTATCCGTAACAAATATTTGAATACATGTTTTTATTTGATGTTTTGGTGCATTTAATAAGACGGAAAACGAGAATAAATTCTAATAGAAAATAACAAAATAGAAAATAAAAGTACTTGAATATGAACGTCCCATTGGTCCTATCAATCCAATGTCAAAAATATTATAACAATGGAAAAAGAAGAAAAGGAAAAATAAAAAAAGGCTTTCTATGTTTGGCATATAGCCATATACCATCCAATTGGTGGAGTTATTATCAAGAAGAGACCAATAAACACAACCTTTCATTTATTTATTTATATTTTTAATGTTTTGATCAAGTTAGACAAACGTAATAAGTGTATTTAGCAGCTTTTTTTGAATAAAAAAAAATAGAAAATTTAAAGAGTTAGGTTCAACAGATTTTTGAAAATACAGAAAAATAAAAGAGAAATGGTAAAATTCTTCAAATTTAAATAACATTTTAAAAATGATTGTTAGGAAAAGAGAAATGATTTTTTACCCAAAGAATCTTGAAATTAACGTCTTGAATAGAGAAATAATATTTTATTAAATGTATTATATATTTTAATAATATACTTAATGTTGTAATTTTCAAAACAAATAAGTTGTTGGTGTTGAATGTAATTTTTTAGAAATTTTGATTTTTGGTACTCTATTTTGAATGCACTAAGTTTTCCATTGTCTTCTTTTTAATTGTTTGTATCTTGACATGGAAATTAATGAAATCGTTGTTTTGTTTCTGATGGTGAAAAGAATCAAAAAACAGACTATTTGTTTTTAATAAAAAGGAACGTTTATTCAATCCTTTAAATCATTAGACAACCAGGTTACAAAGCTTTGGGGACGGATGTTCTCATCCACAATACAACCTGAGTAGAAACAAGATTCCAGTGCAATATTATGGGCAACCGTGTTTGCATATCATTGAATAAACATAATCGAAGTGTTTCCTAAGTCGGTGTAGAAGATCCTTGCAGTCTTGAATAATGGAGCCAAAGTGCCAAACGATGAACACTTACTCGTATTACTTTGAATTGCTTGGATCATCGTTAATCAACCCGTTCCGACAATCACATGGCCATTGCACTAATTTTGAAGTCCTTCAAAAGACTTCATATGATCTATTTTTTCGTGTTAAACTCTAAGTTGTATTTTCTTTTTCTTAATGTTGCATTGTTATCATTAAATAGGGGAGATTGTTAGGTCTTTTTTTTCTTTTTACTAATTTGATGAATGACAATCTGTTATCAAAATACATTTAGAATAATTTGCTTATATTGATCAACTAATACTGAGATCAGTAGATATGAAGACTTTTATTAGTGCTAAAGATCCATTGAAGTTGTTTAATGAAAACTCTATTACGGAGGATATGTCGTTGAAGTCACCTAAAGTTTTAACTAAATACGTAAAACACTGAAGCTAAAAACACAAAGAATTAATAGCATGTTTGTGATGATCAGACTCTAAGAACTTGATAATTCTGAAGACTAGAGTCATCTGACGTTGAAACAAAACAAAGTGATGTTGACACTAAAGATGACTCAAATATTGAAGATCATTCATTGATGGAAGCCAGAAACTAGACCTTGCAAACACTAAGGTTGACATCACCATCTACTGGTATTGACAAAATGACCGATGTACAAACCAAGTCCACACCTCGATACAAAGTACAAGTAAAGTTATAATTAATGTGCATTAAATGCTTATTCCAAAATAGGTCATCCGTATGCTAAAGAGTTAAATCATTTCTCTACAATCACCCAATTGTTTGGAAGGTATTGTGTAAAAGACGAAATGTTCTAAAAAGTAGCTCTAAAAGGACGAAAAGCCTTATGAAATACCCATACAACTTCTAGAAGATGAACAAAGGAAAATTTGGTACTGTCCATGAGTTCTTACACAATGTTTAATAGCAGAAGGTTATATATACTATTTTGAACTAACGCTCTTGGATAAGTTCTAGTATTCAAATTCCTTCTGATTTCATCTTACACATCTTTTCTACTCTTTCGAAGATCAATGATGTTAAACTTGAAGAACCAGTGAAGAATTGTACATTGACATCTCTAACATCTGAGAAGATCACTGATGACTGTCTTAATCCCAATTAGTCAGTCCGTTCATCATTTTGTCAAATTTATTTACCGGTCTTGGCTTAGTTTTGTTCACCGAAAAATTTGCCTAAGAATCTAGTTTTCGTAGTTTATGTAAATCCTTTATAGGAAAGTTTATAAGAAATTCTTTTGAACTTTTAAAGAGATTGTATTCACCCTTCTACAATCCTTGTGTTATTATTTGTGATTCACATTGCGTTCGGGACAAACGTTCGTCACCAAAATCAAGTATAAGATCTCACTATATAACAGATGATATATATGTTACTTATACATACTAAACACCTATCATATTAACAAACATAGTTTATATACAATATGTTCAAATCAACTAACCCATCAAGTATGATACAAAGAATTTTAGTTTATGCACAACGTAAAACATTCAAGGACATTAATATCTATAACCTTACTATATATAACCTCTGCATTTTTAAAAACCCCCCAAGTTCTGTAGGCTTGCGAATTGGAGCTTTCCGCAAACAAGGGCTTGCGGATTCTGGACTTTCCTCAGACTGAGCTATGAGGATTCTTGCCTTAGTATTATTTCAAGCTTCCAATAATACTTTTCGCAAAATATTTTGCGAATTCAACACTTAGAAAAATTCAAGAGATCAAACTTTTCGCAAGGCACTTTTCGTAGAATTTATCTTGCGAATTCTTCAACTTTTTGCAGGACAAAGAACGTGAACAGTAGCTTTCCGCAAGACTTAATCTACGGATTCTCAAATTTACATAAACTGAACTTTGTGAATTTTGAAGCTTTTCGTACAAAGGCTTTTGCGAAAAGATACTTTCCGTATATAGAGATCTGCGAATTCTTTCCTTAAGCAAAACACCAAAACTCAAACACTAAGCCCCCTTCAAGTTCTTCGATGAGACTTGCTGTGAATCCCAGTTTGCAAGTGTATTGAATAAATCAATGAAGAACAATCAATATGAATCACAAGTTATGGTCATATGTATTGATTAACCGATAAAGCTTAAAGGTTTACAGAGAGAATTTTAACTGATGCACGTAAACCTCAAAATGACCATTAATCTAGAAATTAGGTTAAACAAAACTATTTATACATAGGGCTTAGACCTAACAGGCCCAAAACCCATTTAACAAGAAAAGCACATTAACTAAATAAGGAAAAAAAACATTACATTTTGCACCCCTATACTTCAATTCAACAAAATAAAGCACACCCTAACAATCTCCCCCTTTGAATTGAAGTTCGTAGTCTCTCCAGTTCGGAACACACACTTTTCAAAGTCCAAAGTGCATCTCGAAGACCCATATTGAATTTTTGTACTCTAATCTTTCAAGGATCATATTCAAGGCTATAGACACGAGATTTCTGTAATTCGGATCCAACAGATTCTGACCTTTGTTGTGTTGAGACAACATAGCATGAAGTTTGTTTCTAAGGATGTACATAGTACCAACATAGAATCTGGAAATCTGGTTAAATCTGAAGTAGCGCCTTTGACCTTTCTTGTTGGGATACGTCATGCCAAGTTCCGTAGTTTCAATCACTCTGTAGGCTGGATCATCCTTAAAGTTACTTGGAAGACTCAGATCAGGTTTGAACAAATTTATCTTGGCTTGATGACTTTCAATACCAATCTGTAAGTCTTCAAGACACGCTAACTTCATCGTGGTCATCATGAAACGCTTTACGACAGTCAGAGCATCTTGAATTACACCAGGACGTATGGTTCGAGTCTTCAAGTCACGCAGCAAAAACAGAAAATCTCGTAGCTCAAGATCCTCAAAGTCAAATTATGTGAATTTCTATTGTGTCCCATCTTATCTAGTAACAAGAAAAGTCGGATACCATATATTTTCTTCAAAGTGGTCAGTACCAATTTCATCGACAGACTTGATTCTGAGTTTTGTTCTGCCCCTGCTTGGTCTATTGTTGTTCTCTCTCAGGGAACAATATGCGAATTGTTTCCGTCTGTCAAATGACCCAATACCATAGATAAACGCCTTATCATATGTTTGGATCAAATGAGCAAAGTTCCTTTTGTAAGATTCTTTAAGAAAGGGAACATTGATCCTTACTCTTTCCCATTTCAATGGTGGACTAGGTCGTTCGTTTACAGCTTTAGGAACTAGAGTTTCTGACATATTCTGCTCGGGGAGATCTGGTGGAACGGAAGGAACTGATCGTAGAGGGATGACGCCTGAAAGTGCCTCAGTAGATTGAACTCTAGTCGCATCTGCTCAAATAAGCAATCATAGTCTCCTTATTGCATACATTCTGCATCGTCGAATGTGCACAATTCATTGACTCCTTCTTGGAATACGACTAAAGATCTTTCAGATACCGGTTCAGCTGAGTCACCAATATCTGCAAATTGATCAATTAAATCATAATTTCTGACCTCAACGGGTGAGTCTGTACCGTCTTCACAATCGATTAATTCTGTGACTGAGCAATCTACCTGAAGAAGACTCGACTGTGAAATAGCCTCTGTCTGTGCCTCATCAATCTCTGTATCATGTACTGATTCTGCGTCCCGAGCCCCTTCTGGTTGTCTTTCCTGTGTAGTTCCTGGTTGATTATCCATTTGATAGGCATCTGTTTTTGTTGATGTGTCATTGAGGCGTTGTCGTTTCTCCCCCTCATGACGATCGGGATCATCACGGTCGTCATGTGGACGTTTGGAAGAACCGTCTTGAGAGCAGCAAGTATCATCCAGTACCTCAACCCTGTTGGAAAGGGCAGATATCGAAGACTGAAACTCAGTAGAAATAGATTCCATCTTTGCAGTGAGGTCTCGGAAACCTGCTCGGACTTCATCTTGAAAAGTACGGGACTTAGACTGTTGGGAAAGAATGGCTATCAAACCTGCATCTTCAGGTGTACCATGGGATAGAAGATCGGATAAGAGCATGAATTTGAGCTCGGAGGTTGATGGTCATTGCTGAAGTGGTGGAGGTGGTGGCGGTGTCAGTGCTGAAAGAGGAGCTTCAGCTACTAGGGATTTTCCTTTCAGCATTCGGAGAACCGTTTGTTGGAACTCCTCAGCTGATCGACGCTGTTGTTCAAGTTGGCGAGAGATGGAACCATCTACAACATGCAAAGCCTGTTACAATGGTTTCGGAGTAATAAATGAGGGTAAGCTAACACCTGGGTCACATAGACTTCCAGTTGCGGTAACGACTGTTGAAGTCGAACCGCCTACGTTCATAGCTGGCGTGATGATAGCTGTGGAAGGACTTCCGGCCAATCCTCGTGGAGCACCGCTTGTGGGTGTCACTATAGTCGTTCCAGTTGGGCCACATAGGCTCGCAACTATAGACTCAGTATGTGTCCTAAAGTGTATAGTCTCTAGACTCAATATGTGCTCAAACGAAGTTGATGGCCGGGGCTGGGGCCTATCTTTTTCAATACCTTGACTCTCCAAGTGAGAGCTAGGTAGCATATGTGTTATGTCCCCATGAATATCTGAAACAACCATCTGTTGTGAGATGGTTGAGTGGCCTAGTGGGGTTTGTGCATGCACCACTGGATCCACGACGTCTTCTTCAATGCCTCGTCCCAACACATGGGAGTTGACTGTAGATGTGGCTACCCGTCTAGATGTGGCTGTCATGCTCGAACACTCTTGATTTCTCTTACTGTGCCTTTCCTTCACACATACACTCTTATTTTCATTTTCGACTGAAACTCCCTCCGCTCTCCTTATCTCTACAAAGTTTGCTTGGGAAAGGGAAGGTATAGGGGTAGGATGGTTTGATGATGTGGGAGAGGTAGGTTGAGGAGAAATGGGTGTAGGTGAGGCTGGTTGGGATTAGGGAGAGGAATGGGATGGTGAGTTAGGTTCGGGGGAGGGTTGAGTGGAGGAGATAGGAGATGGGCAACGACTGATAGGTGCGAACCGAAATTGGTTGCGTTTGTTGTCCGATTCGGTGGAGGATGAGGAAGAGCCCGATGGGTTATGACCCTATGATTCGTTACTCTCAGTACCGGCTATGGTTGGGTCGTTGGAGACCGGTACATCATGGAGTGTAGATGAAGTATCAGGCTCGGTTGGTCTTACCCAACTAGCAGTATCTTGGTCGTCCATGGCACCTCCCACGCCAGAACCCCTCACGATTTTTACTCTCATTGCACCTTGTCCGGAAGTCCCTATATTCCGGACTTTTGGAAGTCTCACTCGGGGACCCTGATGTCGCTCGGGTTGTGCTCCCTGGGTAGGTCCTACCGGTGCTGGACGGACCATTGAAGCTTGTTGGTCTATAAGTTTCTTATAAAATACCACACTAGGTGGCGTGGGACGAGCATATGCTAGTAAGGCATTGGATATATGCATCGGGTGAATATTGGAATTCTCTTTAGGCTCATTAACAATGAGGCACATTTTGTGAGAAGTGCATACCAGATGAGATCTCGTCGTGGAATTTGGGATTTGTTGGTCATCAATCGATCGATGACAAGTTTTAGAAACCTCATGTAAGGAATGAAATTCCGCCGGTTTCCAGTGTTCTTGTCTTGAACAATTTGAACTAGCCCCTTCCAGAGAAGACCGACGTAGTCGACTTGTCGATGATAGGCAACACCGTGGAAGATGCGTAGGAAGGTGGTGTTGCACTGATCGATACATTTTGTGCTAGACGAGAGGCAGCGGTTGAGAATGGTGAAAAACGTGAACCAGATTGGGTGGAGATATATGCGATTGAATGCCTTCACTTTGGTGAGTGAACCATCGTAGCCGAGTGTGTGGACCTCTCTGAGCAGTTGGTCATCAGGTATTTCTGGATCAAAGGTTGAGCGAATGTGAAGGATAGCATCTGGAAGATTGAGAAGCATTCGGAGACTGTTGGTTGTGAGAACCAACGGGATTGTGTCTACGAAGGCCTCTAGTTTTTCAATCTTGTTCCGCTCATCGGAGACGTATCGAATGGTGTGCCAAACCTGTTGCAGATAGATCTCTGGGACTTCGGCAGTAGCGGTGAGAGCACGACAAGGAGATGGTGACTGAGGATTTCGAGTACTATCTGGTGTTTACAGCAGCATTTGATGAAGTCGATATTATAGTTGTTCGGAGTCAACGACAGGTAAGAGTTGGGGCTGATAAGAGCAGCATCAGCAACGAGATCGATCGGATCGGCCACTGGGATGTTCGGATTTTGCACCATTTGGTACATGAAAATAGGAGTTAGCAAACCAGTTATGTAGTGTAATAGTGTGATTGAGCCCATAAACCGGTTAAGTAACGTGAACCCGGTTCAGATTTCAATCCATAATTGAACACAGTCTGAAAGGAGACGGGCCGGTGGACGAATTGGCGTTTTAAAGGTCATGGCCCGGGGTAGTTTGATGGTTCGGGTTCAGTTTAGGGTTACGGCCCGAAGCCATGTTGTGGCATTGGGCCGAAGCCATGTTGTGGAAAGTGTCCGAAGCCATGTTGTGGCATTGGGCCGAAGCCATGTACTCATCGAGGCCGAAGCCCGGGTGTCTATGAAGCCGAAACCTGGTTGGGGCAAGGGCTCGAAACCCCAATTGGAACCCAATCGATTGAAACAAAGTCGCCCAGTTTAAGCAGATAATCCCAAACACAGATCAAACAAACCATAAACCAACATCAAACAATACACGAAACCCAAAACAATTATATGCAGATTAATCATATTCAAGAAATCGAATGAACCAAGCACATAATTAGTACCAAACCAATTTGCTATATAGCCTAAAGCAATTCCAAACTGTGATCGACAACAAAATAAAAATCAAATGAGAGCCCAGCTACCTCTATGACGTGGTGGTCGTGTGCGTTGGCGAGAATAAGCCCAAAATTCAGTCAAGAACCCAAACACCAAAGCCCTAAGCAATTAAAGTAGTGCCAACATTTTGCCAAATAGAGTCGATGTCCACAACGAGATTGAAATAGAAATTGAACACAACCCAAATCAATATCGAACAGTAATCGAAAAAGAGATGAAATAAATTGATTGAAATCAAATTGAACATCCCAATTCAACTTAGCACATAGTCGAACTCGACTGAAAAGTAAATCTAAAGGCAATCGAATCGAACACAATAGAAGTTTTAATCGAAACTAAACAACATCTAACCATATACGAATTCGATATGAATAATCATCTTAAACGAGACTAAGTCGATCGATTGGTGATGTTGGTGCCGATTGCTAGCCGAAACACAACAGGGGTTTTGTTCAATGATAGAGCACGATGACCGTCGATCATGGCGGCGGCGGTGATGATCGTGTGTGCTTGTGAAATAGAAAGATAGAAAGAGAGAGACTAACCTGTGAGACGACGAGAGAGATGGGAGATCGAGAGAGAGTGATTTGATAAATCGAGAGAGAGAGAGAGAGAGCCGAGAGCGAGGGAGAGAGAGCAATCGAGAGATTTAGAGAGAGAGGGTTTCGAGAGCGATCGAGAGATTTAGAAAGAGAGGGTTTCGAGAGCGATCGAGAGATTTAGCGAGAGAGGGTTTCGAGAGATTGAGAGAGGAGAGGGGTTCAGGATAATGAGAGAGGAGAGGGGTTGAGAGATTTAGAAAAGAGCGGGGTTCGCGAGGTGAGAGAGGAGAGGGGTTGAGATTTAGAGAGGAGAAGAGGAGTTCGAGAGAGTGGAGCGAGAACTGGGGGTGGGGGTCGCGTAATGCGATTTCCAAACCCCAGCTAGGGTTTTAACCCTCGGCCCGACTTGGGCCGATTTCCGGATACCCGGTGCACCGTTTTTTTTAAAGCTAAAAATAAATAAAAACAAATATATTTTATTTTGTTTTTCATAAACATAAGAAAGGAAGGAAAAAAAAAGAAAAGACTCACTCCCCCTCAACCGAAACACCCTTGACGTAAAACTAACTCCTCCTCGACGATTGCAAGAATTGACAGAGTCGCAACAAACAAAGTTCACTCCCCCTCGAACTCTGAACAAGAGAGGAATGAGAAACTTACCTGGTTTCTAGCGTTGGAACTCCCCCTACACTTGTGAGCGAGTGTTAAATCGAAATACACATACATACGCATGAAATAAAATTGAACGAAAACACATAGATAAAACAGAAGCACGTAAACAGAGAACGAAAACGAATTATAAAGTGAGAATACAGTAGTTTAATCAATTTTGTGCATGACACAATTAAATTATATTGAACATGGAGTGTTTTCTTGACCATCCGGAGGGTAGTTCAGGATGGAGGAGGATACATTCCATGTTTAATATATAGAAACTGTGTCAGACGCTTGCAACCAACTTAAACTTTCAGATTTAATATTCCAAGCTTGGACACAAGAAAATTGAAGCGTTTTTCGTCCAAGGGTTTAGTAAAAAGGTCTGCTAACAGAAGGTCTGTATTCACAAAGTAGAGTTCGATAGGGGTGAGAAAAACCCGAACCAACCCGAATTACCCGTCCTACTCGATCCGAAATCCTTCACATAAGCGGATATCCGAGCATCGTTGAAACCCGACATTCGATATCCGATATTTAATGTAGGATTGTGGGTTTCGTGTTGGGTTTGCATATAGGGAACCCGAACCCACCCGAATATCCGATTAACCTAAATAATCAATAATATAATTATATAATGCTTTCCTATTTCTATTCGGATTTTTTGTGCTTATCAAGTAATCAAGTTATCGTTTGTCCCGTAGTTATAGCCTAATTCATCTCTATCGTTGCATCGCATACGCCACCCTAATTCTTATTGTTTCTACTTTTTCCTATTGATAGAAATCATAGGTATAAGGATTTACAAGTCACAACCTACAACAACATCATCGTCTATCTACTACTAGTCACTTTGTGCTTGTCTTCTTTTTTGCCGAACATAGGGATACAATCAGAAGTCCAAACAACATATCATAGAAGAAGTTTCTACTACTATGTGCATGTTTTTTTCTGCAATCTCCTACTGCTTACGCAATACTACTTGCCTACTCATGAGTTGTGAACCAGAACAACGTGAAACAGAAACTAGTTGGGAATCAGAAACTCGGTGAACCATAAACGCAGACGTGATTGTGAACCTGAAAGATAATTCGGGAATCAGATACTCATACGTGATCGGGAACCATAAATCTCATTCAGGAACCAGAAAACTCATTTGGGAACCATAAAATTTTGTCGTGATCGAGCAGGTTTAGCCGTTTAGGGGTGGTATTGTATGCCATGATTTTATTTCGAAGCCATACTTACCCGCCCAAACCTATCATACCCGAAATCCACCCGAACCCGACCAAACCCTACCTTGAATTTATGAGGTTCGGTTCTCCTTATCCCTCCCCAAAACCCGATTGGGTTTTGCCTTCCTCCATTCAAACCCGCCCGATGCTCCCCCTAGAATTCGATCGTACCTCATTCGACGTGATATTTAATAAAATGGTACCAAACATCTATGTGCTTCGTCTTGGTGTGCTGGACAGGATTACTTGTTATGGTGATGGCGCTCTTCGAGTCATAGTAAATAGGGATCTTAGAGTAGTGAAACCCGTAATCCATCAGTTATGTGCGCATCCAAACCACTTGAGAGCAACAACTTGCGGCAGCAACGTATTCTGCTTCTGCTGTGGAGGTGGACACGCGGTTCTGCTTCTTTGACGCTCAACTTACGAGTTTGTCTCCAAGGAACTGCCCGTGACCCGTAGTACTCTTTCTGTCCATCATGGAACCTGCGTGATCGGCATCAGAAAAGGCAACAAGCTCGTACCCAGTATCCTTGGGATACCAGAGACCAAGATCAGTAGTACCTTTCAAGTACCGAATTTTTTTTAACTGCTATGAGATGAGACTCTTTAGGGTTAGACTGATATCGCGCACACAGACATGTTGAAAACATAATATTTGGTCTACTAGCCGTTAAATACATTAAAGATCCTATCATGCCTCTATAGATCGTAGAATCTACTTCCTTTCCTTTAGGATCGGAGTGTAGCTTAGACCCTGGTGCCATAGGAGTTTTCATGGGAGAATTGTTTCCAACTTGTATTTCTTTAAACTATCTAAAATATATTTTGACTGATTAATGAAAATGCCAGTTGAAAGTTGTTTGACTTGAAGGCCAAGAAAAAAAATTCATTTTTCCCATCATACACATTTGAAACTTTGACATCATTAAGGCAAAAAAATTCTTACAATATTGCGGGTTCGTAGAGCCAAATATAATATCATCTACATATACATGTATGAGTATGATATCAGCCTTTTTTTCTTATTAAAAAGAGTGGTATCGATCTTACCTTTTGAGAAGCCCGACTTGACTAGGAATTGAGATAAAACATCATACCAGACTCTTGGAGCTTGCTTGAGACCGTAAAGAGCTTTGTCCAGTCGGTAGACATGAGTCGGTTTGTCTGGATCCACAAAGCCTTCCAGTTGGGATACATACACCTCTTCTTTCAGGATGCCATTCAAGAAAGTCGTTTTCACGTCCATTTGAAAGACTGTGAAATTCTTGTAGGCTGCATATGCCAGGAACATCCTTATAACTTATATCCGTGCTACAGGTGCAAACGTCTCGTCATAGTCAAAGCCCTCTTGTTGTCGATAACCTTTAGCTACAAGTCATGCTTTGTTACGAACCACTATTCCGTCTTCATCTCTTTTGTTCTTGAAGATCCATTTCATTCCAATGATGTTCTTGTTTCGAGGCCGAGGTACAAGTCGCTACACCTTCAAGGTTTCGAACTGGTTCAACTCTTCTTGCATCACGATAATCCAATCGGTATCCTTCAGGGCTTCAGAAACTGTCGACGGTTCTATCTTACTCAGAAAGATCGAGAACAGGCAGTCGTTGGCGGACATAGACCGTGTCTGAACTGGAGCGTTCGGATCGCCGATGATATGGTGTAGAGGGTGGTCCTTCGTTCAACGGTGTGTGTACGGAAGCGGTTGAGTATTCTAATCAGGAACAGAGTCAACATAGCTACCCGACAGAATGTCTTGAACTGATTCAATAGAAGGTTGTAAACCAGATGGGACAGACGCTAAGTTCACCGGTTAAGGATCTTGCTCTGGTGCTGAGGAAGGATCTTTGTTGGTTGAAGTTGAGTGACCACTCGCTTCGTCAGGTGTCCTTGTCTCGGTGGATCCTTCAGTAGAGGTCTTCGTCTCAATATTGACAGGCACAACTGGATAAGTAGAGGAGCTTGGTTCTTCAGAGGTAGCAACAGGGATAGTTGGATCATCTTGTGTGATAGTTTCTGGAGAATTGGATGATCCCAGGATAGAGACAGAAGTGATAAGTTTAGTAGAACCAAAATATTCCTCATAAAAACATTGAAATAATAGATCCAAATCATCTGAAGGTGAATGTGATGTAGACGCTTGATTTAGTGAGGGCGTTTGTTGATCTGCAGCTAAAATAATGGTTAGCGCGGGTTCTGAACTGATGTGTTCAGAAGCCAAATCTTCTAACTCATCGAAGGTGACATTGACACTCTCCATAACAGTTTTGGTCCTTTTGATGTATACTCTGCAGCAGCAAACTCAGAAGAATAGCCAATGAAGACACCTTCGTCAGCCTTCGGGTTAAACTTTCCAATATCCTATCTGTCATTCAGGACAAAACACCTGCATCCAAAAGCATGAAATAATTTTATATTAGGGATGCAGTTGTTAATGATCTCATAAGGAATCCTTCTGAACCATTTGTTGACAAAGGAACGGTTTTGGGTGAAGCAGGCAGTTGCAACGGCTTCGGCCCAAAGAAACAGTGGAAGCTTCAATTATGTCAACATGGTACGGGCAACTTCTACGAGTGTTCGGTTTCGTCTTCAACGACTCCATTTTGCTGAGGAGTGCAAGCTGCCGAGTAGGTATGAGTGATGCCAATAGACTCGAGATAAGTACTCAACACCCTATTCTTAAACTCCATTTAATTGTCGGTTCGGATGGATTGTGCCGTTAGCTGTAGATGGACTTGTACACTCTTCAGAAAGTTGATGATGAGCTCAAGAGTTTCATCTTTGGTTCGGAGGAACTTGACCCATGTGTAACGCGAGTAGTCGTCTACCATGACAAGAACATATTTCTTTCCATTTATACTCTGGATGTGCATCGGGCCACACAGATCCGTATGAATCAGCTTGAGAGATCTTGAGGTGCTCGGTTCTACTTTTGGTTTGTGTGAGGCTTTCTTTATCTTGCCCATTTCGCAGGCCACACAGAGATGCTCCTTTTCAAATTTGAGTTCCGGCAATCCTTTGACTAACCCTCCTATGACTAACTTGTTGATGTTCTTGAAATTAAGATGGGAGAGTCGTCGATGCCAGAGCCAGTTTTGTTGTAAGGAGGATTTGGACAAGAGGCAGACATCCTTGGCAGTCTTGATGGCTTCCAAGTCTATTGTATATACAGATTGGATCGTCTCGTCCCAGCTAAGAGCTCCGTATCATCATCTGTGCGAATACTGCATCGTCTGGCTTTAAAGTTGACTTCCAGATTCTTATCACAAAATTGACCGATGCTGAACAGATTGTGTCCCAGTCCTTCGACATACGAGACCTTCTTGATGGTGATGTTGTCTCGCACAATGTTTCCATAACCCATAATCGGTGAAAAATTATCGTTGCCAAACGAACTGTGCCGCAATACTTTTCGGTGAAATTCGACAACAACTCATTTCTTCCAGTCATGTGTTTGGAGCAACTAGAATCTAAATACCACACATGACTGGCCTGCAAGACTGATTCACGAGGTTTAGGTACCCATTCATAAATGGGTCCTTTTAGGTTAGGAGAAGCACCACTTTTAGGCACCCATTTATAAACGGGGCCTTTGTGACGTTTAGGTCCACGAGAATAGGAATTACGAGAATAACAGTTATACGTGCCAAGCCAATCCAATGCAACATATTTATCAACAAAATCATTCGATCCACACCAATAGCAACCAATATTATGATAGGCAATATTAATAAAGTGCTTAATTGAATTAACTTTGCAAGGAAACGGAAAATTATGTCCAAAAATAGCATCCTTAATAAAAACACCACGTGAAATATTGTTTTTTCTATCACTAAAAGCGGAATGAAATGACTTGTTGTTCTTGTCCTTTATTGACTGCTTTGCTACCTAAACTTGCTTAACTCCCTTTTGTGTAAATTGATTATCTGAAAAATCAGTAAACCGTGGGTCAGAAGAGTGAAATTGAGATACATTTGATTTTTTAGTGTTTCCAGATTTACGTCGTTTCTGTTAACGCCTTTTGGATTTAGAGTTGGATATAGATTGGGAGGCATTCACAGAGACACGTTGAGAGGTCGATTTAGAGCTTTCGCCGATATCCATGAGATCTGGGAAAATCTTGTTTTTCCCTTTATCAAGAAACTCGGTATGGCTTGGAAGTTTAGGATCAAAGTCAAACTTGTTCACATCGTCATTCAGACATTCCTTAGAGTTCATTAAGGCAGAAAAGAACTCTTCATCAGACTGTATGTCCTATCCTAGATTCGGTGAGTCACAGGAATTTGGGGGCATGTCAAAACGATTATCAGTTACCCCTATGAAAGCTTTGCATGAGGATGCTTCTGATTTCACTGACTGATTTTCAGAATTACTACCTTCAGGAACAGAAGTATCCGTACACTTAGTTGGGGCATGTCAAAGGAACTCATAGCTACTTCCAAATCCATTTGAAGATTAGTTTTGTCTTGCTATTCTTGTAAAATTTCAGCTGTTAAACTGGATAACTGTTTTGACAACTTGTTAATTTCACTATTGAACATCTTTCTTTCATTTTCAAAATCCTTTTCAAGTTGAACCAATTTCTTTTCTAAAACCAAAGGTGGTACATAAATCTTTGGTTCAACAGGTTTGGAATGGATTTCTTTATTGGAGTAACTATGAAAGTAGTCGGTCGAGAGTGTTAGTTCTCTCATTCGATAACTTGCATTGAGTTCCTCATAATCAAAGGGAAGTTGCATGTGGTCAGTTCTTTTCCTATTTAAATCTTCATGTGCTTCAACCTCCTCAGGAGATTCCATAAACTGTATTAGATATTTTGGACCAAGATCCAGATATTCAAATTTGTAGAGTGTATGTGTTTCTGACAAAGCCTTGGTAAGGTAACAAGGATTTTCATATCCCAACCCTGCCTTATCTTTGTCATAGCTGAATTTTTTAGGTGTGTTCAAGTGAATGGTGTGATCTGTTTGACCAAGTTTGTACAATTTAAGTTCAAGATCTTTCAGTTTTTCAAGTAAATCATTCTTTTGAACTAAAGCAAACTCATACTTATTCATGTAATCCTCAATCTCACGTTCATAATTTTTAAGCTTATTTGACAAATCATAAATCTTTTCATTTAAAGCCTTGTTAGTTTCAGCAAGTTTGGATTTTTCCTCTTGCAAGCTCTTTGCCCAACTAAGATTATCAGCACATTCACCGTTTCCTTGAGTAAGAAGTTTTTCATTATTCAGTAAACGGGCCTCTAGTTTGGCAACAAGAGCTTGTTCACTTTTTAATCTATTAGTTAGATCTTGTAGCTTGAGCATCATTATTTGCATCTGATCTAATAAGGCAGTATAAGTAGAAGAACTTACCTCAGAGGCATCATCTAAAGATGATGAGGAGCGATCATCATTGTCGGAGTTGTATGCCTCAGAATTCTTAGCCATGAAACATAGGTGGGCATCTGCATCTTCTTCCTCTTCATCATCGGTGAGATTCAACCAGTGAGCATCTTCTACTAGCAGTGCTTTTCCGACCTTCTTTTGCTTGGCTAGAAGTAACTTGTTCTTGCAGTACTCAACATTCTTGACGACTGGTTTCTGACACTCACGAGCAAAATGACCTGTCTTACCACAGTTGTAGCACTTAGGTGGTTCGTCAGCTCCCTTAATCTCTAGTTTAGCCTCAGTTGGTCTTTTTGCATAAAACTGTTTCTTTCCTTCATACTTCTCCTTGTACTCGTGATGTTTACCCCTATGGCGTACTGCTGATTGTTTGGAGTGAAGCGCTTGAAGAACTTTTATGTACGACCTCGGTTAGAAACAACATCGCTTCTTTGATGTCGTGGAGCTCTGGATCAACATCACTGTCATCATCTTGCCCCTCTGATTCACTCGCCTGTTCTTTCCTTGGCATGAGAGACGATCCTCGTTCCTGTTTACCAGACATGAGAGCAAGAGTACCAGTTTGCTTCTCCACTTTTCGGTTTGCCTCAACAATTTCCAAAACCTCTTCTTCGTTTTGCTTATGAATCTCGTACACCTCATGCAGCCCGATTTCAGACAAAGCCTTGTTTCGCCTTATCTGAGAGGTGAAGCGCTTCCATTATGGTCTCAAGTTGTTGAGAAACTTGACGTTGCTCTCAATAACTGTTTTGTGGATGTGGTTCTTGCTGAGTTCGTTTAGCCGGAGACATAACCGATCATAAGTTTCTTCAGTGATTCTCCTTCCCTAGCTTTAAAATCTTCATAGTTGTTGATGCAGATGGTAACTTTTAGTTAGTTTCCAACCTTGGTTCCCATCATCATCTTCTCTATTTGTATCCACATTCCATTGGCAGTCTCTTTATAGCTATCAATGGTGGTATAGATGTCGTTTGGAAGACTTTGAAGCTGGTAGGATTTTGCCAATTTATCACCGTGAACACGTCTCTTCTCTTCATGAGAATATTTTTCCTTTCCTTTCACTTTCACTCCTGCTGGTATAGGTGGATCCGCGTTTGATAGAGCGGGCATGTCGGAGTAAAATATGGATGGTCCTTCGGTGAGGGAAGCAAGAATTTCCTCTCCATAATCATGCCTTGAGATGAAATCCAAAAATCTGTCCCGCTACTGAGGATATTCACCTCTGAAAAGGACGGGTGGTCTGGTGTCCGTACCCATAGCCAAAGCTTCGTGGGTAGACATATTCATACACTTGCAATTGATCGTGATACGATCGCGATTGATTCAGAAAGGTATAAAGGAACAAATAATACTCTAAAACGACACTTTAAGATAAGGAATGATAACCTCTATTAAAGAAAATTGGAATAAAAAAACACAGAAAACAGTCTGAAGGTGGGAGTCGGGTTTGAGTGGGAACCTGGCTTGGGAATCTGGCTTGGGAGAGAACAGGGCTTCGCGGAGAACAGGGCTTCGCCGAGAACAGGGCTTCGTGAGTGATAGTCGGGTTTGGGAGGACAGGGTCTCGGGCTAGAATGGGAACAGGGTTTGGCGAGACCCGGGTAGGGTATTAACAGGGTTTAGCGGTGCACCACTAAAACAAAAGCTTACTGACGACCACAAACTCAAAATTAAAACTTTTTAATCGAAAACTAATGAACTTTAGCAATAATTATCGATTAAAACTAGAATTCTAACACTCTTATTCACTTTATTGACAACCAAAACACGGATTTTCAACCAAAAACCAAGAACACAGACTTGAGATTTTAGTTCTAAGTAAAACACAAAAATCGACTTCAAACCTATGAATTTGGTTAAGAAACTTTACCAAACCTTTAATCTAGAACAACTAAATATATTTGAAACAACTAGACTCAAAGGATTAAAAAAAATCAATAAACCTATAACCCTAAAGCAGATGTCGATCGACCAGAACAGTAGAGAAAAAAAATTACCTTTTTCGAATCAAATCTTCGTCTCTTTGCTCTGATACCAATTGTGAATCCCAGTTTGCAAGTGTATTGAATAAATCAACGAAGAACAATCAATATGAATCACACGTTATGGTCATATGTATTGATTAACCGATAAAGCTCAAAGGTTTACAAAGAGAATTTTAACTGATGCACGTAAACCTCTAAATGACCATTAACCTAGAAATTAGGTTAAACAAAACTATTTATACATAGGGCTTAGACCTAACAGGCCCAAAGCCCATTTAACAAGAAAAGCCCATTAACTAAATAAAGAAGAAAAACATTACATTTTGCACCCCTCTACTTCAATTCAACAAAATAAAGCACACCCTAACACTTGCGGATTTGATAGATCATGCGAGTTCTTACTAACTCAGAAACTCAGATTTAGTCCAAAATCTCTTCAATACTCCAAAATCGATCCTAAAACTTTTCCAATTTGCTCTAGTTTACAGACTGAACACTTTACAAAAGAACAATTACAACCAAAAGCAACAAAATTACAATTATTGATTCAAAAATAGTACGTGAACAGACTCGAACCAACCTTTCACATAAATCCAAAATTCACACAAACAGTTGTGAATTGGACAAAATAGTACAAATCAAACCTGTTCTAGTAAACAAAACGATTACAAAACAACAATTACAACTCCAAAAACAATACAGAATCAAGAAATTTGATTTAAGCAGACACGATCTGCGAGTTCTTCAAGTTTCGGCCATTTTTCCAGATTCTTGAAATTTTCTGAAAGATGCTTGCTCTGATACCAATTGTGTCTTCCTAATTGTGCAATCTAATCACGATGAACAAAAAATTCCAAATCAACTAGCCATATTATTGATTTCAATTCACCATATTGCAAAGCTCTCTCACATGAAATATTTCTCTCACTACAAGATTTCCAATGCATATCCTTAAGATTGCAACACAAGAAAAACCTTTTTATACCTACATGCTTAAAAAGATAAAACACAACTAACAATCTAACTAAGCTAACTAACACTTTGACTTTATTCTTCAAGTAGCTTTGACTTTGACTTCTACTTAGAGGGCTTGACTTGGGCTTTGACTTTCAATACCAATGATCTTGGATCCAACATTTATGCACTATCAAAGAAGGAGAACCAGAATGTAGCAGAGTTATAAGGGGACATTCTAATACTTAACAGAATTAGATTATTTCGGGGGTTACTAAAACCATCAAGTCTGCTATCTTCAAAACCGGATAACGCCTCTAAAGCCATCCTATTGGAACTCTACAAGCTTCGTAAGCCACTCAGATCCCACTAAGACTTGATATACATGTTGATAACAAAAGATGTTAGTGTTGGGTCATCTGATTTGAAGATGACCTCCCGATCTTCCATTTTGTATCATCATACTTAGAATATTTTGAGGTTCTTACTAGCAGTTTGGTTTTTATACAAATGTTCGGCGAAGTCGAAGATCAGCCGAAGAAGACAAAGAATAAGTATATCTCTCAAAGCGAATTGAAGATAGACTTCTCAGCCTAAAGCCAAGCATGCCTAGTTGATCAACACCATTGGACAGGATGGTGCCCATCTCAAATCTTCAGGAGCCCGAAGAATTCTCAAATCTTCAGGGGCCCAAAGATTTCTCAGTCTTCAGGAGCCCGAAGATTTCTCACATCTTCAGGAGCCCGAAAATTTCTCACCTGTGCGGACTTGTCTCTCTATTCACCAAACCTGTCTTTGATAAGTTTCGGTGGGAAAATATCATCGGTACAAACATATTGTACTTTTCTAAGAAAGTATATTTGTGATATCTTGCATTGACGTGGACCTCATCTGAAGATCAGAAAAAGTAAGTTTTGTCTCCTACATTCTTTTGAGGAAAGGTCTACACCATCCTCTGTAGGTCAACACTTCAAGACAAAAGGTACATCTTGTACCATGCTGAAGACCTGTGTTCATCCCTTGCTGAACAGGTGTCCCTTGCAATTAAATGCATGAGGCACTATAAATAGGAAGGATGGTTCAACATGCAAGATCACCAACTTTACAAGCCTTCAATCTCTCTAAGTGCATTGGAAATTTCTCTCTACGAAGTTCTTATTGTTTTCGAAGTGTTCTACAATTGTTATTCATTCTCTTAGTGTAAGATTGTTTGAACATATTTTATCTATTCTCTTCCGCAACAATCAATAGTTTGTATGTGTAATTCTTGACTTCAAATCAATAAGAATAAAATTAAGTGAAAATTTGTGTGTATTGTATTCAACCCCCTTCTACAATACTTTTCTTATTTACTTACTTCTATTTGGGACCAACAACTGGTATCAGAGTGGTTT
Source organism: Arctium minus (assembly GCA_954870635.1). NCBI lineage: Eukaryota > Viridiplantae > Streptophyta > Magnoliopsida > Asterales > Asteraceae > Arctium > Arctium minus. The sequence goes on along the minus strand of OX941097.1, from coordinate 33,560,175 downwards.
AGTTTAACTCAATAAACTAGATCCGCAATGGCATCATCATCTTCTTCTTCTTCTTTGAACAATGCTTCTTCTCAGAACAATGCTTCTTCTCAAAACACTACTGTTGTATCATACGACAATAGCTCTATAGCCAAACCACCAAAGTTTAAGCCCAATAACTTTTTCCTGTGGAAATGTCGTATGATAATCTTCTTAGAAGGAGCTGACAGTAGATATCCTACTATTTTACATGAAGGTCCTTTTATTCCTAGAGTTTGGGACCGGTACAATGTTAAAAATGCAGATAAGGCAAAAGCTAATGTGGACTCTTCTGAGGAAGAAATAACTCCAGCTATTGGGAGATACATTATAAAGGACCCCAGTAAATATAATGATGATGACAGACGTCTTATAGCTCTTGATACTAAAGTTAGAGCCATCATTGCCCTTTCTCTGCCTGATGAGGTCTACCATTCTCTTGTTAACTTTTCTACTGCAAAAGAAATGTGGTCTACTATTTGTGTTCTTTACAAAGGTACGTCGGAGGTGAAAAAGAGCAGAAAGATTTCTCTTGTAAGAAAGTATGAACTCTTTTCGTATGAGAAGAGTGAATCTATTTCAGACTACTACAATCGATTTAACAGTATTCTTAACAATCTAAAACTAGTGGGTTGCATCTATGACAATGAGGAAGTCTTGTGCAAGTTTATGGATTGTCTTCCTGAGTTTTAGGAAAATATCTGTACTTGTATTAAGTCTACCAAGGATCTTGACTCTATGCCTCTCACTGCTTTGTATGGCACTCTCTTTAACTATGAGCAGACTAAACTGCTTAGGAAGTCTCTCACAAAAGACATTAAAAGCACTTCTCTAGATCTTGTCAGTGATTCTTCCATTAGAGAGCATTCCAGGGTTGGAATTCCTTATTGTGAAGTTTCTTGGTTAGCTTTGCGATTTTGTTCATCCAGCATGCGGATGTGGTTGCAAGCAACCTCCAGATCCACTTGCATTTGAACCATTGTGTTATGGTTCATTCCTTGAGCTATCATATTCCTGTAATAGAAAAGCTTACATGAAGACTGTTAGTAAGATGTGTGTTCGTCAAAGAATTTCTAAAGCTGGGGCCCTATGGTGGGTGTCAAACTGTTAATGCCAAAAACTACCCCTCGGGATAATTTAAGATCGATATGGATCTTAAAAACTAAATACGGTATTCTTCGAACAACACACGACAAGAATAAAGAATAACAAATAAACACAAGGTATTGGTGACACGGGAAAACCCCTGTCGACGGTAAAAAACCGTGGACAACAATAGAAGTCGTCAGTGAACTATGGACGTCAAACAGGAACTTTGGCCTTAGTAACAGGTTTCAAGAGTATAAGAGACTTTAGTACAAGTATAAAAACAAATAAATTGTGCGATGAACAACTATTGTCGTGAGTTATGTATTTCAAGAGAGTGTTCTTCTTTTCTTCTCAGAAAGTCTCACCCAGGGGAGCTCATGATCTGATGTTCTTCGTTTATATATGTTCATGGTTAGTAAATATGTCTTTTATGTACATTAATGCAGGCAACGGTCTTGTCTTGAATGATCCTAATGGCAGTCTTCAATTATTTCCGTTTGAGCATTAATGGGTAATCTTCTACATTAAAGAGACACTAAAACAAGGTTTCGTTGTTAGTAACGGTAAACGTGCATCGTTAGATATCAATGATTGTTGCTACTTGGTGATGCCCAACGTCGTGGGTGTCTAAAGTCATAGATCGTACGCTAGGGACAACTTGCGATGATCATCCAATAGTGACGAACGATAGTCTTACAGTCTTTGGTCGTCAAGACATGTCTTTAAGGAATGTGTGGTCATACGAATCTTTCGTCTGTCAAGACTTTGAGATTTTTACCCAAACATAAACCCGACTATCAGTCATCGACTTTATCATGTCTCCGTCCTCTTTTGGAAAATGCATTAAATCCACAAAAATATGAAGAAAGTACTTGTACTTATTATTGAGTAGCGAAATAGAGTGCCACATCGTCATTAAATAAATTTTTAAAGAACTTGTTATGAAACAAAATCGATGTTCTCATCAATGGTTGAATATCATATTATCTTGTTGTTTGAAATCATAGATCTTAATCTTTAGTAATTGCTTTTTTTATATGTGTCATTTTCTAAGCATGTGCTTAGATATAAATTGGTTTTTGGTTTTGATAGATATTTTTTTTCTTTTACTTGTTGTAGTGTTGGGATTTGGTTTAGTTATGATCAAAGGAAAAAGAATTGTTACTCGGATTTCTATAAACAATTCACATTCAATCATAGAACAAATTGTGTTGTTACTGGGATTGCTATTTTGTTTGATTTATCATGAATGTGGTGTTGTATATAGAGAATAGAACTAACATCATAGCAACTACTAGTCGTAGAGGCATAACAAAGGCAACATTACAATATCAACCATATCAAAACTAGGGAGTGCAATTAAAGGCTTGAGTTTTTTGTTGGCGCTATTGAATGATTTTTCTGTTGCTCTTTATTTCTTGGGTGTCTGAAATCTCTATACATAAACCTTTTTTCCATTGTTTTCAATAGTAGCCAATCGGGAGAAAAAACAAAAGCAACATTACAATTGAAACCACATCAAAACAGGAGAAAGCATTTTGAAGGCTTGAGATTTCTACAGGTGTTGTTGAATGAGTTTTGCTCTTCCTTCCTTGGATGTCTGAAAAAATATATCATAAACCTTTCTCATTATTTTCAATATTGTGTTATCTTTTGACATATTTATTGTAATAGCCCGCAAATCACAAACCAAATAACACAAAATTTACACATTACAAACCATATTGGGGATACATAGTAGGTCTTGTTGGATCATAAATTGTATTCAAGATTAAAGTTAATAAGGGGGTCTAATTTGTATTTATTTGATAGTTAGTTTGTTGATGGGCCTCAAGTCCATCAGGCCTTAGTCGTTTAATATATAATGTGTTTTAGGTTTTAGGTTAATCCTTAGAATTCTTAATAATAATAATCATAATTATAGTTTAGAAGGCAGCCGTACATTTTCTCTGTAATTGTGCACATCAAGGTACCAAGAACACACACAAGGTTTTAATTGATTAATCAAGGGATCGTTGTATGTTATTCTGATTTATTCATCTCTTGATCTGTATTGTGTTGTGTGATTGTTTATCAACTAGTATTTTGGGTTTAACAAGTGGTATGAGAGCCAAAGAATCAAGTTTTTTGGATTAAAAACAGTATTTCTCGAGTGTTCACTGTGTTCATCGACTTTTCACTGCGTGAAGATCGATTGGTTGATTTAATGTGTCATTATGCATAAAATCTATTTGTTTAGGTGCGGTTTATGTTATTGACTGTTACCTGATACTTGAATTGCACTTTAAAGCATTAATAGATTGGTTTTGTATGATTTTTGGTATCTGAGCTTATAAACTGTCGAGGACTGTGTTCTTCAAATTGAGTGATAAAAAAAGTGTTTTTTAATCATTGTTTTTTATTGAGATTTAATCGATACATGTCTATGGATACAAAAGTATATTTTTTTTCATTTAGATTGAGTGTTTCAAGTGGGTTTTTGGGTTGATAATCGAGTTCTGGGTCGAACTCTTAAGAACACCGGTCGTTATTCAACACTCCGGTCCCGGTCGCAACACCGGTCGCTCTACAGTAGTCCGGTCTCGGTCGCAAACACCGGTCAGGTCCGGTCGGTCAGGACACCGGTCGCAGGGCACACCGGTCGGACAGAACACCGGTCGAGATACTGGTCGAGCATCACACCGGTCAAGCAAGACACCGGTCAACCCCGTTTTGCGCCATCTATTGTTCGCGCAAACCCCAGGTTTGCGCCATCCACTCATCGCGCAAACATTTCTTTTGCGCCAACAGTTACTCGCGCAAACCGCTATTTCGCGCCACCTGTCTCTCACGCAAAACTCATTTCGCGCGACCCATACCTCGCATAAATCTCTCTTTGCGCCACTCGCTCTTCACGCAAAGTCTAACTTCTCGCCACCCACTTCTCACGCAAACCTCTTAGTGCGAGTTGACTTTTACGCCAACGCCTTTTAGCGAAAAGCCTCTTTTGCGCCAGGTTCATCTAGCGCAAAGTTGTCTTTTGCGTCTCTGTCCTTTAGCACATATCTGTGATTTTCGCCAGTTTTTCTGTTTGCTAATTTGTTTGAGTTTAATACTGTTTGTGATATCTACATTTGATTATTTTTGGAAATTTATTTTTCTGAAAATTTTTTAGTGTAGTTTTTATCCAATACTTGATTCTAAGATCTTACAAGTTGATTTAAGTGGTACATATATCATCATGCCTTACATAGACGAGAAGGGAAATACGGTGCTAACCAAGAGAGATTGTGTTTTAGCATATATGCCAGAGATTCCAGCACTGGAAGTTGAGAATAAAGATCTGAAGATTCAGAACTCATCTCTTCTCGAACATATTGATAAATTGAAAAATGATAAGGACTTAAAGAAAGACTTTGTTTGCTCAGAATGTATCTCTAACTCAAAGATTAATTTTGCAGGAATAATTGAGTCTAAAGAAAAAGAGATCTTAAGTATTCAAGCAAAGCTGAAGAAGTCTGAAAGTCTTAATTCTAGTTCAAGCTGGTCAAAGAAGGAGTTAACGCAAAAAGAGTTTGATGAACTTAGAAGAAGAGCAAACATTGCTAGTGAGACATCTGAATGGATTAAAAAGACAAACTCTCGAATTTTTGTTGAAAGGGATTCTTTGAAAGATAAAGTTTTCAGTCTTGAGGTTGAGATTAATATGCTGAAAGAAAAGGCAACCCAAGACAGAGACAACACAAAAGCCAAAGATGAGATGTTGAAGATTGAGAAAGAAAGAAAAGAATTTGCTAAGAAATTCTCTGATTTCTCTTGATTTCTCAAGAAAAGCTTTTGAAGAGAAGAAATCATTAGAGCTTAAATGTGTTAAGCTTTCTCAACAAGTTTCAGACTTTGAGAAAGTTATCATTCTTGAGAGAGACAAGATTGAGAATGAGAAGAAGAAAGCTGAGCAGAAGAATGTAAATAAAGACTTTTCTGAAGAAAAGAAAGTTCTAGAGACTGAGATAGCTAAGCTGACAAGAAAGCTATCTGAGTTGTCAACAAACATCATGAAGGAGAAGAATGCAAAATCTGAGTTGCATAAGAAGTTTGATCTGATTGAAAAGGAAAGAAACAATTTGTCGTCAAAGATAAAGGAACTTGAAGAGATCGTATTCAAGGTGAAGCTGACTGAGCACAAGACGCCAGAGTCAATAGCTCAATCACCAAGAGATGATCTAACAGCATTCGAATGCTCATTCAATTCGGCAGCAAGTTTAATTTTTACTAATGTTTCTAATAATCCTTTGTTTGATGTAATTGATGATCATACTTCTGAACATAAAGATCAGATTCGTCCTTCTAATCTTTTCTATGACAAAAATGTTGATGGTTCAGGTAACTTCAAGAAGAACAAGTCTCAGAAGAAAATGTTCTAGAGAAAGAAAGATGAAGAAAAAGATAGAGAAAATTGGATTTGGAGAGTTAAAGGATCTTCAGAGGAAAAGAAGAAAGAAAAATCATTTGTGCATACATCAAATGCTAAAAGGAACAATGCCTCAAAAGGTAAAACTTTTGGCAAACCTGATCTTGTTTACACTATCAATCAATTGATCAGGTTAGCACAAAAGAAAATTAGTTGTTCCTACTGTGGCTCAAATGATTTTGTAAGAAAAGATTATGTGAATAACTAGTATGGTTCTTACTTTATATCTCCCACTAGAACTGCAACTAACCTATTAGGACCCAATTACCAGTGGGTACCAAAAGCTAAACCTGTGTTGCAGGCACCCAAAGTTTAAGAGAGAGAAAGAACAATGACTTCTGATTACTACAAATCAGGACTCTTGCCTCATTGTCAACAAGATGACTTCTAAGTACAACAACTTAGGACTCGGACTTCAATGTCAAAGAGTTTGACTTCTGAATTTACTTTAATCCTAGTAATTCAGAACTCGGTTTCATGATTAAGGATTATGCACATATTAAGGGGGAGCTTATATGCTTTATACTTTTACTGATGTATTTTCTGATTTTTCAGGAAAAGATTAAATACTATTCTCACCGGAGAATAAGTAATCATGGCTTTTGAATACTTCAGTTCAAAACCCGTACTCAAATATTTTCTTCTGATAAGATGCTTAAATGATAAAATCTTTTATAGAAGTTTTTGATTTGAGGGGGAGCTAACTGTTATATCTTTTAGGAGGAGATAAATATGATTTTTACTATCATTGTCATATTTTTTCTGATTAAATTGACTTTTTACATGTATCAAGGGGGAGGATATCTGAGTTTTTGTTAAAGATACTTAAATGAAAATATTCATTCCAGGGGGAGTTAAGGATTCTGATTTTCAGGTATATCTTTCTAATCCTTACACTCTATCACTTGTTGAAAGATGAACAACTTTCACTTGTGAAAAATGGTTTCTTAAATGTTCAAACCACTTCCTATTCTTCAAAGATTTTCATGAATTGTGAAGCGTGATTTTAAATGATTTTTGGATACTTAATTGTCAAACTCTCTGTAGTTTGAGAGGGAGAATTGCATCGTCAAACACACAAATGTTTTGACTTCTCCAAAATTTTATTCTTCATGTTTATTCCTTTGTGCTTACATGTACGAAAGGCTGTTGAACAACATGTTCTTTTAGGAAAATACATGGGATTCAGTGTGTGAGCTTAACAGAACTTCCATGGATTCACGATAACCAGTGTTTCCTACCCAGGAAGTATTCCCTGAGTGACTGAGGGGAGAGGGGTCAAAAGATTTGAGTGTTGGTGTGTGAAGAGGTAAAATGGAAAAGAGAGATTGGTTAGAAGTGAGATTTAACAGTTTAAAAGAAAGAGGGTGAGAGAACAGAGTAAAAGAATATCAAACTCTGCACCAAACTTCTTTCTGAGCCGGGCAACCACATTATCTGTTGTTTCACATTTCTTCGTGAATGACATTGAAAAAGGCACCTAGCCTATGCCATCTCTTGCATACAACCCCACCAGCTACTCATTCTTTTCTCAAAAAGAGAATGTTTCACATTTTCTGGGGAAGCATCACATATGCTATTGGTTCTTCATTTGGAAGATACTAATATTGAAAAAGAAGGAAAGTTGCCCCACCTTAGAACCCTTTCTCATGCACATTGAGTCTTTGTATAATTTGTTGCCGTCTCAACAAGTTTACATACCTTGAGCTTACTTTGAAAAGCAATCATCTATGCTTTATTCTTTCATACACATGCACAAGCACACAGAAATTTGTTTTCTGTCAGAACATTCATAGATAACCATGTGTTATTCGATGATTGAATGGAAGTCCTGGGGAGTCAACGTCAAAACTAGCTCCTTATATAGTAACTTTGTGTTACTCGGTGACTTTGTGTCACTGACAGGCATTCCAAACTGAGTCATTTGTTGATTCAGGGTTACCACATTTATTTTATTTGAATCTGAAAAGATTGAAATAATCACTTTCTCCATTTGGAGAGGCTGCTCTTATTTCCACACAGGGATCTATACATGAAGACAGCACTTAATTGATGACTATATAAACAAGGGGGAGATTGTTTTGCTATGTTTTGATGATGATGATTCTCACCACTCATCAAAAAGGGGGAGAATAATCAAGAAAGGGAGAATACAAGAAGAATTTTTGACTAAAGTTTCAAAGATGTCAAAGTGTCTGAACTTATTCGATTCATCAAAAGTCTGATTGAAGATGATCGTAAGAAGGACACTTCATTTAAAAAAAAGGAAGATGAAGACTGTGTAAAGCTACAAGTTTTGAAGCTGTCAACGTCAAATCAAATACAGTTTTTCATGAAAAGTGAAGACCCGAAGATTATTGCCAATTTTTTTTTAATCTTGTATCCAAAGGGGGAGATTGTTGGATCATAAATTGTATTCAAGATTAAAGTTAATAAGGGGGTCTAATTTGTATTTATTTGATAGTTAGTTTGTTGATGGGCCTCAAGTCCATCAGGCCTTAGTCGCTTAATATATAATCTGTTTTAGGTTTTAGGTTAATCCTTAGAATTCTTAATAATAATCATAATTATATTTTAGAAGGCAACCGTACATTTTCTCTGTAATTGTGCGCATCAAGGTACCAAGAACACACACAAGGTTTTAATTGATTAATCAAGGGATCGTGGTATGTTATTCTGATTTATTCATCTCTTGATCTGTATTGTGTTGTGTGATTGTTTATCAACTAGTATTCTGGGTTTAACAGGTCTCATTCTAAAAATCTATAAAACAGTTGAAATATCATACAAACTTTTTTGCCAATAATATCTTCTTGCAAAAATATCCAAATAGCATTATGATCAAAACCAGACTACATAAAACTCCTCAACAGACTTCACATATAAACATCCATATAAACAATATCACAAATTTCTTAAAACAAAATGAGGGTCAGACCATAAGGTCTAGTGAGGAAATCTCCATCAGTACAATAATGCAATAAAAATCATTTTATACAAAACTTTTCAAAATCATTAATCATATAGTTAACTTTCAGGCAATACATCCCAGTGAATGATAAAGTTGGAACTCGGGCACAACATCCTAGTCATATAGTTGACGTTCAAGCATAATTCAGAAATCGTATTGTTGGCATTTAAGCACAACTTGGGAAATCGTATTGTTGGCATTCAAGCACAACTCACTGTTAGTCGAAAGGTTGGCGTTCTAGCACAACTCGCGGATAGTTAATACGATGGCACTCAAGCAAAAACATCATTGTTAACTATATTGTTTGCACTCAAGCACAACATCCCTCCCATACAACTAGTCATAATAATCACTTTAACATAAGAATAATTCATTAAACTGCATATATTAATATCCAACAACATGCGATCAAATACAAAATTACAATTAGCGGTAACAATTTAAATATACCAAGTCAGTATAATATCGAAGTAATAACCATTTAATAATATATGCATTCCAGTTCGATAATGGTTATAAGAAAACTCACCTTGATGGCGATAAACGAGGAATTAAACTTTAACCGATACGAGTTATTAAAACCGAACATGAATATGAAGAAGAGAGCATAGATCAATCTAAATGTTTTAATCTAATCCACAACTCTTAACACCAATTAAAGAACCTGAACGATAACCCCGAAAGACCCCAAAACAACATGAAGAAAAAAAAATTGTAATCACAGGTGTTGAGTCAAATATTGTATTCAAGATTAGAAAGGGTCAAAGTTGTAAATATTGTAAAGTTGTGTTTGTAAAGTTGTTGTAAAGTCAATGTGTTTGACTTAGGTTTAAGTATTTGAGTTGTAAGGTCAACTTGTTTGACCAAGTATATAAGGGTTTTGTTCTTTGTAATCATTAGAAAATTAGAACAACAAGTCATTCAAGAACACACATATACTTCTAGAGAGAGAGCTTAGAAAGATAAATAGGTATATGGCATATTGTATTGAGAGCGAAATCATTGCAATAATTGTTCATCAATAAAGATGATTTCTACATAAACGTGTGATTGATTGAGTAGCTTGAATCTGGGATCATCATTTGGTATCAGAGCTAATCAGATTATCAGAAATCAAAGTTTTTGTTCGTCAAAATGAAGAACACACACGCAGACTGTTTCTAGAGTGATTTTTGAGTTTTTGTATTGTAATTGTCAAGATTTTGATTGTTCTGTATGTGTTTTTTGATTTAGAAAACATTTCTTTCAGATTATATGTACTAATTCACTGTAATTCGATGTCATATTCTTGAATTTGTAGTTTTTGTGTTCGATTGTTTTCACAAACTGTATCAGAATCGAGATCATGGATTCAGTTGAGTACTGATCAAATTGTTGCTGAGGTTTTGTTCTTGACATCGTGGTTAAATTCACAAAGTTTCAGGGTTGAATTCAAAGTATTGGATCAAATTTTATGTGATCAAAGTGTTTTGGAATCAAGAAATTGAAGAACTCGCAAGATCTGCACAATTCGCATGATCAGATGAAGAACTCACATGGCTCTTAGGGTTTGAAATTGTTTAGGACAGATTTCGCATAGAGTTGTGTAAAAGAAGTCAAGAATTCGCAACCGTACGAAAAGCAAGATTTCACATAGGTCTTTGTACGAAAAGTTTTGTTTTGAATTGTTATAGGTACTTTTCGCATAGGTCTTCATACGAAAAGTGAGGAATTCGCATCGAGGTTCATGCGAAAATCTATTGTTTCTTTTCAGTTGCATGCAAAAAGTTAAGGATTTCTCATGATGAAGAGTTTCTGAAAATTTCTAAGTGTGAAATTCGTACAATTTTCTTCTGCGAAAAGTGAAGTTCTGGAAATTATTCAAGTCCGGAATTCGTACATCATCATTCTGCGAAAAGCTCATAGGTTTTTGAATTTGCAAGTGAGGATTTTGCATCCTTCTTAGTGCGAAAAGACATATTTCGCATTCTTCTTCGTGCGAAAAGTCAAAACTCGCATCCTTAAGTGTGCGAATTGTTCACATTTCTCATCTTTGGCGTGTGAATTATGTCTAGTGTGCGAAAAGTGTAGAATTCGCTCAGTTTTGTGAGAATTATATAGTTGGAAAATTTTTGGAACTTTTTCTGAAAATTTTTCAAGTTTGGTTTTTCAAGCCAAGATTTCTGACTTTCTGATTAACGATCATTTCAAGCTTATATTTTACAGATATCAAGATGCCTTACATTGATGAGAAGGGAAATATTGTACTAACAAAAAGAGACTGTGTTATCTTTTATATGCCAGAGATACCAGCTGTTGAAGCTGAAATGAGAAGCTGAAAATTCAAAATATATCTCTTCAAGATCAGATTGAGAAACTAAAAGAGAAATCTATTTCTTTAGAGAAAAATTTTATTTGCTCAGATTGTATTTCTAATTCTAAAATTAATTTCACAGAAATAATTGCTTCGAAAGAGAAATAGATCTCTAATCTTCAAATCAAATTGAAGAAATCTGAAGAGGAATCAGCAAGATGGAAAGAAAATAGGTCAAACACTACATGGTCCAAGAAAGAGTTCATGCAAACAGAGATTGATGATCTCAGAACCCGAGCAAACATTGTTGGATAGACATGTGATGGACTGAAAAAGATAAACTCAAAGATTTTCTCTGAAAGAGACCAGCTGAAAGAAAAAGTTTTTAGTCTTAAAGTTGAAATAAACATGTTGAAAGAGAGAGCAACTCAAGAGAACGAAAACTTAAGTGTCAAAAAGGAGTTGAAGAAGATTGAAAGTAAAAGAAAAGATTTGGAAAGAGATAATACTTAGCTTAAAAAGAATATTACTGAACTGAAAGTACAGATCTCTCAAGATGGAAAGAAGTTTGAGAAAGAAAGAGAAGAGTTTGAAAGAGAAAGAAAATCTTTTGCACAAAAGTTTTCTGATTTTTCAAGAAAATCTTTTGATGAAAAGAAAACAGTTGAGCTAAGATGTTTAAAGCTTTCAAAATAAGTCTCTGAGTTTGAGAAGATATTAATTTATGAAAGAGATGTTTTTGCAAAAGAGAGGAAAAGTCTTGAAGAAAAGTCTTCTGATCTTCCCAAGCAAATTTGCACTTTGAAAGATTTATTAGAAAAAGAAAGGAAAATTTTTCAGGAAAATAAAATTTCTTTTGAGAATGAAAAGAAAACTTTTGTGAAAAAAAAATGTTGGGATTTTCAAAGAGATTTCTTCTAAAAACAAGAACTTGGAGAAAGATTTTGAACAAAAGAGACAAGTTTTTGAAAAGGAAAATTCTGAGCTCACAAAGAAATTATCTAGGTTATCTACTGAGATTATGAAAGAACAAAAGGTAAAGTCTGATTTGCAAAGAAAATATGATTTGTTGTTTGAAGAAAAAGATGTTTTGCTTAACAATGTAAAAGAACATGAAGAAATAAACTTCAAAGTTGAGTTGTCTGAACAAAATAGTCCTGATATTATTGTTCAGTATCCATATGATGACTCAACTGATTCTGTGCATTCATTTAAAATAGCTTCAATTTCATTTTATGCAAACATTTATTCAAAATCAAAAAGATTTTTGACAGATCAACTTTGTCCTTCTAATCTCTTCAATAATCCTCTGTTCCATAGCTTAGATAATCATGCTTCTAAACATAAAGATCATATTCATTCTACTAATTCTTTCTATGTCAAATCTATTGATGGTTCAGGAAATTTTGGAAAGCACAAGTCTCAGCAAAAGATGATATGGAGAGTCAAAGGTTCTGTTGATGAGAAAGATGTTCAAAAGTCATCTGTTCCTATGCCTCAAGTGAGCAAGAAGAACAATGCTTCCAAAGGTAAATCTTTTGCTAAACCTGATCTTGTTTATTCTATAAATCATTTAATCAAGTTAGTTCAAAAGAAAATTTGTTGTTCTTACTGTGGAATTGATAATTTTGTTAATAAGAATTATGCTCATTCCTGGTATGGATCTTACAATATTATTTCCAAAAGTACTGCAAATAACAGATCTGGACCCAAGTTCTAGTGGGTACCATAAGCTACTAAATCTGTTTTGCAGTCACCTCATGTCTAGGGGGAGTGATAGCATAGACTTTTGAACACAACAGTTCAGAACTCGTACTTCAGCGAATGTTAGCTTCTAAACACTACAGTTTAGAACCCGTGCCTCAAAGATCAAGTTTGACTTCTAGACAAAGCAGTCCAGGACTCGTACCTCAGAGATCAAGTTTGACTTCTAAACACAACAGTTTAGGACTCATACTTCAATGTTCAAAGTAGATTTTGTACTCCGAAACATATAAAGATGATCAATCTTTAAGGGGGAGTACAATTTATTACTTCTAATAAATTTGAGAATGCAAATTTTCAATGGGAGTTTGACTTCTGATTGTATCAGATCAGGACTCGGTCTTCAAAGTCTTTTAAAGATAATGCAAATTTTAAGGTGGAGCATATATTCCTTTTTTTACTGATAAATTTTCTGATTTTTTAGGGGGAGCTTATCAGAATTGAAGAGGAAGTATTTTTGTTTTTATGGGGAGAAATTGAAAATTATGATGCTTATCATTTTTGAATGCTTATAGATATCAAGGGGAGGCATATATGAATTTTTGTCAACTTGTTCTTAACTGAAAAGGGAATTTGAAATTTAATTGATATATCTTTAAGGGGGAGAAAAGAGAAATGTATTTTAATAATTTTTTTGTGCTAACATGTTTGACTCTTTATAGATATTGAAGGAGAAAATATCTGATGCTTTGTCAAGGGGGGGGCTTACTTGATTACATTTTGTTTTTAGTTCTTCATTGAAGGGGCAAATAAAATATTCATTTCAGGGGGAGTTAAGAGTTTGATACTGAAGGTATATCATTCTAATTCTTACTCTCAACATATTTGAAAGAAGGACAATTTTCATGTATGTAAAATATTTTCTAAATGTTCAAACCAGTTCGTTTTCTCAAAAGATTTTATGGATTTCGAAGTGTGATTTTGAATGACTTTTGTTTGGAACTTTCATGTTTAACTGACCGTGTGCTTCCAAAGATTAATACTTGTGTACGGTCAAGTATTCATATACACGGGTTCAGTCCTTTCTATTGACTTTGTTATTACCGCGTCTCATAATGAAACAATTTTTCGGTGGTAATACCCTCGCTTGTTTTTCACTATTTATTGAGTATCAGACATCATTTCTAAATTCTATGCATTCATTGTCAATATGTTTATATTTTTTCATATAAACAAATTTCAATTCTTTGATACCCCAAGCTATTTTTCATAATAGTTGATCTGATTGATAAAGTGTCAGATTCTCAAAATAATTCTCTTGATTTCATTTCATTCATTCATTATTCTTGTTTTTAGAGATATTCAATATTCAAAAGCTCATACATGATTGATATTCTTTGGAGCTTACATTCATTTGACATTGTTATCTACTTTTGGATGCTTATCCGTTAAAGATAAATTGTTGAGAAACACTATTCTTTTAGGACAAGATTCATGGGAATCAGTGTGAGAGTTTATCAGAACTTCTATGGATTCACAATAACCAGTGTTTCCTACCCAAGAAGTTATCCTTGAGTGATTGAGGGGAGAGGGGTCAAAATCAGAGAGTGGGTGTGTGATAAGGTAAAATGGAAAAGAGAGATTGGTTAGAAGTGAGATTACATGTTCAAAAGAAAGAGGGTGTGAGATCAGGGTTAAAGAAAAATGAAAACTCTGCACGAAATTTTTCTAAGTCGGGCAGCCACATAATCTGTTGGTTCACATTCGTTGGTGACCTTCATTGAAACAGGCACTAGCCTATGCCAACTCTTACATTAAACGTCAACAGATACTCATCTTTTTCTTAACAAAAGGATGTTTCAAATTTTATTGGTGAAGCAACACATAATCTATCTGATCTTCATTTGGAAGATTTGGATATTGAAAAAGAAGGAAAGTTGCCCAACCTTCGAATCTCTTTCATGCACATTGGGTCCATGTAATATTGTTGTTGTCTCATTGGTTTACATATTTTTGAGCCTGATAAAGCAATTGTATGCTTAATTCTTTCATACACAAGCACATTCACACAAAAAATTTGTTTTTCTGTCAGAACGTTCGTTGAATTACCTTGTGTTATTCGATGATTGAATGGAAGACCTAGGGAGTGAATATAACCAAAGCTCCTTATACAGTACATTTGTTGTACTAAGTGACTTCGTGTTACTTATAGGCATATGAATTGTATCATTTGTTGATTAAGAATTACAATTCCTAATTTTCTGAATTTGAAAAGATTCGGATGAATACATTTCATGAATTGATGGATACTCAGATATGTTGGATATTTTTCTCAAGGGGAGATTGTTGATTACTACTTTGGAGGAGATTGTCTCTACATCATGGCGTCCTTTATCTTTCCAATTTGGGGGAGATTGTATCAAAGACAATGCTGAAATTGCCAATGTTTTGATGATTCTGATTTCTCAAATTCATCAAAAAGGGGGAGAGAATTCAAAGTTCAATTTCAGAAGAAAGTAAAGTCAAGTGAAAGTCAAAAAGGGGTGAAGTTTCAAGTATTTTGAAGTCAGAGTTATGTTGTTGTTTTTATCAAAAAGGGGGGAGAATATTTCAAAGTTCAAAGTCAATGCAGAGTCAGATAATTTCAAGGTGTTATCAAGAAGAAGAGATTGTTTGGAAAGTCTGAAAGTTTGGTGCATATTTTTTTACCAAAAGAGGGATATTGAAAAAGATTTAAAGTTTTTGAAGTGTCTAAGGTTGTTTAAAGCAACAAAGATTTGAAAGATTCAAAGTTGTGAAGGAATTTTTGCTGAAAACTTTACAAGAGAAAGAAGACCTGAAGATTAGTGTAAAAAAAAAAATTTAATCTTGAATCCAAAGGGGGAGATTGTTGAGTCAAATATTGTATTCAAGTTTAAAAAGGGGCAAAGTTGTAAATATTGTAAAGTTGTGTTTGTAAAGTGGTGTAAGTCAATGTGTTTGACTTAGCATTAAGTATTTGAGTTGTAAGGTCAACTTGTTTGACCAAGTATATAAGGGTTTTGTTCTTTGTAATCATTAGAAAATTAGAACAACAAGTCATTCAAGAACACACATATAATTCTAGAGAGAGAGAGAGCTTAGAGAGAGAAATAGGTATATGGCTTTGTATTGAGAGTGAAATCATAGCAATAATTGTTCATCAATAAAGATGATTTCTACATAAACGTGTGATTGATTGAGTAGCTTGAATCTGGGATCATCAATAGGGACCTACACAACTTTTGGCCGCGGGCGAAGTCGTGTAATCTACTGTTATTCAACTTCTTTCCCTACTTCAAACCAGAGAAAACTGCACATATAAAAGCTGGGTTTTTACCCAGAAACTTCACCAATCTTACCTAAATTTGAATACTAAACTCCCACAACTTTTGGAGTCATCAAAACTTTTAACTCATAAGATAATATTGAACAACTTTATGTAAGAGCCAAAACTCAACTATCCAAGAGGTGAACCCATAAATCATCCTCAAGAATCAAATAAACCAAATCGAAAATGAAAAAAAGAGAGGAAAATAAGCTTACTTTAAGATGTAGAAGAAAAAATTTTCAATTTTGAAAAATTCCAAAACCCTTGACCTTCCACTCTCTCTCTCTGCCCTCCTTCTCAAAAAAAAAAAGGAAAAATAACATGCTTAATTGAGAGAAATCACTTTAACAAACAAAATGAGGTGGTGGTGGTGGTTTATGTATCACCATATTAACCAATCACCCCTCAACTATAGATAAATGACACAACATACCCCAACTTAAAACTTAATACCATTGGGTAAAACATGGTTATGACATTTATAAACTTTACCATGTAGCTTTTAGGCCTTTCAATCTAAATTATGTGCAAGATTTCTTGCATGATGTAGGGGTCAAGTAACATCTCTCAAGACATCGAGCATAAGTGTGCATTATCCATGGTCCTCTCTCTGATGTAACACCCGTTCGGTGTTATTTATAAATTTAAATAAAACGGTTGAGGAACGACCAAGAAAACGGCTGATGAACTTCTGAGAAAACGGTTGGTGAACGTCCAAGAAAACGGTCGAGGAACGGCCGAGAAAATGGTCAGTATAAGCATGGCGAAAGTGTCAGGTGAAAGTGTCATGGGCACAATTGTCGGGCACTGTCGCTGAGAGATTAAACTCTCGGTACATCTAGCACGAGAGTGCCAATGAAAGTGACTCGTAAGACCCATAGATTAAACCCTTTTTTTCAAAAGGTATAGTGTTTGAGGAATAGGGGTGTCCTTAAGAATTGGAATCATGTAAGAACCGATTTGTAGTTGGTTTTGTATTCCGAGATTTTATTGTGAAAAGTAAGTGTGTGTTTGAATCTTGAGGTATTAGATTTACTTGATTTCCCAGTCATTAAAGTAGTAGTCCTTATCTCCTAGGTGCCTATGGTTGAACCTCGTGTGGTTGCTTGCACATGGTTGGGATTGAATTGGTGAGTTATTTGGGTGGCATCCTGTTGAGTGTTAGTAGTGCACCATTTTGGTGGGTCTTCATGAATGAAAAAGGTTTTGTAGTACGATCATGTTGCGATCTCAGGAGTCGACTTTTGATTTTGAGGTCAAGAACCATTGGGATACTTAGGATACATCATTTAAATTCGAGGAAGTGTTCGCAAGTTACATGTGGTAATTCTGAGGATTTTAGATTGTTAGTGATTAGTGATTAATGACTGTGACCAATTGAGTTGTTAAGTAATTTTGAGAATCCTTTGGGGTGGTGTGTCTTATGATAGTTGAAATATATATTCAGAGTTGTGTTTGAACTGGACCAAGTAGTGGTTAAAGGATTTCGTTAAGGAAAAGGCGATAAACCTTTTATGGTAATGATTCAGAGGAATTCAGCGTGAATGTTTGAAGTAATCTTTAAGTGAGAACCGTTTCATGGAGGAGACTTTGGGTATTCAAGGTTAAAACATTGGCATAACGGTGGCAATGGGTGAACTATTCAAGACCGCTTATGTGGATTCCTTTACCACCCGAGTAAAGTTAACTTATGGTAATAAGTGATCTCAATTGGAAGAAGTATAGCAGTTTATGACCAGATCAATTTTTGCAAGAATCATCATATTTTTTTATGGCAAATAGAGAATGTAATGTAGTTCGATAGAGATTAGTTAGAATCATTTAAGAGTGAAATTATTTGGGCAACAGTGGTGGAATTGAGTAGTTGAAGTTGTGACATGCTCTTGAGATAGTATGAATCACCTAAGGTTGGGAAGCAACCGAAATCATATGGTTAGGAATTACTCTATCACGGTTCGATGTTCACTCTGTTATGAGTGTAACGTATAAAAGTGGAAATTAGATGTGAGGGTCAACATGAAAATTGATATGGCAGTTTTGAAAAGAAGTTATTCAGTTTTAGTTCAAGGTTGAACTAGGTTAGAGACACTTCCTTGGAAAGGGAGACCGCTGTTTTGTGAACGTGACATTATTTGAGGTCTACATCATTTGATTGTTACCTTCTTTGAGATAGGTGGATGGTAAGCCATCTGTCAGACATGTATTCCGGGTTGTGTGGTGTTTTGAATTGTTTCATGTGTATCTCATGGTTCAAGATCGTTTTGAGATTATGAAAGTATGATATCGGTGATGGAAAGGCCTCTGGTTGTTGTTTGGTTCAGAGAATGAATGCATCATTAAGAATCAATCCCTCAGTGGGTGATGGCATTCGATTTTTCATCGGCATTAGATTTCGAGGACGAAATCATTCTAAGGTTGGTAGGATTGTAACAGCCGGAGTTTCGGTGTTATTTATAAAATAAATTTAAAGAAAACGGTCGAAGAATGACCAAGAATACGGCCGGTGAACATCCGAGAAAACGGTCGGTGAATGGCCGAGAAAATGGTCGAGGAACGATCGGGAAAACGATCGGTACAAGCATAGCAAAAGTGCCATGGGTACAATTGCGAGGCACTCTCTCTAAGAGATTAAAATTTTCGGTACATCTGACGCATGAGTGCCAGCGAAAGTCACATATGTCACTTTAGCATGCCACTATCGCGGAGCGGTTCCAGGAGGTTAAAAATCCGATTTTTGGGGTTATTCTTCATTTCCTCAAATCTTCTTCACCACAACTCCATTTGAGGCGATTATTTTTGCTATGGTCTCGTAAGAATATTTTGTGGTGGTAAGATCCTCATCTCTCTCGATTTTAAGCTAGTGTTTGATGTGTTCTTCATTTTCCCTTCTCTCCTTTCCATATTGCCTTAAATTTTGGATCTTTGGAGGTGAATGAAACACTTTTCAAGTGTTGGATCTAAGAGTTAGGAGGTGTTTCTTGTAGATTCAAGTCTTCACCAAGAAAACTCAAGTTTGGGGTAAAAACCTAGATTTAGCCAAAATCTAGCAAGGTGAGTTCAAGTTGCTTTGTATAAACTCTGCACATGCCAAAATGTGTATTTTGAAGTAAAACAGTATTTTACTTGGTAATTATCAATGTGTTGAGAATTTGACAAAGTTTTCATATTTGGTAAATTTGGGTTGATAAATCTCATGAAATGCTTATATTTAGGTTTTTGGATATTTTGACGAGTAAATATCATAAATGTGTTGTTATCCCAGATTTATCTAGTTGGTAAATAATCAATCAAGTAATCAAGCAACACAATAATAATCAAGAGATATATAAATCAGAGTAACATACCAATCCCTTGAATAAACAATGAAACCCTTGAGTGTTCTTGATACCCTTTGAATACAGAGAAAACTTGCTACCTCTCTCTAAACAATAATTATGATATTATGAAAGGTTTCTAACCCTAAAACTAAACAAAACATAACTTTAAATACCCAGGCCATATGAGCTTCCTAATGCTTAATGGGCTTGGGCCCAATAGCTAATAACTATTAAACTATTACAATTTAAACCCTGAACTGTAACTATCAAGTAAATACAGTTTAGACCCTCTAATTTAACTTTGACACAATTGCAGTTTAAACCCTGAACTTTAACTTTAATCTTGAATACAATTATTTGATCTAACAATCTCCCCCTTTCACAGAAGTGACTGGTACTGAACAGGTTGTGATCAAGTCCTTCAACATATAACACTTTTTGAATCTTCACAACACCGTTATCGAGCATTCCATATCCTCTGACGTGGCCTTCGGCTTCAGAATTGGCAAATCTAACTGCTCCGGCAGGCTCCTCCACATAGTTATGCAAGAGGTTCTTGAATCCTGTCATGTGGCGTGAACATCCGGAATCTATTACCCACAATCGACAGGCCTGCAAAAGAGACAATTAGTTTTGCTTAGGTACCCATATCAGGATGGGTCCTTCGCGGTTAGCATCAAGCAACTCAGGAATATCATCTGGTTTGACTTTCACTCTCCATTCATAACGCGGTTTTGGAACCCATTTCCAAACCATCTTAACATTCAGTTCCTGAAAGTGCTTTTTAGAAGTAGGATTGTCAACCTTAGCTCGATACACTTTGGGTTGTGTAGAAGAATCAGAATTAGAATTAGACTTAGAGTTCAGCTTAGCTTTGCTTTTATTCGTTTTGGACTTAGGAGGGGAGTAGTATTTGAATGAATTATCCCAACAGTGTTTGCAATAAAGATTCTTTCGAGCAAAATTCATAAACTTAGATTTATCGGAACAAATCTTACATTCATGTTTATCAAAAGAAGTACTATTCAAAATAATACTGTCTCTAGGACAACTACTAGAATTCAAACTATTCTTTTTATTCAAACTAAGATCTTTATTCTTCTTGCTCTTCCCAACTCCATTTCCTTTTATATCTGAAACAGAAACATGAACCTTGTTAGTCTCTAACTTAGAAGGTGGTTCTTTTCTAGTGCTCTTTGAAGTCTCACCCTTTTCAAAAATACTCGGTGGATATTCAGGACAATCAGAGTAAACAACTGAAGGTTTTGTAGGAGCATCAAATTCTGGATTGGTTCTTACCTTCCAGATTGGATCATTGAACATCTGTTTATCATTTGAAGCATTTTTAAACAAAGTAATTTTCAAATCATTGATCTCAGTGCAAAGCTCTTGATTTACTTTTAAAGACTTTTCAAGTTTATGTTTGAGATCAAAGTTTTCATCTTCAACCTCATCAAGAGACTGTTGCAACATATCAATTTGCTTCATCAATTCAGATGTATTATCATTCACAGAATTTGACTCCTTTGGAATAGAAACCGGATCAGAGTCTGAAGCATTCATCATTTCAGAAAATAATTCTTCTGTCATGGACTCAATAAACTCCGTTTTATCATTTTGAACACAAGATTCATTCATGATAGCAGTTTCTTCTTCAACCTCTTCAACAAGTAAAGGTTTAGAAGCAATGGGATTTGAGACTGATGGTATAGTAGATGGATCAACATCCGATTCATACTCATCATATTTGCATGCAGTCTCAGGTGGAACTGTGTTGGTGCTTACTGATTCTTTGGAAGGTGTGGTAAATAGTGATTCAAATTCAGTACATTCGATCTTTCGAGTCTCATAGCTTTTATTCAAATCACCATATGTAAAACCAACTGATTTAAAAAGATTTTGAGAATCAGTGTCACCAGACTTGTTCTTTCCCATTTCTTCTTGACCTTTGATCTCAGATAAAGGTGTAGGAGTACTTTCTTCAACAAAAGTTGCACGAATGTCAGGAATGGGTCTGATTGCGGAGCCGAATTTATCAAAATTATATAAATGCTCCGGTGCCTTTTTCAAAATCTCATTAGTTGGCACACCCAAACCTGGTTTTAGTTTATAAAACCTTTCATCTTGGAGTTTATTGGTCAATAGATTTAATGTTTACTCAGTCTGACCTCGTTTCATATTAATGTCCTCCAGTTGCTTAATTTTGGTGTAAGCTTCATTTCTTTCTTTATAACAAACTTCAAATTTTATTTTGAACTCACCTTTTTCAGCATTGATATTCACAAGATCCTTTTCTAAATAAGATATTTTGCTTTTCAAAGAATCCTTTTCAGCTTTTAAACCGTCTTTTTCCTTTTCTTTTTCGTCCACAACAACTTTCAGCAAAGCGTTTTCATCACGAAAACTCAATATTGATTGTTGTGCAGAGCTAAGTTTGCCTTTCAATAAAGCAAATTCATCTTTCATGCTATGTATTTGGGTCATAAGAGATTCAATAAGCTCAGAAATATCACTTACCTCAGAGTTTGCATCTTCAGATTGTGCCTCAGAATCTTCATCGTCACCATCCAACTTTGCCATATAAGATACTTGGGTGAAGTGAGCTTGCTCCTCGTCATCGGAACTTTGGAACAGCCAGTTCTCTTCTTCGGCCATAAGCACCTTTCCTTCTTCAGCTTTCTTGGCGATGAGTGACTTTCTTGCATAATAGTCTTTGTTCTTTACCTTCTTGAATCTGCAGTCTCTGGAGAAGTGCCCAAATTTGCCACAATTGTAGCATCTTCTTGGTTCATCAGCTCTGTCTTCTTTCTTTTCTTCTCTCTTATCTTCTCTTCTGTCTTCTTTTCTCTCTTCTCGTCTTTCCTCTCGCCGTCCTTGCCTTGGCTTGTATCTTAATTCAACCTTCTCTTTCTTGTGACCTTCGTACTTAGGCTTTGAATAAAACTTCTTCTTGCCAAAGGTCTTCTTGAATCTTCGAGTAATAAGAGCCAAGTCCTCAGAGAACTTCTGAATATCTGGATCAGAATCAATCTCCAGTTCTTCATCACTTGAAGCAGAGTCAGAGTCGGTAACTTCAGTAACTAGAGCTTTTGTCACCTTTTTCTTTGACCTTGCGGAAGATACAGAACTTTTGCCGGCTATGAGAGCCACATAATCCTTCAGTTTATTGGACTCAAGATTGATGGTTCTCACCTCATCCTCATGCTGAGAAAGAGTGGAGAAAATATCAGTGACGTTTTCCTGAGCCATGTTCTTTGACATCTGAAGGTTGATGGAAAAGTTCTTCCATTCTGGATTTAAGTTCTTGATGAACTTATAATTAATCTCCGAAGCAGACTTAGAGATGTTGTTCCTCCGCAGGTCATTGAGAATGATGTTATATCTGTTGTAGGTCTCTAGCAGTGTCTCTCCTTCTTTTGCATGAAACCCCTCGTATGCATTTATGCATATATTTTGCTTAGCATGGATAGAGGCTTCACTTCCTTCAAACTGTCTGGATAGTTCATCCCAGATTTCCTTTGCAGAGTTCTGACTGTCTACACGGTTGTAGATGTCGTTCGGGATTGCCATGGTCAGATAGATAAGAGCCTCTTCATCTGTCTTGTACTGTTCCTTCTGCTTTTCAGTAAAGTACTGATAAGGTTTAGGAACATATCTGTCTGGGATTTCTGGAGAGGTGTCAGTTGCTGCTTGGTCATCAACTTTGATCATCGGATTGACAGGACCATTGATGATTGATTCCATGTAGTCTCTGTTTTTATGATTCAGAAACTAGACCATTCTCTTCTTCCATTGCTGATATTCATCAGTCATAAGGACAGGCGGTTTGGACTGAGAGCCCATCGAGAGAAGCTGGTTCGACATCTTAGCTGTACCACTTGTTAGTAATTAAACTTATCTGTACCAAGACAACCAACTAGATGAGATCGTTAGAATCAAAATAAAAACTACACTAAAAAATTTTCAGAAAAATAAATTTCCAAAAATAATTAAATGCAGTCCTCTCAATCAGTATAAAGCTTCAAATAATACTGAACAAAAAGAAAAAGTTGATCTCGAACAGAACTTTGTCCCCCTTTGCAGACTTAGCACGGGGGTTCAGCTACCCGGTTAGCGGGTGGGGTCATGGGGCAACACCCTTGCGGGGTCGAGGGGCAGTGGACCGGAAAATGTACAATCCCATTTTCCGGTCGAGGGGCAACGCCCTTGCGAGGTCAAGGGGCAACGCCCATTCCAGACAGTTTGCAAAAAAATTTCTAACTCTGGAAAATGTGCTTCGACCGATAATGCTTAGACCGGTGTCTTGCTTCGACCGGGATGTTGCTTGTACCGGTACTTTGTTCGACCGGTATGCTGCAAGACCGGGAGACTTCTTTGACCGGTAAACTGCCTTCGACCGGTATAGGCAAGGGTCCGGGCGATCGATAATGAATACTCGACCGGTAATCTGCTATGACCGATAATGGTCTTCGACCGGTATGATGCTTGTACCGGTCCTTTGCTCAACCGGGAATATGGTTGACCGGTATTGATTCGACCGGTATTAATTCGACCGAGGTGGAATGTGAGTGTACTGGTCGACCGGGATAGTATGACAGGGGTGTATTAGACCGATACTAAGCTTTGACTGGTAATGAGAATTCAACCGATAAAGTGGACTCGACCGGTAAGACTAAGGACCGATAAGTTCTTTTGACCGATAAGAAATATAGACCGGGGACTTTTCGACCGATAGAGTGATATGACCGGTAATAAGATTGGGTTGATAGTGGCTTTGACCGATAAAACTATTCGACAGGTATTTTCTTGGTCGACCCAGAAGACGATGAACAACCCAGAAAAAAAACACTTTAATTACCAAAAATTGAATGCAGAAAACTATATCTTTGTAACCAGAAACACAAATCAATCACAATGAAATCAAAATCATAGATCAATTACAACTTTCATGCATCAATTTTATGAACACAGATGATATTCATGCAAACCCAGAAAACACAAAATCAATAAATTCCACCACTTGTTAATTCTTAAAGCAATTAATCGATCAGATAGTGTTCAATAGCACACGACACACCTAATCAGATCAATCTTAAATCGAAACGCACACAGATTCATGAAATCGGATGAACAGTACTCGCATGAATAGTAACTTCGATGAACAGTAAATTCGATGAATAGTAATCTGTGAATAGTAAAATCGAAAACAATTTTGATTCTTTTGGCTCTGATACCACTTGTTATCCCAGATTTATCTAGTTGGTAAATAATCAATCAAGTAATCAAGCAACACAATAATAATCAAGAGATATATAAATCAGAGTAACATACCAATCCCTTGAATAAACAATGAAACCCTTGAGTGTTCTTGATACCCTTTGAATATAGAGAAAACTTGCTACCTCTCTCTAAACAATAATTATGATATTATGAAAGGTTTCTAACCCTAAAACTAAACAAAACATAACTTTAAATACCCAGGCCATATGGGCTTCCTAATGCTTAATGGGCTTGGGCCCAATAGGTAATAACTATTAAACTATTACAATTTAAACCCTGAACTGTAACTATCAAGTAAATACAGTTTAGACCCTCTAATTTAACTTTGACACAATTGCAGTTTAAACCCTGAACTTTAACTTTAATCTTGAATACAATTATTTGATCCAACATGTGTTCATTTGGTGATTTATTGTATAAATAAAGTCTATTCGATGACTTATGCTTTTTTGGTGTATATGGTTTTATTAATCATTTGTAAAATGCATGTTATCGTGTTATGAGGGATTTGGGAAATATAAAGGTATGAGTTCACTTGGAAAATCGTTTGTTCCAATCAATGATGAGTTTTGGGTTAATCATATCTTGAGGTATGTGTTTGCCTAAACATCGGTTAAATGTGTTTTATTATTTGAGGACCTTTATTTAATGGTCAAATGAGTTGGGAGCATATTGCCTCAGTTTTAACTTAAAAGAGTCTTAAGGACATTTGTCCAATTTTAATAGCTCGATGTAGATCTCTGTTTATGATTTTCATCTATTGCATCTTATTTGAGATTTACATGTTTGAGTACATTAGTCATTCATTTGGAATCATGTGATTTAGACTATGTTGCACTGGATCCATAGGCAGGTATGTCAGTCTTTGTTCATGGTCAATTGGGTTTTATGGGCATGGTCTCCTGGACCCATGTTTTATGACCTTAACTTTTCAACTAGACACTAGGAAGGTTGATTTCGAGGTGGTGATATCGTGTGTCTAGGTACTAGGACCTCCGCCATTCGGGGTAATGCCATGGTTGTAGTCCTCGAATGTTGCCCGACGTTTTGGTGAATATCCATGTGGATAGATACTAAGTTCAACCGACTCTTTAGGTAAAATTTGATGAGGAGTCGTAGGGACATCTGGATTTCATGTTGGGACATGTCATGCGATTAACATTGTATGAGTGGCATACTTATGTGTTTCCTCCACTCTCAATGGATATGGGTCTCCCCCGTTGTTGTAAAACATTATATTGGATATTGTAATATCCATGCTTTAATATCATTTGGGTCTTTCGCGAGTAATTGCAATTGATGAATTTATATTGGACCTCCTCCACATATATTAAGGTTTGCATGAAGTAACTATTGCCATGCTTTGATATTTGAATTTTATCGTATTTATGTTTCACGTGAGTAAAGGGTTTAGTTCCATATTTTCGGAGTATTTCTATTTAAGCGCATAAACACGTAAAATGGGATTTTTGGAAAGACATCACTATTTATTCTAAAAGTTTTGCATAATGGGATATCGTGATTTAAATTATCTTCTTTCCGTTTTATTGATTATATAGTGATGAAAACTATTGAACTCACTAGGCGTTAGCCTAACCTTTTTATTTGTCGGAATGTGCATCAGGTCCTTGATGGGGGTAGGGTACTAGCAACACAGTGAAGAGTCAAGAGCTAGTTAGATGCACAATAAGGTTCTATCTGTTCGATGACATCTTCCGCTTTTGGAGATAGCGACTGTTATTGGGTTTTTGTAACACCCGTCCCTATTATAGACCTTGTATAAGGATTGATTTGTGTTTATTGAAGTTAAACCTTAAATTGTTATTTTAGGTGATACAATTATTGATGTACTTAGAAAATTTTTAAATTAGTTACTATTTCTAGATTTGAGGGTGTTACAAGTTGGTATCAGAGCGTAAATTTGTGAAGATTTAGGTAATAATTTAGGATACCTAGACTCAAACTAGCGTGGTTATAAGTAAATAAAAGTGAGAATACACGATTAAACACTTTAAGATAAGATGGTTTGAGGTCGATAGAGACACTAGCATGGGGAATCATGATGATGGTAGTAAGGATCCTCATGTATGGTACGTTCATGGTTGCACCTGGCCAGTGCTATTATGAATTTACAATTACATGTGTGTACTAGAATCGCGTTCATTGTGACGATCGATGAGGGTAAAGAGTGGATTTCTCTGCAAATAATCTTTTTAAGATTTGACATTTATAGCGGTATCACTTGGGTGACGGTTAAGTACGGTGATTATGTTAAGTAAGCCATTTTGGGTCAGAGTTATTGATTGTAGTAGAACCATAAGCTTATTGAATCGGCATTGTTTCGAGAAGAATCTATAAGGTTAACCGATTTAGTTGTCGATCATTGCATTAAGTTGTTTGAGTATTCGAATGTCGGTAGTGTGACCAGTGGACTTGGTGAGCTTGGTTCTAGGACTTTGAGCCTCGACCAAATTCATTCACGAAGTTTATCTCTAAAATAAATGGCATAAATTATTTCATACTATACCAAATCATCATGCGAGTCCGTGTTACGAAATTTTGGGAAGTGTTTTGGCCCGCAGAAGAGTATAACCCATGATTTATAAATGCATAAATTGTCTTATTGCATGTGATTGCAAACTTTGTTAGGATTTTATCTCATGTTGTTTTAGTGACTAAATAGTAAAATTTCAAAGAAGCATAAACTTGGTTTATTGCGTGAGTTTGTAATTATTGAGAAATTTAATGATATGTTATTGATAATTTTATCTTGTGTGAATTTATCATTGAAAGTGAGAATTTTAGCAACATCCAGTTTTATGGAGGCCCTTGAGTTTTATGTTATGGCGTTTTGTGGCACATGGATGAAACTTTGAAATGTATAGGCTTGAGTTATTGCGTGTGTTGGTTTAATTGAGAATTTGTTCAATACGGGTTTTGTTGAGGAATGTTATCTCATGTCTTTTTGCAACCATAGGAGAAGTTTTTGGAAGCGTGATATGCGACTAGTATCTCTTTTGAGTTTTGTGTTAGCATATTTCGTTGCACACTACTTAGCGTACACATTGATTTATACTCATGGCTAGTGAGTGCATAATGGGAATATGATGGTTCATATTAATGTTTTGTTTTGTGCATTTTCGTTTGTTGTTGTCATTGCTATTCGTTCACACAAATGCACTATATTGATTTGGTTGGTATGTATGGCATTATAGCCACTATTTTGTAACAAGAAACATACCGATTATTTGGTTTTAGGTTGAAATTATTTCATGTTTCAATGAAATCGCATGCACATACCGTTTTACTTAGTTTTGAGAAATAAACTGATGCGTGCTGGTCTTATTGAGGAATTTTATTCCACGTCGTTTTATGGTTAAAAGAGAGAATTTTTGGAGCATGATGTCGTGTAATTTTCTTTTTCAAATTTCCGTACAAACATTTTGTTGCACACTATTCTAATGCAGGAATTTATTTTACGTGCATGGCGTAAATAGGTACATGCTGGGACCATAGCGGTTCATTTGCAAAGTTGTTGAGCATACTTTCGTGTTTTTATTATTAGTTCGAAAAATGATCAAGTAGCTTTCAAGATGGTTTTAATTTGTGTTATTGGGTTTTCGTAACACCCGTCCCTATTATTGATGTATTTCGAAAATTTTAAAATAGTTTGTATATCTAGACTTGAGGGTGTTACAAGTTGGTATCAGAGCGTAAGTTTGAGAGATTTAGGTGATGATTTAGGATACCTAGACTCAAACTAGATTGGTTATAAGGAAATAAAAGTGAAAATACATGATTAGACACTTTAAGATAAGATAGTTTGAAGTCGATATAGACACTAGCATCGGGAATCATGATGATGGTAGCAAGGATCCTCATGTATGGTACGTTCATGGTTGCACTTGGCTAGTGCTATTATGAATTTACAATTACATGTTTGTACTTGAATCGCCTTCATGTGACGATAGATGGGGTATAGAGTGGATTTCTCTGTAAATAATCTTCAGAAGATGTGAATTCCCAAATCAAAACATGAATATCAAATCAAACAATTCAATATGAAATTGTAGAGAGAGAATCTAGAGAGAGAATGTAGAAGTCATATATCTCACAATAGTCACAAGATTACAATTGTGCGCTCAATTCTCAAGTGTTACAAAGTTCTCTCAAGACACAAGCTATTTATATAAGAAACAAAACACTCACATGCTTAAACTCTCAAGGACTTGAAAGTCAAAGTCAAACATTACAAAAGTCAAATGTTGATCTAAACTATTACATTAACAATCTCCCCCTTTTAGATCAAGCATTTATAATAGGCCTGCCCCAACGAGAAAAACTTCCTTGTCTGATCCCGAGCAATGATTCAAAAATCCTTATGCCCTGTCTGAAATGAAGTTTATCATCTAAAGCATCCAACACTCGGATCAAAGCAAGTCTGTCAAATTTACTAAGACCTTTCTCTCCTTTATTGACATTCTCTTCATTCTCTTTAAATTTCCGATTAAGCTGGAGTCTGACAACCTTAATTTTCCTCATGAATCTTTTCTTGTTCTCACCATTCTTGTATACTACTCCAAGCTCAGGATGATCAATAACAATAAAAAAATCATATTTCTCCAAGTCTTCCAAATCTAAGTTAGGCTTTGTCATGTTCACTCTCTTCTTATTGGTTTCTAAAGCAAGCTGGAAATCATAACAGTAAGTGTAATTGATGTGCCTTCTCATGAATCTCTTGGCAGCTTCTAAGGCAAATACAATGTTCTCTGGATGGACTGTCATGTTTCTAAACAAGTGGTAGAGATACTCTATGTCATCCACATCCAGATGAGAAAAATCAACTTCAGAAAATTTACAATGAGTAAGATCCCTTCTTTGCACGTAGAACACTGGATACCAGATCTTCCTATGAAACTTCCGCATTCTGACTTCTTTAATTGTGACAATCCCAGATTTGTTCTTTACGTACTTCTCTGCCTGTCTTTCCCAAGTAATCAATCTTGTATATTCCTCCTGTATCTCTGGAGGTAAATGAGAAACACCCAAAACCTTGTGAATGTCTAACTCCCTGATCCTGTGCACAAACATCTTTTTCTGCTCCTCTTCCAGAAAAGGTACTCTCAGAGCATTCCTCATTTGTTTAATTTGGGCATCAGTAGGTATAAGAGGTGCTCCAGGAATGTTTGAGGGGCCAGCTTGGGCTTCAACTGGGTTAGAAGGATAATAGGCTTCAGGTTCGGCTTCAGGATTAGTTTCAGGTTGGTTATCAGGTATTGGGCTTGGGATTCTGTTTGGGCTAGGAAGGTTTACAAGGCTAGGAATTATGTTTGGGCTAGATATATTTTCTAGGCTAGGTATAGGTTGGTTAATTAGGCTTGGGATGTTTAGTGGCTGTTCGGTAGGTTCAAATAGGTTAATCTCTTTGAAAGATGGTATTTCAGGTGCGGTTCTGGTAGTTTATGGAATCTCATGCTTCACAGGACTCAACTGGATGTCATCTGGTGTGCCTGTCAGGATATCAAGGATGTTCTCATTACCCTCTTCATCTGATTCCATCGAACCTTCTCTTTCTTCCTCCTTCAACCTCCAATAGTTATCATACTTTTCATTGGCCGTCTCTTCTACATCAGATGAAAGATTAACTATATCAATATCCATCATTCCAGTAAGCATCAGAATTTCATCCCTTGTAGCAACCTTAGGCTTTGCAACCCTCGGTTCAACCTCCTCATTAACAAATAAAACTAACTCCATTCGTTCACCTTCATCGACCTGCTCATCAGTTCTCACATCTCTCATCACCACATCATCTCCCTATTGAGTATCAACCTGAGCAAGTTCAAATTCAATAGCAATTATTTGTCTCTTTACTATCTCCCCCTCATGATCCTGATCAGAATCATGATCATGCCTTTTTCTGGTAACTGCTTGAACTTTACAGACTTCCTGAACTGCTCTAATGAGTTCTTGAATATTCTGTATTACTTCAGACTTGAACGCGTTGAATTCTGAGACTGATACTGTGTCTAAAGGTACTGTAGCATGCTTAGATCTGAGTAATCCAACCAAGTCTGCATCTGTATCATCAACTGGATCCTGGGATAAAAGCTTTGCATATAGAAGAGATTTTAGCTCCTCCACAGATAGATCAGTTTGTTGTGCTGGTGGTGGTAGAGGTGGCTGAACAGGCATCTCGATAGCTGGTCCTTTTCCCTTTAACAAACTTTTCACCTTCCCTAACTCCTCCTCAAACTTCGCCGCCATACGATCTTCAACAGCCTTTAAGGCACCGTTGAGAAATTCCTTTGACACGAAGTCTGGGAAAGTAACACCGGGGTCACTTAGACTTCCCGTTCTCACAACTGTTGAAGATTCAACAGTGTGGCATGTGTTCAAAGCTGGCATCGTGGTAGCAATGACAGGACTTCCACCTGATCCTCGTAGGCCGGATTGCGGTCCCACTACATGTGTTCCGATCGGGTCACTTAGACAACCGATGGTAGCAGAATATTGTATAAGTGTCCTAGGAGTGAATGTTGGAAAAGCAAGTGGCGATAGACTCGATTGTGCATGGAATGGATTGAACTCTGGGGCAGTTGAGGTCTATTTTCAATACCCATACTTTCCGAGTGGAAGCTGGATAGAGTATGTGCTATGTCCCCGTGCAAACTTGAGACTATAGCCTGTTGAGAGGCAATAGAATGGGTGGCTTGGGTGTGCGTATGTATAAGTGGGCTACTT
This sequence comes from Arctium minus, assembly GCA_954870635.1. Classification (NCBI taxonomy): domain Eukaryota; kingdom Viridiplantae; phylum Streptophyta; class Magnoliopsida; order Asterales; family Asteraceae; genus Arctium; species Arctium minus. The sequence goes on along the minus strand of OX941097.1, from coordinate 33,528,960 downwards.
ATGTCTAGAATACTTGCATGCAACACATGCGTTGAAGTATTAGATGTGGTTTCCCTTTTGTAACGGTAGGTTATGGTACACACACTCTCACCATGTTCTTTTCCTTCATTTTCTCTCTGCCTCACATTTTTTCTATTTTCTACATCAACTCCCTCATTTCTCCTTATATCTCCCAGAACATTCTGAATATTAGCAGTAGCAGCAGTATCTATCTCCATGTCCTCATGATGTAAGGAGATGTCATCTAGGAAACCAAAATTGTGTTGTATATTTTCATGTTCAACATCAGCATCATGAATATTCTCCTCTTGATGTTCTAAAGTAGCAGAAGGAATAGTCTCTGTAGAACCTGCCTGCTGATCCGACTCGGTTTCAGAATTCTCACCACCATTAGCAATCTCTTCCTGAGGACTTGATTGACGAATGATAGTCCTTTCAGGTTGAGATGTGGAAACTTCTATACGATTGGCAACTTGTGCCAAAGTCCCCACAGCTTCAGGTTTAGAATTCTGACCCCCGCCTGTACCCCTCTCGGAACTCTCAACTCTCCCCGTCCCTAGACTCCCGTAGTCTCAGGAACCCTCACTGACTCCACTCGTCTAAGGTTGGAGTTTGGAGTAGGGATTGTCGGTTCTGGCATTCCCATAGACTCTCTATATTCCTTAACACACTCTGAGTGTGGATCAGCATAGGAAAGTAGAATTGCTGGAATAGGCATGGAGTAAGCAAAAGTCTTTTTCTGCTTCTGAAGATACCTCATTTCAAATTCAGGAGCAAGCTCATGTTGAGATCTCTTTGGGATATCTCTATTGGAGCGAATCATACTTCGAACAATCAATTAAAGAAACCTCTGGTATGGCACATATAGTGGTTTCTTCGATGTTCTCTTGTTGATGACCTTTTCATATAATTCTGTCCAGAAAGCCACTGAATAGTCGACGTGCAGATCGTACACGATAGCATGAAATAGCTGCAGTGTATGTATGTTTGTATTATCAAGGCCTGAGTTCCTGAAGGTCAAACAACGATTGATGACGGAGAACATTTGATAGTAAAACCGTGGTAGATTTGTCTTCTTGAATTTGTTGATCTTTGTCAATTGACCCACATACCCTAAGGCTCGGATGCCTTCAAATACTTCAGAATCAACTAGGTATGAGTCAAAAGTAGTTCTGCCCTCCCTGGAATTTGCCTCGGGTAAATCCAGAATAAGTCTGAGTCGTTGATAAGTCAGAATTGAAGTGAAGTTGTCAATCCGGACTTTGAAGAATTTGTTCGTGTTACTCTCCACCACATATTCGATAGTCTTCCAAGCCTGCTGCATGTATAACAAAGGAATTGATGCAGTGTCTGTCAAGGCCGTGCTGAGTGGATGACCCTTCAGAATTTCAATAACAAGTGGATTGACATTTAAAACATCAAAATCCACATGGTGGTTATTCGGATAGAGCAACAGATACTCAGAAGGATGAATGAGAGCAAGATCAGGATCTACACCGATTGCTGACTGAACGTGTGATCTGGAAGATGGCATAGGAGTTTCCTTGGACACATTAGGATCATTCTCATCCTTCTGGACAATGGGATCATGAGAAATTTCCTCTGCCATTTTGTACCTGAAATGAAAAGAAAGTATTGAATATGATCCAATATGTTAGCAATAAGCTCAAAAATATGTTTTCAGAAAATGATTTTGATACACACAGTATCAAAGTACAAAAAGATTGTACTTTTAAGCTCACAAGATAAGCACACACTGTTGCAAGATCCAAAATGCAACATCATACTGAAAACAAATGACCAACACTGACCAAAACCCTTGATGTTTTGATTTTGTTCTCAAAAATGCAGTAGTAGTGTAATAACTCTCAAGCATCTGAAAGGTTTTAAAAAAAATTGAACTCAAAAATTTTCTAAGTCCAGAACTCTCATAACACTGAGAGGGACAAGAAACTCGCATGACATACAGAATGACCAAAAACTCGCATGACACTGAGATGATTACAAGAACTCGCAGAACACTTATGCATAAGTTCAAGAACTCACATATGTTCAAGAACTCGCACAATCAAGTGTTCATATCAAGAACACGCAAGAACTTGTGTTCTAAGACAAAAACACTCGAAATCCTGTTCCTTTGAAAAAATTTGAACTTTTGAACTTTAAAAACCCAAGAATTTGAAATTTTAAGTTTAGATTTCGATTAAGGGTTTATTATCAGATTTCATTAGAGTCCAATATTCCATCTTTTTAAGATTAAATCATTCCAACAGAATTCAAGTTCGAAAGTTTCAGTTCATGAGTTCAAGTTCATGAGTTCAAGTTCAACAATTCGAGTTCAAGAAGTTCAAATCTAAATCCAGTGTCAAGGTACCCTGCAAGAATCAATATGAACAAAAATCCAAATGCTATGTAGAGATTAAACACCAACACACAACATTTCATAGAACAATTTTGAAACCCAAGTACTTTCGGCCATGAATATGAACCGACACACAAAAAAAAATTTGAATAAGAACCCTAGAAATTCGAAAAGATTAATCCTGTAAACAAGAAGAAAAACATACAAGAAAATGTTCTATGAAATGTTCTACTCTGAATCGATATTGAAGACCAAGAAAATCGAAAGTCGCAAGATTGAGTATTGAGAGAAAAATATTGCTAAGTGTGGAACTCGCTGAAAGGTATCTTAGAGAAGTGAGCCGAAAAAGAGAAAACCATCGAATTTATACACTGAGAGTACGATGACACGTGACACGATTTGATTTGTTGTCTCACTTCGCACATAACAAAGAAAAGGTACTTGCCGTACAACAAAGGCAAGTATGTGTGTGTTCACTTCGCGCAAGAAGCAATGTGCGCGAAGTGGTGAAACAATGAAGAACTCTCATGCAGGGTCATGCATGAAGTAGGAACTCGCACGACATAGTGTGCGTGTTTTGAACTTCGTGCAGACAGTGCTATGCGCGAAGTGAGAACTCGCATGACACAGTGTGCGCGTTCTACACTTTGCGCATGCAGTGATGTGCGCGTATTAAGAACTCGTACGCAACTATGTGCAAGTTTTATTCTTATAAAAATTTTGAAAATTTTCCAAAAATGGAAACTTTCCAAAAATAATTTGTCCCACTTTCTAAAAATATCAAGTTTATTAAAATCACTTTAAAGCTCAAAAATGCAACTTTTTCTCTTTAAAATTCTTTCTGATTTCCAAAATCTTTTAAAACACAGACTCACACACACACTTACAAACTTTGCAATTATGCTCCCCCTTGAAGTGTGCATTGATCTGTGTACTCCCCTCTTGGATTATGCATTATGGTCAACATACTGAAGTATGAGTCCTGATCTGACTTAATCAGAAGTCAACGTCCAAGATGTGATCTTGTTGTACACTGCCTAAAGTTGTTTTGCTGCAAAACAGATTGAAATTTTGGTACTCACTGTATATGAGTCCACATCTTTTAATAGTATCAGACTTTGAAAGTATTTAACAACCAAAACACCTAAACAGATATATTCAAAATCAACTCCCCCTCAACAACAGGTACAAGAAATAAGAATATAACTATGCATCAAGGTTCAACATTCCAAGTTTGCTGACCAAAAATTTAAATCTCATCTCCTCAAGAGGTTTAGTGAACAAGTCAGCAACCTCAAAATCTGTTGAAACAAAATGCATTTCTATATTCCCTTTCTCTACATGATCTTTAATGAAATGGTACCTAATGTCAATGTGTTTAGTTTTGGAATGTTGTACCGGATTTGAAATTATTGCTATTGCACTTTTTGAATCAAAGTAGATGGGGACTTTGTTGAATGTGTATCCATAATCCTTCAGCTGTGTCTTCATCCACAGAACTTGTGAGCAACAACTTGTAGCTGCAACATATTCTACTTCAGTTGTAGAAGTTGACACACAGTTCTGTTTCTTCGAGGACCAGCTTACCAATTTGTATCCCAAATACAGGCAAGCTCCGGAGGTGCTTTTTCTGTCTAGCTTATTACCTGTATGATCTGCATCTATGTACGTAAGTAGCTCAAAACGAGAATCTTTCGGATACCAAAGGCCCAGATTTGGTGCGCCTTTAAGGTATCTGAGGATTCTTTTAACATCAGCTAGATGGGACTCTTTGGGATTAGCCTGATACCGTGCACAAAAACATGTAGCAAACATTATGTCAGGCCTACTTGATGTCAAATAAAGAAGAGATCCGATCATACTTCTGTAGGTCCGTTGATCAACTGATTTTCCTGAGATATCAGCATCCAACAGACTTCCAGATTGCATTGGAGTCTTCATGGGTGATTAAGAGGTCATGTCAAATTTCTTCAACATGTCTCTTATATATTTGGCTTGATTTATAAAAATCCCTTCCAAGGTTTGTTTAACTTGCAAGCCTAAGAAAAAATTTAGTTCACCCACCATTGACATCTGAAACCTACTCTTCATGATGTTTTGAAATTCATCACAAAGTTCAGGATTCGTAGATCCAAATATAATGTCGTCTACATATATTTGTACAAGTATTAAGTCATCACCTTTCTTCTTTAGAAATAAAGTTGTGTCGATAATACCTTTTCGAAAGCTAGACTCAGTTAGGTAAATTGATAATGTTTCATATCATGCATGTGGTGCTTGCTTTAAGCCGTAGAGCGCTTTGTCCAACACGTACACATGGTCAAAGAACTTTGGATCAGTGAAACCTTCATCCTGACTTACATACACTTCTTCATGAAGGATACCGTTGAGGAATGCTGACTTGACATCCATCTGGTATACCTTAATATTCTTGTGTGCAGCATATGCAAGAAAGATCCTTATGGCTTCGATCCTTGCCACGGGTGCGTAGGTTTCGTCATAATCAATGCCTTCTTGCCGATTGTAACCCTTCGCGACTAACCGTGCTTTGTTCCTAACAATTATACATGCTTCGTCCTTCTTGTTCAAAAAACCCACTTAGTACCGACGATTGTGTTGTCTTTGGCTCTTGGTACTAATCGCCACACTTTATTTCTTTTGAATTCATTGAGCTCGTCTTGCATCACGTTAATCCAATCTGGATCTTTAAGTGCTTCAGACGGCTTCTTTGGTTCCATGTTGCTTAGGAAATTTGAGAACATGCAAAAATTTGCAGACGCAGACGCAGTAGCAGATCTTGTAGACACCTTAGCATTCGGATCTTCAATGAAGTTTTATGGGGATGACTCTTAGTCCATCTGTGGGTGCTTGGCAGAACATCTATCTCAGTCTGATCGTTTGAGTTATCAAACTCATCCTGGATTGTAGGCAGATCATCTTCTGTTGCAGTTGGACTTGTTGCACTTGGTGAATGATCAACTTCGTTTGTTGTAGTTTCTGGATGATGTTCCCCAGATATTGCTGATGTAGATCCCGGTTCAACCGCTGGAAAGATCATGTCAGTAGTACTGTCTGGTTCAGCTTGTTCAGAAACAACTTGTGTTTGGCTTGTAGAAGCTTCACCAATCTCTTCATAGGGTCTAGAGATTTCTGCACTTGTAGTATGTGAGTCAGTATTTACAATATTATCTTGATTGTTATCTTCAGCAGATATATCATTAAATGCATCAAAGAATAACAAATCAAAATCAGATTCAGTGTGGGTTTGAGAATCTTTATTCTTTTGAAGATCAGGTTCTACACTGCTTGATGTAGAAGCTCTGTCAGTAGGTACGAGTTCTGAACTGATGTGTTCAGATGTCCTTCTCTTCAGTTCATCAAAGGTTACATTTGTACTCTCAATCACAGTCTTTGTCCGCGTGTTGTAAACTCTATACGCCTTGGATTGAAGAGAATATCCAACGAATACTCCTTCATCAGCTTTGGTTTGGAACTTTGACAGGTTCTCTCTATCATTCAGCACGTAGCACCTGCATCCAAACACACGAAAAATTTTAACAGTAGGTTTTTGACCGTTAATAATTTCATAAGAAGTCTTATTGAAACGTTTATTTATTAAGGTCCTGTTTTGTGTGAAGCATGTTGTGGCTACTGCTTCAGCCCAGAGAAACAAAGGTAGATCTGAGTATGCAAGCATCGTCCGTGCAACTTCTACCAGCGTTCTGTTCTTCCTTTCAACTACCCCCTTCTGTTGAGGTGTCATAACCGCTGAGAAGTTGTGTGAAATGCCAACGGAGTCAAGAAATGATTGCAGAGTTGTGTTCTTAAACTCAGTACCGTTGTGTTTGGTCATGAATTCACAATTAATCAATGTATAAAAGATCGAACAATAGGTAGATTGGGTTGGAAATGTTGTATTATTCACAACCTAGAGAGAGAAAGAGTTTCTCTCTCTAGAAACACTTACAAAGCTTGAATGTCTACATTGTTAAAATGAAGTTACAAACAAACTACAAACACTCTTCTATTTATACCTCAATCTCCCATGTTACACATTTTAGCCCAACCCATATGCTAATGACAAAGCCTATTACAATATGGACGACTTTACAAAACTTTCTAAATACAGTACACTAACATTCTCCCCCTTGAAAGTAGCTCTTATCCTTTCAAATATCTACTGAAATATCAGATCTGATGTGGACAGTAACCTCGACTGAGTGCACATAAAGACAGCTTTTTATCTTAAGTAAACCCAACACATTCCTTAACGCCCACAAGAATGATATGTGTGGATTATGACATGACAACCAGAGTGCATCTTCAGTATATAACATCAAATTTGTCTTTGACCGCGAGTTGAATAGGAATTCAGCTTAAGAACTTAATCTGGTATGCTTGTCGGAGGATGCAACTTGTAGCAAACACTACTAGGTAGGGTAGAAGATTTATCTGAGGAAAATTTTGACAGTTAAATTTCACAAGGCAACTTGTCACAAAAAAATGGGTGTGAACAGTAACTTGTCGCAGAAGCTCAGAACTCGCAGAACAAATAACTCGCAAAGAACTATTCACGTTCTTTCGTGCTAAACATGATGTGCGTGTTCTTGAAACTCGCAGGCCTCTTCATGCGCGTTTTGAAAACTCGCAGGCCTTGACTTGCGCGTTTTATGACTTAGGAAAAATTTGACAATATCAAAAATCGCTAAGTATGAAACTCGCATACTGAAGAAAATTACTCGCCCAAACTCGCAAGCCTTGTCTTGCGCGTTTAGGAAACTCGCACGCTTCATCTTGCGCGTTTACTCAAACTCGCAAGCTTGATTTGCGCGTTTTAGGACTTAGAAGAATTTGACAATATCAAAACTCGCAGACGACATTTGCGCGTTTCTCTCTATCCTTGCGCGTTCTTCAGCTTGCGCGTTCTTGCGATGAACTTGCGCGTTTCACAGATCTTGCGCAAAGTCGAGTCTGAAAACTTGAAAACACCAAATCTTTCACATTTCTTCGAATTTTGAGATGAAACTTTGTGAGCATGTTCGAAAAACACTTCTGAACAATTTTGTAGTTGACGATCTTGTCTAAAAACATCTTATTGACAGAATTCAATCTCAACTCAGTAAAAAAATATTTCGAACAAAAAAAAATCTCAAAATCGACTAATTCTTCTAAACTGATTGAAATCACACAATGTGATTGATTACAAATGATTCGACTCTATACATATAATCAATCTCGATCAATTAAGCTCCAAAATGAAGAATTTGAAATCACGGTTACTGTTCATGCAACCAAATCACTGTTCCATTGAAAAAATGCAAATTCGATCGTTTCGAAGAATAATTTCTTCGATTAGGCTCTGATACCACATTTTTGGTCATGAATTCACAATTAATCAATGTATAAAAGATCGAACAATAGGTAGATTGGGTTGGAAATGTTGTATTATTCACAACCTAGAGAGAGAAAGAGTTTCTCTCTCTAGAAACACTTACAAAGCTTGAATGTCTACATTGTTAAAATGAAGTTACAAACAAACTACAAACACTCTCCTATTTATACCCCAATCTCCCATGTTACACATTTTAGCCCTACCCATATGCTAATGACAAAGCCTATTACAATATGGATGACTTTACAAAACTTTCTAAATACAGTACACTAACACGTTGTCACTTCACAACTGTTATACCGGGCTTTGAAGAAGAACTTGAATTTTCTTTCTGAACTTGATGATCAGATCGGGAGCCTCAGATTTCTTCCGTAAGAACTCTAACTAGGTGTATCTTGAATATTCATCCACCATGACGAGAATATACTTCCTGCCATTGATAGATTGAGTATTCATCGTTCCGCACAGATCCATGTGAATAAGCTCTAAAAAATTGTTGTAGTTAGATAACTTTTTGAGCTTGTGATAACTTCTCTTCATTTTGCCTTTTTCGCACGCAGAACAAAGTGAATCTTGTTCTATCTTCAGATCTGGAAGTCCCGTAACAAGATGTTGTGTTCTTAGCTTATTCAGATCCTGAAAATGCTGATGAGATAGACGGCGATGCCACAACCAACTTTCTTCAGATGAAGTCTTAGATATAAGACATACTGGCTTTGAGGCTTTTAAAGTTGGAAAATGAACACCGTACAATAAGCCCATTCTCCCAGCTTTGATTAGCTCAACTCCACTTTGATCTTTGATATAACAGTAATCTTCATCAAATTCCACTTTGCATTTCTTCTCTGTGAACTGGCTGATAGAGAACAAATTATACGCCAAACCCTCCACATACAAGACTTTAGAGATAGAGATCATACTATTCCTGATTGTACCGTAACCTCTGACATATCCTTTCATTTTGTTCCCGAAGTTGACTGATCCTGCATAGTGTTCAACATAGTCGAATAGCAGGTGCTTATGTGCTGTCATGTGTCTTGAAGCTCCAGAGTGTATGATCCACACATGACAATCCTGCAAGCAACAATCACTTCGATTTAGGTACCCATATGAATATGGGTCCTTTCTTGTTAGTATCCTTAACATTTTTCAAATCAGCTGATGAACCTTTAATTCTCCATTCAAATATGGGTCCTTTTGGTAAAGTTTGTGCTTTAATTTCAGATTTGGGAATCCATTTCCACACAAACTTTACATCGGCTATTTTATTAACTTGAAAATCTTTGTTTTTCCTTTTAACAGTAAAAACTTCAGCTTTGTGATTGACTTTAGAATGAGCAGAAGATTTCATGTTTTTAAATTGGACAGGCTTTCTTTTCTTTGAAGACTTGGTTTTCAAAGAAAATGAACTTTCAAGACAGTATGAGCATTGCAACCTAGTAGCAGCTTGTGTCAACAACTCTTTTCGAGAAAAAGTTTTTTGCTTTATTGAAACTTTGTTGATCAGTACAAGCATGAACTACTCTATTACATTCTTTAGTATCACAAACTTTCACTTTCTTCTCAACTTCAGTCTTCTTTGGCTTTTTCAAACTTTCCGTCTTCACCTTTTCATCTGTAAAACAATTAGAGTTAGAAACATCAAAGGAAGAAGATTTAGAACATTCACCTTTTTCATTAACACTCACCTCCTTTTCTGAAGATTTTAATATTTTTAAATCAGATTTCATAATAGGAGTGGAAGTATTTATTGTGGAAGACTTATACTGATCATTGGCACATGAACATGAACTCACAAAAGTTTTCACAGAAGTTGTAGATTCTTTATCAAAACAAGCCTCTTTTCCTTTTGAAATGTTGAAAATTTAGGATTCTAGATTTCTAATCTCCTTTTGTTAAGATTCATTTTGAATTAAACTAGAATCTAGTTCCATCCCAAAATTTTCATTGGCTTCTTCCAATTCTACAATGATATTGTTGAGATGTGAAATTTTCCTTTCTAACTCAGAAATCTTATCCAAGGCTGTTTGATTTTCAAGATCAGTAAATTTTGAAAGATTCTCAGAGACAAACACATTTTGAGAAATTACTTCTTCATCTTTGTCTTCCTTAATAGAACAAGTAAGGATTGTTTCAGTTGTGTCAGAATATGAACCAGATTCAGAAGACTCGGGTTGTTTTGAGAAAAGATTTTCATATTCGACAAATGAGTTCTTGTTACTTTCGTAAGAAGAATTCAATTCATCATATGAAAATTTTACAGAATTAAAACCATGAGTTTCTGATTCAATTTATATTTCTAACTTAACTTCTACAGTATCTTCCTTCTTCATTTTGAGAGACTCAGGTAATGAAGTCTCTGGCTTTACAAAGGTCTCAAGGATGTGTGGAATTAAAATCACAGGAGCATCACCCGACTTTTTAAAATTGTAAGGATTTTCGGGTGCTTTCTTTAGAACATCCACATCCGACAGACCCAAGCCAGGTTTTGCTTTGTAAAATCTAGTATCTTTCTGATTGTTAGTCAGAATCTTTAGTGTCTGTTCTGTCTGGCCTCTCTTAAAATTTATGTCCTCGAACTCCTAGATCTTTGTGTAGGCTTCAGTCCTGTCTTTCAGCACAAATATCATACAGAAGTGTTAGTTCAAGATTTTTGTCCTTTAATGTTACTACTTCTTTTTGTAATTCAGATATTTTGGCTTGAAGATTTGATTTATCCAATTTTAAAACATTTTTCTCCTCTTCTCTTTCCGCAGCCAATGTCTTATATATTAGTGCTTGATCTTGATGTCCTTGTATTGTACTCTTTTGTTGTTTAAAATTTTCTTTCAGTTTTAAAAACTTAGAGTTCATTAAGTTCAATTGGGACATCAAGTTCAACACTTCTTCATTTTCAGAAAAGGAATCAGAGTTATCAGACATAGAATTTACCTTGGAATCTGACTCTTCATTCAAGTGTGCCATCAGATTATAGTGCACTTGAGTCAGATTCACTTTCACTTCTTCATTTTCTTCATTAGAGTACTCGAACCAGATTTCCTCCTCAGCTTTCAGTGCTTTTCCTTTTTCCATGGCTTTAGCTAGCTGGGCTTTCTTGGCATAATACTCGTAGTTCTTGACCCATTTCACTGGGCAGTCTCTGATGAAGTGGCCTGTCTTGCCACAGTTAAAGCATTTGTCTGACTTCTCTTCTCTTCTCTTTTCTCTTGTTTCTTCTCCTCTTTCTTCTCTTTCTCTTTTTCTTTCTCTTTCTCATACTTTCCTCTATACTTTCCTGACTTATACGAATCATACTTCGGCTTATTATAGAACTTTTTCCTGCCAAATCTCTTATGAAAACTTGAAGTCAGGAGAGCAAGTTTCTCAGCAAACTCTGTCAGTTCATCATCTTTTGACTCTTCTTGTGTCTCCTCATCAGAACTTTCTGAAGATTCAATCAGACTGGTCATTAAAGCTTTCTTCTTTGATCCCTTAGAAGATACAGAACTTCCCTTGACCAACTTTCCTTTGCCTTGAGCCAAAAGGGCTAAAGAGTCATCAACCTTTTTCTGCTTGTCTTTAAGTTGATGCAGTTCCTTGTTGACAGCAGCTTGTTCTTTAACTTTATCTTCATGTTGGTTTAAGGCAAAGAACAAATCATTAAGTTTCTCCTCGTCCATATCCTTGTTGATTTGCATCTGAATCGTGTAGACGTCCCATTCAGGTTGGAGATTCTTAATGAAGTTGTAGTTGATTTCGGATTCTGACTTCTGCACTCCATTCCTCCTCAGATCGTTCAAAATCATGTCGTATCTGTCATACGCTTCCCTCAGAGATTCCCCTTCCTTAGCTTTGAAGCCCTCGTAAGCATTAATGCTATGATTTCTTTTCGTCTTGATGGACTTAATTGAACCTTGAAATTCCTTTTCCAGCTCATCCCAGATATCCTTAGCTGATTCTCGGTTGTCAACTCTGTTAAAGATATCATTTGGAATGGCCATGATTAGAAACGCAAAGGCTGTAGCATCTCTTTCCACCAGCTCTTTGTCCAATTCACTATACTGGATGGGGTCTCTTGCCACAATTCTCTCAGGAATTTCAGGATTTGTATCTGTAGCTGGAATCCTGGCAACTGTGACATGAGGAAAGTGAGGACCATCTATGATAGAAATTAGAATTCATCAATTTCTTGTCTTGATTGTTCAAGAAATTGATCATTCTTTTTCACCATTGTGGATATTCATCTGATTGCAGAACCGGAGGCTTTGACTTTGAACCCATACTTAGAAGATCACGAGACATATTTGCTGATAAGAGAAAGATTACTGACAGAAGGCTTGAAATAAAAGATCTCCCCAAACAATTCAGAAAAAATAGACTTAAAAAGTCAAACTCAGATCACCACTTGAAATCGATCTCGGAAAAATTCTAAGTCCTGAAACACGCAAACAATGGAAACTCGTAGAAGACTATTCACTGAACTTCTCGTAGAAAACGTTGTGTACGAAGCTACTTCTCGCAGAAAACATTGTGCGCGTTTACAGAACTCGCAAACTTCGATGTGTGCGTTTTAACTTCTCGCACACCACTACTAGCGCGTTTTGGACTTAGAAACTCTTAATCAAATGAGTTCTCGCAAGTGAATACAAACTCACAAATCAAACGAAACTCGCACGAGCCTTTGCGTGTTCCATACTTGGAAAAATTCCAGAAAATGTAGAACTCGCTAAATGCAAACTCGCAGAATGGGAAAACTCGCAAAGTACTTGTGCGCGTTCCACACTTAGAAAATTTTCACGAAAGCAGAAACTTGCAGTATCAAAACTCGCAAGGACCAAGAAACTCACAGAACAAACACAGGAATTCGCACCCTTTGCTTTGCGCGTATTAGCTTCTCGCAAACAATGCTATGCACGAACTAAACACAAACTCGCATAAATCATGAACATCATCATCATGTGTGTTCTTCAGGATGTGCGGGTTCTTCCTTAGCGCGAACTATGAATCTAGCGCGTTTTTTACTTAGGCTCATGGATTCGATCAAAAATCCAATAAACCTGCAATTAGCTTTTAAGAATTGTACCACAATGATCGAAATGATGATTAGAACACTTTCCCAACAAACTAAAATGGTTAAAAACACAAAATTATAGTGCAATCCATTGAAATACAGTGTTCGACATGGTTTTTCAAGAAAATTCAAAAATCCAAGAATTCAACCTGATATAGTGATTGATTCGTGAAACAATGTGAAAAAGAACTATTCTATTACAACAATCGATCCCTATGAAACCATTTTTACACACAAAAACCAACTATTCAAAGATAATTCGATCCAACAGTGTAAAAAAAACTCGTTCTGCGCGTTCTTGAAGAAATCAAGAAATTCGATCAATCCAAGTGATGTAATCCTTCTTAATTTGATTGGGGTAGGCTCTGATACCAAATGTGAATTCCCAAATCAAACCATGAATATCAAATCAAACAATTCAATATGAAATTGTAGAGAGAGAATCTAGAGAGAGAATATAGAAGTCATATATCTCACAATAGTCACAAGATTACAATTGTGCGCTCAATTCTCAAGTGTTACAAACTTCTCTCAAGACACAAGCTATTTATACAAGAAACAAAACACTCACATGCTTAAACTCTCAAGGACTTGAAAGTCTAAGTCAAAAATTACAAAAGTCAAATGTTGATCTAAACTACTACATTAACAGTAGATTTGACATTTATAGCGGTGTCACTTGGGTGACGGCTAAGTATGGTGATTACGTTAAGTTGGCCATTTTGGGTCAGAATTATTTATTAAAGTAGAACCATAGGCTTATTGATTCGACATTGTTTCGAGAATAATCCGTAACGTTAACCGATTTAGTTGTCGATCATTGCGTTATGATGTTTGGGCATTCAAATGTCGGTAGTGTGATCGGTGGACTTGGTGAGCTGGTTCTAGGACTTTGATCTCGAACAAATTCATTCATGAAATTTATCTCTAAAATAAATTGCATAAATTATTTCATACTTTACCAAATCATCGTGCGAGGTCGTGTTACAAAATTTTGGGAAATGTTTTGACACGCGCAAGAGTATAACCCATGATTCAAAAATGCATGAATTGTCTTATTGCATGTGATTGCAAACTTTGTTGGGATTTTATGTCATGTTGTTTTAGTGACTAAATAGAAAAAATTCAAAGAAGCATAAACTTGGTTTATTGCGTGAGTTTGTATTTATTGAGAAATATTATGATATATTATTGATAATTTTATCTTGTGTGATTTTATCATTGGAAGTGAGAATTTTAGCAACATCCAGTTTTTTGAATGCCCTTGAGTTTTATTTTATGGCGTTTTGTGGCACATGGATGAAACATTGAAATGTGTAGGCTTGAGTTATTGCGTGTGTTGGTTTATGGGTTTTATTAAGAATTTATTCAATGCAGGATTTGTTGAGAAATGTTATCTCATGTCTTTTTGCAACCAAATGAGAAGTTTTTGGAAGCGTGATATGCGTGTAATATCTCTTTTGGTTTTGTGTTAGCATATTCCGTTGCGTAGTATTTAGCATACACATTGACTTATACTCATGGCGAGTGAGTGCATAATGGAACTATGATGTTTTATATTAATGTTTTGTTTTGTGCATTTTCGTTTGTTGTTTTCATTGCTATTCATTCACACAATTGCACTATATTGATTTGGTTGGTATGTATGGCATTATAGCCACTATTTTGGAACAAAGAATATACCAATTATTTGGCTTTAGGTTGAAATAGACCTAAATCATTTCACGTTTCAACCAAATCGCATGCACATACCGTTTTATTAAGTTTTGATAAATAAAATGATGCGTGCGGGTCTTGTTGGGGAATTTTATTCCACGTTGTTTTATGGGTAAAAGAGAGAATTTTTGGAGCTTGATGTCGTGTAATTTCCTTTTTCAATGTTTCATACAAACATTTTGTTGCACACTATTTTAATGCAATAGTTTATTTTACGTGCATGGCGTAAATAGATACATGCTGGGACCATAGCGGTTCATTTGCAAAGTTGTTGAGCGTACTTTCGTGTTTCCATTATTAGTTCTTATAATGATCAAATAGCTTTCAAGATGGTTTTAATATGTGTGGAAAGTGTGGCCACTTTACACGACTACTTAGTAAGTGGTAGTAAATTTTGCATGTACGTAGTAGTCCAGTTTACAATATCGTTTTGGGTTTTTCTAAATATCCATGCTTTAATATCGTTTGGGTGTTTCGCGACTACTTGCAATTGATGACTTTAATATTAGACCTCCTCCACATATATTAAGGCTTGAATGAAGTAATTATTGTCATACTTTGATATTAGAATTTCATCCTATTTATGTTTCACATGAGTAAAGGTTTTAGTTCCATATTTTTGGAGTATTTCTATTTAAGTGCTTAAACACGTAAAATGGGATTTTTGGAAAGACATCACTATTTATTCTAAATGTGTTGCATAATGGGAATCGTGATTTAAACTCTTGCGGTTTCATTGATTATATAGTGATGAAAACTTTTGAACTCACTAGTCGTTAGCCTAACCTTTTTATTTGTCGGCATGTGCATCAGGTCCTTGATGGGGGTATGGTACTAGCAACACAGTGAAGAGTCAAGAGCTAGTTAGATGCACAAGAAGGTTCTACCTATTTGATGACCTCTTCCGTTTTTGCAGATAGATATTGTAATTGGGTTTTAGTAACACTCGTCTCTATTATAGACCTTGTATAAGGTTTGATCTTTTGCGTCATCCTGGAATTTTTTTTCCGTATGTAGGGTTGGGCTCTCGCGTGTCCCAAGCGACCGGGTTGTGTTTGTTTAAGTTAAACCTTAAATTGTTATTTTAGGTGATTCAATTATTGATGTATTTAAAAAATTTTAAATTAGTTTCAATTTATAGATTTAAGGGTGTTTCATCTAACAAAGCACCAAGATCGTAAAGATGCCGAGGGTCTGCGTTTTCGCTTTAATCAATCAACAACTTTTTCCTTCTTTTAATATTCATACGAAAATGATTTTCTCGTTTTGTCAATTTTTTGCTTTCACGTTCTTTTGAAGCTAAGAAAATATCATAGCCTCATATGGCTGCGAAAACATGTTTTATAATGGATTCAAGCCTTGCCTTTATGTTAGGTCCAAATATCTAATATGGCCAACAATAAAGTATGTAAACTATGTATGTATGGGGTGAATACATTGAAATCTTTGATGTAATGGATTACAATCTATATGACTACAATTGAGAATGAATTAATCTTTAAAGCTCACTCAACTAAAATCTATCAATCTCTCTCTCTCTCTCTCTCTCGTAAGTAGATTGTGCTTGAATGGTGTTCTTCATATTGAAATAGTTTGTATATTCGATTGCAGTCGCACTTGATTCCTTTAACTTCAACTCATTGCTCATCTCTCCTATGAGATGAATTCTTCGCTTGAACTTATACCGAATTCTGGAAGGAATTGAGTATGTTAGAACTGCCCATGTGATGGTGCTAACGTGGACCATTCAAATCATCAACATGCATCTAGAAGCTTTAAGTCCCATTGGTCCACGTGTCAATTATATTGAAACTTTCTAACAAAATCAGAGAAATTTGCAAGTGTTGATTTCTGAGACTAAGGGAGCGTTTGTTTTTTTAAAACTTCTTAATGGCTCTTAAGCATGAATCATTCAAGTCTTTTTACACATAAGCTCTTATTAATCATAACTAAAACAAGGCTTCAGACTTTAGACCTCTTAAAAAATAAACGGCACCTAAGTTTAAAAGAATGGCCACTTTTTAAACCTTACCTTGAGGTAACCTTCTAAATATTCCTTTGAAACGAGTTCTCAAAACGTGAATCCTAGCATATATATTTGAAAAGCTCCCAACAACAAAGGAGATGATAACCAAAAGGGTGTTAGCCTAGTGGTAAGGCATGTGGACTAGCTAGTAGCGGTCTCATGTTCAAACCCTGGGGGACGCATCCTGGAGGTACGGGGGCTTCGACCCCGGGCTGCATGCTTTAGCAGTCGGGCTTCGGCCCATATTGCCAGGGATTAGTCTGGGTCCAATGTGGTCTGGGATACCCTCTCAAAAAAAAACAAAGGAGATGATATCATAAGATGAATTGGTCGAGCAACATAACGTAAATACTGTAATAAGTAATAACACTATGAAAACATCATCTAATAGGGTTGTATATGAAAACATTGTTGATAACCACAAGGGTTGTGGCGTACTGGTTAAGGCTCTGGGGGATTTGGTGGAATATCCCATCTGCCCAGGGTTCGAATAAGACATACACAACAATTGTGGTCATTGAGGCTTAATCAGGACCGATGTCTTACAGTCATAATTTGCTAAAAGATTAGTCTAGACATAGCCTAATACACCTTCCCCACACAAAAAAAAATAGTGTTGATGTTGATAACTAACTTCATCTTATAAAAAAATATTAGTGTCCCTCTGTTTTTATTTTAAATACTATTAGTTTATAGTATAATGTTGGAATAATTTTTATTGAACAAGTGTAATAATTTTTTAATGCTTGTTTATAAGAAATATTTACATTTCGCCACATTACACTATTAAATAAATAGTTATAAATAAATAATATTATATTAGAATCAAATTAAATATCTAATATTTTTTGAGGTAAAAGGTCAAACTTAACCTTTCATGATAGGATAGTTAACGCCTCTTGTGAATGGGCAAATGACCATATCTTTTATTATTAGGTAACCATGTTCAAAAATAATTTTTTTGTCAACGCCAATAATTAAGAATATTTAATGATGATAATAATAAAAATAATAATAATTAATAATAATTATTATTATCAAAATTCTTATATTTTTAGAATCATGTTTGTCCATTATTAAGATCATAATGGTCTCTCTTTTAAAATATAAATACCTGAATTGATTTCTATTGTAAAAATCATCTTTACAATGATTGATTATATTTTTTTAACTTTGTATGTCCGATACAACTTGACGCACCTCAACTAATTCTAGGGGGTTTGAAGAACAACCATTTACAATCATTCGATGTATTGATGAAAATTTAAACAGGTCTATACATGAACTTTACATGCATTTACACAACTTTTGTAGAAATTAATTGGGAAAAATCTGATTTTGATTAGAATAAGAACATGGTAGAGCATCTCCAACAAATATGTTTTAGTTTTAAAAAAATAGAGTATCAAAAGTCAAAATCTTTAAAAAAATCAACTACAACAACTACTCTGTTTTAATAATTCTTTTGTTAACTGTATTAGTAAAATATTTAATACATTTAATAAAATATTATTTCTCTCTCCTATACTTTATTTTCAATATCTCTTATTGGCGGAAAATAATTAAAATATTGTCGGATGGTGTTTTTCGTAGTAGTCCGAGAGGTTGGTTTACTTTTGGAGATGCTTCATTTGAAAACGAGAATGGAACCGGTCTTGAGTTCATTCCTTTGAAGTATTCGCTTTGCTCTTCTTCTTCCAACACGTTTGGCATGGTGCTCGAACCTTGTTTAGAGATGTTTTTACTGGGTTTGACCCAGATTTGGATGCTCAAGTTTTTCTTTCGTATATAGAGTTGTAGAGATTTCTCTAAATTTAGAGATTTTCATATTCTCTTCTTTTTTCTATTTTACTCTACAATATAGTCTCGTTGTTGGAGCAAAAAACTATTATAAATCATCTTAAGTTTTATTATAGCATAACTGTTAAAGATACTCTTATTTTATTTGTTTTTTAACGTACAAAACTTTGAATGCATATGAATAAGTTTGGAATGCATATTTAAAGATAAAAATAAAAACTATGTTAATTACCCCCCCCCCCCCCCAAATCATCTTTGAATCCCCTTCCTTTTTTCCCGAAACTCCCTCCAACCAACCCCTCCCCTTTGTGTTCTCCGACAATCCCACCCCTTCTTCCTCCCCTTTCCTATGTTCTCCAACAACCCCCCACCCATTATGGTTATTGGTGGATCCAAATAGCCCTCCCCCATAGTTGTTCGATCTAATGCTGTAAAACATTCTTGTAAGTGGGTTTTTGTTTTCAATTTAGAAATAGTACGAAAAATGATTTGGATTTCTATAATCACTTTTCTGGTTTCCTCCTAGACCATGTTCAACCATCTTTCCCTCTTCTATGAGTTTGAATTGTGTTTTTTTTTTTTTGCAAAGCATTCTATATAATGTTATAAGTCAGTAGTAATGTGGCTCACAAAACCAATTAGATAACATAAATAATTGTTTGTGAAAAAAAGTTTATTAAGTGAGGGGCATTTTGGTCTTTTACTTCTTTTTGTCTTTTTCTTTTCTCTTTCTTTTCATTTTTTCTCTTTTTTGTTGTTTCCCAAATAAAAAATAGAGACCAACGACCTTCTTATCTGACAAATCCCTCCCAATCTTCTGTGAACCCTATCCTCTCCAATCACATACCAGCGTCTACATTCTCCAAGGTCTTTTACATTAAAAATCCAAGTGTTTCACTTTCTATCCATTTTTTAGATATGAAGACTTCTTCTTAAATCCTTGCATAACCCTATAATCGGACAAAGGGGATTAGATTTGCAACTCTAGAATGAAAATTTTTGGTCAGAAAATAACCTCTTTGTCACAAAGAAGAAGACACTGCCATTGTTGCTGGATATATGGAATTGGGAAAGGGGAAAACAAACTATCACGGTTGTTGCAAACCTATCACTTTGGAAGACACATCAAATCTACAAATCAAGAGTTGGGAAGTAGAAGAGAAAAGAGAAGAGAGAGATGGAGTTACATGTGAGGTGGGTGTTGGTCTCAACCATTTGATTTGATGATTAATTACACAAATACATTTGATAAACACTTAGAAAAGTTTTACAATGTTTGTCCAAAATTTGAAATATAAAATAAGGGTAAGATTTTATGATATCCAGATTTGTATGAGGATGGAATCCGAAATTTATTAGGATCCAAAAATCCTCGAGGATTCGAAATGCATAATGGAACCGAAAGTTAGAGGATCTGAAAATATCAAGATCTGAAACATAATAGGATCTGAAAAGTCTTGAGGATCTGAAATGTTTACAGATTCAAGTTTTGTCATAGGATCAAATTTTATAAATGATCTAATTTTAAGCAATACGATCGTGTTGGGATCTAAAATATATCCATGTTTTGGATAAAAGATCAAAATAAGATTGCAGTTGTAAACGTCTTATTCTTGTATTCAATATGGTTCAAGTATAGTGCCTTCAGCAAAATCGAAGTCAATTTGAAGTGAAGTTAGATAGACGCAAAGTGGAAAGGAATGTTATCTATCTGATTGAAGACGAGTATTGGATAAGTACACAATAGTTTGACAAAATGTTTAGCAGTCGATTTGGAGTACAAACTTAACCAACAACTTTGGGTCACCAACTCCTACCAACCCACATCCAGCTATAGGAACATGCATGCTTTGCAGGTTAACCAAAGTAAGTTCTAAAGATTATTTTATTAGTATTGTACTTTCTTTACTGTTCCATCTGCCTACAAAAGGATGGGTTAGGGTAACAAATATCTACATCATAGCTTTAAGATATCCAAATGCTAAAATAAAGAGTATAAACATTCATTCCCCAAAAAAGATATATGTTGGTCCTGAAGGTGCTTAACAAGTTTGTACAGGGGGGGTTGAATACAAACACAAAATTTTAATTTTAATAAATTGTTTACTGATAAATCAAAATACAATTTACAAGTTTGTTGCGGAATAAGATTAAGTAAGAACCTAATCTAAATAAACTTAAGAAACACTAAGATGGTTGCACAAGAATTAGAGAATGAGGATTTGAAAGAATATAGAAAACAAGGGTTTCTATATTTTTAGAAATATTGAAGGTTGAAGACAACTCTTAGATAGAGTCTTGATCTTTCTATTTATACCCTATGCATTAAATGCATGGCAGGGTACTTTACACGTGTCCTTTTACGGTTGGTTGCATGCGTCTGACTTTTAGAGACATGATTTTGGTCGTATGATGAACAATGTAGATATCAGAGTTGTTGTACGAAATGTTGCAGAGGTATGTCTTTTCTAACATTTGTACTATGTGTGCATAAATAAGACAACAGAGACTTGAGGTATAAGCAATGTGATCATCGATCGCTGAATATCTCTTCCTTCTTAGAGATAGAAAAAAGTTCAGCTATCGCTGAATCTTTTCCTCAGGCTTCTTCGCGTGTTGTCGGTCCAACAATACTTATCAAGTTTATAGAAACAACAACACAATATGATTACCAACCTGTATTGATTATAACAAACGAGTTACAAGGTTGATCGATTAAGCATGAAATGTGTTCTCTATGTTTTCTCTCTTTTACACCTTCAAGTGTGTGTTTGTATGTGTGAATTATGATCTGATGTATGAGAGAGTTGAGAGACACAACAACTAATCTAAAGTGTGTCTTACACACTTCCTACAACTTGCAATAATATCTAGAATAATATCTAGATATTAACTAACAAACTATATTATAACTAAATCTAATATATGTAACTAGAAACTAACTAAGTCTAATATCTAATAGAATTAGATATTTAAACTAAGTTAACTAGAACAATAAACAAACAATTACATTGACATTTATTACAAATAGACATAGACTTATATATCGAGAGTCGACGTTCCGGCTTTAGCTTTAGATTGCGATCTCCAGTTTGGATGATCTTGAATCCAATGAGACTGTGGTCTAACAATCTCCCCCTTTGGATAAAGATCATTACGAAAATGATTTTAGCAATTCAATCTTCTTGTTCAGCTCAGAAGATGCAATCTCTTTCTTTAGCTCTGAAATCAGCATGTCTTCAATCTACTTTCTTTAGAAGAATTCAGTCTTTGACGTGATTCTTGAAACATGTGATCTTTGCCATTTCTTTTGTAGTCATTCTCCCCCTTTTTGATGTTAAGTGCAATGACTTCATCAAAACTATTTGTAAGAAATGTCTATCTTGTGGTTAGAGCCCATGATCCGTCAATTCAAAAGATATTCATCCAGATCTTTTCAAATCCAAACAAAATAGTCGTGTAACACCTGAATCTAGGGAAGGAACACCTCGGGCGACCCCGGGAGTAGAAGTCCGGTCGGCCCCGGGCGCGGCGGCACCGGGTGACCCCGGGCCGGGGGGGGGGGGACCCGGGCGATCCCGGTCGTGTGCGACTGGGTGACCCCGATCATCCTCATTTTGGGTTTGAGTTGTGACCCGACCTGTCTCTAGTAGCCCTGATTTATAGGATCTCCTTGTTTTGGGTTTTACCGTGTGATTTACCAACGACACTTTCGTGTCGTAGGAATCTGTGTTTTGGCACAATTTCAAGTGAGAGGCTTCGATCAGGACATCAGGTGAGTGTTTGCTAACCCAAAACCTCATATGATTTTTGAAGCTAATTATGCAAGTGAGTTTTCTGAACTAAATGCTTTTTTTTATCAAAAGCTTATGAAGCTTTAATTAAAACTTTGATTTAATTATGTTGGCATATTCATGCTATATTTATTTAAGCGTGTTTTATAAATTGTTGATAATTAAATGTATGCATACATTACTTTCGGATGTTGTGACCTAAATCGGGGAGTGTGGCCGGCCTGCTCGTACCGGGGAGTGTGGCCCGTTTATGCCATTGGGGGTGTATCCCAAGATAAGGCAGTGCGAGTCAGACATGCCGTCTTCGACGGTAGTGTGAATTACTCATGAGATGCTTTTAAATTTTGTTTTGATGTAAAGATTGATGTTTGTATTATTGTTTAAACGTTTAGGGGGGACTCACTAGACCTTCGGTCTAACCCTCGCTCTTTTAAAAACTAAAACCCTTTTCAGGTGTTCTCAAAGTAGCGGGTACCGGTAAGGGGAAGGAGAAGATGTGAGCTTATTCCGGAAGCTAGAAGACTCCTTGTAGTTATTTCTTTTTACTCAGTTGTGTAATAGGTTGCCGTTGCAAACCTTGGAATTAATTTATGGATTTGGGGTCGTTTTGGTATGGAATATTATGTTATTATTAAATGTCTTGATCAGGTTGTTATAATAATATAATATAGATAACACATATAATATAACTCTTTATTAATATAAAATTATAAAGTGAAAATACAGAAGTAAAAAGAAGAAACATTCCTAATTATTCGAACTTAATTTAAAATAGATTAAATGAAAAGTATAACATCAAATTTGATGTTTTTGAATTTATAACACGGTGTGAAAAATAGTGAGTCTATTAAAACAAATTTGATTAGGGGTGAACATGGTACGGTACCATGTTTTTTTTTCTTCTTAATACCGTGTACCAACCAATTATAATTGGTACGCAAATATTTATACCATGTACCAATCAACTCTACTTGGTACCAACTTAATTGGTACCAACTTTTTTCGGTTGGTACATGTTGGTACGGTTTTGTACCAACATTTCAAATGTTGAAGTTACAATGGGCTCTAATAGGTTAAAGAATAAATATAGAAAATGCATTAGAGCGTCTTCGAGGATCGATTGCAGATTCGCGTGATCGTGTACTCGTGTAAAGGTGTTGTCGTGTGGTTGTCGAACGATGGAAGTGCGGATTGTAGAGGTTGGAGGTATGCGTTGAGGAGAGAAGTCGAGGAGTTACTGAGTAATGAGTTGGGGTTGTTATGAGGAGGCATGGAGGAGTTAATGTACTAAATAATAAACGATAAGATGTTAAATTGATAAATTCCTCTAAAAGAAAATGATTAATAATTAAATATAATTCACTTAATTGCTTTTTTACTTAATAAATAATTATATATATATATAGAAGTTGGTACGGTACGGTACGGTATTACCGTGGTATGCGACTTTCAATACCACGTACCAACCAAGTTTATGAAGTTGGTACGGTATACCAACCAATTTAATTGGTACGGTTGGTAATGCAATTGGTTGGTTTGTCATGCTACAAATTTGACACCCCTAAATTTGATGTCAATTTTGGAGTGCATGAAAGCATCAACTTTAGTATAACAGTGTTATTTTATATTATTTATCTATTAGCAAAATTTTGGGGGTTGTAATTTAAAACTAAGCTCTTAATGTTTTTTAAGTTTGAATCGTTCAAATCTTTTAAGATTTAGACTTTTTTTTTTTTCAGTTTTCAGAACCTCTTTAACTCTTAACTACACTTGAAAAAAGAAGTGGTGACCTAACTTCTTAAAACTTATTATCGTCACCTCAGTTCATATGCTCTTTTTTTCTCTCAAGACATCTCCGGACGTTAAAGAAACATAAAGTCTTGTTGATTTAGATTTCAGACTTCAACACCAACTCTTATTAATCAGAAGTAAAATAAGATTTCAGACTTCAGGCCTCTTAAAAAACAAACGGCACCTTGAAATACGTTGTTTTATATTAGAAAAAGATGTTTATAATTGTAAATAAATTACTGTTTAATAAGTTACAAACAAAAATTATATTATTTTAGTGTAAAAATTGATCTTAATAGTTGCATATGTTTGTAGAAGCCATATCATATATATGTTTTTGTGTTCTCGATTTTTTTTTCATTTTAGATGTTTAAAAAATGTAGTGTACATCTTAGTTAAATATTTAGACAATAATTTAAATGATTTCATAAATAAAAAAATGTATCGTTATCAAAAGAAATAGTACAAATAGGTCCCTATTTAAATTGGGAAATTGGCTGAAATAACCATATTACAAATATAATTGCATCTCCTAGCCATTTCTCTCCCTGATTGACCAAAATAGACCTAGGTCCGCAATGGCGGACCTGCTGGTCCGCTACCATGCAGGAAAAAATATAAAAAAAGGTAGATGGGTCTTAAATAAAGCAATTAATAAACTGAATAAACAGCAGGTCCGCAATGGCGGACCTGCAGGGCAATGGCGGAGCTGTCGTCGAGTTAGATCGTGACACGTGTCGACCCGTTGCGGACCTGTCTTGAACCGACAATTTTTTTTGTCTTTTTCTGCATAGTAGCGGACCTAGGTCTATTTTGGTCAATCAAGAAAAGAAATAGCTAGGAGATGTAATTGCCTTTGTAATATGGCTA
This sequence comes from Arctium minus, assembly GCA_954870635.1. Lineage (NCBI taxonomy): Eukaryota > Viridiplantae > Streptophyta > Magnoliopsida > Asterales > Asteraceae > Arctium > Arctium minus. The sequence goes on along the minus strand of OX941097.1, from coordinate 33,504,159 downwards.
TTTCAGCCAATTTCCCATTTAAATTCGATTTCAACTAGATGGCTGGTGTTAGCCCCGAAATTTATACTATGTACTTGTTAAGTCTAACAAAATTATTAATTTTCACTTTTTGTTTATGTCATGGAATCTTAATTTTTGTAATTTAGCAAATTATTTCAATAGGGAAATTCTAAGACTATCCCCTCTAAAAATTTAAAAAAAGCATACCCCTCCTCCCCTCACATTTGTACTTTTTTTGTTTTTTTTCAATTTAAAGTTATATTTTGGTCCCTGAACTTTTTTTATTTATTAATTTATACCTTTTGGTTTTATATTTTACGTTTTACATTTTTATTACATTAACACATATAAAAGTATATTAACTAAAACAAGTTAAAAATGTAATTTTTAATTTTAACAAATAACACCATTATAATCGTCTCGTCGATACCTTCGAAATGAGTCCAATATTGAATATTTTTTGATTTAATTATATTATTATATGTCATTTAATAATATAATTACGATTTTTTTAACATTTTACATTTTTATTACATTAGTATTTTTTTTAAAAAGGGTTAATCGATTTTTTTTATTATTCATTTAAATCAACATAGTCACGAGTATTTTTTAAACGTATTTTAGTTAATATATGATGAATATGGTTAAACGTATTTTACTAATAACATATTTTTCATTTGCCACTTTTGAAACGTATGAATATGTTTGTTCGTTTTTTTATACCCAAATTGCTACAACAATTGTTCCTCAATCTAATTTGTCATTTTCTGATTATTATATCTGATTTAGTTTTAATATCATTATTATTCTAAAAACTTTTAGATATCGTTCGTTTTGAAATGAAATTAATCGTTCGTTCGATATATATATCTCGAATTGTTTTTTACTTTATTTCAAATCAATAACTTTTATTTCAAGGGGTAGGTTGAACCCAGGGACGGATCTCAAGGGGTGCCCACGGTGGCACGTGCCACCGTATTGTTTCTCCCTCGCAAGGTAAAAAAATTAAGGTTTGTAAACGTATTTGTGAACACCACTAATTTTGTATATTGAAAGTAATTTTTACTGAAATGATAAATTACAAGAAAATACAAAGTACCTTGATTTGATTTCTAATAATATATGAAGTAGACTCGACCACTTGGGAGTTGGGCCCATCTTAGGTAGGCATCCCTCCCAAGTGCAATGGAGTTCACCAACCTAGACCATGGACCTAATTGATCTCGTCCAGGCAAGTTGATTCCTAATAATATGTAACATGGTTTTAGAACCTTCATTTTACTACCTCAGATTCAAACATTAGGCACCCCATCTACATCTGATAATGCATGAAGTTGTAGCTTATATTGGTTTGATATCTATTTTGTGTAACATACTTTAGACAAAATATTAGAGGTTTCACATATGAAATACGAAAATCAAAATCAAAATAAGTTATATTTTTATATAATTTTGTCTTTATAGAAAATACACAACAATACAAAGTACGTAAAAAGTGTGATAGACATCGACTCACACACAACGAAGATTTTAGAAAAAAAAAAAGGTTATACAAAAATGGAGTGAACGAGTGATGTTCGGGAAACGAACAAATGCCATTTACTTTGAACGTTTCTTTAGTCAAAACTAGGGGTGAGCATGGGACCAGTACCGTACCGAACCGGTACCGGACCGAAAATTCCCGATACCGAAAATGTGGAAAACTCGATACCGAATACCGTACCGATTAGAACGGTACGGTACCGGTTCGGTACCGGTACCGGTAATACTAACGATATTTCGGTACTAGTACCCCATCAGTACCGAACCGAATACCGATTATAGGAAAAACATGGAACCGATTACCGTACCAAAATACATGGGACGGTCCAGGATCGGTACGGTACCGGTTCGGTATCGGGATTTGGGACTCCTTGCTCACCCCTAGTCAAAACTCAAAAGTCAAAACGTGTCATAAATGTTTACAAAAAATATATTTTTTAAGAGATTTATTTTTTGTGGTTATTATTATTCGAGTAAACTAACCACAAGGGTTGTGACATACTTGTTAAGACCCTGATGGATGTGGTGAAATATCCCATCTGTCCAGGATTCGAATCCAGGCATACATAACAATTGTGACCACTGAGTTTTAATCAGGGTTGATGTCTTACAGTCATAAATTGCCAAAGGATTAGTTTAGGCATAACCTAGAACACCCTTCCAAAAAAAATCGAGCAAACTATAACTTTAGTCCATATGATTTATCAGTAATAACACTTTTGTTTCTATAGATTTAAAAACACAAGATGGCTATTGTGGTATGAAAAACGTTCGGATTATGTCATTTCATCTAACGGTTGTTAAAAGATCTTGTTAGATGAGGGATAATTTAGACTTTTGGCCATTTTCTTCTAAATTTTCTTTTAGAAAGTTTAAAAATTCATGTATTTATATTAAGACTTATGGTGAAAAAGTTTTGCGGAAGAAGTTATGGGGAAAAAGTGAGTACAAAACATTCATATATATCTTCATTTACATCCAACTACCTTTATTTACTTATTTTTATCATCATGACCGAAACTTCAACAAATTCATATTTGTGAAAGTAATTAAATGTATATAAAAGTTCGTTAAATTGACTTAAAAGTGAAGATAAAGGTAGATAAATGTAGTTGAAAGTAGTTATAGAAAAATGAAGATAAATTAATGTAGTTAAAGAACATTAACTTATATTAAAAAGTCAATTCATCCAAAAGTCTAGAACTGTTCTTATTATTCTCACGATAAATGTTATTCTCGGACGATTTTTTATCTTAATTGATGATATAATATTATAAATAAGTTAATTAATTATAAAAAAAAAACATCTCAAGATCAACGTATAACATCGGGGCGAAAAATAAATCTAAAATACAGAAAATACACAAAAGTTCATCCTTTAATCCTTATTTTCAAATAACACTTACGGTGCGTTTGGTTTGCGGGAATGGATTGGAATGGATTGGATTTCAAGTAAGGATTTGGATTTGGATTTGGATTTGGGGGGATTTGAAATCCCTTCATGTGTTTGGATAAGAATTTGAAATCTATCAGGCTTTAGAATCCATCAGATTTGGATTTCAAATCCAGGCTCATTGCAACGGATTTTGAAATCCATCATGTAAGGGATTTTTAAATGGTCAACGGATTTCAAATCCGGTCAACGGAATCCATTCCTGCAAACCAAACGCAGGATTGGAATGGATTTGAAATCCAAATCCCTCCAAATCCATTCCAATCCCACAAACCAAACGGGACCTTAGGGTGCGTTTGGTTTGCGGGATTGGAATGTATTTGGAGGGATTTGAATTTCAAATCCATTCCAATCCTGCGTTTAGTTTGCAGGAAAGGATTTCGTTGACCATTTTAAAATCCCTCATATGATGAATTTGGAAATCCTTGGCATTGGGCATGAATTTGAAATCCAAATCCGATGGATTCTAAAGCTTGATCCATACTTCAAATTGTATCGATCCATGTTCGACGTTTACCAATAAAAATAAATTCTTTATAAAACAAACAAATAAAAAAAACTCAATCCAAATCCTACAAACCAAGCAAGACTTGTAAAGGAATGAATTTGAAATCAATTCAAAATCCTATAAACCAAACACATGAAGGGATTTCAAATCCTCCAAAATCCAAATCCCTCCAAATCCAAATCCCTCCTTGAAATCCAATCCATTCCATTCCAATCCCGCAAACCAAACGCACCCTTAGGGTCCGTTTGGTTTGCGGGATTGGAATGGATTTGGAGGGATTTGGATTTCAAATCCATCTCAATCCTTTGTTTGGTTTGCAGGAAAGGAATTTGTTGACCGGATTTGAAATCCTTTGACCTCTTTAAAATCCTTAAGTTGATGGATTTGAAAATCCTTTGCAATGGGATGGGATTTCAAATCCCCCCAAATCCAAATCCATCCAAATCCAAATCCTTATTTGAAATCCAATCCATTCCCGTAAACCAAACACACCCTTAGGGTGTTTGTTTGCAAAATTTTCTTGGAGGAATGTTACATTTTTAAATAAACTAAAAATTTTTGTCTCGTATAATTTGTAGGATTAATTGGATAGGTTTTGGTGAGATTTGAAATTGAATTTCATTACAATTTAATGTTTGGTTTGAAGAATTTCATAAATTTGAAATCCTGGGATTTCGTTAGAATCTCACATACATAAGATTCCAAAATCTTACAGAAATGGTTGGTATTTCACGCAATTTTAATGGGATTTGTATATGATAATGTTTTAAAACACGTTAAAAACATTTGCTTTATGATAATCAATATTTAATAAAAATGTTATTTAATTATCTATACAATTATTTATAATTTGTTTTTTGTAAGTTATCTATAAATAATTGAATTCAATTATATTTTAAATCCTATAAGAAAACACACCAAACATTCCAAATCTAAATCCCTCCAATATCAAATCTTTTTACAAAATTTAAATCCTTTAAAATCATTTTTTCATCAAACCAAACATTCCGGTTTTACAAAATTCGAAATAAAAATGAAATAATTTCGTTTTACCAAATGTTTGGTTTACAGAAACCAATGTTCTAAAAAACGCCGCATAGCCGTCATGGCACCAATGCTTGTGTGTCATGCCACGTTAAGCCTATGGCACGCCATGACCTAATGCGCAGTTATTGTAATGAGATATTTGATTTTTATTTACGTTTTTAATGTCTTATTTGTAAGTTTTTTAATATATAACCTAATTTAACTTGATTATTACTATTGACTCACTGAGTAACACTATAAAACACGTTTTTATTTATAATATTATATATGAATTAGAAATTTGACATCATAAGTTACGCCTTAAAAAGCCATGACTTCGCCGTGCTCCTAAGGCTTGAGGCTTGGCCTCGCCGCCACGTCACGCCTCACGCTATTTAGAACCTTGACAAAAACTCAATTCAATTCTGTTTTTTGAATTTTATGTTGTGTTTGCCGAGTATAGGTTTGCAATTGAAATGTAAATTTTTAGAAAATAATAATTTCAACTCTTTAATGACATTTTTCTAATTTATTGATTAGCTTAAAATAAACATTTATTAATTAATTATATATTCTAGTAAAATTAATATAATTACCTTTTATTACAATAGTTTATATAAATTACAATTTATTATTTTTAAAAATTAAAATTGTCATTTACTTTTTGAAATTATTATTTAAAGTCGTTTGTAATTAAAGTTATTTATTACTAGAAAAGCTATTTAGTTATTACAAAATTTATTTATCATGTTTAATTTGGAGAAGTGTTTTTTCTCGGTTTGAATGTTTTTAAACATAAACGGAGTTGGATTTCGTGGATTTACCCAAGAATGAAAATTTCATCCTTTCATGAAATTTGGGGATTGGAGTAGATTTCAATTTTAAATATAACTAGAAGCGTAATCATGCAATGCAGCGAGATACATCACGATTTTAATGTTTCATTTTATTTTTTTGTCAATTTACAGTACGATTTTGATTGGTTTTGAGAAAATGATAATGTTTTTTTTTATAAATTTGTTTAATTTAAGCTTAATAGTATAATGTTTTTTATATAAAAAAATTAAGTATTTTGTTAGAATTCAATGATAATCTTATATATTTTAATAACATCTAGAAAAAATAACCAATTACATATTTAATAATATAATTAAAAAAAATTTATAGTAATATAATATATTAATTAATAGTGATACATGGAAACGTCTGCATAAAAGGAATGTCTTGCACATAACAAATTGGTGGGTGTTAGAAGCCTCCAGTACTAATATGTATCTTGTGCTTTGATACTTATAAATTAAGAGATTTTTAAATATTGCACAAAATGATGGTACCTTGTGCCTAATAATTTGTATTTAAGAGTTTTTTTTATCCGTTCTTTATAATATAGTATAGATAGTTAAAGAGGCTTATGAAATTTAGTAAATGAAATTGATTATCCCATCTATTAAGTTTCGTCTAAATTCACGAATCAAACTCTCCTTCCCTCCCCCCTTCCCCTTCCCCAAACTCCATTATCATTTTAGTTGTATTTACATAACTGAACCATCTTGGTCATTTGGATTAAGTTGTCTTTCACGAATGCAACAGGACTTTTTAGCATGCTTGTTGGGAACTGAAGAATTCATCAAGTATGGTTAATGCTGCTAGTTCAAAGTTACTACTGCTAGAAGATTTACAGGTTAATATTGCTGAGTGTTACTACTGCTAGTACTATTAATACTGCTAGTCAAAGTTAGTGCTGCTTGAACAAAGTTAGTACTGCTTAACTAGTTAGTACTGCTAGTAGTTAGTGCTGCTTAGTAGTTAATGCTGCTAGAAGAAGTTAATGCTGCTGATCATGGTTAGTGCTGCTTAAGAGATTCGGATGGAAAAAATGACAGTTGGATAATCTGAAGATTATGGAAGCTTTGAGATATACATGGAAGATATACTGAAGATTTGTTTAATTATTGTAATTATCTTTTGACTAGTATATGTATAGATAGAATAGAGAACTTTAGTTTTATTCATTCTTTTTAGAGAGAAAATAAACCTCAAGGCATAGATCCTAATTCTAGAGAAGTAGAATTCGTAGTGGTGAGCAGTACTTTGGTTTCTAAGGTTCCAATGCTCAAACCAAGTGAGTTTGACATGTGGAAGATAAGAATCAGACAATATATTCTTCTCACTGACTACTCAATGTGGGATATCATTGAGAATGGTCCTTCTGAAGCTGGAAGGATAGGACCAGATGGGAAAAGACCTCTACCAAAGACAGATGGTGAGAGGAAGATCAGACAAACAGAGATGAAGGCCTTGAGCACTCTGCTCTTGGCCATTCCCAATGAATACCAGCATCAATTTTGCAACTGCACTGATGCTCAGATTCTCTGGAATTCTCTAGAGAAAAGATTTGCTGGAACTAAGAGCATCAAAAGAAATCAGAGAGATGTTCTAAAGCAACAGTATGAGAACTTCACTTCCACAAAGAATGAGTCTATGACTCAAACTTTTGATAGGTTCAACAAACTCATAGGTGAACTGGCTACTGTAGGGGTGAAGATGGAACAAGATGATATCAACAGAAAGTTCCTCAGATCTCTTGGGGATGAATGGACTATGTACACTGTCTCATATAGACAGAGTGACAATCTGGAGGAAAAAGAACTTGATGATCTATACAATGATCTAAGAGTGTTTGAAACTGAGGTAGAAACCAAGAAGAAGCCCTCTGGTTATATTCACAATGCTGCACTTCTTTCAGCATCCACTGATACTACTGCCAACCCTGAAGCAGTTAGTACTGCCAGTGGAGTAAGTTCAGAAAAAGGCACTGAAACTATCTTTGAAGCCTTTTTGTCCAGTCATAGCAGCAATTCTTTGATTAATGATGATCTTGATCAAATTCACCCTGATGATCTGGAGGAGATGGATATTAAATGGCAGATGGCCATGTTATCCATGAGAGTGAAGAAGTTCATTAAAAGAACTGGAAGGAATAACTTCTCTCAAAGAAGAGAAGATGGAGCTGGTTTTGACAAGACCAAGGTGGAATGTTATAAGTGCCATAAGAAATGACACTTTGCTAGAGAATGCAGGAGTGTTGTTCCAAACAACAACCACCAACAAACTCAGAATGGAGGATACAATCAGAACAAGAATCCTGCTCAAGCCCTTGTTTCTCAACAAGGAATGGGATTTGACTGGAGTGATCAAGCTGAGGAAGCCATTCAAAACCAAGCTCTTATGGCAGAAGTATCTGATCTTCCCACTGAGGTAAGTACTAATCTTTGCACTAAATCTTGCATTGAAACTTTTACAAGATACAGGGATCACAATCAAAGTATGTGTGATGACCTTAAAAGATTAGAAAAGGACAGAAGAGATTATGTGTTAATAGTAGAGAGATTTGAAGAGCAAATCAAAGGCTTTCAAGCTAATGAACTTCAACACTCTTATGACACAAACTATTGGAAGTGGGAAAAGAATGAGTTAGAAACCAAACTGTCTAAGTCATTAGAAGAGAATGATATGCTGAAAGAGGAACTGTCAAAAGTTAAGCTGGACATAGAAAAGTTTTCTTATGCTTCAAAAGCAATGGACTCTCTTCTAAAGGCTCAGATACATGATAAGATAAAGCCTGGTATTGGATACAACAATACACCCCCTCCTTACAATAACAACTATATTTCTCCTACATCAGACTTATTAGAAACTAAGGAGAAAAAGGACTTGTCTGAAGAAGCTTTTAAGATAGATCCTTTGGATGAGGTAGTAGTTAAGGATTTGACTGAGAAAGAAGCCAGTGATAACAGGGATAATACTGTGAGTAAAAAGATACCATTAGAAAACAATATTATCACCAATGAGGGATGTGAAAAAATCTGGGTCAAGTCCAAGGAGATAGAGAAGACTAAAGGAAAGGATAACAAGGTCCATTACAAACAAACCACAGTTGTGAATCCTGGATCTTGTAAACAGTGTGATTGCAATAAAGCCAAGAGCCTAAATTCTGGTTTAAAAAGAGGAAATCAAAGAAACTGGAATAATCAATGGGCTCAGAAACAAGGAGTTGATCTAAATAAAATCAATAGACCAAAACCTTGTTTTATATGTGACAAGTTGAATCATTTGGCTAAGTATTGTTACTTTAACCCTATCAACCAACAAAGGAACTTTCAAAAATTTGTGCAAAAACCTGTTGGTTATAGGAAGGCTGGAAAGAAACATGTTATAAAGAAATCTGCTGAAAGTAAAGGCACTTTAAAGAAAAAGGTTTTAAAAGAAAGTGTCAAAATGTGGGTACCTAGAAGTACTAACAGTGTTAGTACTGCTAACAGTGTTAGTACTGCTGAAAATATTAATGCTGCTAATACTGTTAATACCTCTTCAAAGGTTAATACTGCCAACACAGTTACTGCTGCTAACACAGTTACTACTGCTAACAAGGTTAGTACTGCTAAGCATGCAAGTGCTGCCAAGGCAGTTAGTACTTCTAAAACCAGTACTGATTCTAGCAAAAATATTTCCAAGCCTATTATTGTAACAAAGTACTCCAAGAATGAGGAGTTAAAGTTCAAAAATCTTGTCAAGAAAGAATGCAAGTATTTTGATGAGAAAGGGGTACCCAAGACCACTTTGGCTTGGGTTCCTAATTCATACTAATTGATTTATCTAATGTGCAGGGCAACCAACAGCTCAAGGGAAAGAGCATTTGGCATGTTGATAGTGGTTGCTCTAGGCACATGACAGGCAACATGTCATGCCTTCAAGATTTCAAGCATATCAATGGAGGACATGTTGCATTTGGAGATAATCTTATTGGTGGTAAGATAAGTGGAAAAGGTAATGTCACCAAAGGTAAGATGACATTTGAGGATGTCTACTATGTTGATCAATTAAAGTACAACCTGTTAAGTGTATAACAGGTTTGTGACAAACAACATAGTATATTATTTACAAATACTGAGTGTATGATCCTTGCTCCAGGGTTCAAGGTAGTTGATGAAAGCATGATACTACTTAAAACTCCAAGAAAGGACAATGTGTCAGGATCGAATTCTTAACAAGAATTAATACTCAGAAACTAATATCAAAGAAGTTGCGGAAAAACACTTTGATATTTAATAAAACAGTAATCAAACACAGTATATAATGATCAAACAGTAAACTTGTATTGAATGCTTAAAGTTACAAGATTACACTCTCAACCTCAATATTGATGAACAGACTCACCAATACGAATTCTACTTCTCTAGAATTAGGATCTATGCCTTGAGGTCGATTTTTCTCTTGAAAAACAATTATGAAAAGTTCTTTCTATCTATTCTAAACATTCTATACATATACTGATAAAAAGATAATTACAAAGAATAAACAAATCTTCAGTATATCTTCCATGTATATCTTCTAAGTATATCTTCAGTATATCCAGCTGTAGTACTTTCCATCCGTATCTCTTTAGCAGCACTAATAATGCTCAGCAGCATTAACTTCATCTAGCAGCATTAACTGCAAGCAGTACTAACCACTAGCAGTACTAACTAGCTAAGCAGTACTAACTTTGTTCAAGCAGTACTAACTTTGACTAGCAGTATTAATTAACACTAGCAGTAGTAACACTCAGCAGTATTAATCTTCAACTTGTTCTGGCAGTAGTAACTACATTTGTACTAGCAGTAGTAACTACACTTAGTAGAATCTTCAGTTCCCAACAATCTCCCCCTAACTTGACTTTTAGAAGAGAAGTCAAGTTCTTCAGATATTCTTCCAGATGCTCTTTTTAATGCTCCCAAAACTTCCAAGATCACGCTGCTAAGTCTGGATTCAGTCCCAAACTCTGATTGATTATCCTCTGAATGAGATACTTGGCCATTTCTGAATTTTGTGCACACCCCAACTTCTTCTTTAGCATTGCATGAACCTTCAGTCTGGTGTGATTATATACTCTATCCACTAGGAAGTATTCTGTGTGATTTCTATCCAAAGTCACTGCATATACTCCACTAGTTTCATATAGAGTCCAACTTGTGACTTCTTTAAACACACTCTTGATGACCTGGTTCACTTCTTCAGGTTTGAACATCATGCATAGATACTCCATCACCAGTTTTGTAAGAGAAATTCCTGGAGTATTCAGATGGTCTGCATACAGCTTAATTCCAATGTCAAACATCTCTTCTATATCAGATCTAGAGCATGTTCTGACAATCTTGATCCAAGTATTGAATACTTCATACTTATCACCCTTCCTCTTGAGTCTGATGTAATCTTTTCCATCCATTGTCAGTACATCCCAGTGAATGATCTCTGGTGGCTTAACTCCAACAGGTTCTGCAGAAATTGGTTCAGGCACTTTGTCCATCACTACCATATATAAGCTTATATCATCTTTGATTGATGATCCTTGCTGGCTTGATGACTCAGGTGCCACTTCTTCTTCAGCAACATTTTGTTCTTCTTCTACTCTAGACTTCTTATCTTTCTTTCTTTTGGCCATCATCTTGGTTCTTTTCAAAGTCTTTTGAACCTGTACTAGAGTAGCTTCCTTCTTCTTTTCTTCCTTTTCCCTTTCCATTTCTTTTATAGGAGTTCCCTCTTCACTTTCAGGGAATGGTTGATTCATATCTATATCATGTCTCTCCTTTGCCTTCTTTTCAAACGCCACTCTATCCTTTTCATTGCTCTTCAGCTTCTCCATTTCTTTCTCATATAGATCCTTGATTTGATCAAAATTCATCTTCACAAACATTTCTTTCTTTACCCCAATTGCACTTTTCAAGAAAGTTATCATTTTGTTTCTTTCCTGAGTGGCAAGGTAAGTTTGTGAAGGTCTTCTCTTCTTTGCACTTGATCTGGCCATCATAGCCTTTCTCAAGGTTATTGCTCTTTGCTTGGCTTTCTCTGTTTCCAACCCTTTCTGGAATGCTTCATTTAACTCATTTGCTAGTGCTCTGGCCATTTCTCTGTCTTTTTCAACCTGTTCCTTTTCTGCTAGATTTAACTCTTCTTGCACTTTCTTTGCTAATGCTTCATCTGACTCAATCATCTTTTGCTTTTTAGATGGTTGATCAGATTCTATCATCTTTTCTTTCCCTTTTCTTTTTATATCTGCAGCCATGTCTTTCTTTTCTGATTTCTTGTCTCTCCCTTCATTTATGACCACTCCCTTTGCTTTGGGAGTGTCATTCTTAGCTTTGATTAGCACTTCAGCTACTTCAATTTCTGTTGGTGTTAACTCTGTTACTGCTGCTTGTGAGGTTTCAGCAGCATTAACAGTTTCTGCTTCCTTCTCCCCCTCAACTTCAACTCTTTCTTTATCAATCTCCCTTTCCCTTGATGCTTCTTCCATGTTGATCTCCCCCTTTTTGGGAGCATCAGTCTCTGGTTTCCTCCTTCTGAGCACAAATTGTTTCTTCTTCTTTTGCAAAATCAGTTTCCTTACCATTTGCTTCAACTGGATGATTTGTTCTTGTTGTGACAGTACAATGAGTTTTAGCTCTTCTATTTCTTTGCCCTGTTTGAGTACATCCATGTTGATGTTGCCCATTGCCTCCATCAATTCATCATAGTTATATCTGTCCTCACCTTCTCCAGGAGTGTTACCCCCTATTGAAGGATCATGGGATCTTTTAGTAGTAGAAGTCTTCTGCCTAGCAGAAGCACTATCCACCCCTGTGGTTTCTTGGCACCAGGGACCTTCAAATGATTGCTCATTCAAAGTTGCCATGGGGGAGGTCTTATTGATGTTACCACTGTCCTCCTCTGTGTTAGCAGGAGTAGTGGCAGCCTCATCACCCATATGCTCTATCTCCTCCTCAGAGAGCACCTCCTTTGGGTTGGGAGACACCCTTGTGGTTTCCCTTTGGATATTCTCTAGGGGAGAATTCTCCCTTAGAGGGCTTAAAGGCTGTGTGGGTGATGGTACAAGAAGGGAAGGAGCCTTCTTTACCTGTTTTCTTTGATAAGTTTGGGTAATTGGAGAGGTTGGTTTTGTAAGAATGGACTGGGGAATTGTTTTTGAGTGAGAAGGTTGGGCTTGGCTAGCAGTGGGATGGTCTAATGAGGGCCTTGACCCTGCTGCCATACCTTCAGTGGTTTGGGACACCACCATCATTGTAGAGAACAATGGGGTGTCAACTCCTTCCGAGTCCCCAGCAGATCTTCTCATATTTGAGAAAACCTTGCCTTTTGGGGGTTTAGGTACATATACCCCAACAGGTTGAGGTATATCCGTCAATTCATGGTTAATTACTTCCTGAACAAATCTGGGATACATAAAGAAACTCTTTTTGTTTCCCATATTTGATACAAGATCATTGAAAATCATCTTTGAGAAATTGTACCTTCTGGATGTAGCCAAGCATACCAAAGCATATGCAATTGGACTGCTGAACTCACTCCATCCAGTGGTCTTTTTGGAGATGCAATGCATCAGGGTATGAACAAGAAAACGCCATTGGGGTGAAAACTTTGCTTTTGAGAATTTGAAAACACCCAATGGGCCTCCATACCCCATTCTAGTAAGATTAGAAAACAGTTCATCATTAGAGATAGACATTTTACCAGAGGCATCGTCTAGACGTAGACTGATGCGAATGACTTCTTCAGTAACTGTAAGTGAGTGATCACAGATTCTTGTCTTGATCATTTGCACACCATTTTCCACAACAATGGTTGCATTAGCCCAGAACTGCCTTTGGTGCTCAATGTAGATTGTAGGTGATACAGTAAGAGCATGAGCAATGTGGCTCGACTTCAGAAAGTCGACTATCTGATGGAAACCTTCAGCTTGTTTTGGCTTTTGTAGCATCGCAATCTCGTTGTGCTCGTCGATGAATGTCATGGATGCCATTGATCTTAGTGAAAACTAGCCTGAAAACTTCGAACTTGAGAGAGAAAAGGTTTTGAGCGCAAGAGAACAGTATGCAAAGAGTCGTTATGAACTTTTAGGCGGGCAAAGAGTATTTATAGTATTCGGAATAGAAGCAGTATTAACCTAGAGCAGTATTAACTAACTAGCAGTATTAACCGCGAGCAGTATTAACCACGAGCAGTATTAACTAACTAGCAGTATTAACCGCGAGCAGTATTAACCACGAGCAGTATTAACTGAACTAGCAGTATTAACTACTAGCAGTATTAACTAACTAGCAGTATTAACCGCGAGCAGTATTAACTGAACTAGCAGTATTAACTGAACTAGCAGTATTAACTACTAGCAGTATTAACTGAAAGCAGTATTAACCACTAGCAGTATTAACTACTAGCAGTATTAACTGAAAGCAGTATTAACCACTAGCAGTATTAACTACTAGCAGTATTAACTACTCTTACACTTTTTGACACCATCCCTTTTCTCTTACTTTTTACTACTTTGTTCATCCCCTGATCCTTTTCTTCTTGATCCTTCATGATCATTACTCCCTCTGAAGTATTTCTAACTTCAACCTTCTGCTGGATTAAAAGTAACATGTCCTTCATCAAAAATTTTTTAAAGAATTTGAAGGCAGTCCATGTTCCTTGTTATGTGCCAAGAGCAACCATTTTCTTCATTCTGAATGCTCTTCCTCTTGAGCTTTTGATTGCCCTGCACACTTGATAAATCAGTTAGTCTTGGATGGAACCCAAGCCAAGGTGGTCTTGGGTTGACCTTTCTCATTAATATAATCTGTCAGTTTGGTCTGAATGAGTTGTTTAGGAATCTCATGGCTGGAATATTTTGTCAAGATTATAGGTTTAGCTGCATTACTACTAGAAGCAGCACTAGCCTTGTTAGCAGTACTAACTTGGTTAGCAGTACTAACAGGTTTCTTTGCAATTGGAACCCAAACTTGAACAAAGTTGCTTGCTTTCTTTGTCTTTGAATTACTCCTTGGCTTATTTGGAGTAATTTTCTTTGGTTTAGCAAACTTGTTATGAGCATGTGATCTTATAGGTGCTCTGTTCTCAGCCATATGATTCCTTCTCTGACTCCTATAACCAAAAGAGTTTTGTGGTTTTCTTTGACAAGTGACTCTTTGGTTGATAGGGTTGAAATAACAGTGTTTGGCAAGATGATTCAATTTGCCACAGATAAAACAAGGTTTTGGTCTATTGATTTTACTCAAATTAACTCCTTGTTTTTGAGTGAGAAGGTTGGGCTTGGCTAGCAGTGGGATGGTCTAATGAGGGCCTTGACCCTGCTGCCATACCTTCAGTGGTTTGGGACACCACCATCATTGTAGAGAACAATGGGGTGTCAACTCCTTCCGAGTCCCCAGCAGATCTTCTCATATTTGAGAAAACCTTGCCTTTTGGGGGTTTAGGTACATATACCCCAACAGGTTGAGGTATATCCGTCAATTCATGGTTAATTACTTCCTGAACAAATCTGGGATACATAAAGAAACTCTTTTTGTTTCCCATATTTGATACAAGATCATTGAAAATCATCTTTGAGAAATTGTACCTTCTGGATGTAGCCAAGCATACCAAAGCATATGCAATTGGACTGCTGAACTCACTCCATCCAGTGGTCTTTTTGGAGATGCAATGCATCAGGGTATGAACAAGAAAACGCCATTGGGGTGAAAACTTTGCTTTTGAGAATTTGAAAACACCCAATGGGCCTCCATACCCCATTCTAGTAAGATTAGAAAACAGTTCATCATTAGAGATAGACATTTTACCAGAGGCATCGTCTAGACGTAGACTGATGCGAATGACTTCTTCAGTAACTGTAAGTGAGTGATCACAGATTCTTGTCTTGATCATTTGCACACCATTTTCCACAACAATGGTTGCATTAGCCCAGAACTGCCTTTGGTGCTCAATGTAGATTGTAGGTGATACAGTAAGAGCATGAGCAATGTGGCTCGACTTCAGAAAGTCGACTATCTGATGGAAACCTTCAGCTTGTTTTGGCTTTTGTAGCATCGCAATCTCGTTGTGCTCGTCGATGAATGTCATGGATGCCATTGATCTTAGTGAAAACTAGCCTGAAAACTTCGAACTTGAGAGAGAAAAGGTTTTGAGCGCAAGAGAACAGTATGCAAAGAGTCGTTATGAACTTTTAGGCGGGCAAAGAGTATTTATAGTATTCGGAATAGAAGCAGTATTAACCTAGAGCAGTATTAACTAACTAGCAGTATTAACCGCGAGCAGTATTAACCACGAGCAGTATTAACTAACTAGCAGTATTAACCGCGAGCAGTATTAACCACGAGCAGTATTAACTGAACTAGCAGTATTAACTACTAGCAGTATTAACTAACTAGCAGTATTAACCGCGAGCAGTATTAACTGAACTAGCAGTATTAACTGAACTAGCAGTATTAACTACTAGCAGTATTAACTGAAAGCAGTATTAACCACTAGCAGTATTAACTACTAGCAGTATTAACTGAAAGCAGTATTAACCACTAGCAGTATTAACTACTAGCAGTATTAACTACTCTTACACTTTTTGACACCATCCCTTTTCTCTTACTTTTTACTACTTTGTTCATCCCCTGATCCTTTTCTTCTTGATCCTTCATGATCATTACTCCCTCTGAAGTATTTCTAACTTCAACCTTCTGCTGGATTAAAAGTAACATGTCCTTCATCAAAAATTTTTTAAAGAATTTGAAGGCAGTCCATGTTCCTTGTTATGTGCCAAGAGCAACCATTTTCTTCATTCTGAATGCTCTTCCTCTTGAGCTTTTGATTGCCCTGCACACTTGATAAATCAGTTAGTCTTGGATGGAACCCAAGCCAAGGTGGTCTTGGGTTGACCTTTCTCATTAATATAATCTGTCAGTTTGGTCTGAATGAGTTGTTTAGGAATCTCATGGCTGGAATATTTTGTCAAGATTATAGGTTTAGCTGCATTACTACTAGAAGCAGCACTAGCCTTGTTAGCAGTACTAACTTGGTTAGCAGTACTAACAGGTTTCTTTGCAATTGGAACCCAAACTTGAACAAAGTTGCTTGCTTTCTTTGTCTTTGAATTACTCCTTGGCTTATTTGGAGTAATTTTCTTTGGTTTAGCAAACTTGTTATGAGCATGTGATCTTATAGGTGCTCTGTTCTCAGCCATATGATTCCTTCTCTGACTCCTATAACCAAAAGAGTTTTGTGGTTTTCTTTGACAAGTGACTCTTTGGTTGATAGGGTTGAAATAACAGTGTTTGGCAAGATGATTCAATTTGCCACAGATAAAACAAGGTTTTGGTCTATTGATTTTACTCAAATTAACTCCTTGTTTTTGTGCCCACTGATTATTCCAGTTTCTCTGATTTCCCCTTGGTTTATCATGTTTTTGGGGCTCAGATTTATTGCAAGAACACTGTTTACAAGGGACAGGATTCACAACTGTGGTTTGCTTATAATGGACCCTCTCAGACTTTCCCTCAGTCTTTTCTATGTCCTTAGACTTGATCCAAGCCTTTCCACATCCCTCATTGGTGATAATGTTATTTTCTAGAGGAATCTCACCACTCACAGTGTTCTCATTACTCTTTTCACTAGAGTTCTCTACTTCAGAGTCTGTTTCAACCACCACTTTGTCTAAAGGATCTACCTTAGTGGCTCCAACAGGCAATTCCTTCCTATCCTTGGTCTCTAGTAAGTTTGATATAGGAGGAATGTAATTGTTGTTGTATGGTGGTGGTGTGGTGTTATAGCCTATTCCTCTTCTAAGTTTGTCATGGATTTGAGTTTGGAGCAAAGAGTCCATTGCTTTAGAAGCATTGGAAAATTTCTCAATATCCAGCTTGGCTTTCTCAAACTCACTCTTTATCTTCTCATTCTCCTCTTTAGACTTTTTCAGCTTAAATTCATACTGATCTTTCTCCCACTTCCAGTAGTTTGTGTCATAAGAGTGTTGAAGCTCATTGGCTTGGAAACTCTTAATCTGTTCCTCAAACCTCTCAACAATTCTTACATAGTCTTTTATGTCCTTTTCTAATCTCTTCAGGTCATCACTCATTTTCTGGTTGTGATCCCTGTACCTTTTAACAGTTTCAATACAGGATTTGGAACAAAGATTAGATGTTACCTCTGTAGGAATTTCTGAGCTTGAAGACTCTGAACCTTTAGCCATGATGATGTCTGATTTCAAGGAAGAATGATGATTGCAGGTTTCTGAGAATACTTGCTCTGATACCACTTGTCAGGATCGAATTCTTAACAAGAATTAATACTCAGAAACTAATATCAAAGAAGTTGCGGAAAAACACTTTGATATTTAATAAAACAGTAATCAAACACAGTATATAATGATCAAAAAGTAAACTTGTATTGAATGCTTAAAGTTACAAGATTACACTCTCAACCTCAATATTGATGAACAGACTCACCAATACGAATTCTACTTCTCTAGAATTAGGATCTATGCCTTGAGGTCGATTTTTCTCTTGAAAAACAATTATGAAAAGTTCTTTCTATCTATTCTAAACATTCTATACATATACTGATAAAAAGATAATTACAAAGAATAAACAAATCTTCAGTATATCTTCCATGTATATCTTCTAAGTATATCTTCAGTATATCCAGCTGTAGTACTTTCCATCCGTATCTCTTTAGCAGCACTAATAATGCTCAGCAGCATTAACTTCATCTAGCAGCATTAACTGCAAGCAGTACTAACCACTAGCAGTACTAACTAGCTAAGCAGTACTAACTTTGTTCAAGCAGTACTAACTTTGACTAGCAGTATTAATTAACACTAGCAGTAGTAACACTCAGCAGTATTAATCTTCAACTTGTTCTGGCAGTAGTAACTACATTTGTACTAGCAGTAGTAACTACACTTAGTAGAATCTTCAGTTCCCAACACAATGTTTACTGTCTTGATATGGACAATGTTGATAGTGATTCATCTCTAAATTGTCTTGTTTCAAAAGCTTCTGTAGATGAATCCTCTCTATGGCACAGAAGGATGTGTCACATGAATTTCAAGACTATGAACAATCTTGTTAAAAACAACCTTGTAAGAGGTTTACCTTCAAAAGTCTTTTCATGTGATGATCATTGTGTGGCTTGTCTTAAAGGCAAACAACACAAAACTTCTCATAAGACCAAAGAGTTAAATTCTGTTTCTTCTTGTCTCCAGTTACTGCATATGGATCTGTTTGGCCCTACAAATGTTATGAGTATAGGCAAGAAATCTTACTGCTTAGTTATTGTTGATGATTACTCCAGATTTATTTGGGTATATTTTCTAAGGACTAAGGATGAAACAAGTGGTCTTATCAAATCCTTTATTCTAAGAATTGAAAACCAAAATAATCAAAGAGTAAAAGTCATTAGATCAGATAATGGAACTGAGTTTAAAAATCATGATCTAAACACCTTTTGTGAAGAAAAAGGTATTGAGAGGCAATATAGTGCCCCTAGGACTCCTCAACAGAATGGTGTTGCTGAAAGGAGAAATAAAACACTTATAGAGGCTGCTAGATCTCTGTTGGCTGATTCAAAATTGCCAATTACCTTCTAGGCTGAAGAAGTTAATACTGCTTGTTATGTCCAAAACAGAGTTCTGGTAGTCAAGTAAAAGAACAAGACCCCATATGAGCTTTTAAATAAAAGAAAACCTTTCATTGGTTTCTTCAAACCTTTTGGGTGTCCTTGTACAATTCTCAATACCAAATCTCACTTAGGTAAGTTTGATAGCAAAGCAGATGATGGATTTCTTGTTGGATATTCATCTCAGAGTAAGGCATACAGAGTTTTTAACTCTTCTTCTAGAATAATTGAAGAAAGTGACAATGTCAAATGCAATGAGAACACACCAAATCCTGTTGGGTCTGGACCTCAGTGGCTATTTGACATTGATTCACTAACTAACTCTTTTGGTTTCAGTAATAAGTATACAGGAACAGGAAATGGAGGATCAGGGATCTCACAAGAAAGCATATCTAAATCAGTGATTTTTCCCATACCCACAGTAAATTCTGTTGAAGACTGTGAAAAGGAATCATTTACTGGACCAAGTCAGAGTGAAGAAGAAACTAGAGAAGAGGAGACTCAATAAAATAATGAAGTGGCATCTGAAAACACTTCAGTTGAGTTGCATGAATCTAATCTTGAGGCTAGACTGAATGAAGAACCTAGTCATAATACCAGAGTTCAAAAGAATCATCCTCCACAGCTGGTAATAGGAGATATCTCTTCTCCTATGATGACTAGACATCAAAGCAAGCTTCAGGAAATGCAAAATCAACAGCATACAGTGCTTTCTTGTTTCCTATCACAGCTTGAGCCTAAAAAGGCACATGATGCTATGAAAGAATCTAGCTGGATAGAAGCAATGCAAGAGGAACTGTTACAGTTCAAGCTACAAGATGTATGGGATCTAGTAGACCTTCCTAAAGGTCACAGAGCAATTGGCACAAAGTGGATTTTCAGAAACAAGAGAGATGAAAGAGGTATTGTCATAAGGAACAAAGCAAGGCTGGTGGCTCAAGGATATACTCAAGAAGAGGGTATAGATTATGAAGAAGTTTTTGCACCTGTGGCTAGGATAGAAGCAATCAGATTATTCCTAGCCTATGCTTCTTACATGAATTTCAAAGTCTATCAAATGGATGTAAAAAGTGCTTTTCTCTATGGGTCAATTGAAGAAGAAGTATATGTCTGTCAACCACCAGGGTTTGAAAACCCAAGCTATCCAGATAGGGTATACAAATTAAAGAAATCACTTTATGGACTACATCAAGCTCCAAGAGCATGGTATGACACTCTGTCAACCTATCTCTTGGAAAATGACTTTGAAAGAGGAGTCATTGATAAGACTCTATTTATCAAGAGAAAGAAGAAGGATATCTTGCTTGTCCAAATCTATGTTGATGACATTATCTTTGGATCTACAAGAAACAACATGTGCAAGGAGTTTGAGGATTTAATGCATCAAAGGTTTAAAATGAGTTCCATGGGGGAACTTACTTTCTTCCTTGGACTCCAAGTTCAACAGAAGTCAGATGGCATTTTCATCTGTCAATCCAAGTATGTGCAGGATATTCTAACCAAGTTTGGTTTCTCAGAATGAAAACCTGCCAGCACACCTATGGAAACACACAAGCAGATCACAGCAGATCTTGAGGGGGAGGATATGGATGTGCATCATTATAGATCCATGATTGGCTCTCTCATGTATCTCACTGCATCAAGACCAGATATAATGTTTCCAGTCTGTGTATGTGCAAGATTCCAAGTTAGGCCAAAGCAATCTCACTTTCAAGCTGTTAAGAGGATATTCAGATATCTCAAAGGGCAACCCAGATTGAGACTTTGGTATCCTCATGACTCACCTTTTGACCTAATAGCATACTCAGACAGTGATCTAGGTGGGGAAAACCTGGACAGAAAATCTACTTCTGGAGGATGTCAGTTTTTGGGTGCTAGACTAGTCTCATGGCAGTGCAAGAAACAAACCACAGTATCCACATCTACAACAGAGGCAGAGTACATAGCAACTGCAAGTTGCTGTTCTCAAGTCTTATGGATTCAGAATCAAATGTTGGATTATGGGGTAACCTTTCTACACACTCCAATCTTTATTGACAACAGCAGTGCTATTAGCATTGTGAATAATCCAGTCAAGCACTCAAAAACAAAGCACATTGAGACCAGGTATCACTTTATAAGAGATTGCAATGAAAAGAAACTTATTCAAGTTGTCAAAGTTCACACTGATAATCAGTTTGCTGATCTATTCACTAAAGCTTTTGATGTGGGTAGATTCACTTTCTTGGTAACAAGTGTGGGAATGATCAACTCTGAATAATCCCCTTCTCAAAAAGTGGTTTTATACCTGTATATTCTTCTTGGAGTTACTAATCTTCTTTTTCAGGATATGCATAGCAGTACTCAGTGTTTAGCAAGTTTAAAAGGAGTAAGTTAGTTAATATTGCTAGTGGTTAATACTGCTTTTAGTTAATACTGCTAGTGGTTAATACTGCTTTCAGTTAATACTGCTAGTGGTTAATACTGCTTTCAGTTAATACTGCTAGTGGTTAATACTGATAGTGGTTAATACTGCTTTCAGTTAATACTGCTAGTAGTTAATACTGCTTTCAGTTAATACTGCTAGTAGTTAATACTGCTTTCAGTTAATACTGCTAGTGGTTAATACTGATAGTGGTTAATGCTGCTTTCAGTTAATACTGCTAGTAGTTAATACTGCTTTCAGTTAATACTGCTAGTTAGTTAATACTGCTCGTAGTTAATACTGCTCTAGGTTAATACTGCTTATGTTCCGAATACTATAAATACTATTTGCCCGCCTAAAAGTTCATAACGACTCTTTGCATATTGTTCTCTTGCGCTCAAAACCTTTTCTCTCTCAAGTTCGAAGTTTTCAGGCAAGCTTTTCACTAAGATCAATGGCATCCATGACTTTCATCGACGAGCACAATGAGATTGCGATGCTACAAAAGCCAAAGCAAGCTGCAGGATTTAATCCGATTGTGGATTTTCTCAAGTCAAGCCACATTGCTCATGCTCTTATTGTATCCCCTACAATCTATATCGAGCATCAAAGGCAGTTCTGGGCTAATGCAACCATTGTTGTTGAGAATGGTGTGCAGATGATCAAGACAAGAATCTGTGATCAATCACTAATGGTTACTGAAGAGGTTATTCGCATCAGTCTACGTCTAGACGATGCCTCTGGTATAACCTCTATCCCAAACGATGAACTGTTTTCAAATCTTACAAGAATGGGGTATGGAGGCCCATTGGGAGTTTTCAAATTCTCTAAAGCAAAATTTTCACCCCAATGGCGTTTCTTTGTCCATACTCTTATGCATTGTCTCTCCAAAAAGACTACTGGATGGAGTGAGTTCAGCAGCACTATTGCTTATGCTTTGGTGTGCTTGGCCACTGCCAGAAAGTATAATTTTTCTAAAATGATTTTCAGTGATCTTGTCTCAAACATGGGAAACAAAAAGAGCTTCTTTATGTATCCCAGGTTTGTTCAAGAAGTTATTACTCATGAATTGACGGATATACCTCAACCTGTTGGGGTATATGTACCTAAACCCCCTAAAGGCAAGGTTTTCTCAAATATGAGAAGATCTGCTGGGGACTCTGAAGGAGTTGACACCCCATTGTTCTCTACAATGATGGTGGTGTCCCAAACCAATGAAGGTATGGTAGCAGGGTCAAGGCCCCCATTAGACCAACCCACTGCTAGCCAAGCCCAACCTTCCATCTCAAAATCAATTCCCCAGTCCCTTCTTGAAAAACCAACCTCTCCTATCACCCAAACTTACAAGAGAAAACAGGTAAAGAAGGCTCCTTCCCTTCTTGTACCATTACCCACTCAGCCTTTAAGCCCTCTAAGGGAGAATTCTCCCTTAGAGAATATCCAAAGGGAAACCACAAGGGTGTCTCCCAACCCAAAGGAGGTGCTCTCTGAGGAGGAGGTAGAGCATATGGGTGATGAGGCTGCCACTACTCCTGCTAACACAGAGGAGGAAAGTGGTAACATCAATAAGACCTCCCCCATGGCAACTTTGAATGAGAAATCATTAGAAGGTCCTTGGTGCCAAGAAACCACAGGGGTGGATAGTGCTTCTGCAAGGCAGAAGACTTCCACTAATAAAAGATCCAATGATCCTTCAAAGGAGGGTAACACTTCTGGAGAAGGTGAGGACAGATATACGTACTATGAATTGATGGAAACAATGGGGAACATCAATCAAGATGTTCTCAAACAAGGCAAAGAAATTGAAGAAATGAAGCTAGTCATTCTGTCACAACAAGTACAGATTGCTAAGCTGAAGAAGATGGTGGTTAGTCTGGTACAAAGGAAGAAGAGAAAGCAATTCCAACTAAGGAGAAGGAAGTCTGAAAATGATGCTCCCAAAAAGGGGGAGATCAACATGGAAGAAGCCACAAGAAAGGGGGAGATTGATAGAGAGAAACTTGATGTTGAGGGGGAGCAGCAAGCAGAAACACAAGGAGACTCTGTGCCAAAAGAATCAAAAGAAGCAGCAGAAACAGTTACTACTGCTGACATCAATAAAGCAGCAGAAACTGTGAAAGAAGTTTTAACAGATCTTGAGATTGCAGAAACCTTACTCAAAGCCAAGAATGATACTTCCAAGGTCACTTCAAAGACCAAAGGAGTAATCATCAAAGATCAAGGTGAAGTGATCAAGAAAGATAATAGCAAGGTGGCAATGATCAAAGACAAAGGAAAAGCAAAAATGGTGGAATCTGATCAACCAATCAAAAAGCAAAGGTTGGTTGAATCAGATGAAGCCCTAGCTAAAAGGATGCAGGAGGATATTGAAAAAGAAGAAAGAGTTCAGATGGAAAAGGACAGGGAAATGGCAAAAGCTCTAGCTGCTGAACTGAATGAAGCTTATCAACAGAGTATGGCAACTGAAATTGCACAGAAGAAAGCTGCAAGTATGAAGAAATCAGTGGTGAAAACAGTTGCAAAGAAGAGAAAACCCTCAAAGACATTCCTAGGTACCCAAGAGAGAAACAAGATGATTATATTTCTCAAAGGTGCTGTAGGAGTCAAAAAGGAGATGTTCTCCAAAATGTATTTTGAGAAGATCAAAGAGCTCTATGACTCAGAGATGTTGAAGCTTCAGGGAAATGAAACTGCTAGGGTGGAGATGGAGAAGAGGATAAAAGAAAGTAATGACTTTGATTGTCAAAAGCCATTTCCAGATGAACAAGAAACACCTCCTAAGAAAGAGTCCACTCTGGGAGAAAGTCTAAGGACTTTAAAGAGAACAAAGATGATGTCAAGAAGAAAGCCAATCAAGAAGCCTAGAGTATCTGAAGAAGAGGCTGAGAAGGTTGCTGAAGGAGAAGGGGCACCTGAGTCATCTAAACAGAAAGAGCCATCAAACAAAGATGATGTAAGTTTGTATATGGTAGTGATGGACAAAGTGCCTGAACCAATTTCAGCAGAACCTGTAGGAGTTAAGCCTCCTGAGGTTATTCTCTGGGATACATTGACAGTGGATGGAAAGGAATACATAAGGCTGAAAAGAAAGGATGAAAAGTATGAAGTGTTCAACACATGGGCAAAAATTGTCAGAACATGCTCTAGATCAGATCTTGAAGAGATGTTTGAGATAGGAATAAAGTTGTATGCAGATATTCTAAAGGCTCCAGGAATTTCAATTACAAAACTAGTAATGGAGTATCTGTGTATGATGTTCAAACCTGAAGAAGTAAAGCATTTGATCAAGGATGTCTTCAAATCAGTAAACAGTTGGACTCTATATGAAATTAGTGGAGTATATACAGTGACTTTGGATTTAAATCACACTGAATACTTCCTAGTGGATAGAGTGTATAATCATAGCAGATTGAAGCTACATGCCATGCTGAAGAAAAAGTTAAGGTGTGTTCCAGATTCAGAAATGGCTAAATACTTGATTCAAAGAACCATCAATCAGAGTTTGGGATTGGATGCAAACACTGGAATTTAGGCCATGATAGAGTTTTGGGAGCATCTTGAAGAAAATTTGAAGAACTTGACTTCTCTTCCTAAAAGTCAAGTTAGGGGGAGATTGTTGGGAACTGAAGAATTCATCAAGTATGGTTAATGCTGCTAGTTCAAAGTTACTACTGCTAGAAGATTTACAGGTTAATACTGCTGAGTGTTACTACTGCTAGTACTATTAATACTGCTAGTCAAAGTTAGTGCTGCTTGAACAAAGTTAGTACTGCTTAACTAGTTAGTACTACTAGTAGTTAGTGCTGCTTAGTAGTTAATGCTGCTTAAGAGATTCGGATGGAAAGAATGACAGCTGGATAATCTGAAGATTATGGAAGCTTTGAGATATACATGGAAGATATACTGAAGATTTGTTTAATTATTGTAATTATCTTTTGACTAGTATATGTATAGATAGAATAGAGAACTTTAGTTTTATTCATTCCTTTTAGAGAGAAAATAAACCTCAAGGCATAGATCCTAAATCTAGAGAAGTAGAATTCGTATTGGTGAGCCTGTTCATCAATATTGAGGTTGAGTGTGTAATCTTGTAACTTCAAAGAATTCAATACAAGTTTACAGTTTGTTCTTCATATTTTCTGTATTGATTTACTGTGTCATTGAATATCAAAGTGTTATTCCGCAAACTTCTTTGATATTGTTCCTGAGAATTAATTCTTGTTAAGAATTCGATCCTGACAATGCTTGTGTCCAATCTTTTTCTAGAAATAAAAATTAAATGCATAAACCTTAATTATACTTTTTGTAGAGGCTAGGACTTGGTTGCCACGTCAGTCATTTTGTCAAGACCACTCAATAGCAAACGATCAGGTGATGATGTCAGACTCAATGTTGCAGAGTTTAGTGTCTGGGTTCCATCAGTACTTGGTCTTCAGTTTGGAAGTCATCTTAGCATCAAATTCACTTTGTTTAGATTCAATATCAAATGTCCCGAGTCTTCAAATTACCAAGTCTTTAGTGTATGATGATTTTGGATTTGCGCTTAAATGTTTGAGTCTTCAACTTTAGTGTTTCACTTCTTTATCGTCAGAGTAAGGGATAACTTCAGCTACAGATCACCAATAATTGATTTTCTGCTGAACGAATTTATGGGATCTTCAACCTCACTGGAAGTCTTTGAACTTACTCATCTCGGTATCAAATGATTAATATGTACAAATACTCTAAGGGGTTGTTTGTTTTTCTTAAAAAACCTCTTAATTGCTTTTAAGTCTGAATCGTTCAAACATTTTTACACACCACCTCTTATTAATCATAACTAAAATAAGACTTCAGACTTTAGATCTCTTAAAAAACAAACGACACCTAAGTGTATATCAAACAATTTTTCTATCATCAAATCAATAATAGAGACCTAACAATCTTCTCTCATTTGATGATGATAATGCAATACATGGGGAAAAATACAACTTAGGAATAAAATCTAAAACTAGGTCATGTTGTCTTTTGAGGGACTACAAGATTAAGTACATTTGACCCTTGTTCTGTTTTTTGGTTCTTTTTTAGTATTAAACGCAATCTCTCTCATTCTTTCTGTAAGTGATGCTTGTGACTCCATCCAACATTGCCCCCGAATCTAGGTCGCCATAGATCCCTTATGCTCTCATTGTTATTTGAGGCTTTTTTAATCTATTAGCATTTTTTATTTGTTGATTGTTAATAATTACTTAATTGTTTTTTTGTGTTTATTATTGATTGTTAGGTTTTTCTAATTGTAAAATGTGGGCAACTTAACTTAATTTTTGTTAAAAACCAATTTTTTTTGTTTATTATTAATTGTTGACGTCTATTAACAAGAAAAATAATACAATTTAAGTTAGGATTTACCGAATCAATTTCTTTATTGCTAATTATTAATTTCGAGAGTTTGTGGGCCGGGATTTGTATGTGATTAATTAATATAAATTGTTTTAACAAGATGAAACTAAGAACAATTGCAGAATGCAATTTGCTTCTCATTTTTAATGATAGTGTACTTTTCATTTAACTTTTATTTTATGGTAATTAAAATGTACGCCTAGTCGTCTGAAGTTATGGATCTGCTATATAGTCAAGAACGTATGCTACTATGGTCTACTTGAATGAAAAGAATGGAGTGTTCTTTATGTGTGGAACAATTAGACTCTAGATAACACCTATTTTTCCTTTGTGCGTATTTGAATTTGGTGTGTGGAGAGACCTGAAGGGTTACATTACAAATATAGAAGTGTCAGATGACTGAGATGGAGTCACTAATAGGTTCCAAGATGAGTATTGCGCTAAGGGAGTGCGAAGCACTATGG
Source organism: Arctium minus (assembly GCA_954870635.1). Taxonomy (NCBI): domain Eukaryota; kingdom Viridiplantae; phylum Streptophyta; class Magnoliopsida; order Asterales; family Asteraceae; genus Arctium; species Arctium minus. Next base: position 33,476,908 of record OX941097.1, on the reverse strand, counting down.
CTTGTCTTGTGCTTGCGGTAGCTGGCATCGTACAAAATGTGATGTGGTGAGATCATACCTGGATCTTGGTAAAACATAATTTTATAAAGTTAAGGGACTATTTAGTAATTTCCATAAAGTTCCTAATTTTATTTCAAGGGTAGTATAGAAAATCTAAAACTTAAGGCAACTTTTGGTTAATTCTGAATTAAATAAATAACATGGTGGTAGAAATAAGAAATTTAAAACTTTAGGCGCCGAAGTGTATATTTTAGAATTTCCTTTAAAAAGTGTGAGTTATACTCATTGATCATCTAGAGTTCATTACACCAGATTCGTCCCACTTGCATCTAGCATGCCAGGCTCACCAATGCATAAATATACATGGATGGCCTAACTGGCCTGCACAAGATTTTATCATTAGACGAGAGTATGGTACATTGAGAATTGTTCCTACCCCAACTTCAACCCGATTTTGGCTCATCAACGTTCCTCAACTATCTCCAATAGTTAAATCTTGATTTCCCTCAATCGTTTGTTTTGATCAATACCTAACTCATTCTTATGTATATCTCTACAAATTTGTTGGAGTTAAATTGTATTCAAGATTAAAAGAGGGTCTAAAGTGTAAAAGGTTGTAAAGTTTGGGTGTTTAGTTTGTTTTTGAGTTGTAAAGTCAATGGGTCATGTTGACCATATAAATAGGAGGTCAAAGTGTTTGTAATTGTAACATTGGATCATAACACACACACATACAGAGATCGTTTACACCTTAGAAACACACACACATAGAGCTTACTTTTCATACACACTAAATAGGTATATGGTTCTATGGAGGTAGTGTAATTGATGATCATTCAATAAAGAAACACTTCTAGATTGATTGTGTGATTGAATTGAGTTAGAATCTGGGATCACAATTGGTATCAGAGCTTAATTCTATTGAAACCAACAGGAAAATGGTTTACGCACACAACAAATTGACATATCTAGAGAGAGAAATTCTACACAGAGAGAGATTATTCATTGTATGCATTGTAATACTGTTAGATCAATGAATATGACTTGTGGCTTAATTGTGTGTGTAATCTGTGTTTGATAGAGCTTGAATCTGTGACTAGCAATTGGTATTAGAGCTTAATTCGATTGAAATCAACAGGAAAATGGTTTATGCACACTGAGTTTAGAGTTTTCGAGTGATTCTTGATTTTAAACTGTTTTTGATCAAATTCTTGATTCAATAGTATTCGATTTGCATAATGGAATGATTTTGTGTAGTTAATTTCACTTTTGAACTGTAAGTGATCACTTAATTTGGATTTTTGTGGATTTTTGTTCATACGAGTTCACACGCTGTTTGATAATGGATTTTTGAGTTTGAGTCGAGTTTATTGTAATCCGTTGATTGTATTTGGTTCTAACACTAACAGTGATTGAATTGGTGTAGTTTCAGACCTCAATTCAAAGATTTGTTGGGTTATTGGACCGAGTTTCGTGTTTTTGGATCGAATATACGAAGAACTCGCAAGATTTGAACATTTCGTATGAAGAACTCGCATAGTTCTTAGAATTCGCATAGATCTTTGTTTGAAATTTCATAAGTGTTGAATTCGCATGAGAGTAGTGAGCGAAATCATCAGAATTCGCATAAGTCTTTATACGAAAAGTCAGAATTCGCATAACTCTTGTATACGAAAAGTTTAAATTTGAAAATTTTTCTAACTGTAGAAGTCGCATCTTTCTGTGATACGGAAAGCTCATGCGAAAAGTGAAAAGTTCAAAATTTTTATTAAGTCAAGAATTCGCGTAAGAGTCTTGTGCGAATTGTTAAGAATTCGCATATAGCTACGTGAGAATTCTCAAGATTTTGCATATAGTTGCATGCGAATTATGCAGATTTCGTATAACTTTGCATGCGAATTGTCCCCTTTATGCAAATTGTGATTTAGTTGTGTGCGAATTCCTTTGGTTCTGCGAATTCTGGTGATTGTCTTTTTGTGCGAATTGTTTTCTAATCTCAGTTGTGTAAGGATTCTGTACTTATAAATTTTTGGAAATTTCTTTTCTAAAATTTTTTAAGTGTTGTAACTGTTGATTCTTTTGTCGAACTAATGATCAATTCTAGCTCATATTTTTTTTTTCAGGTGTAAAGATGTCGAAAGAACTTCTCTTTATGGGGTCCCAGTCAAAACCTCATGTACATTCAATAGGAGAATATGCCCAATGGAAGCACCAGATGACTCAGTTTCTGAATCGCAAGAACCGAGAGTACATGAAATCCATCACTGAAGGACCAGTAAATCCTGAAGTTACTGTTCCAGGTAAAGAAGCTACCGATACTTCTCCAGAAATACCAGTCCGCTATGTACCAAAGCCATATCAATACTATAGCGAGAGGGAGAAGGAGCTTGCTAAGATTGACGAGGAAGCCCTCATTTACTTAACGATGGCAATCCCAAACTATGTCTACAATCGCGTAGAAAGTCGTGAATCCGCAAAAGCGATGTGGGATGAATTGGAGAGGCAATTCCAAGGAACAGAAAGGTCCATTCAAGCCAAGATGAATCAAAGCATAAATGCTTATGAGGGATTTCATGCCAAAGAAGGAGAAGCTTTGATAGATACCTACAACAGGTTCAACGTGATTTTGAACGACCTGAGAAGAAACGAAATGAACAAATCTGTGTATCTGAGATAAACTACAAGTTCATCAAGAACTTGAACCCCGAGTGGAAGAGCTATGCTATAAACCTCCAAATGTCAAAGAACATGGCACAGGAGGATGTGAATTATATCTTCTCTACATTATCTCAACATGAGGATGAGGTAAAGTTGTTGAGCGAGGAAAAGAAGATGGTAAAAGATTCACTGGCTCTGCTTGCTGAGAAGAAGAAGGGTTCTAGTTCTGGTTCCGTTTCTGGTTTAAAGTCCGAACTGAAGAAATCCAAAGCTTATCTCACCGAGCTTACTCATTCCAGTTCTGAGTCTACGGTTGATGAAGTTGAGGTTAATTCTGTTTATGATATACAGAGGTTTGCTGAGAACTTGGCCTTCATCACAAATCAATTCAACAATAGCTTTGGGAAAAAGAAGTATTATTCAAAGTCCAAGTATGAAGGTTAGAAGAAAGATAAGTATGAAAAGTACAAGCCCCGTTTTGGAAAGAGAAAAGAGAAGAAAGAAGAGAAGAAGGAAGAAAAGAACGAGAAGATAGATCCTTAGTCTGGTAGGTGCTTCAACTGTGGAAAAGTTGGTCACTTCACAATAGATTGCAAGTTCAAACACGTAAAGAACTCAGAATACTACGTAAAGAAGTCTCTGATTGCAAAGAAGCAAAAGGAAGGGAAAGTGCTGATGGCGGAGGAAGAGAATTGGTTTTTCCAGAGTTCTGATGAGGAAGACGCCCACTTTACCCAAGTATGCATGATGGCCAAAGTTAATGAGGATGTTGACTCTGCTTCTGAGCAACTGAAGGTGATTATGAGGTAAGTACTAATTCTGAAAACTCTGAACTTGTTGAATCTTTAATGGCACAAATCTAGCACATGGAATCTGAATTGGAATTGTTAAAGAGCAAACTTAGTTTTGAACGACAATCAATGATGAATTTTCATGATGAAAATGCATTATTGAAGGTTGTTGTTGGGGATAAAGAGAAAGAAAAAGATGACTTGAAAAAGGAAAGAGAAGTTTTGAAAATTCAGATCTCGGAACTAAAAAAGGACTTAGTCAATTCTAATTCTGAAATGGGTGAATTCAAAATCAAGTTTGAAGTTTGTTTCCAAGAGAGGAATGAGGCATACTGTAAGATTAAACAACTGGAAGACTTAAATTTGAAGAGAGGACAGATTGAGTAAACGCTTTTAACTAACAAACTCCAAGACGTTCGGTTTTATAATCCAAAGCTGGGATTGGGTTTATCAGAAAATGATGTCTTAAAAAGAGCCCCAGAAAATTTGTATAACTTTGATAAGTTGGGCTCAACCGGAAAGAAAATCCCAAATATTCATGATACTTTCGTTAAAGCTGAAACTCCTATATCTGAAGCTTCGTTTAAAGGTAAAGATGTAATGGAAGATGATACATCAAGTTGCGCTGATTCTCAAAACAGTTTTAAATCGGTTGGATTTAAATACAATGATTTAAACAAAAGCTATAAAAACAGAAAATTAGAATTTGTTGAGTTTGAATGATTGTTTTCCACAACGTCATTTATTGAATCAACAAACAATGATAAGATCACATCTAAAACTGAATGTCAGTATGACGATTATGAGTCTGACTCTGATATTTGTGATCAGATCCCTTTATCTGAATCTGTTATCTCTGAATCCTCAAATGAAGTTAAGATAGAAGAGAACTCAAATGTCATGAATTCCAACGTTCAAAATGAGTTTCTTGATCAAATGTTCGAGGATATTTTTGAAGACATGATGAATTCCTCGGATCTTGTCCCAATTTTGGAAAAGCTTGAGTCTAACTCTGTTTGATCAAACACCTGATTTACTTAAACAAATCTCAGATTTACAAAAGTCTCTTGAAGAGATAAAAGATGAAAATTGTGATCTTCGATTCAAATTGGACAAAACTTTAGAAAATAACAAAGAACTTTGTAAAGAAATAAATGGTTTGAAAAACGATTTGTCTAAAAAGAACTTAAGTGAACAAAAGGTGTTTGATAAAGAAAATTGGAATGTTAGATCCAATCCAGAGTTTGTGACTTCAGTCAAGCCTACAATTGTTTATTCTGAATGTCCTGAATATCTGTCTAGCATTTTTTAAAAAGGTAAAACTTCTGGAATTTTGAAAAAGAATTCATCCTCTAAGAAGAAAACTAATAAAGTTTCTTTTTGTGTTTTAGATCTGAGTAGAGGTATTGGTAAAGGAGAATGGAGGAAGAAAGATAGTGAAAAGAAAGATTGTTTTGTTTTGTCTGAAAATGAGAGTATTGTTTCTAGTAGTGATGACAATTTGACATGTAATAGTTATTCTGCAAATAAATGTCAAGTTTGTATGAATAAATGTAACACTTTTGATAAATAAAAAATGATGATATTTTCTCGCAAGAACTTCATATGTAATCATTGTGGTGACAACTCTTTCTCATTTTACCCCGTTCCTCCTAAACCAAAGACTGATAAAAGAGCTCATAAAGCTAAATCTTCCTCTAAGTCCTCAACACAACACATTCATGTATTTCAATCTAAGTCTGCTAAGTTTTCAAAGAAAAAGCAGTTTCATGATCTTAATGTAAAAATGATCTGGAAATGGTTGGCCAAACCAAGATATGAGTGGAGAGTTAAGGGCAAATTAGATGATTTGAAGAAACTGCATGTTGCTAACAAATCAGGACCCATCTGGATATGGGTACCTAAACAGAAGTAATTTGTTCCTTTTGCAGGCCTGTCATTTGTGGTTCATAGACTCTGGATGCTCAAGACCTATGACATGATACAAGCACTTACTGCACAACTATGTGGAAGAACTTACAGGAACAGTTAACTTTGCGAATGCTGTTAGCGTATAAATCTGTTGAATACAAGATCAAGCATTCTGAAGGTCAAAGTTGAGAAAGTCAAAGCTGCTAAAGTCAAATCTCATTAAAAGTCAAAGTCTCTTAATAAAAGTCAATGTCTTTGTATTTGTTGTTTCCTTGTTTTAGATGGTAGTATAAAAAATAGTTTTTCTATTTGTATTTTAGGTGTGACAAGGAATGTACGTATTGTAATATCAAATAGTTAGAATTGAGATTTTGAAAGAGAATACGTAGAGAGAGAGAGAGAGAGTTCTAGAGAGAGAAAGTGTAAATTGAGAATTAAAGAGTAATCAAACAGGTAATCTTTGAATTGAATCTTGTTTGTTTGATTGTTTTGTATTAGAAACTAGAATCTGGAATAAACAATTGGTATCAGAGCAGATCCAAAGGTGAAATCAGTTCAAGAAATTCAAGATTTTGGTGGTTCGTTACTGTTCTTGAAAGGAAAATCGAATTTTGAGTTTGAGTGAGATTTTGGAGCAAATTTTGTTTAGGATTTGTTCTAAAAGTGTATTAGATCGAGTCTTTGTAATTCAATTTCTGTATTGCACTGTTATTAACACACGAATTTTTTGATTTTTGTTGAGTTTTGTTCACGAGTCGACTTTCACTGTTACATCGATTTTGTTGGATTGTAAGTGTTTGTTTGTAAAAATTGTGTATTGGAATATGTTCTTGGGTTGATTACAAAGGTTCGTTCAAAGTTTCAGACCAGTTGGACAAGTTTAGATCGAATTCAGATGGAAAACTCAGTATTTGGGTCGTTTTTCGGAAGAACGCGCTAGATCTCCCAAACGCGCAAGTTCTTCGTCCAAACGCGCAAGTTCTTCGTCAAACGCGCAAGGTTCATCAGCTAGAACGCGCAAGTCGAAGGGTTATTTTTGGTCTCAAACGCGCAAGGCTATCTGCGAGTTCTAGAAACTCGCTAATCGAAGCTAGCGAGTTTGAAAGGAACAATTGTTTGCGAGTTCTTCGACGTGTGAGTTTTGAAGAGGAATAGTAGAAACGCGCAAGTGAAGCTAGCAAGTTTTGTTCAAACGTGCAAGCTTGGACGAGCGAGTTTGGAAAACGCGCACACCTCTGTTAGCGAGTTTCAGCGTGAACAGTTTTTAGCGAGTTTAGGCACTTGCGAGTTTCATCATCTGCTAGTTTGATCTGCGAGTTTGCTTGCGAGTTTGTCTGCGAGTTTGCTTGCGAGTTTGTCTGCGATTTTACTTGAGAGTTTATCAAACGCGCAAGTCTCGATCTGCGTGTTTCACAGTGAATAGGGCTTAGCGAGTTTAAGCGTCTGCGAGTTTCACTTTGAATAGTGACTTGCGAGTTTCTATAATTAGAATATTTTCTGAGAAATTTTCAAAACTGTAATATGGCCTTCAATAGGGACCCCCGTGCTAAGTCTGCGGAGGGGGACAAAAGTTCTTTCTGTGTTCAAAATATCTGAATTTCTTTTCAAGATTTTTCTTGTGATTTCATATTTTGGACTAACGATCAGTTCTAGTTTCTTATTTGATATATTTTTCAAACAGGTTAAACAAGATGACTTCCAAAGATGCTCTTTCAATTGGAACCGATGTTAAGCCTCCGGTGTTATTCAAAGGCGAGTATGAACAATGGAAGGACAGATTCTTGGATTTCATAGACAGACATTCAAATGGAGAGAATATTCTTTTGTCTATCACCGAAGGTCCAATGGTTCCAATAACAGTTCAAGTACCTGATGTTGACTCATCTGATAGTGAAGATGGAACTGAGGAAAGAGAGCAAAAGATGAAAACAGTGATAGTGGATATTTCTCAATATTCTGAAGAGCAGAAAAGCCGATACAAAGCAGATAAACAAGCAAGATCATTACTTCTTCAAAGCATCCCAAACGAGATCTATATCAAGATTGACAGTTATAAAGCCAATGCTAAGAAGATGTGGGACCAGTTGCAAAAGATGATGATGGGATCAAAGGTCGGAAATCAGATGAAAGTGGCGAATTGCATTAATAGTTATGAGGAATTCAAAGCTAAGGAGAATGAGAGTCTGGAAGATACCTATGAAAGGTTTGTATTGCTTCTGAATGAGCTGACAAAGAACAAAGTAAAAAAGAAGCAGTTGGAAAACAATGTCAAATTTCTGAGTATCCTACGTCCTGAATGGAAGAAGCATACAAGAAGGATGAAGCAGATGAAGGATTTGAATGAAATTCCATTACATGAGGTATTTGAGACATTGAGGCAGAATGAAGAAGAAGTAGAAGAGAAAAGAGCTGAGAAGAAGAAGGCAGAAAAAGTTCTTGATCCGATTGCTTTGGTAGCTGGAGAAAAGAGGAAAGAAAAGAAAGAAAAGAAAGAAAAGAAAGAGAAGAAAAAGAAGATAGTTCTTACCAGTTCTGAGTCAGATTCAGTTACAGATAGTGATGATGGCGAAATTCTGAAACAAGCCATGATACTACTGACTCGTGCTTTTCAGAAGAAATTTTATAAGAAGCCAGGATCAAATTCTCAAAGGTATTCTTCATCTAGTTCAAAGAATCATGAACATCGACAGAAAGTGGAAGGAAAGAGGTATTAAGAGGATAGATACGTGGAGAAGAAACCGGATGAGAAAAAGAAGTTCGTGAATGATTACACAGTTGCCGAGAAGCCAGCAACAGATTCCATCAAATGCTACAATTGCGGCAAGATGGGTCATTTTGCAAAAGATTGTCGAAAGCCGAAAGTTCGCAACTCTCAGTACTATCAAAACAAGTTGCTTTTGGCAAGACAGCAAGAAGCGGGTGTCGCTCTAATGGCTGAAGATGAGTTTTGGCTGGATTACTCAGAAGGAGAAGAGGATGACAAGAAAGAAGAAACAACTCATATCTGTCTCATGGGCAAAGAAGTTAAGGATGACGAGTCAGATGATGAGGCAGTTAATGAGGTATTAAACTTATCTGAAAAAGATTTTATTACCAAAATGGAAACCATGGTGGTTGAGCTACAAAATTTACAAAATAATCTGAAAAAGGAAAAAGAAAGAGTTGTTAAAAAGAACAAGAAGATCTTTGAGTTTAATACGTCTGTTATTTCAAACAAAGATCTGATTGATTCTTTACGCAAATCTGATTTTGATTCTAAATCTAAAGTAGATTGTTTTGAAAAGAAGATTTCTGAGTTTGAAGGTAAAGTGTCTAAATATGAGTTTGAGAAAAATGAATCTGCACTAACTGTTTATAAACTGCAGGTTGAAAACAAGAATTTGAATAAGAAGGTAAATGGTCTGGAAGCAAAACTTTATGCAAGAGGTCAAACAGATCAAACCATTTTTCTCAATGCACCTAATGAAGAGGCTGATGTTAAAGAGAAATGGGGACTTGGTTTTGAAAACCCCCATTATCTTAAGAAAGCCATCAGAAAACAGCCGACACTTTATAACTATGATTTTCTTGCTTGTGCTGGTAAACATACTCATTTAAAACCCAAATTTGTTACCAAATTGCCAGAAGAAGTTGAGGACCAAGAAACTGAAAATAGAAAGAATAAAAACAAAATGCAACTATCGTTTAACTATGAAAAGTTAAATGATAGTTATCTTTCCAAAACACCAAAAGTTATTTCAACTGACTATTTTGTTAGTTATTCCGCTTCTGAGATGAAGGCAAAACCTGCGATTGCAAAGGTTTATGTTCCTACATCTATTCTTGAAAGCAAAATAGTCGAGCTTGAAAATGTTTTATCTGATGAAAAACTTTTGGCTGATATTCAACAAAATGTATTTTCTACAGTTATAAAGAACACTGTTTTTCAAACTAAATTTACAAAGTGTTCTACAGTTTCTAAGGCATCTCAATCTTCATCTGATAATTCTGATGACTTATTTGAGTCTGCAAATGGTTTTCTAAATTCTGATGATGGGTGCATGGAAGAATTTGATATGTTTGATGTCAATACTACACTTCCTGATCATTCTACTTGTCTTAAAAATGACAAAGTGTTACCAAGTGGTGTAAATACTGTGGACTTATCAACTAAGGTTGGTGAATCAGTTTCTGTAACTGCTGATTACTATGCTCAAGGTAAGAAACATAAGAAACAACGATTACAGAAACAGAAATACACTGGTACACGAAAGTATACTCAGTCTCGGAAATCTGTTTTTCCTAATAAATCTATATCTTATGTTTCAGATTTAAGGAAGAAAAAGTTGAAAGCTCAATCTGAATGGAGACCAAAACGGAAGGAGGATGAGATAGTCGAATCAGTTTCTGATAATACTTGTATTAGATCAGTGAGTAGTGATACTGATGTGATTGATCAAATTGCTTCTAATAATCAAAACCTTGTAACTTCTTACAAGAGATATTCAATAAAGCAATTGATTCAATTGTCTCCTATTACTACTACATCTTATCCTTATCAGAGAAATGATTTGGCTTATTCTCATAATTCTTCTGATTGGTATGGATCTTATCATGTTAATTCTTCGAGATCAAATATTTTTCAAAGTTTTCAAAAGAACAGAGGATCCATTTTCAAGTGGATACCAAAATCTTGTGCTAAAATGTTAGGACCCGTTTTTACATGGGTACCTAAATCTATTATCTCGTGATTTCTCTTGCAGACCCGACATATGTGGTACTTGGATAGTGGATGTTCCAAGCATATGACTGGGCAAAAAGCTTTATTGTCTAACTATACAGAGAAATTCAGTGGAAATGTCAGATTTGGAAACGATCAGCTTTCACCTATCTTAGGATATGGTGACATCATTCAAGACAACATAACGATAAGTAAGGTGAGTTATGTCGAAGGCTTGGGGCACAACTTATTCAGCATAGGTCAATTCTGCGATAAAGGGTTAGAGGTCAACTTCAAGTCTAAGAGTTGCTCAGTTCGTACTGAAGATGGAACAGAACTCTTATCTGGAAATTGAAAGACCAACCTCTACACCATCAATTTGTCCAAAGTTCAAATTGACAGTCAAGTATGCTTAATGACAAAAGCTTCAACACAGCAAAGTTGGCTCTGGCACAGACGTTTATCTCATTTGAACTTTCGTTACATCAACAAGCTGGTTAGTGGGAAATTGGTCAAAGGACTTCCTGAGCTGAAATATGAAAAACAACACTTATGCGCAGCTTGTGAAAAGGGTAAGATGAAGAGAGCCGCTCATAAACCGAAGCCTGAACCAAGCACTAGTTCTCCGTTAGAATTGCTACATATGGATTTGTGTGGTCCAATGAGAACTCAGAGTTTGGGAGGAAAGAAATACGTGTTGGTTATTGTGGATGATTATTCAAGATACACGTGGGTCAAATTTCTTCGTTCAAAAGATGAGACACCGGAAGTTCTCATTACTTTCTTAAAGACGACCCAGGTGAAAATGCAGCGACCAGTCAAGTTTCTTCGTACTGACAACGGCACAGAGTTTAAAAACAAAATTATTGAAGAATATCTCGAATCCGTCGGGATATCACATCAGTACTCTGCTACTAGAATGCCTGAAAAAAATGGAGTAGTCGAAAGGCGAAACCGAACGCTAGTCGAGGCCGCTCGGACTATGCTTAGCCAATCGGACTTACCTTTATTCTTGTGGGCAGAAGCTGTGTCGACTGCATGCCATACTCAAAATTGATCCATAATACACCGCCGATTTCAGAAGACTCCATATGAGCTAATCAACAACAGAACACCAACTATCAAATATTTTCACGTATTTGGGTGTAAATGTTTTGTGCTTAACAACAGAGAGAGTCTGAATAAATTCAGTGCTAAGGCGGACGTAGGCATCTTTATCGGTTATTCTTCAACATCAGCAGCATATCGTGTTTATCTGAAGAAGTCAAAGACAGTTGTTGAGAGCGTTAATGTCACATTCGATGAAGAGATGGCTTCTGATCAAACTAGTTCAGAACCCGTTATTACTGAAGTATTAGCTTCTGGGAAGATCAGTCCAGAACCTGTTTCTACAGCGACAAATTCGAATAAAGCTTCTACTTCTACTTCACATTTAACTAATTTAGATTTGTTATTTGAATTCTTTTATGATGAGTTTCTAGGTTCTAATGTATCTAAATCTGCTGTGACTGACAGGTCTGAAGACACAACTTGCAATCATCCAGTCACTTCAGATGTCATAACTGAAGAAGCATCCCCCGTTCAGTCTAAAACTCACATTCCTATTGTTACTCCTACAGTTGAAGATGCACAAGTTAATGTTGAGCCAGAAGTAACTATTTCAGTTGGGTGTACAACATTGTCTAATCAACAGCATGAATCTACTGTAGCAACTGATACTTCTGCACATGAACCTTCAACTGAGAACCCTCCTCATGATATTCAAACTGAAGATTCTGAAAGTGGATTTCTAGATGATGATCATATTCAAAATTCATCTACTCCACTCCCTCATGAGCCTCGCTGGACCAAAGAGCATCCATTACATCAAGTAATTGGAGATCTCAACAAGCCTGTACAGACTAGGTCAACGACTCTTAACCAATGTATGCATGACTCGTTCCTCAGCAAGATTGAGCCAACACAGGTATTTGAGGCTCTTGCTGATTCGGACTGGGTATCTGCTATCCAAGAAGAGATAAATCAGTTTGAAGCCCTAAAGGTTTGGAGATTAGTTCCTAAGCCGGAAGGTAAAACCGTGATCGGCACTAAATGGGTTTTCAAGAATAAAAAGGATGAGGATGGTATCGTCATAAGAAACAAAGCTAGACTTGTTGCCAAAGGTTACCGGCAAGAGGAAGGCATTGATTATGATGAGACGTATGCTCCGGTAGAGCGTATAGAGGCAATCAGAATGTTTCTTGCCTACGAAGCTCATAAAAACTTTAAAGTCTTTCAGATGGATGTGAAAACAGCTTTTCTGAACGGCATTCTTAAGGAGGAAGTGTATGTGTCTCAACCAGAAGGGTTCGTCAATCCAGATAAGCCAGATCATGTCTACATATTGGATAAATCCCTTTATGGATTAAAACAAACCCCTCGAGCATGGTATGACGTTTTATCCAAATTCTTGGTCAAGTCTGGTTTCTCTAAAGGTAAGATTGATACTACTTTATTCATCAAGAAAGAAAAAGCTGATATTATTTTTATTCAGATATATGTTGATGATATAATATTTGGTTCTACTAATCCAAAATATTGCAAAAACTTTTCTAACCTCATGGTGTCACATTTTCAAATGAGTATGATGGGAGAGATTAATTTCTTTCTCGGATTACAAGTTAAACAGTTTTCTACGGGGATTTTCATAAATCAATCTAAGTACATTTTGGACATTCTTCGGAAGTAAAAGATGGAAAATTGTAAACCAATTGGAACCCCGATGGCACCTGGTACTAAGATCCACACTGATCTTTCGGGTAAAAGTGTAGATGTTAGAACTTACAGAGGTATGATAGGATCATTAATGTATCTAACGTCGAGTACACCAGATATTATGTTCTCAACATGTCTATGTTCTAGATATCAAGCTGCTCCCAAAGAATCTCATTTGGCTGCTGTTAAAAGGATTTTTAGATATCTGAAGGGGACTGCAGACCTTGGTCTGTGGTATCCTAAGGATACAGGGTTTCAACTGACTGCATATTCAGATGCAGATCATGCAGGTTGCATGTTGGACAGAAAGAGTACTTCTGGTCACGTTCAATTTCTTGGAGACAAGCTCGTTAGCTGGGCTTGAAAGAAACAGTTATGTGTTTCCACTTCGACTGCTGAAGCAGCGTATGTAGCTACTGCCAGTTGCTGCTCTCAAGTCTTGTGGATGCGAACACAACTACGAGACTATGGATTCAAATTTGATAAAATTCCAATATACTGTGACTCGAAGAGTGCAATTGCCATATCGGCTAATCCTGTCCAGCATACGAAAACCAAACACATTGATGTAAGGTATCATTTTATAAAAGATAATGTAGAAAAAGGAACAATTGAACTTTATTTTGTAAAAACAGATTATCAACTTGCAGATTTATTTACCAAACCTTAGATGAAAAGAGATTTAATTTTCTTGTTTCTAAGCTTGGTATGTTAAATCTTAAGACATAATCGGTTGTTACATAGTAAAGTTACGTATTGTTATTTTTCATCATTTTCTTTATCTTTATGTCTGAAGGATATCTGCACTTTAATTGTTTGATTATGATCTCAGGGGGAGTAAGAGAAGATTTTAGATGATCTACATTAATTTGAGGGGGAGCAAAATTAATTTCTGCATTGTACTTAACTGACAAATTTTTGTGATGCATGATTTTAGGGGGAGCATATAATATCAAAAGGAGTAAGAATATGATTTCTGATTGCTTAAGATCAGAACTCGTTTTTTTAATTGTTTTACTGTTTTATGTTCTTTTATTGTTCGAATAAATTTTGTGAATAAATTTTTGACTAGACTTTGAGACTTATGCAGGATAAGAGAAGCTGACACGATCATATCTTAATGACTACAACTGACTTTATGAGTATTAAGATTGAGCGAAAAGGTAAATTTCTTATCTTAATCTCAAATGTATCTAAAAGAAGGACAACTTTCAGATATAGAAAACATGTTCTTAAAATGTTCAAACCACTTCTCGAATTTTAAACAGATTTTATAATTTGGAAGTGTGATTTTAAATGTTTTCATTTTATTTTTGTGCTTCATTGATAAACAAACCGTGTGTTATCCAAAGATTAATACTTGTGTATTGTCTTTTCATATACTTTCAAGTATTCACACACACTGGTTTTATTTCTTGATTCAAATAGTTCTTACCATGTCTCATATTGAAACATAATTTTTTCGATGGTAAGACACCCCGCTTGTACTTCAAAGAATTTTGAGCGATATTTCATTTCGAAACGTCATTTCAAGAATGTCTATATTTTGTTTCGTATGGACAATATCCGTTATTCTTGACCATAAGCCTTGATTATTATATCATTCATTTATGATCATTTTCATACAATGCCAGATTTTCAAACAAGTCTCTTGCATTCATGTTCATTCATTCAATTAACTTGTTTGAAATATCTTCAATGTTTTTAAATGCTCATATCTTCATGATTATATTTTATGAGCATATATTCATCTGACATTTGTATATGAGCTTTAACTGTTATAGTTAAATCATCTGAGCAACATTATGCTTTTATAGGAAATATGGGTTCTTTGTGCTAGGAATTATCTGAACTTCTATTGAATCACGTTAACCAGTGATTTCTACCCAAGAAGTTAATCCATAGAGATTGAGTGTGAGGAGTCAAAAAGAAATGAGTGTGGGTTGTTCGATGAGGTAAAATGGAAAAGAGAGTTTGGTTAGTAGTGCGCTTAATGATTAAAAGAAAGAGGGTGTGAGATCAGAGTAAAAGAATATCAAACTTTGCACCAACTACTTTCTGAGCCGGACAGCCACATTACTAATGTTTCACAACTCTTTGGTGAACGTTATTGAAACAGGCAAATAGCCCATGCCAACTCTTGACTAAACCCCACAAGCTACTCATTTTCTTCTCAAAAAGAAAATGTTTCACATTTTAAAGGGGACACAACATATAATCTATCTGATTTTCATTTGGAAAATCTGGATATTGAAAAAGAAGGAAGTCTGCCCCACCTTCGTACTTCAATCATGCACTTAAAGTCTGTGTTTATCTACTGTTGTCTCAGTGGTTTACACAATGTTGAGCCTTATTAAAAAGCAATCATTTGTGCTTTAATTCTTTCTACACTTGCACGAGCACACAAATAATTCGTTTCTTTGTTATAACATTCATAGAAATTGCCTTTGTGGTATTTCGATGATTGGATGGAAGCCCTGGGGGAGTGAACATCACAAAAGCTCCTTTATATTGTGTATTCGTTACACACAGTGACTTTGTGTTACTGACAGGCATTTTAACTGATTCATCTGTTGATTCAGGAGTTACCTATTCTTATTTTGTCTGGATTTGCAAAGATCTAGATGAATACTTGGTTATGGTTACCGAATCAGAGGCTTAGTATGACAGATCAGAATGGTCAAAGACATTTCTTGGACGAAAAGTTTTGATGATATAGATGTTCAAATCATCAAAAAGGGGGAGATGATATGAAGAATGTTAAAGCTTTGAAGTTTGGAAGAGATGATATCAAGATCTGATAAAATTTTGTGAAGTTGATTTTTCTGAAATATTCAAGTTAGAAAGTTCAAAGGAAAGATTTGAAGACAATCAAAGAATTTCTGAAGTCTTGAGGAAATTTTCTTTGAAGATTATTTGCTGAAAGCAATTCGAGCTGACTCCAAAGATAATTTCTTTCCAATGTCTGAAAGCATTTCGTGAGAGTTTTTGGGGAGATTGTTCATCTTTTTGAAGATACTTTTGGAAAGAAGATTGTTAAAGAAAAAGGGGAGATTGTTCAGATACGGATTAAAGTGAAGACTTAATTGCTAGATCTTTCTACAATGATCTTGAATCCAAAGGGGGAGATTGTTAGCGTATAAATCTATTGAATACAAGATCAAGCATTCTGAAGGTCAAAGTTGAGAAAGTCAAAGCTGCTAAAGTCAAATCTCATTAAAAGTCAAAGTCTCTTAATAAAAGTCAATGTCTTTGTATTTGTTGTTTCCTTGTTTTAGATGGTAGTATAAAAATAGTTTTTCTATTTGTATTTTAGGTGTGACAAGGAATGTACGTATTATAATATCAAATAGTTAGAATTGAGATTTTGAAAGAGAATACGTAGAGAGAGTGAGAGTTCTAGAGAGAGAAAGTGTAAATTGAGAATTAAAGAGTAATCAAACAGGTAATCTTTGAATTGAATATTGTTTGTTTGATTGTTTTGTATTAGAAACTAGAATCTGGAATAAACAAATGCTGATCTGAAAGGCTATATCAGAGGACACAACATGCTTACAAATGGCACCATAACCATCAATAAAGTCTTATATGTTGAAGGACTTGATCACAACTTGTTCAACACGAGTCATTTTTGTGATAGTTTGTATAATGTACGGTTTACTACAACTCACTGTCACATTGAGACTCCAGACGATTTAGAGATTTTTAGAGCCGATAGATATGGTAATCTTTATGCGGTCAATTTTCCAACTCTTTTCGCTACACGTTCTGTTTGTCTACTTGCTAAAGCGACGAAAGAATAAAGTTGGATTTGGCATCGGCGCCTGTCTCATCAAAATTTCAAAGCTATTGATATATTGGCAAGACAAGGCATTGTCAAAGGTCTTCCTGAGATGCGTTTCGAGAAGGATTCTTTGTATCCTGCTTGTGAAATGGGCAAGATGAAAAGAAGTTACCACAAGCCAAAGACAGAATCCTCTTGCACAACGCCGTTGAAAATGATTCATATGGACCTTTGCGGCCCAATGCGGACTCAGTCAATTAACGGTAAAAAGTACATCTTGGTAATGATTGACGAGTAATCAAGGTATACATGGTTGGAATTTCTGCGAGCCAAATCTGATGCACCATAACTGATCATTGCCTTCATAAAGAAAGTTCAAGTTCTGCTTCAATTGGCAATCAAGAAGTTGGATAGCGATAACGACACAAAGTTTAAAAATGAGACTCTTCAAGGCTATCTCAATTCAGTTGGGATTTCTCACAACTTCTCGTCCGTGCGAACACCGCAACAAAATGGCGTTGTTGAACGGAAAACAGAACTTTGGTGGAAGCAGCGAAAACTATGTTGGCATATTTTGGTCTACCACTTTACCTCTAGGCTAAAGCCATTGCAACCGCTTGTTTTACTCAGAACCGGACGATTTTGATTAAACGTTTTAATAAGATAGCTTATGAACTAATTAATAAATGTAAACCAAATATTAAACTTTTACCTATTTTTGGTTGTAGGTGTTATATCCTTAATGACCGTGATAATCTTGGCAAATTTGACAAGAAGGCAGACGAAGGCTACTTTATCGGTTATTCTTTAACGTCTAAAGCCTATCGTGTTTATAATCGCCGGACCAGGACTATCATGGAAAGCATACATGTGTCTTTTGATGAAAATTCTACCCTAACTTTTGAACAACACAGTTCAGAACTCAAACTTAAAGGAAAGGCTTCTGTTCATGACAAAATAGAACCCGAGCCAAAACAGACTAAGTCATCTAACTCATCTACTATTACATATGAGTTAGATATGTTATTTATTGATGCTTTTATGGATATATGTGTAGATTTTGATAAATCAGGCATATCTGCATCAACTTCAGAGGTTCCAATAGTTACTCAAGACATTTCTGGACCTTCTGAACCAGTCACAACAATAACCTCTTCAGGTACATCTACACCTAATGTTTTTGATGACACTAATACTGATTCTGCATCTGCATATACATATTCTGGACAAGAAGTCCCGATCACTTCCTCTGTTGCTCCAGAATTACCTTCATCAGACACACCAATACAAGAAGTTCCGACTACTTCTAAGGTTGTTCCTGCGATAGTCAACGAATACAACGAGCAATATACACAAGTATATGTTTAACCACTCCCAAGTACAAATCGATGGACAAGAGATCATCCCCTTCACAATATTATTGTTGATATACAGAGTGGGGTACAAACGCATGCAGCATCAACAAATTTTTGTCTTTACTCAAGTTTCCTTAGTTCCTTAGATCCGAAAAAGGTTTCTGAAGCTCTTCGAGATCCTGAATGGATACTAGCGATGCAAGATGAGCTACAACAATTCGAAAGGAATAAGGTATGACGGCTAATTCCACGTCCGAATGACAAATCTGTGATAGGCACAAAGTGGGTCTTTAGGAACAAGAAAGATGAGGCTGGAGTTGTTGTCTGAAATAAAGCTCGACTTGTTGTAAAGGGTTACTATCAACAAGAGGGGATAGATTACGATGAAACATTTGCTCCTATTGCATGGATCGAGGCCATGAAAATTTTTCTATCTTATGCAGCACATAAGAATTTCACTGTCTACCAAATGGACGTGAAATCTGCTTTTCTCAACGGTATACTGCATGAGGAGGTCTATGTAGCACAACCTGAAGGCTTTGTTGATCCACATCATCCATATCATATATATGTTCTAGACAAATCGTTGTATGGATTAAAACAAGCACCACGAGCTTGGTATGACACTCTCACACAATTCTTAGTTGCCTCGGGCGTTAAATAGGGTACAATCGATACTACTCTGTTCCTTAAGAAACAAGCTGAGGACTTATTTTTAGTACAAATTTATATAGACGACATAATATTCGGGTCTACTAATCCAAAATTCTATAGAAACATTTTATGCTACGACCGTTCTCCCGGACATTCCTCGACCTTTCTCCCGACCATTCCTCGACCGTTCTCTCGAAACATTTAATGCTATTATGCCAATTATCGTGCCATTTCCATAATTTCTTTGCACAATCGTTGGGACGATCGAACACTCAGTAACACCGGTGCTATTGTGACATATGCCACAACTACATGGCACTATAGTCGGGACTACCACACTTTCAGTACCATTGGTGCTATTGTGACAGATGTCACAACCACATGTCACTATAGCCGAGACGACAATACTTTTAGTACCATTGGTTCTAGTGTGACAAATGTCACAACTATAAGGCACTATAGCCATACTCCATATGTGGTTCTTCCTTTACCGATTCACTCAATTCAACATTTTTTTCTTCTTCAATTGGGATAAAAATCAGGTTGTTTGAGGTGCCTTAGAAACTTTAGAATACTTTGTAGATGTAGATTGAAAAATCGTGTTCTTTAATACAGTAGAAAAATACACTTTGTTGAATATCAACCAAAAGTTTTTCATCAGATAAAACATTTTCCAACTCAACTATTTTGCTTTCAAGAATGAGTGGAGGAACATAAACCTTTGCAACTGCAGGTTTTGTCTTCAACTCAGAAACATAATAGCTCGCAAAATAGTCGTTTGAAAGAACTTTTGGTGTTTCTAAAAAATAACTATCATTTAACTTTGCATAGTCAAATGGTAGTTGCATTTTCTTAACATTCTTTCTATTTTCAGTTTCTTTGGCCTCAAATTCTTCCGGTAATTTGGTAACAAATTTGGATTTTAAATGAGTATGTTTACCAGCACAAGCAAGAAAATCAAAATTATATAATGCTGGTTGTTTTCTGATGGCTTTCTTTAAGTAATGGGGGGTTTTGAAAACCAAGTCCCCATTTTTCCTTAACATCATCCTCTTCGTTAGGTGCATTCAGAAAAATGGTTTGATCTGTTTGGCCTCTTGCATAGAGTTTACCTTCCAGACCATTTACCTGCTTTGTTCGTCTGATAATTTTGATGACTTATTTGAGTCTGCAAATAATTTTGATGACTTATTTTGATAATTCTTAGTTATTGGCATCTTGAATGAAATATGAGCTTGAATGATATGATCGTTCCCAAACAATTCAGAAAAGTTTAACTGAAAGTCAAATTTAGATCACAAAAAAAATCAGAAAGTTTAAGTATGGAACAGTGAAACTGGCACAAATCTTAGAATTGTGCCAAAGGTAGTAGCGCAAAACTAAAAAAAAATGTGTTAAAGTTAGTAGCGCAAAACTCAAAAATGTGTTAAAGGTAGTAGCGCAAAAGTCATAAATGTGCTAAATGAAGCTGGCGCAAAACTATCTTAAAAAATATGTTTAGAACTCGCAGACTATGTGACCTGAAACTCGCAAGCTACATGAATTTCATAATGAAAACTCGCAGATCTCTAAACTCGCAAAGCACTGTTCACTGAGCTTCGCGCTAAACTTGTTGTGCGCGAATGAGAAACTCGCAGGACACTGCTTGCGCGAATTGAACAAACTCGCTAAAGAGATGTGCGCGAAGATGCTTCTCGCAAGGTGCTTTGTGCGCGAAGTACACTTAGAATAAATATGAACTTTGAGATTCTCGCAAATGAATGCAAACTCGCACGTCAATAAAACCTTTAGCACGTTTCACACTTAGAAAAAAAATTCAAACTTGAACTTCTCGCAATGAAACGTAAACTCGCAAGTCAGTTCTTGCGTGTTCACAGTTCTTAAACTTCGAAACTTCGAAAGTTCTCGCTAACAGCTTCGTGCGCGTTCACAGTTCTCGCAGACCTCTTTATGCGCGAACCAAACATAAATCATATTCATCGTGCGCGTTCTTCAGTATGCGTGTTCTTTCCTTGCGCGAACCGCAGATCTTGCACATTCTTCACTTGATAGCACAGATTGATCCAAAAATTATTTTCACCTGCAATTGGCTTTCAACACTTGTACCACAATGATCGAAAATTAAATTTGAACACTTTTCTAAGCAACAAATTGTTAGAGCATAAATATGTTTGATACAAGATCAAGAAGACTGAAGGTCAAAGTTCAAGAAAGTCAAAGCTGAGAAAGTCAACTTTCATCAAAGTCAAAGTCTTTTGTAATAAAAGTCAATGTATACTATTTGTATTTGTTTTTCCTTGTTTTAGTTGTAGGTATAAATAGTTTCCTTTCCTTTGTAATAAGTAAGTCAACAGAAGTGGAGCGAATTATTCAGTTGTATTTTAGAGAGAAAAATATCAGAGAGAAAGAGAGTTCGTTAGAGAGAGATTGTAGAGAGAGAAAGTGTAATCTTGGAATTGAATTGAAATCAAACAAGTAATTTGATTGTTAATCTTGTTTGTTTGATTAATCTTGATTAGAAACTAGAATTTGGGAATATCAATTGGTATCAGAGCAGATCCAAATCTAAAATCAAGAAAATCAGAATGTTTGACACTGTGTTCTTCATGTTCAGATCTGTTTTTGAGTATTAGTGTATTTTTCGAGTTGTTTTTGATAAGATTTTGTTAGAATAGTGTAATCGATCGAGTTTGTATAGAAAGATTTGTCAATTGTACTGTAATTAATTCAAATTTTCGAATTTTTGTGGTTTTTTTGTTCACGAGTTCTTGACACTGTATGTGTATCAAATTTGTATCGTTTGCTTATTTGATCGATTTTTTTGTGTTAGTTTTCTGTTCGAATTAGTTAGACGAGTGAATTGTCGAAGTATAGTGTTGAATTTCTAGGTCTAAATGAGTTTTTGGTGCGATTTTGTTCGATTTTAGAGGTTTGCGGGTCATTCATCAGGTTTGCGGGTGTTCATCAAGGATTGCGTGTGTTCATAAAAGTTTGCGTTTCCTTCATTGAGAGTTGAGAATTGAGAAGTTCAAGTTTGCGTTTCATTTGAGAATCGAGAAGTTCAAGTTTGCGTTTCATTTGAGAAACGAGAAGTACAGTTTTGCGTTGCAGTCAAGAATCGAAACGTAAAAATTGCGTTTTTAAACAAACGCAAAGGGACAAACGCAAAGTAGAAGTGTTTGGGATCAGAGACAAGTTGTGGTTTGCGTTTGCAACTAGAAACGCAAAGTGTATCTTGCGTTTGTAACGAGAAACGCAAAGTAGTGGTTTGCGTTTCCCTCTTGAACCGCAAAGTAGTGGTTTGCGTTTCCCTCTTGAACCGCAAAGTAAGGGTTTGCGTTTCTCACATGAACCGCAAAGTCAAGGTTTGCGTTTGCCTCTTGAAGCGCAAAGCGGGACCCCCGTGCTAAGTCTGCGAAGGGGGACATATTTCTGGTTGTGATCAAAATTTCTGAGTTTATATTTCAAGTTTTCTGTATTTTCTTGATTGTTTCATTTGGACTAACGATCAGTTTCTAGTTTCTTATTGCATATATTTCTCAAACAGGTTTAAACAAGATGACTTCCAAAGATGCTCTTTCAATTGGCACTGATGTCAAGCCACCTGTACTGTTCAAAGGAGAGTACGAACAGTGGAAAGACAGATTCCTTGATTTTATAGACAAACATGCAAATGGACAGAATATTATGCTGTCAATCACAGAAGGTCCTATGGCACCAATCATGGTTCAAATACCAGATGATGACTCGTCTGATAGTGAAGATGGTACTGAGGAAAGAGATCAAAAGATGAAAACAGTGGCAGTGGATATCTCTCAGTATTCTGAAGAACAGAAAAGTCGATACAAAGCTGATAAACAAGCAAGATCCTTACTTCTTCAGAGCATTCCAAATGACATTTACATCAAGATAGACAGCTACAAGGGAAATGCTAAGAAGATGTGGGATCAGTTGCAAAAGATGACGATGGGTTCAAAAGTTGGCAATCAAATGAAAGTGGCTAATTGCATCAACAGTTATGAGTAATTCAAAGCCAAAGAGAATGAAAGCTTAGAAGATACTTATGAACGGTTTGTCTTGCTTCTGAATGAGTTGTCCATGAATAAGGTGAAAAAGAAGCAACTTGAGAACAATGTCAAATTCCTGAGCATCCTACAACCAGAATGGAAGAAGCATAAACGTAGGATGAAACAGATGAAGGATCTAATGACATACCGTTACATGAGGTATATGAGACTCTGAGGCAAAATGAGGAAGAAGTGGAAGAGAAAAGAGCTGAGAAAAAGAAGGCTGAAAAGATTCCTGATCCGATTGCATTGGTAGCTGGAGAGAAAAAGAAAGAAAATAAAGAGAAGAAGAAAAAGAAGAAAGTGATTACAAGTTTTGAGTCTGAATCTGAATCTGAATCAGATGGTGATGATGGCGAAAGTCTGAAACAAGCCATGCTTTTGCTGACCCGTGCATTTCAAAAGAAATTCTACAAGAAGCCGGGATCAAATTCTCAAAGGTATTCTTTATCAATTTCCAAGAATCATGAGCACCGAGAAAGGGTGGAAGGAAGGAGATATGAAGAGAACAGATATGTTGAGAAAAAACCTGATGACAGGAAGAAGTATGTGAATGACTACACTGTTGTAGAAAAGCCAACAAGTGATTCAGTCAAATGTTACAACTGTGGCAAGATTGGTCATTTTGCAAAGGATTGTAGAAAGCCTAAAGTTCGCAACTCTCAGTATTATCAGAACAAGCTGTTATTAGCCAAACAACAAGAAGCAGGCATCGCTTTAATGGCTGAAGACGAATTTTGGCTAGATCATTCAAAAGGTGAAGAGGAAGAGAAGGAAGAAACTGCTCATCTCTGTCTCATAGGCAAGGAAGTAAAGTATGATGAGTCCGATGATGAGACAACTGATGAGGTATTAAACTTAACTGAAAAAGATTTTGTAACCAAAATGGAAGATATGATGGTTGAGCTTAATGATCTTCAATTAAAACTGAAGAAAGAAAAAGACAGAGTTGTGAAAAGAAACAATAAGATATTTGAACTCAATAAGTCGGTTATTAGGAACAAAGATCTGATTGATTCTTTACGCAAGTCTGCTTCTGATTCTAAATCTCAAGTAGATTGTTTTGAAAAGAAGATTTCTGATTTTGAAGTTAAAGTTTCTAAATATGAGTATGAGAAGAAAGAATCTACACTAACTGTTCATAAACTGCTGGTTGAGAACAAGCTTTTGAATAAGAAGGTAAATGGTCTGGAAGCCAAACTCTATGCAAGAGGCCAAACAGATCAAACCATTTTTCTGAATGCACCTAACGAAGAGGCTGATGTTAAGGAAAAATGGGGACTTGGTTTTCAAAACCCCCATTACTTAAAGAAAGTCATCAGAAAACAACCAGCATTATATAATTTTGATTTTCTTGCTTGTGCTGGTAAACATACTCATTTAAAACCCAAATTTGTTACCAAATTACCGGAAGAAGTTGAGGCCAAAGAAACTGAAAATAGAAATAATGTTAAGAAAATGCAACTACCATTTAACTATGCAAAGTTAAATGATAGTTATCTTTCAGAAACACCAAAAGTTCTTTCAAACGACTATTTTGCGAGCTATTCTGTTTCTGAGTTGAAGGCAAAACCTGCAGTTGCAAAGGTTTATGTTCCTCCACTCATTCTTGAAAGCAAAATAGTTGAGTTGGAAAATGTTTTATCTGATGAAAAACTTTTGGTTGATATTCAACAAAGTGTATTTTCTACTGTATTAAAGAACACGATTTTTCAATCTACATCTACAAAGTGTTCTAAAGTTTCTAAGGCACCTCAAACTTCGTCTGATAATTTTGATGACTTATTTGAGTCTGCAAATGATTTTTCAATCTACATCTACAGAAATGCACTGGTACACAAAAGAAAACTCAATCTCAGAAATCTGCTTTTCCTAATAAATCTACATCTTGTGTTTCAGATATAAGCAAGAAAAGGTTGAAAGCTCGAACTGAATGGCGACCAAAAAGGAAGGGTGACGAGAAAGCTGAATCAGTTTTTGATAATTCTTGTAATAGATCAGTTAGTAGTGATACTGATGTAGTTGATCAATTTGCTTCAAATAAACAAAACCTTGTAACTTCTTACAAGCGGTATTCAATAAAGCAATTGATTCAATTATCTCCTATTTCTACTACATCTTATCATTATCGGAGAAATGATTTTGCTTACTCTCATAATTCTTCTGATTGGTTCGGATCTTATCATGTGTATTCTTCAAGATCAAATATTTTTAAAGGTTTTCAAAAGAACAGAGGATCCATTTTCAAATGGATACCAAAATCTTGTGCTAATCTGTTAGGACCCGTTTTTAAGTGGGTACCTAAAGTTATTGTTTCCTGATTTCTCTTGCAGACCCGTCATATGTGGTACTTGGACAGTGGATGTTCCAAGCATATGACTGGGCAAAAAGCTTTATTGTCTAACTATACAGAGAAATTCAGTGGAAATGTCAGATTTGGAAACGATCAGCTTTCACCTATCTTAGGATATGGTGACATTATTCAAGACAACATAACAATCAGTAAAGTGAGTTATGTCGAAGGCTTGGGGCACAACTTATTCAACATTGGTCAATTCTGTGATAAAGGGTTAGAGGTCAACTTCAAAGCTAAGAGATGTTCGGTTCGTACGGAAGATGGCAATGAACTCTTAGTCGGAAATCGAAAGACGAACCTCTATACCATCAATCTTTCAAAGGTACAGAATGACAATGAAGTTTGCTTGATGACAAAGGATTCATTGCAGCAAATTTGGCTCTGGCACAGACGTTTATCTCATTTGAACTTTCGTTATATCAATAAGCTGGTTAGTGGGAAATTGGTAAAAGGACTTCCTGAGCTGAAATACGAGAAAGAACACTTATGTGCTGCATGTGAGAAGGGTAAGATGAAGAGAGCTCCGCATAAACCAAAGCCTGAACCAAGCACTAGCTCTCCGTTAGAATTATTACATATGGATTTGTGTGGTCCAATGAGAACTCAGAGTTTGGGTGGAAAGAAATACGTGTTGGTTATTGTGGACGATTATTCAAATACACGTGGGTCAAATTTCTTCGATCAAAAGATGAGACGCCCGAAGTTCTCATTACTTTCTTAAAGATGACCCAGGTGAAAATGCAGTGACAAGTCAAGTTTCTTCGAACGGACAACGGCACAGAGTTCAAAAACAAGATAGTTGAAGAATATCTCGAATTGGTCGGGATATCACATCAGTACTCTGCTGCTAGAACGCCTGAACAAAATGAAGTAGTCGAAAGGCGAAATAGGACGCTAGTCGAGGCCGCTCGGACTATGCTTAGCCAATCCGATCTACCTCTATTCTTGTGGGAAGAAGCTGTGTCGACTGCATGCCATACTCAAAATCGATCCATGATACACCGCCGTTTTCAAAAGACTCCATATGAGCTAATCAACAACAGAACACCAACAATCAAGTATTTTCACATATTTGGGTGTAAATGTTTTGTGCTTAACGACAGAGAGAGTCTGAATAAATTCAGTGCTAAGGCGGACGAGGGTATCTTCATTGGTTATTCTTCAACATCGGCAGCATATCGTGTTTATCTGAAGAAGTCAAAGACAATTGTCGAAAGCATTAATGTCACATTTGATGAAGAAATGGCTTCTGAACAACTCTGTTCAGAACCCGTTATCACTGGAGTATTAGCTTCTGGGCAGATCAGTCTAGAACCTGCTTCTACAGCGAATAGTTCAAATAATGCTTCTACATCTATTTCACATTTAACTGATTTTGATTTGTTATTTGAATTATTTTATGATGAGTTTCTAGGATCTAATATACCTAAATCTGCTGTGACTGACAGGTTTGAAGACACAAGTTGCAATCATCCAGTCACTTCAGAAGTCATAACTGAACAAGAATCCCCTGTTCAGTCAGAAACTCACATTCCTACAATTACTCCTACAGTTGAAGATGTACAAGTAAATGCTGAGCCAGAAGTAATAGTTTCAATTGGGTGTAACACACTGTCAACTCAACAGCCATATTCTGCTGTTCCAACTGATGCTTCTGCACCTGAAACTTCAACTGCAAACCCCCCTCCTGTTATTCAAACTGAAGATTCTGATAGTGGATTTCTAGATGATGATCATGTTCAATCAGTATCTACTCCACTCCCTCATGAGCATCGCTGGACCAAAGAGCATCCTTTACATAAAGTAATTGGAGATCTCAACAAGCCTGTACAAACGAGGTCAGCGACTCTTAATCAATGTATGCATGACTCATTTCTCAGTAAGATTGAGCCAACGCGAGTATTAGAGGCTCTTGCTGATTCGGACTGGGTATCTACTATGCAAGAAGAAATCAATCAGTTTGAAGCCCTAAAGGTTTGGAGATTAGTTCCAAAACCAGAAGGTAAAACAGTGATAGGAACTAAATGGGTATTCAAGAATAAAAAGGATGAAGATGGTATCGTAATAAGGAACAAAGCTAGACTTGTTGCCAAAGGTTACCGGCAAGAGGAAGGCATAGACTACGATGAGACGTATGCTCCAGTAGCACGTATAGAAGCAATCCTCATGTTTCTAGCCTACGCAGATCATAAGAATTTTACAGTCTTTCAGATGGATGTGAAAACAGCCTTTCTGAATGGCATTCTTAAAGAGGAAGTGTACGTGTCTCAACCAGAAGGGTTCGTCAATCCAGTGAAGCCAGATCATGTTTATATCTTGGACAAACCCTCTATGGTTTAAAACAAGCCCCTCGAGCATGGTATGACGTTTTATCTAAATTCTTGGTCAAGTCCGGTTTTTCTAAAGGTAAGGTTGATACCACTTTATTCATCAAAAAGGAAAAAGCTGATATTATCCTTATTCAAATATATGTTGATGATATAATATTTGGTTCTACAAATCCAAAATTTTGCAAAAACTTTTCTAACCTCATGGTATCACGTTTTCAAATGAGTATGATGGGAGAGATGAATTTCTTTCTTGAATTACAAGTTAAAAGTTTTCTACGGGGATTTTCATTAACCAATCTAAGTACATTTTGGACATTCTTCGGAAGTACAAAATGGAAAATCGTAAATCAATTGGAACCCCGATGGCACCAGGTACTAAAATTAGCACTGATCCTTCGGGTAAAAGTGTTGATGTTAGAACTTATAGAGGTATGATAGGATCGTTAATGTATCTTACATCTAGTAGACCAGATATTATGTTTTCAACATGCTTATGTTCTAGATATCAGGCTGCTCCCAAAGAATCCCATTTGGCTGTTGTCAAACGGATTTTTAGATATCTGAAGGGGACTGCAGACCTTGGTCTGTAGTATCCTAAGGATACAGGGTTTCAACTGACTGCCTACTCAGATGCAGATCATGCAGGTTGCATGTTGGACATAAAGAGTACTTCTGGTCACGTTCAATTCCTTGGAGACAAGCTTGTAAGCTGGGCATCAAAGAAACAATTATGTGTTTCCACATCGACTGCTGAAGCAGAGTATGTAGCTGCAGCCAGTTGCTGCTCTCAAGTTCTGTGGATGCGAACACATCTAAGAGACTATGGATTCAAGTTTGATAAAATTCCAATTTATTGTGACTCGAAGAGTGCAATCGCGATATCTGCTAATCCTGTCCAGCATACGAAAACCAAACACATTGACGTCAGGTATCATTTTATTAAAGATAATGTATAAAAAGGAAGAATTGAACTTTATTTTGTAAAAACAGATTATCAACTTGCAGATTTATTTACCAAACCATTAGATGAAAAGAGATTTAATTTTCTTGTCTCTAAGCTTGGTATGTTAAATCTTAAGACATAATCGGTTGTTACCTAATAAAGTTACGTATTGTTATTTTTCATCATTTTCTTTATCTTTATGTCTAAAGGACATCTGCATTTTAATTGTTTGCTCATGATCTCAGGGGGAGTAAGAGAAGATTTTAGATGATCTACATTCATTTGAGGGGGAGCATAACTAATTTCTGTATTTTACTTAAATGACAATTTTTTTTTTGTAATGCATGATTTTAGGGGGAGCATATAATATCAAAAGGAGTAAGATTATGATTTCTGATTATTTCAAATCAGAACTCGTTCTTTAATCGTTTTACTGTTTTACGTCTTTTATTTTTCGAATAAATTTTGTGAATAAATTTTTGACTAGACTTTGAGACTTATGCAGGATGAGAGAGGATGACACGATCATATAATTTTGACTTAAGCATGACTTTATGAGTATTAAGATTGAGCGAAAAGGTAAATTTCTTATCTTAATCTCAAATGTATCTGAAAGAAGGACAACTTTCAGATATAGAAAACATGTTCTGAAATGTTCAAACCACTTCCCGATTCTTAAACAGATTTTGTAATTTGGAAGTGTGATTTTAAATGTTTTTTCATTTTTATTTTGTGTTTAAATGATTACAAACCGTGTGTTTCCAAAGAAAAATACTTGCGTATTTTCTTTTCTATATATTTTCAATTATTCTTACACACCGGTTTGACTTTTTGTTCAACATGTTCTTACCATGTCTCTACATTGAAACAATTTTTTTGATGGTAAGACACCCCGCTTGTATTTCAAAGAATTTTGAGCGATATTTCATTTCAAGGATGTCTATATTTTGTTTCGTATGGACAATATCCGTTATTTTTGACCATAAGCCTTAATTGATATATCATTTCAGTTCTGATCATTTTTCATACAATGTCTGATTTTCAAACAAGTCTTTTGCATTCATGTTCATTCATTCAGTATACTTGTTTGAAAATACTTCAATGTTTAAAAATGTTCAAATCTTCATGATTATATTTTCTGAGCATACATTCGTCTGACATTTGTATATGAGCTTTAACTGATAAAGTTAAATCATTTTGAGCAACATTATGCTTTTATAGCATTACATGGGTTCTTTGTGCTAGGACTTAAATGAACTTCTATGGATTCACGTTAACCAGTGTTTCCTACCCAAGAAGTTAAACCGTTAGTGATTGAGTGTGAGGAGTCTAAAAGAAATGAGTGTGGGTGTGATGAGGTAAAATGGAAAAGAGAGTTTGGTTAGTAGTGAGTTTAATGATTAAAAGAAAGAGGGTGTGAGAACAGAGTACAAGAATATCAAACTCTGCACCAACTACTTTCTGAGTCGGGCAGCCACATTACTAGCGTTTCACAACTTTTTGGTGAACGTTATTGAAACAGGCAACTAGCCCATGCCAACTCTTGCTAAAACCCCACCAACCACTCATTTCCTTCTCAAAAAGAAAATGTTTTATATTTTCTGGGGACGCATCACATAATCTATCTGATTTTCATTTGGAAAATCTGGATATTGAAAAAGAAGGAAGTCTGCCCCACCTTCGCACTTCAATCATGCACATTGAGTCTGTGTTTGTCTACTGTTGTCTCAGTGGTTTACACAACTTTGAGCCTTATTGAAAAGCAATCATCGTGCTTAATTCTTTCTACACATGCACGAACACACAAGGAATTTGTTTCTTTGTCATAACATTCATAGAAATTGCCTTTGTGGTATTTCGATTATTGGATGGAAGCCCTGGGGGAGTGAACATCAAAAAGCTCCTTTATATTGTGTATTCGTTACACACAGTGACTTCGTGTTAATGACAGGAATTTTAACTGATTCATTTGTTGATTCAGGAGTTACATGTTCTTATTTTGTCTAGATTTGAAAAAATCTGGATGAATACTTGGTTATGGATCACAAAATCAGAGGCTCAGTTTGACAAATCAGAATGGTCAAAGACATTTCTTGGAGAAAAGTTTTGATGATATAGATGCTCAAATCATCAAAAAGGGGGAGATGATATCAAGAAATGTTAAAGTTTTAAAGTTTGGAAGATATGATATCAAGAAGTGATAAAGTTTTGAGAGATGATTTTCAGAAATATCCAAGTCAGAAAAGTTCAAAGTAAAGATTTGAAGATTTGAAGAAATTTTATTTGAAGATTATTTACTAAAGCAATATGAGCTGATTCTGAAGATAATTTCTTTCCAAAGTCTGAAAGTTTGTTGTGAAAGTTTTGGGGAGATTGTTAATCATTTGAAGACAGTTCTGGAAAGAATGCTGTTAAAGAAAAAGGGAAGTTTATTTTGACAGAGCTTAAAGTGAAGACTGAATTGCTAGATCTTTCAATAGTGATCTTGAATCCAAAGGGGGAGATTGTTAGAGCATAAATATGTTGGATACAAGATCAAGAAGACTGAAGGTCAAAGTTCAAGAAAGTCAAAGCTGAGAAAGTCAACCTTCATCAAAGTCAAAGTCTTTTGTAATAAAAGTCAATGTATACTATTTGTATTTGTTTTTCCTTGTTTTAGTTGTAGGTATAAATAGTTTCCTTTCCTTTGTAATAAGTAAGTCAACAGAAGTGGAGCGAATTATTCAGTTGTATTTTAGAGAGAAAAATATCAGAGAGAAAGAGAGTTCGTTAGAGAGAGATTGTAGAGAGAGAAAGTGTAATCTTGGAATTGAATTGAAATCAAACAGGTAATTTGATTGTTAATCTTGTTTGTTTGATTAATGTTGATTAGAAACTAGAATTTGGGAATATCACAAATCTATCTAAAAAACTTGAAATTACAGTGCAATTTGCAAATTTACAGTGTTCGAAAATTTTGACAACAAAATCCAAAAATCTGAAAATACAATCTGATCATGTGATTAATTTGTGAAATAGTGTGAACAAGTATGAATCTAGAACATAAAACGAAACCTATTGAACCATTTTTACAATCAAAGAACAACAAATCAACAAAAATTCGATCCAACAGTGATGTTCTGCTCGTTCTTGAATTTTCCAGAAATCGATCTAATCAATTAATGTAATCTCCTCTGAATTTGATTGGGTTTGGCTCTGATACCAATTGAAAATGTATTCCCCAATCAATCAAGCACAATCTACAAATCAATATAGATGTAACAATGAAATTCTAGAGAGAGAGAGAGTAGAGAGAGAAATATTCAGTCATATATCTGACAAGTAAAGCGTACTGTTACTTCCTAGTTACAAGATTCTAACAAACACAAGCTATTTATACCAAGACACACTTCTATCAAGACACTTCTCTCAAACATGCTTCTCTCACAACACTAAACTCTCATGACACTAAGATTGACTTTGACATTATAGACTTTGACTTAACAAATTAAATCTTGGATACAATAAAATACACTAACAATCATTACCATATAAAGACAATATTACTCATTGGTACTTAATTAACAACGTCTAATCCCCTTAGAGTTCCACCGCTGTGAGGCAGACACATCTTATGTTCCAACGAAAGTACTTCCAACATTCCAAAGATTCAAGGACCTCAAATGAACAAGTCGATGCCTAAAATCAAATGGCCATATCGAAAATATAGGTATGCTAAGAAGCATTTCCTCTTTGGTTGCATTGTGTCGATTCCTAATAAAGGCTTAAAGTAGACACCTGATATGGAAATAAAACCCCAATTCTTACAGTCTTAGCAGACGAACTATCACATTTCCTTTATTCACAAATGCTCAAAAGATGGTACACCATCAACACATAACATGCTATCAAACATCGACCCATCAATTCAGAACCAACCATACGCAAGCAACCACACAAAGCTCTAACCCCACGATTTACCGAAAGGGAGATATCACTACTTAAACAACTGATATAATAACATAAATCTACTACCTTAATTATTCACACGTGAACAGACTCGTAAGGTCGAATTCCCAAAACTTAAACCTGTCCACAATTTGGATCGTTCGCCGTTTCCATTCCCAAAGACTTCTCTGGTCCTTAATTACATATCTTTTCACAAAAAGGGGGTTTAAATCTATAGCTCTATGAGTTCAAGGTTTTTCAAACCAATATGCCAATTTGAAATTTTATAAAACTTTCTGACGCAATACCTTTATAATAATTACTCATACGTGTAAAAATCCACTACCGTTTACTCGGTAGTTGTGCAAAGTGGTCACAAACGCCACACATATAAAACCATTTCGAAAACCATTTGGTTATTACTCAAGATAATAATGACCACCACGAAAGATGTTCAACAAACCTTCCAAAGGAACCACTATGGTCCAACATGTATCTGTTTGCGCCATGTATGAAGAAAAATTTCATGTACTAAAACAGTTTGTAACAAAGCGTTTGTAGAAAACTCAGAGAAGGGGAAATTCACGTAATAAAGTTCCAAAATTTCTCATTTAACCATGTAATAACATGGAAGAAAACTTGCCAACGAGACCCTCATGCATGGGTTCCTTTCTCAAAACAAAGCAAGACAAAATGTGTATGTGATTGGTCAAAACGTAAAATAATTTAAATCGACTTCAAACTTTAAGCCGCACGAACAAAATGCTCTTTGTTCTAAAATAGTAGCTACAATGGCATGCATACCAATAAATTAATATAAGGTATTTGTGTGAACCAATAACAGGAAAATCAACTACCGAAAAATGTTCAAAGCAAAACTTCAACACGAACCATCATAGGTCCTCCATATACTCAAACCGAAAACATAAATCCATTCAAATACTAAGAGGTGTGCAATGAAATATACTCGCATAAAACTCAAAAATGCAATTTATGCGATATTAAGACTCTCAAGACACCTTTGGCGGTTGCGAAAAGACATGTGCAAAACTCGCATGAGACATGACGCTCAATAAAACTTATAAATATTACATGCACCATAATTAAAGCCTACACATTTGAAAGTTCACTCATGCATTGGAAAACGTCGTAAAATAACACTTCATAAAACTCAACAAAACTCACACAAAATAAAATTTCCATGAAAACACAAACGCCAAAACATGGAAATAACTCTTCGTCTGAAACCTTAACATAAGTAGAGGAGATCCAATGTTAAGGTCATAAGTCACAATTACTTGCCAAGACCCTAAACAACATCAAGATACGAACATCACAATATCCGAAAATAGTGTTGGACAACAACGAGAATAAGAAAGTCTCAACAAAGTTTGCAACCACTTACAATCAAATAATTTTATGCAGGTTTAAAATCATGGCTTAAAATCTTGTGTGTGCTAAACTTTTTTTTTACCAAGATTACGTAATACAATCCACATGATGATTTGGAAATCATGATAAATAACTGATTCAAATTTATTTTAGAAATCAATTTCGTGCATGAATTTGATCGGCACACAACGTCTCAAAATTACGCTTCCCAATTTCCAGTCAAACTATCGTCATCCGGATGTTTAAACATCTTAATGCAATAATCGAAGATTTCTTTGGTTCAGCTTACAATTCCTCATTGAATAATGTCGATTCCATAAGTCTATGGTTCTAGTCCAACCAATAATTCTGACCCGAAACGGTCCATTTAATGCAATCATCATGCTTACTGTCACTACAAGTGACGAATATTAAAATCATCAACCTCTTCTAACGGCTACCCACATAGAAACTTCTTTACTACCCCAACGGTCGTGACATCAAAGTAGTCTAAGTATACACATGTAACTTATAGGTTCACCATAACACTGGACAAATGCAATTATTAACGCACGATACATGATCATCCTTGCTACCCTCGACATGATTCCCGTTCCTAGTGACTCCATCAACCTCAAAATATCTTATCTTAAAGTGCCTAATGGTGCAATTTCACTCTCATTCATTTAAAAGAACACTAGTTTGAGTCTAGGTATTCAAAATTCACACCTAAATCTCTCAAACTTAAGCTCTGATACCAACTTGTAACAACCTCAAATCTGAAAATAACAACTAATTTAAAAATATCTAAATACATCGATAACTGACTCACTTACAATAACAATTTAAGGTTTAACTTTTATAAACACCATTCAAACCTTATACAAGGTCTATAATAGGGAGAAGTGTTACTAAAAACCCAATAACAGACACTATCTCCAAAATGCGGAAGACTTCACCAAGCTACTCACCCTCGTGCATATAACTAATACTCGTCTCTTCACAATATCACTAGAACCATTCCCCAACCGGAACCTGATGCATATGTCGACAAATGAAAAGGTTATACTAACGCCTAGTGAGTTCAAGAGCTTTAAACAGGAATAAATAGGTCGTTAAAGGAAATGATGCAATTTAAATCGTAATTTTTCAAAATGATTTACTTTAAATATGGACGTGACTCGTTTTCCAATAACACACATTTTTAAAGATGAACGCCCAATACAAAACATTCTTCAAAGGTGATGCAACCCAAAACTCACTCAAAACGTGAATAGAAATCGAACCCCCAACTTATAAAAAATGCGGATAATCTTTATATCCCGAAACACCCAAAACACGGGTGGGGCATAATACTCAACCCATAAATCATGAATAAAACCCATATACACAAAACGTCCCCGAAAACATGTATACTAAAACTCAATACCCAAAACAACACCTTTCGGTGATGGGGGATACCCGAATTCCATCGAATGTGGTGGGCACACAAAGTTAAGCCACTTATCAATGTTCTCGAGTTTCACATAGAGTCATGGATCCCCGTATACGACTCCGTACCGAGCTACCACTGCAAGATACCCAAATGACCTTAGTGTCTACTCGACCCCTTGATGAGTGTCACCACAAAAGCAACAAGTCCCTGTATCCGGCTCACCATGGGCACCACCGCAAGACTTCGCTCCGTATACGGCTCTACAGAGCACCACCGCAAGCTTACATAAAAACATGACTTGGGGACCACTCACTAGACTTCAAATATGGACATCAAAAGTCCATGATGAATAAATAGACTGATTACATGGCATCGAGTTCAACCACCCACGATCTATACCTCGACCCCTTAGCAAAAGGCTACATGATTATTTATTTCAACCACCCATGATCTATACCTCGAGTTGCCGCTAACCATAAATATTTCCAGTCTCAAAACAGGCATAGAGATCCCAATTTAAACCAACTGATCGACTCATATGCCTATGGATCCAATGCATTACAGTCTAAAACATTACATGACTCAAATGAATGTCTAACGCACTCAAACATGTAATTTCCACCAAAACGCAATTAATATGCATCGTAAAACTAAAGCTCCTCATCGAGCCAATAAAATTGGCCAAATGCACCAAGACTCCTTTGAGTCACAACCGAACCAATGCTCCACAAATTAATTGACCATTGGTCAAAAGTCATAAAATGAAATAAACACAATTGTCCCACGTTTATGCAAACGCACACTCCAAAATACTTGAATAAACTTCATCACAAATTTCGACCAAGACAAGTCATTTTCCAAATAATTTTATACCAATTATCCTTTAAAAAAGTTTTATAACACAAAATCAAGCATTTCCCCAAAACACATACTAAAAGTGCATTTATACTCAAAGGATCTCATTCCATAAAATAAACCATTAAAATATCAATACTCAAGATTAATTTATTAAAATGCCAAAATCCTAAATATGGGTGTTTTACAAAGTTTATAGAGTTAAACACTTCAAATAATCAAAACTCACCAAATAACGCAACAGTTGATAATTTAATGTGATACATATAAACATTTAAAAATAAACATTTTGGCATGAACACCGTTTTCACAAATCAACTTGAACCCACCTTTCTAGATTTATGCTAAATCTAGATTTTTACCCCTACTTAAGATTCGTTGAAGAAATCTGAATCCTGAAGCCAAAACTTCCAAAAACCTAGATCCACAAGTTTCCAACCATAAGTATTCATATTCAACAATTTAGAATCGTTCACCAAACATTTTATATCAAAACCCTCATTTAGGCCAAAACCCTAATTTTGACCTAAATTCTCCAAAATTATCACATCCGAAATTTGAGAAATAAGAACACTAGGAAACCATCAATGGAGAATTTATAACTTATATAAAAGTTTAAAAACTAGAAGGATGAACTCACCACTTAGGTTTTGGTGAAAACCTAGAAAACCCCAAATTTCATGAAGATGGAGGTGATGATGATGAGTTCTTGACCTTTGCTTGTAATACACCACCAAATACTCTTGAATATTCCCAAAACTAACAATCTAACCTTGAAAAGTTCACAAAAAAGAAACCATAGCATTTTGAATCACCCAAAACGGAGTAGAAATGAGCAAGATATGACTAAATGAAGAAAATCTCGATTTTTTGGACTACATGTCTGGCGCGACCCTGGCATGCGATAGTGCCATTTGTCATTGTAGTGGGAACTGCCTCCCGAGATGTACCGAGGCCCCCTTGCCTCTTGCGACCCTACCATGTTACACTGCATTATGGCACTGTCGCCGGGCACTGTAGCCAGACTCGTACCGAGAGTTTTTCGACGGCTTTCCCGACCGTTTTCCTGGCCGTTCCTCGATCGTTCTCCCAGACATTCCTTGACCTTTCTCCCGACCATTATCAACCGTTATCTCAAAATATTTTATGCTATTATGCCAATTATCGTGCCATTGCCATAATTTCATGGCACAATCGCTGGAACGACCGAACACTCGGTAACGCCGGTGCTATTGTGACATATGTCACAACTGCATGGCACTACAGTCGGGACTACCACACTTTTAGTACCATTGGTGCTATTATGATATATGTCACAACCACATGTCACTATAGCCGAGACGACCATACTCTTAGTAACATTGGTGCTACTGTGACAAGT
Source organism: Arctium minus (assembly GCA_954870635.1). Classification (NCBI taxonomy): domain Eukaryota; kingdom Viridiplantae; phylum Streptophyta; class Magnoliopsida; order Asterales; family Asteraceae; genus Arctium; species Arctium minus. The sequence continues at coordinate 33,439,637 of OX941097.1, read as the reverse complement.
GTCACAACTATAAGGCACTATAGCCATACTCCATATGTGGTTCTTCCTTTACCGATTCACCCAGTTCAACATTTTTTTCTTCTTCATTTGGGATAAAAATCAGGATGTTACATGTGTTATACAGGACCACACTTTAAGGATGCTGATTAGAGCGGGTGAACGATGAGAAGGACTTTATTTTTACCGGGGTGTGTCGCAGGCCCAAGATTTGAGAACAGGTGGAGTAGTGTCTCTTGATCTCTGGCACAAGTGACTTGGTCATCTGTCATTGCAAATAACCAAATTAGTTCCTGAAATTAGCATTAAAGAGCAGAAAAATAGTTTAAATAAAAGTCATGACTTCTGTGAAAGAGCCAAGCAAACTAGAAATAATTTGTATGTTAGTGAAAATAATGCTAAAGCAAATTTTCAACTCGTCCATTGTGATTTATGGGGCCCTCATAAAACTGTTTCTTCTAGTGGTGCTTCATATTTCTTGACAATCATTGATGATTTTTCACGCACTTTGTGGATTTGTTTATTAGTGGACAAGAAAGAGGTCGCTCATTGAATTATTTTTCAAACCTCTTAAATGTAGCCCGAGCCTTGCTATTTCAGGGATCCTTACTTATCAATTTTTGGGGTTGTGTTAACGGTGGGAGATTTGATCAATAGATTGGTTTTAGAAGGCAAAACCGCTTATAGCATCTTGTATGGAAAAGAATCAACTTATACTCATTTACGAACTTTTGGGTCCTTATGTTATGCTCATTCCAAAACAAGAGATAATTTTGCTAGTAAAATTCGACGTTGCGTTTTTGTTGGGCATCCATATGGACAAAAGGGTTAGATACTATATGATTTCAAGGGAAAAAATTGTGTATCGTGTTGTGGTTTTCTGATAAGTGAAATAATTTATCACATTTTCTATCACTTTTTATTTTAATATCACTATTTATTCTAGTTTCCCAATCTCAAAAATTGAGTCTTTTATTTTGTTTTTACATTTTATGGAGTTTGGAGCTAAGTGAGAGAAATTGGCTTATTTGGTGCTTAACATTTTGGTGTGGTAGCAGGATGTTGCATTTAATTTTTTAAGACACCTCCAACTAATAGCTCATCTATCTATTTAGTTTTTAATTTAGTATTTTATTATTTTAATATTATTCTAAAATCTTTTGGTACATTATAACTAGTGTTACAACATCTGTTCACATTTCTTAAAATACCTTTGCATTTCTTGTTGGGAGTTACTCTCGTTGTGTTTTGATTTGTTTATGACCTAGATAAAATTTCTTGTGGTGGATATTTGTGGATCTGAAGCCTTCATCAAGAAAGCTCAAACTTGGGGTAAAAACCTAGATTTAGTCTAAATCTAGCAAGGTGAGTTCTAGTTGCTTTGAAAAACTATATACATGTCAAAATGCACATATTTTGGGTTTTAAAAGTATATCCAAGAGTTTACCTCATTTTGATAAGTTTTGTGAACATTTGTACACTACATATATTTGAGTTATAAATCCTTGAAAATGGGTCATAATATTTTATGAAGTGTTTGAGTCACCAAAAAGGGGATTTTGATTTACCATTCATGTTTCTTGAATATTTGAAGAAGTTGGGTATTATGTTGTTTGGGTCCCAAATATGGGAAGATTTGGAGTACACATGATTTCAAATGGAATTTTAGTGTGAGTTGGGGATTTTAAGAACGATCATGGAGATATAGTCATTTTGGGGCATTACTTAATCTACAGGTTTTATATTTGAAAACTTCGAGTCCTTTGATTTTAAAAGTGTGAGTTTGTTGGAGTGGATACCCTTTTAATTGGGAAGGTTTGATAAAGTTGTACATCGACTTACGTAGCCATATTGGCTCTATTTGAGTATCAAATGTTTTATGACGTCTTACGGCTTGATTGATACACTAATGAGTTTTGGGACGTTGTCCAGTTTAAATGGCTCTTTATGGAGTGTTTTGTGGAAATGCAATTATTATACAAATGTTGGTTATTACATGTTTTGGATGCTGTGAGTCCGTGATCGTTACCAGATAATCAAAACAACAAACAATAGATGATAAGCCAACCTGTTTCGATATATAAATGCGGATTACACGGTTGAGTTCTTGAGTTTAAGCTCTGTTTGTTTTCTCTCTGTTTTCACCTTATCAGTATGTGTTGTGTGTTTTTTTTGTGTTGAACTTGTGATCGATAATACAGAGAGAGAGAGATAATATCTGATTTAAGATATTATCAAAAAGATAAACTAATAATAAAACTTAATATCTAAAACTATAATATCTAGATATTAAAAACAACTTTGACTTTATTACAGAATAGACCCTAGACTTTGGTTGAGAGTAACTTTCAGCATTAACTTCAGATTGCGATCTTCGTATTGGATGATCTTGAATCCAATGAGACTGTGTCTTAACAATCTCCCCCTTTGGATCAAGATCATTTCGAAAATTATTTGGCAATACGATCTTCTCTTTCAGCTCAGAAGATGCAATCTCTCTCTTAGTCTTCAAGATATAGTAAACTCCCCAAAAGATGTAGATTATCTTTCTTGGATGTTGGGAAGAAATTATCTTCAGTTTTAGCTCGAAATTCTTCAGCAAAGTATCTTCAAAGAAAATTTCTCTCGAATCAGCATATCTTCAGAATACTTGCTCTTTGAAGAATTCAATCTTGGACGTGATTCTTGAAACATGTGATCTTTTCCATTTCTTGTGTAGTCATTCTCCCCCTTTTTGATGAGAAGTGTAACGATTTCATCAAAAGTTGATGACAAGAAATGTTGATCATAAGAAGCCTCTGATTCGTCAATGCAATAGATATTTATCCAGATCTTTGAAAATCTAGACAAAATAGTCATGTAACACCTGTAGCAATAAACAAATCAATTAGAAACGCCTGTCAGTAACACTAAGTCACTGTGTGTAACGAATACACAATGGAAAGGAGCTGTTTGATGTTGACTCCCCCAGGGCTTCCATTTAATCATCGAAACACCACAAAGGTTATTTCTATAAACGGTATGACAAAGAAACTAATTCCTTGTGTGTTCGTGCTTGTGATAGAAAGAATTAAGCACTAGATGATTGCTTATAGGCTCAAAATTGTGTAAACCACAGAGACAACAGTAAGTTAAACACAGACTCAATGTGCATGATTGAAGTGCGAAGGTGGGGCAGACTTCCTTCTTTTCAATATCCAGATTTTCCAAATGAAAATCAGATAGCATATGTGCTGCGTCCCCTTTGAAAATGTGAAACACTTTCTTGTTGAGAAGAAAATGAGTAGGTGGTGAGGTTTGATCAAGAGTTGGCATGGGTTAGTTGCCTGTTTCAATAATGATCACCAAAGAATTGTGAAACATTAGAATTGTGGCTACCCGGCTTAGGAAAAGTTGGTGCAGAGTTGTGATATTCTTTTAACTCTGTTCTCACACGCTCTTTCTTTTAAACAGTTTGCTTACTCTAATCACACTCATTTCTTTTCGCTTCTCACACTCAATCACTAAGGATTAACTTCGTGGGTAGAAATCACTGGTTAAGGTGTTTTCATTGAAGTTGTGTTAAGTCCTAGCACAATGATTCTTGTTTTCCTATGATGCACGTGATGCTCAGATTGGTTTAACTATTTTAGTTAAAGCACAATGTTGATTTTGAAAACATTTAAAATCACACTTCCATAATATAAAATATGTTGAAAAAATCGGGAAGTGGTTTGAACATTAAAAACAATGTTTTCTATGATTGAAAGTTGTCCTCTTTCAAACATATATGAGATTTAGATAAAGGATAATACCTGAACGTATGATCTTACATCTCATGAAGCTAAGCTTAAAGTCATAAAGATATGATCTTTTAAGCTTCTCTCAAACTTCTGCAAAAGTCTTAAGTCAAAGTCAAAGTAAAATTTATTCACTTAAATTGAAAAGACAAAAAGCAGTAAAACTTTTTAAAGTACGAGTTCTGATCAGAAATAATCAGAAGTCATATCCGTACTCCCTGACTTGTAGGGCTCCCCCTAAAATCTTGCATTACAAAAAAATTTGACATTAAAAGGTACATACAAATTTTATGAGCTCCCCCTCGAAGTAATATTGACCACTTGTCAATTTCTTCTCATACTCCCCCTTGGTTCATGAACAAAATATAGAAGTGCAGATATCAATCAGAGTTAAGAATGAAGTAATGATGAAAAAGTACACAATTTAGAAAACTTTGATAGGTAATTACTGGTTATACCTTGAGATTTAGCATACCAAGCTTAGAGACAAGAAAGGTAAACCTCTTTTCGTCTAAAGGTTTGGTAAACAAATCGGCAAGTTGATAATCAGTCTTTACAAAGAAAAGTTCAATTGTTCCTTTCTCTACATTATCTTTGATAAAGTGATACCTGACGTCTATGTGCTTGGTTTTTGTGTGTTGAACAGGATTCGCTGTTATTGCGATGGCGCTCTTGGAGTCACAGTATATCGGGATTTTGTTGAAGTGGAAACCGTAGTCGCGCAATTGAGTTCTTATCCATAAGACCTGAGAACAACAACTAGCAGCAGCTACATATTCTGCTTCGGCCGTGGACGTTGAAACACAAAGTTGCTTCTTCGATGCCCAACTTACTAGTTTGTCACCGAGGAACTGTACGTATCCTGACGTGCTCTTCCTGTCTAACATACAACCTGCATGATCTGCATCTGTGTAGGCTGTTAGTTCAAAACTAGTATCTTTAGGATACCACAGACCAAGATCTGCAGTGCCCTTCAGATACCTAAAGATGCGCTTCACAGCAGACAAATGGATTTCTTTCGGATTGGCCTGATATCGTGCACATAAGCATGTTGAAAACATTATATCTGGCCTATTCGACGTAAGATACATTAAAGAACCTATCATCCCTCGATAAGTCCTAACATCAACATCCTTTCCCGAAGGATCGGTGCCAATATTAGTACCTGGTGCCATTGGGGTACCAATCGGTTTTGAATTTTCCATTTGGAACTTCCGAAGAATATCCCTAATGTATTTTGATTGATTGATAAAAATACCCGATGAAAATTGTTTTACTTGTAAACCGAGAAAGAAATTCATCTCTCCCATCAAGTTCATCTGAAATCTAGACACCATAAGGTTTGCAAAATTCTTACAGTACTTAGTATTTGTAGAACCAAAGATAATATCATCTACATAAATTTGAATCAAAATGATATCGCCTTTTTCCTTTTTGATAAACAAAGTGGTATCAACCGTACCTTTTGAAAACCCAGACTTGACTAGAAAAGTGGAAAGGACATCATACCAGGCTCGAGGTGCTTGTTTCAGACCGTAGAGTGCTTTGTCGAGAATGTAAACATGATTAGGCTTCTCTTGATTAACAAAACCTTCTGGCTGAGAGACGTAGACTTCCTCCTTCAGAATTCCATTCAGGAATGCTGTCTTCACGTCCATTTGAAAGACCGTGAAGTTCTTGTGGGCTGCGTAGGCTAGAAACATTCTGATTGCCTCTAATCGCGCCACAGGAGCATATGTTTCGTCATAGTCTATTCCTTCCTCTTGTCTGTATCCTTTGGCTACTAGTCTTGCCTTGTTTCGGATAACGGTACCATCTTCGTCTTTCTTTATCTTGAAAATCCACTTCATACCTATAATGGTTTTACCTTTAGGCTTTGGTACGAGTCTCTAGACTTGAAGTGTGTCGAACTGATTTAGCTCTTCTTGCATTGAGATCACCCATTCTGTATCCACAAGTGCCTCTGATACGCGAGTTGGCTCGAACTTGCTCAGAAAGGAGTCATGCATGCACATGTTCATTGATGCTGACCTAGTTTGCACCGGTTTTGATGGATCGCCAATTATCTGGCTTATCGGATGCTCTTTGGTCCATTTATGTTCATGAGGTAGTGGATTAGATGATTGTATGTCAGTGGTATCATCTACAAATCCACTTGTACCTTCCTCTGATTGTTCAGGAGGAATGATGGTTTCAGTTGAAGTGACAGGTTCAGAAAGCTCAGCAGGTACAACTTTATCTGGCCGTAGATTGATCTGTACAGAATCTCCTACTGTTGCAGCTACTTCTGTCTCTTTATCATTTGACACTTGTTCAATTGTTGTAGTCGGCATTTGAATTGTAATTTCTTGTTGAATCGGGGCGTTTGATTCAATAGAGTCATCTGAACTGGTTGGATGAGTAGTCGTTAAGTCTTCCATCCTGTCAACCACAACAGATTTCTTTACATTAGATCCAATAAATTCATCATAAAACAGTTCAAATAATAAGTCTAAATCAGATAAATGTTTAGTTGAAGTTGAAGCTTTGTCTGATTTATTCAGTTGAGACGCAGGTTCTGGACTGAGTTGCCCAGAAGCTAGTACTCCTGTTATAACGGGTTTTGAACGTTGTTGTTCGGAAGCCATTTCTTCATCAAAGGTGACGTTGATGCTTTCAATCACCGTTCTTGACTTCTTCAGATAAACTCAAAATGCAGTTGATGTCGAGGAATATCCAATGAAGATCCCTTCATCCGCCTTAGCACTGAACTTATTAAGATTCTCCTGTCATTTAGAACGAAACACTTACACCCAAATATATGAAAATATTTGATTGTCGGTGTTCGGTTGTTGATTAATGCATAAGGAGTCTTCTTGAATCTTCGATGTATCATGGACCGATTCTGTGTGTAGCACGCGGTCGAAACAGCTTCTGCCCATAAAAATAGAGGTAAGTCAGAGTGACTTAGCATAGTACGAGCAGCCTCGACTAGCGTTCGATTTCTTCTTTCGACCACTCAATGTTGTTGAGGCATACGAGCAGCAGAGTATTGATGTGAAATCCCGACAGATTCGAGATATTCTTCAACTTTGTTGTTCTTGAACTCTGTGCCGTTATCTGTTCGTAGAAACTTGACCGGTTTCTGCAGATTCACCTGGGTCGTCTTTAGGAATGTGATGAGAACATCTGGTGTCTCATCCTTTGAACGTAGAAAGTTGACCCATGTGTATCGCGAGTAATCGTCCACGATCACGAGTATGTACTTCTTGCCGCCTAAGCTTTGAGTTCGCATTGGACCGCATAAGTCCATATGCAATAACTCTAAAGGAGCATTGGTACTTGGTTCAGGCTTCGATTTATGAGGTGCCCTCTTTATCTTGCCCTTTTCACAAGCTGCACAAAGATGTTCTCTTTCATATTTCAGCTCTGGAAGTCCTTTGACGAGCTTTCCACTGACCAGATTGTTGATGTACCGAAAGTTGAGGTGAGAGAGCCTTCGATGCCATAACCAGCTTTGTTGCATCGATGCTTTTGTCAGTAGACAAACTTGCTTGTCATTCTGGACATTTGATAAGTTTATTGTGTAGAGGTCTGTTTCTCGAGTACCGACCAAGAGTTCTTCGCCGTCTTCTTTGCGAACTGAACATCTCTTGGCTTTGAAGTTGACCTCTAAGTCTTTGTCACAGAACTGTCCTATACTGAAAAAGTTGTGTCCTAAGCCTTCTACATAGCTCACCTTCTTGATAGTGATATTGTCATGTTGTACATCACCGTATCCCATGATTGGAGAAAACTGGTCGTTGCCAAATCTTACTGTTCCGCAATATTTGTCTTTAAAATTGGACAGTATCTCTTTTTGCCCTGTCATGTGCTTGGAACATCCGCTGTCTAAGAACCATGTATGACTAGTCTGCATAAGAGAAATTACAAATTTAGATATTTATACGACAACTTTGGAATATTCACTTTGATTATCGAAGTGCGGGTCTTGAACTGATTTGTTCAAAATCCTGTTTTGACTTTGATGTTCGGGTTTTGAACTGCATTATCCAAAAACCTATTTTGTCAGTGAAGAACGAGTCCCGATCTGTACATAATCAGAAGTCGCTTTCTCTCTAAGCTTTGTGTGCCTGCAACACAGATTTAGCCTTAGGTACCCACTGGAATTTGGATCCTACTGTGTTAGCACAAGATTTTGGTACCCATTTCAAATTGGGTCCTCTTTTCTTTTGAAAAGCATTTGAAGAATTAGTATGAGATGAATGCACATGATAATTGCCAAACCAATCTCCAGAATCTTGACAAGGAATAGAAACATGTTTATCATAAATAGAAGACTTTCTAGCAGATAAAGATAACTGAAATAATTGCTTCATTGTATATTGTTTACGGGAAACAACAAGTTTTGAGTTCAAAAGAGCAACATCAGCAATTAAGACATCTTTACTAAGCGAAGTCTTGCTACAATTAACACTACTAAACGATAAAACGGTCTTGTCAAGCTTCCGTTTCGGTTTCCATTGAGAATTTACTTCTGGCCTTTGCTTGCTCAGATCTGTAACATGTGAAACTGATGAGTTAGACTTCTGAGCAACAAACGAATGCTTCTTTTTGGAATTACCAGTAGTGGTCGATTTCTGTGAATGCTGAGATAAATTCTTACCTTTAGCACTCTTAGCGTTCACAGAGACTAATTTATCAACGAAAGCTTTCGTTGATTTTGCACTGTTCACAGGCTTACTGGTTTTTCTTAAAGTTTTCTTAACAAAAGGTGAATGGTTGGGAAGTTTTGCATTAAAGTCAAAGAGATTAGAACCATTATCTAAACCACCATCAGAGTTCAAAAATTCAAATCCTTTATTTGAAGTACCAAACATATCCTCAGAGTTTGAAGCTTTTGAAAGAACATAATTTGAAAACACGATTGAAAAAACGTTTTGCTCAATATTTATCAAAAGTCTTGCATCTGATAAAGAATTCTCGAGTTCAGAAATTTTGCGTTCTAAAACGAGAGGAGGGACATATAGTTTACCTTTAATAGGCTTCGCCTCCATTTCCTTTTCAGAATAACTTGGAAAGAAATCACTTGAAAGAGTTTCCTTCTTTTTATATATTGGGTTTTCATCATAACTATTATTCAACTTCGCATAATAAAATGGAAGATGAACTTTAGCTGATTTCATCCGTTTTTCCGTTTCATTGGCTTCATCCTCTTTTGACAGTTTAGTCCAAAAAGTTTTAAACGCGGGGAGTCTGCGAGCTAATTGCATATTAAGATGATCATAAAGTCCTGGCACTTCAGACATCCCTTTTTGTAGACAGTGAGGATTCTTATAACCAATTCCCCATCTCTCTGTTTCCTCTTTGGGTTTGTTCAGAAAAATAGTCTGTTCAGTTTGACCCATTTTATACAACTTCTCTTCCAAACTTTTTAATTTTCCCAGTAAAGAAAAGTTTTCTTTTGTACAAGAAGCATGCAACTTTTTAAGCTCATATTTTTCAATCTCACTATTTAGCAGTTGAGTCTTAAGATCAGAATTCTCTTTTTGAATTATTGTCTTTTCCTTAGCGTTGGTGTCATTATCTTTATGTAAAACCTCAATTAATACTTTCTTCTCAGCAATTTCATTGTTCAGTTTCTGTATCAACTGGTTTTTGTCTGTCATGACACCATTATCTTGCTTAAGATTAGATTCTAACTCTTTTTGTTTCATACTCATGGCATGCATTTTATTCATGAACTCTAAATCAGAAAGATTACATACCTCCTCTTCTTCATTGTCGGAATCAACTTTAGCATCTGATTCTATCTTGTCCATCAAGCACATGTTGACGGCCTCTTCTCTATCTTCATCATCTTCTTCTTCCTCATCTGAGTGATCGAGCCAGTATTCGTCCTCATCCATCAATGCCTTGCCTGCCTCTTGTTGTTTTGCAAGAAGCATCTTGTTCTTGTAATAGTCTGAATTTCTGACTTTTTGATCTACGGCAGTCCTTGGCAAAGTGACCTGGTTTGACACAGTTGTAGCACGTAGGCGGTTCTGGCTGACTTGATCCTTCAGCTTTGAATTTTCTTTCTTCCGGTCTCCTCTCCTCAATCCTCTTTCCTTCCGACTGAAACCTTCTTTCTTCAGGTTTCCTCTCCTCTGATCTTCTCCCTTCAAATCTTCTTCCTTCATACCTGCTTCCTTCAATCCTTTCTTTGTGGATGTAGTTGTTTGGACCAGATGAATATCTCTGATTATTTGATGTTGGCTTTGTGTAGAACCTTTTCTGAAAAGCACTAGTCAGCATAAGCATTGCTTGCTTCAGCTGATCATTTTCATTTGATTCTGAGTTTGCACACCCTTCATCTTCTTTATCTGATTCATATACAGTCGCCTTGTTCTTCTTCTTTCTGACTACAAGTGCGACTGTGTCTTCAACTACCTTTCCTTTCTGTCTTTTATCATCCAGAATTTCATCCACCTCTTCTTCATTCTGACGGAAGGTTTCATACACCTCATGAAGTGGAATCTCATTCAGGTCTTTGATCTGCTTCATCTGCCGAGCAAATCTTTTCCATTCAGGTTGAAGAATACTAAGGAATTTGACGTTCAGCTCTATTTGAGATTTGTGAACTTTGTTCTTGCTAAGTTCATTCAGCAACGTCACAAACCTGTCATAGGTTTCTTCTAAGGTTTCTCCCACCCTGCCTCTAAATTCTTCATAGTTATTTAGGCAATTGGATATTTTCAGCTGATTTCCCACTTTTGAACCCAGCATCATCTTTTCGAGCTGATCCCACATTTCTTTACCTAAATTCTTGTAGCTGTCAATCTTTACGTATATTTCATTTGGGATCCCCTGTAAGATGTATGACTTGGATAATTTGTCACCTTTGGCTCTTTTGAGGTTATCATCTTGTAGCTCGTGAAACTTAAGTTCAACCTGAGTAGGCACGTTATCAACTACACGAGTTGTCATTGGAAGTATCATAACCCCTTCTTCTATAGATGTCCTGATGAAATCACCCAGCTCATGTCTGTCAATGAAGTTCAGAAACCGATCCTTCCACTGTTCGTATTCTCCTTTGAAGAGAACTGGTGGCTTGGTGTCAGTTCCTATTGCAAGCGCTTCTATGGATGTCATTTTGAATAAAATTCGAAGACTGGAAAAACTTTGCGTTTTGAGAAGGTTTGCGCGAGAGGTTGATTGCGCAAAGTGAGGTTCGACCGGTAAGACGTAAAGAACCGGTAAGATTTTCGACCGATTAAACTGATTGACCGGTAAAAGGATTGGACCGGTAAAAATGCTCGACCGGTAAAATTTTCTTTCGACCGATATAGTGTTTCAATATTGAGAGAGAGTTCGACCGGGAGAAAAGAGATAGGACCGGTATAAGAAATTTATTCGACCGGTACAAAGTGGGATTTGACCGGAGAGTGTTTGACCGGGAGCTTCTAAGACCGGGAAGATGCTGTTTTTCTAATTCGGCCGGAAAGATGGTTTAGTGGAATTTGATTAATAGGTCACGTGAGGTATAGGAAATAATTCAATGAGGATGGTGATTGGACCGATATTGGATGATTTCAAAGAGAATGGACCTTATAAAATAATGAGTTAATATGTAGGAAATGGACACGTGGAGGATGTAGGAAAATACACTGTGTTATGATGGTGGAATTCAACAATTCAACAATTTAATGTGGAATTATTATGGTGGACATGCACGTGAGATTTCATTGGGATAGGAGTTTGATCGGTACAAAGAGGTATGACCGGAATTGTCTCTAAGACCGGGACTTGGTTTTCCTTTGACCGAGAGAATTGTTTGACCGATACCAAAAGTTAGAAGACCGATAAAAGGAGATGTTTGACCGGGTTTTGTTTTGTGAGATTCGACCGATAAAAAGTGATCTTCGACCGATATTTGCAAGAGTCCGGTCGAATGCTTAAGACCGATAGAATGTAAAAACTAAGGTTCGACCGGTAAAAAATATTATCGTTCAAATGGCTTAGACTGATATATTACAAAGGACCGATACGTCGTCTTCTCCGATTAAATCGACCTGTAACTCTAAAATTAACCCAACTAGAAGTCGTTTTACCACACCAAATTTTGACACAACGATCTCCTTACCAAATAGAACAAAGCACAACACTTTGATTTCGAAAATAACCGCAAAATCAAGTTTTTGACGTTTGATCAGTGTTCTTCAAAAATGAAGAACACAGAGAGTTGAAAATTTTGATTTTGAATCTGGATCAGCTCTGATACCAACTGTGAGTCCGTGATCGTTACCAGATAATCAAAACAACAAACAATAGATGATAAACCAACCTGTTTCGATATATAAACGCGGATTACACGGTTGAGTTCTTGAGTTTAAGCTCTATTTGTTTTCTCTCTGTTTTCACCTTATCAGTATGTGTTGTGTGTTTTTTTTGTGTTGAACTTGTGATCGATAATACAGAGAGAGAGATAATATCTGATTTAAGATATTATCAAAAACATAAACTAATAATAAAACTTAATATCTAAAACTATAATATCTAGATATTAAAAACAACTTTGACTTTATTACAGAATAGACCCTAGACTTTGGTTGAGAGTAACTTTCAGCATTAACTTTAGATTGCGATCTTCGTATTGGATGATCTTGAATCCAATGAGACTGTGTCTTAACAGATGCGTTAGTTTATTCATATGGAGTCATGTAATGTTTAGACTGTAATGCATTGGATCCATAGGCATATGAGTCGTTATGTTCATCATGGAGTTTCGATGTCCATGTTTGAGTCTAGTGAGTGGTCCCCAAGTCATGTTGTATATAAGCTTGCGGTGGTGCTCTTGGAGAGTCGTATACGGAGCTAAGTCTTGCGGTGGTGCACAGGGTGAGCCGGATATGGGGACCTGTGACTTTGTGGCGAGACTCATCTAGAGGTCGAGTAGACGCTAGGTCATTTGCGTATCTTGGGTGGTAGCTCAGAGGAGCCGGATACGGGGATCCATGGTCTATACGAAACTCGAGAACGTTGATAAGTGGCTTAACTTTGTATGCCCGCCACATTCGATGGAATTGGGTCTCCTCCATCACCGAAAGGTGTTATTTTGGGTCTTCCCTTACCCATGCCTTCGGTGTTAAAACGTACCATTTTATTTACCAAAGAGTCTTTTGACGAAATACGTTATGAGTGCGTTTTGGGGAAATTTGAATGTCGAATAATTATTTAAAATAGGTGTTTGGAAATTAGAAGTAACTTGATTGGCATATAAATCCTCTTTATAAACAGTATTTGTAAATTGGCCTTATTCGGAGTAAAAAGTTCACTTTAAATGTTTTATGATTTATATGATAAAAACTGCTTTAACTCACTAGGCGTTAAGCCTAACACCTTTTCTTTTCGACATGTATATCAGGTTTTAGATGGATCTGAGTGGCGAGTGGAGCTTGATAGAAGTTTCGATAGGAAAGCTTTAGTGACTTCATCCGGTTTGGTGCAGATAGAAGCTTTGGTAGTTTTAGTAACACCCGATTAATGTTGTCCCTAGTTTGTGGATCTCGATAGTTCCGTTAGAACTCTGATACAATGTTTTAATGATTCTTCCTTGTAACTTTAGATATTTGATATTTCAATGCATTGTATCTAAGAGTTTTTGGAAGTTTTAATTTGTCTACTATTTTCGAATTTTAGGGGTGTTACAAATACCCTAGCTTGGGTGTAAGTGAAGAATTGGAAGATAAAGGCTTATGTGATAGTGTATAATTGCTTTCGCTTTTGGCTATCAACCACACTATTCACCCCTTGTTTCTAAGTTTCATCCAAATAAGTCTTGACAAGGTGACGTATGTTGTTTCACTAGGATGGGCTGGGCTTGAGCAAACGATTTTTTTTAGAAAACTGAAGTGTCGTATATGGTTATAAAGAACTGCGTCAACTTTAACAAGTTGCAAACTATATGAAAAGAATTGTAAGATTTGAACGAAATTCTGTTGGGTTTCCCAAATGCAAGGTACTGCTGAGGAGTAGTCTAATCTGATCATCGAAAGGGGGTTGTGTGATCCAATATTGAGGTTGAGAATCAATGTTGCAGCACCTCATTAGGTCATGCTACAAGCTTCCCAGCACATAGTTGCTAAACTCCAACCTAACCTTGCACCCTTGCTTTTCTTTAATTTGTTTTAAACGTTTTTAGTAGTTGAAATCCTTTTTTAAGCTTGATTTGGATTAAGTGCTTGTTGTCATTGTCCTGTGGATCGATATTCCGTACTTTGTACCACATTATTAATTGTTTCAAAACGATATTGATTTAGCATGCATATTGCATGATATTCCATTGTTAATTTTCGGGTTACATAATAAATGGACCAAGTTTTTGACGTTGTTGCCGGGGACAAGCCAAAACAATAGTTTTCTTAAGTCACTTTTAATCTGATTTTTATAATCACCTTTGTTATCGATTTTCGGTTGCATGACACGTTTGTTCCATGGTGAAATTTATGACTTTGATCATGGCATTGAAAGAACTTCTAGAAGAAGAAGAACACAAACAAATTTGTCACCAATTCTTGAAAATTAGACCATGGCTGCATTTGAGAATGGACCAGAACCAAGTCCTGAGCAAAGAGTCTTAAGACATTATTCGTATTACAAACTCTAAATATGGAGGAATTATGGACTATGCTATGCCTATATGTGACCAGTTGTATGCAGACATAGTTAGTCCACAACTTGAATGTGCTAACTTTGAATTGACACATGTAATGTTTAATATGTTACAATCCAATGGACAGTTAAGTGAAATTCCATCCGAGGATCCTTATTTGTATCTCAAATGGAAATCACCGATTCTTTTCAGCTCAATGGAGTAACTGATGAAGTCTTACGGCTAAAGTTATTTCCTTTTTCACTTAGAAATAGAGTAAAATCTTGGTATAACTCTTTGCAACCAAATTCAATCGCCACTTGGAGTGATATCGTTGAAAAGTTTACAAAAGAATATTTTCTACCATCTCGGAATGCCAAGTCAAAAAATGAAATTTGTATGTTTAGACAAATGGATTATGAAGCAGTTACAGATGCTTAGGAAATGTTTAAAGAACTGTTAAAAAATGTCCTTAACATGGCATACCCTATTGCATACAACTAGAGACATTCTACAATGATTTAAATACCATTGTTAAACAGATGCTCGATGATACAGTCAGGGGAGCCTTTATAGCAAGTACCTATAATGATGGTTATGATATTCTGGTAAATACTTCAAACAACAATGGTCACTGGTCAGATCCACATGCAATAATACCTAAAAATACAGACAAGTGATATTCATGAAGTAGATCCATATACTGCACTTACTACATAACTCACCTTATGGCCAACATGAGTAAAAACATGTTTGTAGCCCCTGTTGTAAAATACTGTTGCTGCAACATTTGTTTCTGAATCCCTGTCTATATGTATTATGTGGTGAAGGATATACTTATGACCAATTTAGCCAAAATTCTAAATCTGTGAATTATTGCAAAACAGGAATAGTCAGTTCTCAAACAACTATAACTCAAGTTGGATACAACATTCCAACTTTTTTAGGAATAGTCCATGTTTGAACCCACCTTTTGCAAAAGAGCAAAGAAGATCAAATTTTTAGCAAAATCCAAGTAGCTCAAAGCACCAACAAACTCATATTCAACACAATCAACCATCTTTTCAATGTAAACAAAGCCAACATGTTGATTCATCTGTTTCTTTGGAGACATTGTCGAAAGGTTTCATAAACCAAATCAACTCAGCAATTGATCATTAAAATACAACTTTAAGGACTTTGGAAACTCAGATTGGACAAATTGCATTAGAGTTGATAAATAAACTTGTTGGAACCTTGCCTAGTGATACTGAGACTCCCAAGAACATGAATAAAGAACACTTGAAAGTTGTGACCTCAAGAAGTGGAAAATACTTAGTTGAGACCATCCCTAAAGAACCAAAGACTATTAGTAGCATAGATCAATAGAGTCCTGCTAGAACAGTACTTCCTATTGCTACAACATCTCCTGACAAGGTACTTGAACCTGAAAAATGTATTGAATTTTTGTTGATCTCTGATAGGTCTAAGTTCCCTTTTCTGTTTCCTAATGACAGGAAGAAAGAAAAGTCAATTGCAGGTGATGCTACAACATGTCTGCCACACATAGACACCATTGTTGCAACACCTGGCATAATTGACAGTCAACGAGTAAGCATATCACCCATACTATTCCAACAACTTCTGTTTCTAAGAACTCTGTTGTAACACATATTGTAATAACCTAGGTCCTTAAAATATGATTTTATGGAAGTGTGGGGGTGTGTTAGATAAAAAGTTGGTCAAAATTGTCTAAGTTCATCTCTGATCACCTTGATCAGAGCTCTAACACTGAAGGATCAGAGCTAGTGAAAGTTGGAATCGGCTAAATCTTTGTTCTGAAGTGGTTAGTCAGAGTTCTGGAGAAGAGGACTCAGAGATCTGACTTAGTGATTTTGATAAGTGACAAGTCTGAAGAAGGAGTCTCAAAGATCTGAGGAAAGCTTATCAGAATTTGGCTGTAAAGTCTGAACATCCTGTTTAGACTTTGATACTTTGAGTTTGTACATATAATGACTTATTCTTTTGTAAAGAGTTGTATATGATACTAGAACACATGTCATTCATTTATTTGTCTTTCCTGTAATGTACAGTAGCTCTAGCATTTATTTGTTAGTATATATAGAAGTTTGTTGTAATCTTGTAGTTAGTTGTTCTCATTGTATACGCTCCTCATTGTAATATTTCTCTCACTACATTGTAATCTCTCTTAATATCAATACACATACGACCTGTGGCTCCAATCTCATTGTGTTCTTAATATATGTTCTTCAATATTGTTTACTTGATTGATTGTGGGAACCTAACAATTGGTATCAGAGCAAACAACATCAAATTCAAGATAACTTTACCGACAATATGTAGATAAGTGTTTTGTAATTGATCGATCAAATCTTTTCTTGATTCAATTCTTGATCAAATACATTTGGTCCGCTGCATTCTACTTATGTTTTGAGTTCTTGATCAAGTTTTTGGGAAAGATTGTTGAATTTGTGTTGAAAGTTTCATTAAATCAACCGGTAAAGATGTCTAAAGAATTACTATGCATTGGATGGAAGACAAAGCCACCAGTTCTTGTTCTTGGAGAATATCCTCAATGGATATTGCGGATAACATTGATGAAGATCTTATGAAATCAATCACTGAATTTCCAATTTATGTTTATATTACAATTCCCGGAATTACAACTACTGATGATACTCCTGAAACTCCTGCAACTCAAATGAAGAAAGAGTTTAAGTACTATAATGAAGCCGAAACAAAGAGGCATAATCTGGATAGAAGAGCCTTAACCCTGTTAACTATGGCAATTCCAAATGAATTGTTCAATAGGATTGATAGCAGGAAATCTGCTCAGGCTATATGGGATGAGTTAGAGAAATAGATGCAGGGGACTTCAAGATCTTTAGAAATCAAGCTAAACCAATGCATCAATGCATATGAAGGATTCAAAGCCAAAGAAACTGAATCTTTGACAGATACATACAACTGTTAGAGCTAAATTTTATTCAAGATTAAAAGGAGGGTCTGAAATTTATAGTGTGTAAAGTGTGTGGGTGCTTATTGTAATTGTTGTAAAGAGTTAACCATATGCTATGGTCTTGTTGACCATATATATAGAAAGGTCATAGTGTAGCTTGATAGAAGAACACACACGCATAGAAAGTGATTTACACTGTAAGAAACACACACTCAGAGCGTATTATAAAATGCACAAAATAGGGATATGACTTGATTTAGGTTGTGTGATCAATAAAAGAAAGTGTTTTGGATAATATATGTATCGTTTGATTGCTAGAAACTGGAACAACATTTGGTATCAGAGCTAGATCAGAAAAGAAAGAAAAAATCGAATTTTTTTAAAGAAGAGTCACTGTTTATCGACACTGTTTCAATGATCAAAATCTTGATTTTGTGATGTTTTTGATGTGAATTTCATTACACTGTGATCATCCAATGATACTGAGCATTTTTCATTTGGATTGGTAACACAATTGATCAACAATTATGGATGAATTGGATTGAAATTGTCATCTCTGGAATTTTTTTTTCGACAGTTAACGATCAGATTACTTCAATCATGTTCATTCTTGATGAAACTCATGCTAAAGGATTGTTATCCATGCTACAATGCTCACTTGTACAAAGTTTCAGAGCCTAATTGCAAGTTTTGATTGGATTTAAGTTGGAATTTTCGAAAAAGTGCTCGAGATCCACAGAATTCGCACGAACCATGAAGAACTCGCACAAAGAACTCGCACGTTGAAGAATTCACATAATTTAGTGATTTAATTGTTCCAAGGACATAATTCACACAAAGGTTTATACGAAAGGTGAAGATTTCGGACAAAGGCACATACAAAAAGCTTGGAATTCGCTTATGAGTCTGAGAAATTTTCTAAGGAAGGAATTCGTATCCATACAAATTGTTCTAATTGTTCAAGCTGTGAAACTATTCTAAGGGAGGATTTCGCATCTCAGTGTTAGACATTCATACGAATTGCTCAGAATTCGCACCCTTGTATATGCGAAATGTGCAGAACTCGCACATAGGTTTATGCGAAAATCTAGAACTCGCATACAAGCACATGCGAAAAGTGAAGATTTCTTATCTTTCTTATGCGAATTGTGTGTTTATGCGAATTGTGTGTTCATACGAATTGTTGCATGCGAATTGTGTTTTGTGACTGCCATGTGAATTCTACACTTAGTTTTATTTTTGAGTGATTTTTCTGTGATTTTAACAGTTGATTTTTCTGACTTTCTGATTAACGATCATTTCTAGCATTTTTTTTTCAGATATCAAGATGCCATATACTGATGAAAAAGGACATATTGTATTGACCAAGAGAGACTGTGCTATCGCTTATATGCCTGATATTCCAGCACTTGAAGCAGAAAATAAGAATCTGAAAATTCAGAATTCATCTCTTCTTGATCAGATCAATAAATTGAAAGATAATTCTAAAGTTTCAGAGAAAAGTTTTATTTGCTGAGATTGTGTTGCTAACTCCAAAATCAATTTTGCAGGGATCATTGAATCAAAAAAGAGAGATTTCTAATCTTCAAACCAAGCTGAAGAAGTTTGAAGTACTAAATGAAAATTCTACATGGTCAAAGAAGGAGTTGATGCAAAAAGAGCTTTATGATCTGAGACGAAGAGCAAACATTGTTGGATAGACGTGTGACGAGTTGAAAAAGATAAATTCACAAATCTTCTCTGAAAGAGACAAGTTAAAAGACAGAGTGTTTAGTCTTGAAGTTGAAATAAACATGTTTAAAGAAAAAACCACAAAAGAGATGAACAACTCAATAGCTCAAGAAGAGATAAAGAAGTTTGAAAAGAAGAGAAAGGATTTAGAAAGGGACAATACTGATCTTCAGAAGAAGATTACTAAACTGAAAGAACATATATCTCATGATGAAAAGAAGTCAAAGAAAGAAAGAGAAGAATTTGAAAGAGAAAGAAAAGCTTTTGCTTAGGAATTTTATAACTTTTCAAGAAAGTATTTTGAAGAAAAGAAGATGGTAGAACTCAAATGTTCCAAACTTTCTCAACAAGTGTCAGACTTTTAGAAAGTTATCATTTTGGAGAGAGACAAATTTGAGAAAGAGAAGAAGAAAACTGAGCAGAAGAATGTTGGAATCTTCAAAGAAATATCTGATTAAAGAATTTATGTAGAGAAAGACTTTGATGAAGATAGAAAAGTGTTTGAGGCTGAGATAAACAAGCTGACAGGAAAACTAGATGAACTGTCATCAACTGTTCTAAAGGAAAATAAGACGAAGTCTGAATTGCACAAGAAGTTTGAACTACTTTCAAAGGAACGAAAGAGTTTGTCAATCAAGATCAAAGAACTTGAAGAGATTATGTTCAAGGTGAAATTGGCTAAGCAAAAGACGCCAGAATCAATTATTCAATCACCGATAGATGATCCAACTGCATCAGAATGTTCATTCAAATCAGCTGCAAATTCAATTTTTACAAATGTTTCTAATAATCCTTTGTTTGATGCAAATGATAATCATACTTATAAACATAAAGACCATATTCGTCCTTCTAACCTTTTCTATGACAAATCTATTGATGGTTCAAGTAACATCAAGAAGAACAAGTCTCAGCAGAAAATGTTTTGGAGAAGGAAAGATGAGAAAGAAAAAGAAAAGTGGATATGTAGAGTAAAAGGATATGCAGATGAGAAGAAGGATAAAAAATCATTTATGCATACACCGATTGCAAAGAAGAACAATGCTCCTAAAGGTAAAACTTTTGGCAAACTTGATCTTGTTTATACTGTTAATCACTTGATCAGGTTAGCACATAAGAAAATTAATTGTTCTTACTGTGGTACAATTGATTTTGTTTGCAACAGTTATGTGGATAACTGGTATGGTTCTTACTACATATCTCCTAATAGAACTACAACTAACAAACCAGGACCAAAATACCAGTGGGTACCCAAATCTAAATTTGTGTTGCAGGCACCTAAAGACTAAGGGGAGAAAGAACAATGGTTTCTGATTACAACAGATCGGGACCCGGTCTTCAATGTCAAGATGAATGACTTCTGATCATGTACATATCAGGACTCGATCTTCACAGATCAAATGATGACTTCTAAGTAAAGCAACTTAGGACTCAATTTTCAATGTTAAAGGAGGATGGCTTCTAAACACTACAGTTTAGAACCCGTATCTAAAAGATCTATTAGACTTCTGAATACAACAGTCCAGAACTCGTACTTCAACAAATAATGGAAAGTTACTATTCTCACCGGAGAATATGTACAAATGAATTCTGAATAACTCAGTTCAGAACCCGTATTCAAAAGTTTTTCTTCTAAAGGATGCTTAATAAATAACATCTTTCCAAAGAAGTTTTTACTTTGAGGGGGATTATTAATCCCAAATTCAAGTTCTAAACACAGTACAATCAAGATGACAATATATGAACAAGAGAATCAATCAACCTGTTTTTCAATTCAAATAAAATTTCGTACACAGTGTTCTCTTTGACTTTCTCTCTCTAGAAATAGTCTGCGTACAACACTCTAACTTGCAACTCTTAGAACTACTTACACTAACTAAAGTCATATCCCTATTTAACACACACGCACAACACAAAACAAATACAAGATAAAATACAAGACTTTGACTTTGACTTTATTACAAAATAACTTTGACTTCTATGCTTGAGAGTTGACTTGAGCTTTGACTTTCATTCTTCAGTCTTCATGATCTTGTATCCAACATATTTATGCACTAACATTCTCCCCTTTTGGATCAAGATCATCTGTAAAAAGATTTTGCAATACAATCTCCTCCTTTAAGTACAAAACAAATTATCTCCCCTTTGATAGATCTTTAGCAAAATAAGCATTGAAGCACAATCTCCCCTTATCTTCAAAAACAATTATGTATTCTTCCTAAAGTCTTTGAACATCATCTTTTACAATCAGCTTTAACATTCTCTCCCAAGGTAATAAGAAACCTCTTTCAGACTTCAGAAAGAAATTATCTTCAGATTTTGCACGGTTTGCTTCAGTAAATTATCTTCAAAGAAAATTTCAGTATATTCTGCTCGCTTTCAGAAATCTTTGAATTTGCTCTTTCAAACATGTATCATATTCAGCGAAACTTGCAATCCTTTCTATAACAACTTTCTTTCACAAGCATTTCTTGAAAATTTCTCGTAAATGATACAAACTTTTCTTTATCAAACATTTCTTACAAATCATCTACCAACATTTCTTGAATCTCTCCCCCTTTTTGATGATTGGAGCATTTAAATCATCCAAACTTTCACAAGAAATGTCATTGATCTGATCTGACCACTGATCTTTCACAAGAGCCTCATACCATCTACTGATCCAAAAAGTTATTCATCTGAATCTTTGCAAATTCAGACAAATGAATACACATTGGAAAGGAGCTTTTTGATGTTCACTCCCCCAGGTCTTCCATTAAATCATCGAATAACACAAGGTTAAACTATAAACGTTTTGACAGAAAAATGAATTTCCTGTGTGTACATGCTTTTGTTTGAAAGAATTAAGCACATGATGATTGCTTTTATTAGGCTCAAAATTGTGTAAACCATTGAGACAACAACAGTATAACACAGACTTAATTGTGTGTCAGGATCGAATTCTTAACAAGAATTAATACTCAGAAACTAATATCAAAGAAATTACGGAAAAACACTTTGATATTTAATAAAACAGTAATCAAACACAGTATATAATGATCCAACAGTAAACTTGTATTGAATGCTTAAAGCTACAAGGTTACACACTCAACCTCAATATTGATGAACAGGCTCACCAATACGAATTCTACTTCTCTAGAATTAGGATCTATGCCTTGAGGTTGATTTTTCTCTTGAAAAAACAATTATCAAAAAGTTCTTTTTATCTATTCTAAACATTCTATACATATACTAATAAAAAGATAATTACAAAGAATAAACAAATCTTCAGTATATCTTCCATGTATATCTTCTAAGTATATCTTCAGTATATCCAGCTGTAGTACTTTCCATCCGGATCTCTTTAGCAGCACTAATAATGCTCAGCAGCATTAACTTCATCTAGCAGCATTAACTGCAAGCAGTACTAACCACTAGCAGTACTAACTAGCTAAGCAGTACTAACTTTGTTCAAGCAGTACTAACTTTGACTAGCAGTATTAATTAACACTAGCAGTAGTAACACTCAGCAGTATTAATCTTCAACTTGTTCTGGCAGTAGTAACTACATTTGTACTAGCAGTAGTAACTACACTTAGTAAAATCTTCAGTTCCCAACAATCTCCCCCTAACTTGACTTTTAGAAGAGAAGTCAAGTTCTTCAGATATTCTTCCAGATGCTCTTTTTAATGCTCCCAAAACTTCCAAGATCACGCTGCTAAGTCTGGATTCAGTCCCAAACTCTGATTGATTATCCTCTGAATGAGATACTTGGCCATTTCTGAATTTGGTGCACAACCCAACTTCTTCTTAACATTGCATGAACCTTCAGTCTGGTGTGATTATATACTCTATCCACTAGGAAGTATTCTGTGTGATTTCTATCCAAAGTCACTGCATATACTCCACTAGTTTCATATAGAGTCCAACTTGTGACTTCTTTAAACACACTCTTGATGACCTGGTCCACTTCTTCAGGTTTGAACATCATGCATAGATACTCCATCACCAGTTTTGTAAGAGAAATTCCTGGAGTATTCAGATGATCTGCATACAGCTTAATTCCTATGTCAAACATCTCTTCTATATCAGATCTAGAGCATGTTCTGACAATCTTGATCCAAGTATTGAATACTTCATACTTATCACCCTTCCTCTTGAGTCTGATGTAATCTTTTCCATCCATTGTCAGTACATCCCAGTGAATGATCTCTGGTGGCTTAACTCCAACAGGTTCTGCAGAAATTGGTTCAGGCACTTTGTCCATCACTACCATATATAAGCTTACATCATCTTTGATTGATGACCCTTGCTGGCTTGATGACTCAGGTGCCACTTCTTCTTCAGCAACATTTTGTTCTTCTTCTATTCTAGACTTCTTATCTTTCTTTCTTTTGGCCATCATCTTGGTTCTTTTCAAAGTCTTTTGAACCTGTACTAGAGTAGCTTCCTTCTTCTTTTCTTCCTTTTCCCTTTCCATTTCTTTGATAGGAGTTCCCTCTTCACTTTCAGGGAATGGTTGATTCATATCTATATCATTACTCTCCTTGGCCTTCTTTTCAAACTCTACTCTTTTCTTTTCATTGCTTTTCAGATTCCCCATTTCCTTTTCGTAGAGCTCTCTGATTTGATCAAAACTCATCTTCACAAACATTTCTTTCTTTACCCCAATTGCACTCCTCAAGAAAGTTATCATTTTGTTTCTTTCCTGAGTGGCAAGGTAAGTTTGTGAAGGTCTTCTTTTCTTTGCACTTGTATTAGCCATCATAGCCTTTCTCAGACTTATAGCCCTTTGTTTAGCCTTTTCAGTTTCAAGCCCCTTTTGATAGGCTTTATTTAGCTCAGTAGCTAAAGCCTTTGCCATTTCCCTGTCTTTTTCCACCTGAGCTCTTTCTTCTTTTTCCATCTCCTTCTGCATTTTCTTTGCTAAAGCTTCATCTGATTCAACCAACCTTTGCTTCTTGATTGGTTGATCAGATTCCACTAACTTTTCTTTTCCCTTATTCTTTGATTCTGCAGCTTTGTCTTTCTGTTCTGATTTTCTGTCTCTCCCTTCATTTATGACCACTCCCTTTGCTTTGGGAGTGTCATTCTTAGCTTTGATTAGCACTTCAGCTACTTCAATTTCTGTTGGTGTTAACTCTGTTACTGCTGCTTGTGAGGTTTCAGCAGCATTAACAGTTTCTGCTTCCTTCTCCCCCTCAACTTCAACTCTTTTTTTATCAATCTCCCCTTCCCTTGATGCTTCTTCCATGTTGATCTCCCCCTTTTTGGGAGCATCAGTCTCTGGTTTCCTCCTTCTGAGCACAAATTGTTTCTTCTTCTTTTGCAAAATCAGTTTCCTTACCATTTGCTTCAACTTGATGATTTGTTCTTGTTGTGACAGTACTATGAGTTTTAGCTCTTCTATGTCTTTGCCCTGTTTGAGTACATCCATGTTGATGTTGCCCATTGCCTCCATCAATTCATCATAGTTATATCTGTCCTCACCTTCTCCAGGAGTGTTACCCCCTATTGAAGGATCATTGGATCTTTTAGTAGTGGAAGTCTTCTGCCTAGCAGAAGCACTATCCACCCCTGTGGTTTCTTGGCACCAGGGACCTTCAAATGATTGCTCATTCAAAGTTGCCATGGGGGAGGTCTTATTGATGTTACCACTTTCCTCCTCTGTGTTAGCAGGAGTAGTGGCAGCCTCATCTCCCATATGCTCTACCTCCTCCTCAGAGAGCACCTCCTTTGGGTTGGGAGACACCCTTGTGGTTTCCCTCTGGATATTCTCTAGGGGAGAATTCTCCCTTAGAGGGCTTAAAGGCTGTGTGGGTGATGGTACAAGAAGGGAAGGAGCCTTCTTTACCTGTTTTCTTTGATAAGTTTGGGTAATTGGAGAGGTTGGTTTTGTAAGAATGGACTGGGGAATTGTTTTTGAGTGAGAAGGTTGGGCTTGGCTAGCAGTGGGATGGTCTAATGAGGGCCTTGACCCTGCTGCCATACCTTCAGTGTTTTGGGACACCACCATCATTGTAGAGAACAATGGGGTGTCAACTCCTTCCGAGTCCCCAGCAGATCTTCTCATATTTGAGAAAACCTTGCCTTTTGGGGGTTTAGGTACATATACCCCAACAGGTTGAGGTATAACCGTCAATTCATGGTTAATTACTTCCTGAACAAATCTGGGATACATAAAGAAACTCTTTTTGTTTCCCATATTTGATACAAGATCACTGAAAATCATCTTTGAGAAATTGTACCTTCTGGATGTAGCCAAGCATACCAAAGCATATGCAATTGGACTGCTGAACTCACTCCATCCAGTGGTCTTTTTGGAGATACAATGCATCAGGGTATGAACAAGAAAACGCCATTGGGGTGAAAATTTTGCTTTTGAGAATTTGAAAACACCCAATGGGCCTCCATACCCCATTCTAGTAAGATTAGAAAACAGTTCATCATTAGAGATAGACATTATACCAGAGGCATCGTCTAGACGTAGACTGATGCGAATGACTTCTTCAGTAACTGTAAGTGAGTGATCACAGATTCTTGTCTTGATCATTTGCACACCATTTTCCACAACAATGGTTGCATTAGCCCAGAACTGCCTTTGGTGCTCAATGTAGATTGTAGGTGATACAGTAAGAGCATGAGCAATGTGGCTCGACTTCAGAAAGTCGACTATCTGATGAAAACCTTCAGCTTGTTTTGGCTTTTGTAGCATCGCAATCTCGTTGTGCTCGTCGATGAATGTCATGGATGCCATTGATCTTAGTGAAAACTTGCCTGAAAACTTCGAACTTGAGAGAGAAAAGGTTTTGAGCGCAAGAGAACAGTATGCAAAGAGTCGTTATGAACTTTTAGGCGGGCAAAAGGTATTTATAGTATTCGGAATATAAGCAGTATTAACCTAGAGCAGTATTAACCACTAGCAGTATTAACTGAAATAGCAGTATTAACTACTAGCAGTATTAACTAACTAGCAGTATTAACCGCGAGCAGTATTAACCACGAGCAGTATTAACTGAACTAGCAGTATTAACTGAAATAGCAGTATTAACTACTAGCAGTATTAACTAACTAGCAGTATTAACCGCGAGCAGTATTAACCACGAGCAGTATTAACAGTACTAGCAGTATTAACTACTAGCAGTATTAACTGAAAGCAGTATTAACCACTAGCAGTATTAACTACTAGCAGTATTAACTGAAAGCAGTATTAACTGGACTTACTCCTTTTAAACTTGCTAAATACTGAGTACTGCTATGCATATCCTGAAAAGAAGATTAGTAACACCAAGAATAACAATATACAGGTATAAACTCACTTTTTGAGAAGAAGATTATTCAAAGTTTATCATTCCCACACTTGTTACCAAGAAAGTGAATCTACCCACATCAAAAGCTTTAGTGAATAGATCAGCAAACTGATTATCAGTGTGAACTTTGACAACTTGAATAAGTTTCTTTTCATTACAATCTCTTATAAAGTGATACCTGATTTCAATGTGCTTTGTCTTTGAGTGCTTGACTGGATTATTTACAATGCTAATAGCACTGCTGTTGTCAATAAAGATTGGAGTATGTAGAAAGGTTACCCCATAATACAGCATTTGATTCTGAATCCATAAGACTTGAGAACAGCAACTTGCAGCTGCTATGTACTCTGCCTCTGTTGTAGATGTGGATACGGTGGTTTGTTTCTTGAACTGCCATGAGACTAGTCTAGCACCCAAAAACTGACATCCTCCAGAAGTAGATTTTCTGTCGAAGTTTGCCCCACCTAGATCACTGTCTGAGTATGCTATTAGGTCAAAAGGTGAGTTATGAGGATACCAAAGTCCCAATCTGGGTTGCCCTTTGAGATATCTGAATATCCTCTTAACAGCTTGAAAGTGAGATTGCTTTGGCCTAACTTGAAATCTTGCACATACACAGACTGGAAACATAATATCTGGCCTTGATGCTGTGAGATACATGAGAGAGCCAATCATGGATCTATAAAGATGCACATCCATATCCTCCCCCTCAAGATCTGCTGTGATCTGCTTGTGTGTTTCCATAGGTGTGCTGGCAGGTTTTGATTCTGAGAAACCAAACTTGGTTAGAATATCCTGCACATACTTGGATTGACATATAAAAATGCCATCTGACTTCTGTTGAACTTGGAGTCCAAGGAAGAAAGTAAGTTCCCCCATGGAACTCATTTTGAACCTTTGATGCATTAAATCCTCAAACTCCTTGCACATATTGTTTCTTGTAGAACCAAAAATAATGTCATCAACATATATTTGGACCAGCAAGATATCCTTCTTCTTTCTTTTGATAAATAGAGTCTTATCAATGACTCCTCTTTCAAAGTCATTTTCCAAGAGATAGGATGACAGAGTGTCATACCATGCTCTTGGGGCTTGATGTAGTCCATAAAGTGCTTTCTTTAATTTGTATACTCTGTCTGGATAGCTTGGGTTTTCAAACCCTGGTGGTTGACAGACATATACTTCTTCTTCAATTGACCCATAGAGAAAAGCACTTTTTACATCCATTTGGTAGACTTTGAAGTTCATGTAAGAAGCATAGGCTAGGAATAGTCTGATTGCTTCTATCCTAGCTACAGGTGCAAAAACTTCTTCATAATCTATGCCCTCTTCTTGAGTGTAGCCTTGAGCTACCAGCCTTGCTTTGTTTCTTATAACAATACCTCTTTCATCTCTCTTGTTTCTGAAGATCCATTTTGTGCCAATTGCTCTGTGACCTTTAGGAAGGTCTACTAGATCCCACACATCTTGTAGCTTGAACTGTAACAATTCTTCTTGCATTGCTTCTATCCAGCTAGATTCTTTCATAGCATCATGTGCCTTTTTCGGCTCAAGCTGGGATAGAAAACATGAGAGCACTGTATGCTGTTGATCTTGCATTTCCTGAAGCCTGCTTTGATGTCTAGTCATCATGGGAGAAGAGACATCACCTATTATCAACTGTGGAGGATGATTCTTTTGAACTCTTGTGTTATGACTAGGTTCTACATTCAGTCCAGCCTCTAGATTAGAGTCATGCAATTCAACTGAAGTGTCTTCAGATGTCACTTCTGATTCTTGAGTCTCCTCATCTCTAGTGTCTTCTTCACTCTGACTTGGTTCAGTAAATGATTCCTTTTCACAGTCTTCATTTACTGTGGGTATGGGAAAAATCACAGATTTAGATATACTTTCTTGAACTTGTGTGATCTCTGATTCTCCACCATCTGTTCCTGTATACTCATTACTGAAACCAAAAGAGTTAGTTAGTGAATCAATGTCAAATAGCCATTGAGGTCCAGACCCAACAGGATTTGGTGTGTTCTCATTGCATTTGACATTGTCACTTTCTTCAATTATTCTAGAAGAAGAGTTAAAAACTCTGTAGACCTTACTCTGAGATGAGTATCCAACAAGAAATCCATCATCTGCTTTGCTATCAAACTTACCTAAGTGAGATTTGGTATTTAGAATTGTACAAGGACACCCAAAAGATTTGAAGAAACCAATAAAAGGTTTTCTTTGATTTAAAAGCTCATATGGGGTCTTGTTCTTTTGCTTGACCACTAGAACTCTGTTTTGGACATAACAAGCAGTATTAACTGCTTCAGCCCAGAATGTAATTGGCAATTTTGAATCAGCCAACAGAGATCTAGCAGCCTCTATTAGTGTCCTATTTCTCCTTTCAGCAACACCATTCTGTTGAGGAGTTCTAGGAGCACTATATTGTCTCTCAATACCTTTTCCTTCACAAAAAGTGTTTAAATCATGATTTTTAAATTCAGTTCCATTATCTGATCTAATGACTTTTACTCTTTGATTAGTTTGGTTTTCAATTCTTAGAATAAAGGATTTGATAAGATCACTTGTTTCATCCTTAGTCCTTAGAAAATATACCCAAGTAAACCTGGAGTAATCATCAACAATAACCAAGCAGTAAGATTTCTTGCCTATACTCATAACATTTGTAGGACCAAACAGATCCATATGCAATAACTGGAGACAAGAAGAAACAGAATTTAACTCTTTGGTCTTATGAGAAGTTTTGTGTTGTTTGCCTTTGAGACAAGCAACACAATGATCATCACATGAAAAGACTTTTGAAGGTAAACCTCTTACAAGGTTATTTTTAACAAGATTGTTCATAGTCTTGTAATTCATGTGACACATCCTTCTGTGCCAAAGGGAGGATTCATCTATAGAAGCTTTTGAAACAAGACAATTTAAAGATGAATCACTATCAACATTGTCCAAATCAAGACAGTAAACATTGTCCTTCCTTGGAGTTCTAAGTAGTATCATGCTTTCATCAACTACCTTGAACCCTGGAGCAAGAATCATACACTCAGTATTAGTAAATAATATACTATGTTGTTTGTCACAAACCTGTGATACACTTAACAGGCTGTACTTTAATTGATCAACATAGTAGACATCCTCAAATGTCATCTTACCTTTGGTGACATTACCTTTTCCACTTATCTTACCACCAGTAAGATTGTCTCCAAATGCAACATGTCCTCCATTAATTTGCTTGAAATCCTGAAGGCATGACATGTTGCCAGTCATGTGCCTAGAGCAACCACTATCAACATGCCATATGCTCTTTCCCTTGAGTTGTTGGTTGCCCTGCACATTAAATAAATCAATTAGTATGATTGGGGACCCAAGCCAAAGTGATCTTGGGTCTTCCTTTCTCATCAAAGTATTTACATTCCTTTTTGATGAGGTTTTTAAACTCAGAGCACTCTTTATTAGAGTACTTTGTCAATATGATTGGCTTAGCAGAATCAACACTGGAAGCAGTACTAACCTTAGAAGTACTAACAGAGTTAGCAGTACTAACAGGTGTAGCAGTACTAACAGGTTTAGCAGTACTAACCTTGTTAGCAGCATTAACATTGTTAGCAGTAGTATTACTTCTAGCAGCACTATCATTGTCAGCAGCACTATTTGTGGTAGCAGTACTAACAGTTTTAGTGCTTTTAGGAATCCACATATTGACACTTTCTTTAACAGAATACTTTTTCTTCATGTGGCTTTTAGTTTTAACAGTTTTCTTAGCCACATGGTTCTTTTCAATTTTCTTATAACCAAAGGGTTTTTGCATGGATCTTTGGAAATTCATTCTTTGGTTCATAGGATTGAAATAACAGAATTTTGCAAGATGATTCAATTTGCCACAGATAAAGCAAGGTTTTGGTCTATTGATTTTACTCAGATCAATCCCTTGTTTATGTGCCCATTGATTATTCCAGTTTCTTTGATTTCCCCTCTTTTTGTCCTGTTTTTGGGGTTCATTCTTCTTACAAGTACACTGTTTGCAAGGACCTGGATTCACAACTGTGGTCTGTTTATAATGGACCTTACCAGACTTTTCCTCTGTCTTTTCTATGTTCTTGGATTTGATCCAAGCCCTTCCACAATCCTCATTGGTGATAATGTTGTTTTCTATAGAAGTCTCACCACTCACCTTGTTCTTCTTACTCTTGCCAACCTCTTTCTCAGTCTTATCCTCAACAATTACCTCATCTAAGGGATCTATTTCAGTGGCTCCCTCAGGCAAGTCCTTCCTATCTTTGGTGTCTAACAGGTCTGAAGTAGGAGGAATGTAATTGTTGTTATATGGTGGAGGTGTGGCATTATACCCAATTCCTCTTCTTAATTTATCATGAATCTGATTTTGCAGTAAGGAGTCCATTGCTTTAGAAGCATTGGAAAACTTTTCTACATCAAGCTTAACCTTGGTTAACTCCTCTTTCAGTTTTTCACTCTCCTCTTTAGATTTGGTCAGTTTAAGTTCTAAATCCTTTTTCTCCCACTGCCAGTAATTAGTGTCATATGAGTGTTGTAGTTCATTGGCTTGAAAACCTTTAATTTGATCTTCAAATCTCTCTACTATCCTCACATAGTCTTTTATATCCTTTTCTAGTCTCTTCAGGTCATCACTCATCTTCTGATTGTGATCCCTGTACCTTTTAACAGTGTCTATGCAAGTTTTAGAACAGAGATTAGAACTTACCTCAGATGGGAGATCAGATACTTTAGCCATAAGAGCTTGATTCTGAATAGCTTCTTCTGCTTGATCACTCCAATCAAACCCCATTCCTTGTTGAGAAACAAGGGCTTGAGCAGAGTTTCTGTTGTTATTGAAGCTTCCAGATTGAGCTTGTTGATGGTTGTTGTTGTGAGACATTCCACTTCTGCATTCTCTAGCAAAATGTCCCTTCAGATGACATTTGTAGCATTCTACCTTTGATTTATCAAACCCTGCTCCATCTTCTCTTCTTTGTGAGAAGTTGTTTCTTCCAGTCCTCTTTATAAACTTCTTAACCCTCATGGAGAGCATGGCCATCTGCCATTTAATATCCATCTCTTCCAGATCATCAGGATGAAGTTGTTCTAAGTCATCATTGATCAAAGAAGAATTTCCATGATTAGAAAGAAGAGCTTCAAATACATAATCATTGCCTTTATCTAGATTTGATCCATTAGCAGCATTAACTGATTCAGAATTAGCAGTAGAATCAATTGATGCTGATAGGAGTGCAGCATTATGAACATATCCAGAAGGCTTCTTCTTTGCCTCCACCTCAGCTTCAAATACTCTAAGATCATTGTACAGATCATCAAGTTCTTTGTCTTCCAACTGATCATTCTGTCTGAATGACACAGTGTACATGGTCCATTCATCTCCAAGGGACCTTAAGAACTTTCTGTTCACATCATCTTGATCAATCTGTACTCCCATAGTAGCTAGTTCACCAATTAGTTTATTAAACCTGTCAAAAGTTTGAGTCATGGACTCATTCTTAGTTGAGATGAAGTTTTCATACTGTTGTTTTAAGATTGCCTTTTGATTTCTCTTGGTACTTTTAGTACCTGAGAATCTCTTCTCTAGAGCATTCCAGAGCATCTGTGCATCAGTACAATTGCAGAATTGGTGTTGATACTCATTTGGAATGGCCAAGAGCAGTGTGCTCAAGGCTTTCATCTCTGTCTGTCTTGATTTCCTGTCTGTATCTGTCTTTGGAGGAGTTCTTTTGCCATCTTCACCAATCTTTCCTCCATCAGATGGGCCATTCTCAATGATGTCCCACATAGAGTAATCTGTGAGGAGAATATATTGCTTGATTCTGATTTTCCACATGTCAAATTCATTGGATCTGAGCATTGGAACTTTTGAGACCAAAGTACTGCTTGATTCTGTAAGATTTTCCATGATGAAGAACTGTTTCTGAGAGAATTTAGCTCTGATACCACTTGTCAGGATCGAATTCTTAACAAGAATTAATACTCAGAAACTAATATCAAAGAAGTTACGGAAAAACACTTTGATATTTAATAAAACAGTAATCAAACACAGTATATAATGATCAAACAGTAAACTTGTATTGAATGCTTAAAGCTACAAGGTTACACACTCAACCTCAATATTGATGAACAGGCTCACCAATACGAATTCTACTTCTCTAGAATTAGGATCTATGCCTTGAGGTTGATTTTTCTCTTGAAAAAACAATTATCAAAAAGTTCTTTTTATCTATTCTAAACATTCTATACATATACTAATAAAAAGATAATTACAAAGAATAAACAAATCTTCAGTATATCTTCCATGTATATCTTCTAAGTATATCTTCAGTATATCCAGCTGTAGTACTTTCCATCCGGATCTCTTTAGCAGCACTAATAATGCTCAGCAGCATTAACTTCATCTAGCAGCATTAACTGCAAGCAGTACTAACCACTAGCAGTACTAACTAGCTAAGCAGTACTAACTTTGTTCAAGCAGTACTAACTTTGACTAGCAGTATTAATTAACACTAGCAATAGTAACACTCAGCAGTATTAATCTTCAACTTGTTCTGGCAGTAGTAACTACATTTGTACTAGCAGTAGTAACTACACTTAGTAAAATCTTCAGTTCCCAACATTGTGCATGATCGAAGTGCGAAGGTGGGGCAGACTTCCTTCTTTTTCAATATCTAGATTTTCCAAATGAAAACCAGATAGCATATGTGTTGCGTCCCCAAAAAATATTGAAACATCTTCTTGTTGAGAAGAAGATGAGTAGCTGGTAGGTTAAGTCAAGAGTTGGCATAGGCTAGTTGCCTTTTTCAATGACGTTCACCAAAGAACTGTGAAACAATCAGAAATGTTTTTGCCCGGCTCAGAAAAAGTTGGTGCAGAGTTTGATATTCTTTTACTCTGTTCTCACACCCTCTTTCTTTTTAACATTTAGCTCACTTCTAACCAAACTCTCTTTTATATTTTATCTTATCACACCCACACTCATATATAGACTCCTCACACTTGATCACTCAAGGATTAACTTCTTGGGTAGGAAATACTGGTTAACGTGAATCCATAGAAGCTCTGTTAAGTTCTCACACAATGAACCCATGTAATCCTATAAGCACAATGTTGCTCAAACGATTTAACTTTGCAATTAAAGCACAAAATACATGTCAGATGTCTGTATGCTTATTAAGATAATCATAGAAGATATTTCAAAATAAGTATATGAAATGAATTAAATGAATACAAGAAACTTGTTTGAAAATCTGACATTGTATGAAAAAGATCAAAATCTGAATGATTTAGCATGAAAAACTTAGGTCAGTAAAAATTGGAATTTGTCTATACAAATCAAAATATTGACAAGTCTTGAAAGAAACGTTTAGAAATGAATCAACGCTCAACAAACATTGAATATCAAGCGGGGTGTCTTACCATCGAAAATATGTGTCAATATGAGACATGGTAAGAACATTTCCAACCGAAATAGTAAACCAGTGTGTGTGAATACTTGAAAATACATAGAAAAGATAATACACAAGTATTTATCTTTGGAAACACACGGTTTATTCAACATTTAAGCTCATGAAAATGAAACATTTTAAAATCACACTTCTAGATTCATGAAATCGTTTTAAGAATAAGAAGTGGTTTGAACATTTAAGAACATGTTTTCATATCTGAAAGTTGTCCTTCTTTCAGATATGTATGAGATTAAGATTAGAATATTTCCTTACGCTCACCTTAAATCTCATTAAGTTAGCTCAAAGTAATAAAAGATATTATGATGTAAGCTCCCCCTCAAAATCTACAAAAAGTCAAAAATCTGTCAAAGTACAAAGCTTTATTCACAAGACTTTATTGAAAAGTAAAGACATAAAGCAATAAAACATTTAAAGTACGAGTTCTGATCAGATGTAATCAGAAGTCATCTTCCGTATCCCTTAACTCCTCCTGAAATTATGCATCATAAAATTTATCAGTTATAGAATATATGCAAATTATATTATGAACTCCCCCTCAAAAGTATGTAGATCATCTTATCTTGTCTCACAATCCCCCTGAAATCCTGAATACCTTTCAGTGCATATATCTTTCAGAAAGAAAAATAAAGAAATGAAGAAAAAATAACAAAACTAAACTTTAATAGGTAATCACAGATTAAGTCTTGAGATTTAGCATACCAAGCTTTGAAATGAGAAAATTAAATCTCTTTTCATCAAGCGGTTTGGTAAATAAATCAGCAAGCTGATAATCTGTGTTTACAAAGTAAAGTTTGATTGTACCTTTTTCGACATTATCTTTAATAAAGTGATATCTCACGTCTGTGTGTTTGGTTTTGGTATGTTGCACAGGATTAACAGATATAGCGATGGCACTCTTAGAATCACAGTAGATCGGAATCTTGTCATATTTGAAGCCATAATATCGGAGTTGTGTCCGCATCCACAGCACCTGAGAACAACAACTAGCCGTAACTACATACTCTGCCTCGGCTGTTGAAGTAGATACACAGAGTTGTTTCTTTGAAGCCCAATTCACGAGTTATCGCCAAGAAATTGTATATATCCCGACGTACTCTTCCTGTCAAGCATACAACCTGCATGGTCTGCATCTGAATATGTCGTGAGCTCAAATCCTGTATCCTTAGGATACCACAGACCAAGATCTGCAGTGCCCTTCAGATATCTAAATATACGCTTGACTGCAGACAAATGGGATTCTTTAGGACTTGCCTGATATATCTAAATATATCTGACCTACTAGATGTTAAGTACATTAAAGAACAAATCATACCTCAATAGGTTATAACATCGACAACTTTTCCAGAAGGATCAACGCCAATCTTAGTTCTAGGTGCCATCGGGGTTCCAATAGAAGTACAATTTTCCATTTTAAAATTTCTAAGAATATCGAAAATGTACTTTGATTGATTAATAAAAATCCCCGTGGAAAATTGCTTGACTTGTAGTCCGAGAAATAAATTCATCTCTCCCATCATACTCATCTGAAATCTTGACACCATAAGGTTAGAAAAATTCTTACAGTACATAGCATTAGTTGAGCCAAATATGATATCATTCACATATATTTGAATTAAAATGATATCGGCTTTTTCCTTTTTAATAAAAAGAGGAGTATCGATTTTACCTTTTGAGAAGCCCGACTGGACTAAGAATTTTGACAACACTTCATACCAGGCTCGAGGGGCTTGCTTCAGACCGTAAAGATCTTTGTCTAAAATATATACATGATTCGGTTTCTCGGGATTGACAAAACCTTCAGGCTGAGAGACGTAGATTCCTCCTTTAAGATGATGTTGAGAAATGTAGTCTTCACATCCATTTGATAGACAGTGAAATTCTTGTGTGCGACATATGCTAGAAACATGCGGATTGCTTCTATGCACGCAACTGGAGCATAAGTCTCGTCATAGTCAATACCTTCCTTTTGCCTATATCCCTTAGCCACAAGTCTTGCTTTATTTTTGATTACGATATCATCTTCATCTTTCTTATTCTTGAACACCTATTTTGTGCCAATTATAGTTTTTCCTTCAGGTTTAGGCACAAGTCTTCAGACCTTAAGCGCTTCAAATTGATTCAGCTCTTCTTGCATCGCAGTTACCCAGTCTGAGTTAGCTAGAGCTTCAGATACTCGAGTAGGCTCTATCTTGCTCAGAAATGAATCATGCATGCACATGTTTAGTGTAGCAGACCTAGTTTGCACCGGTTTGGATGGATCTCCAATGATTTGGCTTATCGGGTGTGTTGGGTCATCTAAGATTTAAAGATAACCTCTCCTTAGTCTTTATTGATGTTTGAACTTTGTATTGTGGTTCTATGTAATAGCTTAGCTTTATATAAATAGATCGGTGAGTCGAAGACAAACCGAATTCAACATGAAGGAAGTCTACTTTGCGGATTGAGATGAACTTCAAAGTGAACTAAGCTAGGTCTGCCGATCTCCTGTTCGGCAGATCACCCTTGTGCCGACTTCTCATTCGGCAGATCTTTCTACTGCCGAATCCTCTTTGTTCGACAGACATCTTCTATGCCGAATCTTCTCTATTTGGCATTCCTTGCCACTTCTTCGGCAATTTCATCTCTTACCGATTACTCCTTTATCGGTAAGATCATTTATGTCAAATCCTCATGATTTGACATACTTCCTCCTTCCCAATGATCTTCTGACAATGGAAAATGAAGATTCCTTCTTAGAGAAGATATACAATTGAGTTTGAATTTGATTGAGACGTTTATTTTCTAATATATCTCAAAAAGATTTTCCCAAGAATATTTTATTTAGATATTGTATTTTCATAGTACAAAATTTACCTTTTGTATTGTGATAAGTCACGTCAAATATCTTATAATTTATTAACAATATCTCAACTAGCCTTGCCTTTATTGTTCCTTGTTCTTTGCACTCATTACTTTTGATAGTATATAAAGGATGGAGGTAGCACCTTGCTACTCACGCTTTCAGCTCAAGACTTTTCTTTTGCAAGATTTCAAGCAGGTTGATAGCTTTCCTTTTCTCTTTAAGATTTAGTCTTTGTGTTCTTTAAAGTCTTCTAAGTGTTAGATTGTTTTGAGTAGTTCTTTGCTATTCTTATTCTGCAACAATCTTTATTTCTCTTTGTGTAATTCTTGATATTTTATATCAATAAAAGAATTAAAATTAAGTAAATTTTGTGTATTGTATTCAACCCCCCCCCCTTCTACAATACTTGTTTTACTATATCGGGACCAACAAGTGGTATCAGAGCGGTTGGTTTAATTTAATAAACCAGATCCGCAATGGCTTCTTCTTCTACAAAACCTGAGTCTTCTTCTCAAAATTCTTTTCATTCTGACAATGGATCTACTATCAAACCTTCTAAGTTCAATTCGAACAATTTCTCCTTATGGAAAAGTAGGATGATTCTCTTCTTGGAAGGAGCTGATAGTCGTTATCTAACTATACTTAGTGAACGTCCTCTAATCCCAAAAGTCTGGGATAAATTTGTCAAAACCCCTAAGGATAAGGAAAAAGAAAAGGACTCTCTTTTTCAAGTTTCCGATGACTCGTCAGAAGAGGAAATAACTTCTGCCACTGGTCGATATGTTCTCAAAAGAACAAAAGAATACACGGATGAAGATAAACGCACTATTGGACTCAACTCCAAAGTACGAGCTATTATCACTCAATTTCTTCCAGATGAAGTGTATAACTCTCTTATCAGCCTTAAAACTGCAAAAGAGATGTGGACGACCCTATGTGTTTTGTATGAAGGAACAAATGAAGTCAAGAAATCTAAGAAAATCTCT
Source organism: Arctium minus (assembly GCA_954870635.1). Classification (NCBI taxonomy): domain Eukaryota; kingdom Viridiplantae; phylum Streptophyta; class Magnoliopsida; order Asterales; family Asteraceae; genus Arctium; species Arctium minus. The sequence goes on along the minus strand of OX941097.1, from coordinate 33,401,961 downwards.
CTTGTTCGTAAATACGAATTCTTTTCTCATGAAAAAGGAGAATCTCTTCCCTCCTACTAAAACCGTTTTAATAGTCTCTTAAACGAGTTGAAACTTGTTGGAAAACTTTATGACAACGAGGAAGTCTTATGCAAATTTATGGATGGTATTCCAGATTTATGGAATAACCTTTCCACTTGCATCAAGACATCCAAGGACTTGGAAAGTCTTCCTCTCACTTCTCTCTTTGGTATGCTCCATAATCACGAACAAACCCATCTTCAAAGGAAGACTATCTTCAAAGAGATAAGAGAACCTTCTAGGGCCCTTATCAGTGATGGCTCCAAGAAATCTACGTGTGTTCCTCGTATAACCTATCCTTCTGATGACTCAAATAGAGAAACTCATGATAATTTAAATCACTCCTCGGAGGATTATCTTAGTGAAGCCGATGATGAAGGAGAATACCCCTCTGTCGATCATTTGACAGAGGAGATGCTTGCGAATTTCTCTAAGTTTAGAAATAACTCCTTTAACAATTTTCAAAAGAACAGAAAATTTTCTTCTTCCTCTAGAAACTCCTTGAACAAATCCAAGGAGGATTGCTACACATGTGGTAAGAAAGGCCATTTTGCATCTGAGTGTAGAAGCAATCCTTCTAGGGTCTCTAAATCTAATTCTTCTAACTCTTCTAAAAGAAGAAATCTTAGATCTATTTCTACAAGCAGATCGCATCCTAGAAAACCTTCTCCCTCTTCATCTTTCAAAGAGCTCTCCGATAAAGCAGACAAATATAAAGCCAAGTACAAAAGAAAGAAAGAAAGAAATTTCAACTCTCAAAGAAGAGGAAAAGGCTTAATGGCAGAAACTCTTGACTGGGTAGACGAACCTACCTCCGACAGTGAAAAGGAAGTATCAAGTAAATGCCTTATGGCAAAACTTGATGAAGAAACAAAAGACTCCTGCTCAAGGATGGACTTCACAGCTGAGTGCTCCTCTTCTTCTTCTCAGGTACATCCCTTCTACTCTCTCTCTGATGAAGAGATGATTGAGGCATTTGACTCTCTAAGTTTAGAAAGAACTCCTTTAACACGTCTCTCTCCTCTCAACTCCAGGATTCTCTATCCCAGCTAAAAAAGTTTGATAAACTAAAAGCTGAGTTAGAGGACTTGAAGACTTTAAACTATGTGTTAGCCAAAGAGAAGAACAAGCTTCTAAAGAAACTTCAGAAAGAACAAGAAACTGTAAACAAATGGAACACCTCTTCTAAAAACCTTGAGAAAAATTTTCAAGATCAAGTTGTTGGTGAAACTTTTGGCTTAGGTTACTGGAAAGAGGATGTTGTATTTACTCCTTCTGAAAACGTTCCTTCTCCCACGCAAAATATTCCTCTGTCTTCTAAACTACCTCCATATTCTTCTGATTGGAATGATTCTAACTCAGAAGATTCTAACTTGGTTTATTCCATGAATCTTCGCGATTCAAGAAAGTTTGGCATCTTCGTGTCCGCCAACTCATCCAAGCCTCTTCTAAAAGAAGATCAAGACTCAAATCAGTTTGTCAAGACTGTAAATGATCTTCTTATATCCTTAAAACTAAAAGAGGTTTCTTCTTCTGCTTCCTCTTTTTCTTCTCATTCTCCTAAAAAGTCTCCTCTTCTTTCTAATGGAAAATCCGTTGTTGTTGACCTTCCCAACAAAAGAAAGATTACACCTTCTTCAAAAGGTAAATGTCCCGTGAACTCAACAAAATTCATACCTAGAGGCTTAAAAATAAAGAAGTCTAAAGGAATCTCAATCAACCCTTCTTCCTTGTCTGAAAAGGGAATCCTTGGACCAGTACCCCATAACCCTCACGTTCCGTACAACTATCCTATTCCTCCTCACTTATCTAAACCTCTAAAATCCAAACCTCAAGGAAAGGTAAAAGCTTCATCTATTGAACCAAAGAAAAGATTCATCTATAGAAAAAGTTACAACTGTGGTGACACTTTTCATCTTGCCAAAGACTGTCTTAAAGACCGTGTCGAAAGATATAGTCAAACAAACCCTGCTTTTTCTTCTTCTTCTTCTAACCCTAAAGGACCCACCTGCAAACGGGTTCCAAAGGACTAATTTGTTTATGTCTGCAGGTCTATGGGCATCATCAAACATGGTATCTTGATAGTGGATGCTCACGGCATATGACTGGAAACAAAACTCTTCTTCTAGACTTTGTGAAAGAAAAGGGACCAACCGTAACTTTTGGTGACAACTCTCGTGGTTCCACTAAAGGTTATGGGACTCTTTCTAATGGTTCCATTACTTTCAACAAAGTTGCCTATGTGGAAGGGCTAATGCATAATCTTTTGAGCATTAGTCAACTATGTGATTTAAGTTACTATGTGATTTTTAGAGAAAATGATTGCCTCATCACTGATAAATGCTTTCACACTGTCCTGTCTGGATTTAGAAAGGATAATGTGTACGTCATCAATATGTGTGTCAAATCATCTGAAAATGAAAGCATCTGTTTCATTTATGTAGACTCAGACAAGAAGAACTGGCTCTGGCATAAACATATTTCTCATCTTAACTTCAAGACGTTGAATGTCCTCTCTAACAAGGAGCTTGTTGTCGGGTTTCCGAAAATCTCTTTCTCAAAAGAGAAGCTATGTGCTTTTTGTGAGAAAGGGAAACTGACAAAATCCTCTTTCAAATCGAAGCAGGGTTTCTCAATTTCTACTCCTCTCCAGATGCTGCATATGGATCTTTGTGGGCCTGTCAGCACACTCAGCCTAGGTGGAAAAAGGTACATTCTTGTCATTATTGATGAATACACACGTTACACTTGGGTATTCTTTCTCAGGTACAAAAATGATACATCTGAAGAAGTCATCGATTTTATCAAGAAATCTGAAGTTCTCAACGGTCAGCTAGTCAGATCTATCAGAAGTGACAATGGAACCGAAATCAGAAATGCTACCTTAGATGCCTTTCTCAGTGACAAAGGTATATCTCAAAACTTTGCAGCAGTCAAAACTCCACAACAAAACGGTGTTGTGGAAAGGAAGAATCGTACACTATGTGAAGCTGCAAGGTCTATGCTAAGTGAATCAAATCTTCCAACCTACTTTTGGGCTGAGGCTGTCAATACAGCCTGTTTTACTCAAAATCGATCTATCATAGTGAAAAGGCACAATAAGACTTCCTATGAAGTCTTTTATGGCCGAAAACCAAACATTGGTTTTCTTCATGTTTTCGGATTCTTGTGTTTTATCTTGAATGATCGAGATCATCTTGGGAAATTTGATCCCAAGGCTGATGAAGGTATATTTATGGGCTATTCTCTCTCTTCTAAAGCCTACAAAGTATACAATCTAAGGAGAAAATGTATTGATGAATCAATACATGTGAAGTTCGATGATCACCAGACATCTTCCTTATCTTGTGATGATACTGTGCTTCATGAATGGATCATTTCGTGTGTTGGAGAAGATTCTCCAAATCTTCTGTCTTCAGGACCTCCATATGTTCCATTCTCGGTACCTTCTACTTCTCTCCATCATGGTTCGGTAGAACCCTTACCAACTGCCGAAACCACAGCTCCTACCGAATCCATAGCTCCTACGAAATCCATAGCTCCTACCGAACCCACCTTTCATACTTCTACTCTTCATCATATTCATCCTATACCTACCGATCCTTCACCTTCATACTCTCCAAACACATTTCCTGTACGTCTTCCCCCAACTCTCAAATGGACCAAAGATCATCCAATTAATCAAATTATAAGTGATCAGCAAGCAGGTGTTCAAACTAGAAGAGATATTGGAAATATTTGTCTCTATGTGAATTTTCTCTCCATTATTGAGCCCAAGAAAATTGAGGAAGCTCTAGAAGATTCTTGTTGGGTCACTGCCATGCAAGAAGAGTTGTCTCAATTCGAAAGAAGCAAAGTCTGGAGACTTGTGCCTCGACCTTTCGGGAAGACCATTATCGGTACTAAGTGGGTTTTCCGAAATAAGATGGATGAAGTCGGTACTATTATCCGGAACAAAGCTAGACTTGTTGCTCAAGGATATAGGCAGGAGGAAGGTATCGATTATGATGAAACCTTTGCTCCTGTTGCTAGACTTGAAGCAATAAGAATCTTTCTCGCTCATGCTGCTTACAAAAACTTCCGGGTCTTTCAAATGGATGTAAAGAGTGCATTTCTCAATGGAGAACTTGCTGAAGAAGTCTATGTGAAACAACCTCCTGGTTTTGAAGATCCAACTCATCCTTATCATGTGTTCAGACTTGACAAAGCTCTCTATGGTCTCAAACAAGCTCCTCGTGCTTGGTATGACACTTTGTCTGACTTCCTTCTCTCCAACCGATATACCAGAGGTAAAATTGATAATACTCTTTTCCTCAAAAAAACTAAAGGTAATATCATTCTTGTTCAAATCTATGTGGATGATATCATTTTTGGTGCCACTGATGAAACTCTTTGTCAGGAATTTGCTTCTCTCATGAAAAGTAAATATGAGATGAGTATGATGGGTGAGCTTACATTCTTTCTTGGTCTTCAAATTAAACAATCTTCTGAAGGTATTTTCCTAAATCAAAGTAAATATATTCGGGATCTTTTGAAATAGTTTGATTTTGAAAATTGCTCTCCCATGAAAACTCCAATGACACCCCTCTTAAAATTCATGCTGATTCAGCTGGTAAGTCGGTTAATATCATGAATTATAGAGGGATGATAGGGTCTCTTCTTTATCTAACTGCTAGTAGACCTGATATTATGTATGCTACGTGTCTGTGTGCGCGTTATCAAGCCAATCCCAAGGAATCTCACTTGGCGACTGTGAAACGTATTTTTCGGTACCTAAAAGGTACTATGAATCTGGGTCTTTGGTATCCCAAGGACTCAGGTTTTGATCTCATTGGCTATTCAGATTCTGATTTTGTAAGGTCTAAAGTAGACATGAAAAGTACAACCGGCAGCTGCCAATTACTAGGTGGAAATTTGGTCAACTGGTACGGCAAGAAACAGAATTCGGTATCTACCTCTACTGCCGAAGCTGAATATGTCGCAGCTGGAAGTTGTTGTGCTCAGATCTTGTGCATGAAAAATCAACTACAAGATTATGACAAGTTCTACTCACATATACCGATCCTGTGTGATAATTCCAGTGCTATAGCAATTGCCAACAATCCAGTGCTACACTCCAGATCTAAACATATTGATATTCGATATCACTTTATAAGAGATCATATCTCTAAATGTGATATTGAACTTCACTTCATTCCTACAGATTTTCAACTAGTAGACCTCTTTACAAAACCACTGGATGAGGCACGTTTCAACTTTCTAGTGGGATCCTTAGGTATGTTAAACTTTTGTTAGAAATATATATATATATATATATATATATATATATATATATATATATATTTAAGTACTTTCAGTAAGTTTTCATCTGCCGAAACTTGGCCTTCTTCGGCTTAAACCTCTTTTCGGTAAACCTCACGTATACCAAAACCTATTATTTCAGTCTACTCTTTCGGTATACCGAAATCTTGTATAAATATACATCTTATCTATTTGGTATACCGAATGATGGTCTACCAAACTCTTACATCTACGTGTCATCCTTATCCACGGATCTTTACCGAAGCTTTCTTCGGCACCTCCCTGTGCTCCACTGACTTTTCGACACGTGGCAATTCAGGGTACGTGGGTCAGAAAAAGGACGATTGGACGTCCCACGTCCCTGACATGAGCCGTTTTCGGCTATTGCGTTTTCCAATTTCGCACGTTTTCATGTACCATCATTACTTTTTAATGATTATTTAATTCGTTTTAAAAACCCACCTTTCCCTCTTCTTTTCTTACCTATATATATTACCTTTTCCATTTCTTTTCCTTTTTTACCGTTTTCTTCATCTTCTTCATCTCTCTAAATCTGCAACCTGCACTTTATTCTTTTCTTCTTCAAATGGCGACTTCCAAATCCTCAAAGGCTTCCAAGTCCACTCCTCTCACTCGCGAATCTCTTGTTTTCCCTACATGCAACCAGGTGGCTCGTCTCTCTGCGGATGAAGATCATCCAAAATTCAATCAAGTCTCTTTGTTTCTCCAGCGATCTCCTTTGTGCCATGCTCAAACAGAATCGACCAAAATGAGCATAATGCTCCTTGGTAGCTTTTGTCTTACTTGTAAGTACGATTCTGATTCTCATCAGGTTTCAACCTCTATCTTATCTACTGAAGAACATCTCGATCTTTCTTTTGGGGTCGATGATGTTCGAGCTATTCTGAATATTCCAGAGTTTGACGTATATGCTCCATTCCCCACTAAGCAAGAACACGATGAGGTCGTTGCCACTCTAAACTACATACACGAAGGCAAATCCAAGGGTTCTGGCACTCTACTTCGAAAAAACATGGGTGCGGTATGGAACTATTTCTTCTCTCATCTCATCTATTGTCTTTCTCACAAGACATCGGGGTGGGATCAATCTTCTGCTGTCATCACTCGTTTGGCTCATGCCCTCATCTTTATGAGGCGCATTGATTTCGCTCAGGTGATTTTCGACTTCTTGATCACTGCCATCTCGCCAACACGAACTCACAATGTGGCTCTTCCCCGTTTTATCTCTCTGATCATCAACCACAAGCTCTCCGCTCAACTTCGTGCTGATGCAGCACTACCTGAGCCGACGATTAAGTTTGACTTTCCTATTTCTCAAATAAGCAAGCAAACAATTTTCAAAACGGTAAAGCCTACCGACGCTCCGCTCACCCAAGGTATGCTTTCTTTTATCTCTTCTGCCAATCCGATTTGGGGTACGCTTGCCGAAGGTGAAACCGCAAGGCCTTCACCTTCTTCCAAGTCATCCAAATCGGTGGTCCCCTCTTCCCTTAAACCTTCCCGAGCAAAATCAGTGGCCATTAAAAAAAAGAAACAGGCCACGGGTAACGTCACACTTGTTCTGATGACTATGCCACCGACCAAACCTTTGGTGGCTACCCCGGTCATTTCCCCTTCTCCTTCTATTAAGCGACGGGGATCTGTAGAAACCCATCCCACCTCCTCCAAATCCTCTCTAAAGGGTTTGGTTGATTTTTCGGAGACCTTTATTATACCTTCTCCTCAGTTTAAACTGACGGATGAAGAGGAGTTGGTTTTCTCTCTGGACCAACGCTCCTCTTCTCCACTGCACAGCCTATCACTCGGGGTCACACCCGAAGATATTGCACATATCGGTGGAAACACCGAGGATTTTTTGACTCGTTTATTTTCAGATGGAGAGTCTTCTCAACTCTCGCCTAAGCCTTCGCCAAAGAAAACACCTTCCCCATCTCCTAAACACTCACCCCAACAGTCACCGAAGCCTACACCGAAGCTTTCACCGAAACCTACACCTAAGACACCATCGAAACACTATCCTAAACAACCATCTCCTACCGAAAAACTGTCTACCCCTCATCGGTCTCCTCATGCCGACAAACCTGGACCATCAACATCTACTTCTTCAGCTGCTCAGCCTCCCATCTATTTACCTACCGATGTTCTTGCCGATATTTTGGATACAAATCGACAAGTACGTTTTCTTGGCACTTAGTATGAGTTGCTAAGGAAAACAATGAGGGATCCGGAGATTTCGGCCTCTCTGGACACTCAAAACTCTCTCCTTGATGGTCTTCTTCAGCTTATCAAAGAGCAAAATGCTGAGTGTGTCGACCTCAACAAAGACATCTTTTGGTGCTTAGATGTTATGCACCGAAAGATCGACGACCTAAGTGCTCCTCTCTCCGATTCTCTCGATACGGTGCTTAAGGAGGTTATCAGGTTAAATGATAACAATACCTCCTTGACAATGTCAGTGGCAGCTCTCAAAGCCGCTTCTGATGCATGGGATCATGATCTCATTGCTCTTCGGCATCAGGCCTCAGCCCAGGAATCTATTAACTCTCAGGTTCTAAGTGCCCTGCAGAGTATTAATCGGCATCTTGACGACCTACCTGTTATGGTGGCTCAGTACTGTGTTGGGTCTCTAGACATCGATATCACTCAGTCCGCCTTTACGCCAGACGATCGAACTACCTTGGATCGGATTGACATGCGTCTTGGTCGTGTGTCGGCTAAGGCTGGTATGTCCTCCCCGGCACGTACTGAGGGGGAGAAACTTACCCCTCAAATTATCATTTCGAGTACGAGTCAGGGAGAACCTTCTTCTGCTGCTCCTGCTGACCAATCTTCTACTACTGCTCCTACCGATAGCGAAGCTTCCGAAGAGAAGGGAACCGATCACCCGAAGGTGGTCGAAGAGTTTGAGGACGAGAAACTGCCTAAGAAAGATAAGGGCAAATCAAAGCTAACACCGGATGAAGTAGCTGCTGAAGAAAAGCGTTTCAAAGATGCTCTCATCAAGAAAGCTGCCGAAGGTGGTGGTATTCATCTCGCTCCCCCAAAGACTACCTCTTCTAGTCTGGGTCTATCTGAAGAAGAAATCCAAGCATCCAAATTAGCTCAGATGGCTCATGACAAAGATTCTGAGCTAGCCTTGGAAATAGCAAAGGAGGAGGCTGATCTAAATAAAGCTCCTACCGATGCTATGAATGCCCAGGAAAGCGCTCTAAAAGGCTCGGCAAAGAGAAACGAGGAGATCAAAGCTCCGTGCATTGAATGGATCGAAAGTGCCTCAACCGACGACGTTGCCTTGACAAAATTATCGATGTAAAAATTATCAGATCTACTGCAGGCAGCAATGTCATTCGGCTCTCAATCACTAGAGAGGATGCATCAAGATCGGTGGATTGACTGGATTCTTTTGTTTTGTCTGTAGAAAAGCAGAAGTGCTTTAAAACCTGAGGTTGATAAATATCTCACAGCTCTGCAATCAAAGTTCAGTACCTACCGAAGAACTTACAAAATCATTCACACTCCTGCTGAAGAACAAATAATCGATAATCTCAAGTCTGGTCTTCCTCTTCCCTCCAAGCCAAAGTCCAAATCTAAGAAAGAGGATGTATTTGCCCAGATGGCCAGAGAAGGAAAAGTTCCCGATACTTCAAATCTTGATCTTACCAATCCAACTCTGGTCCCTCATCCTTCTACCACGGTGCTTAATGAACCGACTCGGGGGATCTTCTTCAATGATGCTTTCGGTCAGACTCATTTCTTCAAAATGAGTCAGATTACCATTGTCGATACTACCTTCTTACATGGGATCATTTAAATCATTCCCATGAATGCAGCAGACATCTATATGGCGGCTACCAATGAACTGAAGAAAAAAGATGCCGATTCCTCCTTCCCTTTTGAATAGCTTCTTATTTTCTTTAAATGTACTTTTTATTGAACTTGTATTGTAATCTTTTTAACAAGATTAATACATAGTGCAATTTCTAGTTTTTCGTAAATATTCTGTACATTTTGTTAGGACTAAAAGTCCTATGTGTTGAAAGTGGAATAAAGTATTTATAAGGGTGCATATTGTAATTACTTAATAGTTGTTTTAATTAGACGGGCCGAAGCCCATTGTGGCTCAGCAACAGACCGTTGGCCCCTTGCAGATTACTCTTGCTGATGTGGCGGTTATCGCTCAAACGTATACTGATTACACCGGAGGTGCGTGTGCCATTGGGGAGCAACCGATCAAAGGTTTACTGGATCCAAAAGCAATGGCTCGTTTGGCGGTTGGAGAAGCGCTTACGAATCTCGTTTAGGCTAACATTACTTCTTTGAGCGACGTTAAAGCGAGTGGGAACTGGATGTATGCCGCGAAACTTGATGGTGAAGGGGCGGCAATGTATGATGCCGCCATTGCTCTTTCGGAAGCTATGGTGGAACTTGGTATCGCCATTGATGGCGGGAAAGACAGTCTTTCAATGGCGGCACGGGTGGGTGGAGAAGTGGTTAAGGCTCCCGGGAATCTTGTTATTAGCGCGTATGCTACTTGTTCGAATATAACGAAAACAGTGACCCCTAATTTGAAGCTTAAAGATGAAGGCATACTGCTTTATATTGATTTGGCAAAAGGAAAGGGTCGCCTAGGTGGTTCGGCTCTCGCTCAGGTGTTTGACCAAATTGGGGACGAATGTCCCGATGTCGATGATGTCCGTTACCTGAAAACAGTTTTCGAGGTGGTTCAAGATCTTCTAACCGATGACTTGATCTCGGCTGGTCACAATATCAGTGACGGTGGGCTTATTGTTAGTGTTCTCGAGATGGCTTTTGCCGGCAACTGTGGTGCTCAGATCAGTTTGAATTCGCAAGGAAAGAGCGTATTCGAAACGTTATTCGCGGAAGAACTCGGGCTTATTCTCGAGATTAGCAAGGTGAACCTGGATACGGTGGCAACAATTCTCGGGAATCGTGGAGTTTCGGCAGAGGTCATAGGACAAGTGACAGCTGAACCAATAATTGGATTAAAAATCGATGGGATAACTCATTTAGACGAGAAAATGACCGATCTTAGAGACATTTGGGAAGAAACCAGTTTCCATCTTGAAAAATTCCAACGATTAGCGTCTTCTGTGATATCCGAGAAGGAAGGATTGAAGAATCGGCACGAACCATCATGGCAGTTGTCGTTCACTCCGACATATATCGACGAGAAATACATGACCGCCATCACGAAGCCGAAAGTGGCGGTGATTCGAGAGGAGGGCAACAACGTTGACCGAGAGATGTCTGCCGCATTCTTTGCTTCCGGTTTCGAACCGTGGGACGTTAGTATGTCGGACCTTCTTAACGGGTCCATCTCATTGACCAATTTCCGCGGGATTGTGTTCGTGGGCGGTTTTAGTTACGCCGATGTGCTCGATTCCGCAAAAGGCTGGGCTGCTTCTATACAGTTTAACCAGCCACTTTTAAACCAGTTCAACGAGTTCTACAACCGCGAAAATACCTTTAGTCTCGGTGTTTGCAACGGGTGCCAACTCATGGCTCTATTAGGGTGGATTCCTGGCCCTGAAGTCGGTAGAGCTATGGCCAACGGTGGTGACCCATCGCAACCCAGATTCATGCACAACCAGTCCGGCCGGTTCGAATGCCGGTTCACAAGCGTAACGATAAAAGAATCTCCAGCCATAATGCTCAAAGGGATGGAAGGCATCACATTAGGAGTCTGGGCTGCACATGGAGAAGGAAAAGCTTATTTTCCCGATAACGGGATTCTTGATCGGATTTTATCTTCGGATTTGGCTCCGGTGAGATATTGTGACGATGACGGGAAACCGACAGAAACGTACCCGTTTAACCTAAACGGTTCTCCACTAGGGGTAGCGGCAATTTGTTCGGCAGACGGGCGACATCTGGCGATGATGCTGCACCCGGAGCGGTGCTTCTTGATGTGGCAATTCCCGTGGTATCCGAAGCATTGGGACGTCGAAAAGAAAGGGGCGAGCCCGTGGTTGAAGATGTTCCAGAATGCTCGAGAATGGTGTTCTTGTGAGGTTAGTTTTCTTCTCCAAGTATTTGCAGCAATTTCATTGATATTTCAAGATTGCTGAAAAATGTTGATGTGTAAGGATTTAATATAGATAGATGGTTGTTATTTCATATGTGAATTAATAACTGCAAAAACTCATATCACATAAGATAATGCATCTCAAAGTTTACAAAAAAAAAAAAAAAAAAAAAAAACTAATGGGCTTCGGCCCGTCTAATTAAAACAACTATTAAGTAATTACAATATGCACCCTTATAAATACTTTATTCCACTTTCAACACATAGGACTTTTAATCCTAACAATCTCCCCCTAAAGTTGAATAAAGCATTTATCTTCTTGAAATCTTCAAACATTGATCTTCTTTCCCTCTTGACTCTTTGAAGAACTTTGATGTTGCTTGACTTCATGTCTTTCCACGCTCCCCCTTGAATAAAGCTCTTGTTCTTCATAGTATCAACTTTGTAACCAGATTCAATGTACAGTAGTCTCGACTGAACGCACTATCAAGCAGCTTTCAGCTGTAAAAACTGAATCACATCGGATCAGCACACAATAAAGATAATGTGAGAGTTACTTGACATTCCACGATGCATCTTCAGTTTAAAACAAAGAATATGTCTTTGAACCGCGAGTTGAATAGGCTTTCAGCTTAAGAACTTGTTTCAATCATCTCGTAGGAGGAATAATGAAGAAACTTGAGGCAGACACCACATGATACGGGAAAGAAACAATACAAACTTTGAAAACTTCACTGTCTTCAGACAAACAAATTTAGCATTAAACTCATATCTTCATCTCTTTGATCTTTAGACCGTCTTCGGAAAAACAAACTTTCCTTTAAAACTTTGAAATTGAACTTTTTGAAAACTTCTCCCCCTTTTTGATGATTGTGAGCATCATGATCATCAAAACTTCTTCAATTTCAACGCATTCTTTGATCTCCCCTTTATGATAATATGATATTCTTCGTCCTTTGATCTGAGTATCCGTCAATTCATGAAATGTATATATCCGAATCTTTTCAAATTCAGACATAATGGACAATGTAACCCTGATTCAACAGATGAAACAGGTAGTATGCCTGTAAGTAGCACAGAGCCACTTTGTACAACGGATGTACATTGGAAAGGAGTTTTTGTGATGTTCACTCCCCCAGGGCTTCCATTCAATCATCGAAAAACCACAAAGGAATTTTATATGAATGTTATGACAAGAAAACTCATTCCTTGTGTGCTCGTGAAAGTGTAGAAATGATTGAAGCTACTTAGCTTGAGCAGGCTCAAATTGTGTAAACTGTTGAGACAACAACATATATTACACAGACTCAATGTGAATGAAAAAGGTGCGAAGGTGGGGCAATTTTCCTTCTTTTTCAATATCTAAATCTTCCGACTGAAAACTAGATAGCAGATATGCTGCGTCCCCAAAGAAAATGAAACATTTCTTGGTTAAGAAAGAAACGAGTGGTTGGTCGGGTAATAGCAAGAGTTGGCATGGGCTAGGTGCCTTTTTCAATGATGGTCACCAAAGAATGTGAACCAATCAGAATATGTGGCTGCCCGGCTCAGAAAGTGGTTGGTGCAGAGTTTTCATATTCTTTTAACTCAATTCTCACACCCTCTTTCTTTTTATCATTGAAGCTCACTTCTAACCAAACTCTCTTTTCCATTTTTCCGCTCCACACAATGAGAAAAACTCAACCCGATGAGTTATCTCCCCCACTCTTTGATTTATGGCCCCTCACCCCTCAAATCACTCTAGGATAACTTCCGGGGTAGGAAACACTAGTTTACGTGAATCCATAGAAGTTCTGTTTAAGCTCTCACACAAATCCCATGTAATTCCTATAAAGAATGATAGCTCAACAGTTTATCTTGAACATTTAAGCTCAAAAAGTATTATAACATTGTCAAAATGTATGCTCATGATATTTGAGCAATTGAACTTTGAAGATTTCTCAAAACAAATATATTGAATGAATGAAAGGAAATCAAAAGAATTGTTTTGAGAATCTGACAATGTATCAATCAGATCAAATAAACTGGTTAGGGTATCAAAGAATTGGATATTATGTTTATATGAACAAATATAAACAATTTTACAATGAAAACACAAGATTAGAAATAATGATTTATGCTCAACAATATTGAATTTCAAACGGGGGTATTACTATCGAAAAAATTGGTTCGTTATGAGACATGGTAATAACAAATACAAATGAAGTACTGAACCTGTGTGTGGGAATACGTTACAGTATAAGGATAAGATAATACGCAAGTATTGATCTTTAGAAACACACAGTCAGTTAGACATTAAAGCTCAAAAAATGAAAAACATTTAAAATCACACTTCTAAATTCATAAAATCTTTTGAGAACAAGAAGTGGTTTGAACATTTCAGAAACTGTTTTTCAAGCTTGAAAGTTGTTCTTCTTTCAAACAATCAGAGATCTAGATTAGAATATATTTACCTTTTAAGCTCCCCCTCAAAACATGATAGAACGATATAGATCTATTAAGCTCCCCCTGGATATTTGCAAAATATCCAGGTCTGAACGTTGAAGAACGGGTCCTGATCTGTCATGTGATCAGAAGCCAAACTTCGTTGAAGTACGGGTTCTAAGCTGATTTACTTAGAAGCCATACTTATTCTACTCCCCCTTGATAGTAGGTGCCTGCAACAGAGAATCAGTTTTCGGTTTTGGTACCCACTGGTATTTGGGTCCTCGAATGTTAGTTGCAGTTCTTGTGGGGGATATAGAATAAGAACCATACCAGAAATGATCACTGGTTTTGTGAATGTGATCATGTGTATTACAATAAGAACAGTGGTATTTCTTACCTGATAACCTGAGTAATTGATCCCTCGAGTAGATATGATCAGGTTTACTTTTACTCGCTTTGTTCTTCTTGGCATTGACCGCATGTACACATGATTCTTTTTCTTTCAGCTCATCTTCAACTGGTTTCTTCTTCCAGACCAGTTCCTCATCTTTGTATCTCCTTCTTCTAGGGCGTGTACCTGAACCATCTATATTGCTATCATAGAAAAGGTTAGTTTTACGAATTCGATCAAAAGATTTAACTGACCTGTGTGAAGAGACATATTTCTGATTTGAGCTTGATACATTCTTTTCAAGCACTTTAATCGTTTAGGCAAAGTTGTCTCTTTCTTTAACAAGCAGGTCAATCTTCTTCGTGAATTCAGAATTCGTTCTCTGCTCTTGTAGTGCCTTCTCAGATAGTTCAGATAATTTGGCAGTTAGCTTTTTTATCTCAGTCTCAAAGATGCTTCTCTCTTTTTCAAATCCCTTCTCAGCATCATTTCTTTGGCCTGATATTTCCTTGAAGAATCCAACATTCTTCTGTTCAATGGCCTTCTTCTCTTTGGCAAACTTCTCTCTTTCTAGAATGATTACTTTCTGAAAATCAGAAACTTGCTGAGAAAGTTTTATGCATTTCAGCTCAACTTCTTTCTTCTCCTCAGCACATTTTCTCGAGAATTCTGAGAACTTCTTTGCGAAATATTTCTCTTTAGTCTCAAAATCAGATTTGTGTTTAGCAAGTAGTTGCTCCAAATCAGATAAACGCTTTTGAAGATCTTTTAGCTCAGAGTTCTCAGCTTCCAATTCTCTTCCTGTTAATAAACCCTTTGTCCCTAACACCAACCATTCAGCACAATCCCACAGCTCTTTTCCTGTCATGTTGTTAGTATTTATTTGACCAATAATTTCACTAAAAATGTCACTAATAAATTCATTACAGATACTAATTTTCATATAATTTCGAGCATTATTATTGGCCCTCTCTCTTTGTTCCTTTTCCACAAGAGAAGCTTCTGCCGGAATTTGGGATTGCTTTTCTCCTTCAGTCAAAGATAATCTGATGTAGGGACCAACCTCATGTTCGTCAACAAAATCCAGAAAATCAGTTTTCCACATTTCATATTCTCTTTTGGACCGCAGCATTGGTGGGTTCACCATTTTGTACGAATTGACTAGACTGTATTCGATCCGGCTTAGAAGAAAGATGAAACTTGAAAGTGCAGGGACCAAAAGTGACAAAATATGAAACTTGAAAGTTTAGGGTCACAAATGACACGCTGAATCCTTGAAGTACGGGGGCTAAAATAAATGCACTGCAAAAAGTACGGGGTCACCATTTTTTTTTTTTAACACCCGGTTGAAGGTAAGACCGTAGTAGCAAGAACCCGGTCGAAGGGTAAGACCGGATATGCTAAGGTCCGGTCGAAGGAAAGACCGGGAAAGATAAGGTCCGGTCGAAGGGTTTGACCGGAGATTACAACTACCCGGTCGAAGGTAAGACCGGAGTAAACAAGTATCCGGTCTAAAGAGCAAGACCGAAGTACAAATGTCCGGTCAAATGGGTAAGACCGGGAAAGCTCTTATTCGGTCGAAGGGGCAAGACCGGAGCACAAGTGTCCGGTCAAATGGGTAATTCCGGGGAAAACTCATATCAGGTCGAAGGTGTAAGACCGGAGTACAAGTATCCGGTCGAATGGGTAAGACCGGATTGAGAAAGTACCCGGTCGAATGAGCAAACGTGAGCCTGTGACTCGAGTGAGGGCATGAAGGTGGTTGGACTGTGATTGAGAAAGTACCCGGTCGAATGCACAGGTCGAATGACTTTAAAAACGATAAACTGATAAGATCAATTAATCATAAACGACCGAAGAACTCGAAGAATCGACCGAAGAACCCGATGAATTTCTGGGATTCGACCGAAACCAAACCCAGATCCTTCGATCCTTCGATCGAAAGAAACACAGAAAAATCAAACAAATAATCGACCGGATGTGATAGATAACACATAAAACACTTAGACCGAAAGTTTGCACACAGAAAAACCCAGATTCGATCGATAAAAAAATTCAGAAGATAAAATTCGATCGAAAAACAGATACCAAAAATTCAATAGACCGGAAAAAAAAATTAAAGACAGAGGAACCGATAAACTCAATCAACGAAGATATTCGATCGATAAACTGATTTTTCAGAAACACAGTAGACCGATAAAATTCATACACAGATAATCAATTAAAACACCTAAAAACGATTAACACAAATAATTGATTATAGGGTTTTAGACAAACCTTTTTCTGGATCAAACCTTTAGTCTCTTCGCTCTGATACCAATTGTAGATCCCAGTGCAGTGCAATCACAAGTAATATGAACAATGATTAACAGATTATAGGTCACAGCAACTAGTCATATGATTGATATAACTTCAAAGGGTTAAGGTTTACAGAGAGAATTTCTGATAAGATTATGTAAACCTAACGACTAGTAAACTGAATAATGAATTTTTCTCTCCTAAACTGTTCTACCCTAATTATGAACTAGAAATTCCTTTATATACTTAGGCTTACAGGCCTAATGGGCTAATGGGCTTCGGCCCGTCTAATTAAAACAACTATTAAGTAATTACAATATGCACCCTTATAAATACTTTATTCCACTTTCAACACATAGGACTTTTAGTCCTAACACATTTCATTATTTCATTCTTTTATACCTGTAAATATCGGATACCCTTAAAAAATCCAAAAAGAAACAAAAAAAATGGTCTATGTGAAAAAGAACCCAAAAGAGTATGAAAAAGGGTAAAAATGCATTATTCATTTACTTTCTGTTATATGAGATGTTATCATCAAATAGGGGGAGATTGTTGGGTCATCTAAGATTTAAAGATAACCTATCCTTAGTCTTTATTGATGTTTGAACTTTGTACTGTGGTTCTATGTAATAGCTTAGTTATATATAAACAGATCGACGAGTCGAAGACAAACCGAATTCAACATGAAGGAAGTCTACTTTGCGGATTGAGATGAACTTCAAAGTGAACTAAGCTAGGTCTGCCGATCTCCTGTTCGGCAGATTACCCTTGTGCCAACTTCTCATTCGGCAGATCTTTCTACTGCCGAATCCTCTTTGTTCGACATACATCTTCTATGCCGAATGTTCTCTATTCGACATTCCTTGCCACTTCTTCGGCAGTTTCCTCTCTTACCGATTACTCCTTTTTCTGACAATGGGAATGGAAGCTTCCTTCTTAGAGAAGATATACACTTGAGTTTGAATTTGATTGAGACGTTTATTTTCTAATAGATCTCAAAAAGATTTTCCCAATAATATTTTATTTAGATATTGTACTTTCATAGTACAAAATTTACCTTTTGTATTGTGATAAGTCACGTCAAATATCTTATAATTTAATGACAATACCTCAACCACCCTTGCCTTTATTGTTCCTTGTCCTTTGCACTCATTACTTTTGATAGTATATAAAGGATGGAGGTAGCACCTTGCTACTCACGCTTTCAGCTCAAGACTTCTCTTTTGCAAGATTTCAAGCAGGTTGATAACTTTCCTTTTCTCTCTAAGATTTAGTGTTCGTGTTCTTTAAAGTCTTCTAAGTGTTAGATTGTTTTGAGTAGTTCTTTGCTATTCTTATTCCACAACAATCTTTATTTCTCTTTGTGTAATCCTTGATATTTTATATCAATAAAAGAATTAAAATTAAGTAAATTTTGTGTATTGTATTCAACCCCCCCCCTTTTACAATACTTGTTTTACTATCTCAGGACCAATAGTTACGAAGGGGGAGAATACAAGAATGAGATAGCAAAGTCAAGCAAGAAGTGATTAAGAAAGAAAAGTTTTTCAAAGCAATGATTAAAGAAAGTTGAAAAGCTAAAGATGTTTCTGAAGAGCTTATTGCATTTTTGTAATCGAAGGGGAGACTGAAGAAAGTGCTAAAGTTGTTAGGAAAGCCAAAGAGGGAGATTAACTTGAAAGCGCTATCAAAGTTTGGTCAAAATGTCAAAGATTTGAAGATGTCAAAGTCGTGAAAGATTAATTGATGTAGATTTTTCTGAAGAAAAGAAGACCTGAAGATTCGTGTCAAAATTTTTTTAATCTTGAATCCAAAGGGGGAGATTGTTAGAGCTAAGTTCTTTTCAAGATTAAAAGGAGGGTCTGAAATGTAAAGTGTGTGGGTGCTTATTGTTATTTTTGTAAAGAGTTGACCATATGCTAAGGTCATGTTGACCATATATATAGCAAGGTCATAGTGTAGCTTGATAGAAGAACACACGCACATACAAAGTGATTTACATCGTAAGAAATACACACTCAGAGCGTATTGTAAAATCAAAAAATAGGGATATGACTTGATTTAGGTTGTGTGATCAATAAAAGAAAGTGTTTTTGATAATCTGTGTATCGTTTGATTGCTAGAAACTGGAACAACAACAACATATACAATACCATCTTTAATGATCTTAGAAGGAATGGGTTGCAAAAGACTGTTTCAGAAATCAAGTACAAATTCTTGAAGAACCTGAAGCCTGAGTGGGATACCTATGCTGTTAATCTTCAAATGAACAAAAATATGTCTGAGGAAGACATACATGATTTGTTTTGAATATTAAGTCATCATGAGGACAAGGTAAAAGAGACAGTGAATGAAAAGAAGGCAATGGCAAACTCATTGGCATTGTTTTCTGAAAGAAGTGTTAAGTTCAAGAATGATGGAAAGAAGAAATACAGATCTTCTTTAATCTCAGAGTTGCTTGAAGTTATGTCAGAGAAAGAAACTGACTCTAATAGTGATGAATATTTAAAGAGAATAGCTGAAAGTCTTGCGTTATTGACAAAAACTTCCAATAGAAGGTCTGGAAAGAAAAAGTTCAGCTCTAAGTCAGATTATCACAAGTTTGATAAGTATAAGGGAAACTCTGAGGACAAGTATAAATCTGAGAAGAAGAATTTTGAGAAAGATGATAGAAAAGACAAAGAGAGAGAGAATATGGGAATGATGAGAAAGACATCATGTGCTTTAACTATGGAAAACCTGGTCCTTTTGCTAGGGACTGTAGGTTCAAGAAGGTTAAAAACTCTGATTACTACTTGTTGTTCCAGTTATTAAGCTTAATCAAATTAAACACACAAATCTAATCACGAAGTCATTTGTATTGATATGTAATGATTTACAGTGCGTTCTCTCTTTAAAGCTCAATGACTCTCTCTAGAACCACATGTATCTTTCTTGATAATCTCTCTCAAAATGGATGCGTATATCTCTTAGTTACAAGATTTACAAAGGACACAAAAGCTTTTATACGTAGTCAACCTAGTTGACTTTACAAGACAAGACTTTAAAAGCAAAGTCAAACACCTTGACTTTTACAAACACAAATATACAAACTTTACACTTTAAACCCTTTAATATTTAATACAACATTTAGCCTCAACAATTTCCCACTTTGGATTCAAGATTAAATTTTTTTTTGACAATTATCATCAGCTCTTACTTCTCTTGAAAACTCTTCAACTTTGTAGCTTTTAGAATTTGAAACTTGAATAATCTTCACTCTTAAACTTTTTCGATCTTTGAACACTCTCTCTTTGTCTTTGACAAATATTTTACTTTGAATAAATCTCCCTTTATATCTCTTTTCAACAAAGCTGCTATCTCTTTTACATGATTTGTCTCTTCATAACTTGAAATCTTTGTTTATCTCCCAGTTTGATGAAAATATGTATCTGTAGATTTGTATCTCTTTCCATCTTTCAAACACAATCTCTCCAAAAATTCTTCTTCACAGACAAAATATCTTTAAACTTTTCTGATATAGAAGATTCAAATTGTCTCCCAATATCTGATAAAATCTTGGAATAATCTTCTGACTTGAAACTTTTTAGACTATCTCCCCAAATCTTTGAAATTGAAACTTCGATAAACTTTCAGCTTTCACACTTTTCAGCTGTCATTCTGACTTTCTGACTTTATGAGTTTCAAAACTTCAACTTATCTCCCCTTTTTGATGAATTGTGAGCAACAAAATCATTAAAACTTTTTCAATGTCAACACTGTCTTTGAATACCAATCTCCCCCTTATGACAAAATAGCATTCTCCGCCTTATAGATAAAGTAACAATCTTCCCCAAAGAGTATAACAAACTCCATCTTTTGATCTGAGTATCTGTCAATTCATAAATTTATTTATCTGAATCTTTTCGAATTTAGACAAAATAGAATTGTAACCCTGAATCAACATATGATACAGTTAGAATGCCTGTAAGTAGCACAGAGCCACTTAGTACAACAGATGTACTTTGGATAGGATCTTTTTGATGTTCACTCCCCCAGGGCTTCCATTCAATCATTGAAAAACCACAAAGGAATTTTCTATGAACGTTACTACAAGAAAACTTATTCCTTGTGTGTACGTGCAAGTGTAGGAATGATTGAAGCTACTTGATAAACCAAGATCGATCTAATCTTAGAGAGAGAGAGTAGAGAGATAAAGTGTATGAGACGTAAAGTTTTAATGTATTCAATATGTGCTAATGAATTACACAACATAAAGGCCACAAGGGACTTAAATACCCTTGGCCAATACAAGATAGAAAACACGCTAAGTACACAGTATAAGCACAAGACTATAAATACAATGATTACTATAAAATCTGACTTAACAATCTCCCCCTTAGTAATCATTGGCGCTCCGGTCTTCAATGTAGGCTGATACACCCATCTTCGAACTCAAAACAGACCTTCTAAGCGTCTTAGCGTAGCTTCTTGACTAAAAAAAAATTTCTTCTCAGCATCTTCAGTCTATGTTGTCTTTGTTGCCTTGTCAAGACTGGACCAGTTTGTAATAAGCTTGGAGGAACAATCGGTTCAGAAACAGGAACATCAGCTTGTGCTCTAGACGACGCACCTCTTTCAAATGTACTCGAATGAGCTGTGGTGGTCGGACCTGGAACAAGAAAAGGACAAGTATAATTGAAGAAATAGAATCTTAAGCAGAGAAACTATGAACTCTTTGTCTCTTTAACTTTTTTTTAACTTCTCCCCCTCATGACCTTGATGATCTGAATCATGTTGGTCATGTCTACGCTAGAGAAGAGACATCTTCAGATCTGCAAGACTGAGTCGAAGAAGCTAGCACGAAATCTATAGGAGGCACAGATCTGACTTGAAATGATTCACCTGTTGAGCTCTTTTACTCCCCCTACACAAATGCACTTTCCAGTGAATTCACTTTATATACCCCCCTCGAAATGAGACATGAGATGTTCTTTCAGAATTTTCTTCTTATTCAATCCCCCTCGAAATATGCACAATCCCACACAGATATGAGAACGCAAGTATAGAAACATCAATCGTAGAAAGAAAAATATACTGAATATAGATTTTGAAACAACTAAATATATAAAAATTTTAAACACTATACCAATTAAATTCTACATAGTAAAATATCAAAGATTAATCCATCAGTTGAAATCAAGTGTATGTTTTTGGATACAAATACAAGTTTTATTACATATCAAGTTAATACATGTTCAGTTTCAAAAACTTTCATCGATCTATTCAGTGTGCTAGCATGCGAACTTCGATTAGCTTCAAGTAAATGCAATTCTAAAAATATAATAAAGAACTTTGCCTTTACTCACACTAAGCTGTCAAAAATTAAGACTTTCACAAATTTATAGGTTTATCGCAACTTAAACATATCACCAAGTATCATGAGATGTGTGCTCTTTGGCATCTTTTAAGCTTGTGCACATTGGCATCTTTTAATCAAGAAGTTTGGTAAGTAAAAAAACATGTCGTAAACATAACTTTCTATCTGATCCTATTGCAGGATTTGGGTCAGCCGCTCCCAGACCAGTTGGCCTTAGGGGACTAGGTGTCAAGCACCCCTTGAAACTTACTCTCCCAGATCAGAAAGGCTACATCGACACATTCTAAACCCATTTATACCAGTAGAACATGACTTTCGATCTGGTTCTATAGAAGGATTTGAGTTCGATCACTCCCAGACCAATTGACCTTAGGGGACTAGATGACAAGCATCCCACAGAACTTACTTTCCCAAACCAGAAAGGTCACAGGTATAAACTTTTAAACTTAGTGATTTCTGAATTATATATATATATATATATATATATATATATGATTCATCTTAATCACTTGGTTTTACATCTAAGTGCTTAGCCTATATTTTTATTACGATCCATAATTCTGACTTTTTAGGTTTTCTAAGCATTGGAAACTATAATTATTCCGAATGACACAACTTTAAAGCATTCTCAAAATTTCAAACATGTTTTACTGACCTTTCGATTTTTGTAAGATTTGAAAATTGAACATATAAAACTTAGATATAAACAAAGCAACTTGAAAATTTATCCTAGACACACATTTTATTCAAAAGAAAGAAAAAATGTAACAATTTTACTTTATAGAATAAAAGTTGTGTAGGTTTGAACTTTTAAATTTAACACACCGAGTTTTGAAAGCAGAAAATTAAATCATTTTTCGTCTAAAGCTTTTGTAAAAATATTGGCAAGTTGATATTTAGTTGGAACAAAATATAATTCAATAGTACCTTCTTCCACATGATGTTTAATGAATGTGGTACCGCATATCTATGTGTTTGGTTTGCGCTTATTCAGGTTCTGATCGAACTATCTCATATTCTTGAATAACTTGATTTAACTGGAACAACATCACTTTCAGAGATAGATGCAGCGGAATTTGAAGTAGATGCGCTCACAGTTTCTCATATGTCCAGAAGCTAAACACATTGAAGGGCGAGTCCTTTGAAGGGCGAGTCCTGAGCTGCTTTACTCAGAAGTCATTAACCTTTGAAGAACGAGTCCTAAACTGATATGTTTAGAAGTCGAAGTTCTGATTTCTCTTTAAGTTTTAGATGCCTGCAACACAGATTTAACTTTTGGAATCCACTTAAATTTGGATCCATGTTTGTTAGTTGCATTTTTAAAACGAGAAAATTTGTTACATTTGACAAACAAAGCATGAGTAAAATTATCAGAGGACGAAACATAATCATCTGAACTAGAACTAGAGGAAGAATATGAGACATCTTTTGCAATTTGAATCATTTGCTTTATTGAATATTTTGTGATTTTATTACAATATGCAAATGTATCCTTATTACAAAGATTATCTACACATCGATCCTCAACAGTCACAGAGTCATCAGATTTCTGCTTGACCCTCCATATCTGCCTTGTAGACTTCTTCAAAATCCGATCTGAACCATTAGAATCAAAAGAAATAGAATTTTAAGAAATGACATTAGCTTTCTTCTTTGACTTCCTTGACCTTCTTCTTTTACGCTTTCGTTTATAATACTCATCATTTAGCATAAAAGAGTCATCAATAATATTTGAATTTGAAGAATATATTTTATCTATGAAACCAAACTGATCATTTATCGTTTTTGAACTAGCCTCGGAGTCATAATTTTCAGAAAAACACAAGACTAGAGGAGATTTGCACGACCCATTAGTGGCGCAAGACTGGTTTTGCGCTACCAAAGGATGGCCGCAAATAGTCAGTTTGTGCTACCAATGGGTGGCGCAATTCTGTAAACTTTGGAACTTCTTGCGTATTTTCCTTAGAATCAGTAGAAAATCCAGAATTAATTTTGTCATCAAAATCTTGTTTTTGAGAAATTAAATTTTCTTCAAAACTTGATTTCATAATAAAAAGAAGTAAATCTTTTTCAAAATCGTTTTGAAGACTTTGTTCTTCCATTTTAACTTCAAGATCAACGATTTTGCCCTCTAACACTAATGGAGGAAATAATCTCTTAGAATCATAAGGAACCGGAGATATATTTTCCTTATTAGCGTTAACGGCATATATATCGAAATAATCGTTTGATAATGAAGATTTAATGGAAGAATTGACATTTAAAACATTTTGAGATCTTCTGGACTTCTTTGATTGTTCAGGAAAATATTTTGCATTTTTGCGAGTATAAACAAACGGAAGTTCCATTTTAGTGTTATTCATCCTTTTCTCATTTTCGATATCTAAAATTTGATTTTTATTCATCCAATCAATTTTAAATTGAGGGGCATATCGAGCAAGATTTAGATAATCGAATTCATATAAAGTGGGGGTTTTTGTTTTAGCAATGTCGAAACAATGTGGATTTTCAAAACCAAGTCCCCATCTTTGCTTTATAGACTTATAACTCCTCGGTTTATGCATATATATATTGTTTGTTCAGTTTGATATCTCAAATATAATTTTTCTTCCAATTCATTTATTTTATCAGAAAAACTATATTTTAATTTGGTCATTTATGTCAAAGAATCAAGATAAGTTTGATTTAAAATTTCTAAGTCATCCAATTTCTTTTGAAATTTCTCTTTTGTATGAGTCAAAATGGCTTTTTCATCTTTAAAAGAAATTTGCAATTTTTCAATCAAATTTGACTTTTCTTGATTAATATGTTTTTCAGATAAAAACTTTGAACGTAAGTCAGGTAATGCAGTGATAATGACGTTCATTTGAGATGAAATAAATTTGTAATCAAATTCTGAAGGTACCTCAGATTCATAAGTTGAAGAATCTTCATCATCATCATCACTGTCATCATCTCCGATTAAGCACATGTGGGTTGTTTCCTCATTTTCTATTTCATTATCGGAATGATCTAGCCAGTATTCGTCTTCAGCTAGCAGAACGATTCCATTCTCTCTCTTTTCGGCTAGTTCCACCTTTTTCCGATGATATGCCGAATCCCGAACCACCTTTACTCTACACTCCTTTGCAATGTCCCCCAACTTTCCACAGTTGAAGCATGCAGTAGCTTTCTTAGGCTCGGGCACTTTGGTAGGCTCATTCTTTTTAGACGCCGAAGTGAAGCGAAGGTTGTTGGAACCCGACCGATGCTGGAACTTCTTGTTGTAGTGCTGAGAGAGAAGAATCATTGCTTTTTCTAGTGCCTCGCCATTGTCATCAGTTGCCCCGTCATAAGCATTCTCAGACAATGCTTGTTCAGCCAATTTGCTCGCGAGTAGTGCAACCGGGTCCACTGTCTTTCGCTTGTTCTTCTTATCAAGCTTGGCTTTCTTCTCTGTTAGGACTGAAAGTCCTATGTGTTGAAAGTGGAATAAAGTATTTATAAGGGTGCATAATGTAATTACTTAATAGTTTATTAGTTAGATGGGCCCAAGCCCATTAGCCCATTAGGCCTTGTAAGCCTAAGTATATAAAGGCATATTTAGTTCATATTTAGGTTACACATTTTCATTAGAAAGATTTATTGAGAGTCTCACTTTTTACAAACAACTAGTTTATAGGTTTACTCTCTCTGATCAGAAATCCTTTCTGTAAACCTGTAACCCTTTGATTTAATATCAATCATATGACTAGTTGTTGTGACTCATATTCTGTTCATCTTTGATATAACTTGCTGCTGATTGCACTGTACTGGGATCTACAATTGGTATCAGAGCAAAGAGACTAAAGGTTTGATCCAGAAAAAGATCCGGTCTTATGTGTTATTGCATATCTGTGGATTTAAGTTTTATCGGTCGATTGGATGTGTTTGAATCTGATTATTTGCTCATCGAAGTAAATTTCTGGGCTCAATTGAATATCTGGGTTATCAATATCGGTCTGTGTTCATCGTGTTCTTCAGGTGTTCTTAAATTTTATCGGGCTTATCTGTTATCGGTTTTTGATTTTATCGGTCTTTTGCTTGACCGATAGTACTCGATCGGATCTTTGTCCCTGCCAGTCTTTTGTTCGACCGGTACATTGCCATTATCGGTCTTTTGTTCGACCGGTACATTGTCAATACCGGTCCTTAGCTTGACCGGTATGTTGTTAATACCGGTCCTTTGCTTGACCGGTACGTTGTCTATATCGGTCTTTTGCTTGACCGATACTTAGTTCGACCGGAATATTGGTTTGACCGATACCTCCCTTTGACCGATACGTTGTTTTATCGGTCCTCTTGTTCGACCGGTACGTTGTCTATACCGGTCCTTTTGGTTCGACCGGTACTTTGTCTATATCGGTCCTTTGCTTGACCGGTACCCTGCTCAACCGGGTTTTCTTAAAAAAAAAAAAAAAAAAAAAATTTGTGACCCGAAACTTTCAAGTTTCACACGTTGTCTCACGATCATTTTGCAGTGCATTTCTTTTAGCCCCCGTACTTCAAGGTTTAAGTAGTGTGTCATTTGTGACCCGAAACTTTCAAGTTTCACACGTTGTCACTTTTGGTCCCTGCACTTTCAAGTTTCATCTCTTGTCAAGTTCAGTCCCTGGATATCAAGCCTTTCAAAGTCGGATCGAATTACATTCTATTCGGATCGATCAAAATGGTGTACACACCAAGTCTGCGGTCCAAAAGAGATTATGAACGGTGGAAAGCTGATTTTCTGTCTGTTGTAGATAAACATGAGGTGGGTCCCTACATCAGATTATCATTGACGAAAGGAGAGATGCAATCCCAAATTCAGTCAGAAGCTTCTCCTGTGAAAAAGGAGAAAAGAGAAAGGGCTAATAATATAGCTCGAAATTATATGACTGATAGTATTACTTGTAAATTTTTTCGTGACATTTTTAGTGAACTTATTGATCAAATAAATACCTACAAAATGACAGGAAAAGAGTTGTGGGATTGTACTGAATGGTTGGTGTTAGGGCCAAATGAGATTTTAAAAGGAAGAGAATTGGAAGTTGAGAACTCTAAGCTAAAAGGAAAGATTTCTATTTTGGAAGCTAAACCTCAGCAACCAGTATCCGCTGAAAGCTATGAGGAAAAGATCTCTGATCTAGGAGATGCAAATGCAGAACTTCAAAAGCATTTATCTGATTTGGAGCAACTGCTTGCTAAACACAAATCTGATTTTGAGACTAAAGAGAAATCTTTCGCAAAGAAGTTCTCAGAATTCTCAAGAAAATGTGCTGATGAGAAGAAGGAAGTGGAGCTGAAATGCATCAAACTTTCTCAGCAAGTTTCTGATTTTCAGAAGGTAATCATTCTTGAAAGAGAGAAGTTTGCCAAAGAGAAGAAGGCCATTGAACAAAAGAATGTGGTATTCTTCAAAGAAATATTCGGCCAAAGAAATGATGCTGAGAAGGGATTTGAAGAAGAGAGAAGCACGTTTGAGACTGAGATCAAAAAGCTTACTACCAAGTTATCTGAACTATCTGAGAAGGCACTAAAAGAGCAGAGAACGAAGTCTAAATTCACGAAAAAGATTGACCTGCTTGTTTAAGAAAGAGACAACTTTGCTTCGACGATTAAAGTGCTTGACAAGTCTGTATCAAGTTCAAATCAGAAATCTGTCTCTTCACAAAGGTCAGTTAAATCTTTTGATCAGATTCGTAAAACTAACCTTTTCTATGATAGAAATATAGATGGTTCAGGTACACGTCATAGAACGAGGAGATACAAAGATGAGGAACTGGTCTGGAAGAAGAAACCAGTGAAAGATGAGCTGAAAGAAAGAGAATCATGTGTACATGCGTTTAATGCCAAGAAGAACAAAGCGAGTAAAGGTAAACCTGATCATATCTACTCGAGAGATCAATTACTCAGCTTGTCAGGTAAGAAATACCATTGTTCTTATAGTCGTACACATGATCACATTCACAAATCCAGGGATCATTTCTGGTATGGTTCTTATTCTATATCCCCCACAAGAACTGCAACTAACATTCATGGACTCAAATACCAGTGGGTACCAAAGCCGAAAACTGATTCTTTGTTGCAGGCACCTACTGTCAAGGGGGAGTAGAAGATCAAAGGCTTCTAAGTAAAACAACTTAGAACTTGTACTTCAACGAAGTATGGCTTCTGATCACATGACAGATCAGGACCCATTTTTTAACGTTCAGACTTGGATATGTTGCAAATATCCAGGGGGAGCTTAATAGATCTATATCGTTCTATCATGATTTGAAGGGGAGCTTAAAAGGTAAACATCTTCTGAACTAGATCTCTGAGTGTTTGAAAGAAGAACAACTTTCAAGCATGAAAAACAGTTTCTGAAATGTTCAAACCACTTTTGATTCTCAAAAGGTTTCATGAATCTAGAAGTGTGAAGTTAAATGTTTTTCACTTTTTGCGCATTAATGTTTAACTGATTGTGTGTTTCTAAAGATAAATACTTGCGTATTATCTTGTCTTTATACTGTAACGTATTCACACACACAGGTTCATTACTTCGATTGAATTTGTTATTACCATGTCTCATAATGAACCAATTTTTCGATGGTAATACCCCCGTTTGAAATTCAATGTTGTTGAGCATCAATCATAATTTCTAATGTTGTGTTTTCATTGCTAAATTGTTTATAGTTGTTCATATAAACAAAATATCCAATTCTTTGATACCCTAACCAGTTTAGTTGATCTGATTGATACATTGTCAGTTTGTCAAAGATCAATTGCTCAAATCTCCTGAGCATACTTTTTGACAGTGTTATCTTATTTGAGCTTAAATGTTCAAGTTAAACTGTTGAGCTACTATTCTTTTTAGGACTTACATGGGATTTGTGTGAGCACTTAAACAGAACTTCCATGGATTCACGTAAACCAGTGTTTCCTACCCCGGAAGTTATCCTAGAGTAATTGAGGGGTGAGGGGTCTTAAATCAAAGAGTGGGGGAGATAACTCATCGGATTGAGTTTTTCTCATTGTGCTGAGCGAAAAAATGAAAAAGAGAGTTTGGTTAGAAGTGAGATTTAATGTTAAAAAGAAAGAGGGTGTGAGAACAGAGTTAAAAGAATATCAGAACTCTGCACCAACCACTTTCTGAGTCGGGCAGCCACATATTATGATTGGTTCACATTCTTTGGTGACCATCATTGAAACAGGCAGTGAGCCCATGCCAACTCTTGCTATAACCCCACCAGCCACTCGTTTCTTTCTTAACAAAGAAATGTTTCATTTTCTTTGGGGACGCAGCATATCTGCTATCTAGTCTTCATTCGGAAGATTTAGATATTGAAAAAGAAGGAAAGTTGCCCCACCTTCGCACATCTTTCATGCACATTGAGTCTGTGTAATATTTGTTGCTATCTCAACAGTTTACACATTTTGAGCCTGATATAGCTAAGTGGCTTCAATCTTTCTACACTTGCACGTACACACAAGGAATGAGTTTTCTTATCTTAACATTCATAGAAAATTCCTTTGTGGTTTTTCAATGATTGAATGGAAGCCCTGGGGGAGTGAACATCACAAAAACTCCTTTCTAATGTACATCCGTTGTACAAAGTGGCTCTGTGCTACTTACAGGCATACTAACTGTATCATTTGTTGATTCAGGGTTACATTGTTTATTATGTCTGAATTTGAAAAGATTCGGATATATACATTTCATGAATTGACGGATACTCAGATCACAAGTGGGAGAATGTTAATTTATCATAAATGGGAGATCAAAGAAAGTGCTGAAATTGAAGAAGTTTTGACGATCATGATGTTCACAATCATCAAAAAGGGGGAGAAAAGTTCAATATATTCAATTTCAAAGTTTTAAAGAAAGAAAGAAAGTTATTTCTGAAGACCGTCTAGAGATCAAAGAGATGAAGATGTTGTTTTAATATTCAAAGATGAAGATTTCAAAGATTTTATTTCTTCTTTCCCATATCATGTGGTGTCTGCTACAAGTTTGTTTATCATTCCTCCTATGCGCTGATTGAAACAAGTTCTTGAGAAGAAAACAAATCTATTCAACTCGCGGTTCAAAGACAGATTCTTTGTTTTAATTTGAAGAAGCACCGTGGAATGTCAAGTAACTCTCACATTATCTTTCTTGTATGCTGATCCGATGTGATTGAGTTTTTACAGCTGAAAGCTGCTTGATAGTGCATTCAGTCGAGGCTACTGTACATTGAATCTGGTTACAAAGTTGAAACTATGAAGACCAAGAGCTTTATTCAAGGGGGAGCGTGGAAAGACATGAAGTCAAGCAACATCAAAGTTCTTCAAAGATTCAAGAGGGAAAGAAGATCAATGTTTGAAGTTTTTCAAGAAGATAAATGCTTTATTCAACTTTAGGGGGAGATTGTGAGGACTGAAAGTCCTATGTGTTGAAAGTGGAATAAAGTATTTATAAGGGTGCATAATGTAATTACTTAATAGTTTATTAGTTAGATGGGCCCAAGCCCATTAGCCCATTAGGCCTTGTAAGCCTAAGTATATAAAGGCATAATTAGTTCATATTTAGGTTAGACATTTTCATTAGAAAGATTTATTGAGAGTCTCACTTTTTACAAACAACTAGTTTATAGGTTTACTCTCTCTGATCAGAAATCATTTCTGTAAACCTGTAACCATTTGATTTAATATCAATCATATGACTAGTTGTTGTGACTCATATTATGTTCATCTTTGATATAACTTGCTGCTGATTGCACTGTACTGGGATCTACATTCTCCTTGACGATGCTCTCATCTGTCATCAAAATCTCATAAATCTCTTGAATTTGCATGGTAGAGACCCGGACATCATTCCTCAATCGGTGACATAATTTGTTCCATTCCGGTTGAAGAGCATTAAGGAACTTCATATTAGTCTCTAACTCAGTCTTGTTCACTTTGATCTTTTGCAGATCGTTCAGCACTACCCAGAACCTATCGAAGACACTCTTCAGAGACTCACCATCCTTGGCTTTAAACTCCTCAAAGTTGTTCATGTAGCGCGTTTGTCGGAGTTGTGTTGAAACCGCTGACCCAAGCATGATCTTCTCTAACTGGGTCCACATCATCTTTGGATTATGCTTGAAACAGTCAATTCGATTGTAGATGTGATTAGGCAGTGCTAGGATCAGGTTAGACTTTGCTTGGTGATCGGCTTTGTGTCGCAAAAGCTCTTCGGGTGTGTAATCACCTAAAGTCTTCTCAACCGTAGTAGTCAGTGCATTTACAGTGGCGGGAATATCTTTCATAGGCTTTTCCATTGGTCCTTCAGTCTTAAAATCTTGTTTCTCTTAAACCTCTCAGAAAAGATTAAGCTCTGATACCAATTGATAAACCAAGATCGATCTAATCTTAAAGAGAGAAAGTAGAGAGAATGTGTATGAGACGTAAAGTTTCAATGTATTCAATATGTGCTAATGACTTACACAACACAAAGGCCACAAGGGACTTAAATACCCTTGGCCAATACAAGATTGAAAACACTCTAAGTACACAGTATAAGCACAAGACTATAAATACAATGATTACTATAAAATCTGACTTAACACTACTTAAGCCTTTTCAGGCTCAAAATGTGTAAACTGTTGAGACAACAACAAGTATTACACAGACTCAATGTGCATCAAAGAGGTGCGGAGGTGGGGAAACTTTTCTTCTTTTTCAATATACACATCATCCAAATGAAAAGTAGATAGCAGATATGCTCCGTCCCCAAAGAAAATGAAACATTTCTTTATTAAGAAAGAAACGAGTGGTTGGTGGGGTTAATGCAAGAGTTGGCATGGGCTAGTGCCTGATTCAGTAATGTGGTTGCCCGACTCAGAAAGAAGTTGGTGCAGAGTTTTGATATTCTTTTAAGTCTGCTCTCATACCCTCTTTCTTATAACATTTAAGCTCACTACTAACCAAACTCTCTTTTCCATTTTACCTCATCACACCGAGAAAAATTCATCCCATTGAGTTATCTCCCCCACTCTTTGATTTAATGACCCCTCACCCTTCAATCACTCTAGGATAACTTCTTGGGTAGGAAACACTGGTTAACGTGAATCCATAGAAGTTTTGTTAAGCTCTCACACGAATCCCATGAAAATTTTGTCCTATAAAATGTATTGCTCAACAATTTAGCTTATACAAATAAAGCACAAATGTGATAACATTGTCACATGAATGTATGCTCTTCA
The DNA here is from genome assembly GCA_954870635.1 of Arctium minus. Taxonomy (NCBI): domain Eukaryota; kingdom Viridiplantae; phylum Streptophyta; class Magnoliopsida; order Asterales; family Asteraceae; genus Arctium; species Arctium minus. The sequence goes on along the minus strand of OX941097.1, from coordinate 33,369,847 downwards.
AGAATATGAATGATAATTGAGCATTTGAACGTTGAAGATCTCTCAAGACAAGGAAATTGAATGAATGAAATGAAAACAATATATTTGTTTTGAGAATCTAACAATGTATCTATCATATCAAATATCATGAAATATGAACATGTAAGGATAGGATATCAAATAACATGGTCGTTTGTTTATGTTGAGTCAAGAATTGTATTCAAGATTAAAAGGTCAAAGTTGTAATTGATTGTAAAGTCAAAGAGTTGTAAAAGTCAATGTAATTGTCAAAAGTGTAAAAACTCAACAAAAGTCAAAGTAGTTTTAAATGTCTTGTAAAGTGAAGGTAGTTTAGTTTCTTGTAATATTAGGTATAAATAGGGTTTGTAAGCTTGTAGTTTGTAAGTTTTCATTCAAAATGTAGCCTGTACGCGTTCTTAGTGTTTATAGAGTGAGAAACACTTGACTCTCCCTAGATTGTGTGAATAAACAAACATTTCCTCCCCAATCATCTCTTGTTTATCAACTTACATTGATTTAATTGTGATCAATGGACCTAACAAGTGGTATCAACTCCTAATCGAAGAAATTATTCATCGAAACGATCGAGATTGCAATTTTTCAATGGAACAGTGACTTGGTCGCATGAACAGTATTCTGTGGATTTCAAATTCTTCAATTTGGTGCTTAATTGGTTGAACTATGATGCTAAATTGATTCTATGCTAAAAGTCGAATCATATGGAGACAATTACAAGCTTAAATTTCAACAGATTTGGAAGAATCGATTGAACTTTGAGGATTTTAGTTCGAAAATCAATCTTCACTGTGTGGAGATCGAATTTGATTGTGGAGTGATTATTGTTGAAGATCATCAACTAAAAAGTTTCTCAGAAGTGATTTTTGAACCTGCTCACAAATTTTCATCTCAAAAATCGAAGGATCAAAAGAGAATTTGAAGATTTTTTGAAGTTTAAGTCGATAACATTCACAAGATCTAAGAAATTTGCATGGTATTGAAGAACTCGCATGAAGAACTCAAATGGTTAAGTATCGAGGAATTCACATGATACATCATCCTTGGACACAACAAACTTTTCTAAGTACGGAATTCGCAAGTAGCGATGTGCGAAAATTGAAGAAATCGCATGCTACTGTGCTTAAGTTGTTTGCGAAAAGATGGAATTCGCAAGCCACACTGTGCGAAAAGTGAGAAACTCGCATGACGTTGTATGCGAAAAGTGGCTTCCAGGATGAAATATTTTCTAAGTATAGAATTCGCATCGATACGGATTGTTTGATGCTGAAATATTTTCTAAGGGAGGAATTCGTATCACAGTGAAGTGTTGTGCAAAAAGTCAAGAATATGCATCCTTCCTTATGTGAAAAGCGAGGAATTTGCATATAGGCTAATATGAAAAGCTAAAATTTCCATACAAGCCTATGCGAAAAGTTGAGGTTTCGGCTCATGTCTCATGCGAATTGTGTCCTTAAATGCTATATGGTATGCGAATTGTTTTTTATGCAAAAAGTTGTTCATGTGTTATGCGAAAAGTTATTGTTCAGAACCCATTTTGCGACAAGTTGCCTTATGAGACCCCCGTGCTAAGTCTGCGGAGGGGGAAAATCTGTTCATGAGATTTTTGCTGAACGCATATGTTACATCACTCGTATCATAGGTTGGTCACATATCTTTAGCAACTGGTCAGATATTCACGGAGCTCATGCCAATCAAGATTTTCAGTGTTCTGAAAAGAAGTTAGAAAATGAGCGTCTTTCATCAGTTGTTGAACAGATATCAAAATTTTCTTCTAACCCTTGCCTAGTAGTGTTTGCTACAAGATGCTTCCTCCTACAAGCTGATCATATTATGTTCTTAAGCTGAATTCCTTTTCAACTTGTGTTCAAAGACAAATTCGGTGTTATAAACTGAAGATGCACTTTGGTTGTCATGTCATAATTCACACATAGCTTTCTTCTGGGCATAACGAATGTGTTGAATTTACAAGAGATAAAAGTTGTCTTTTGTGCACTCAGTCGAGGTTATTGTCTACATCGAATATGCTATTAAAGTTGAAACTTCAAGGATAAGAGTTATTTTCAAGGGGGGGAAGAGTTGAAGCTTGAAGAGAATGATTACTTTACAAAACTTGGGGGGAGAATGTTAGAACATATAATGTTCTAAGTATTGGAAGTTTTGTAAAGTCATCATTATTGTATTTTGGGCCTTGTATATTGGATTTGAGATTTAATGTAAACAAGGGTGTGAGGGTATAAATAGGCATTGTTTGTATTGTAGAAAGTAAGTTTCATTCAAAATGTACTTGTGTATGTGTTCAGAGTGTTTCTAGAGAGAGAAACATTTGACTCTCTCTAGATTGTCTGAATAAACAACAATTCCTCCCCAATCATCGCTTATTCTTCAATTTACATTGATTTAATTGTAATCTTTGGACCTATGAATTGATCAGGTTAGCACAAAAGAAAATTAATTGTTCTTACTGTGGTACAAATGATTTTGTTAGCAAAAATTATGTGAATTACTGGTATGGTTCTTACTACATCTCTCCTAATAGAACTGCAACTAACAAACCAGGACCCAAATACTAGTGGGTACCAAAAGCTAAATCTGTGTTGCAGGCACCTAAAGACTAAGGAGATAAAGATGAATGGCTTTTATACCTATGTTTATATATTAAAAATATTTTAATATGTTATTTGTTATATATACTATTACCTTTATTTAGTATAACTTTATATATGTAATCCCAAACATCAATAAGAACATATATTTGGAACCTACTTGATAATGCCTACCCATAGGCATGCTATTGCTATACCTTTTTATGAGTTGTACAAATTTCCTTTATCATATTTTGATCTTTTTTACATAAATGAAATTCGGTAACAATCCGATATTCCTATAATACATAAATGACACAACTTTATCGTTCTGGTCAAGTGACCCTAAAATAAAAACTTTATTCTTTTTCGAATCTGAAAAAAATCACTATGATATATGTAAATCACTGAGTCCAAAAATATGTGCATTATATAACTTATAAATCCATTTGGGCTCTAAAATTAATACAAATGATATACTGAATATTGAATCAATCATGTAAATAAAACTTTGTCGATTATCAAATCTAAAAGTTTCATTGTGATTGTCATAAATCGCTGATCACAAAAACATATTATTCACATTTCTTAAAAGTTCATAGGACTGACTAATTTGAGTAAAATGACAAAATCTTTAAAATAGAATTAATTATAAAATATTATTATATATATTTATATACACGATTCATATATATATATATATATATATATATTATATTCAATTTTTTAAATGTATATATTTATATATATATAGGGGTGGGTTCAAATGAAAACTCATCTTTCATTGTGCACATGAGGACAAATCTTAACCATTGATCAAAACTTAAAAAACTAATCAATGGTTAATACATAATAAGGTTAATTGATAAGTAACTAAGGACAAAATTGTAATTTTGAATCAACGTCTACCTTCTTTGACTTTTTATTTTTAATTAAAAAAAATTTACCCCCCTTAAACTTTAAAATAACTTATCTTAAAAATTACTAATATTTGAATCAAACAAATTACATTAAAAAAACGAGAATTTCGTGCTCTTCAATATGACATCCATCTCGATATAGTTTTTTTTTCTTTGTTTAAACCGTTTTTTACGAAAATTCTATATACGTGTTATATTCATTATGAATATGCATGCACCTCTCCGGGTGTCCACATTCTATATGAATAACAAAGATGAACGTTCATTCACTATTCATGATGAATAATACCGTATGCAGGATGAATAATACAATATTCGGGATTTTTTCGTTATAACCGTTTTTTACGTGAAATTCTATATATGTGTTATATTCATTATGAATATGCATGCACGTCCTCGAGTGTCCACATTCAGTATGAATAACAAAGGTGAACGTTCGTTTACTATTTATGATGAATAATACACGAATACACGAATCCATGATTCATGTATTATTTATCATGAATCGTGTATTATTCACCCTGAATTATACATTATTCATGATGAATAATATATGAATGACACGTGAAGGTGTAGACACATGGCGCACTCTCTTTTGTTTCCTAATTCACAACCGAAATTTGGTTTAATTCATTATGAATATGTATGTGCATCCCCGGATGTCCCACATTCAGTATGAATAACAAATGTGAGCGTTCATTCATTATTCATGATGAATAATATAGTATTCAGGATGAATTACACAACATTCACGACGAATAATACACGAATCCATGAATCGTAAATTATTCACCCTAAATGTTGTATTATTCATCCTGAATGATACATTATTCATGATGAATAACACATGAATGACCTGTGAAGATGTGGAGACGTAACACACTCTCTTTTGTTCCCCGGTTTACAACATAATTACTCGATAGGTTCTCGATTTGTCTTGATGGGTGTTGGGTTACGGTGCTGAAGAAACGTGATGCCTTACAACGTTGAAGAAAGTGTTGAAGAAGGTGATGTCGAGTTACTTACTTATGGTGTCGAGTCGTTGTACAAACTTGAACGTACATAAATATGCATAATGAATATAACACATATATAGCATTTCACGTAAAAAACGGTTGAAACGACAAAAAAACTATATCGATATGGATGTCATATCGAATAGTACGAAATTCTCGTTTTTTTGATGTAATTTGTTTGATTAAAATATTAGTAATTTTTAAGATAATTTATTTTAAACTTTAATTGGGTAAAAAGTTTTTAATTAAAAAAGAAAATAAAAAGTCAAATATGGTAGGCGTGTGTTTAAATTTTCTTCCATTTTTACCCCTAAGCATTTTAAAATAAAAAACTCTATTTAATATGAGTTGTTGGATCAAAAGAGATCGAGTGGTTGAGATTTATCCTCACGTGCACAATGAAAAATGAGTTTTCATTTGAACTTTCCTCTCTCTCTCTCTCTCTCTCTATATATATATATATATATATATATATATATATATATATATAATTCTATTACTCCCTCATGCCCAAAATAAGTGTTCACATTTCTATTTATATTTATCAGAAATTAAGTGTCCACTATCAAAAAGTAAATAGGTAAATTATCATATTTACCCTTAATTAAAGCACAAATATATAAGCGTTGTGAAGAGAGAGAAAAATTAAATAAGGGTAAAGATGACATTTGATAAGTAAAATATGTAATAATTATGCATGTCTAAAACTATATGTCAAGTCAATTGTGGACACTTATTTTGGGACGGAGGGAGTACATATTTTCATCTCCTTAACAATTAATCATATATACTTCTCTTTTATTTATTTCTAACAAATATATTTTCTGAATCATCCAATTATCCTCTTTTCAATAATATCATTATTTAATATTAAAACCTTAACTTTTGAATCTAGTGTATATCACTCCATACCGGATAAATATCTTAAATTATATATCGGATATCAACATGCTTAATGTTTATTTGAATAATTTAAGATACCTAAATAGACATAATCTTGTCATTATTGTAATAGTGAAAACATGGCGTTACCCAGATTAACCTTGATGAATGGTTCTTGGAGTTCAAATCCCCTCATTTGTATAGAGAAGTTAAGTTTCTTGATTACATATATACTTTACATGACAAATCTGTGTCAGAAAAGCATTCTTATCAGAGTTTCTTACAAAAAGTGGGAAAATCTAAAGTTGCAGTCTATTCCAACCTCAAAATAACTTCAATAAGAGAGAGTTCATCAGAAAACTTGGTAATTTGGAATATTTGGAATTTGAGGTGATAAGAGAAGATGGGATGATATATTACTTTTGTTGGGTCATCAAGGATTTGAAGATGACCTCCCCTTTTCGGATTGTAATGTTGTATCTGTATAATATTGTACACCTTCATACTTAGATTACTTTATGGCTCTTTGTAATAGCTTAGTTAGGCTTTAATAGATCGATGAATCGAAGACCAACCGAATTCAACATGAAGTAGGTCTACTGATGCGGATCAAGATAAACTTTAAGAGAACAAAGCTAAATCTGCCCCTTGTTAAGTCCCTGAGTTCATAGATTGATTGAATAAACAAGATAAACAAGGAATTGGGATTGGAAATATATAGTTTTATTAATGACATAAAAGTAAACTACAACTACTGTGAGAGAACTCGTATGTCTACATTTCTGAATGAAAACTTACTAACTAAAACACTAAACAAACTCCTTATATACTCCCATACCCTTTGTACACAATAAGCCCAAACCCATACACAAGGCCCAATATACAAAGCATGTGATTACTTTACTAAACTTCTAAAGTGAACATATTTATGTTATAATTAGATGGTTTGATTTTCACTCTCCCCCTTGAATTATGCATTGGTATCATGAAAACATGCTTTTAGTAATGTAAGAGGTTCTGAAGGAAATATGTTGGGTCTGAAATATGCTAAGTCTGGATAGTGCTGCTGAGCATTGAAGATTACTACTGCTGAAGACATTAGTACTGCTACTTGAAGAAATTACTACTGCTAGTAGTATTAATACTGCTTGAAAGGTTAGTACTGCTTGAAGAGTTAGTACTGCAAGATGGAAACTACTGCTAGTTTGTTGGTACTGCTGAAGATAAAGATACTGCTGGAAGATTTATGCTGCTAATGATTGATAAGGATGATTTGTGCGAAAGACAAGGAGATGAAGATAATTATAGAATGGGAACTGAAGATCAACGTTTCTTCAGTAATTATCTTGTAATCTGTTTTGTATATATAGTTTAGAAGTCTTACATAATTGGAGATATACAGAGATACATACGTCTTTTGTTTTTAGAGAGAATTAGCCTCAAGATTGTTGGTAATCCTTTCATTAGAGAAGTATTGAACGTCTGTTGAGTCTGTTCAACAGATTGAGGCTTTGGTTGTAATCATTAAGTTAATTCAATATAACTTATGATTTGAGTTCATACACTGTTTCATTGATTATTGTTAAAGTGTTATTCCGCAACTTCTTTAACAAAGTTTTTGAGTGTTTAGTTAAATTCTTGTTTTGAATTTCTATCCTGGCAAGTGGTATCAAAGCCAAGGAACTCATAAATCAATAATCATCATGGACGAATCACACGACAATGTTCTTGTTTCAATGGTTCCCATGCTCAAACCTAATGAGTTTGACATGTGGAAAATCAGGATCAGGCAGTACATTCTTCTTACACACTACTCAATGTGGGACATCATTGAGAATGGTCCTTCCAATGTAGGAGAAATTGGAGCAGATGGCAAGAGACCTCCACCAAAGACTGATGGAGAAAGAAAGATGAGGCAAACTGAGATGAAAGCCTTGAGCACTCTGCTCTTGGCAATTCCTAATGAATATCAACATCAGTTTTGCAACTGTGTTGATGCCAAAATCTTGTGGAATGCTTTGGAAAAGAGATTTTCAGGTACCAAAAGCACTAAGAGAAATCAGAAAGCAATTCCCAAGCAACAATATGAAAACTTTATGTCTACAAAGAATGAGTCTATGACTCAAACCTTTGATAGATTCAACAAGTTGATTGGAGAATTGGCCACTGTTGTTGTCAAGATAGACCAGGATGATGTCAACAGAAAATTTCTAAGATCTCTTGGTGAAGAATGGATAGTGTATACAGTATCCTTCAGGAAGAATGATAATCTGGAGGATAAGGAACTTGATGACCTCTACAATGATCTCAGGGTGTTTGTGAAATTGTATTCCCAATCAATCAATCTAACAATTAAACCCAATCAAGATTTGACAATGTATATTTCTAGAGAGAGAGTGTAGAGAGAGAAAGTGTTCATGTCATAGATCTTACAAATATACGTACAATGAACTTACACAAACTAACAAGTCATATCCCTATTTATACCAAGGATATGAACTCATACAAGTAACTAAACAACATATTGACTTAACATACTTTGACTTTGTTGACTTTGTAAAACTTGACTTTTCCTATTAAATCTTGGATACAATAATACACTAACAATCTCCTCCTTTGTATTCAAGATTTAAAAAAATTTGACACTAGCCTTCAGCGCTTGATTCTTCAATCTTTAACTCTGACGACTTTGAACTTTGAATCTCTCTCTGAAGTTGTTGAAGAATCTAGAAAAGTCTTTTGCACTTTGCATCTCGGAAAGTCAACAAGTCTTGAACAATACATTGAAAAACTTTGAAAAACATCATCTTTTAAACTTTTGAAACTTCTGGAACTTCTTGAAGGTTTGAAGAATCTTTGAACTTTGTGTCTTCATCTCTTTGATCTCTGTACCGTCTTCAGAAAAACAAATTTTCACGAATCATCTTCAGAATCTGTCTCTGAAACATAGTAAGCATCTGAATTGTCTTGAACTTTCAGAATTATCTCTTCTTGAACTTTCAGAATTATCTCTTCAGGATTATCTTCACCATTTGTCTTTGAAATTGATCTTTGTAGATATCTCTCCCTTTTTGATGATTGTGAGCGTCATAATCATCAAAACATCTTCAATTTCAACATAATCTTTGATTGTCCCCCTGAAAATACATTCTCCTCCTTTTGATCTGAACTGAATCATGAACTGTATATACCCGAATCTTTTCAAATTTAGATATAATGAACTTGGTAACCCTGATTCAACAAATGAAACAGTTAGGAGTGCCTGTCAGTAACACGGAGTTACTGTGTACAACGAATGTACAATTTAAGGAGCTGGTTTGATGATGACTCCCCAGGACTTCCATTCAATCATTAAAAAACACAAAGTTTATCTATGAATGTTCTGACAGAAAAACAAATTTTCTATGTGCTAGTGCTTGTGTATGAAAGAATTTAGCACAATGATTGTGTTTCATAAGGCTCAAATTGTGTAAAATGTTGAGACAATAACAAGTATTACACAGACTCAATGTGCATGAAAGAGGTGCGAAGGTGGGGCAATTTTCCTTCTTTTTCAAGATCTAAATCTTCCGAGTGAAGACCAGATAGCAGATATGCTGCGTCCCCAAGAAAATGAAACATTTCTTTGTTAATAAAGAAACGAGTGGCTGGTGGGGTAATTGCAAGAGTTGGCATGGGCTCACTGTCTATTTCATTGATGGTCACCAAATAATGTGAACCAATAAGATGTTGTGGCTGCCCGACTCAGAAAGTGGTTGGTGCAGAGTTTTGATATTCTTTTGACTCTGTTCTCACACCCTCATTCTTTTTAACATTTTGCTCACTTCTAACCAAACTCTCATTTACATTTTACCGCTCAGCACAATGAGAAAAACTCAACCGGATGAGTTATCTCCCCCACTCTTTCATTTTGACCTCTCACCCCTCAATCACTCTAGGATAACTTCCTGGGTAGGAAACACTGGTTAACGTGAATCCATGGAAGTTCTATTTAAGCTCACACACGAATCCCATGTAAGTCCTAAAAGAATAGTTGCTCAACAATTTAACTTGAACAGTTAAGCTCAAAATGATAACAGTGTCAGAATGTATGCTCATGAGATTTGAGCAATTGAACTTTGAAGATTTCTCAAAACAAGGATATTGAATGAATGAAATGAAATCAAGAGAATTGTTTTGAGAATCTGACAATGTATCAATTAGATCAAAATGAAATGGTTAGGGTATCAAAGAATTGGATATTTTGTTTATATGAACGAATATAAACAATTTTAGCAATGAAAGCACAAGATTGAAATGATGAATGATGTATGATTCTCAAACAACATTTGAAAGCAAACGGGAGTATTACCATCGAAAATAGGTACGTTTAGAGACATGGTAATAACTGATTAAAATGAAGTACTGAACCGATGTGTGTGAATACTTTACAGTATATAGGAAAGATAATACACGAGTATTGATCTTTAGAAACACACGGTCAGTTAAACATTAAAGCTCAATATGAAAAACATTTGAAAATCACACTTCTTAATTCATGAAATCTTTTGAGAATAGAGAAGTGGTTTGAACATTTAAGAACACGTTTTTCATGCTTGAAAGTTGTTCGTCTTTCAAACAATCAGAGATGTAAGATTAGAAGATATGTACCTTTAAGATCCCCCTCAAATCATGATAGAATGATTTAAATCTATTAAGCTCCCCCTGGATATTTGCAAAATATCCATGTCAAAACATTGAAGAACGGGTCCTGATCTGTCATATGATCAGAAGCCACAATTCTTTACATTAAAGTTCGGGTTCTAAACTGAAGTGTTTAGAAGCCATAACTCTTTGACTTTAAGGTCCGAGTCCTGAATTGATTTACTCAGAAGTCATCCATCTTTACATTAAAGTTCGAGTCCTAAGTTGTAGTACTTAGAAGTCAAACATCATGCTCCCCCTTAAACTTTGGGTGCCTGCAACACAGTTTTAGATTTTGGTACCCAGTGGTATTTGGGTCCTGAAGTGTTAGTTGCAGTTCTTGTGGGGGTTACGTAATATGATCCATACCAGTAATTAACAAAATTCTTACTTACAAAGTCATGTGTTCCACAGTAAGAACAACAAATCTTCTTTTGAGCAACCCTGATCAAATGATTAGTAGAGTAAAACATATCAGGATTATCAAAATATTTACCTTTATATGCACTGTTCCTTTTGGCATTGGATGTGAATGCAGATGCTTTGTCCTTCATCTTCTCATCATCTGATGAACTCTTCACTCTCCAGACCATCTGATTTTTCTTAGAAGACTTTCCAAGAGATTTGATGTAAAAATTTGCTGAACCATCAACAGATTTGTCATAAAATAGATTAGATGGTCTGATCTGACTTGATTTGACAGTTTGTGGTTTGACACTTTTCTTTTTCAAAACATTTTTGTCATGGATAGAACTAGAAGCTTTTTTAAAAGAACAGACTGATTCTGTTGATTGATCAACAGGTGATTGATTAATCACATCAGCTGAAATCTTTTCTGACAAACTAACGTTTGCAGCTTCTAAATTCTTTTTTTTTTTCAGATAAAATGTGTCTTTCAGAAGTAAGTGTGTCAAACTTCTGTTTCAAATCAGATCTAGCCATCTGTTCTTTAAGAATATCTGATGATAGAACAGACAATTTGGATGTGAGCTTAGATATTTCAGATTCAAAATATGAACGTTCTTGTTCAAAATCTGTTTCCATGTTCTTGTTTTTCTCAGAAATATCCTTGAAAATCCCAGCATTTTTCTTTTCAAATAATTTCTTTTCTTGCTCAAAAGACTGTTTCTTTTCTTTGAAATTATTTCTTTCTTTTTCGAGCAAGTCTTGTAAAGTAGAAATATGCTTAGGAAGTTCAGTATTTTTATCTTCAAGAACTTTTCTTTCCTTAGCAAATGTGTCTCTTTCAGTAATTAGAATCTTTTCAAAATCAGACACTTGCTTGGAAAGTTTAATATATCTCATCTCAAGATCCTTTTTCTCTTGTAAAGTTTTCTTGGAAATCTCAGATGATTGTTGAATTGAAGATGTCTTCATATTTGATTTTTCTTTTTCTGTTTGGAGACTTATTTACAGTTCAACATTTTTCTTCTCCAAAACAGATATCTGATCTTCAAAAGCCTTAAACTTCTGTTGAAGCTTGACTGACTCTTCTTTCAGCTCAGATGAATCTTTTCAGTTGCCTTCATTTGGCTTTGAAGATTTGCAATCTTTCTATCTTTCAACTTAATCTCTTTCTCACATGACTGAATAGTCTTTTCTTTTAAATCAATCATTTCCTCTTTCTCTTTTATCTCATTCTCTTTCTCTCTTATCTAGTTTTCTTTTGCACTGATGATACCTGCAGAATTAGATTTAACAATATTAGTACACTTTATACAGTCAGAAGTTTTATCAGAGTTTGACAAATTAAATTTCAACTCCTGAATCTGTTTTAGAAGCACTGAATTCTGATTTTTCAGTTGATCTCGTTCAGCTTCTATTTTCGGTATCTCAGGCATGTACAAGACTGCCATATCTCTTGCGGATAAAACAATATTCCCTTTATCATCAGTAGTAGGCATCTTGACAGATTAGCTTAAAAAAATGATCGTCAAAAATCAGAAAATTATGACCACAATCTAGAAAGAAATGCTTAAATAAAATGATCGTTCCCAAACAAATCAGAAATGTTGACTAAAAAGTCAAACTTGGATCACACAAAAAAAATTTAATTTTCAGAAAAAAATCAAAGACTTTAAACTCGCATGTCACTATACGCGCTAGTCACTGTTCACCGAGGAACTCTCAGATGGTAACGTGCGTGTTTCTAGAACTCGCAGGACATTAGTAGCGCGTTTTGCTCAAACTCGCAAGACAATGAAACTCGCAAACACCTGTTCACCACAGAACCTGCAAGCCTTTCTAGCGCGTTTCTCTCAAACTCGCACGCCTAGTCTTGCGTGTTTATCAAACTCGCTTGCCTCTATTAGCGTGTTTCAAGGAAACTCGCATGTTTTGCTTACGCGTTCTTCAGATACTTGCGCGTTTGATGGTGAACTCGCAGAAGAAGTTTGTGTGTTCTTCACTTGATGAATCTTGCGCGCTCTTCAGATGAACTTGCGCGTTTTGAAGATCTTGCGCGTTTTGACAGTTCTGATCACGAAATCGATCCAAACTTCGAATTTCTCTTCCATATCTTCTACCAATAATCACAATAGGCTCGAAAAGTGAAATTGATCACTTTTTATCAAACAACAATGATCAAAACAATGATCAAAACAATGAAGATTACAAGTGATTGATCGATTACAGTGCATTTTTGTTTGTGTTTTCAAGAAAATACGAAACCCCAAAATTGAAACGATTTAGTGAGTAATTCGTAAACAAATTTGAGTACAATGTGATCAATGATCCTAATCGATCACTACTAAACCAATTTAACAATCTAAGAACAACAAAGTAATGCAAAATCGATTCAACAGTGACTTTTTCAAGAAACGAGTATTTTCTTGAATTTTTCAAGAATTTGAATCTGATTTCGTGATGAAATCTTTTTGAATTTGTTTGGTCTGCTCTGATACCAATTGAAATTGTATTCCCAATCAATAAATCTAACAATTAAACCCAATCAAGATTTGACAATGTATATTTCTAGAGAGAGAGTGTAGAGAGAGAAAGTGTTCATGTCATAGATCTTACAAATATACGTACAATGAACTTACACAAACTAACAAGTCATATCCCTATTTATACCAAGGATATGAACTCATACAAGTAACTAAACAACATATTGACTTAACATACTTTGACTTTGTTGACTTTGCTAAACTTGACTTTTCTCACTTAATCTTGGATACAATTTAATACACTAACAGTTTGAAGGAGAGGTAGAATCAAAGAAGAAGCCATCTGGATATTCTCACAATGCTTCTCTCCTATCATCTACTACTGATTCTTTTGTTAATACAGAATCAGTTAGTGTTGCTTATGGCTCAAAACAGGATGGACCCAATGATTATGTTTTGGAAGCCTTTCTTGCTAGTCATGCAGAATTAGATTTAACAATATTAGTACACTTTATACAGTCAGAAGTTTTATCAGAGTTTGACAAATTAAATTTCAACTCCTGAATCTGTTTTAGAAGCACTGAATTCTGATTTTTCAGTTGATCTCATTCAGCTTCTATTTTCGGTATCTCAGGCATGTACAAGACTTCCATATCTCTTGCGGATAAAACAGTATTCCTTTTATCATCAGTAGTAGGCATCCTGACAGATTACCTTAAAAAAATGATCGTAAAAAATCAGAAAATTATGACCACAATCTAGAAAGAAATGCTTGAATAAAATGATCGTTCACAAACAAATCAGAAATGTTGACTAAAAAGTCAAACTTGGATCACACAAAAAAAATTTAATTTTCAGAAAAAAAATCAAAGACTTTAAACTCACATGTCACTATACGCGCTAGTCACTGTTCACCGAGGAACTCGCATATGGTAACGTGCGTGTTTCTAGAACTCGCAGGACATTAGTAGCGCTTTTTGCTCAAACTCGCATGACAATGAAACTCGCAAACACCTGTTCACCACAGAACTCGCAAGCCTTTCTAGCGCGTTTGGCTCAAACTCGCACGCCTAGTCTTGCGCGTTTATCAAACTCGTTTGCCTCTATTAGCGCGTTTCAAGCAAACTCGCACGTTTTGCTTGCGCGTTCTTCAGATACTTGCGCGTTCTAGCCAAGAATCAAATCCCTTTGACTTGCGCGTTTGATGGTGAACACGCAGAAGAAGTTTGCGCGTTCTTCTCTTGATGAATCTTGGCGCGTTCTTCAGATGAACTTGCGCGTTTTGACAGTTTTGATCACGAAATCGATCCAAACTTCGAATTTCTCTTCCATATCTTCTGCCAATAATCACAATAGGCTCGAAAAGTGAAATTGATCACTTTTTATCAAACAACAATGATCAAAACAATGAAGATTACAAGTGATTGATCGATAACAGTGCATTTTTGTTTGTGTTTTCAAGAAAATACGAAACCCCAAAATTGAAACGATTTAGTGAGTAATTCGTAAACAAATTTGAGTACAATGTGATCAATGATCCTAATCGATCACTACTAAACCAATTTCACAATCTAAGAACAACAAAATAATGCAAAATGGATTCAACAGTGACTTTTTCAAGAAACGAGTATTTTCTTGAATTTTTCAAGAATTTGAATCTGATTTCATGATGAAATCTTTTTGAATTTGTTTGATCTGCTCTGATACCAATTGAAATTGTATTCCCAATCAATCAATCTAAAAATTAAACCCAATCAAGATTTGACAATGTATATTTCTAGAGAGAGAGTGTAGAGAGAGAAAGTGTTCATGTCATAGATCTTACAAATATACGTACAATGAACTTACACAAACTAACAAGTCATATCCCTATTTATACCAAGGATATGAACTCATACAAGTAACTAAACAACATATTGACTTAACATACTTTGACTTTGTTGACTTTGCTAAACTTGTCTTTTCTCACTTAATCTTGGATACAATTTAATACACTAACAGTTTGAAGCAGAGGTAGAATCAAAGAAGAAGCCATCTGGATATTCTCACAATGCTACTCTCCTATCATCTACTACTGATTCTTCTGCTAATACAGAATCTGTTAGTGCTGCTTATGGCTCAAAACAGGATGGACCCAATGATTCTGTTTTAGAAGCCTTTCTTGCTAGTCATGCTAAATCTTCTCTTATCAATGATGATCTGGAGCAGATTAATGTTGATGATCTTGAAGAGATGGACATCAAATGGCAAATGGCAATGCTCACAATGAGAATCAAAAGATTCATAAAAAGAACTGGAAGAAACAACTTTGCCATGAGAAGAGAAGATGGTGTTGGATTTGACAAATCTAAGGTGGAATGCTACAAGTGTCATAAACTGGGCACTTTGCAAGAGAATGCAGAGGAGGAATCTCTCAACAACATGGTAGCAGCAATCAACAATCAAATTCCACAAACTACAACTCATCTCAAGCACTTGTCTCACAAGATGGAATGGGATTTGATTGGAGTGATCAAGCTGATGAGACAATCCAGAATCAAACATTGATGGTTGAGGTTGCAGAGTCTTCAAGCACAGCAATCCCCACAGAGGTAAAATCAAAACTTTGCTCTAAAGTCTGTCTTGAAACTGTTAGAAAGTACAGGGATCACTGTTAGACCATAGTCTCATTGGATTCAAGATCATCCAAACTGAAGATCGCAATCTGAAGCTAAAGCCGAAACGTCGACTCTCGATATTAAGGTCTATGTCGTTTGTAATAAATGTCAATGTAATTGTATTAGTTAACTTAGATTTAATATCTAAGTTATAACATTGTAATAGTTAGATAAAGCTAACTTGGTTAGTTTCTAGTATTTAGTTAGTTTACATAATATCTAAACTTAGATATTATGTATATTATTAGATTAGATATTAGGTAGGTTTATAGTTTTATATTGCAAGTTGTAGGAAGTGTGTCTAACACACTTGGTTAGATTAAGTGTATCTCTAACATCTCTCAAAAAGATCAGATCACATTCACACATACAAACACACACTTGAAGGTGTAAAAGAGAGAAAACATAGAGAACACATTTCATGCTTCATCGATCAACCTTGTAACTCGTTTGTTATAATCAATACAGGCTCGTAATCATATTGTGTTGTTGTTTCTATAAACTTGATAAGTATTGTTGGACCGACAATCACAATCAGAGCATGTGTGATGATCTTAAAAGGTTGGAGAAACATAGGAGAGAGTCTAACTTGATTATTGTGAATTTTGAAGAACAAATTAAGGCATATCAGGCCAATGAACTTAAACATTCATATGATCACAACTATTGGAAGTGGGAGAAGAAGAAGTTAAATATTAAGCTAGAGAAGGCTAGAGAGGAATGTGAGAAAATTAGGAGTGAATTTGAGAAGGCCAAATTAGACATTGAGAAATTTTCCAATGCTTCTAAAGCAATGGACACTTTACTCAAATCTCAAGTTCATGACAAACTGAAGAGAGGTATAGGCTACAACAACACCCCTCCACCTTACAATAACAACTATATTCCACCCACCTCAGACCTCTTAGAAAGGAAAGATAAGAATGACTTACCTGCAGGAGCCACAGAAGTAGATCCACTAAACAATGTAGTGGTTGAAGAAGAGTATGAAGAAAAGAACATTAAGGATAAGAAAAAGGAATACCAGAAAGAAATTCCCTTAGAAAACCATATTCTTACAAATGAGAAGGGGGTTAAACCATTTGTCAAGAGTGAGAAAGCTGAGACCTATAAGACAGAGAAGGAAAAGGTACAGGGAGTTCACTATATGCAAACTACTGTTGTAAATCCCTGTACTTGTCAACAGAAGAAACCCCATCACCATGATAAAGTTAGGGGTAATCAGAGAAACAGAAACAATTAGTGGGCTCAAAAACTAGGAATTGATCTGAGCAAAATCAATAGACCAAAGCCTTGTTTTATTTGTGGCAAGTTGAATCAAAAACAAGATAGACATTTCTTACAAATAGTTTTGATGAAGTCGTTGCACTTAACATCAAAAAGGGGTAGAATGACTACAAAAGAAATGGCAAAGATCACATGTTTCAAGACTCACGTCAAAGACTGAATTCTTCTAAAGAAAGTAGATTGAAGACATGCTGATTTCAGAGCTAAAGAACTTGATTGCATCTTCTGAGCTGAACAAGAAGACTGAATTGCTAAAATCATTTTCGTAATGATCTTGATCCAAAGGGGGAGATTGTTAGACCACAGTTTCATTGGATTCAAGATCATCCAAACTGAAGATCGCAATCTGAAGCTAAAGCCGAAACGTCGACTCTCGATATTAAGATCTATGTCGTTTGTAATAAATGTCAATGTAATTGTATTAGTTTACTTAGATTTAATATCTAAGTTATAACATTGTAATAGTTAGATAAAGCTAACTTGGTTAGTTTCTAGTATTTAGTTAGTTTACATAATATCTAAACTTAGATATTATGTATATTATTAGATTGGATATTAGGTAGGTTTATAGTTTTATATTGCAAGTTGTAGGAAGTGTGTCTAACACACTTGGTTAGATTAAGTGTATCTCTAACATCTCTCAAAAAGATCAGATCACATTCACACATACAAACACACACTTGAAGGTGTAAAAGAGAGAAAACATAGAGAACACATTTCATGCTTAATCGATCAACCTTGTAACTCATTTGTTATAATCAATACAGGTTCGTAATAATATTGTGTTGTTGTTTCTATAAACTTGATAAGTATTGTTGGACCGACAATCACAATCAGAGCATGTGTGATGATCTTAAAAGGTTGGAGAAACATAGGAGAGAGTCTAACTTGATTATTGTGAATTTTGAAGAACAAATTAAGGCATATTAGGCCAATGAACTTAAACATTCATATGATCACAACTATTGGAAGTGGGAGAATAAGGAGTTAAATATTAAGCTTGAGCAGGCTAGAGAGGAATGTGAGAAAATTAGGAGTGAATTTGAGAAGGCCAAATTAGACATTGAAATTTTTTCCAATGCTTCTAAAGCAATGGACACTTTATTCAAATCTCAAGTTCATGACAAACTGAAGAGAGGTAAAGGCTACAACAACACCCCTCCACCTTACAATAACAACTATATTCCACCCACCTCAGACCTCTTAGAAAGGCAAGATAAGAATGACTTACCTGCAGGAGCCACAGAAGTAGATCCAGTAAACAATGTAGTGGTTGAAGAAGAGTTAGAAGAAAAGAACATTAAGGATAAGAATAAGGAATACCATAAAGAAATTCCATTAGAAAACCATATTCTTACAAATGAGAAGGGGGTTAAACCATTTGTCAAGAGTGAGAAAGCTGAGACCTATAAGACAGAGAAGGAAAAGGTACAAGGAGTTCACTATTTGCAAACTACTGTTGTAAATCCCTGTACTTGTCAACAGAATAAACCCCATCACCATGATAAAGTTAGGGGAAATCAGAGAAACAGAAACAATTAGTGGGCTCAAAAACAAGGAATTGATCTGAGCAAAATCAATAGACCAAAGCCTTGTTTTATTTGTGGGAAGTTGAATCAAAAACAAGATAGACATTTCTTACAAATAGTTTTGATGAAGTCGTTGCACTTAACATCAAAAAGGGGGAGAATGACTACAAAAGAAATGGAAAAGATCACATGTTTCAAGAATCACGTCAAAGACTGAATTCTTCTAAAGAAAGTAGATTGAAGACATGCTGATTTCAGAGCTAAAGAAAGAGATTGCATCTTCTGAGCTGAACAAGAAGACTGAATTGCTAAAATTATTTTCGTAATGATCTTGATCCAAAGGGGGAGATTTTTAGACCACAGTCTCATTGGATTCAAGATCATCCAAACTGAAGATCGCAATCTGAAGCTAAAGCCGAAACGTCAACTCTCGATATTAAGATCTATGTCGTTTGTAATAAATGTCAATGTAATTGTATTAGTTTACTTAGATTTAATATCTAAGTTATAACATTGTAATAGTTAGATAAAGCTAACTTGGTTAGTTTCTAGTATTTAGTTAGTTTACATAATATCTAAACTTAGATATTATGTATATTATTAGATTAGATATTAGGTAGGTTTATAGTTTTATATTGCAAGTTGTAGGAAGTGTGTCTAACACACTTGGTTAGATTAAGTGTATCTCTAACATCTCTCAAAAAGATCAGATCACATTCACACATACAAACACACACTTGAAGGTGTAAAAGAGAGAAAACATAGAGAACACATTTCATGCTTAATCGATCAACCTTGTAACTCGTTTGTTATAATCAATACAGGTTCGTAATCATATTGTGTTGTTGTTTCTATAAACTTGATAAGTATTGTTGGACCGACAATCACAATCAGAGCATGTGTGATGATCTTAAAAGGTTGGAGAAACATAGTAGGGAGTCTAACTTGATTATTGTGAATTTTGAAGAACAAATTAAGGCATATCAGGCCAATGAACTTAAATATTCATATGATCACAACTATTGGAAGTGGGAGAAGAAGGAGTTAGATATTAAGCTAGAGAAGGCTAGAGAGGAATGTGAGAAAATTAGGAGTGAATTTGAGAAGGCCAAATTAGACATTGAGAAATTTTCCAATGCTTCTAAAGCAATGGACACTTTACTCAAATCTCAAGTTCATGACAAACTGAAGAGAGGTATAGGCTACAACAACACCCCTCCACCTTACAATAACAACTATATTCCACCCACCTCAGACCTCTTAGAAAGGCAAGATAAAATGACTTACCTGCAGGAGCCACAGAAGTAGATCCAGTAAACAATGTAGTGGTTGAAGAAGAGTATGAAGAAAAGAACATTAAGGATAAGAATAAGGAATACCAGAAAGAAATTCCCTTAGAAAACCATATTCTTACAAATGAGAAGGGGGTTAAACCATTTGTCAAGAGTGAGAAAGCTGAGACCTATAAGACAGAGAAGGCAAAGGTACAAGGAATTCACTATTTGCAAACTACTGTTGTAAATCCCTGTACTTGTCAACAGAATAAACCCCATCACCATGATAAAGTTAGGGGAAATCAGAGAAACAAAAACAATTAGTGGGCTCAAAAACAAGGAATTGATCTGAGAAAAATCAATAGACCAAAGCCTTGTTTTATTTGTGGGAAGTTGAATCAAAAACAAGATAGACATTTCTTACAAATAGTTTTGATGAAGTCGTTGCACTTAACATCAAAAAGGGGGAGAATGACTACAAAAGAAATGGAATAGATCACATGTTTCAAGAATCACGTCAAAGACTGAATTCTTCTAAAGAAAGTAGATTGAAGACATGCTGATTTCAGAGCTAAAGAAAGAGATTGCATCTTCTGAGCTGAACAAGAAGACTGAATTGCTAAAATTATTTTCGTAATGATCTTGATCCAAAGGGGGAGATTGTTAGACCACAGTCTCATTGGATTCAAGATCATCCAAACTGAAGATCGCAATCTGAAGCTAAAGCCGAAACGTCGACTCTCGATATTAAGGTCTATGTCGTTTGTAATAAATGTCAATGTAATTGTATTAGTTTACTTAGATTTAATATCTAAGTTATAACATTGTAATAGTTAGATAAAGCTAACTTGGTTAGTTTCTAGTATTTAGTTAGTTTACATAATATCTAAACTTAGATATTATGTATATTATTAGATTAGATATTAGGTAGGTTTATAGTTTTATATTGCAAGTTGTAGGAAGTGTGTCTAACACACTTGGTTAGATTAAATGTATCTCTAACATCTCTCAAAAAGATCAGATCACATTCACACATACAAACACACACTTGAAGGTGTAAAAGAGAGAAAACATAGAGAACACATTTCATGCTTAATCGATCAACCTTGTAACTCGTTTGTTATAATCAATACAGGTTCGTAATCATATTGTGTTGTTGTTTCTATAAACTTGATAAGTATTTTTGGACCGACAATCACAATCAGAGCATGTGTGATGATCTTAAAAGGTTGGAGAAACATAGGAGAGAGTCTAACTTGATTATTATGAATTTTGAAGAACAAATTAAGGCATATTAGGCCAATGAACTTAAACATTCATATGATCAAAACTGTTGGAAGTGGGAGAATAAGGAGTTAAATATTAAGCTTGAGAAGGCTAGAGAGGAATGTGAGAAAATTAGGAATGAATTTGAGAAGGCCAAATTAGACATTGAAATTTTTTCCAATGCTTCTAAAGCAATGGACACTTTATTCAAATCTCAAGTTCAGGACAAACTGAAGAGAGGTAAAGGCTACAACAACACCCCTCCACCTTACAATAACAACTATATTCCACCCACCTCAGACCTCTTAGAAAGGCAAGATAAGAATGACTTACCTGCAGGAGCCACAGAAGTAGATCCAGTAAACAATGTAGTGGTTGAAGAAGAGTATGAAGAAAAGAACATTAAGGATAAGAATAAGGAATACCATAAAGAAATTCCCTTAGAAAACCATATTCTTACAAATGAGAAGGGGGTTAAACCATTTGTCAAGAGTGAGAAAGTTGAGACCTCTAAGACAGAGAAGGAAAAGGTACAAGGAGTTCACTATTTGCAAACTACTGTTGTAAATCCCTGTACTTGTCAACAGAATAAACCCCATCACCATGATAAAGTTAGGGGAAATCAGAGAAACAGAAACAATTAGTGGGCTCAAAAACAAGGAATTGATCTTAGCAAAATCAATAGACCAAAGCCTTGTTTTATTTGTGGGAAGTTGAATAAAAAACAAGATAGACATTTCTTACAAATAGTTTTGATGAAGTCGTTGCACTTAACATCAAAAAGGGGGAGAATGACTACAAAAGAAATGGAAAAGATCACATGTTTCAAGAATCACGTCAAAGACTGAATTCTTCTAAAGAAAGTAGATTGAAGACATGCTGATTTCAGAGCTAAAGAAAGAGATTGCATCTTCTGAGCTGAACAAGAAGACTGAATTGCTAAAATTATTTTCGTAATGATCTTGATCCAAAGGGGGAGATTGTTAGACCACAGTCTCATTGGATTCAAGATCATCCAAACTGAAGATCGCAATCTGAAGCTAAAGCCGAAACGTCGACTCTCGATATTAAGGTCTATGTCGTTTGTAATAAATGTCAATGTAATTGTATTAGTTTACTTAGATTTAATATTTAAGTTATAACATTGTAATAGTTAGATAAAGCTAACTTGGTTAGTTTCTAGTATTTAGTTAGTTTACATAATATCTAAACTTAGATATTATGTATATTATTAGATTAGATATTAGGTAGGTTTATAGTTTTATATTGCAAGTTGTAGGAAGTGTGTCTAACACACTTGGTTAGATTAAGTGTATCTCTAACATCTCTCAAAAAGATCAGATCACATTCACACATACAAACACACACTTGAAGGTGTAAAAGAGAGAAAACATAGAGAACACATTTCATGCTTAATCGATCAACCTTGTAACTCGTTTGTTATAATCAAAACAGGTTCGTAATCATATTGTGTTGTTGTTTCTATAAACTTGATAACTATTGTTGGACCGACAATCACAATCAGAGCATGTGTGATGATCTTAAAAGGTTGGAGAAACATAGTAGGGAGTCTAACTTGATTATTGTGAATTTTGAAGAACAAATTAAGGCATATCTGGCCAATGAACTTAAATATTCATATGATCACAACTATTGGAAGTGGGAGAAGGAGTTAGATATTAAGCTAGAGAAGGCTAGAGAGGAATGTGAGAAAATTAGGAGTGAATTTGAGAAGGCCAAATTAGACATTGAGAAATTTTCCAATGCTTCTAAAGCAATGGACACTTTACTCAAATCTCAAGTTCATGACAAATTGAAGAGAGATATAGGCTACAACAACACCCCTTCACCTTACAATAACAACTATATTCCACCCACCTCAGACCTCTTAGAAAGGCAAGATAAGAATGACTTACCTGCAGGAGCCACAGAAGTAGATCCAGTAAACAATGTAGTGGTTGAAGAAGAGTATGAAGAAAAGAACATTAAGGATAAGAATAAGGAATACCAGAAAGAAATTCCCTTAGAAAACCATATTCTTACAAATGAGAAGGGGGTTAAACCATTTGTCAAGAGTGAGAAAGCTGAGACCTATAAGACAGAGAAGGCAAAGGTACAAGGAGTTCACTATTTGCAAACTACTGTTGTAAATCCCTGTACTTGTCAACAGAATAAACCCCATCACCATGATAAAGTTAGGGGAAATCAGAGAAACAAAAACAATTAGTGGGCTCAAAAACAAGGAATTGATCTGAGCAAAATCAATAGACCAAAGCCTTGTTTTATTTGTGGGAAGTTGAATCAAAAACAAGATAGACATTTCTTACAAATAGTTTTGATGAAGTCGTTGCACTTAACATCAAAAAGGGGGAGAATGACTACAAAAGAAATGGAAAAGATCACATGTTTCAAGAATCACGTCAAAGACTGAATTCTTCTAAAGAAAGTAGATTGAAGACATGCTGATTTCAGAGCTAAAGAAAGAGATTGCATCTTCTGAGCTGAACAAGAAGACTGAATTGCTAAAATTATTTTTGTAATGATCTTGATCCAAAGGGGGAGATTGTTAGACCACAGTCTCATTGGATTCAAGATCATCCAAACTGAAGATCGCAATCTGAAGCTAAAGCCGAAACGTCGACTCTCGATATTAAGGTCTATGTCGTTTGTAATAAATGTCAATGTAATTGTATTAGTTGACTTAGATTTAATATCTAAGTTATAACATTGAAATAGTTAGATAAAGCTAACTTGGTTAGTTTCTAGTATTTAGTTAGTTTACATAATATCTAAACTTAGATATTATGTATATTATTAGATTAGATATTAGGTAGGTTTATAGTTTTATATTGCAAGTTGTAGGAAGTGTGTCTAACACACTTGGTTAGATTAAGTGTATCTCTAACATCTCTCAAAAATATCAGATCACATTCACACATACAAACACACACTTGAAGGTGTAAAAGAGAGAAAACATAGAGAACACATTTCATGCTTAATCGATCAACCTTGTAACTCGTTTGTTATAATCAAAACAGGTTCGTAATCATATTGTGTTGTTGTTTCTATAAACTTGATAACTATTGTTGGACCGACAATCACAATCAGAGCATGTGTGATGATCTTAAAAGGTTGGAGAAACATAGTAGGGAGTCTAACTTGATTATTGTGAATTTTGAAGAACAAATTAAGGCATATCTGGCCAATGAACTTAAATATTCATATGATCACAACTATTGGAAGTGGGAGAAGAAGGAGTTAGATATTAAGCTAGAGAAGGCTAGAGAGGAATGTGAGAAAATTAGGAGTGAATTTGAGAAGGCCAAATTAGACATTGAGAAATTTTCCAATGCTTCTAAACCAATGGACACTTTACTCAAATCTCAAGTTCATGACAAATTGAAGAGAGGTATAGGCTACAACAACACCCCTCCACCTTACAATAACAACTATATTCCACCCACCTCAGACCTCTTAGAAAGGCAAGATAAGAATGACTTACCTGCAGGAGCCACAGAAGTAGATCCACTAAACAATGTAGTGGTTGAAGAAGAGTATGAAGAAAAGAACATTAAGGATAAGAATAAGGAATACCAGAAAGAAATTCCCTTAGAAAACCATATTCTTACAAATGAGAAGGGGGTTAAACCATTTGTCAAGAGTGAGAAAGCTGAGACCTATAAGACAGAGAAGGCAAAGGTACAAGGAGTTCACTATTTGCAAACTACTGTTGTAAATCCCTGTACTTGTCAACAGAATAAACCCCATCACCATGATAAAGTTAGGGGAAATCAGAGAAACAAAAACAATTAGTGGGCTCAAAAACAAGGAATTTTTCTGAGCAAAATCAATAGACCAAAGCCTTGTTTTATTTGTGGGAAGTTGAATAAAAAACAAGATAGACATTTCTTACAAATAGTTTTGATGAAGTCGTTGCACTTAACATCAAAAAGGGGGAGAATGACTACAAAAGAAATGGAAAAGATCACATGTTTCAAGAATCACGTCAAAGACTGAATTCTTCTAAAGAAAGTAGATTGAAGACATGCTGATTTCAGAGCTAAAGAAAGAGATTGCATCTTCTGAGCTGAACAAGAAGACTGAATTGCTAAAATCATTTTCGTAATGATCTTGATCCAAAGGGGAGATTGTTAGACCACAGTCTCATTGGATTCAAGATCATCCAAACTGAAGATCGCAATCTGAAGCTAAAGCCGAAACGTCGACTCTCGATATTAAGGTCTATGTCGTTTGTAATAAATGTCAATGTAATTGTATTAGTTTACTTAGATTTAATATCTAAGTTATAACATTGTAATAGTTAGATAAAGCTAACTTGGTTAGTTTCTAGTATTTAGTTAGTTTACATAATATCTAAACTTAGATATTATGTATATTATTAGATTAGATATTAGGTAGGTTTATAGTTTTATATTGCAAGTTGTAGGAAGTGTGTCTAACACACCTGGTTAGATTAAGTGTATCTCTAACATCTCTCAAAAAGATCAGATCACATTCACACATACAAACACACACTTGAAGGTGTAAAAGAGAGAAAACATAGAGAACACATTTCATGCTTAATCGATCAACCTTGTAACTCGTTTGTTATAATCAATACAGGTTGGTAATCATATTGTGTTGTTGTTTCTATAAACTTGATAAGTATTGTTGGACCGACAATTGGTATCAGAGCCTGATTAAGATCAAAACAAGTTTTATAGAAAAACGTCTCTGTGTTCTTCAAGAAAATTTGAGTTTGTGATTTTGAGTGTTTTAGGTGTTAGAATCGATCAGGTTGTGATCGTACTACATGCTAGATCGAGTTGTTGCATTTTGATTTCAGTTTTAAGCTTAAATCGAGTTCCAATTTTGTGATTTTGTGAGTAAACAGTCGAGTGAAGAACGTATTGTGCCATCAAATTATTCTCGAAAAAGTGTGTTTTTGAGAGATCAAGTGCTTAAATTCTATACTAAAAGTGTTTCCAGACATATTGGTAGGGTTTGGTATTGCTAAATCGTTTCAGGATCAAATTTTAGACGATTGTCAGAAGTTCAGGACGAACACCCGCACAACAGAGGAAGAATAGCCCGCAAACTTCAAACTTTGCGGCTCCCACATCAATCGCATAGTTCTACTGTGCGTGTCCCAAAGGAAACGCATACCTTACTTTGCGGTTCCAACATCAAACGCATACCTTACTTCTCGGCTCCCAAAGCACCCGCATATCTCAACTGTGCGCTCCTCACTAGACCCGCATACCTCAGTGTGCGCTTCCCATTAGACCCGCATACCTCAGTGTGCGCTTCCCATTAGACCCGCATACCTCAGTGTGCGCTTCTCACTAGACCCGCAAACCTCTCTGCTCCAATCCATACTTAGAATTTTTTTTCTGAAAATTTTTCGAAACTGCAATAGGGTCTTTAATTGTCATAATTTTTTTTTCTCTAGGGACCCCCGTGCTAAGTCTGCCTAGGGGGACAAAATTTCTTGTGTGATCAAATTTTATTTGGATTAACGATCATATCTGTCAAGTTTTCTCTTACTCAATACAGGATGACATACAAAGAAGCTCTTCCAATAGGAACTGACACCAAGCCACCAGTTTTCTTTAGAGGTGAATATGAACAGTGGAAGGATAGGTTCCTAAACTTCATCGAAAGACAGGATTTGGGTGATTTCATTAAACAATCCTTAGAAGAAGGCCCCATGGAAACAAAATATAGGGAACCAGCAGAAGGAACTGAAGAAGTAAGACATGCACTGACTTATGAAGAACTAACCGGTGATAATAAGTTAAGAGCAAAAGCAGACAGATTGGCCAAGTCATACATTCTACAAGGGATTCCGAACGAAATCTACATAAAGATTGACAGTTATAAGGCCTCCGGCAAACAAATGTGGGATCAACTCGAGAAGATGATGCTGGGTTCAAAGATAGGGAATCAGCTTAAAATCTCTAACTGCCTGCACAGTTTTGAAGAATTTAAAGGCAGAACTGGAGAAAATCTAGAAGGAACATATGATAGATTCGTGACCTTGCTAAACAAATTGAGCAAGAACAAGGTCAACAAATCTCAAATCGAACTTAATATCAAATTTCTGAGTATTCTACAACCAGAATGGAAAAGTTTTGCCAGACAGATGCGGCAGATAAAAGATTTGAATGAGATTCCACTTCACGAGGTGTATGAAACCCTCCGTCAAAATGAAGAAGAGGTGGATGAAATTCTAGCTGAGAAAAGACAGAAAAGAAAGACAGTTGAAGATACAGTCGCTCTTGTCGTCAAGAAGAAGAACAAGACGATTGTATCTGAATCAGAAGAAGATGAAGCTTATGCAAACTCTGACATGGATGAAAATGAACAAATGAAGAAAGCAATGTTGTTTCTGACAAATGCGTTTCAGAAAAAGTTCTACAGGAATCCAACATCAAACAGTCAGAGGTACTCTTCTGGACCCAACAACTACGCTCATAAGGAAAGGGTTGAAGGTAGTAGGTTTGAAGGGAAAAAGTTTGAAGGAAAGAGATTAGATGAGAAGAAAACGGAAGAGAAAAGGTACCAGTCTGAAGGAAAGAGGATAGAGGAGAAGAAACCCGAAGAAAGAAATGTTGGGAATTGAAGATGTGAACAAGTCTTTAATGCTGCTAGTTCAGAGTTAGTACTGCCAGAGCATATCAAAGATAATGCTCCTAGGTATTACTACTTCTAGTAGAATTAATACTGCTAGTTAAAGTTAGTGATGCTTGAACAAAGTTAGTACTACTTAGCTAGTTAGTACTGCTAGAAGTTAGTACTGCTTAGAAGTTAATGCTGCCAAGTTTCAGTTAATACTTCCAAGATGATTAGTGCTGCTTATGAGATGAAGATCTGAATTACAAGAATGACAGCTGGATAGACTGAAGATATTCATGGAAGATATTCTGAAGATATTTTATTTATTGTAATTATCTTTTACTCAGTATATGTATAGAATGTATAGAATAGTTTAAAATATAGTTCATTCTAAGATTTTTGTTTTTAGAGAAAGAATCAACCTCAAGGCATAGTTCCTAATTCTAGAGAAGTAGAATTCGTCTTGAAAGAGTCTGTTCTTCAAGATTGAGGTTGAGTGTGTAATCTTGTGATTTTAATCATTCAATACAAGTTTACAAGTTGTTAATCATACTCTCTGTTTGTTTACTGTTACATTGAATATCAAAGTGTTATTCCGCAACTTCTTTGATATTGTTTCTAAGTATTCATAATTCTTGTTGAGAATTCGATCCTGTCAAGAAAGTACAAGGATGAAGGATCAAGTCAGCCAGGTCCACCGATGTGCTACAACTGTGGCAAAACAGGTCACTTTGCCAAGGATTGCCGAAGATCAAAGGTCAGAAACTCCGATTACTACAAGAACAAGATGCTTCTTGCAAAGCAACAGGAGGCAGGCAAGGCACTGATGGCTGAGGATGAATACTGGCTTGATCACTCATATGAAGAAGAAGATAAAGATAAAGATGAAGCCGTCAATATGTGCTTGATGGGCAAGATGGAATCAGATGTTGAAGCTGATTCAGAAAATGAAGAAGAGGAGGTATGTGATTTATCGTATAAAGATTTCATGAATAAAATGCATACCATGAGTTTAAAACAAGAAGAGTTAGAATCTAATCTTAAGCGAGAAAATGGTGTTACTATTAACAAAAACCAATTGATACAAAAACTTAGCAATGAAATTGCTGAGAAGAAAGTATTAATTGAGGTTTTACATACAAACGTTGACACCAACGCAAAAGAACAGACTATAATTCTAAAAGAGAATTCTGAACTCAAGTCAAAACTGAGAAATAGTGATCTTGACTTATATAAGCTGACTAAAATGCATTCTTCATGTACTAAAGAAAACAAGTCTTTAATTGCAAAACTAGATGCTTTGGAAAAGAAGTTGTACTCATTAGGTCAAAGTGAGCAAACCATTCATCTTAACAAACCGAAAAAGAATAAAGAAAATTGGGGAATCAGTTATGTGAAACCTCATTGCCTTAAAAAGGGTATAAGAGAAGTGCCTGCACTTTATGATTATACCTCTATGCTAGTTTCTCACCGAATCTCTTCACTTAAAGTTTTTAATACTAAACTATCAAAGGAGGATGAAGCAAATGAAATTGAAAAACGGAAAAAGTCATCTAAAGTTCACCTTCCATTTTATTATGCGAAGTTGAATAATAGTTATGACTATCCAAATAATGAAAAGAAATCTCTTTCAACTGACTACTTTCAAAGTTATTCTGTAAAAGAGATGAAGGCAAAACCTGTTATAGGTAAAATATATGTCCCTTCTCTCGTGTTAGAAAGTAAAATTTCTGAACTCGAGAACTCTTTATCAGATGAAAGACTTTTGATTGAGATTCAACAAAAAGTTTTTTCAACCGTTATGAAAAATGTTGTTTTTACAAAAGCTTCTAAATCTGATGACATGTTTGGTTCATCAAACGAAGGGTTTGATTTTCTTAATTCTGACGGTGGTTTGGATGGTTGTTTTGAACAATTTAATTTTAATGCTAAACTTTCAAACCATTCATCTTTTGTTGTGAAATATTTGGGAAAAACCAGTATGCCTGTTAACAGTGTAAAATCAACGAAAGTTGATAAGTTAGTCTCTGTGAGAGCCAAAAATGCTAAAGGTAAGAAAATATCTCAGCATTCACAGAAACCGATCACTACAGGTAAGCCAAAGAAGGTGCATTCATTGATTGCTCAGAAGTCTAACTCACCAGTTACACATGTTTCAGATCTGCGCAAGCAAAGGCCAGAAGTAAATTCTCAATGGCAACCCAAACGGAAGCTTGACAAGACCGTTTTATCGCTTAGTAGTGTTAATTGTATTAAGACTTCGCTTAGTAAAGATGTCCTAATTGTTGATATTGCTCTTTTGAACTCAAAACTTGCTGTTTCTCGTAAACAATATTCAATGAAGCAATTATTTCAGTTATCTTTATCTGCTGGAAAGTCCTTTATCTATGATAAACATATTTCTATCACTTGTCAAGATTATGGAGATTGGTTTGGAAATTACCATGTGCATTCATCTCATATTAATTCTTCTCATACATTTCAAAAGAAAAGAGGAACCAATTTGAAATGGTTACCAAAATCTTGTGCTAACACAGCAGGACCCAAATTCCAATGGGTACCTAAGGCTAAATCTGTGTTGCAGGCACACAAAGCTTAAAGAGAAAGCGACTTCTGATTATGTACAGATCAGGACTCGTTCTTCAATGTCAAAATAGGTTTTTGGATAATGCAGTTCAAAACCCGAACATCAAAGTCAAAATAGGCTTTTGAACAAATCAGTTCAAGACCCGCACTTCGATAATCAAAGTGAAAATTCCAAAGTTGTCGTATAAATATCTAAATTTGCAATTTCTCTTATGCAGACTAGTCGTACATGGTTCTTGGACAGCGGATGTTCCAAGCACATGACAGGGCAAAAAGAGATATTGTCCAATTTCAAAGACAAATTTTGTGGAACAGTAAGATTTGGCAACGACCAGTTTTCTCCAATCATGGGATACGGTGATGTACAACAGAACAATGTCACTATCAAGAAGGTGAGCTATGTTGAAGGCTTACGACACAACTTGTTCAGTATAGGCCAGTTCTGTGACAAAGAGTTAGAGGTCAACTTCAAAGCCAAGAGATGTTCAGTTTGCAATGAAGAAGGCGAAGAACTCTTGGTCGGTACTCGAGAATCAGACCTCTACACAATCAATCTGTCAAATGTCCAGGCTGACAAGCAAGTGTGTCTACTATCGAAAGCTTCGATGCAACAAAGTTGGTTATGGCATCGACGTCTTTCTCACCTCAACTTTCGGTACATCAACAATCTGGTGAGTGGAAAGCTCGTCAAAGGACTTCCAGAGCTGAAATACGAAAGAGAACATCTATGTGCAGCCTGTGAAAAGGGCAAGATGAAGAGGGCACCTCATAAACCGAAGCCTGAACCAAGTACCAATGCTCCGTTAGAGTTATTGCATATGGACTTGTGCGGTCCGATGCGAACTCAAAGTCTAGGCGGAAAGAAGTACATACTCGTGATCGTGGACGATTACTCTCGATACACATGGGTCAAGTTTCTACGTTCAAAGGATGAGACACCTGATGTTCTCATTACATTCCTAAAGACGACCCAGGTGAATCTGCAGAAACCGGTCAAGTTTCTAAGAACAGACAACAACACAGAGTTCAAGAACAACAAAGTTGAAGAATATCTCGAATCTGTCGGGATTTCACATCAATACTCTGCTGCTCGAATGCCTCAACAAAATAGAGTGGTTGAAAGAATAAATCGAACGCTAGTCGAGGCTGCTCCTACTATGCTAAGTCATTCGGACTTACCTCTATTTTTGTGGACAAAAGTTGTTTCGACCGCGTGCTACACACAGAATCGATCCATGGTACATCGAAGGTTCAAGAAGACTCCTTATACGTTAATCAACAACCGAACACCGACAATCAAATATTTCCATATATTTGGATGTAAGTGTTTCGTGCTAAACGATAGGGATAATCTCAATAAGTTCAGTGCTAAGTCGGACGAAGGAATTTTTATTGGTTATTCCTCGACATCAACTGCATATCGTGTCTATCTGAAGAAGTCAAAGACGGTGATTGAAAGCATCAATGTCACCTTTGATGAAGAAATGGCTTCCGAACAACAACGTTCAGAACCCGTTATAACCGGAGTACTAGCTTCTGGGAAACTCAGTCCAGAACCTGCGTCTCAACAGAATAAATCAGACGAAGCTTCAACTTCAACTAACCATTTATCTGATTTAGACTTATTATTTGAATTGTTTTATGATGAATTTCTTGGATCAAATGTAAATAAATCTGTTATGGTTGACAGGATGGAAGACTCAACAACTACTCATCCAACCAGTTCAGATGTTCCTATTGAATCAATCGCCCCGATTCAACAAGAAATTACAATTCAAATGCCGACTCCAACAGTTGAAGAAGTGACAATTGATAAAGAGACAGAAGTAGCTGAAACAGTAGGAGATTCTGTACAGATCAATCTACAGCCAGATCAAGTTGTATCTATTGAGCCTTCTGAACCTGCCACTTCAACTAAAATCATCAATCCTCCTGCACAAACAGAAGAAGGTACAAGTGGATTCGTAGATGACACAATAGACATACAATCATCTAATCCACTTCCTCATGAACATAAATGGACCAATGAGCACCCGCTAAACCAGATTATTGGCGATCCATCAAAACCAGTGCAAACTAGGTTAGCATCATTGAATATGTGCATGCATAACTCCTTTCTGAGCAAGTTCGAGCCAACACGCGTATCGGAAGCACTTGCTGATCCAGAATGGGTGATCCTTATGCAAGAAGAGCTAAATCAGTTCGATGCACTTCAAGTCTGGAGACTCGTACCAAAGCCTAAAGGTAAAACCATTATAGGTACGAAATGGGTCTTCAAGATAAAGAAAGACGAAGATGGTATCGTTATCCGAAACAAGGCAAGACTAGTAGCCAAAGGATACAGACAAGAGGAAGGAATAGACTATGACGAAACATATGCTCCTGTGGCGTGATTAGAGGCAATTAGAATGTTTTTAGCCTACGCAGGCCACAAGAACTTCACAGTCTTTCAAATGGACGTGAAGACAGCATTCCTCAATGGAATTCTGAAGGAGTAAGTCTACGTATCTCAGCCAGAAGGTTTTTTCAATAAAGAGAAGCCGAATCATGTTTACATTCTTGACAAAGCACTCTATGGTCTGAAACAAGCACCTCGAGCCTGGTATGATGTCCTTTCCACTTTTCTAGTCAAGTCTGGGTTTTCAAAAGGTACGGTGGATACCACTTTGTTTATCAAAAAGGAAAAAGGCGATATCATCTTAATTCAAATCTATGTAGATGATATTATCTTTGGTTCTACAAATCCGAAGTACTGTAAGAATTTTGCAAACCTTATGGTGTCTAGATTTCAGATGAATTTGATGGGAGAGATGAATTTCTTTCTCGGTTTACAAGTAAAACAATTTTCATCGGGTATTTTTATAAATCAATCAAAATACATTAGGGATATTCTTCGGAAGTTCCAAATGGAAAATTCAAAACCGATAGGTACCCCAATGGCACCAGGTACTAAGATTGGCACCGATCCTTCGGGAAGGGCTGTTGATGTTAGGACTTATCGAGGGATGATAGGTTCTTTAATGTATCTTACGTCGAGTAGGCCAGATATAATGTTTTCAACATGCTTATGTGCAAGATATCAGGCCAATCCTAAAGAAATCCATTTGTCTGCTGTGAAGCGCATTTTTAGGTATCTAAAGGGCACTGCAGATCTTGGTCTGTGGTATCCTAAAGATACTAGTTTTGAACTAACAGCCTACACAGATGCAGATCATGCAGGTTGTATGTTAGACAGGAAGAGCACGTCAGGACATGTACAGTTCCTCGGTGACAAACTAGTTAGTTGGGATTCGAAGAAGCAACTTTGTGTTTCAACCTCCACGGCCGAAGCAGAATATGTAGCTGCTGCTAGTTGCTGTTCTCAGGTCCTATGGATGCGAACTCAATTACGCGACTACGGTTTCCACTTCAACAAAATCCCGATATACTGTGACTCCAAGAGCGCCATCGCAATATCAGCGAATCCTGTTCAACACACCAAGACAAATCACATAGATGTCAGGTATCATTTTATTAAAGATCATGTTGAAAAAGGAACAAGTGAACTTTTCTTTGTAAAAACTGATTATCAGCTTGCCGATTTGTTCACCAAACCCTTAGACGAAAAGAGGTTTAACTTCCTTATCTCTAAGCTTGGTATGCTAAATCTTAAGATTTAATCAGTAGTTACCTATCAAAGTTTTCTAAATTGTATACTTTTTCATCATTTCTTCATTCTTAACTCTGATTGATATCTGCACTTCTATCAAATGTTCATGATCCAAGGGGGAGAATGAGAAGAAATTGACATCTGGTCAATATTACTTCAAGGGGGAGCTCATAAAATTTGTGCATGTACTTTTTAATGTCAAATTTCTTTTGTAATGCAAGATTTTAGGGGGAGCTCTTCAAGTCAAAAAGGGAGTACGGATATGACTTCTTATTATTTCTGATTAGAACTCGTACTTTAAACGTTTTACTGCTTTTTGTCTTTTCAATTTAAGTGAATAAATTTTACTTTGACTTGACATTAGACTTTTGCAGAATTTTTGAGAGAAGCTTACAAGATATGAGATTAAGCTTAGCTTCATGAGATGTAAGATCAAACGTTAAGGTATAATCCTTTATCTTAATCTCATATATGGTTGAAAGAAGGACAACTTTCAATCATAGAAAACATTGTTTTTAATGTTCAAACCACTTCCTGATTTTTCAACAGATTTTATATTTTGGGAGTGTA
Organism: Arctium minus; assembly: GCA_954870635.1. Taxonomy (NCBI): domain Eukaryota; kingdom Viridiplantae; phylum Streptophyta; class Magnoliopsida; order Asterales; family Asteraceae; genus Arctium; species Arctium minus. The sequence goes on along the minus strand of OX941097.1, from coordinate 33,335,422 downwards.
TTTCAAATGTTTTCATGATCTAAATTGTGCTTTAACTGAAATAGTTAAACCAATCTGAGCATTACGTGCATCATAGGAGAACAAAGAATCATTGTGCTAGGACTTAACACAACTTCTATGGAATCACCTTAACCAGTGATTTCTACCCAAGAAGTTAATCCTTAGTGATTGAGTGTGCAAATAGAAAAAGAAATGAGTATGATTAGAGAAAGCTTAATGTTTAAAAGAAAGAGCGTGTGAGAACAAAGTTAAAAGAATATCACAACTTTGCACCAACTTTTTCTGAGCCGGGTAGCCACATTACTAGTGTTTCACAATTCTTTGGTGAACATTATTGAAACAAGCAACTAACCCATGCCAACTCTTGATCAAACCTCACTATCTACTCATTTTCTTCTTAACAAGAAAGTGTTTCACTTTTTCAAAGGGGAAGCAGCACATTTGCTATCTGATTTTCATTTGGAAAATCTGGATATTGAAAAGAAGGAAGTCTTCCCCACCTTCGCACTTCAATCATGCACATTGAGTCTGTGTTTAACTTGCTGTTGTCTCAGTGGTTTACACAATTTTGAGTCTAATAAGCAATCATCAAGTGCTTAATTCTTTCAAACACAAGCACGAACACACAAGAAATTAGTTTCTTTGTCATAACGTTTATAGAAATTTACCTTTGTGGTGTTTCGATGATTAAATGGAAGCCCTGGGGGAGTCAACATCAAAAAATCTCCTTTCCAAAGTGTATTTGTTACATACAGTGACTAAGTGTTACTGACAGGCATGTTAACTGATTCATTAGTTGATTCAGGTGTTACACGACTATTTTGTTTGGATTTGAAAAGATCTGGATGAATATCTTTTGAATTGACAGATCAGGGGCTCTAACCACAAGATAGACATTTCTTACAAATAGTTTTGATGAAGTCGTTGCACTTAACATCAAAAAGGGGGAGAATGACTACAAAAGAAATGGCAAAGATCACATGTTTCAAGAATCACGTCAAAGACTGAATTCTTCTAAAGAAAGTAGATTGAAGACATGCTGATTTCAGAGCTAAAGAAAGAGATTGCATCTTCTGAGCTGAACAAGAAGACTGAATTGCTAAATCATTTTCGTAATGATCTTGATCCAAAGGGGGAGATTGTTAGACCACAGTCTCATTGGATTCAAGATCATCCAAACTGAAGATCGCAATCTGAAGCTAAAGCCGAAACGTCGACTCTCGATATTAAGGTCTATGTCGTTTGTAATAAATGTCAATGTAATTGTATTAGTTTACTTAGATTTAATATCTAAGTTATAACATTGTAATAGTTAGATAAAGCTAACTTGGTTAGTTTCTAGTATTTAGTTAGTTTACATAATATCTAAACTTAGATATTATGTATATTATTAGATTAGATATTAGGTAGGTTTATAGTTTTATATTGCAAGTTGTAGGAAGTGTGTCTAACACACTTGGTTAGATTAAGTGTATCTCTAACATCTCTCAAAAAGATCAGATCACATTCACACATACAAACACACACTTGAAGGTGTAAAAGAGAGAAAACATAGAGAACACATTTCATGCTTAATCGATCAACCTTGTAACTCGTTTGTTATAATCAATACAGGTTCGTAATCATATTGTGTTGTTGTTTCTATAAACTTGATAAGTATTGTTGGACCGACAATCACAATCAGAGCATGTGTGATGATCTTAAAAGGTTGGAGAAACATAAGAGAGAGTCTAACTTGATTATTGTGAATTTTGAAGAACAAATTAAGGCATATCAGGCCAATGAACTTAAACATTCATATGATCACAACTATTGGAAGTGGGAGAAGAAGGAGTTAGATATTAAGCTAGAGAAGGCTAGAGAGGAATGTGAGAAAATTAGGAGTGAATTTGAGAAGGCCAAATTAGACAATGAGAAATTTTCCAATGCTTCTAAAGCAATGGACACTTTACTCAAATCTCGAGTTCATGACAAACTGGAGAGAGGTATATGCTACAACAACACCCCTCCACCTTACAATAACAACTATATTCCACCCACCTCAGACCTCTTAGAAAGGCAAGATAAGAATGACTTACCTGCAGGAGCCACAGAAGTAGATCCAGTAAACAATGTAGTGGTTGAAGAAGAGTCTGAAGAAAAGAACATTAAGGATAAGAATAAGGAATACTTGAAAAAAATTCCCTTAGAAAACCTGTTGATCCAAACTCTCTCAGTGATTTGATAACGACCCTCTTTTATACTTAGTGAAAATTACGTTATTATATGTATTAGTGTTTCATCATCAGCGATCAGACTGAGTCTGTTCAGTTATCGTTGATGACCTTTCTGTAAACATTAATATGTATTAGTGTTTCACTTTCAGCGATCAAACTGAGTCTGTTCAGTTATCACTGATAGTTTCCTATGTAACACAGTTAACGTAATCCCTGAAGACAAGTCTCGCGTCAACATAGTTCATAGCTGAATCGAAGACGAAGCCACTGAACAATAGATAAGTCTACTAGTGACCTGATGCGGATATCAGCGAAGACCAGACAAATCTTCTTACGCGAAGAAGCCTGAGGAAAAGCTTCAGCGATAGCTGAACTTCTTTATCTCTGGAAGAAGAGATACTCAGCGATCAACGATCACAAAGCTTATGCCTCAAGTTTTCTTTTGTCTTACCTTGCACAACCAGTACGATGTGTCAGAACGGACAAGTCTCTGCCACAAATCGTACACCAACTCTGTCAACTACACTGTTCATAAAGTGGCCAAAAGCATGTCTCCAAAAGTGAGACTACCAAAGCCAATCTATGAATGCCACGTGTAAAGTACCCTGCCATGCATTTAATGCATAGGGTATAAATAGGAAGCTCACTCCTTCATCTGAAGGTGTGCTCAATCCTTGAACTCCAAAATAGAAACCCTTGTTTTCTATCTCTCTAAAAATCCCCCATTCTCTGAATTTCTTGTGCAACCATCTTAGTGTTTCTTAAGTTTGTTTAGATTGAGTCTGTCTTAATCTTATTCCGCAACAAACTTGTAAATTGTATTTTGATTTATCAATAAACAATTTATTAAACTTTAATTTCTGTGTTTGTATTCAACCCCCCCCCCCCCTTCTACAAACTTGTTAAGCACCTTCGGGACCAACAAGTGGTATCAGAGCAGTTTGTTTAATCTAATAAACAAGATCTTGCTGTATACTCTTCCTTGCTATTCTAAAATGGCACTAAACACAAACACAAACTACTATGATAATGGTTCACTTTCTAAACCTCCTCGATTTAGCAGAGATAACTTTTCTCTATGGAAAAATCGAATGATGCTATTTCTTGAAGGTGCGGATCCTACTATACCTGAATATATAGAAAACGGACCCTATGAACCTGTTAGAATTATAGCTGCTGTTCCTGCTACTGCCACCACTGAAGCTGTCCCTGAACGATATGTCGTTAAGGAAATAAGACAGTGGAGTGATGAAGATAAAAAGAAGGTAGGCATAGATGCAAGAGCAAAGACCATTATATCAATGGCTCTGCCTGATGAAGTTTTCCATTCCATCATGCATCTAAAAACTTCTAAAGAAATGTGGGAAACCATATGTGTTCAATATGAGGGCACCACTGAAATCCAAGAGACCCGAAAGATTAACTTGGTAAGACAGTATGAAAGTTTTATCGCTGGTAAGAATGAATCTCTTTCTGACATTCATCAGCGGTTTAATTGCCTGATCATTGACCTAAGAACTGTTGGAAGGACCTATTCTAATTCTGAGGTCCTAACAAAATTCTTGGAAAGTCTTCCTGAAAGCTGGGACAGTTATTCAATATGTCTTAAGCTGACAAAGGACTTACATACTCTCTCTCTAAGCACTCTGTATGGAATATTGCTCAACTATGAGCAATCTAATCTCCTGAAGAAGAATCTTGTAAAAGATTCTAAAGACTCCAAAAGCACTGCTGTTGCTTTAGTCTCATCGGAGATAATTCCATCCCAGCGATCTACTCTCACCATCACTGAGTTAGATTCTGAATCTGAGGATTTATCAGACCCTGATCTTTCAGAGTTTAATGAGTCCTTAGCACTCTTGACAAACTCTTTTAAGAGATTTGCAAGAAAGAGTAACTTCCGAAGAAGTAAACCTCTCTCTCTTACTGAAAAGCCAAAATCAACTCCGGTTGATAAGGCTACAGCCACTTGCTATAACTGCGAAAAAATTGGACATTTTGCTAGTGAATGCAGGTCTAAAAAGGTCTTCAAACCTTCTACCTCAAGAAGATCCAGTGATGACAAATACCATAAGCTGAAAAACAAATATCAAAAGCTGAAAAGCTATCAGCAAAAAGGTAAAGGTCTCATCGCTGAAGAACATGACTGGGCTGAATCAGAAGAATCATCTTCTGATGAAGAAGAAGTCGCTAATCTTTGCCTCATGGCTGAGATTAAAGAAGAAGTAGAAGAACCATCTGAACCTTCTATGAGCTACATATCATCTCAGGTATCCATCTCTACAAATCCCTCTCTGCCTGAAGCTGAGAGAAGTCGCGCTGTTGATGTGCTGACGATTGACCTTTATAATGCTCTAAACGACAAAACTCAAGCTGAAAATAAAAATGTTTATTTAACACAAGAGCTAGAGAAATGTCATGAAAAGATCAGTGAACTAAATCTTTTAGAAGAAAAGCTAAAAGATCAAGTCATTATAAATGAAATCATCAGCATTGAACGCGAAAAAGCCATCGCTGCTCTAAAAGCAGAAAAGGCTCATGTTGAAAAATGGTGCAAATCATCAACAAAGATCTCTGAGATAATAAATGCTCAAACTCCTGAAAGTGATAAAACTGGTCTTGGTTTTTGGTCACCACAGGATGATCCTAAAGAAGAAAGTTCCTCGCTTAAGTTTGGAACTTTTGTCACATCTTTCTTTGACACTTCTTATAATCAATTCTATCCCTGTTCTTCTTCTAATCCCATCCCTGAGGAGATATCTGCAAGATCTAAGCCTGCAGATAAAGGAAAGTCTATTCTCCCTCAGAAGGCTTCCAAGAAAACCAAACTGAAAGTTCCCTCCAAACCTTCAGTGGATAAACCTTTTAGCTCAGTGACAGAAATCTTTGATATCTGTCCTCCAAAGCTGAAGGTTGATCTAAAGCCCGTGAAATCTGAAGAAATAAAAATTCCTCCCAGATCTCGTGCTAAAGGTATTCTTGGAGCTGGACCTGCTCATCTTAAGTTTTCAAAACCTTTTGGTTATAAATCCACCATCAGATATAGAAAATGTTATCACTGTGGATTCACTGACCATATTGCGAGCAAGTGTCCAAATACCACCGAAGCTGATAAAACAGCCAAAGTGAAGAAAAATGCCTCTAAGGCAAATAATGTCACCAAAGTGAAAAATACCACTAAGGTTAAGAAATTAACCAAAGTGAAGATTATCACTGAAGCTGAATCTTCCTTATCCACTAACTCTGAAGGACCCATTGAAAAGTGGGTACCAAACAAAGCTTAATCTTCCTTATGTATGCAGGGATCAAAGGGCATCTGGTATCTCGATAGCGGATGTTCTCGTCATATGACTGGACAAAGAGACCTGCTCACTGAATACAAGGAAGAGAAAGGTCCCTCTGTGACCTTTGGTGGAAATGGAAAAGGATTTACCCGTGGGTTTGGTGTCCTCAGCAATGGGACAACTACCTTTCGAAGAGTCGCTTATGTAGATGGACTGAAGCACAATCTTCTAAGCATCAGTCAGCTATGTGACAAAGACTACGAAGTTCGCTTTTCTAAGAAAGCATGTTCAGTGGTAGATGAAAAAGGAAAACTTGCTCTCAGTGGTTATAGAAGAGAAAATGTCTATGTAATAGATATGGACTCTACTATCACTGATAACTTATGTTTTCTCTCTAAGGCCTCTTCTGATGTCAACTGGCTATGGCATAAAAGGCTCTCTCATCTAAACTTCAAAACCCTGAATTATCTCTCATCTAAGGAACTGGTTTCTGGTCTTCCTCAGCACTCATATGCTAAAGAATCTCTCTGCTCAGCATGTGAAAAAGGAAAACAAACAAGAGCTAGTTTCAAGTCGAAACAAGTTTCCTCAGTAACAAGTCCTCTTCAGCTCTTGCATATGGATCTATTTGGCCCTGTCAATATCCAATCAATAGCTGGAAAGAAATATACGCTTGTCATTGTAGATGAATATTCTCGCTACACCTGGGTTATTTTTCTTCGCTGCAAGAATGATACTCCAGAAGAACTAATATCTTTTGTCAAAAAGATGGAAGTGCTGAATAATCTTACTGTTCGATCAATAAGGAGTGATCATGGAACTGAATTCAAAAATAGTTCCCTGAACAATTTCTTTGAGAACAAGGGAATCTCTCACAACTTCTCTTCAGTAAGAACACCTCAGCAAAATGGAGTCGCTGAAAGAAGAAACAGAACGATCATAGAAGCTGCTAGATCAATGCTCAGCGATTCTCACCTCCCTACTCAATTTTGGGCAGAAGCTGTAAACACTGCATGTTTTACTCAAAACAGATCGCTGATAATAAAGCGATTTGGGAAGACAGCTTATGAACTCTTTCTTGGAAGGAAGCCTTCTATCAGTTTTCTTCATATCTTTGGTTGTCAGTGCTTTATCTTAAACAACAAAGATCAACTTGGAAAGTTCGACCCAAAAGCCGATGATGGAATATTTTTAGGATATTCCTCCATCTCAAAAGCCTACAGAGTTTTCAACAAAAGAAGACAAACCGTAGAAGAAACCATTCATGTCACGTTTGATGAAACGCGCTCAGCGAACTCTAAACCAATCGCTGACAATGAAGAACTGAATACTTGGATGATCTCTCACTATAGAGAAACTGAACCTTTCTTCTCAAACCAACAGCACACTGAAACTCCAGCTGCTGATGAAGAACCAAGTATCATACCTCCCACCGCTGAATCCAACTCATGGATTTCAGCTGAACCTCTAAACACACTTCTACCATCAAATCCATCTACGTCTGAAAACCCTTCTGAAAGCATTGGTGTATCTAATGTTCAACAATTACTAGCTGATGAACCTCAAGCATCTTCATCAGCGACTGCTCCTATTGTTGATCCTATCGCTGAAATAAGCAATCTTGCTCCTGCTCAGCGATGGACCAGAGATCACCCCATAGATCAAATTCTTGGTAATCCAGATGCAGGTATTCAGACACGACGAAGCTCAGGTAATATCTGTCTCTTTGTAAACTTTCTCTCCTTAATTGAACCAAAGAAGACTGATGATGCCCTCAGAGATCCAAACTGGGTCAGCGCTATGCAAGAAGAGCTGACTGAATTCTCTCGAAACAAAGTTTGGAATCTCGTTCCTAGACCATCTGATAAAACTGTAATAGGCACCAAATGGGTGTTTAGAAACAAGTTAGATGAACATGGAATTGTAACCCGCAACAAGGCTCGACTTGTTGCTCAGGGATACAGACAAGAGGAAGGCATAGACTATGATGAAACCTTTGCCCCTGTGGCCAGGCTCGAAGCAATTCGACTATTCTTAGCTTATGCAGTCTATAAAGACTTCATCGTTTATCAAATGGACGTAAAATCAGCTTTTCTGAATGGAAAACTGAATGAAGAAGTTTATGTAGAACAACCACCAGGGTTCTATGACCCTAAGCATCCAAATTATGTTTATAAATTGGATAAGGCTCTCTATGGTTTAAAACAAGCCCCTCGTGCTTGGTATGACACTCTCTCATCTTTTCTTATCTCTGAAAATTTTGAACGTGGCAAGATTGATAATACGTTATTTTTCAGGAAGATAAAAGGTCATATAATTCTTGTACAAATATATGTCGATGACATAATATTTGGTTCTACTAACCCATCTCTATGTACTCGCTTCGCTGAAAGAATGAAGAAAGAATATAAAATGAGTATGATGGGTGAGCTGACATATTTTCTTGGTCTTCAGATTAAACAATCTGACAAAGGTACTTTTATCTGCCAAGGTAAGTATGTTAAAGACATGCTGAAGAAGTTTGATTTAACACAAACTTCAGCGATGAAAACTCCTATGGCACCACCACTGACACTTAACAAGGATCCATCTGGAAAACCTGTTAATGTCACTGCCTATAGAGGAATGATAGGCTCATTGTTGTATCTTACAGCAAGCCGACCTGACATCATGTACTCTACTTGTTTATGTGCACGCTATCAATCTGAACCCAAGGAATCCCATCTGATCGCTGTAAAGCGAATTTTCAGATATCTGAAAGGAACTCCTAACCTCGGTCTTTGGTATCCCAAAGACTCAGGGTTCGATCTAACTGGTTATTCTGATAGTGATTTTGCAGGCTGTAAACTTGACAGAAAAAGTACCACTGGTGGATGTCAACTCTTGGGAGGAAAGCTAGTAAGCTGGACAAGCAAGAAGCAAAATTCTGTGTCCACTTCCACAGCTGAAGCTGAATACGTAGCCGCTGGAAGCTGTTGTTCACAAATCCTATGGATGAGAAATCAACTATTAGATTATGACCTTCAGCTGTCAAAGATTCCTATCTATTGCGACAGCACTAGTGCTATCGCTATAGCAAATAATCCAGTGCTACATTCAAAGACAAAACACATAGAGATCAGATATCACTTTATCAGAGATCATGTGATAAATGGTGATATTGAACTTCACTTTATCCCTACTGACTTTCAGCTTGCTGATATTTTCACCAAACCTCTTGATGAGACAAGGTTCAACTTTCTCATCAGTGAGCTTGGAATGCTGAACCTCGAAGAATAATTCTTCAGCGTTCATGTATTGTGTCAGTAATCAAAAGTTCCCCTCATCATTCTCTCTGATAAACATTCTGACTCTCAGGTATGTTCTCTCTCCCTCAAAGATGTTTTTCTTCAAAATATAAACTTTAATCACTGAACTTTCTTCAAATGATTAAAAGCTTTTTTTTGAAAAATACATTAATCACTGATATTTCCAATCAGTGATCTTTTAAAAGGAAAATCTATCCCTATCTTTACAATCAGGGATACTTTTAAAAAGGAAAATCTATCACTGACTTTTCTTCAGTGATCATTTGAACGGACAAATGAACAGTCTCTCTCCTCTATGACGTCATTTGAACCGACAATCCACGACATGCCTTTTCTGACACGTTCGTCCGTTGCCCTCCTATCCAATCAACTTCGTGGAACGTGTCAATGTCATGATGATTTCTTTTCCCGCTTCATTCTCTCTCTTATCTCTCTTCTCTCTCTTCGTATAAAAGGAATTCTTCTCTCCTTTATACGGTTTACGCTTTCAAAACTTTCAAAGCAAGAAACATTCTCTCAAGAACACTCAAGCAAGTAAACCCAGAATATTGAATCTGCAACTCTTTTTCTTCAAGATACACAGGTTTATTTCATGTTTATATGCTTTGTTCATATGCTTTTTATTCTTTTAAAATCCTACTCGCTTTCTATGGATTTTATAAAACGTTTGTTTTAAAACTAAAGATCATTCCTTCTGATTTTATGTTTTTAAATAAAAACCTTTTGGTTTTAAAGTGTTCTTCATTCTTTCTACCCAGAACACTATTTTTTTCTCTTAAAAATAACTTGATAATTTTCCAGTTTCCCTTCTTCTATGGAAACTGGTAATCATATTATTTTTAATCTAAATCATTTCTTCTATTATGCCTCTTTCCATAACAGAAATGACACAGTCTTCAATCGTTGCTTCCAAGCATGTACGATTCGCTCTCACTGAAGTTGAGATTACTAAATGTAATCATTTGGCCAGACTCGACTTCAAAGCTGACAAATACCCACATCTGGTGGAAGCTGCTGAATTCCTCAAGCAGTCATGCATAGCTTACGCGATCACTGTGGATCCTAAGCCCTCCAAGACTCTACTTCAGCAGTTCTGGTTCACTGCTGATGCTACTGAACTTACAAACAGGAAAGGCGAACGAGTCCCTGCTATCTCGTTCAGCACGGAATTAGGGCCAGGGAGCATGACCGCTCTTAGCCTCAGGAAATATTTAAGATTCCCTGACAAACCAAAGAGTGGATTTGACGCCCTCCCCACTGATGATGAGCTGATATTCTTCCTGGACGCAATGGGCTATTGTTGGGAAAACAAACCAAGATCCTCTATTCCTAACAAGAAGCTCACCAAGATTCTTAAAGCTCAGATGCCATCACAACTGAACTTTATCTTCTCGCACATAATTCAGTGCATGAGTGGGAAGAGTGGTTCGCTGGATCAAGCCAGCAAAACACAACTGCAGATGGCATACTCCGTTATCGCTGGTCAAAACTTTGACTACGCCACAGCCATCTTTGAAGATCTGAGGTCGAGATTAGAGAAGCCTGAACGAGATCCCAAGATCTCGTACGTACGTTTCATATGTACGTACATCAAGTTCCTCTATCCCAACACCTATCCCACCAAAGATGATGGCACCTTTGCCAGGGTTGGTCAACGATCACTGGAGGTCAAGCCACTCGCCGACGAGGTAAGTATCTCTCTCCTTCGCTCTCGTCTCTCTCTCCATTCTTCTTCATCTTCAGCGACTACGCAGACGGTTCCTTCGTCTGCTATCCCTGTCGCTACCACTGCTTCTAAAAGACCATCAGCTAGTCAAATTGGTCCTTCCAAAAAGGCCAAAAAGACTAAGGAAAGTACACCTTCTAGTACTATACCTGAGGGAGCTTCTCAACAAGCTACCTTAGATGCTTTTGTGGGTCTTTCCTCCACAACTTCAGCAGTCACTCATACTGCCGTGTCAGCGATCTCACTCGCTGTCACATCATCAGTAACCCCACCTACTATCTCATTCCCTGAGATTAACCCCATCCCTACTTCTATCCCCAAAACTCTTCCCTTCTCTCCTCATTTGGTCTCTGAACCTGCCACCTCTTCTTTCCCTATAGGACCTGAGCATCAAACTTTTGAGGAATCTATGCAGTTCTACAAAATGTTTGATACGTCAGGTACACCTATAATCCTAAACACTTCTCTCCCCCCCTCTCCAAATAAGCCCATATCTGAACTAACATTATTTTCAGGTCCTAGCTTGGCGACTGTTGACACGCATGTCAACAGTCTAGGAGAAAAGGTGGATGCTCTCACCAACACCATCAATGAAACCACCAACGCCGTCAATCAGGCTGGTGAGGAGCTGAAGAAGTTGACCGCCACTTGCTCATCTAAAGCTGAGAACTCTCAACTTTCAGCTCTTGAAGAACAAGTCGTCCAACTCAGAGAGTCCTCTCGACTCTTTCAAGGACGATTTGAGTCTCTTACAGCTGACGTTCAGGGTCTCTCTTCCAAGGTTGACCTCTGCACATCCCTTCTTCAGCAAGTTCTACAGAAAGTGAATGAACCAGCTCCAGCGCTGCCTCCCTCCTTCACTGAAGATGATCGTACCAACCTCAACATCGCTGTGGAATTCATTCATGATGCCACATGCGACATACCTGCGGTTGAAGACCGATTTAAGCGTCTGGAGGCTGACGTTCAAGTGCTAAAAGCTTCAACAGCTACTCCAGCAGCTGAACAATCCCCTACCGCTGATAATGACAAAGTGGGGGAGAAAACTGAAGAAACCTCTATTGCTGCTGGGGAAGCTAAGGAACCTCCCTCTCAATCTGAGGGGGAGAAGGCAAAAGAATCCTCATCGATTCACTCCATTCTCTTTGAAGAGGATGAGGAAGAAGACGATGAAGAGAAAGATGATCTAGATCTTGTTGATCAAGAAAAGGATCAGCCCTCCGATGACGACGACGACGATGAAGACCAATCTATGTGGTTCTCTAAGCCGAACGTCGTATCAGGGACAACTTCGCAAGAGGTTGTCAAAACAGGGGTGAGAGGTGATACATCTTCAAGTGTTCCTTCGCAAAGCAAAGACAAGCAACCAATCGCTGAAGAATGCTTGAGGACTGGATCACAATCTGAGGGGGAGCATCCTTCTCAGGTATGTCTTTCAATTGTACCACTTTTCTACTCTTTCCAAACCCCTATGTCTTTCTAGCCTTTATCTCTCTCGTTCTAAAAATACACTTATCCCTTCTTTCCTTCTTTTTCTAACCAGACAGTTCTCACCCCTGCTTAAGGGTTCTGAACTACAAATAATACCAGCGACTATCGCTGAAGAAATAATCCCAATCTCTATCGCTGAGATTGATGATGAAGAAGAAGAAGATTCCCTGGTCCATCCAGGAAGGCCCTCTCGACCATCTCATTGGTCAGAGGAAGTGCTGAAGAAAAGAGTTGAAATGATCGCTCAACTAGAAAGTCAACGGCTGAAAATCCCTCTTCAAATATCCACAGAGCTCGACTTCCTTACTGAAGCTGAAAGAGAAGAATCTGCCAAAGCTGAGAAGCTGATCGCTGAATGCAAACGAGATGCCCAACTCGCTTTAAAGATTCAATCTTCTCAAGTCAAGGACAAAAAGCTGAAAAGCAAACCTGTGGAAGTTCAAGCTGCACTACTGAAAGAAATTGAAGAGGAACGCTTCAAAGAACAAGAGATCAACGATAAGTCTATCGAATGGTGCAAACAAAAGATGGATTATCGTTCTGATCTTCTTCAAATATCAGCCGTGACTATCTCTGGTCGCAAGAAGAAAGATCAACTCTCAGTGACCATGGAGATTACCAGAGAGGATGGAACCCAAAAAGCAATGTACGTATCAAAACTTGAAAGCTTCGGATTTACGGAATGGTTAGAGTTCTGGGATGCGCTGAAGAAATCCAAATCTACATACAGAGGCTACGTTGAAGGACTCCTTGAAGCCCTCATAAATAGAGTCGTTTCTGTACTAAAGCTGCCATCTCCTCTTCCTCCCAAATCTTTGAAACTCAAGAGAAAAATTGGGTCCTCCTCCTCTGAAGATGTCGCCATCATCAGGAATGAAACTTCTATCAAATTTTCAAGAGATGCACTGTTTGGTCCTCCTCCTGATCTTTCAGTTCTGGACTTATCTCTGCCTCCTGGTGGTCCCTTCCAAGCTGGTCAAGTAATCGACAAGCCTTATGGAATATTCTTCAGAGATGATGATGAGGAACTCAGATTTCAAAGAATCTCTGAGATTCCTATCTGTCCTCTGAATCATCTCAAGGATCTCTTATGCTTATGGTGTGACTTCTTCCCTGCCGCTGAAAAAATTAAAGAAATTATCAGTCAAGAATCTTTGGAACGAAGACAGAAAGGAGAAGAAATACCTGAGTATATGATCAATCCTCCCAAATCTTCTTATAGCTGATAGATTAGTTTTCTTATCTGTAATCTGTTAGTTATACTTACAGTAGTTAGTTAGTCACTTGTACTTATGATTTTCATATCTTGTAATTCTATCCCTGAATTAAATGAAAATTGCAGTGATGTACTTAACCCTATCAGTACTGTAAAAGATCCCTCAAAATAGTAATTGGGACATGCATTCTATGAGTCCTTGTTATTCCTATATTTTGAATTAAAAAGTAATTTTCTTTTGTTACTTTGTCATTATCAAATAGGGGGAGATTGTTGATCCAAACTCTCTCAGTGATTTGATAACGACCCTCTTTTATACTTAGTGAAAATTACGTTATTATATGTATTAGTGTTTCATCATCAGCGATCAGACTGAGTCTGTTCAGTTATCGCTGATGACCTTTCTGTAAACATTAATATGTATTAGTGTTTCACTTTCAGCGATCAAACTGAGTCTGTTCAGTTATCACTGATAGTTTCCTATGTAACACAGTTAACGTAATCCCTGAAGACAAGTCTCGCGTCAACATAGTTCATAGCTGAATCGAAGACGAAGCCACTGAACAATAGATAAGTCTACTAGTGACCTGATGCGGATATCAGCGAAGACCAGACAAATCTTCTTACGCGAAGAAGCCTGAGGAAAAGCTTCAGCGATAGCTGAACTTCTTTATCTCTGGAAGAAGAGATACTCAGCGATCAACGATCACAAAGCTTATGCCTCAAGTTTTCTTTTGTCTTACCTTGCACAACCAGTACGATGTGTCAGAACGGACAAGTCTCTGCCACAAATCGTACACCAACTCTGTCAACTACACTGTTCATAAAGTGGCCAAAAGCATGTCTCCAAAAGTGAGACTACCAAAGCCAATCTATGAATGCCACGTGTAAAGTACCCTGCCATGCATTTAATGCATAGGGTATAAATAGGAAGCTCACTCCTTCATCTGAAGGTGTGCTCAATCCTTGAACTCCAAAATAGAAACCCTTGTTTTCTATCTCTCTAAAAATCCCCCATTCTCTGAATTTCTTGTGCAACCATCTTAGTGTTTCTTAAGTTTGTTTAGATTGAGTCTGTCTTAATCTTATTCCGCAACAAACTTGTAAATTGTATTTTGATTTATCAATAAACAATTTATTAAACTTTAATTTCTGTGTTTGTATTCAACCCCCCCCCCTTCTACAAACTTGTTAAGCACCTTCGGGACCAACAAAACCATATTCTTACAAATGAGAAGGGGGTTAAACCATTTGTCAAGAGTGAGAAAGCTGAGACCTCTAAGACAGATAAGGAAAAGGTATAGGGAGTTCACTATATGCAAACTACTGTTGTAAATCCCTGTACTTGTCAACAGAATAAACCCCATCACCATGATAAAGTTAGGGGAAATCAGAGAAACAGAAACAATTACTGGGCTCAAAAACAAGGCATTGATCTGAGCAAAATCAATAGACCAAAGCCTTGTTTTATTTGTGGCAAGTTGAATCAAAAACAAGATAGACATTTCTTACAAATAGTTTTGATGAAGTCGTTGCACTTAACATCAATAAGGGGGAGAATGACTACAAAAGAAATGGCAAAGATCACATGTTTCAAGAATCACGTCAAAGACTGAATTCTTCTAAAGAAAGTAGATTGAAGACATGCTGATTTCAGAGCTAAAGAAAGAGATTGCATCTTCTGAGTTGAACAAGAAGACTGAATTGATCTGAGCAAAATCAATAGACCAAAGCCTTGTTTTATTTGTGGCAAGTTGAATCATTTAGCGAAACACTGTTATTTCAATCCTGTTAACCAACGAATTACTTTTCAAAGGAAAACATGAAACTTTGTTAGTTATAGGAAGAAATCAAAACAATCAAGGAACCACATGGCTGATAATATGAGAACAACACCAATGAAAACTGGTACTGTAAAATCTCATGTTTAGAATAAGTTTGTTGAAGCAAAAGAAAATACTCCAAGAAAATCAAGGAGTAACTCAAAGAATAGAAAAGCAAACAACTTTGTCAAAATTTGGATTCCAAAAGGCATTAAACATGTTAGTTCTGCTACCTCAAATAGTACTGCTAACAGAAATAGTGCTGCTGATAGCAATACTACTACTGACCAAGTTAGTACTGCTAATAAAGTTAGTACTGCTAACAAAGTTAGTATTTCTGACCAAGTTAGTACTGCTAACAAAGTTAGTACTGCTAACAAAGTTAGTATTGCGGACCAAGTTAGTACTACTAACAAGGATAGTACTGCTACCAGTGTTAATACTGACAATCCTATAATTAAGACAAAGTATTCTAGCCATGAGATTCCTAAATCTGATCATCTCTTCAAGACTAAGCTAAATGAATATGAGTATGTTGATGAGAAAGGGCAACCCAAGACCATTTTGGCTTGGGTTCCCTCAAAACACTAACTGTTTTATTTTATGTGCAAGGCAACCAACAGCTCAAGAGGAAGAGCATTTGGCATGTAGATAGTGGTTGCTCTAGACACATGACAGGTAACATGGACTGCCTTCAAAATTTCAAAAGGTTTGATGGAAGACGTGTTGCTTTTGGTGACAATCTAGAAGGAGGTAAGATAAGTGGCAAAGGTATGATTTCAAAAGGTAAGATGACCTTTGAAGATGTCTACTATGTTGAGCAATTGAGATACAACCTGTTAAGTGTATCACAGGTTTGTGACAAGAAACATAGTATATTATTTAGTGATACTGAATGTATTATCCTTGCTCCAGGATTCAAGGTAGTTGATGAAAATATGATACTACTTAGAACTCCTAGAAAGGATAATGTTTATTGTTTCAACTTAGAGAGTGTTGCATCTGATTCATCACTAAATTGTTTGTTTTCAAAAGCTTCTGTAGATGAATCATCTCTTTGGCACAGAAGGATGTGTCACATGAATTTTAAAACTATGAACAAACTTGTGAAAAACAACCTTGTGAGAGGTTTGCCTCAAAAAGTGTTTTCATGTGATGATCATTGTGTTGCCTGTCTTAAAGGCAAGCAGCACAAAACTTCTCATACGTCCAAAGAAATAAACACAATCTCTTCACCCCTTCAGTTATTGCATATGGATCTTTTTGGTCCTACAAATGTGATGAGTATTGGTAAGAAATCCTATTGCTTGGTCATTGTTGATGATTTCTCTAGATTTACTTGGGTACATTTTCTGAGAACTAAGGATGAGACAAGTGGACTAATCAAATCCTTTGTTCTTAGGATTGAAAACCAAACAAATCTAAGAGTTAAAGTCATCAGATCTGATAATGGAACTGAGTTTAAAAACAGTGACCTAAACAGCTTTTGTGAGACTAAAGGTATTGAGAGACAATTCAGTGCTCCTAGGACTCCTCAACAAAATGGTGTTGCAGAGAGGAGAAATAGGACATTGATTGAGGCTGCTAAATCTCTGTTGGTAGATTCAAAGCTACCCATTACTTTCTGGGAAGAAGCAGTTAATACTGCTTGTTATGTCCAAAACAGAGTTCTAGTAGTTAAAACCCAAGGAAAGACACCTTATGAACTTTTCAAAAAGAAGAAACCTTTTATTGGATTTTTCAAACCTTTTGGGTGTCCTTGCACGATCCTCAACACCAAATATCATTTAGGAAAGTTTGAAAGCAAAGCTGAGGATGGATTTCTTGTTGGATACTCCTCTCAGAGCAAAGCATATAGAGTATTCAACAGTTCTTCCAGGATTATAGAGGAAAGTGACAATGTCAAATGCAATGAGAACACACCAAATCAGATTAGTACAAGCCCTGATTGCCTGTTTGACATTGATTCACTAACTAATTCTTTGGGTTTTAGTAATGTGCAAATTACAGGAACAGGTTCAGAAAGGGTACAAGCACAGAGATAAGAGTTTGTGCTGTTCCCTATACCTGCAGTGGATCCTATGGAATTTTGTTAACAAGACAAGAAGGATGATTCAGAAACAGAGGATTCTGAACCAAAATAGGCTGAAGATGATAAAGGTGATGAAGAGGATAAAGAGTATGCTCATCCTTTAGGTTCAGGAAACACAGGTCCTGATATGCCCACATTGTCAGAAGATGATACTGATGAAGAAAATTCTTCAGTATTTGGTGGAAACACTCCTGAAAAAAATGACTCTAATCTGTATGCAAATATTAATGAGGAGGCTGCTGATCAAAAAAGAACTCAGAAGAATCATCCTCCTCAGTTGGTAATTGGTGATATCAATTCTCCCAGGATCACAAGGCATCAAAGTAAGTTAGGAGGATTGAAAGACTTGCAGTCAGGATTGCTATCTTGTTTTCTATCTCAGATTGAACCCAAGAAGGCCTATGATGCAATGAAAGACCCAAGTTGGATAGAAGCAATGCAAGAGGAACTGCTGCAGTTTGAGCTGCAAAATGTGTGGGATCTGGTTGACCTTCCACAAGGACAAAGGACAATTGGAACTAAATGGGTGTTCAGGAATAAGAAAAATGAGAGAGGGATAATGATAAAGAATAAGGTCTGACTTGTGGCTAAAGTGTACACACAAGAAGAGGGTATAGATTATGAAGAAGTGTTTGCACCAGTAGCCAAAATTGAGGCAATTTGGCTATTTCTAGCATATGCCTTTTTCATGAAATTCAGAGTATTTCAGATGGATGTTAAGAGTGCATTTCTATATGGGAAAATTGAGGAAGAGGTGTATGTTTGTCAGCCTCCAGGGTTTGAGAATCCTAACTTTCCTGACAAAGTATACAAACTAAAGAAGGCACTCTATGGGCTACATCAAGCACCAAGAGCATGGTATGACACTCTGTCTACCTATCTCTTGGAAAATGGTTTTGAAAGGGGAATCATTGAGAAGACCATGTTCATTAAAAGGAAGAAGAAGGACATCCTTCTTGCTCAAATCTATGTGGATGATATCATCTTTGGATCCACAAAAGCTTATATGTGCAAGGAGTTTGAGGAGTTGATGCACAACAGATTCAAGATGAGCTCTATGGGTGAACTCACATTCTTCCTTGGGCTACAGGTTAAACAGAAGGAAGATGGCATTTTCATAAGTCAATCCAAGTATGTACAGGATATACTTACAAAGTTCGGATTTTCAGAAGCAAAGCCTGCAAGCACACCTATGGAAACACACAAACAGATCACTGCAGATCTTGAGGGGGAGGATGTGGATGTTCATCATTATAGATCCATGATAGGATCCCTCATGTATCTATAAGCTTCAAGACCAGACATTATGTTTTTTGTATGTGTATGTGCCAGATTTCAAGTGAGGCCTAAGCAATCTCACTTTCAAGCAGTTAAAAGGATCTTCAGATATCTCAAAAGACAACCTAGGTTAGCTCTTTTGTATCCTCATGACTCACCATTTGATCTGCTTGCATATTCTGATAGTGATTTGGGTGGTGCAAACTTGGATAAAAAGTCTACCTCAGGAGGATGTCAGTTTTTGGGTGCAAGACTAGTTTCATGGCAGTGTAAAAAGCAAACCACAGTGTCCACCTCGACAACAGAAGCAGAGTATATAGCTGCTGTAAGTTGCTGCTCATAAGTGCTATGGATTCAGAATCAGATGTTGGACTATGGTATTACTTTTCTTCACACTCCCATCTTCATTGATAACAACAGTGCTATAAGCATAGTTAATAATCCAGTGAAGCACTCAAAAACCAAGCATATAGAAATCAGGTACCATTTTATTAGAGATTGCAATGAAAAGAAGTTAATTCAGGTTTTGAAAGTACACACAAATAACCAATTTGCTGATCTATTCACGAAAGCTTTTGATGTGGGTAGATTCACATTCTTGGTCACAAGTGTAGGCATGATAAACACTGAATAAGCCTATTTTGATTTTCTTTAAGTACCATTTCTGTATAGATTCGTTACTGCTTATTTTCTCATATTTCATTGTGCATGGTGCTTCTAACCATTTGTGTTTAAGTGTTTCAGATTACTTTGCTGATTAGATACTTGGTATTTCTAGTTAAGTTAATACTGCTCTCACTATTACTCCTGCGGATAGTTCAAATATCGTTACTACTGCTAGGCAGTTTATACTACCAGTGCAAAGTTACTACTGCTTTCCTTATTTCTATTGCCAGATAGTGTTAATGCTGCTGGTATGTGTTCATACTGCTAGACAGTGTTAATACTGCTTGTATGTGTTACTATGCTTATATGGGTTAATACTGCGGGTTTGTTAATGTTGCTAGGGTACTTAGTACTGCTTTTAACTGAAATCCTTAACCTATAAATACCGTCTCTGACCGCCAAAACCCACACGGCTCTTTGAATTACCATTAAGTTCTCATCCTCTCTCTTTCTCTCTAGAATTCTTGATTACCAGTGTGTAAACCCTAGTTGAGTTTCGAACCCTAGAATCGATCAGAACAATGGCAGAACTTGATTTCGTTGATGACCACAATGAGCTTGCAATGTTACAAAAACCCAAACAAGCTGAGGGTTTTCATGAAATTGTGGATTTCTTATCCCAATCACATATTGCTTATGCGCTAACGGTAAATCCTACCATATACGTGGAACACATGCGACAGTTCTGGGCAAATGCTTCTATTCAGAATGTTGATGGAAATCAGGTCATTCAATCCAGGGTCTGTGATAAACCTCTCACAATCACAAAAGGATGCATTCTCACTCATGTCCGTCTAGATGATGCCTCTGGTATTTCTACTCTTTCTAAAGAAGACCTATTTCAAGAAATTGGTAGAATGGGGTATGAAGGTCCTACTGATGTTTACACGTTTTACAAAAGCAAATTTTCAACTCAGTGGAGATTCTTTGTTCATACTCTTCAACACTGCATATATCGCAAGACAACTGGATGGAGTGAGTTTAGCAGTATAATAGCTTATGCTCTTGTCTGCCTAGCTACCTCCAGACAGTTCAATTTTTCACAAATGATCTTAAATGATTTGCTGTCAAACCTGGATACCAAAACCAAAACCAAAAGATTTTATATGTATCCAAGGTTTGTACAAGAAGTACTAAATAAGGAATTAACGGATTTACCCTCTTTTACAGAGGTGTATGTACCTAAACCTCCCAAAGGAAAGGTATTTTCCAACACGAAAAGGCCTAGTAAGGACTTGTCTGGAAAAGACACACCATTGTTCTCTACAATGATGGTTGTGTCCCACCCACATGGTGAGGCATCATGGTCACAACCCATATCTGACCAACCCAATGATGACCTACCCACACCATCCACTTCAAATATTCATCCCCAGCTTCTTGTTGATAAGCCAATTCCCCCAATCACTCAAACATATGCAAGGAAAAAGGTACAAAAGGTTTCTTCCCTTCATGTACCTACACCCCAAAAGCCTACAAGCCCTCTGATGGAACATTCTCCATCAGAGAATATCCAAAGGGAATCCACAGGGGTGTCTCCCAACCCCAAGAAGGTGCTCTCTAAGGAGAAGGATGAGCATGTGGGCAGCAAGGCTCACATTACTGATTCTGCACAAGGTGTGGATCAGGACAGTGTGAACATAGATAAGACCTTCCCCACGGCAACTTTGGATGAGAAATCATCTAAGGGTCTGAGGTGCCAAGAAACCAAGGGGGTAGTAAGTGCTTCTACTAGGCAGAAGGCCTCTACTAAAAGATCGCATGATCCTTCAAGGGTGGTCAACACACCTAAAGGAGGGAGGAAAAATATAACTATGATGAATTGATGGAAACCTTTGGCAATGTGAACTTAGATGTAATCAATCAGGGCTTGGAGATAAAGGAGTTGAAAAAGGTGCTCACTTCTCAACAAGTGCAGATATCCAAACACAAGAAGATGGTACTCAGTTTGGTACACAAAAAGAAGAGACAACAATATGTCTTGAAGAAAAAGGGAAGTGCTCATGATGCTTCCAAAAAGGGGGAGAATCAACATGAAGTTGAGAAGGAAAGCTCAGTTGGAATGGAATTCAAATTTGAGGGGGAGATTAGTGGTGAAGCTAAAAAGAAGGTTGAGGAAGATCAGAGTGTGAAAGCAGCAGAAACAATGATGAAAGAAGTAGAAACTGAAGCAACAGCAGTAACTACTGAACCAGCAGTAGAAACAGAAAACGCAGCAGTAGAAACTGGAATGTCTATAGAAGAAATAGATAATGTAGAGACTCTGGTGAAGGCGAAGAATGACACTCTTAAGACCACTCAAAAGGCTAAGGGAGTGGTGATTAAAGAAGGAAGATCAGACAAGAAAAGGAAAGAGGTCAGTATGTCAGAGGCCAAGAAGAAGAAAGGGAAAGAGAAGATGATTGAGCCTCTGAAACCTTTAAAGAAGCAGAAACAAATAGATCTGGATGCAGAATTGGCAAAGGAGTTAAATGTACAGTTTGAAAAACAACTTGAAAAGGAGAATGAAATCCAAAAAGCTAAAGACAGAAAGCTTGCCTTAGATCTGGCAAAAAGGCTCAATGAAGAATACCAGAAGAGCTTGAAAACTGCTTGAAAGAGGGTTACTATAAAAGCATCAAGACAAAAGAAAAGACAGTCTTCAAAGACCTTTCTAGCTGCATAGGAAAGAAGAAAGATGATAAACTTCTTGAAAGGATCTGTTGGAGTTCGTGAAGGGATGTTTACAAAAATGTCTTTCAGTAGGATAGAAGACTTATACAAAAAGGAGATGGCTAAACTGCAAGGAGACTTCAATTAGAGGGTTGAATTTGAAAGAAAGATGAAAAAAAGACATGATCTGAACATTCAACAGCCTTTTCCTGACAGTGAAGAAGGCATACCAACTAAAGAAAAGGTAGAAGTGAAGAAAGAAGAGACCATAGCTCAGAAGATTGAAGCTGTCAAGAAAATGAAATCAATTGCTACAAAGAGAAAGGCAAAAAGGCCTAGAACTGAGGAAGGTGAGACAGAGCAGAAACAACTTGAGCAGCATAAACAACAAGAGCAGCAGAAACAAGCAGAGCATGCTCACACTCAAGAACAGAGTCAAAAGCAATCAAGTCAACAAACTTCAGAACAACCAAGACAATCTGATGAGAAGTTTGACTTGTATATGACTGTGACAGATAAAGAACCATTGAAAGCGGATCCTATCTCAGTGAAAGCCCCAGAGTGCATTCATTGGGATACTTTGATGGATAAAGGCAAAGAATACTTCAGAATCAAAAGATTGGGTAACAAGTTTGAGGTTTATTCAATCTCGGGTAAGATAATCAGAAGTTGTACCAGATCTGATTTGGAAGAAATGTACAAGGTTGGATTAAAACAGTATGGTGACTTGTTGGGTCTGAAATATGCTAAGTCTGGATAGTGCTGCTGAGCATTGAAGATTACTACTACTGAAGACATTAGTACTGCTACTTGAAGAAATTACTACTGCTAGTAGTATTAATACTGCTTGAAAGCTTAGTACTGCTAGAAGAATAGTTAGTACTGCTTGAAGAGTTAGTACTGGAAGATGGAAACTACTGCTAGTATGTTGGTACTACTGAAGATAAAGATACTGCTGGAAGATTAATGCTGCTAATGATTGATAAGGATGATTTGTGCGAAAGACAAGGAGATGAAGATAATTATGGAATGGGTACTGAAGATCAACGTTTCTTTAGTAATTATCTTGTAATCTGTTTTGTATATATAGTCTAGAAGTCTTAGATTATTGGAGATATACAGAGATACATACGTCTTTTGTTTTTAGAGAGAATATGCATCAAGATTGTTGGTAATCCTTTCATTAGATAAGTATTGAACGTCTATTGAGTCTGTTCAACCGATTGAGGCTTTGGTTGTAATCATTAAGTTAATTCAATATAATTTGTGATTTGAATTCATACACTGTTTCATTGATTATTGTTAAAGTGTTATTCTGCAACTTCTTTAACAAAGTTTCTGAGTGTTTAGTTAAATTTTTGTTTTGAATTTCGATCCTGACAAAATATCAGAGACCCCAATACTTGAAATATGCTACTTCTGAATGTCAGAGCTCTAAAGAGAACAACTAAGAGAGCTCTGATTTTGGTGAAATTAAGTAGACATATTCAGCATGCCTAACTTGCTAACTAAGAAATTGAACCTACGTTCATCTAAAGCTTTTGTGAAAATGTCAACAAGTTGGAGATCAGTGGGTACAAAATACATCTCAATTGTTCGCTTTTCAACAAGATCTTGTAGGAAATGATACCTGACATCAATATGCTTTATTTTTGAATGCTGCACTGGATTGGAAGAGATGGCAATAGCACTTTTGGAGTCACATAGAATGGGAATTCTATTGCATTACAGACCATAGTCTCTGAGTTGAGTTTTCATCCAAATGACTTGTGAACAATAACTAGCAGCAGCAACATATTCTGCTTCTGCAGTAGAAGTTGAGACACAGTTTTGCTTTTTTGATGACCAACTCAGTAGCTTGTTTCCCAAGAGTTGACAACATCCAGAGGTGCTCTTTCTGTATAATTTGCATCATGCATGATCTGCATCAGTGTATGCTGTTAGCTCAAAACTAGAGAGGTTTGGATACCAGAGACCCAGTGAAGGTGTGCCTCTGAGATATCTAAACACTCTCTTTACTGCAGATAACTGAGATTCCTTTGGATTTGCTTGATATCTAGCACAGAGACATGTTGCAAAGATTATGTCAGGCTTACTTACAGTTAAGTACATAAGTGAACCTATCATGCCTCTGTAGGTTTTAACATCCATATATTTTCCTAAAGGATGAGAGTCAGGTTTGACTCTTGTGGCAATAGGTGTTTTCATGGAAGTTGAATCATTGAGTTTGTACTTTTTCAAAATATTAGAGACATACTTTGATTGATTTATAAAAGTTCCCTCTGATGTTTGTTTTACTTGTAGTCCTAGAAAAAATGTTAATTCTCACATAAGACTTATCTCAAATTTACTCATCATCAACTCTGAAAACTTATAACAATACTTTTGATTTGTAGAGCCAAATATAATGTTATCAACATATATCTGTACTAGAAGCATTTCATTCTTATATCTTTTGATGAATAGTGTGGTATCAATTGTTCCTTTGTCAAAACCATTATCAATCAGAAAGGAGGACAGAGTTGCATACCATGTTCTGGAAGTTTGTTTAAGTCCATACAGAGCTTTATCAAGGTGATAAACATGGTTTGGAAACTCTTCTTTTTCAAATCCAGGTGGTTGCTGGACATATACTTTTTCATTTATTTTTCCATTAAGAAATGCAGATTTAACATCCATTTGATATACTTTGAACCCTTTGTGTGCAACATATGCTAAAAAGATTCTGATTGCTTCTAGCCTTGCTACAGGTGTAAAGGTTTCATCATAATCAATGCCTTCTTCTTGGCAATATTCTTTAGCAACCAATCTAGGTTTGTTTCTGATTATAACGCCATTTTCATCCTTTTTGTTTCTGAAAACCTATTTAGTTCTAATAGCAAATTTTCCTTTAGGAAAGGGAACTAGGGTCTAGACTTTATTTCTCTCAAATTCTTGAAGCTCATCCTGCATTGCATTAATCCAGTCAGGATCTTCAAGAGCTTCATTTACCTTTTTGGGTTCAATTTTGCTTAAGAAATTTACAAAAAGACATTAATTAACAGTAGTTGATATTGTCTTGATTCCTTCTGAAGGAGATCCTATGATTTGATCATGGGGATGATCTCTTGTCTATATTGTCATTGGAGCATGAATGTAAGGTGGTGTTTGAGCTTTAGAGATGATAGCTGGGGACATCTATGTTGTGCTATTTAGAGGCTCTGAAGTTTGTTCCAAAGATAGTGAAGCAGGCTCTTGAGTCTCTTCAACAGATGTTTCTGGAGTTTCTTCAGAAGTCTCTTGTTCATCTTCTGCTTCTAAAGATACTTGTTTTTCAATTTGTCTTGATTCCTTGCTTGGTTCTGTATTTATAGAAGCAGAGGGAGTGACATCAGGGGGACCAGAAAGTGTTATACCTGTAATTTGTGGTTCCTCTAAAACAACTCTGTGTATATTTCTGAATATAAATTCAGAGTTATCATCATCATCAAATAAATCTTCGAAGATTTTGTTCAACTTAGATTCCCTTAACTTTGATGATTCAGAGATATTTTTAGCTGTTGAATTGACATCTCTGTTGTCAAGGCTTTTGGTATCATCAAAAGAGACATTGATACTCTCCTAGATTGTTATTGTTCATAGATTGAACACTCTAAAGGATTTTGAGGCTAATGAATAACCAATGAATTTTCCTTCATCTGCCTTCTTGTCATATTTTCCAAAAGATTATCTGTCATTTAAGATATAACATCTGCACCCAAAAACATGAAAATATTTAACATTAGGTTTTCTGTAATTTATGAGTTCATATGAAGTTTTCTTGAATCTATTGAGAATAGTGGCTCTGTTTTGAGTAAAATAGGTTGTATCCGCTGCTTCTGCCCAAAAGTTGGTTGGAAAATCAGATCCTGCAATCATTGTTCTTGCAGCTTCAACAAGTGTTCTATTCTTCCTCTCAAAAACACCATTTTGTTGAGGGATTCTTGTTGCAGAGAAGTTGAGAGTTATGCCTTCCTCTGAAAGATAGGAGTTGATTTCGGCATATCTGAATTCTATCACATTATCACTTCTCAACTTCTGAACTTTGTTGTTGAACAAAACCTTCAATCTTTTTAACAACCTTATTAAAATATCAGGTATATCAGACTTGGCTCTGATGAAATCTATCCAAGTATATCAGGAGTATTCATCAATCAAAACAAGAATATACTTTTTACCTGACCGACTCTGCACAGAGATAGGACCACAGAGGTCCACATGAAGCATATACAGAGGTCTAGGACAATTATATTCACTTTTGGTTTTATGGGAAGATCTTTTCATTTTTCCTATTTCACAAGCAGAACAAAGATGATCTTTGTTGAATTTCAGAGATGGTAATCCCTTAACCAGATTAAGTTTGACTAACTTATCTAGTGATGAAAAGTTCAAATGAGATAACTTTTTGTGCCAGAGCCAGACATCTTCATTGGTCAGAGATACTAAACAAACTTTCTCTGAGCTAGTGTTGATTTTCTTGGTAAAATTCATTGAATATAAGTTTCCCTTTCTGTCTGCTCTCAGCATTTCTTGACCTATTTTTTAGTGAAGAAGTGAACATTGTTTTTCTTGAAATTTCACATCAAAACCATGGTCACATAGTTGACTTATGCTAACTAAGTTGTGCTTTAGTCCATTGTTGCAAGATTTATATAGAATAAACCTCTCAGACCTTTCACAAATAGACAGTAACGCAAGTATACATTTCTCAATCCATTGTCGTCTTTTACAAGTAATAAAATGATAAAATACCGAGTATCGATCCACAGGGAAAAAGGGGTAAAAGATTTAAATTAAAGTCCAGAAAAAGAAACGATTTCAGATGGCGATTTTGAAGAAATATTGTTGGTTGGGTTGATTACAAACTATTGCGAAAACAATTAATTAAAAAGGAAGCAAGGGTGTAGGTGAAATTGTATTTCCCAATTCAATTCAAGCACAATCTACAAATCAAGATATGACAATATGAAAATCTAGAGAGAGAGAATAGAAAGAGAAATATTCTGAATTCATATATCTGACAATGAAAGCGTACTGTTACTACTCTCACAAAACAAACATACAAGGTATTTATACCAAGACACACTTCTCTCAAGACACTTCTCTCAAACATGCTTCTCTCACAACACTATACAAGATAAATCTCACATTGACTTAGACTATGTTGACTATACTTGACTTGACTTTTCCTATTAAATCTTGGATACAATAACATACACTAACAATCTCCCCCTTTGTATTCAAGATTTAATAAAAATTTGACATTATTCTTCAGCTCTTGATTCTTCAACTTTTATCTCCGAGAGTCTTGGACAACTTTGAAGCTTTAACAATCTTCAGTCTTTCAGTCTTTGAAGAATCTTGAAAAGTCTTTGACACTTTGCATATTTGGAGAATCAACAAGTCTTGAATAATGCTTTGTGTTGGGAACTGAAGATTCTACTAAGTGTAGTTACTACTGCTAGTACAAGTGTAGTTACTACTGCCAGAACAAGTTGAAGATTAATACTGCTGAGTGTTACTACTGCTAGTAGAATTAATACTGCTAGTTAAAGTTAGTACTGCTTGAACAAAGTTAGTACTGCTTAGCTAGTTAGTACTGCTAGTAGTTAATACTGCTTGCAGTTAATGCTGCTAGTTGAAGTTAATGCTGCTGAGCATTATTAGTGCTGCTAAAGAGATACGGATGGAAAGTACTACAGCTGGATATACTGAAGATATACTTAGAAGATATACATGGAAGATATACTGAAGATTTGTTTATTCTTTGTAATTATCTTTTTATCAGTATATGTATAGAATGTGTAGAATAGATAGATACAACTTTTCATAATTGTTTTTCAAGAGAAAATTCGACCTCAAGGCATAGATCCTAATTCTAGAGAAGTAGAATTCGTATTGGTGAGCCTGTTCATCGATATTGAGGTTGAGTGTGTAACCTTGTAGCTTTAAGCATTCAATACAAGTTTACTGTTTGATCATTATATACTGTGTTTGATTACTGTTTTATTAAATATCAAAGTGTTTTTCCGCAACTTCTTTGATATTAGTTTCTGAGTATTAATTCTTGTTAAGAATTCGATCCTGACAAGTGGTATCAGAGCTAGTATTCTCAGAAACCTACACTCAAAATCACAATCATCATGGCTAAAGGTTCAGAGTCTTCAAGCTCAGAAATTCCAACAGAGGTAACATCTAATCTTTGTTCTAAACCCTGTATTGAAACTGTTAAAAGGTACAGGGATCACAATCAGAAGATGAGTGATGACCTTAAGAGATTAGAAAAAGATATAAAAGACTATGTTAGGATTGTTGAGAGGTTTGAAGAGCAGATTAAGAGTTTTCAAGCCAATGAGCTTCAACATTCCTATGACACAAACTACTGGAAGTGGGAGAAAGATCAGTATGAAATTAAGCTGAAAAAGTCTAAAGAGGAGAATGAGAAGATAAAGAGTGAGTTTGAGAAAGCCAAGCTGGATATTGAGAAATTTTCCAATGCTTCTAAAGCAATGGACTCTTTGCTCCAAACTCAAATCCATGACAAACTTAGAAGAGGAATAGGCTATAACACCACACCACCACCATACAACAACAATTACATTCCTCCTATATCAAACTTACTAGAGACCAAGGATAGGAAGGAATTGCCTGTTGGAGCCACTAAGGTAGATCCTTTAGACAAAGTGGTGGTTGAAACAGACTCTGAAGTAGAGAACTCTAGTGAAAAGAGTAATGAGAACACTGTGAGTGGTGAGATTCCTCTAGAAAATAACATTATCACCAATGAGGGATGTGGAAAGGCTTGGATCAAGTCTAAGGACATAGAAAAGACTGAGGGAAAGTCTGAGAGGGTCCATTATAAGCAAACCACAGTTGTGAATCCTGTCCCTTGTAAACAGTGTTCTTGCAATAAATCTGAGCCCCAAAAACATGATAAACCAAGGGGAAATCAGAGAAACTGGAATAATCAGTGGGCACAAAAACAAGGAGTTGATTTGAGTAAAATCAATAGACCAAAACCTTGTTTTATCTGTGGCAAATTGAATCATCTTGCCAAACACTGTTATTTCAACCCTATCAACCAAAGAGTCACTTTTCAAAGAAAACCACAAAACTCTTTTGGTTATAGGAATAAAAGAAGGAATCATATGGTTGAGAACAGAGCACCTATAAGATCACATGCTCATAACAAGTTTGCTAAACCAAAGAAAATTACTCCAAATAAGCCAAGGAGTAATTTAAAGACAAAGAAAGCAAGCAACTTTGTTCAAGTTTGGGTTCCAATTGCAAAGAAACCTGTTAGTACTGCTAACCAAGTTAGTACTGCTAACAAGGCTAGTGCTGCTTCTAGTAGTAATGCAGCTAAACCTATAATCTTGACAAAATATTCCAGCCATGAGATTCCTAAACAACTCATTCAGACCAAACTGACAGATTATATTAATGAGAAAGGTCAACCCAAGACCACTTTGGCTTGGGTTCTCTCCAAGACTAACTGATTTATCAAGTGTGCAGGGCAATCAAAAGCTCAAGAGGAAGAGCATTCAGAATGAAGAAAATGGTTGCTCTTGGCACATAACAAGGAACATGGACTGCCTTCAAATTCTTTAAAAAAATTTGATGAAGGACATGTTACTTTTAATCCAGCAGAAGGTTGAAGTTAGAAATACTCCAGAGGGAGTAATGATCATGAAGGATCAAGAAGAAAAGGATCAGGGGATGAACAAAGTAGTAAAAAGTAAGAGAAAAGGGATGGTGTCAAAAAGTGTAAGAGTAGTTAATACTGATAGTAGTTAATACTGCTAGTGGTTAATACTGCTTTCAGTTAATACTGCTAGTAGTTAATACTGCTAGTGGTTAATACTGCTTTCAGTTAATACTGCTAGTAGTTAATACTGCTAGTTCAGTTAATACTGCTAGTTCAGTTAATACTGCTCGCGGTTAATACTGCTAGTTAGTTAATACTGCTAGTAGTTAATACTGCTAGTTCAGTTAATGCTGCTCGCGGTTAATACTGCTCTAGGTTAATACTGCTTATATTCCGAATAATATAAATACCTTTTGCCCGCCTAAAAGTTCATAACGACTCTTTGCATACTGTTCTCTTGCGCTCAAAACCTTTTCTCTCTCAAGTTCGAAGTTTTCAGGCAAGTTTTCACTAAGATCAATGGCATCCATGACATTCATCGACGAGCACAACGAGATTGCGATGCTACAAAAGCCAAAACAAGCTGAAGGTTTTCATCAGATAGTCGACTTTCTGAAGTCGAGCCACATTGCTCATGCTCTTACTGTATCACCTACAATCTACATTGAGCACCAAAGGCAGTTCTGGGCTAATGCAACCATTGTTGTGGAAAATGGTGTGCAAATGATCAAGACAAGAATCTGTGATCACTCACTTACAGTTACTGAAGAAGTCATTCGCATCAGTCTACGTCTAGACGATGCCTCTGGTATAATGTCTATCTCTAATGATGAACTGTTTTCTAATCTTACTAGAATGGGGTATGGATGCCCATTGGGTGTTTTCAAATTCTCAAAAGCAAAGTTT
The DNA here is from genome assembly GCA_954870635.1 of Arctium minus. Classification (NCBI taxonomy): domain Eukaryota; kingdom Viridiplantae; phylum Streptophyta; class Magnoliopsida; order Asterales; family Asteraceae; genus Arctium; species Arctium minus. The sequence goes on along the minus strand of OX941097.1, from coordinate 33,305,098 downwards.
TCACCCCAATGGCGTTTTCTTGTTCATACCCTGATGCATTGCATCTCCAAAAAGACCACTGGATGGAGTGAGTTCAGCAGTCCAATTGCATATGCTTTGGTATGCTTGGCTACATCCAGAAGGTACAATTTCTCAAAGATGATTTTCAATGATCTTGTATCAAATATGGGAAACAAAAAGAGTTTCTTTATGTATCCCAGATTTGTTCAGGAAGTAATTAACCATGAATTGACGGATATACCTCAACCTGTTGGGGTATATGTACCTAAACCCCCAAAAGGCAAGGTTTTCTCAAATATGAGAAGATCTGCTTGGGACTCGGAAGGAGTTGACACCCCATTGTTCTCTACAATGATGGTGGTGTCCCAAACCACTGAAGGTATGGCAGCAGGGTCAAGGCCCTCATTAGACCATCCCACTGCTAGCCAAGCCCAACCTTCTCACTCAAAAACAATTCCCCAGTCCATTCTTACAAAACCAACCTCTCTAATTACCCAAACTTATCAAAGAAAACAGGTAAAGAAGGCTCCTTCCCTTCTTGTACCATCACCCACACAGCCTTTAAGCCCTCTAAGGGAGAATTCTCCCCTAGAGAATATCCAAAGGGAAACCACAAGGGTGTCTCCCAACCCAAAGGAGGTGCTCTCTGAGGAGGAGGTAGAGCATATGGGAGATGAGGCTGCCACTACTCCTGCTAGCACAGAGGAGGAAAGTGGTAACATCAATAAGACCTTCCCCATGGAAACTTTGAATGAGCAATCATTTGAAGGACCCTGGTGCTAAGAAACCACAGGGGTGGATAGTGCTTCTGCTAGGCAGAAGACATCTACTAATAAAAGATCCAATGATCCTTCAATAGGGGGTAACACTCCTGGAGAAGGTGAGGACAGATATAACTATGATGAATTGATGGAGGCAATGGGCAACATCAACATGGATGTACTCAAACAGGGCAAAGAAATAGAAGAGCTAAAACTCATTGTACTGTCACAACAAGAACAAATCATCCAGTTGAAGCAAATGGTAAGGAAACTGATTTTGCAAAAGAAGAAGAAACAATTTGTGCTCAGAAGGAGGAAACCAGAGACTGATGCTCCCAAAAAGGGGGAGATCAACATGGAAGAAGCATCAAGGGAAAGGGAGTTTGATAAAGAAAGAGTTGAAGTTGAGGGGGAGAAGGAAGCAGAAACTGTTAATGCTGCTGAAACCTCACAAGCAGCAGTAACAGAGTTAACACCAACAGAAATTGAAGTAGCTGAAGTGCTAATCAAAGCTAAGAATGACACTCCCAAAGCAAAGGGAGTGGTCATAAATGAAGGGAGAGACAAGAAATCAGAAAAGAAAGACATGGCTGCAGATATAAAAAGAAAAGGGAAAGAAAAGATGATAGAATCTGATCAACCATCTAAAAAGCAAAAGATGATTGAGTCAGATGAAGCATTAGCAAAGAAAGTGCAAGAAGAGTTAGATCTAGCAGAAAAGGAACAGGTTGAAAAAGACAGAGAAATGGCCAGAGCACTAGCAAATGAGTTAAATGAAGCATTCCAGAAAGGGTTGGAAACAGAGAAAGCCAAGCAAAGAGCAATAACCTTGAGAAAGGCTATGATGGCCAGATCAAGTGCAAAGAAGAGAAGACCTTCACAAACTTACCTTGCCACTCAGGAAAGAAACAAAATGATAACTTTCTTGAAAAGTGCAATTGGGGTAAAGAAAGAAATGTTTGTGAAGATGAATTTTGATCAAATCAAGGATCTATATGAGAAAGAAATGGAGAAGCTGAAGAGCAATGAAAAGGATAGAGTGGCGTTTGAAAAGAAGGCAAAGGAGAGACATGATATAGATATGAATCAACCATTCCCTGAAAGTGAAGAGGGAACTCCTATAAAAGAAATGGAAAGGGAAAAGGAAGAAAAGAAGAAGGAAGCTACTCTAGTACAGGTTCAAAAGACTTTGAAAAGAACCAAGATGATGGCCAAAAGAAAGAAAGATAAGAAGTCTAGAATAGAAGAAGAACAAAATGTTGCTGAAGAAGAAGTGGCACCTGAGTCATCAAGCCAGCAAGGGTCATCAATCAAAGATGATGTAAGCTTATATATGGTAGTGATGGACAAAGTGCCTGAACCAATTTCTGCAGAACCTGTTGGAGTTAAGCCACCAGAGATCATTCACTGGGATGTTCTGAAAATGGATGGAAAAGATTACATCAGACTAAAGAGGAAGGGTGACAAGTATGAAATATTCAATACTTGGATCAAGGTTGTCAAAACATGCTCTAGATCTGATATAGAAGAGATGTTTGACATAGGAATTAAGCTGTATGCAGACCATCTGAATACTCCAGGAATTTCTCTTGAAAAACTGGTGATGGAGTATCTATGCATGATGTTCAAACCTGAAGAAGTGAACCAGGTCATCAAGAGTGTGTTTAAAGAAGTCACAAGTTGGACTCTATATGAAACTAGTGGAGTATATGCAGTGACTTTGGATAGAAATCACACAGAATACTTCCTAGTGGATAGAGTATATAATCACACCAGACTGAAGGTTCATGCCATGCTAAAGAAGAAGTTGGGGTGTGCACAAAATTCAGAAATGGCCAAGTATCTCATTCAGAGGATAATCAATCAGAGTTTGGGACTGAATCCAGACTTAGCAGCGTGATCTTGGAAGTTTTGGGAGCATTAAAAAGAGCATCTGGAAGAATATCTGAAGAACTTGACTTCTCTTCTAAAAGTCAAGTTAGGGGGAGATTGTTGGGAACTGAAGATTCTACTAAGTGTAGTTACTACTGCTAGTACAAGTGTAGTTACTACTGCCAGAACAAGTTGAAGATTAATACTGCTGAGTGTTACTACTGCTAGTAGAATTAATACTGCTAGTTAAAGTTAGTACTGCTTGAACAAAGTTAGTACTGCTTAGCTAGTTAGTACTGCTAGTAGTTAATACTGCTTGCAGTTAATGCTGCTAGTTGAAGTTAATGCTGCTGAGCATTATTAGTGCTGCTAAAGAGATACGGATGGAAAGTACTACAGCTGGATATACTGAAGATATACTTAGAAGATATACATGGAAGATATACTGAAGATTTGTTTATTCTTTGTAATTATCTTTTTATCAGTATATGTATAGAATGTGTAGAATAGATAGATACAACTTTTCATAATTGTTTTTCAAGAGAAAATTCGACCTCAAGGCATAGATCCTAATTCTAGAGAAGTAGAATTCGTATTGGTGAGCCTGTTCATCGATATTGAGGTTGAGTGTGTAACCTTGTAGCTTTAAGCATTCAATACAAGTTTACTGTTTGATCATTATATACTGTGTTTGATTACTGTTTTATTAAATATCAAAGTGTTTTTCCGCAACTTCTTTGATATTAGTTTCTGAGTATTAATTCTTGTTAAGAATTCGATCCTGACACTTTGAAACTCTTTAAACTTCTTTAAAAACTTCATCTTTGAACATTGAAACATCTTTGAAAACTTCAAGAATCTTTTGAGACTTTGAGGAATCTTTCAAAACTGTATCTTCATCACTCTGATCTCTTGACTGTCTTCAGAAAAACAAACTTTCTCGAATCTTCATTCAGAAACTTTTAAATTCTTTAACAAAACTTTCAGAATTTCTTCCAAGTCTATATTCACTTTGACATCTTCTTGATGGCTTTAAAATTGATCTTTTAGAAATTTCTCCCCCTTTTTTATGATTGTGAGCATCATAATCATCAAAACTCATCAACTTCAGCACTTTCTTTGATTTCCCCCTTTGTAATAAACTGACAATCTCCCCTTTATGATAATTTGACATTCTCCGCCCTTTGATCTGAGTATCCATCAATTCATGAAATGTATATATCTAAATCTTTTCAAATTCAGATATAATGAACGTTGTAACCCTAAATCAACAAATGATACAGTTAGTATGCTTGTAAGTAGCACGGAGCCACTTTGTACAACGAATGTACATTGGAAAGGAGTTTTTGTGATGTTCACTCCCCCAGGGCTTCCATTCAATCATCGAAAAACCACAAAGGAATTTTCTATGAATGTTATGACAAGAAAACATATTCCTTGTGTGTACGTGAAAGTGTAGAATGATTGAAGCTACTTAAGTTTTTTCAGGCTCAAATTATGTAAACTGTTAAGACAGCAACAAGTATTACACTGACTCAATGTGCATGAAAGAGGTGTGATGGTGGGGCAATTTTCCTTCTTTTTCAATATCTAATTCTTCCGAGTGAAGATCAGATAGCAGATATGTTGCGTCCCCAAAGAAAATGAAACATTTCTTTGTTAAGAAAGAAACGAGTGGCTGGTGGGGTTATATCAAGAGTTGGCATGGGCTCACTACCTTTTTCAATGATGGTCACCAAAGAATGTGAACCAATCAGTAGATGTGGCTGCCCGGCTCAGAAAGTGTTTGGTGCAGAGTTCTGATATTCTTTTAACTCTGTTCTCACACCCTCTTTCTTTTTAACATTAAAGCTCACTTCTAACCAAACTCCCTTTTACATTTTACCTCTCAGCACAACGAGAAAAACTCAATCGGATAAGTTATCTCCCCCACTCTTTGATTTATGACCCCTCACCCCTCAATCACTCTAGGATTACTTCCTGGGTAGGAAACACTGGTTAATGTAAATCCATGGAAGTTCTTTTTAAGTTCTCACACGAATCCCATGTAAGTCCTATAAAGAATGGTTGTTCAATAGTTTAACTTGAACAATTAAGCACATGATATCATTGTCAAAATGTATGCTCATTAAAAATATGAATGAGATTTGAGCATTTGAACAATGAAGATCTCTCAAGACAAGAATATTGAATGAATGAAATGAAATCAAATGAATTGTTTGGAGAATCTGACAATGTGTCAATCAGATCAAATTTCATAAGATATGAACATGAAAAGGTTGGGGTATCAAAGAACTTGACAGTTTGTTTATATGAACCAATATAAACAATTTAGCAATGAACGCTCAAGTTTGAAATGATGATTGTTGCTCAACAACAGTGAATTACAAACGAGGGTATTACCATCGAAAAGTTGTTTCATTTAGGGACATGGTAATAATAATTTCAAATGAAGGACTGAACTGCTGTGTATGAATAATTTCCAGTATATAGACAAGATAATACACAAGTATTGATCTTTGGAAACACACGGTCAGTTAAACATTAAAACTCGATTATGAAAAACATTTAAAATGACACTTCTTAATTCATGAAATCTTTTGAGAACCAGACGTGGTTTGAACATTTCAAAAAACGTTTTTCATGTTCGAAAGTTGTTCTTCATTCAAATAATCAGATATCTAGGTTAAAAGATACTTACTTTTAAGCTCCCCCTCAAATCATGATTGAATGATTTTATTCATTTAAGCTCCCCCTAGATATTTTCAAAATATCCTTATCTTTAACATTAAAGAACGAGTCCTAAGCTGTGTTACTTAGAAGTCATAATCCTTTAACATTAACGACCGGGTTTTGAACTGTTTTGTTCAAAATCCTTTGTTCTTTGAGGTAGGAGTCCTAGACTGTTTTGTCTAGAAGTCAAACATCTTGCTCCCCCTAAACCTGTGGTACCTGCAAAACAGATTTAACAGGTTTTGGTACCCACTGGTATTTGGGTCCTGGTATGTTAGATTTAGGAATCCACTTCTCATTTGACTTATATCTTTTAAATCCAGAATTCTAAGAAGTAATTCTGTAAGAACCGTACCAGTTATGAGCAGTTTCTTTCTGAACGAAGTCATTCTCTCCACAGTAAGAACAACATATTTTCCTTTGAACAATCCTGATCAAATGATTAGTCGAGTAATATATATCAGAATTACCAAAAGATTTACCTTTATGTGTTCTGTTCTTTTTGGATTTGGATGTGGAATTGAATGCTTTGTCCTTCTTCTCTTCTGAATCTTTAACTCTCCAGACCATCTGACTTTTCTTTGATTGCTTCCCAAGAGATTTAACATAAAAGCTTACTGAACCATCAACAAATTTGTCATAAAGTAGATTAGATGGTCTAATCTGACTTGATTTGACAGTTTGTGATTTGACACTTTTCTTTTTCAAAACATTTTTCTCATGAATAGAACTTGAAGTTGTTTTGAAAGAACAAACTGATTCTGTTGAATTAACAACAAGTTATTGATCAATCACATCATCTGTAATATTTTCTGACAGTTCACTGTTTGCAGCTTCTATCTTTTCAGATAAAATGTTTCTTTCAGATGTAAGTGTGTCAAACTTTATTTTCAAATCAGATCTGGCCTTCTGTTCTTTTTACACATCTGATGATAGAACAGTTATTTTGGATGTGAGCTTAGATATTTCAGATTCAAAGTGTAAACGTTCAAGCTCAAAATATTTTTCCAAGTTCATGTTCTTTTCTGAAATATCTTTGAAGATCCCAGTATTCCTCTTTTCAGCAATTTTCTTTTCTAGCTCAAAAGACTTTTTCTTATCTTTGAAAATTTGTCTTTCTTTTTCGAGCAAGTCTTGTAGAGTAGAAATCTGTTTGGGAAATTGAGTTATTTTGTTTTCAAGAACTTGTCTTTCTTTCGCAAAAGTGTCTCTTTCAGTGATTACTATCTTTTCGAAATCTGACACTTGCTTAGAAAGTTTTGACCATCTCAGTTCCAAATCCTTTTTCTCTTGTAAAGTTTTCTTGGAAAGTTCAGATGACTGTTGAGTAGAAGATGTCTTCACATTTGATCTATCTTTATCTGCTTGGAGACTTGTTTTCAGTTCAACATTCTTCTTCTCCAAAGCAGATATCTGATCTTCAAAAGCCTTAAACTTCTATTGAAGTTTAACTGATTCATCTTTCAGCTCTGATGATTTCTGTTCAGTTTTCTTCAGTTGGCTTTGAAGATTTGTAATTATGGACTCTTTGACTTTGATTACTTTCTCAAGAGCCTGAATGGCATATTCTTTTATTTTAATCATTCTCTCTCCATCCTTAATTTCTGTCTCTTTTTCTCTAATTTCCTTCTTTCTTGCGATGATGATACCGGAAAAATCAGATTTAGCATTATCAGTACATTTTGCACAAACAAAAGTTTTATTAGAATTTGACAAATTTAACTTCAACTCCTGAATCTGTTTGATAAGGGCTGCATTCTGAATTCTCAGTTTGTCTCTTTCAGCCTCTATTTTCGGTATCTCAGGCATGTACAAGACTGCCATATCTCTTGTTGAAAGTACGGTATTTCCTCTTTTGTCTGTCGTTGGCATCTTGAATGAAATATGAGCTTGAATAATATGATCGTTCCTAAACAATTCAGAATTTTTTTTTGACTGGATGTCAAACTTAGATCACCAAAAAATAATATTTCAGAAAAATTTTAACTTTGAAACTCGCAAACACTTAAAACTCGCAAAGCTCAGAATTAAAACTCGCAGATGCTTGTCTGAATATCTGCAAAACAAATGAATGTTAAACACGCAGATCAAGTAAATATCAAACTCGCAAATGCTTGAACATGAAACTCGCAGGCTGTGGTTTGAGAGTTATCAGAACTCGCAGACCATTAGAACATCAAACTCGCAGACCATTAGAACATCAAACTCGCAGATTACTAGACATGAAACACACAGACTTAAAATGAATCAGAACTCGCAGAAAATTGCTATGTTTTGTGCTACAAGTGGATGGCGCAAAAATAAGTTTTGCGCTACATACAGGTGGCGCAAAATAAACTTTGCGTTACTTGTGAGTGGCGCAAACTTATGAAAGATTGAACAAATTTGAAACACTAGAACTCAAAATTCGCAGACTAAATGATTTAGCAAGACTAGAACTCGCAGACTGAGGTTTGCGTGTTCTGTATAACTCGCAGATCAAATAGTCATGAACTCGCAGATGCTTTGATCTTTGAAACTCGCAAGTCAAGTTTGCGTGTTCTTCAACTTGAAGTTAGGGCGTTCTTCAACTTGAAGTTAGCGCGTTTTTCCAATCTGGCGCATTCTTTCCTCTGAGTTCATGGATTCGATCCAAATCAATTCAAACCTGAAAATTTGTTTTACAAACACGTCCATAAGATTCAAAAATACAACTAGAACATAATTCGAACAAACAACTATGAACACAATTGAAAATTACAGAGTGGTTTGACAGATATACAAACCCTGTGTTCGTGAAATCTAAAAATTCAAGAAAATTGAAAATACATCAAATCAATTTACTAATTCGTGATTGTTTGTGAATACAAAGTATTTTCAAATACAAATCGATCAAAACTAAACCAAAATTACACACGAATTTCAACAAATCACTGAAAAATCGATCAAACAGTGATTTTTCAAGAATACAACTGTTCTTGAAAAATTTCCAGAAAATCGATCAAATTTGGTAATCTAATTCCTCTGAATTTGTTTGGTCTCGCTCTGATACCAATTGAAATTGTATTTCCCAATTCAATTCAAGCACAATCTACAAATCAAGATATGACAATATGAAGATCTAGAGAGAGAATAGAAAGAGAAATATTCTGAATTCATATATCTGACAATGAAAGTGTACTTTTACTACTCTCACAAAACAAACATACAAGGTATTTATACGAATACACACTTCTCTCAAACATGCTTCTCTCACAACACTATACAAGATAATCTCACATTGACTTAGACTATGTTGACTCTACTTGACTTGACTTTTCCTATAAAATCCTGGATACAATAAAATACACTAACAGTAGGGATTCGTTAAGATTTCAAAGCAAATTTATCGGATAGAACTTTGTGACAAACAACTCATCATTTTTAACCATCAACTTGTATAAGGTACTCTTTCGAGGTTGAGAAAGGCACGCATCCATGGACTAACTTTAATGTTTCCAAAATAAAGTAAAGTCATGGCAATGGCACAATCTATCCCTTTTGTAAGTTGTACGGAATGAAACAAGTTTCCTTGGTTCTAAGTAACTCTTTCAAGCCTACCTCCGTATCGTTCAAGTTGATGTGTTCAAGACGACTCATTTATGAGTTCATCAAACTTTAACATTTCAACAATATAACCTTGAACGAATGGTTGGAACAATTTATTATTAGTCAACAAATTTCTATCATCAAAATAGGCATTTTATCTTAACTTCACCCCACACCCGAGCTAAGGTTGTCAGCCTATCATTGCTGGGTTTTCTTGCATTTTTTTATTTTTAAGAAAAACGAAAGACATGAGTTGAAAATTTAAATAACCACGAAATAAAAGTTTACGAGAACTAAACTTGTCTTACGATATGAAAGTTAATAAAAACGTGAAAGATCTAAGTTACGAAAAGGAAATACGACAAAGTAACATAAATTAAGATGGCTAAAATTTAAAACGTGAACGAAATTTTACGATAACAAACTTACGCTAGACGAAGTTAACAAAGATGCGAAACAAACTTACGCTAGACGAAGTTAACAAAGATGCGATTAAAACTAAAGATTTACGATAACGGAAAAGTGTAAACTAAAATTGCATAAAATTTAGATGACAAGAAAATTACTAGAAGATTGCATTAATTATAAAAAGAGATGGAAGTCTTGGAATAAACTTCATCTTTTTACAAGGATGAGGTAGCAAGAGGTGAATACATGATGGAGAGGTTTCAAATGTTAAAGTGGATGGAGAGAAAGTGTGAAATGAAACTAAGATTGTAGGATTAGATGATGGAATACAAGCACCAACACCCTCCTATTTATAGAGCCTTGGAGGAGAAAAGAAAATCTTCCAAAAATCTTTGTCCAAAGGTCCATAGCATCCCAACTTTAGCAACAAAAATTACATGGAAGATTTCAAGTAAATCACCAAATCTTTGAAGTTTCCAATAAATCATCATATCTTTGAGATTCCAAGTAAATCACCAAATCTTTGAAGTTTCTCTTTATTCCAAAAGCACAAGTCTTCCTTCATTTCCATCCTATAGAATCACAAAACACACTTTCAATTAAACACTCTAAACTATAAGATTAGCCACAAATTAGCATCAAAAGACAAGTGAATTTGGTCATTGGCTCACCTAAACTCAATAAACGCGAAAATCGAAAATATACTTAAAAAAGACTCAATCTAGAGACTTTTGACAAATTAAATTAACGAAAAAGAAACTAAAAAAGGTGTAATGCGTTAATTAAATTGCCGCATATCACAACCCCAAACTAGAATCGTTGCTTGTCCCCAAGCAACACAAAAGACAACTAAAAATGACTCAAAGATGAAATTAGAACTTGCCGTACCATGGATTTGTCATGCATGCATACCTTTCTATGCAATAGATAGCCTTTTATAAACCACTAGATACACATTATTAAAAATTGCAAAAATGTTTACCATAAGCTAGCCACATATCTTAATTGGTTAGACAAATACATTACACATCTAGTCTTGATAAAACATGGGTATTTGCATTCGGCTAATATCACGACCTTCTTTTATTATTATTTTTTGAATAGCATGCATTTTATGCTCTACTATTTCACACTTAGAGGTGTATGAGTTATGCTCAATATTTTTTTTCATTGATACCTCTCTTTTTGTACAAGCTCTCTCCCACAACTTAAAATGAACAATGTCCTCATTGTTGGAATACGGGTGATATGAGAAGGAAAGAGAGGATGTGTGTGAGAGATAAGAAGGGTTTTTTCAACTATTTCCCAAACTAAAATTTTGTAATGTAAATGTCAAAAGAGGACCCAACAAGATATTAGACTAGTTCTAGAAACCAAATGCAAAATGAGAAATGTGTGTAGTGAGTGGATTATTTGGGCTATTTCTCAAGAAAATGTAGGCATGCATTAAATCAATAAGCATGTACGATATGACAAGTTCAACAAAAAACTACAACCAAGTTGAACTAAAAAGACACAAAAATTAAAAAAATAATAAAGATAAGACTAAAAACAAAAATAAAAATCTACGAAAATGGAGAAAAGAAATAAACCTGCCTACTCCCGAGGAGTAGGTACCGATGCTCCCAAATGACGCCCGATGGCAAGAAATTGTGCTTGTCCTTCCAAAACCAATCCATTTAGTTCACAAAGTGCCACATACAGGTTCTCATGGCCTTCCATTCCGTCAAAAAAATGCTTTGATTCGCTGTCCGTTCACCTTGAAAATACTACCATCTTCTGTGTTTATGAGATCCACGACTCCAAAAGGTAGATTTTAAAAATTTTAAATGGACCAGACCATCGAATTTTCAGTTTTTCCGGAAAGAGTTTTAGTCGTGAATTAAACAGTAACACATTTTGTCCCTCGAAAAATTCTCGTCAGTGAATTCTTTTGTCATGCCAGTTTTTAGTCTTTTCCTTGTAAAGCTTGGCATTTTCATAGGCGAAATTCCTATGCTCATCCAATTCACAAAGTTGAATTTTTCTTTTAATCCCAGCCTCAGAAACATCCATATTTAATTCCTTAATTGCCCAGTATGCTTTGTGTTCCAATTCCATAAGTAAATGGCAAGCTTTTCCAAAAACGATTTTATATGGAGACATACCAATGGGAGTTTTAAAAGCAGTACGGTAAGCCCATAGAGCGTCATCTAATTTGAAAGCCCAATCTTTTCTATGCGGCTTTACGACTTTTTCCAAAATTCCCTTGATTTCTCGGTTGGATAATTCTGCCAAACCATTTGTTTGGGGATGATAGGCAGTGGCAACTCTATGCTTGATATTATATTTTTCCAAAACGCTCTTTAACAAATGATTTATAAAATGGGTACCCTCATCGCTAATTAAAGAACTGGGAGTACCGAACCTTGTAAAAATTTGCTTTTGCAAAAATTTAACAACCGTTTTAGCATCATTTGAGTGACATGCCACTACCTCGACCCATATGGACATGTAATCAATGACAACTAAAATATACTGGCAATTTCCTGAAGTTGGGAATGGTCCCATGAAGTCAATCCCCCATACATCAAACAATTCAACCTCTAAAATTCCATTTAGAGGCATTTCATTCTTTTGGGAGATAGAACCTGTCCGCTGACATTCGTTACATGTTTTGACAAATTCTTGAGCATCTTTGAACAACGTAGGCCAATGAAATCCAGATTGCAGCACCTTTGCAGCTGTCCTTTGCCCACCAAAATGTCCTCCATAACTAGAAGCATGGCAATTTTACAATACGGTTGGTACTTCACTTTCAGGAATGCATCTTCTCAACATCTGATCTGCACATGATTTAAACAAAAAGGGATCATCCCACAAATATAACTTAGAATCATGCCTGAGTTTCTGGATTTGTTGTTTATTAAACTCAGGGGGATGATTCCACAAGCTAGAAAGTTGGAAATATCAGCAAACCATGGTGTTTCAAAACGTTTTAACACCACGAGTCTCTCATCTGGGACTGTTTCTGTTATCTCCTTCTTTTCCAGTCCTTCAACATGTTTTTCAAGTCTAGACAAATGATCTGCAACCTTATTCTCCACTCCCTTTCTATCCACAATTTCAAGATCAAATTCTTGCAACAACAGAATCCATCTTATTAACCTAGGTTTTGCATCTTTCTTTGAAATTAGGTATTTAATGGCAGCATGATCAGTGTGAACAATGACTTTTGTTCCCATTAAATAAGATCTGAATTTCTCAAAAGCAAAAACTACGACTAATAATTCTTTTTCAGTTGTTGTGTAGTTAATTTGAGCTTCATTTAGAGTTTTACTTGCATAATAAACGGAGTGGAATACTTTTTCTTTCCTTTGGCCTAGGATAGATCCTACGGCCCAATCACTTGCATCGCACATGATCTGGAAAGGTTTTTCCCAGTCAGGAGTAACAATCACAGGTGTAGTAACCAAAGCCTTTTTCAAAGTAAGAAATGCATTTCTACAGTCCTCACTAAAATCAAACTTTTGATCATGTTGAAGTAACACGCACAAAGGTTTTGAAATTTTTGAAAAATCCTTGATGAATCTTCTGTAAAAACCTGCATGTCCGAGAAACCTTCGTATACCTTTGACAGTGGTTGGTTCAGGAAAATTTTCAATGACTTAAAGTTTTGCTATATCAACCTCAACTCCTTTTTTTGAAATTAAATGACCAAGAACAAGTCCTTCTTTGACCATGAAATGACACTTTTCCCAATTTAAAACCAAATTAGTTGCTTCACATCGTTCAAGACTTTTTTCAAGATTTTTCAAACATTGATCATATGATGTGCCATACACAGAAAAATCGTCCATGAAAATTTCCATGGAGGTTTCAAGCATATCAGAAAATATGGACATCATACATCTTTGAAAAGTAGTCGGTGCATTACACAGACCAAATGGCATTCGTCTAAAAGCAAAGGTACCATAAGGACAAGTAAAGGTGGTATTTTCTTGGTCTTCCAGAGCTATTGCAATCTGGTTGTAACCTGAATAGCCGTCTAAGAAACAATAGTACTCCTTTCCTGCAAGTCTATCTAACATTTGATCAATGAATGGTAGCGGGAAATGGTCTTTCTGGGTAGCCTTATTAAGTTTACGGTAGTCCATACAAATCCTCCAACCAGACACAACTTTAGTGGGAATGAGCTCATCTTTCTCATTTGTGAGCACAGTTACACCTTCCTTTTTAGGGACACACTGTACATGGCTCACCCATGAACTGCTCGCTATTGGGTAGATTATTCGTGCATCCACCCACTTTAAATCTTCTTTTTTACAACTTCCTTCATGACAGGATTCAACCTTCTTTTTGGTTCAATGGAAGTGAAACTCTTGTCTTCTAGGATGATTTTGTGTTGGCAAATGGAAGGACTGATACCCTTAAGGTCAGAAATGGTCCGTCCTATAGCCTTAGTGTGTAGTTTTAACAAACTTACCAACTTCTCTTCCTGATGTGTTTCTAAGGTGGATGAAATGATGACAGGATATTTGCCTTCTTCACCTAGAAATGCATACTTCAGATGTGAGGGGAGTGGTTTTAACTCCAGGTTAGGTGGTGATTCAATAGATGGGAATTGGGTTTTCGTTGTCTCACTTTCCAACAACTCAAAAGCTGCAGTCCTCTCAAGTCTAAAGTTTCACTTTCCTCTTCCCGTTCTTCTTTCGCATCAACTTCAGTCTCTCTTAAGTCTAACATTTTTTTAATTCCTTCTTTATGGCACAAAGACTCAATATCACTCAAGGTAAAGGATTCTTCTCTATCATCTGGATATTTCATAGAGTTGAACACATTAAAAGTGACATTTTGCTCATTCACTCTCATAGTCAATTCTCCTTTCTAAACATCAATCAAGGTCCTACCGGTTGCTAGGAATTGTCTTCCTAGGATGATTGGAATGTCTTTATCGGCCTCAAAATCAAGAATGATAAAGTTGGCAGGAAAAATGAATTTTTCCACTTGGACTAATACATCCTCAATTTTTCCTTTTGGGTGAGCTATGGACTTGTCAGCTAACTGAAGGGTGATTGTGGTTGGTGTAGCCTCACATATGCCTAGGGTGTTAAAAATAGACAAGGGCATAAGGTTTATACTAGCTCCTAGATCACATAATGCATTTCCAATCTCTTTCCCACCTATTGAACAAGGAATAGTGAAACTCCAAGGATCTTTCAGTTTAGGGGGAATTTTATTTGAAAGGAGGGCACAACAACCTTCTGTTAAGGCAACATTTTCATATTCACTCAACTTCTTCTTTTTGCTCAAGATGTCCTTGAGAAACTTTGCGTAACTTGGCATTTGTTCAATTGCTTCAACCAACGGAATGTTGATATGTAGCTGTTTAAACACGTCAAGGAACTTTTTGAATTGTAACTCCTCTTTTTGATTTCTCAACTTTTGCGGAAAAGGTATATACGGAGGTACAGGAGCTACAATGACTTTCTCAGGAGACTGACCTAAAGGTGTTGGAGTGGCGGTAAGTTTAGAACATTTGAATATGTGAGTGGCTGGTAATGTGACAAGATTATCAATCTTAGTGGGAGTTCTTGAGGCTTCATCATGAAATGATACCTTCTTTTTGCCCTCTTCTGGAAATAATAAAGGGAAATCAGTTTTCTTAGGTAGTGGTCCTATGTCCACTGATTTTCCTTTATCTTTCAAAATGGGTGTGACAACATCCGGAGTGAGTTGGGATGGTTCAACGGGCTTTTTCAGAGGTTGACTTTCTGCTCAGTTCTTTCCACTTCTCAAACTCACTACTTTCACATGTTCTTTCACGGTTGGTCTTGGGATCTCTGTATCACTAGGCAGTCTACCAGGAGGCCTATTCCGTCACTCAAGTGCAAGTTGACTAATCTGGGTCTATAGAGATCTTATGGTTGTGTTTTGATGGTTCATTGTTGAATTGGTTTGGTTTATGAACCCTTTAAAAATTGTTTCTAAAGAAGTGGATGACTCAGCTTGCTGGTTAGGATTGTTTTGAAAAGACGAATGATGTGGTTGTTGCTGAAAAGTCTGATGGTGATGGTTTTGAGGATGACTTTGGTGTTGTGGTTGTTGATATTGTTGTGGTTGTTGTGGTTGAAGATTTGAATTTCCTGGCTGCTTAGGTGCGGATGGATTTAAACATGGATTGTGCCAAGAAAAGTTCGGGTGTTGTCTCCAACTGGCATTGTAGTTGTTGGTGTAGGGACCAGGTCTATTATGAACATAGTTTACGGATTCGATTTTTTATGGACAATGTTCATAAGAGTGTTCCCCACCACAACAGACACACTGCACTAAGAGTACTGCAGAGATAGGTGTAGATACATTTGGCTGCACTCCTTGGCCAGAAGTTAAGTTTATTAGCATGGTGGCCATGGAAGTGAGTTGTGCAGTTAATATAGTGTATGCATCTACATCATGAACTCCAACAGTCTTCTTTTCTGGTTGGGCCCGTGGATCAACCCAATGTCCGTTGTTTGTTGAAATCTTTTCAAGAATTTCATACCCATCATTGTAGGTATTAGCTGTAAAGGCCCCTCCTGATGTCGCATCGAGCATTTGTTTTGCCATGGGGTTTAGACCATTGTAAAACGTCTCGAGTTGAATACAGTAGGGAATGGCATGGTGAGGGAATTTTCTCAACAGCTCTTTAAACCTTTCCCAAGCATCAGGAATTGCTTCATCATCCAATTGTTTAAACATGCAAATTTCATTTCTGGATTTGGCATTCCTGGTGCGTGGAAAATATTTTCGCAAAAACTGTGTGTTCCAAAATCTAGTTTCTAAACAATAACAATCAAACAAACAAGATTCAAATCAAAGATTACCTGTTTGATTACTTTGAATTTCACAGTTTACACTTTCTCTCTCTAGAACTCTTTCTCTCTCTAAAACGTATTCTCTCAAATTTGATATTACAATTTTCCAACTTCTAACCCTTTGATTCTACTGAAAACACAAGAAGAAAAATGTATTTATACTAACACCTAATACTAAGGAAACAACAAATACAAATACAACTAAGTTTGACTTATTACAAATAGACTTTGACTTTTAATGAGATTTGACTTTCTTCAGCTTTGACTTTCTCAACTTTGACCTTCAGAATACTTGATCTTGTATCCAACAGATTTATGCGCTAACAATCTCCCCCTTTGGATTCAAGATCATTGTTGAAAGATTTAGCAATTAAGTCTTCACTTTAAGCTCTGTCTGAACAATCTCCCCTTTTTCTTTGACGATCTTCTTTCCAAAACTGTCTTCAAACGAGTAACAATCTCCCCAAAACTTTCACACAACACTTTCAGACTTTGGAAAGAAAATTATCTTCAGATTCAGCTCACCTTGCTTTAACAAATAATCTTCAAAGAAAATTTCCTCAAAAACTTCAGAAATTCTTTGATTGTCTTCAAATCTTCCCTTTGAACTTTCTGACTTGAATATTTCAGAAAATCAACTTCACAAAACTTTATCAGATCTTGTTATCATCTCTTCCAAACTTCAAAATTTTAACATTTCTTCATATCATCTCCCCCTTTTTGATGATTTGAGCATCTATATCATCAAAACTTTTCGTCCAAGAAATGTATTTGACCATTCTGATCTGTCATACTGAGCCTCTGATTCGGTAACCATAACCAAGTATTCATCTAGATCTTTGCAAATCCAGACAAAATAAGAATAGGTAACTCCTGAATCAACAGATGAATCAGTTAAAATGCCTGTCAGTAACACAAAGTCACTGTGTGTAACAAATACACAATATAAAGGAGCTTTTTGATGTTCACTCCCCCAGGGCTTCCATCCAATTATGGAAATACCACAAAGGCAATTTCTATGAATGTTATGACAATGAAACAAATTCTTTGTGTGCTCGTGCATGTGTTGAAAGAATTAAGCACAAATAATTGCTTTTCAATAAGGCTCAAAGTTGTGTAAACCACTGAGACAACAGTAAATAAACACAGACTCAATATGCATGATTGAAGTGCGAAGGTGGGGCAGACTTCCTTCTTTTTCAATATCCAGATTTTCCAAATGAAAATCAGATAGATTATGTGATGCGTCCCCTTTAAAATATGAAACATTTTCTTTTTAAGAAGAAAATGAGTGGTTGGTGGGATTTAAACAAGAGTTGGCATGGGCTATTTGCCTATTTCAATAACATTCACCAAAGAATTGTGAAATGCTAGTAATGTGGCTGCCCGACTCAGAAAGTAGTTGGTGCAGAGTTTGATATTCTTTTACTCTGATCTCACACCCTCTTTCTTTTAATCATTAAGCGCACTACTAACCAAACTCTCTTTTCCATTTTACCTCATCACACAACCCACATTCATTTCTTTTTGACTCCTCACACTCAATCTATATGGATTAACTTCTTGGGTAGAAATCACTGGTTAACGTGATTCCATAGAAGTTCAGATAATTCCTAGCACAAAGAACCCATATTTCCTATAAAAGCATAATGTTGCTCAAATGATTTAACTATAACAGTTATAGCTCATATACAAATGTCAGATGAATGTATGCTCAGAATATAATCATGAAGATATGAGCATTTTAAAAACATCGAAGTATTTTCAAACAAGTATACTGAATGAATGATCATGAATGCAAAAGACTTGTTTGAAAATCTGACATTGTATGAAAATGATCAGAAATGAAATGATATATCAATCAAAGCTTAAGGTCAAGAATAATGGATATTGTCTATATGAACCAAGATATAGACATTCTTGAAATGACGTTTTGAAATGAAATGACGCTCAAAATTCTTTGAAGTACAAGCGGGGTGTCTTACCATCGAAAAAATTATGTTTCAATATGAGACATGGTAAGAACTATTTGAACAAAAAATAAAACCAGTGTGTGTGAATACTTGAAAGTATATGAAAAGACAATACGCAAGTATTTATCTTTAGAAACACACGGTTTATTTATCAATGAAGCACAAAAATAAAAAGAAAACATTTAAAATCACATGTCCAAATTATAAAATTTGTTTAAGAATCGGGAAGTGGTTTGAACATTTAAGAACATGTTTTCTATACCTGAAAGTTGTCATTCTTTCAGATATATTTGAGATTAAGATAAGAAATTTACCTGTTCGCGCAATCTTAATTCTCAGAAAGTCAAGCTGTAGTCATTTGGATATGATCTTGTCAGCTTCTCTCATCCTGCAAGTCTCAAAGTCTAGTCAAAAAATTATTCACAAAATTTATTCTAAAAGAAAATGACATAAAACAATAAAACGATTAATGTACGAGTTCTGATTTGAAGTAATCAGAAATCATAGTCTTACTCCTTTTGACTTAAAGGCTCCCCCTAAAATCATGCATCACAAAAATTTTGTTAGTTAAAATGTATAATGCAGAAATTAGTTTTGCTCCCCTCAAATGAATGTAGATCATCTAAAATCTTCTCTTACTCCCCCTGAGATCATGAGCAAACAATTAAAGTGCAGATATCTTTCAGAAATAAAGATAAAGAAAATGATGAAAAATAACAATTTGTAACTTTAGTAGGTAACAACCGATTACGTCTTAAGATTTAACATACCAAGCTTAGAGACAAGAAAATTAAATCTCTTTTCATCTAAGGGTTTGTTAAATAAATCTGCAAGTTGATAATCTGTTTTTACAAAATAAAGTTCAATTGTTCCTTTTTCTACATTATCTTTAATAAAATGATACCTGACATCAATGTGTTTGGTTTTCGTATGCTGGACAGGATTAGCAGATATGGCAATCGCACTCTTCGAGTCACAGTATATAGGAATTTTGTCAAACTTAAAGCCATAGTCTCGTAGCTGTGTTCGCATCCACAATACTTGAGAGCAGCAACTAGCAGCAGCTACATACTCCGCTTCAGCAGTCGACGTGGAAACGCATAACTGTTTCTTTAAAGCCCAGCTAACGAGCTTGTCTCCAAGAAATTGAACGTGACCAGAAGTACTCTTTCTGTCCAACATGCAACTTGAATGATCTGCATCTGAATATGCAGTCAGTTGAAACCCAGTATCCTTAGGATACCACAGACCAAGGTCTGCAGTCCCCTTCAGATATCTAAAAATCCGTTTGACAGCAGCCAAATGAGATTCTTTAGGAGCAGACTGATATCTAGAACATAAACATGTTGAAAACATAATATCTGATCTACTGGATGTAAGATACATTAACGAACCTATCATACCTCTATAAGTCCTAACATCAACACTTTTACCCGAAGGATCAGTGTTAATCTTAGTACCTGGTGCCATCGGGGTTCCAATAGGTTTACAATTTTCCATTTTGTACTTCTGAAGAATATCCAAAATGTACTTAGATTGATTTATGAAAATCCCCATAGAAAACTGTTTAACTTGTAATCCGAGAAAGAAATTCATCTCTCCCATCATACTCATTTGAAAACATGACACCATAAGGTTAGAAAAGTTTTTGCAATATTTTGGATTAGTAGAACCAAATATTATATCATCAACATATATTTGAAATAAGAATAATATCAGCTTTTTCTTTCTTGATGAATAAAGTAGTATCAATCTTACCTTTGGACAAACCAGACTTGACCAAGAATTTAGATAAAACATCATACCATGCTCGAGGGGCTTGTTTTAAACCATAAATGGCTTTGTCCAAGATGTAGACATGATCTGGCTTATCTGAATTGACGAACCCTTCTGGTTGAGATACGTACACTTCCTCCTTAAGAATGCCGTTCAGAAAAGCTGTTTTCACATCCATCTGAAAGACTGTAAAGTTTTTGTGAGCTGCGTAGGCAAGAAACATTCTGATTGCCTCTATACGCGCTACTGGAGCATACGTCTCATCATAATCAATGCCTTCCTCTTGCCGGTAGCCTTTGGCAACAAGTCTAGCTTTGTTTCTTATGACGATACCATCTTCATCTTTCTTATTCTTGAATACCCATTTAGTTCCTATCACGATTTTACCTTCTAGTTTTGGAACTAATCTCCAAACCTTTAGGGCTTCAAACTGATTGATCTCTTCTTGCATTGCAGATACCCAGTTCGAATCAGCAAGAGCCTCAGATACTCGTGTTGGCTCAATCTTGCTGAGGAACGAGTCATGCATACATTGGTTAAGAGTCGCTGACCTAGTCTGTACAGGCTTGTTGAGATCTCCAATTACTTGATGTAATGGATGCTCTTTGGTCCAGCGATGCTCATGCGGAAGTGGAGTAGATATTGATTGAATTTGATCATCATCTAGAAATCCACTTTCAGAATCTTCTGTTTGAATAACAAGAGGAGGGTTCTCAGTTAAAGGTTCATGTGCAGAAGTATCAGTTGGAATAACAGACTCTGACTCAACTGAAACAATTACTTCTGGCTCAGCATTAACTTGTGAAACTTCAACTGTAGGAGTAACATCAGGAATGTGAGTTTCTGACTGAACGGGGGATACTTGTTCAGTAATGACCTCTGAAGTGACTGGATGATGACAACTTGTATCTTCAAACCTGTCAGTCACAGCAGATTTAGATACATTATTTCCAAGAAACTCATCATAAAAGAATTCAAATAACAAATCTAAATAAGTTAAATGAGAAGTAGATGTAGAAGCGTTATCCGAATTTTTCGCTGTAGAAACAGGTTCTGGACTGATCTACCCAGAAGCTAATACTCCAGTAATAATGGGTTCTGAACTGATTTGATCAGAAGTCATATCTTCATCAAATGTGACATTAACGCTCTCAACAACTGATTTAGACTTCTTCAGATAAACACGATATGCTGCAGATGTTGAAGAATAACCGATAAAGATGCCTTCGTCCGCCTTAGCACTGAATTTATTCAGACTCGCTCTGTCATTAAGCACAAAACATTTACACCCAAATACGTGAAAATATTTGATAGTTGGTATTTTGTTGTTGATCAACTCATATGGAGTCTTTTGAAACCGGCGATGTATCATGGAACGATTTTGAGTATGGCATGCAGTCGACACAGCTTCTGCCCACAAGAATAGAGGTAAGTCCGATTGGTTGAGCATAGTCCGAGCGGCCTCGACTAGCGTTCGATTTCGCCTTTCGACTACTCCATTTTGTTCAGGCATTCTAGTAGCAAAATACTGATGTGAAATCCCAACTGATTCGAGATATTCATCAACAATCTTGTTCTTGAATTCTGTGCCATTATCAGTACGAAGAAAGTTGACTGGTCGTTGCATTTTCACCTGGGTCGTCTTTAAGAAAGTAATGAGAACTTCCGGTGTCTCATCTTTTGAACGGAGAAATTTGACCTACGTGTATCTTGAATAATCATCCACAATAACCAACACGTATTTCTTTCCACCCAAACTCTGAGTTCTCATTGGACCACACAAATCCATGTGTAACAATTCTAACGGATAACTAGTGCTTGGTTCAGGCTTCGGTTTATGTGCGGCTCTCTTCATCTTACCCTTTTCACATGCTGCGCATAAGTGTTCTCGTTCATATTTCAGCTCAGGAAGTCCTTTGACCAATTTCCCACGAACCAACTTGTTGATATAACGAAAGTTCAAATGAGATAAACGTCTGTGCCAGAGCCAACTTTGTTGCGTTGAAGCTTTTGACAATAAGCATACTTGACTGTCAATCTGAACTTTTGAAAGATTGATGGTGTAGAGGTTTGTCCTTCGATTTCCAGATAAGAGTTTTGTTCCATCTTCAGTGCGAACTGAGCAACTCTTAGACTTGAAGTTGACCTCTAACCCTTTATCACAGAATTGACCTATGCTGAATAAGTTGTGCCCCAATCCTTCGACATAGCTCACCTTACTGATCGTTATATTGTCTTGAATAATTTCACCATATCCTAAGATAGGTGAAAGTTGATCGTTCCCAAATCTGACATTTCCACTGAATTTATCTATATAGTTAGACAATAAAGCTTTTTGCCCAGTCATATGCTTGGAACATCTACTGTCCAAGTACCACATATGCCGGGTCTGCAAGATAAATCAGGCAATAACAACTTTAGGTACCCATTTAAAAACGGGCCCTAACGGATTAGCACAAGATTTTGGTATCCATTTAAATATGGATCCTCTTTTTCTTTGAAAGCTTTGAAAAACATTTGATCTCGAAGAATTAACATGATAAGATCTATACCATTCAAAAGAATTATGAGAATAAACAAAATCAGTTCTCCGATAATTAGAATAAAATGTAGTAGGAATAGGAGATAATTGAATCAATTGCTTTATTGAATATTTCTTGTAAGAAGTTACAAGGTTTTGTTTATTTGAAGCAAATTGATCAATTACATCATCATCACTACTAACTTGGCTAGTAAAAGAATTATCAGAAACTGATCTTGCTATCTTATCCTCCTTCCGTTTTGGTCTCCATTGGGATCGAGCTTTCAACTTTTTCTTCCTTAAATCTGAAACATAAGATATAGATTTATTAGGAAAAGTAGATTTCCGGGATTGAGTTTTCTTTTGTGTACCAGTGTATTCCTGTTTCTGTAATCGCTGTTTCTTATGTTTCTTATCGTGAGCATAGTAATCAACAGTTACAGAAACTGAAACACCAACCTTAGTTGATGTTTCACCAATATGAACATCACTTGGTAACACTCTTTCATTTTTAAGACAAGTAGAATGATCAGGAAGTTTAGAATGGACATCAAACATATCAGATTCTTCCATGCACCCATTATCAGAATTAAAAGAATCATTTGCAGACTCAAATAAGTCATCAGAATTATCAGAGAAAGTTTGTGAGAATGGAAGTCCTTGTCGATTCTGATTCTTTAGCCATGATGATTGATGTTGAATGAATGTTTCTGAGAATACTAGCTCTGATACCACTTGACAGGATCGAATTCTTAACAAGAATAAAATCTCAGAAACAATATCAAAGAAGTTGCGGAATAACACTTTGATATTCAATATAACAGTAAACAAACAGTATATGATTAACAACTTGTAAACTTGTATTCAATGATCAAATCACAAGATTACACACTCAACCTCAATCTTGAAGAACATACTCTTTCAATACGAATTCTACTTCTCTAGAATTAGGAACTATGCCTTGAGGTTGATTTTCTCTCTAGAATAGAAACTTAGAATGAATAATTATCAAAAGTTTTTTCTCTATTCTAAACAATACTGTATATATATACTGAAGACAAAAGATAATTACAATTAATACAATATCTCCAGAATATCTTCCATCATTATCTCTAAGCTTCCATGAATATCTTCAGTTTATCCAGCTGTCATCCTTTCCATACGGATCTCCATCTCATAAGAAGTATTAATCATAAGCAACATTAATACTCTGAGCAGTAGTAACTCCAGCAGTACTAATCTTGAAGAGCAGCATTAACTTTGTTCCAGCAGCATTAACTTCAACTGGCAGCATTAAACTCAGAAGTATTAACCTCAGAAGTATTAACCTCAGAAGTATTAACCAAGTTCTTCTAGCAGCATTAACTTCAGTAGTATTAACTTCAGAAGTATTAACCATGTTGAACTAGCAGTATTAACACATTCAGCAGTAGTATCCATCCTTGACATCTTTCAGACCCAACAGTTTGAGGTGCCTTTGAAACTGTAGAACACTTTGTTGATTTAACTTGAAAAATAGTGTTCTTTAAAACTGTAGAAAATACATTTTGTTCTATATCAACCAAAAGTTTTTCATCAGATAAAACATTTTCAAGTTCTACTATTTTGCTTTCAAGAATAGATGTAGGAACATAAACCTTTGCAATCGCAGGTTTTTCCTTCATCTCAGAAGTAGAATAACTAATAAAATAGTCGTTTGAAAGAACTTTGGGTGTTTCTGAAAGATAACTATCATTTAACTTTACATAGTTAAACGGTAGTTGCATTTTCTTTTTATTCTTCCTATTTTCAGTTTCTTGGATCTCAACTTCTTCTGGTAATTTGGTAACAAATTTGGGTTTCAAATGAGTATGTTTACCAGCACATTTCAGAAAATCATAGTTATAGAGGGCTGGTTGTTTTCTGATAGCTCTCTTAAGATAATGGGGGTTTTTAAAACCAAGTCCCCATTTCTCTTTAACATCTTCCTCTTCATTAGGTGCATTGAGAAAAATGGTTTGATCTGTTTGACCTCTCGCATAAAGTTTTGCTTCTAGACCATTTACCTTCTTGTTCAAAAGCTTATTTTCAACCTGCAGTTTATGAACAGTTAGTGCAGATTCTCTTTTCTCAAACTCATATTTAGAAACTTTAGCTTCAAAATCAGAAATCTTCTTTTCAAAACAATCTACTTGAGATTTAGAATTAAAATCAGACTTGCGTAAAAAATCAATGAGATCTTTGTTCACAATAACAGACTTATTAAGCTCAAAGATCTTATTATTTCTTTTAACAACCTTTTCTTTTTCCTGTTTCAATTTATTTTGTAAATCTTGAAGCTCAACCACCATGGTTTCCATTTTAGTAATAAAATCTTTTGCAGTTAAGTTTAATACCTCATCAGTGGTCTCGTCATCTGACACATCATTCTTCACTTCTTTTCCCATGAGACATAGATGAGCATTTTCTTCCTTTTCTTCCTCTTCACCTTCTGAATAATCCAGCCAAAATTCATCTTCAGCCATTAAAGCTACACCCGCTTCTTGCTGTTTTGCCAAAAGTAATTTGTTCTGATAGTACTGAGAGTTGCGAACTTTCGGCTTCTGACATTCTTTAGAAAAATGACCCATCTTGCCACAATTGTAGCATTTGATTGAGTCAGTGATTGCTTATCAGCAGCAGTGTAATCATTCATGAACTTCTTCTTCTCATCGGGTTTCTTCTCCATATATCTTTTCTCTTCATATCTCTTTCCTTCCACTCTTTCACGATGCCGATGGTTCTTAGAACTTGACGAAGAATACCTTTGAGAATTTGATCCCGGCTTCTTGTAGAATTTCTTTTGAAAAGCATGGGTCAATAAAATCATTGCTTGCTTCAGACTTTCACCATCATCACCATCTGATGCAGATTCAGATTCAGAAGATGTAAGAACTTTCTTCTTCTTCTTTTTTTTCTCCTTCTCTCCGGCTACCAAAGCAATAGGATCAGGAACTTTTTCTGCTTTCTTTTTCTCAGCTCTCTTTTCCTCTACTTCTTCTTTATTCTGCCTCAGAGTCTCATACACTTCATGTAAGGGAATCTCATTCAGATCCTTCATCTGTTTCATCCTACGAGTATGCTTCTTCCATTCAGGTCGTAGAATACTAAGGAATTTGACATTATTTACCAGCTGTTTCTTGTTCACCTTGTTCTTTGTCAGTTCAGTCAGAAGCACAGTAAACCGTTCATATGTATCTTCCAGACGCTCATTCTCTTTGGATTTGAATTCCTCGTAGCGATTGATGCAGTTAGCCACTTTCATCTGATTCCCTACTTTGGATCCCATCAACATCTTTTCCAATTGATCCCACATCTTTTTAGAATCATGCTTGTAGCTATCAATCTTGATGTAAATGTCATTAGGAATGCTTTGAAGTAGAAGAGACCTTGCTTGCCTATCTGCTTTATGCCGTTTTTTTTGTTCTTCAGAATATTCTGATAAATCCATTTAGGTAGTTCTGTCTTTAATTCTCTTTCCTCATTATCATTGACATTATCAGTTGAATCTTCATTAACAGGTACTTGAACTATGATCGGTTTCATAGGACCTTCTGTTATTGATAAAAGAATATTCTCTCCATTTGCATGTCGATCTATGAAATCCAAAAATCTGTCCTTCCATTGTTCATATTCTCCTTTAAACAACACAGGAGGCTTGACATCAGTTCCAATGGAAAGTGCATCTTTTGAAGTCATCTTCTTTAAACCTGTTTGAAAAATATATCAAATAAGAAACTAGAACTGATCGTTAGTCCAAAATATGAAATCACAACAAAAATCTTGAAAAAAAAAATTCAGAGATTTTGATCACAGAAAGAACTTTTGTCCCCCTCCATAGACTTAGCACGGGGGTCCCGCTACCCGGTTAGCGGGTGGGGACAAAGGGCAACGCCCTTGCGGGGTCGAGGGGCAGCGCCCCTAGAGAAAACAATTTCACTATTAAAGGCCATATTACAGTTTTAAAAAATTCTCAGAAAATATTCTAAGTATAGAAACTCGCAAGTCACTATTCAAGCTTAAAACTCGTAGACTGAGAAACACACAGATCGAGATTTGCGCATTTGATAAACTCTCAAGCAAACTCGCAGACAAACTCGCAAGCAAACTCGCAGGCAAACTCGCAGATCAAACTCGCAGATGATGAAACTCGCAAGTGCCTAAACTCGCTAAAAACTGTTCACGCTGAAACTCGCTAACAGAGGCTTGCGCGTTTACTAAACTCGCACGTCGAAGAACTCGCCAATCACTATTCCTCCTGAAACTCGCTAGCTTCGATTAGCGAGTTTGTAGAACTCGCTGGCCACTACTAACGCGTTTCTTAGAACTCGCAGATAGCCCTTGCGCGTTTTAGACCAAAAATTTATTTCTTCGACTTGCGTGTTCTAGCTTATGAATCTTGCGCGTTTCACGACGAACTAGCGCGTTTCACGAAGAACTTGCGCGTTTGAGAGATCTAGCGCGTTCTTCCTTCTGTCGACCCAAAGACTAACTTTTCCATCTGATTTCGATCTTTTCTTGTCCAAACGATCTGTAACTTTGAACGAACCTTTGGAATCTACCCAAGAACAAGTTACAATACACGATTTTTACAATTAAACACTTACAAATCACATAGATTGATGAAACAGCGACTTACGACTTTGTGTACAAAAACTTAACAAAAAATCACAAAATTCGTGTGATTAACAATGCAATACAGAAATTGAATTACAAAGACTCGATCTAATACACTTTTAGAACAATTCCTAAACAAAATCTGCTCCAAAATCTCACTCAAACTCAAACTTCGATTTTCGGCTCAAGAACAGTGACGAACCAAGCTTTTCTCGAATTTCTTGATCTGATTTCACCTTTGGATCTGCTCTGATACCAATTGTGTGTTCCAAAATCTAGTTTCTAAACAATAACAATCAAACAAACAAGATTCAAATCAAAGATTACCTGTTTGATTACTTTGAATTTCACAATTTACACTTTCTCTCTCTAGAACTCTTTCTCTCTCTAAAACGTATTCTCTCAAATTTGATATTACAATTTTCCAACTTCTAACCCTTTGATTCTACTGAAAACACAAGAAGAAAAATGTATTTATACTAACACCTAATACTAAGGAAACAACAAATACAAATACAACTAAGTTTGACTTATTACAAATAGACTTTGACTTTTAATGAGATTTGACTTTCTTCATCTTTGACTTTCTCAACTTTGACCTTCAGAATACTTGATCTTGTATCCAACAGATTTATGCGCTAACAAAAACTTTTCAGCCATATTGTTCCATGATGGTACAGAACCAGGTGCCAAAGAATTAAACCATGACTTTGCCCGATCCCTTAGAGAGAATGGAAATAAAGTGAGTCTCAAGACATCGTTAGATACCCCAGGGATCAGAAATGCATCGGTGATCTCCATAAAAGATTTTAAAATGAGGATCCTCCGATGGCATTCCGGCAAATTGTCCATTGGTTTGTAACATGTGGAACATAATAGGTTTTAGCTCAAAATGGAGGGCGGTCATATGGGGTCTAACTATCCCTGAGTTCAATTGCTCAAAATCTGGGATAGCATAGTCCATAATTTTTCCCTCTTTGGAATTTGCTAGATTAATAATGTTCGGAGCTCCATTCCTTTGTTCATTATTACCTTGACATTCTACATGATCATCAACATGGTTATTGTTATGATTTTTCCCTTGATTTGGTGCATTTTGTTGAAAAGGGAATTCGGGTGGATTTCCAAAAATGGGTGGTGCATCGTGGAATATAGGTTGTTGTCTTGGCGGATTTTCTATTCTAGGTACCCTATTTTCAAAACCTCGTGGGGGTGGTTCCATCATGGGAGGATCTAAAGTTACTGAAATTCTTTGTGCTCTCCTTCTAATTTTGAATGTTCTTTCAATGTCCGGGTCAAATTCGAACAACTCCCCAGGTGGTATTTTTCTCATACACCAAAAAAAATTGTGACTCAAACAGTGTTAGAAAAATCAAATCTTTAACTTTACTTTAAAAAAAATCTTTTAGCTTGCATAATTCTCCGGCAACGACGCTAAAAACTTGTTGCAAGATTTATATAGAATAAACCTCTCAGACCTTGCACAAATGGAGAGTAACGCAAGTATACATTTCTCAATCCATTGTCGTCTTTTACAAGTAATAAAACGGTAAAATACCGAGTATCGATCCACAGGGAAAAAGGAGTAAAAGATTTAAATTAAAGTCTAGGAAAAGAAACGATTTCAGATGGCGATTTTGAAGAAATATTGTTGGTTGGGTTGATTACAAACTATTGCGAAAACAATTAATTAAAAAGGAAGCAAGGGTGTAGGGATTCGTTAGGATTTCAATGCAAATTTATCGGATAGAACTTTGTGACAAACAACTCATCATTTTTAACCATCAACTTGTATAAGGTACTCTTTCGAGGTTGAGAAAGGCACGCATCCATGGACTAACTTTAATGTTTCCAAAATAAAGTAAAGTCATGGCAATGGCACAATCTATCCCTTTTGTAAGTTGTACGGAATGAAACAAGTTTCCTTGGTTCTAAGTAACTCTTTCAAGCCTACCTCCGTATCGTTCAAGTTGACGTGTTCAAGACGACTCATTTCTGAGTTCATCAAACTTTAACATTTCAACAATATAACCTTGAACGAATGGTTGGAACGATTTATTATTAGTCAACAAATTTCTATCATCAAAATAGGCTTTTTATCTTAACTTCACCCCACACCCGAGCTAAGGTTGTCAGCCTATCATTGCTCGGTTTCCTTGCATTTTTTTATTTTTAAGAAAAACGAAAGACATGAGTTGAAAATTTTAATAACCACGAAATAAAAGTTTACAAGAACTAAACATGTCTTACGATATGAAGGTTAATAAAAACGTGAAAGATCTAAGTTACGAAAGAGAAATACGACAAAGTAACATAAATTAAGATGGCTAAATTTTAAAACGTGAACGAAATTTTACGATAACAAACTTACGCTAGACGAAGTTAACAAAGATGCGATTAAAACTAAAGATTTACGATAACGGAAAAGTGTAAACTAAAATTGCATAAAATTTAGATGACAAGAAAATTACTAGAAGATTGCATTAATTATAAAAAGTGATGGAAGTCTTGGAATAAACTTCATCTTTTTACAAGGATGAGGTAGCAAGAGGTGAATACATGATGGAGAGGTTTCAAATGGTAAAGTGGATGGAGAGAAAGTGTGAAATGAAACTAAGATTGTAGGATTAGATGATGGAATACAAGCACCATCACCCTCCTATTTATAGAGCCTTGGAGGAGAACAGAAAATCTTCCAAAAATCTTTGTCCAAAGGTCCATAGCATCCCAACTTTAGCAACAAAAATTACATGGAAGATTTCAAGTAAATCACCAAATCTTTGAAGTTTCCAATAAATCATCATATCTTTGAGATTCCAAGTAAATCACCAAATCTTTGAAGTTTCTCTTTATTCCAAAAGCACAAGTCTTCCTTCATTTCTATCCTATAGCATCACAAAACACACTTTCAATTCAACACTCTAAACTATAAGATTAGCCACAAATTAGCATCAAAAAACAAGTGAATTTGGTCATTGGCTCACCTAAACTCCATAAACGCGAAAATCGAAAATATACATAAAAAATACTCAATCTAAAGACTTTTGACAAATTAAATTAACGAAAAAAAAACTAAAAAAGGTGTAATGCGTCAATTAAGTTGCCGCATATCATCCATCAACATATGCAACTTTTGAAACAGATACATTACCTCTTGTTAATTCACCCAAACCTTTAATCTGACCTTGCATATTATCTCCAAAAGTTACTGCTCCTCCAGATTTTGCTTTGAAAGAGGATAGCAACTTTTTATCTCCAGTCATATGCCTTGAACATCCAGAATCTAGATACCAGATGGGCATATATTGTTTCTGCAAGACAGATTAGAGTTTCCTAGGTACCCATCTCATTATGGGTCCTTTCCTTTTGTGGATTTTGATGAACATTTGGCATTCCATCTTTTGATGCTTTGCCAGAGTTGCTTTTATTTTTCTTCTGAGGCTTTGTCTCTGAAGTTTTCTTCAGAGACTGATTCAGAAAACAATGAGAACCTCTGAAATGATTTTTCAGTTTAATCATGAGTTGAATGCAATTACAATTAACAGAGCAAGATGAAGTATAATCAAAGTTTTTTATTTATTCCAAAACAGTGGGTACATGTTTCTTTTGAATTTTCTTAGAATTAGCACTAGGAATATTACAAGTATTCCTAACTATTTCTTTCTTTTTGGTTTGAGAAATGGCCTTCTTTTCAACTTACTTTTTCTTGGCCCAAAACATCATCTTCTTTTTCTAGGTCACTACACAAACAGGATAAGAATGGTTAATTTCTTGCCATTTGCCTTTTTGTTCAGGAGTGAATTTGATAGGTTTATATATGTAGAATTCAGAAGTGTTAGTTTTATTCTTAGCCTTTTCCTTCAACTCTTTTTATAACTCTAGAGAGGTTTTTGCTTGTAGACACTTGTCTATAAAATCAGGACATATTGGAATTCTGGGTTTTTCTTTTGGAATAGGAACAGGGATGTTCAAAATTCCAGAACCAATAGTCTGAGTTGTTTTATGAGTTACCTTCTCTTGTGTATAGAAAATTTGTTCATCTATCTCTGTGTCAGGTTCAAAATCAGAATCAGATATGACATTTTCTTTGTAAATTCTTCTAATGTCATCTTCAAAGGTAGTTCTGATGCATTCATCTGTTTTAGGAGAGTATAGAGGTGCCTCTGGATTCAATAAACTCTGAGGATTTACTTCAGAGGTACTAGCTTCAGAGACCTCTGGTTCTTTAGTGGTGAATGAGTCAAATCTAAAGATTTCTTTAGGATGATGGCTCTGAGAATTTGTAAACTTAACCTCTGAAGTTTCTTATTCTATCTTCAAGATAGGTTTTGAAAGTGTTTTTACTTCAGAGTATGAGGTATTTTTAAAGTTTAGAGCTCTGATTTTTTATCCTTCTGAGGTTTTTGTCCTTTTGAAAATGTTAGAATTGTTCAGAGATGAAAAATCAAGCTTCTGGACCTTTCCAATACAGAAAGTGGAAGAAAGTGAAGTTTTCTTTAATCCGGTGTGAAAATCCAAGATCACTCTAAATCTAGTGAGAGAAAGTAGAGAGAGAGAGAGAGGTGCCAAATGTAAACTGTATATTCAATGTATGCGTTCAAGTGTTACAAACAACAAAGCCACAAGGGACTTAAATACCCTTGGCCAATACAAGACATATAAGCATATAATACACATTATTAGCACAATACAATAAATACAATGATTACTATAAAATCTGACTTAACAATCTCCCCCTTAGTAATCATTGGCGCTCCGGTCTTCAAAGTAAGCTATTAAATCCATCATTGAACTCTAACCAGACCTGCTAAGCGTCTTAGCGTAGCTTCTTGACTAAAAAAAAATTCTTCTCAGCATCTTTCAATTTATATTGTCTTTGCTGCCTTGACAAGACTGGACCTGTTTGTAATAAGCTTGAAAGAAAAATCGGTTCATCATCTTGTGCTCTAAACGACACACCTCTTTCAAATGTACTTGAATGAATTGTGGTGGTCGGAGCTGGAACAGCAAAAGAACTAATATAGCTGAGAAAATAGAATATTGAGCAGACAACTCTTTGTCGCTTTAACTTCTCCATAACTTCTCCCCCTCATGACCTTGATGATCTGGATCAACTTGGTCATGCCTACTTTGGAGACGAGATAGCTTCAGATCTGCAAAATTGAGAATAAAGGATAAAAGGGAATATTTGCGCTACATGTTGATGGCGCAAACTTAGTTTTGCGCTACCTGAAGGAGGCGCAAAGTTGAGTTTTGCGCTACCAACTGTTGGCACAAATCTGACTTGAAAGCTGAAATAGAGTAACTTGTTAAGCTCTTTTACTCCCCCTACACAAATGCACTAAATATGACAATTCATGTTAGCATTCATATAGAAAATCAGATACTCCCCCTCGAAATATGAGATATGATCTTTTCAGAAAATTTTCCTTATTCACTCCCCCTCGAATAATGCAAGACCCATTGATACAAATATGAGAACACAAACATAACAACATCAGTGTAAAAAGAAAAATATATTGAATATAAATTTTGAAACAACTAAGCATATAAAATTTAAAACACTATACAAATTAAATTCTACTTAGTAAAATATCACAGATAAATCCATCAGTTGAAGTCAAGTGTATGTTGTTGGATATAGATACAAGTTTCATTGCATATCAAGTTAAGACATGTTCAGTTTCAAAAACATTCATCAATCTATTCAGTGTGCTAGCATGCGAACTTCGATTAGCTTCAAGAAAATGCAATTCTAAAAATATAATAGAGAACTTTCCCTTTACTCACACTAAGCTGTCAAGAATTAAGACATACACAAATTTATAGGTTTATCGCAACTCAAATATATCACCAAGTATCATGAGATGTGCCCTCATTGGCATCTTTTAGGATTGTGCACATTGGAATCTTCACATGAGTGTGCTCTTTGGCATCTTTTAAGATTGTGCACATTGGCATCTTTTAATCAAGAAGTTTGGTAAGTAAAGAACATGTCGTAAACGTAACTTTCTATCTGATCCTATTGCAGGATTTGGGTTAGCCGCTCCCATACCAGTTGGCCTTAGGGGACTAGGTGTCAAGCACCCTTTGGAACTTACTCTCCCAGATCAGAAAGGCTACATCGACACATCCTAAACCCATTCATACCAGTAGAACATGACTTTTGATCTGATTCTATAGAACGATTTGGGTTCGATCACTCCCAGACCAATTGACCTTAGGGAACTAGATGACAAGCATCCCACGGAACTTACTTTCCCAAACCAGAAAGGTCACAGGTACAGACTTTTAAACTTAGAGATTTATGTATTTTATATATATAATGCATCTCAATTACCCAACTTTACATCTAAGTGCTTAGCCCATATTTTCATTACGATCCATAATTCTGACTTTTTAGGATTTCTAAGCATTGTAAACTATAAATATTCCGAATCACATAACTTTAAAGCAGCATCAAAAGTATCAAACATGTTGCTGACCTTTCGAATTTTCTAAGACTTGAAAGTTGAACATATAAAACTTCGATATAAGCAAAGCAACTAGAAAATTTATCCTATACACACATTTTATTCAAAAGAAAGAAAAAAAAACTGTAAAACTTTTACGTTATAGAATAGAATTTGTAAAGATTTAAACTTTTAAATTCAACATGCCGAGTTTGAAAAAACATTTTTCATTTAAGACTATTGTAAATAATTCGGCAAATTGATATTTAGTCAGAACAAAATAAAATTCAATAATACCTTCTTCCACATAATGTATAATGAATTGGTGTCTCATATCAAAGTTTTGGATCTGGTCGAACTTGCTCAGATTCTTGAAAAATATTGAGATAACTGGAACAACATCACAGTCAGAGATAAATGCAGCGGAATAAAGTAGATGCACTCACAGTTTCTCATTTGTCTAGAAGCTAAATGCATTGAAAAACGAGTCCTAAACTGATATGTTTAGAAGTCGAAGTCCATTGAAGTACGGGTTCTGAGCGGATTTACTCAGAAGCCATCGTTCTCTTACTCCCCCTTGACATTAGGTGCCTGCAACTCAAAATTAATCTTTTGTTTTGGAACCCACTTGTATTTGGGTCCATATTTGATAATTGCAGTTTTAATGGGAGTAATCTTGTTATATTTGACATAGAAAGCACGAGAAAAATAATCAGATGAATGAACATATTCATCAGTAGAGGACGAAGTATAATCGTCTGAACTTCAACCAGTGGAAGAATAGGAGACATCTTTTGCAATTTGAATCATTTGCTTTATTGAATATTTGAAAATTTTATTAAGAGTAGCAAATGAATCACTTCTACAAAGTTTGTCTACATTTCGATCCTCATCAGTCGCAAATTCATTAGATTTCCGCTTGATCCTCCATATCTGCCTTGTAGGAGTCCTCAAAGTCCTATCTGAAATATTTGAATCACAAGAATTAGAATTTTCAGAAATATCAGTATCTTGTTTCTTTGACTTCTTTGACCTTCTTCTTTTACGCTTTGGTTTATAATAATCATCATTTAGCGTAAAAGATTCATCAAGAATTTTTGATTTAAGAATTGAGTCTGAAGAAACAATTTTACCTAAGAAGCCCAACTGATCAGACAATAAACCTGAACTTGCCTCGGAGTCAGAAAATTTTTTAGAAAAGATTTCAGATTTTAGAACTTCCTTTTTGTTTTCTTTAAAATCAGAAGAAAGACCAGAAACATAATCTTGTTTTTGAGAAATTAATTTATCTTCAATACTTGACGTCATGAAAGAAAAAATTACATCTGATTCAATTTCTCTTTGAATATTTTGTTCTTCCATTTTATCTTCAAGATCAATGATTTTGCTTTCTAACACTAATGGCGGAATATATCTCTTGGAATCATAAGAAACTAAAGATATATTTTCTTTATATGTGTTAGTGGCACAGATATCAAAATAATCATCAGGCAATGATGATTTAATGGGAGTTTCAACATTTAACCTGTTTCTGCCATTCTTTGATTTTTCAGGAAAATATTTGGCATTTTCGCGCGTGTAAACAAAAGCAATTTCCTTTTTCGAGTTGTTCAATCTTTTCTCATTTTCGATTTCTAAAACTTGCTTTTCAGTAGTCCAATGAAATTTGAACTGAGGAGCATATCTTGCAAGAGTTAGATAATCGTATTCATATAAAGTAGGAACTTCTGTTTTAGCTTTGTCTAAAAAATGCGAATTTTCAAAGCCAAGTCCCCATTTTTCTTTGATAGACTCATAACTCCGTGGTTTATTCAAGTAAATAGTTTGTTCAGTTTGCTTCCGTAGATATAATTTTTCTTCCAACTTATTTATTTTATCTGAAAAACTTTCTTTTTGTTTGGTCATTTCTGTCAAAGAATCAAGATAAGTCATATTTGATTTTTCTAAATCATGTAATTTCTTTTGAAAGATTTCTTTTATATGAGTTAAAATAGATTTTTCATCTTTCAAAGAAATTTGTAATTTTTCAATCAAATTTGAATTTAATTGTTTTTCAGATAATAACTTTGAGCGAAGATCATGTAAAGCAGTTACAATGATATTCATCTGTGAGGATATAAATTTGAAATCGAATTCAGAAGGTACCTCAGATTCATCAGTCGAATCTTCATCATCATCATCGGTCTGATCATCTCCTATGAAACACATATGAGCAATTTCCACATTGTCAGCTTCATCATCGGAGTGATCTAGCCAGAATTCTTCTTCAACCAGCAAAGAAGTTCCATTCTCTCTCTTTTCGGCTAGTTCCAATTTCTTCCGGTAATAAGCCGAATCCCGAACCACCTTTGCTCGACACTCCTTTGAAATATGACCCGACTTTCCACATTTAAAGCATGCTGCAGGTTTCTTAACCTCGGGCACTTGGAAATTCTTGTTCTTCTTAGACCCTGAAGTGAAGCGAAGGTTTTTGGAACCCGTACGAGGTTGGAACTTCTTATTGTAGTGCTGAGAGAGAAGAATCATCGCTTTCTGAAGAGCTTCACCATCGTCATCAGTGGCCCCGTCATAAGCATTATCAGACAATGCTTGTTCAGCTATTTGGCTCGTAAGAAGTGCAATCGGGTCCACTATCTTTTTGTTCTTTTTATCAAGTTTGGCCTTCTTGTCCTTGACTATGCTCTCATCTGTCATCAGAATCTCATAAAGTTCTTGAATTTGCATTGAAGATATCCGGACATCATTCCTCAATCGATGGCAAGATTTATTCCATTCCGGTTGCAGAGCGTTGAGGAACTTCAGATTAGTTTCTAACTCATTCTTGGTCACTTTGATCTTTTGAAGATCGTTCATTATTACCGAGAACCTGTCAAAGACACTTTTCAAAGACTCCCCATCATTTGTTTTGAATTCCTCAAAATTATTCATGTAGCGCGTTTGCCGAAGTTGTGTAGCAACCGTTGAACCAAGCATAATCTTTTCTAATTGAGTCCACATCATCTTCGGATCATGCTTGAAACAATCAATTCGATTGTAGATAGAATTAGGTAATGCTAACATCAGATTAGACTTTGCTTCACGATCTGCTTTTTCTCGTGTAACCTCTTCGGCAGTCAAAGGAGTATCATTTTTAGGTTTGACAAATGGTCCTTCAGTAAATGACTTCATCATGTTCTCTCCGTTAGCTTGACCCTCGATGAAATTAATGAACCGGTCTTGCCATTGGGTGAACTCATTTTCATTGATCAAAACAGGAGGACGAGTTTCTGTTCCCAACGACATCATAAGATCGTTCTTGTAAAACTGAGCTTGAAACGAGAACTTTAACATATCCATATCTTCAGAAAATCAAAAAAAAATTCCCAAGTCTTGAAATAGTGAGAGACTGGCGCAAACTTAAGATTTGCGCTAGATGAACGTGACGCAAAAATAGATTTGCGTGATTAGTAGATGGCGCAAACTTGAACTTTGCTCGAACAATAACTAGCGCAAACTTGTTTTGCGCAAAAAAAAGATGGCGCAAACTTGACTTTGCGTGAAATGTAAGTGACGCAAACTTTACTTTGCGTGAGATGTTGATGGCGCAAACACTGTTTTGCTCGAAGAACTATTGACGAAAAACTAAACTTCGCGCGACGAACTAATGACGAAAACTTGAGCTTTTCGCGAGAAGACGAGATCTGAACTTGATGAAACCTTTGGCAAAATTCTGAACTTGACGAAAAACTGAATAACCCGACGCTAATAAGGAGATTTGCGAACCAAACTACAAGAAAATTCGATCAAAAAAACAATTTGAATTTGATGAAAAATTAAAAAATGAGATTTTCTTGAATAAATCAAGAAAATCAATCAAATTTTCTGATTCAACCACAAATTCAGAATCAAAACATGTTTCTCTCAATTCTCTCAGATTCAGATTAGGCTCTGATACCAATTCATAATCCAAGATCACTCTAAAGCTAGTGAGAGAAAGTAGAGAGAGAGAAGCGCCAAATGTAAACTGTATATATTCAATGTATGCGTTCAAGTGTTACAAACAACAAAGCCACAAGGGACTTAAATACCCTTGGTCAATACAAGACATATAAGCATCTAATACACAGTATTAACACAAGACAATAATTACAATGATTACTATAAAATCTGACTTAACACGGTGAATGGATCCAATTCATTGAGTCCTAGTCCTTGAGTATCCATCTGAGAATTGATTTTAATGTGCACATCTTGTGCATCTAGATAACTCTTGATCTAAAGTTCCTTTCTTTCCAGAGATTGATGTAAGATTTCTCCTTACTTTTGAAAGAGATTAGTTAAGGCAACAGAATTGAGCCTTTCATACTCAGAATTTCTCACTTCTTCTTCTTTTGCCTTTAAAACCTGTTAGTGTATAAATATGTTGGATACAAGATCATAGAAGACTGAAGAATGAAGTCAAGACTAGTCAAAGTTCAAGTCAAACTCTCAAGCATAGTCAAAGTCAATTGTAATAAAAGTCAAAGTCAAAGTATGTTGTTGTGTGAGTTTTTTGTAGTATAAGTGTTGTGTCTAAATAGGGATATGGATAGATTAGAGAGAGAGTGTGTGTGTAATACGTGTTCATTGTGTTAGAGAGAGAAATATATGAGAGAGCTTCATATTGTAATCTGTAATTTGAGATAAATAGAAATTGATTGAATTCATTGTGTTATCTTGATTTGCACTGATTGTGGGATACACAATGGGTATCAGAGCAAACGAAAATTCAGAAATTATGGAATGATTAGAAGTTTTTGGTCGACATTTTGTAGAACTCGCAAAACGTCCTGCTCAGATCTGATTTTACAATCTAGTGATGTTTGTGATATGATTTTTGTGTCTTTAGACTCGTTTTGTCATCTAGAATACTTTTCGTTTTTACTGAGTTACCTAATTCACATCATTTAGGTGTGAATTTTTGAATTTGTTTGCATCATTTCGTAGTCTGTAAACGTACTCTAGTTAGAGTGAATCCGTATTTTTGGTGTATTAATATGAAATTCATTGGTTGTAATTGGTTCGAGACATGTATTAGAAGGATTCTACAAAGTTTCAGATCAATTGATAAAGGTTTTGATCGATTTCAGTGTGAAAAATCAAGTTTTTGTTCAAAAAACTCAAGAACTCGCAAGATCCAAAGAACATGCTAATGAAGAACACACAAAGTCTTATACCTCGCTGAGTGTGAAGAACTCCCAAGATTTGTTGTGCGAGAAGCAGAAACGTGCAAGACGTTGCGTGCGTGTTTTGTTTCATTTTTCTCTGTATTGTGCGAGAACAGTGATCTGCGAGAAGTACTAGTTTACGCCAAGTGAAAGTTCAAAAAATTTTCTAAGTCCAGACGCGCAACAACATTGCGCAAAGTGAATTGCTCAAGAAACTCGCACGTAGCCTTTTGCGCGAACCAAGAACTCGTAGTCTTGGGTGTGCACGAACCTTAAAACGCGCACAATAATGTTTTTATGCGAACTTTGTATCCTTTGTGAGTTTTGTACTTAGAATTTTTTCTGAGCTTTTCCAGATTTGACCAAGTTTGATTTTTCGAAAGTTCTTTTGTTTCTGGATTTCTGAAGATCAGTTTATTACAGTGCTTGTCAAAGATGACTTCCAGAGAAGCTTTAGCTATCGGTACTGACGTAAGCCACTAGTGCTGTTTAAAGGGGAATACGAACAGTGGAAGGATCGATTCTTAGATTTTATAGATCGGAATGACTTGGCTGACTACATCAGATTATCTCTGAAGGAAGGAGTGAATGAGTGATGTAACCTCCCACAAAAATTCTATCTACCGAAGGAGAAAATGGTGAGGAGGTAGTCAACAAGGAGTACCCATTGCCACTGGATGAATACACAGATGAACAGAGAAAAAGAGTTAAAGCTGATAGATTGGCAAGGTCATTTATCGTACAAGGGATTCAGAACGAGATACATGTCCAGATTGACAGTTACAATGCCACGGGCATAGAGATGTGGGATCAGCTCGAGAAGATGATGCTAGGATCCATGATCGGCAATCAACTGAAAGTCTCAAACTGCCTGAATAATTACGAAGAGCTCAAAGCTAAAGAGGGTGAATCTCTTGAAGCAACATATGATAGATTATTGACCCTTCTGAACGAGCTCAGCAAGAACAAAGTCAGAAAGTCTGAAATAGAGATGAAAGTCAAATTCTTGAGCATGTTACAACCCGTGTGGAAGAGGTTGACTAGGCAAATGAAGCAGATGAAGGACTTGAACGAGATACCACTCCATGAGGTATACGAGACATTAAGGCAGAATGAAAAGAGGTTGATGAGATTAAAGATGAGAAAAACAAAGAAGAAAAAGTGGTTGCAGATCATATTGCTTTAGTGGTGAAAAAGAAAGAGAAGAGATCTGTGAGCACGAAGAAGAAGAAGAAGAAGAAGAAGGTTGTAATTTATGAATATGAGGAAGCTGATAGTGCAGAGGATTCTAACTCTGATGACTATGAGAACCTAAAACAGACTATGCTGTTATTGAAAAAAACTTTCCAGAATAAGTTCTATTGGAAGCCAAGGTCGAACAGTCAGAGATACTCATCGGGTTCGAGAAATTACGAGCACAAAGAGAGGATTGAAAGCAAGAGGTTTGAAGATAAGAAGCATGAAGAGAAGAAGTATAGGAGTGAAGAAAAGAAAGTGTCTGAACCAGTTAAATGCTACAACTGCGGAAAATTAGGCCACTATGCAAAGGATTGCCGGAAACCGATGGTCCGCAATTCCGAGTATTACAAGAACAAGATGTTGTTGGCCAAGCAACAGGAGGCTGGCAAAGCACTTATGGCCGAAGACCAGTACTGGCTTGACCACTCTGAAGATGAGGAGGAAAAAGAAGAAAAAACTCACATGTGCTTTATGGGTAAAAATGATACTGAAGCGGAAGCAAGTTCTGATGGTGGAGACTTCCGATGAGGTACAATTTAATTCCGAATCTGATTTTCTAAAACAGATGGAAGCTATGATGGTTGAGCTTCAAGACCTTCAAGCTAAGCTCAAAAAGGAGAAAAACAGGGTTGCTAAGAAGCGTCAAACAATTTTTGATCTCAACAAGGAACTTGTTGGGAACAAAAACTTGATTGACTATTTGAACAAGTCTGTTACTGATTTTAAACAACAAAAAGATTGTTTTGAAAATAAGATTTCTGAAGCTGTTTCAAAACTTACAAAATCTGATCTTGAGAAACAAGAATTTGTTCTAAAAGTTCATAAATTGCAGATTGAAAACAAGAATTTGGTGAAAAAGGTCAACTGTTTGGAAGCAAAATTATATACTCGAAGTCAAACAGATCAAACCATTTTTCTAAACACACCAAATGAGGATAATGATGTTAAACAAAAGTGGAGTCTTAGTTACGATAACCCACATTATTTGAAGAAAACAATCAGAAAACAACCAACTTTATATAACTTTGATTTTCTACAAGTGGCTACCAAACATCTTCATTTGAAACCCAAATTTGTTACCAAATCTTCTGATGAAGTTGAGGCCAAAGAAGACGAGAACAGAAAGAAACCAACTAAAATGCAACTACCATTCTGCTATCAAAAGCTGAATGATAGTTATCTTTCTAAACAACGAAAGCTTTTATCAAATGATTATTTTGAAAGCTATTCTACTAAAGAGATGGAGGCAAAACCTGTTAAAGCCAAAATCTATATTCCTCCGCTCGTGTTAGAAAGCAAATTCATTGATCTTGAAAACACTTTATCAGACGAAAGAATTTTGGTTCATATTGAAAAAGTTGTGTTTTCTACAGTAATGAAGAACACTGTTTTTAAATCTGAATCTAAAATATGTTCAAATTCTTCCAAGGCACATCAAACTTCTGAATATGATACCGATGATTTATTTGCGTGTGCAAATGATTTTTTAAATTCTGATGATGGTTGTGTTGATGAAAGTATTGATATGTTTGATTCAATGCAAAACTTCCAGATCATACTGATTTTTTCATAAATTCTGATGCTTTACCTAGTCTGTTTGAAATAGGTGAATCGTTAACTAAGGTTGATGAGTCAGTTCCTGTGAGTACCGATTATTATGAAAAAGGTAAAAAGCAAAAGAAAAGGCGCTCACAGAAATGAACCAACACAGGTAAGAAAAAGAAAAGACAATCTCAGAAATCTCATTTTCCTAACAAATCTAAATCTTTTGTTTCAAAACTGAGAAATAAAAGGTCTGAAGTGCAAACTGAATAGTGAAAAGATAGAAGATGATGAGTTAGAGGATGATGAGTCTGATAATGATGACTTAGATGTTGATGACTTAGAAGATGAGGAATTAAAGAATGGTGACCTAGAGGTAGTAGTGATGAACTGTTGATCCCAGATTTATCTTCTAAACTCGTTTAACTATCTCACTACGAGGTAAACTGAAAAATATGAGTGCGGAAGCGTTTCAATATGTAGTGAAGATAAGTTTATAAAGGTAGTAAACACACAAGCATATAGTATGAAAAGCACAATAAGTAACAACGTTTTCACTAAGTCATATGCTTCATTAATTCACTCAAGAACACCAAGAACACGCACAAGTGTGTGCTTATATTCTCAAGGATTATACAAACTGCTATTTGTGTGTGCTCACTTTCTTTACAAAACAGGAGGTGCTCCTTTCATATAGGAAGGGGAACATACAATAGTACAAGACAAAGGCTGATAATCCATAGAAGGAATGGCACCTGGAAAGTAAAACATCGTGGGACGCCCATTAATGATCTTCAGTAACTTCGTACAACAGGCATCACGTGTTCTACACGTGGTTTTGTCTTGAACCATCTTTGCGAATAACTCCAACACTGACCTCCAGAGGTTAGCCTTCACAGAGGCTCTGTGAGTGATCACAGAGGCTCTGTGATCTGAGTATCATCATCAGGTTTGACCTCGGGTACGTCTTCTGTGGAGTAACCTTTGATCTTTGTATCTGTTGTGGTGACTTGGACGATCTTGAGCATACAATAGAAGTTTCCATACTTAGCCTATTTTTCGACACTTCTAAACTTGGCAGATGGAGCTAACAATCTCCCCCTAAGTGTTGAAAAATAAAATTTTGGAATTTGAGGTGTTGGCTAAGCTAGAAACAAAAAGAGGTGAAAGGAACTCAACCTCTGAATACTGGTTTTCAATCAAAAAGGAAAATTCCAGAAGGCAATTACATTTCATAGCGAATACATGAAAAAAAATTACAGAAGTTATTGAGGAAAATCATCTATCGGATTGGTAAAGCTTTCGGCTAGAGTTTTCTTCATCGATAGAATGAGTTCCCTGTACTTTAATTGAGCATCAATCTGTCCGATCATCCTCTCTGCAGGACCCTCTTGCACAATCTCAGAGCCCTTCTTCCTCAGAATCGTGTTCTTTATCTTCAGCAGAGTGTTGTTCGAGTACTTGTGACTTTGATTTGGCCTGTACATCTTTTTGAGCCCATCATCGTCTTTGAAAATGAATCCGAACTCAGGCTCTGTGATTAAAGAGTTTGATGGAACATTTTCGATTCTAGGGAATTGGTCATTTGGTTTGGTGATCGACAGCTTCTCGACTCCGAGTTGTAGAGCTACCTCGAAATCCATTTTGCTATGATATCTGACATGTTCACGCATCACCTCATTGATCCTGCCATTTGCTATCATGTACTCCTTTCGCTTTTCATGTCTTTTCTCTGTGAAGGCATGTAGTTGAGGAAGGTTATAGGCGCAGAGGTTCTTTAAGTCTACATCTGTGAATGTGTACTGCTTCCCATCTTTTCTCTCAACTAAGTATTTAGCAAACATGATTGACTTGTTGGTGAAGGAGTGCAGAGAGATCCTCATTACTGTCTTGATATCTTCTGTAGAGAACACCTCATTCTTCTCTTGTGCAGTTTGCTCAAAACTTCTTCTAATGTCTTCTTTGATTAGGGGATGCAAATTTGGTGCTAAGAAGACGGCCTCGGGCTCTACGCTGTGGAGATAGGTGTGTATGTCCTCTTGAAACTTGAGTTCTTTTGGTGGAGGCCTTGGGATTGGAGTTCTCATGGTATCCATCGATTGAACGATCTCTTTCACCCTATCCTCTTGTTGTTTCTGTTCTGAGGACTTCTTTCTGTCGGGTTCAGAAGCTTTCTGTTCTTTGTTCTGTAAAGGGGTCTCTGATGTATCTTCTGTGTTTACGGGATCAAGGATCTGAAACTGTACAACAGGTGTGGGTGCAGTAGGCATAAGTTCAGGGCTTGAAGGTTCTACGAACTTTGTGAGCCCTTCTGCAATGTGTTCAGAGCCAACACTCACCTTTCCTTTCTGTGACACTGCAGAGGTTGTGCCTTGGCAAATGGAGCAATTGGTTTT
Organism: Arctium minus; assembly: GCA_954870635.1. Lineage (NCBI taxonomy): Eukaryota > Viridiplantae > Streptophyta > Magnoliopsida > Asterales > Asteraceae > Arctium > Arctium minus. Next base: position 33,261,204 of record OX941097.1, on the reverse strand, counting down.
GGGTCCTCAGAGGCACATGACTTGAGGTTTTGCATTTTGTGTACCTCTGAGGATGATCTCTGTAGAGGTAGGGCTATCAGAGGAGTGGCGGTGATAACAACTGCAGAACTTTTTGTTGTTGAAGCCTTCTCCCCCTCATGATGGCCAGGGCCAGAGGCATCTGGATCCTGATCATCATGGTGAGCCCTCTTCTGCGATGCCTCCGCTTGGCAAGTCGCAGGTGCCTTCCTCTTTCTTCTCTTTCAAAGTTGCTCGTCAACATGCCGAGAGATCTTCTTAAGAACATCCTCTGTAGCCAACGACAGTTTGTTGACTTCCAGATCAGACTTGAACCTGATCGTGGCTACAGTCTTCTTCAGATCCTCTGTCAGTTTCTTGCCTTCTTGAGAGATGTTAGATTCAATGAGGTTAAGATTGCTTAGAACCATTCTCCCCATTGTTTCCAAGTCCTTATTTGTGGCAAAGGCAGAGAGGTCATTTGCAGAGGCTGAAGGTGGGGGTGCAGAGGTGGACGCCTGTGGTTAGAATGGGATTATAACACTGCGAGTTATATCCTTGATCTCATCTCGAAGCTTGGTCAGGTCATCCACCCCTGATTGAACGGTCTTGGTTGCAAAAGTGCCCATTTCATTCATGCAGATATCCCCTAGGGTCTTAATTGCATCAGTCTTAATGTTGATTGAGCGTTCACAATTCCGAATGTCCGTTCAGTTTACAGGGTGCTCTGTCAGCTTCTTGATATCTGTTGTATGTTGTAGTGAAGTTTGATGAAGAGCTTTCAGAGCGTCTGTATTGGCTTTGAGAGCCTCTGCAAGGATTTGGGAGTTGGCTTGGGACTCCCTTGTGACAGAGCTTTTCAACTCGTCAAGTTTTTGGAGCACCATGTCAACAAAGGCTTTAAACTCTCCCTTCGTGACAAAGGCGTCCGAGATAACCTCTGGAACAACAAATGTTCCAGATTTTGCCAACGAGTGTTTGGTACCTTCAGAGCCTGAAGAAAAGATGAGCTCTGGAGGATTTCCTCCCAATCCTTGATGTTCCACAGAGGAAGCATCTATGGGAATTTTGTCAATAAGTTTCTTGGAGGAGGGTTCAGAGACTCCTTCAAGATCCTTTTTGAATGAATCGTGTGGTTGTTCTAGAACCATAGAATCAATGTGTTCTCGCACCACCAACTCTGAGGTGGTTTGGGGGTCACTCTTGTGTATGGCAAACGTAACGAATGCTTCTGCGTGCGTATTTGTCGTGTCCTTGGGCGAAGGAACACTTTTGTCTGCACCAACATCCTGTTGAGAGGATGGGGTGGATTTTAGTTCTCCAGATAGAAATGGCACAGACGATGAAGGAATATCTTCTGTCCTGTTGGTTAGGGTTGGGTTCGGACTGTGCTGTCGTTTTTCAATACCCTTTTGCACTAGAACTGCAGGGGTAGTAACATGGGTTGCACAGGGAGTTGGTTCAGGTTGTGTGCCTATGGCATCTTTTTTCTCCTATCTCCTTTTCCGAGTTTTCACACCTTCATCACCAGAGCTTGAAAGCCCCGTAATGTCCTGCACCTCAACGTCTGTGGTTTCATTTAAGTCCACAGAGTGCAGCTTCTGTACTTCCTTAGCTATGTCCATTGCGACATGGAGAGGACTAGGGATTCTATCTTCAGAGCTTTCAATGATGTGAGCTTTTCGCCTTATCCTCTGCAGAGGTTGTTCTGTTTCTGTAGGTTCACTCACTTCTGGTGTAATGACATGTTCAGAGGTTGCTACTTTGGTTAACTTCCTAGCCTTCTTTGTCGGCTTGGAAACCTCCGAGGGTGATTTTGGAGTCTCTTCTTCTGCGACTCTCTTCTTGGGTTTCCTTTTGTTTTTGAACTTCTTTTTCCCCACCCCACTCTCGTGAACTATAACCTCTGTCCCAATGTGGGTTTCTTATGCTATATCTACTGCATCTCCCTTACCCACATCTGTCCTAAGGTAAATAGCTATGTCTCCCACTTGGAATCCTACACGTGGGGGGGTTGCAGGACTCGGTGCAGAAGTCCTGTGCCCACGAATGTAAGTCCTAACCGCATCTTCACTACCCAGGTAAGCTAGAATACTGGCTGGCAGAGGTCTTGCTCCAGGATATCCAGTCTTTAGCACGGTTGGCTTGTGCGACTTCATGTCGTAGACTTTGATCATTTTACTTTCTGCAGGTAACTTCCCTTCTCCTATAAGAGCATCTCCTAACAGAACTGCAAAGAATCTGTTGAATACGAGATTTTTGGGTTCTGTGCCTCGAGCTTGGTCCTCTTGTTTGGCTATGACCGTGTTTCTGATCTCCCTGAAAATAAGTGTTGCATAGTCCAATGGCAAATCATAGTATATGACATACATTATTGCAAGTATGGTATGGCTAGATTGGTCAGGACTTCCTACTTTGTAAGTCAAGCAGCGATTGAGAATCGAGAAGAGAATATTCCACAGAGGTGGAAGGTTCTGGCGTCTGAAATCAATCCTCTTGGAAATCGGTGCGGCGTACCCTATAAACCTTCGAAACTCTAGAATTTCATCATCTGAGGGCTCGTCAGAGAATTTTTTTCAAGTTCAATTGGGTCTTGGTAGGAAGTCCGAATACCTCTGAGACTCATCTACGATTTATGCCGAGGTCCATTATTTTAGCAGTGGAGGGATGAGTGGCATAACCCATGACACAGTAGCCATAATGGTCCAGTTTTTCATGCTTAGCACTCAACCAGAATTGTTGAATGTAAGTTTCTGGGATGTCAGTTCTTTTTAGGGTTAGGGCTTTGGTGAGGATGTGGTTTTTCAAGATTTGAAGTAAAGGAGCAGCTTCCTCGGGGTATCCCTTGGGTTCCAAGATGACATAATGATTGTTAGGCTTGAGGTTTAGTTGTATGGAGTGGTAATCATGGTGTTTGAAGGAGAGCATTCTGCTTGTGAGGACATGTTCTTGTTCAACAGAGTGGGAATCGGCCCTTTTAGCCTCAGAATGCATTGATTTGTTCGATCCAGAAGAACCCTTGGAGTTCTTGGAAGAAGCAGATTGAGATGCCATGGAAAGAGATGAAGAAGGGAGATTCTTTGCAAAGGAATTCTTGAGAGAAAAAAAATTTGCAGGTAAAAAGAAGATGTATGGTATGAGAGGGGTTTATATATACAGAGAGAGGGTAAAAAGATTAAGCGGTAAAAATAAAATTTGAAATCCGAAATGAGTGGTAACGGATAAGAGGCCGTTTTTGAAAAACGACGGTACAGATACGAACCAATCAAATATTGCCACGTCAGATAATGGCGGTGCATGATCTAAGACGTGCGCCTCCCCCTACTCTCACGCGCGTGGAATTTACTATTCCCACATGACAGTGAGTTTCAAAAAATAACCCGCAACAAATGACCTGAATAACTTCTCAAGTGATGGGAATGACAGAAGCTCTGTGGATAAGAGGCTTCTAAGGTCATAGGCAAAGTATTGATCAAAAGAGCATTTTAAGAGGGAGGATAGTGCGATGAAATGATCGAGTTCCTTTTTAGAGAAGTGCATCGGTCAAATATCCTCAGTTTTGAGGTGCATAGGCTCTGTGATAGATCGCAAAGGCTCTGTGGTCGACCCCAGAGGTTCTGAGACCAAAAATTTCCTTTTAAGGAAATATTTTCAAAGTTTTGATCATTTCAAAGTTTAGACAGAAAACTAGGTACAGAGTGGGATCTTTCTGAGGTCATAGTGCTCAAGAAAGAGTTTTGACCCTTGGTTCAGATGGACTAACCTCACTCTGCAGTTTGTGTCGCACAGAACTGTCTTGCTCCCCCTGGAATAGTCAAGATCGGTCTTTGTTATTTCGGTCTGCTCCCCCTTCAACTATTCTTGGATCATATAAAGATGAGACTTGTACAGGACATAGATTCGAAAAAGAATAATAAAGAAAGCTTAAGAAGCTATATACAAACAAGGAATAAGTTGCAAAAAGGTAAATATGTACAACAGAGGCTCTGTGCAAGGGTACAGAGGCTCTATGGTCAACCCATGTTAAGCATACCAATCTTGCCAACTAGAAAAGTGAATCTTTTCTCATCCATTGCCTTCGTGAAAAGGTCGGCAAATTGGTAATCTGTGGGCACAAAGTACATCTCTATTGTGCCATGCTCCACATGGTGTTTCAGAAAGTGATACTTGATATCGATATGCTTGGTCTTGGAATGTTGCACAGGATTGGCGGAGATCGCAATGGCGCTTTGGAGTCGCAGAGGATGGGGATTTTCTTGATGTCAAATCCATAGTCTCTAAGTTGGGTTCTCATCCACAGAACTTGTGAAAAACAACTGGTAGCAGCAACGCATTCCGCTTCGGCCGAAGAGGTTGAGACATAATTCTGCTTCTTCGAGGTCCAACTTACTATTTTCCCTCCAAGGAATTGACAACTCCCAGAGGTACTTTTTCGGTCTAGCTTGCATCCTCTGTAATCTGAATTTGTGTACGCCACTAAATCAAAGCCAGAGTTCTCCGGATACCAGAGGCCAAGAAACTTGGTCCGTTTTAGGTATCTAAAGATCCTCTTAACAACATGAAGATGAGATTCTTTGGGGTTAGCTTGAAATCTTGCACAGAGGCATGTGGCGAATATTATATCGGGTCGACTTGCGGTTAAGTACAACAGAGACCCTATCATACCTCTGTAGAGTTTACACTCCACAGACTTGCCTTCTGGATCTGCATGAAGCTTGGATCCAGTGGCCATAGGAGTCTTCATTGGTGAAGAGTCAGAGAGCTTATATTTTTCAAGTATGTTACAGATATATTTTGATTGATTTATGAAAATTCCCTCTGTGGTATGTTTGACTTTCAATTCTAAGAAGAATGTAAGTTCTCCCATCATGCTCATCTCAAACTCACTTTTCATCTATGATTCAAACTTTTTGCAGTATAAATCATTTGTAGACCCAAATATAATGTCATCAACATAGATGTGTACAGGTAAAATCTCACCTTTTCTCTTATTATAAAATAAAGTAGTATCAGTTGTACCTCTTTCGAAACCATTGGCAAGGAGGAAGTTTTAAAGTCTATCATACCAGGTTCTGGGGGCTTGTTTCAGTCCATACATAGCCTTGTCCAAAAAGTAGACGTGATTTGGGTACTTAGAGCTCTCAAACCCTGGTGGTTGTTGGACATATACTTCTTCTTGAATCTGCCCATTCAGAAAGGCTGACTTGACGTCCATTTGATATACTTTGAAACCTCTGTGGGCTGCGAAGGCAAGGAAGATTCTTATAGCTTCTAGTCGTGCCACAGGGGCGAAGGTTTCTTCATAATCAATGCCTTCTTCTTGACAGTATCTCTTGGTCCACTTTGTCATGCGAGGCAAGTGATCATTGGAAACTTCTGTGTCTAACTCAGGAGCACGTTCATCTTGATGTAGATCATTTTCTGTTGAAGGAAATTGATCGTTTGTACTTGCCATAGGACTTGGTTGTTCACCACAAGTTGAAGTAGAGAGCTCTGCGGAGCCTTGATCAGAGTTCTCTGATTCTTCTGGTGTTGACCCTTCAGAGATATTTTCAAGATGACCATGGTCTTGATTGAGCTTTGGGCCTTGATTCGTATTGTCCTCTGAGTGCTCTCCCTCGATAGTTGTACCTACAACAGTAGTGGAAGAGGGTGAAGCATCACTAGGACCAGTCATAGAAGTACCTGTTTGGTCCTCAGAGGGTTCGACTTCAGAGGCTCTGCGGTCACCTTCAGAGGGTCGATCATCATTGAACATCTCTTCAAATAGATGATGAAGATCATTTGTTCTTGATGAACTACCAGAATCTTCATCTTGAAGTTTGAGTCCTGAGCTGATTTACTCAGAAGTCACCTGAAAAGAGTCATCAAATGAAACATTAATACTTTCAAGTATATGTTTGGATTTGATTACATAGACTCTGTATGCCTTGGAGTTTGATGAATATCCAACAAATTTGGCTTCATCGGCTTTGGGACTGAACTTCCCTATCTGCTCTCTGTCATTCAACACAAAACATCTGCAGCCGAAGACATGAAGTACTTGATGTCCGACTTCCTCTAGTGTAGTAAGTGGTATGGTGTTTTTGCATGCCTCTTCACTATCAAAGATCGATTTTGGGTGAAGCATGCGGTTGAAATGGCTTCTGCCCAGAAAGAAATAGAGAGCCCTAAAGCAGTGAGCATAGTTCTTGCGGATTCCACTAGTGTTCTGTTCTTTCGTTCAACAACACCGTTTTGTTGTGGAGTCCTTGCAGCAGAGAAGTTCTGTGATATGCCTTCTGTCGAAAGATAGGATTCAATTGTTGAATTCTTAAACTCTGTGCCATTATCACTTCGGATTCTCTGTACCCTGTAATCATAAAGAATTTGTATTCTCTTGATAAGATTGATTAGTACTTTAGGAACATCTGATTTCTTTTGAACCAATTTAACCCAAGTATATCTAGAGAATTCATCTATGAGTAAAAGGATGTACTTCTTGCCACCAAGACTCTGCACAGATATAGGACCACAGAGGTCAACATGAAGCATCTGCAGAGGTCTGGTGCAAGATATGTCTGACTTAGTTTTGTGGGCAGCCCTTTTAAGTTTTCCCATTTCATAAGCAGAGCATAGATGATCCTTGTCGAATCTAATAATTGGTAGTCCACTTACCAGGTCTAGTTTCACAAGTTTGTCAAGTGTGTGAAAGTTTAGATGACAGAACCTGTTGTGCCAGAGCCAAGCTTCTTCATTCTTACTTGAGGCCAAGCAGAGTTTTTCTTCTTTGTTAGTTGATTTGAAATCCATGAGGTACAGATCACCTCGTATTTTGGCTCGCAGAAGCTCTGTGATGGTATCTTCCTTCAACAGAGAGCAATACTGTCTTTTGAACATCACATCGAGTCCATTATCACAGAGTTGACTTACACTCAGTAAGTTGTGCTTGAGGCCATCCACATAGGCAACTCTGTTGACATCGATGTCTCCTTTGGCAATGACTCCATAGGCTTTTATTTGACCTTTCTTGTTATCTCCAAAAGTCACAGATCCTCCTCCGCGTTTTTCTTTATAAGAGGAAAGCAACCCTCTGTCTCCAGTCATGTGTCTTAAGCACTCAGAGTCTAGGTACCAGATGGGCACATGTTGTTTCTTCTGTGGGCAAATTAGAGAGTTTTAGGTACCCATTGCCAAATGGGTCCATTTTTGTTAGGAGGCTTAGAAGATGCCTTTGCACCTTTGGTTTTGGATTTATCCTCATTGGCAGAGGTACCAGATTGTCTCTTCTCACCCTTGAATTTTGCATTCTTGGATTTGGGGTGAGATATAAGATAGGAGGGCCTCGATAAATGTTGGTTTAAAGCATGCGTAAGATCAAGACATTTACAATAAGGAACATTTGAGGCAAACTTCTTGAAAATTTCATTAAAATTGTCAAAGGAGGGTACAGAGCAAATTTTAGTACAACCCCTTTTAGATTTGGGTTTCTTTTACAGAAAGCTTTGTCTAATCTAGGTGAGTTTTTTCAAAAACTCCTCTTGCGTGGCTCTGAGATTGTACTCTCCCTTGATCTTCTTCCCTTGCTTTCACTGCAACAGAAGCATCATTTTTGTCAATTTTGGGCCAATTTGCCTTCTGGTGCCAGGTGAGTTTTTCTTGAAAAGGTTTTGAAGCAAAGATAGGTTTTCGAATTATGGGAGTTTGAGTGATCTTGATCTTTTCATTTCTCAAATTTTCAAGCTCAAAAGAAGTCTTTGCTTGGAGACACATATCCAAGAAGTCAGGGCAGATTGGTATACCTTTAGTTCTCCTTTTGGGAGCAATTATCCTGTTAAGGATGCCAGAGGGTAGTTTATTATCCTCTGGACCACTGATGACCATGTCAAGTTCCACAGAACTTGTCTCTGATTCTACAGAGGACTCAGATTCTGATTCAGAGTCTATGTCAAGGAAGTCTCTGTGAATATGATGGTGACTTTCTGGAGATGCGTTCCTTTGTACATACATAGTGTCCTTGGGATTGTTTAAATATTTTGAAATGGAAGGAATGACCATAGGAACACAAAGACAATTTAGAAGATCTTGCTCAAAGATTTCTCTTATTTCAGAGGTTAGATCAGGATGGTTGAGAAAGTAATTTTCATAGGTTTTTCTCAAGTCACTTTCCAAGAACTTTTTAAAAAGTTTTTCTTCCACAGAGGTGGGAACAAACTCTGGTGCATCAGAGGATAGTTCCTTTTCAGGGACCATCATGCACATAAAAGCCATTTGAGTTTGGGTTTCTGGGTGACCAAATCTGAAGACTCCTATCAGTTTTTGAGACATATATTTCTTTGGAATAGATTTTCTCTTTGATGAGAGTGCATATGGTAAATCATTCTTTTCATACCATACATTTACCATCTGCAGAGGTTTCCTCAGATGTGGTCCTTCAGAGGTTTTGCGCCTCTTGAATGTGGATAATAGGTTTGGAAGACTTCGTTTTAGAAACTGTCTAGGGCAGAAGATGTTTGATAAAGATTTGTTTCTTTTATTTCCGGTGTAAGGGTCAATATCCTCGAACCGTATTCCTCTTCTGCCGATCTGGGTGTTGACTTTTTCATGGACCTTTTGAGCATCCTGATACCTCTTAATTTGGAGATCTCTGTCGAACAGATCTTGATGAAGGACTTCTCTTTCTTTTTGAAAAAAGTTTTTCAGGGAAATGGCATTTAATCGATCACTCTGACTTTTATTTAACTCTTTAACCTTTTCTTTTAAAGCTTGGTTAAGTTTTGAAAAATTCTCCTTGAGACCCTTTTTGTTCAAAATATGCTCAGAGGTAAGAGTTTTTCTTTCAAGGTAAAGGTTATCCTTCTCTTGGGTAAGAAGTCTAGTTTCTCTTTCAAAGAAGGCAAGATTTTTCTCATGTTCTGAGCATGTGTTTTTATAAACAAGAAGATCATTTTGTATTTCAAGAAGTTTGTTTTAAGAGTTTGAGTTGTAAGATTCAGAAGTGGATACCTCACTCTTGTCGTCAGAAGAGTGGACTTCTGCCATTCTACAGAAGGGTGCGTTGTCTTCTCCTTCATCAGAGGATTCATCGGTCACAAGGTTCTGTTGTTCTGCCATTAGGGATCTCTGATTATAGTACTCTGCTTTCTTTTTGTAGAAAGCAGCGTCTCTTGTGGGTTTCCCTTTATTTGCAGAAGACTTGCACTCTGCGGCGAAGTGGCCTGGTTTCCCACATTTGAAGCATCCTTCAGTTTGCTTTGGGAATTTGTCACCACCTCTGCCGTCTGACCTCTGTCCACTCCTTTCTTCTTGCCCTTGTTCCTCAGACTCTTCTCTTCCATGCTTTCTCACCTCACCTTATCCTCTGCTTCTGTCATCTCTTTCTTCTTTCCCTCTATACTCTGGCTTCTTCTTGAAACCACGATTGAATTGTCGGGTCATAAGTGCAAGCGTTTTCGCCAGAGCAGCCATATCAATCTCCTCCTCAGATCCTTTTTCACTTTCACTCTATGCTACAAGCACCTTCTTCTTTTTCTTCCTCTGTGCATCCTCAGCTGCCTTTTCCTTCTTTCCCTTGTCTTTGCCTTCTGAGGCACTTCCTACAAGAGCCAGAGGACCTCCGACAGATGTTATCAACTTGGAAATTCTGTTCTCTTGGCTAATCAGTGTTCCAAAGAGATCAGATATGGACCATACATCAAGATCCAATGTGGCTTGCATGGACATGGTTAGATGAAGCCATTCATCATTCAGGCTCTGAAGGAATCTGACATTGTTTTCTTTAGAGGTTCTGTGGATCCCATACCTCTTGCACTTGTTCAATAAGGAGTTGTAGCTGTTGTTCTTAAGGGTTTTAGCACCACCCTCAAGCTGTTTCTCCAACTCCAACCACAAGTCTTTCGATGTTTCACAGGAATCAAGAGATTGGAAGATATCGTTTGGGATAGCAATAATGATTAATCTTTTCGCTTTCTTTGCAAGTTCATGTTGTGCCTTTTCTTCGTCAGTCCATTCAATGACAGGTTTGGGATGCTGGTATTCAGGAACTTCAGGAGTGTTTGCAGTGGCAAGAACACGAGGAACGGTTGTCATTGGGATGAAAGGAGGATTGTGAAGAAACTCAACCAGACCAGGATCCACACCTTCGAGAAAGTGCACCATCCTGATCTTCCACGGAGGACATTTATCCCTTAGTAGAGTGGGAGGTTTAGACTGAGATCCTGCACTAAAGTAGTTAACTGTGTTTGCCATTTTAGTTTAGAGAGAATGACAGAGTATAACACGAACCAGAGATGGACTTATGGATGATGAGTGTATGAACAGAGAGAACAAATGACCAACCAACGAGCTTTAAATCTGTCTTTGAGTGTGAAGAGCACACTTGTACCTGTATCTATACCAAACTGGTTGATATAGCTTCAGAAAACAGAGTGTGATTGTGAATGGTGTTCAGGACGAAGAACAAACTCAAACTACTACCTTGAACACTTGAAACAAGTATAGAACAGGATCCTTTGATATTGAAAATCAAAGTTTGCTCTGATACCAATTGTTGATCCCAGATTTATGTTCTAAACTCGTTTAACTATCTCACTACGAGGTAAACTGAAAAATATGAGTGTGGAAGCGTTTCAATATGTAGTGAAGATAAGTTTATAAAGGTAGTAAACACACAAGCATATAGTATGAAAAGCACAATAAGTAACAACGTTTTCACTAAGTCATATGCTTCATTAATTCACTCAAGAACACGCACAAGTGTGTGCTTATATGCTCAAGGTTTATACAGACTGCTATTTGTGTGTGCTCACTTCCCTTACAAAACAGGAGGTGCTCCCTTCATATAGGAAGGGGAACATACAATAGTACAAGACAAAGGCTGACAATCCATAGAAGGAATGCCACCTGGAAAGTAAAACATCGTGGGACGCCCATTAATGATCTTCAGAAACTTCGTACAGCAGGAATCACGTCTTCTGCACGTGGTTTTGTCATTAACCATCTTTGCGAATAACTCCAACACTGACCTCCAGAGGTTAGCCTTCACAGAGGCTCTGTGATCTGAGTATCATCATCAGGTTTGACCTCGAGTACGTCTTCTGTGGAGTAACCTCTGAGCTTTGTATCCTTTGTGGTGACTTGGACGATCTTGAGCAGACAACAGAAGTTTCCATACTTAGCCTATTTTTCGACACTTCTAAACTTGGCAGATGGAGCTAACATGAACAATGTGCTGATTTGTTGCAGCCTATGGCAGCATCTGAGTTGTTAACAAAAAACACTTGAGAGAATACATTACCATCCATTAAAGCACCAGCAGATCTTGAACTTAAACAACTTCCTGCACATCTTAAATATGTTTTTCTAACGAAGAGAACAAACTACCTGTTATCATCTCGGACAACTTAGAACAAAAACAGAAAGAACGGTTGGTGAAAGTACCTCAAGGCCATACCAAGGCCATAGGTTGGATAATTTCTTATCAAAAGACATTAGTCCATCAATCTGTCATCATAAACTCATTTTAGAGAATAATGATTTCATATCTGTTGAGCCATAAAGAAGACTAAACCCTAAGATGAAAGAAGTATTCAAAAAGTAGATGCTGGAATAATTTACCTCATAGCTAGAAGTTCATCGATGATCCCTTTCCAATGTGTCCATAAGAAAGGAGGTATGACATTTTTGGTGAATGAAAAGAATGAGCTAATCCCAACTAGAGTAGCGTTACGATGGAGAATTTGTATGGATTATAGGAAACTTAACAAAAAAACTCATAAAGACCATTTTCCATTGACTTTCATTGACCAAATGTTGGATAAACTAGTTGGTAAGAAGTTCTACTGTTTTTTAGATGGATATTATGGTTACAACTAGATTGCTATAGCACACGAGGACCAAGAGAAAACCACTTTCACTTTTTATTTTTGTTGTTGTTTTTTTCTTTTAGGAGAATGCCTTTTTGGACTATGCAATGCCTCTGCCACATTTCGAATATGGATGATGTCCATTTTCTCTGATATGTTGGAAACTTCAATAAAAATATTGATGGATGATATTTCGGTCTATGAATCTTCATATGAAGAAAATTTTAAAAATCTTGAACAAAACCTTAAAAGATGTGAAGAGAATGACTTGGTTTTAAATTGGGAAAAATGTCACTTCACGGTCAAAGAAGGCATTGTTTTCGGACATTTGATTTCAAATAGAATAATAGAAGTTGAAAAAGCTAAGCAAGAAGTAATTGAAAAACTAACAAAACTTATAAATTTTGAAGGACTTAGAAGTTTCTAGGGTCATGTTGGTTTTTACAAAAGATTCATAAAATATTTTTCGAAAATTTCAAAACCTCTCTGTCTGTTGCTGGAGCATGACCAGCCTTTTTATTTCAATAATAAATGTAGAAAAGTTTTCAACATTTTGAAAAAATCTTTGATTTCAGCACCTATTATGATCACACCTAAATAGACGAAACCATTTGAACTCATGTGTGATGTAAGTGATTGGGCAGTTGGTGCAGTATTGACAAAAGAAAGAAAATATTTTTCATCCTATCTACTACTATAGTAAAACTCTCAATGAAACACAAATTAACTACACAACCATTGAAAAGGAATTGTTGGTTGTTGCATTTGCTTTTGAAAAATTAAGATCAAATCTGATCGGGACCAAGTACTTGATTTCTAAAAAAGATATTAATTCGGTGGGTGTTGTTGTTACAAGAGCTTGATCTGGAAATAATAGATAAGAAGGGTATTAAAAACCAAGTTGTAGATCACTTGTACATATCACTTGTACAGATTAGAATTTGTTCTGGAAATAATAGATAAGAAGGGTAATAAAAGAAACTTTTGCTAAAATAACTGAATAGTTTCCTAATGAACAACTATCAATGTTGCAGCATCATGCTACGACACTATGGTTTGCTGAAATTGCATACTACTAAGTTGTTGGAATCATTCCACATGAACTAACTAGAAACCAAAAAAAGAAGTTGCTTTCTGATGCAAAGAATTGTCTTTGGGATGATCCCTTTTTATTCAAATTAGGGGATGACCAAATTTTGAGAAGGTATATACCTCTTGAAGATGTTCTTGCAGTGCTACAACATGTTGCAGCATATTATGGACACTTTGGTGGCTAAAGAACTGCAGCAAAAGTACTCCAATTTGGATTCTTTTGTCCTACACTTTTTCTTGATGTAGATAGTTTTGTTAAAAGATGTCATGAATGTCAAAGGACTATCTCCCATAGACATGAAATGCCTCCTAATGGAATTTTAGAAGTTGAATCCTTTGATGTTTGGGGAATAGATTTCATGGGACCATTTCCTATTTCTGGAAATTTTCGATACATTTTTGTAGCTGCAGATTATGTCTCTAAATGGGTATAGGTTGTAGCATGCTCCAATAATGATGCAAAGACATCGGTCAAATTCCTTCACAAGCATATATTCACCAAATTTGGCAGACCTATGGCCATTATTAGTGATGAAGCCACACACTTCGTGAATAATATGATGAAGGCAGTTTCGGATAAATATAACATAAGCCATAAAGTTGCTACGTCCTATCACCCTCACACAAATGGCTTAACAGAACTTTCTAATAGAGAGATCAAGAGTATTCTACAGATTGTGGTCAAACCCACAAAAAGGATGGGTTATATAAACTAGATGATGCTCTTTGGGCGTATAGGACTGCCTATAAATACCTAAATGGAATGTCTCCTTACAAGCTTGTCTTTGGAAAAGCTTGTCACTTGTCATTAGAACCTGAACATAAAGCTTTTTGGGCTACAAAAGAACTAAACATGAGTGTTAATGATGCAAGTGAAAGGAGATAATTGGAAATCAATGAATTGGAAGAACTCATAAATCAATCCTATGAGAATGTAATGATCTAAAAGGAGAAAACTAAAATATGGCATGATAAGAGGATTATGCAAAAAGATTTCAATGTTGGTCAAAAGGTTTTGTTGTACAATTCACGATTTAAACTCTTTCCTGGAAAGTTAAGATCAATATGGACTGCACCTCTCGAAATAAAGCATGTGTTTCCATGTTGTGTTGTTGAAGTAATTGATCCTAACAATGGATCCTTTTTCAAAGTCAATGGACAAAGAGAGAAGTCTTTTCTAGATGATACAACACCTATAATCCTTGATTTTTGAAATCCCAAATAGTCTAAAGTACAAATGTAAATAGTGTTTTTATTTTCATTTTGAATTCGTTATGTTTAACTTATGTGGTGATGAGCAGAATTTCGGAATCAATAATGCTGCAGCATGCATGCTGCAGATGCTACAACATTGTGTAGAGCCCACTTTTAGAAAAATAGTTTTTCTTTAAAGATCTGGGAAGTACTACTTGAGTACCTTTTTAGAGAGAGAAAAAGGAATCATTTCAGATATTTTTTTAGATGATACATCTGAAGTGTAACACCCATGAATTTGGAAACCCTTAACCATTGTAGTGTAACCGTATAAGTCTTATGATGGAAAGTTATTGAGGATTACCTCTCTATCGTAATAGAAATCTCAAGGATCGAGTTGGGAACGAAGATCTGGGCAGGACGGGGTTGGACAGTGAGTTGAGAGACCTGGCGTGCGACTCAGGGCCGCGGCACAGGCCGCATAAGTCTATGAGTTTTGGGTTCCATCAACATGCGCGACTTGGCTCGTGACTTGAGGCCGCGGCCAAGGCCGCGGGAAGCGGTCTGGTCGTTTTTATACCCAAAATTTAGGGTTTTCTCTCATTTTACACCCACTTTCCATTCCTCTCTTCCTTAGGACGATTTTGAGAGCTCAAGAGCCGAGTTTGGAGTAGCTTGAGGTGAATCCACTCTAGAGAGATCAAAGGGTTGGTGTATAAGTTCCACACAAACAGATTTCATTATTGAATCACAAGTTTATTTCATTGATTCTTGACTTTCTCTCTCTACAAATAATTTCTCTCTCTAGAAACTCTCTCAAAACGTATATGATAATATCAAGATTCCTAATCTAATTTTACAAAGAAAAAACGTATTTATACTAGGTCCACTAAAGTTGACTTTACAACAAAACCCTTTGACAATACAACAATTACACATTTGACCCACTATTTTAATCTTGAATACAATTCATGTCTAACATGGTGATTCGAAGCTTAGTTATGGGAAGAGTAAAAGATTTCTAGGGAGTTACGTGGTTTGGAAGATTTCAGGTTTCGTTTGAGGTAAGCATCTTGTAAATCTAAGCTTTAGTATAAGGATCTTTGTAGATCTAAAGGTTTACTTGTTGTTGGTTTATTTCTAGAGTTGGGGAAATGGGTTATTTGGAAACCCTAGCCCATTGTTGAAGATGACTTGGAAATGGTGGAATCTGCACTATTGGAGGCTAATGGTTGGATTTTGAACTTAGGTTTAACCTAACATAGAAAGGTGAGTTCAAGTTGATTTGTGAAAACGTTGTACATGCCAAAATGTCCATTTTAAAGTATTTATGTGTTTACATGAAATTGACAACTATGGAGTTATTTGGCAACTTTTGATTATTTGAAGTATGTAGCTTATTAAACTTTATAAAACATCCACATTTGGGATTTTGGGCATTTTGTTAAATGTTTCATAAATGAATGTGTTTCGATGATTTATTGCATAAATGGATATATATGGTCAAAAATGCATTTTTGTGTTTGTCGGGTTTTATGCATCATTCATGTAATGGGACGTTTTGTAATCGAGCAGCGTGGTTCCGAGGTGTTGAGTGTCGATCAAATTCATGCATGAAATTATTTCCGAAATAAATTGCATCGATTATTTCTCATGTTTCCAAAATCATCATGTGGATCATATTACGAAATCTTGAAATGTTTAGCACACACAAGTTTTAGACCATGATCTTAAACATGCATAAAATTATTTTATTGCATGTGGTTGCAAGCTCTGTTGAGACTTTGTTTATTCTTATTGCTGCCTAACGCTATTTTCGAATATTGTGATGTTCAAATTTTGATGTTACGTAGAGTCTTGGACAAATAACTACGGCTTACGACCTTAACAATGCATCTCCTCCACATATGTTAAGGCCTTAGACGAAGAGTTGTCTTTCACTATTGTAGTGTTTGAGCTTTCTTGGGAAGTACATTCCGTGTGAGTTTTGTTAAGTTTTATGGAGTATTGTTTTACGACATTCACGACGCATGGGTGAACCTTGAAATGCATAGTCTATGTTCTTTGCGTGCGTTGTTTTATGGGTTGTTGAGAAATTTATCTCATGAGAATTTTGTTGGTGGATGACACCCCATATGTTATTTTGGGAGTTTCAATGTCGTGTGGGTTCACTTTTGAGTTTTATGCAAGCTTTTTTCGTTGTATACAACTAAGTGGGTGAGTTGATTTAAACTTTTAGTGTGAGTAAACTTATGAAAAACCTAGGATGGTTCGTGTTTTACTGGTGCATTAGGTATTCTTTGATTCTCGGTTTTATCGTAATTGTTTCAGGCAATGCATTAGGTTGATTTGTTAATATGCATGGCTTTGTAGCCACTATCTTTAGTCAAGAACATTTTATTCGCACGACCTCGATTTACAATTTATCCACGTTTGATAAATCGCAAGTACCTATCATTTCACAGAATTTTAAAAATAAACTGACGTATGTGGGCTTTGTTGGAAATTTTATTTTATGTAATTATATGGTTAAATGAGAAATTTTTTAAACTTGATACGTGAATCTTCCCTTTGGGAGTTTTGTACAAACGTATTGTTACACACTGTAATTATATGCATGTTAGGACCATAGTAGTCCATTTGAGAGGTTGTTGCGTATCTTTGCTTATCATCAGTCTTAGCTTGAGTAATGACCAAGCGGTTTTCAAAATGATTTTATGTGTGTGGTATAGGAGACCACTTTCTACACCCACCGAGAAAACGGTAGTGGATTTTTATTCGTATGATTACTTGTTATAAAACTTTTTGCGTTTAGAAGTTTTATGAAATTCCAAATTAGCATAGTAGTTTGAAAAACCTTAAACTCATTAGAGCTATAGGTGCAAACCCTCTTGTGATAGAGGTCGTAATTAAGGACTAAAGGAGTCCTCGGAGTTTGTCGGAGGACTTGACCTATGGTTAGTTTTTAATTTTGGATTTCGGTTTTATGGACTGGTTCATGCAGAGGTAATTGATGTTTAGATTTATGCATTCTTCCATTATTTAAGTGGTGATCATTCTGTTCGGTAAAACTGTGGGTTAAAGCTTTAGATGGTTAATTGCTTATGGCTAGAGATAATTCAATGGCTTGGATTTCGACATCATGTATAGGTTGGATGGGTGTCATCCGGGTAAGTCTTCAGGAATAAGGAAATGTGGTGATTCGTTTGTTTGAATTTTAGTGCCATGATAAATGTCAACTTTAACTCTTCAATGCAATCAGGAATGAAATATGTGGTGGTATATCCACGATTGCAATATAGACATTTCGAGGATAGATGACGAGACTCGATTTTGAGGACAATAACCGTTAGTGTGCTTCAGTGCACGTCCATTGAATCTGGAGTGTTTGCATGTTAAGTGGTAACATTAAGGGGAGTAGATATTGATACTTAGAGATCGATCATTGATACGAGGTTTCGTTGATTTGTCGGCCGGTGCTTGAACGCATTATGAGAATTATTTAACCGTGGGGTTTAGAGTGACACGTTGTCTATAGGTGTTGTGTCGTGTCAAATTGAGGAACGAGTCAAACGTTGTGATTGGATCGGACCAAACTAGTGTTAGGAAATGTCATCTAGAAGGGGATGATGGATCTCTTATGGTATGAATTATTTGGGAATTTGGTAAGAATGTCGAGGTAATGCATAAGTGAAATTCGATCATTGAGGAGACTTCATTTGTCAAATGCGAGATATTGTCTTTACGACAGCAGCGGGTGATCAACTCATCAGTTATATATGGATTTCTTCACCACTCGGGTAAAGTCATTATGGTTGTGGATACTTGAAACCGAAAGGGGTATGGCCAATCAATGGTTAGGTCGTTTCTACATAGTTTGTTGTGTTCTTAAAGGCAAGAAAATAGGGTAACGTGATTCAATGAAGGAGGATTAGGAGTGTTTTAGGACAAAGTTCACTTTGGGATACCATTGGTGGGAATGGTTAGCTCAGGGTCATAAGCTATTCTTGAGGTGATAAGTGCATCCTGAGGTTGGGAGGCAACCGAGATTTGTTTTATGATATGAAAATGTTATGATAAGAATTTGATGACCATTCCTTCATCGGTAAGGTACAATGAACCTTGGAATTAAGTTTTATGACGGTTCAGCATGAGAAATTCAGTGACAATCTCAACCGAGATGTAATCGGGTTCGTATTTGAGGTAAGGTTTCGTAAAGGCATTCCTTTTGGATAGAGAACCAATTTGTCACACTAAACACGGCGTATGGGTGTTTAGTCGGTGCCAGATTTCGTGAACGAAATCTCTTTTAAGGTTGGGAGGATTGTAACACCCATGAATTTGGAAATCCTTAACCATTGTAGTGTAACCGTATAACTCTTATGATGGAAAGTTATTGAGGTTTACCTCTCTATCGTAATGGAAATCTCAAGGATCGAGTCTAGCACGAAGATCTGGGAAGGACGGGGTTGGACAGTAAGTTGCGCGACCTGGCACGTGACTCAGGGCAATGCCACAGGCCGCGTAAGTCTCTGAGTTTTGGGTTCCAGCAACACGCGCGACTTCTCCCGCTACTTGAGGCCGCTGCCAAGGCCGCGAGTAGCTGTCAGGTCGTTTTTATACCCAAAATTTAGGGTTTTCTATCATTTAATCCCACTTTCCATTACACTCTTCCTTTGGACGATTTTGAGAACTCAAGAGCCGAGTTTGGAGCAGCTTGAGGTGAATCCACTCTAGAGATCTCAAAGGGTTGGTGATTTGAAGCTTAGTTATGGGAAGAGTAAAAGATTTCTTGGGAGGTACGTTGTTTGGAAGATTTTAGGTTCCGTTTGAGTTAAGCATCTTGTAAATCCAAGCTTTAGTATAAGGATCTTTGTAGATCTAAAGGTTTACTTGTTGTTGGTTTATTTCTAAAGTTGGGGAAATGGGTTATTTGGAAACCCTAGCTCATTGTTGAAGATGACTTGGAAATGGTGGAATCTACACTATTGGAGGCTAATGGTTGGATTTTGAACTTATGTTTAACCTAACCTAGCAAGGTGAGTTCAAGTTGATTTGTGAAAATGTTGTACATGCCAAAATGTCCATTTTAAAGTATTTATGTGTTTTACATGAAATTGTCAACTGTTGAGTTATTTGGCAACTTTTGATTATTTGAAGTATGTAGCTTATTAAACTTTATAAAACATCCACATCTGGGATTTTAGGCATTTTTTTAAATGTGTCATAAATGAATGTGTGTCGATGATTTATTGCATAAATCGATATATGGTCAAAAATGCATTTTAGTGTTTGTCGGGTTTTATGTATCATTCATGTAATGGGACGTTTTGAAAGAAGGAGTGTGAGAGTCCTTTGGGTTGCGACATTTCCGACCTTGGGAACATTTTAGAAAATAATAATCCTTATTGGGTTTTGGGCCGAAGGTCAATAGTGATTTGAGAAATAGAGATTTTGGGGAAGAATATAATTTGGGTTATATAACCACATTGGCTCTCGTGTTTTAGCCAAACGTTTATTAAGCCTCTTGGGGCTTGATTTGTACTCGGTTGAGTCTTTGGAAAATTTGTTCAATTTTGGTAGCTCGTTAAGGAGCCTTGAACGTATGGTGTACTTAGTTGCATCTTATTTGAGAGTTACATGTTTTGAATGCGTTAGTTCATTCGTTTGAGTCATGTAACGTTTAGACTGTAATGCATTGGATCCATAGGCATATGAGTCAGTAAGTTGGTTTAGTGGGGACTTTATTCCCGTTTTAGGATTGCATATTGTTTATGGCTTGTGGGAGCTCGAGGTATAGATCGTGAGTGGTTGAACTCGATAACCGTGTAACCTTTATTGTAGGGATCGAGGTATAGATTGTGGGTTGTTGAACTCAATGCCCGTTTGTAATCTAGTCTGGTTACTCATCATGGAATTAGTGTTCGCGTTTGAAGTCTAGTGAGTGGTCCCCAAGTCATGTTTTTATGGAAGCTTGCGGTGGTGCTCTGCAGAGCCGTATATGGAGCTAAGTCTTGCGGTGGTGCCCATGGTGAGTCGGATATGGGGACCTGTGGCTTTTGTGGCGACACTCATTTAGAGGTCGAGTAAACACTAGAGGCGTTTGGGTATCTTGCGGTGGTTGCTCGGTTGGGAGCTGTATACGGGGATCCATGGCTCTATGTGAAGCTCGAAAACATTGATAAGTGGTCAAACTTTGTGTGTCGGCCACATTCGATGGAATTCGGGTCTCCCCCGTCACCGAAAGGTGTTGTTTTGGGTATTGAGTTTTATTATCCAAGTTTTCGGTGATATTTTGTATATATGGATCTTATCCATGATTTCTAGGTTGAGTATTATACCTCACCCGTGGTTTTGGGTGTTTCGGGATATAAAGTTTTATCCGCATTTCATAAAATCGAGGATTCAATTTCTATTCCCGTTTTGAGTGAGTTTGGGTTAAATTTAATTTATGAATGAACGTTTTATATTGGGATCTTCGTCCTTGAAGTAGTTTGGATTGGAAAACGTATATATTGGTGTTTCTTTCCCTAAAATGCATATTATTGGAAAATGAGTCGTTTTCATATTTAAGACATATCAAATTGAAAGATTATGATTTAAATTATATTATTCTTTTTTAACGATATCTTTATCCATGTTGAAAACTCTTGAACTCACTAGGCGTTAGCGTAACCTTTTTATTTGTCGGCATGTGCAACAGGTTCCAGTTGGGAATAGTCCTAGTCACATTGTGAAGCGAATAGTGTTTGTTGTATGCTCAAGGAGTGGATATTTTAGTGAAGTCTTCCGCATTTAGAGCAACTTGCGTTTGGGGGTTAAGTAGCACCCGACTGTGGTTTAGTCTTTGTCTATTATTGGAGTTTGTATTTATTGAGGTTATTTATCGAACTTCATAATTGGAGCGTAATGAGTTTTGAATTGTAGGATGTTGTGTTGATTTATTTGATTTATATCGAAAGTTTTCATTAGTTTCCCTTACCAAATTTGCGGGTGTTACATGAAGAAACTGTTGAAATGGTAGCTAAGGTTGAAGGTGCCTTGGAGCTAAGTCCAAATTCAATTATCTTAGGTTGTCAAGAGCCCTTGATCAGCGATACGATTTGCTCCTTTTTAGATTTCTTAGCCATCTTTGAAAGACTAAAAGGGGCTGAAGATGGTAGTGACTTGGGTGGACACTGTGGGTTGCTCCAGTGTTGTTGTCACAGTAGATAGCGAACATGTGGAGGGAGTAGAAGGACAGACGATTTGGAGCATGCCTAGGAACAGAGAGACGTCAGCGGCGGAGACTTTGTGGTCAACAATTCGTCCACCAAGCCTGGATAGCTAAAGATCTGCAGACTTGGGATATTTTTCTTGAAACATCATTCCAAAGATAGTGATGACGAAGCAAACGTAGGGAATTACCTTTTCCCAGAGTCGTTGTTCAGCCTCAGTGTCAGGCTGTTGAACATGATCTGGGCATAGTCAATGTTGCACCCACGGATCACATAGGGGCTAGTTACCAAATTTTCTATTAAGTCTTTGTTAAACCCAGATACTAGTTGATAACAATCACACAACACAATAAAGATCAAGAGATAATAAATCAGAATAACATACCACGATCTTGATTAATCAATGAAAACCAGTTGTGTGTTCTTGGTACCTTGTGCGTAGGATTACAGAGTATACGTACGGCTACCTCCTCTATATGATTATGAAAGTGATAATGAGAAAATCAACCTAAAACCTAATTAATAAACCCTATTTATACTTAGGTCGTATAAGCCTAATGGGCTTGAGGCCCAATTACAAACAACTACCAATTAATTACAAATTAGACCTCCTAATTTCACTTTAATCTTGAATACAATTTATGATCCAACAATCTCCCCCTTTGGATTCAAGATTAAAAAAAAATTGGTAATTGTCTTCGGGTTTTCTCTTCTCTTGAAAACTTGTAGTCTTTCTTTAACTGAAGTTTCCTTCTGACGATTATCTTCAATCAGACACTTTGAATTCTTTGAAATCTTCAGCAGTCTTCAGAGTAAATTCTCCCCCTTTGTATTCTCCCTTTCTTGATTATTCCTTTTCTTGATTATTCTCCCCCTTTTTGATGAGTGGTGAGAATCATCATCATCAAAACATAGCAAAACAATCTTCCCCTTTTTGTATAGTCATCAAGTAAGCGCTGTCTTCATGTATAGATCCCTGTGTGGAAATAAGAGCAGTCTCTCCAAATGGAGAAAGTGATTATTTCAATCTTTTCAGATTCAAATAATAAAAAATGGTAACCCTGAATCAACAAATGACTCAGTTAAAATGCCTGTCAGTAACACAAAGTTATTGAGTAACACAAAGTTACTATATAAGGAGTTGGTTTTGATGTTGGCTCCCCAAGACTTCCATTCAATCATCGAATAACACATGGTTATCTATGAACGTTCTGACAGAAAACACATTTCTGTATGCTTGTGCATGTGTATGAAAGAATTAAGCATAGATGATTTCTTTTCAAGATAGGCTCAAAGTATGTAAACTTGTTGAGACAGCAACAAATTATACAAAGACTCAATGTGCATGAAAAAGGGTTCGAAGGTGGGGCAACTTTCCTTCTTTTTCAATATTAGTATCTTTCAAATGAAGAACCAATAGCATATGTGTTGCTTCCCCAGAAAATGTGAAACATTCTCTTTTTGAGAAAATAATGAGTAGCTAGTAGGGTTGTATGAAAGAGTTGGCATGGGCTAGGTGCCTTTTTCAATGATGGTCACCAAAGAATTTGAACCAATCAGATTTTGTGGCTGCCCGGCTCAGAAAGAAGGTTGGTGTAGAGTCTGATATTCTTTTACTCTGTTATCTCACCCTCATTCTTTTAATTCTCATTTCTAACCAATCTCTCTTTTCATTTTAGCTCTTCACACACCAACACTCAATTCTTTTGACCCCTCTCCCCTCAGTCACTCAGGGAATACTTCCTGGGTAGGAAACACTGGTTATTGTGAATCCATGGAAGTTCTGTTAATCTCACACACTGAATCCCATGTATTTTCCTAAAAGAACGTGTTGTTCAACAACCTTTTGTACATGTAAGCACAAAGGAATACAAACATGAAGAATAAAATGTTGGAGAAGTCAAAAACATTTTGTGTTTTAACAATGCTATTCTCGCCCTCAAACTAAAGGTGGTTGGCAATTAAGCTCTTTGTCTATTAAGCTCCCCCTCAACTGAATTTTTTTTAAACATAAATAGAAACAAACGAAAAATAAAGCACTAAAGTGCGGGTTCTAATCAGATGTGATTAGAAGCCATAGTTACTTTATCCTTGAAGAACGGGTCTTGAACTGAATTATTCAAGAGCCATTATACATATTCTCCGGTGAGAATAGTATTTAATCTTTTCCTGAAACATAAGAAAATACATCAGTAAAAGTATAAAGCATATAAGCTCCCCCTTAATATGTGCATAATCCTTAATCATGAAACCAAGTTCTGAATTACTACGATTAGAGTAAATTCAGAAATTAAACTCTTTCACATTGAAGTCCGAGTCCTAAGATGTTGTACTTAGAAGTCATTGTTTTGACAATGAGGCAAGATTTCTGATCTGTAGTAATCAGAAGTCATTGTTGTTTCTCCCCTTTAAACTTTGGGTGCCTGCAACACAGATTTAGCTCTTGGTACCCACTGGTAGTTGGGTCCTAATGGGTTAGTTGCAGTTCTAGTGGGAGATATAAAGTAAGAACCATACCAGTTATTCAGATAATTTTTTCTCACAAAATCATTTGAGCCACAGTAGGAACAACTAATTCTCTTTTGTGCTAACCTGATCAATTGATTGATTATGTAAACCAGATCAGGTTTGCCAAAAGTTTTACCTTTAAAGGCATAGTTCCATTTTTCATTTGATGTATTCACAAATGATTTATCGGTGTTCTTCTCCTCTAGAGATCCTTTAACTCTCCAGATCCAATTTCCTCTGTCTTTCTCATCTTCCCTTCTCTAGAACCTTTTCTTCCGAGACTTGTTCTTCTTGAAGTTGCCTGAACCATCAATATTTTTGTCATAGAAAAGGTTAGAAGGACGAATCTGATCTTTATGTTCAGAAGTATGATCATCAATTACATCAAATAAAGGATTATTAGAAACATTAGTAAAGCTTGAACATGCTGCGGAATTGAATGAGCATTCGAATGCAGTTAGATCATCTCTCAGTAATTGAGCTATTGACTCTGGCATCTTGTGCTCAGTCAGGTTCACTTTGAATACGATCTCTTCAAGTTCCTTTATCTTTGACGACAAACTGTTTCTTTCCTTTGCAATCAGATCAAACTTCTTATGCAATTCAGATTTCATCTTCTTTTCCTCCAGAATATTTGTTGACAACTCAGATAACATTCTTGTCAGCTTAGCTATCTCAGTCTCTAAATCTTTCTTTTCCTTAGAAAAGTCTTTATTTATATCCTTCAGCTCAGCTTTCTTCTTTTCTTTCTCAGCCTTGTCTCTCTCAAGAATGATAACCTTCTTAAAGTCTGAAACTTGTTGAGAAAGCTTAACACATTTAAGCTCTAACGATTTCTTCTCTTCAAAGGATTTTCTGGAGAAATCAGAGAATTTCTTAGCAAATTCTTTTCTCTCTTTCTTAATCTTCAACATCTCATCTTTGGCTTTTGTGTTGTCTCTGTCTTGGGTTTCCTTTTCTTTCAGCATATTAATCTCAACCTCAAGACTGAAAACTTTACCTTTCAAAGAATCCCTTTCAGCAAAAATTCGAGATTTTGTCTCACAAGCAATGTTTGCTCTTCTTCTCAGTTCATCTAGCTCTCTTTGCATTGATTCCTTCTTTGACCAGATTGAGCTAGAATTCATACTTTCAGATTTTTTCTGCTTTACTTGAAGATTTAAGATCTCGTTTTCTTTAGAATCAATTATTCCTGCAAAATTAATTTTAGAATCATTAATGCATTCTGAGCAAACAAAATCTTATTCTGAGTCCTTATCATTTTTCAATCTGTTAATCTGTCCTACAAGAGATGAGTTTTGAATCTTCAGATTTTCATTCTCAGCTTCTAGTGCTGGAATTTCTGGCATATATGCTAAAGCACAGTCTCTCTTGGTTAGTATTGTAATTCCCTTCTCGTCTATGTAAGGCATGATAATATATGTACCACTTAAATCAACTAGATGAGATCGTTAGAATCAAGTATTGGATAAAAGCTACACTTAAAAATTTTCAGAAAAGTAAATTTCCAAAAATAATTAAATGCAGTACTCGCATAGTATAATACACAGCTAAATTAACCACAGAAGATCTAGCGCAAAACTGAGCTAAGGCAGTGGCGCAAAATGACGGTTTGCGCGAATGGCAGGTCGCGCGTAATAAAGTTTTGTGTGTGCAGTGGACGGCGCAAGGGAGAGTTTTGCGCGAGTAATGGGTGGCGCAAGAAGAGTTTCGCGCGAGAGGTGGGTCGCGCAAAAAATGGAATTTGCGCTAGAAGAGGGTCGCGCAAAATGAGTTTTGCGTGAATAGGCAGTGGCGCAAAGGTATGTTTGCGCGATGACCGGGTGGCGCAAACCTGAGGATTGCGCAAACAATAGATGGCGCAAAAGAGGGTTGACCGGGGTGTTGTACGACCGGGCTCTCGTCGACCGGTATTTCGACAGGACCAAGCGATGTGACCGGTATGACGACCGGACAAGTCTTACAACCGGTATAATGTGACCGATAGGGTGCGACCAATATGTATTCGACCGGGATTGTTGTGAGAAGGCCGACCGGTATGGTGCGACCGGGGTCGCCCGGGTGTTGTGACCTGTGTGTGGCGTAAAACAATGTTTTGCGCGAATAGGGTATGGCGCAAACTTGGTCGACCGGTGTTCTGACTGGTTGAATAACAACCGGAATGTTCTTAATAGTTTGACCCAAAACTTGAATGACAATCCAGAAAACACTCCAATAGCAGAAATTCAATGCAAAAAACGAACTTTTGTATCCATAAACATATATCTACCAATACCCAAACAGAATTAATGCCTAAAAAACAACTAATGAGCTTCAATTTGGATGAGATAGAAGTAGACAGTTCATGAACCTAGTAACCAAAAAATTTCAAAAGATGATCGATTTCTGATTTAAAGTGCAATTAAATACTCAGATTACATTCAATAGTATAAAACGCATCTAACCAAATCAACTTTAAGCATAACAACACATTAATTCATGAAATCAATTTTCACACAGTAAGTTATTGATGAACACGATGAACACAAATTTAATCCAAAAAGCTTGATTCTTTAGGCTCTGATACCACTTGTTAAACCCAGATACTAGTTGATAACAATCACACAACACAATAAAGATCAAGAGATAATAAATCAGAATAACATACCACGATCTTGATTAATCAATGAAAACCAGTTGTGTATTCTTGGTACCTTGTGCGTAGGATTACAGAGTATACTTACGACTACCTCCTCTATATGATTATGAAAGTGATAATGAGAAAATCAACCTAAAACCTAATTAATAAAACCTATTTATACTTAGGCCGTATAAGCCTAATGGGCTTGAGGCCCAATTACAAACAACTATCAATTAATTACAAATTAGACCTCCTAATTTAACTTGAATCTTGAATACAATTTATGATCCAACAGTCTTGCATAGATAAATTTGTCTGTTTAGATAAATTGATGTTGTTGTTTACTTTTTTTCTGAATCTACAGTTTGAATGACAGAAAAGATCGATTTGCCCTTTAAGATGAATTAAAACTCTGTTTCATAAATCGACGTACAAATACATAAAAATCGATGTACAAACATATAAAAATCAATGAAAACATCCATAGAAGGAAAAATCGATGTAGAAATCGATCTACAAACACATAAAAATCAATCTACAAACACATAAAAATCAATAAGAACATCTATATAAGCAAAATTTGATGTTGAAATCGATAAACAAACACATAAAAATCCCAGAGAAAATCCTATAAGAAAAAATCGATGTAGAACTCGATATACAAACACATAAAAATCAATGTAGAAATTGATGTACAAACACATCAAATCAATAAGAACACCCATAGAAGCAAAAATTGATGTACAGATCGATCAAAACACAAAAAAAAAAAAAAAAAATTGATGAAGAGGTCAATGTACAAACTCATAAAAATCAATGCTCAAGCACAAAATGGTAGCTCAAATTTGTTACACAAATCAATGAAGTACTTCCTCCAGGATGAAAAAACTAGGATCCATTATCATAATCATCATTGTTGCTTCATTCTCACATTGAAATCTGCTACTCAAAATATTAATGTTCAGTTCGTAGAAATCCCAGAATACACCCATAGAAGGAGAAACCTATGTACAATCAATGTAAAAACATATAACGAAGGGAGAAATTGATGTACAAACACCTAAAGAAGGGAGAAATCAATGTACAAAAATATAAAGAAGGAGAAATCGTTGTAGAAAAAGAAATCAAAAGATAACTTACATAAAGAAGGGAGAAATGGATACCTTTGTATACAAAAACCAACGGTTGCCAGAGATAATGATGGTGCAAGGCGACGATCACCAGAGAGAGGCCAAGATGAAAAGTCGCAGGTCATCCAATAATAGAACAGAGCAAAGTCGACGAATTTGGCTAGGGTTGAAGGAGGCGTGTAATTTTCAATGTTGAAGGAGGCGTGGTTTTTCAATTAGGGGCACGGGAGTCATTTTTTTTGGTTGAATGGGGTTAACACACCCCTACCCTTCTTAGCGAATAAGCCAAGTGTTTTCAGATTAAGCCGCAAGTAAACGCCTCCATATAGTTGTGCAAATAAGTCGATCAAGCCATTAAGCACATAAATTCAAAAGTAAACATCCCCTTAGTAGCCTATGTTCAGAGCTACTCGTTTGGCCTGGTCTTGTCCGCCAATCTTTCCACCCATGGTTTGTATGGAGAGAAGAGGCAGTTCCAGAAAACTAGCATTCTGTTCTACTCGATCTTTGTTAGCAACTTGTTCAGCTCATTGGAGTCTTTCTTGGTTGTCCAGTCATAACCAATGTTGACGAGAACTTCGACCATATCTTCAGTAGAGGGTTCATCTTCGTATGATTCAGCCCTAGGAAGTTTCAATACACCTCGGATAGTCGTTGGACCGAAGCCAACAGTAGCATTGTTCAGCTGAAATGAGATCTTAGTGGTCTCATTTCCCTTCTTTTCTTTGCCCTAGAAAACCATGCCAGTGTACTATAATTGTTGAAGATAGTCTTTCACAGCAATAGGCTCAAAATAGAGTGCATAGTTAAGCACCCAACTCTTGACGAGTTTGGAAGCATACTTGAAGTGGGTTTTTCTTTTGGGATGTCTAGTTGAGCCAGACAGTTGTTCGGCTTGAAAACACAGTCCTCGAAGTTGAAGTATAGAAATTTTGCAGCCTCCATTTATAGGTAAGAAGAAGATGAAGAACAAGAGAAAATAGAAAGAACAAGAGCTTTTAGTACAACGAAGAACATGAGATAAGACTTTCTGGGTTGAATACATGATTTTGAAAGAAGTTAGAGTTTTGGTACAAAATATATACCATAAACAAGGGTTTTAGAAGAATAATAATCTTTAGAACAAAAAAAATGAGAACCAAGATTTTTTGGGTTTAAAAGGTTGTTCCAAAAGATTTAGGGTTTTACAGAAACAAAAAGCATAATGGTTTTGTTTTTCAGAATATATCATGTTTGTTTTATGAGAAAACATTTAAACAAAAAAACAAGAGAATGAAGAAAAATGTAGAACGTACCTGTTAACCTTCAAGACTTGAAGCTGAAAACGAGTATATGTTCTTGGTGTTTTTGCTTAGAGAGAGAGAAGATTCTTGCTTAGGACGTTTTGGAAGCATAAACTGAGAGAGGAGTGTGAGAGAGATATTTATAGGTAGGATGAGAGAGAAAGAGACATTTGGTTATGATGGAATAGTCTCTGAAGAGATTAAATCTATAGGTCAGCTTTTAAAATCTTTTGAATCTCTGACGAAATTGTCCTTCAGTTGTCGAGACTCTTCATGGTTCAGCAAGATGTCGTACAGAGCACTGAGTGATAAGTTTTTAAGGTATTTTGATAACTTGAGACACAATGAATAACTATCCCAACTTTAAGAAAGATATTTCAAAAACATTGTTAGAGTATCAGAATTGGAATATTCTCGATCACAATTCTAAGCTCAATTAATAAGCAGTTAAAGTGTTAGTGTACCTTAGACCAAGATTCATCTTTGCCAGAAATGAACATTTTAGATTGTCGCACCAAATTTATCTTTCTGGTTTCTTGTACTTCAGTAGTACCTTTATATCGAACAAGAGTTTTTACCACATAGACTTTGAGGTTTTGAGGTTCATGACAGAATGATATACCTCATCAGGGATCGCGATGGCAATGATAGTTCAAGCTTTGGTGTCAATAGCCACTTTCTTCCTATCTTCATCATTCCATTGATGAATTTGCTTTCCTACTTGTCTTTCAGTTATGGCTTCAATAGTTGCAGTAGCAAGAATTGTAGAAGCAATAATAAATGAAACATAAGGTCCATTTGCGATGTAGTGAGGGATCTCATAATCTGCACCTTCAAGGAAGAGAGACATACGATTTTTCTAGAGACAAAAGTTATCTCTGCTAAATCTTGGAGGTTTTGCAAGAGATTCATTAATGTGATAGTTGTTGTTTGTAGCTAAAGCCATTTTAAGAAATGATTCGAAGAGTTATAGAAAAGAAAACACTGACCTGATATCATTTGTTGGTCCCAAAGGGGTTCTACAAGATTAAACAAGTTGTAGAAGGGGGGTTGAATACAAACTCACAATTTTTACTTTTCAAATTATTTTATTGATTACAGAAGAACAAATACAGAATTTACAGATGTTGTGGAACTAGATAAGGAAAAATCTTAATCTAAACAATCTAGAATCACACACCTTGTCTTGCGCAAGAGAGATAAGAACAAGAGAGAAGAGAATTTAGAATATAGAAGAAGGCGTAGCATGGAAGAAGGTCTTCACAACTATCTATACCCACTGTATTAAATGCACCTCAGATGGTATAATCCACGTGTCAAGCGATGACTGGAATGTATGTCCTTCTCCTTTTGATATGGCAGGCTTTTGGACGCATGAACAGTAAGGATAAGTAGTTGGTAAGTACATTTAGGGATAGAAAAGCAATAATACTTTGTAGCTTTGTCCTTTTGTGCAAGAGAGTAAGACAAAACAATCTTGATGCACAAGACTCTTGATCAGGATTGAGATGAATCGTTGAGGAATCTTCAGCTATCGTTGAGTCTTGGTCAAACTTCACACTTGATGTAGACAGTCAAGGTATCACTGAATGCCACTTCATATCGCGAGTAGACTTGTATCTATCTTCGGTTACTTCTTTGACATTGCTACGCACTAAGTATTTAGTGCTTAAACACTCTTTTCTTACCTTTTAAATATGATCTTTTACTTCTATATCCCAACTTTGAGTCATTTTTTACCTTATTTTCCAGTTATTGGGTTAATGCAGCTAGAGTCTATGATTTACTTGTTTATATTAGTAAGAAGCCTAATTTGGTTACTTTTGGACAGAATTTGTGGAACACCAGTCATGCTGCAGCAGTGGAATAGCATGGAACTGATGGTAGAAGAAATGAAGATAAAGAAGACTTGGGCTTAAATCTGATTATTTTGGCTTGGAAAAGCATGTTTTGTTAACCTTTGGGCAATTAATTTGTTGGATAATAGTTCTAAGTACGTATTAGTTGTCACTTGTACTTTTAGTTGCTTTATTGTACGTACTCATTACGATGCTAAGTATGTAGTTAATATTTACATTTTAGCCCCCTCTTTTTAGCTATAAATAAAGAGCTTGGGTTAGCTTCTTAGACATACCTTAGAATCTGAATTGCTTGAGTTCTAAAAACCTTCTCTTTAATCTTTTAAATAATGCAAGTGTCTTTCATGTTCTTCTTCTTTTTCTTTTTTTTCTTTATTTCATGCATATGAATGCCTGGAGCACTAGCATAGCTTCAGAGTTGTTCTTTTCTTTTTCGTACTTACTTTCTGTCATTAATTCATGTTATTTACTTTCTGTCTTTACATTCGATTCTTTATTTTCAGTACTTTAAATTCTCGCATTTACTTTCCACCTTTACTTTCTTGTCTTAGTTCTAGCATTTTATATTCCCGCATTTAAATTTCATTATTCACTTTTCAAGTCATTTACTTTCATGTCTTTAATTTTAGTACTTTTCATTTCTTTGTATTCCATTTCCATGATGAGTAGCTAATCATCTTAGCTTGGGTGTGAGACAAAGGGTGAGTATGTTAACCAAAAGAAAGTAGATTTTATTTGGCAATAATGACATTTTATTGTTTCATTTCAAGTTTTATAATAACTAATGACACTTCTTGACAAGTTGATCACTTTGAAAGTGTTAAAGTGCCATGGCCTTAGAGATAAGCCGTTGATATGCACGTAAATTTGAATGATATAGGAAGTATACTTGAGAAAGTTGCTAATAAAGAGATGTGTTGTCTATATTTTGCAAATTAATTTATTCTCGATGGGTTGGTCACTTTTCAAAGCCTTAAAGTGCAGCGGACTCAAAGATGAGCCACTTGGAGCACACCAACTTGGATGATATGGGACTTCATTTCCACTATTTCTTTGGTCCTAAGACTTCATAGAACTATGTAGGTTTTAGAGACAAATTTAGTGCACATGTTGAAGTTTTAGAGGAATACCCTCAAAATAGATAATAAAACTAATTATTGTTAAACTAATGTTGCACCATTCCTGTAGCATTACAGTCTGCTGGAAATTATGTTAACGTATCACGACAAGTCATACACCCATGCTTCTTTTACAGTCTATATTTACATCATTGTTAACAACAACTCAAACAAAGTCTTCAAATTTATCCTTTGAAATCATTTCTTTCATTACACATAAAAAACTTCTTACTTTTGCTATACGAGCGTATCATTATATTATGCATGACGAACATGCCAAAACATTATTTCAAAACGTTAATCGTGCGTAAAAAGATTTATATAGCACATACGGATCCTAGTAAATGTCATAATGTATTCATTTTATATGTTTAACCTCAACGGTTGATTCACTACCTTAATCTGGTTCTCTCTAGTTTTCCTTTAGCATATGTGTATGTTTTATAAAATGAAACATATGTGTTTATCTATAGTGAGATGGAAGCAGATGGTGTGAAATTGGATGAGTCACAATGTTTGGCGGCAGACATGAAACATCTCAAGAATTTTGAGAAGTCTTCTTCCCTATGATTTTTTATATATATATATATATACTATTGTCTTTGTTGAGTATAACTTTGTATATATAATCCTAAACTGAAATTTGAACACATATTTAAGATATACTCAATAATACCTATCCATAGGCATAGTATTGCCATATATTTTTCTGACTTCTATAAATTTTAGTAGTGATATTTTGATCTTTTGACATCTATGGTATATATATTTTCAACGTATTAATATATGAAATTCGGTATTCCTATAATCCATAAGTGATGCATTTCTATTGTTGTCCTCAAATGACTCTAAAATAAAAACTTTATCCTTTTTCAAATATGAAAGCGTCATTACAATCTTCGTTAATTGTTGAGTCCAAAACTATTTGGGTTGTATAAGTTATTGTTGGATCATAAATTGTATTCAAGATTAAAGTTAAAGTTCAGGGTTTAAACTGCAATTGTGCTAAAGTTAATTAGAGGGTTTATTATGTAATAAGTTAATAGTTATTAAGCTATTGGGCCCAAGCCCATTAGAAAGCCCATTAAGGTTAAAGCCCATATGGCCTGGGTATTTAAAGTTTTGATTAGTTTAGTTTTAGGTTAACCTGGTTAGAACTCTGATAATTTTCTAAATAGTCGCTGTAAGTTTTTCTCTGTATTCAAAGGGTATCAAGAACACTCAAGGGTTTCATTGTTTATTCAAGGGATTGGTACGTTATTATTAATCTTTATATCTCTTGATTATTATTGTGTTGCTTGATTACTTGATTGATTGTTAACCAACTAGATAAAACTGGGATAACAATTGGTATCAGAGCCAAAAGAATCAAATTTTTTTTACTATTCATCGAAAAATACTGTTCATCGAAAATCACTGTTCATCGAGTTACTATTCATGCGAAGTACTGTTCATCATATTTCATGAATCTGTTATCGAATCCGGTCAATTAGTATTTGAGTATTTGTGTTTTTGTGTTACATTCGATCGAAGGATTGCTTATTTATTGGTTTAATTGTGTTCATCGGTCGAATTAATTTTCTGGGTTTGGTTTCGGTCTAATACCAGTTATTCATCGTGTTCTTCGGTCATTCATCGTGTTTATCGATATTATTGTTTGATCGATACCTATTCGACCTTAGCCTTCGACCGAGTGTTTGTAAACATCGGTCCTTACTTCGACCGAATAGTTGTGATCTCCGGTCATTCCTTCGACCGGACCTTAGTATTCCCCGGTCTTTCCTTCGACCGGATAGGAGTATCGACCGGACCTTAGTGGTTTCCGGTCTAGTATTCGACCGATACTTTGTTACATCGGTCTTCGCCATTTGACCGGATAATTGTTTCTCCGGTCTTCCCATTCGACCGGATAATTGTTTCTCCGGTCTTCCCATTCGACCGGATAATTGTTTCTCCGGTCTTCCCATTCGACCGGATACTTGTTACTCCGGTCTTGCCATTCGACCGGGTACTTGCATACTCCGGTCTTTCCTTCGACCGGTACAGTTCATTCTTCGAAGCACATTTTCCTGTCCTAGACAAAATTTTGCAAGCTGCAACAGGGCCTCTAAAAGCCTAATTTTTTTTGTCAGCGGGACCCCCGTGCTAAGTCTGCGAAGGGGGAAAAAGGTTTTGTGCTTTATCAAAATCTTCCTAATTTTTCAGTATTTTATTCATAGATATTAGTGCTTTATACTGTGAGCGAGGACTGCATTTGATTATTTTTGGAAATTTTTTTTTTCTGAAAATTTTTTAGTGTAGTCTTTACTTTTGATTCTAACGATCTCATCTAGTTGGTTGTCTTGGTACAGAAAAGTCTATTTACTAACCGTACAGCTAAGATGTCGAATCAACTTTTCTCGATGGGTTCTCAAATCAATCCTCCTGTCCTCGTGGCAAATGAGTATCAGCAGTGGAAGACAAGAATGATTCAGTTTCTGAATCACAAGAACAGAGAGTTCATGACAATAATCATTGAAGGTCCTAAAACTCCAATGATCACAGTAAAGGGTCAACCTGCTACAGATTCCTCTCCTGAAATCCCTGACAGAGATATTCCTAAACCTGTTCAGTTCTTCACTGAAAAGCAGAAAGACCAGCTCAAGTTAGAAGAAGAAGCTCTAATCTATCTGACGATGGCAATTCCAAACGACATCTACAATCGTGTCGACAGTCAGAGTACTGCTAAAGGAATCTGGGATGAACTAGCAAGGCAGTTTGAAGGAAGTGAAGCTTCTATTCAAGCTAAGCAGAATATGTGCATAAATGCTTACGAGGGATTTCATGCCAAAGAAGGAGAGCTGCTTTTAGATACCTATAATAGGTACAACATTATTCTCAATGACTTGCGGAGGAACAAAATCGCCAAATCTGCTTCTGAGATAAACTACAAGTTCATCAAGAATCTGAATCCATAATGGAAGAACTTTGCTATCAACCTCCAGATGTCGAAGAATATGGCTCGAGAAAATGTCACCGATATCTTCTCTACTCTTGCTCAACATGAGGATGAGGTGAGATCTATGAATAATGAGTCTAATCATCTGAACGATTTTGTGGCTCTCATAACCGGCAAAGGTTCTGTATCCTCTGCAAGGTCGAAGAAAAAGGCGTCCAAAGCTTTAGTTACCGAAGTTACTGACTCTGACTCTGTTTCAAGTGATGAAGAATTGGAAGTTGATTCAGATCCTGATATTCAAAAGTTCTCTGAAGACTTGGCTCTCATTACGAGACGATTCAAGAAGAGCTTTGGCAAGAAAAGATTTTACTCAAAGCCAAAGTATGATGAATACAAGAAAGAGAAGTCTGAGATGCGATACAAGCCAAGGCATGGAAAGAGAGAGGAAGGACGAGAAGATCGGAAGGAAGATAGAAGAGAAGGACAGATAGAGGAGAAGCGAGAAGAGCGAAAGGATGAACCAGGAAGATGCTACAACTGTGGCAAATTTGGGCACTTCTCGAGGGACTGCAAATTCAAGAAAGTGAAGAACTCAGAGTACTACTCAAGAAAGTCACTAATTGCCAAGAAAGCTGAAGAAGGAAAAGTACTAATGGCTGAAGAAGAGAACTGGTTGTTCCAAAGTTCTGATGACGAGGAGCAAGCACATTTCACCCAAGTTTCTTACATGGCAAAGCTGGAAGGTGACGATGAAGACTCTGAGACACAATCCGAAGAAGCAAACTCTGAGGTAAGTGAAAATTCTGAACTTATTGAATCTTTAATGGCCCAAATACATGGCATGAAAGATGAATTTGCTTTACTGAAAGGCAAACTTAGCTTTGCACATCAATCTGTTTTAAGCTTTCGTGATGAAAATGCTATTTTAAAAGTTGTTGTGGAAGAAAAGGAAAAGGAAAAAGATGATTTAAAAGCTGAAAAAGAGTCTTTAAAAGAAAAAATATCTGGTTTAGAAACAGATCTTGTAAATCTTAATGCTGAAAAGGGTGAGTTTCAAATCAAATTTGAAGTTTGTTATAAAGAAAGAAATGAAGCTTACACCAAAATAACGCAACTGGAGGACATTAACATGAAACGAGGTCAGACTGAACAGACATTAAATCTGTTGACCAATAAACTCCAAGACGAAAGCTTTTACAAACTTAAACCAGGTTTGGGTGTGCCAATTAATGAAATTTTGAAAAAGGCACCGGAGCACCTGTATAATTTTGATAAATTTGGCTCCGCAATAAAACCCATTCCTGACATTCGCGCTACTTTTGTTGAAGCAAGTTCTCCTAAACCTTCTGAAGAGACCAAAGGTCAAGAAGAAATGAGAAAGAACAAGTCTGGTGACACTGATTCTCAAAATCCTTTTAAATCTGTTGGTTTTACATATGGTGATTTGAACGAAAGCTATGCAACTCGAAAGATCGAATTTACTGAGTTTGAATCACAATTTACTAAACCTTCTAAAGAATCAGTGAGCACCAACACAATTCTACCTGAGACTGCATGCAAAATTGATGAGTATGAATCGGATGTTGATCCATCTACTATACCATCAGTCTCAACTCCCATTGCTTCTAAACCTTTACTTCCTGAAGAGGTTGAAGAAGTTGCTGCTACCGCGGATGAATCTTGTGTTCAAAATGATAAAACGGAGTTTATTGAGTCAATGACTGAAGAGATATTCTCTGATATGATGAATGCATCAGACTCTGATCCTGTTTCTGATTTAAAGGGATCAAATTCTGTGGATGGTAATACATCTGAATTGATGAAGCAAATTGATATGTTGCAACAATCTCTTGATGAGGTTGAAGATGAAAACTTTGATCTCAAACATAAACTTGAAAAGTCTTTAAAAATAAATCAAGAGCTTTGCACTGAGATCAATGATTTGAAAATTTCTTTGTTTAAAAATGCTTCAAATGAAAAACAGATGTTAAATGATCCAAGTTGGAAGGTAAGAACCAATCCAGAATTTGATGCTCCTGCAAAACCTACAGTTGCTTACTCTGATTGTCCTGAATATCCTCCAAGTATTTTTGAAAA
The DNA here is from genome assembly GCA_954870635.1 of Arctium minus. Taxonomy (NCBI): domain Eukaryota; kingdom Viridiplantae; phylum Streptophyta; class Magnoliopsida; order Asterales; family Asteraceae; genus Arctium; species Arctium minus. Next base: position 33,224,308 of record OX941097.1, on the reverse strand, counting down.
GGGTGAGACTTCAAAGAGCACTAGAAAAGAACCACCTTCTAAGTTAGAGACTAACAAGGTTCCTGTTTCTGTTTCAGATATAAGAGGAAATGGAGTTGGGAAGAGTAAGAAGAATAAAGATCTTAGTTTGAATAAAAAGAATAGTTTGAATTCTAGTAGTTGTCCTACAGACAGTGTTATTTTGAATAGTACTTCTTTTGATAAACATGAATGTAAGATTTGTTCCGATAAATCTAAGTTTATGAATTTTGCTCGAAAGAATCTTTATTGCAAACACTGTTGGGATAATTCATTCAAATACTACTCCCCTCCTAAGTCCAAAAAGAGTAAAAGCAAAGCTAAGTTGAACTCTAAGTCTAATTCTAATTCTGATTCTTCTACACAACCAAAAGTGTATCGTGCTAAGGTTGCCAATCCTACTTCTAAAAAGCACTTTCAGGAATTGAATGTTAAGATGGTTTGGAAATGGGTTCGAAAACCGCGTTATGAATGGAGAGTAAAAGTCAAACCTGAGGATATTCCTGAATTGCTTGATGCTAACCGCGAAGTACCCCTCTTGATATGGGTGCCTAAGCAAAACTAATTGTCTCTTTTGCAGGCCTGTCGATTGTGGGTAATAGATTCCGGATGTTCACGCCACATGATAGGATTCAAGCACCTCTTGCATAACTATGTGGAGGAGCCTGCCGGAGCAGTTAGATTTGCAAATTCTGAAGCTGAAGGCCACGTCAGAGGATATGGAATGCTCGATAACGGTGTTGTGAAGATTCAAAAAGTGCTATATGTTGAAGGACTTGATCACAATCTGTTTAGTACCAGTCACTTCTGTGACATGCAATATCAAGTCCGCTTCACAACCACTCATTGCTATCTAGAAGATCACGATGGTTACGAAGTCTTCAAAGCTGAGCGCCATGGAAATCTATACTATGTAGATTTCCCTACACTGTCAGCCACACGTCCAGTATGTCTACTAGCCAAAGCTTCTAAAGCACAATCATGGACGTGGCATCGACGCTTGTCTCATCAGAATTTCCGATCTATAGCGAAGCTACAAAGACAAGGTCTGGTCAAAGGTCTACCATAAATGAGGTTCGAAAAAGACTCACTCTGTTCCGCATGTGAGTGGGCAAAATGAAGCGTAGCTCCTTCAAGTCCAAAGCTGAATCATCAACCTCATCAGCACTGGAACTTCTTCATATGGACCTTTGTGGCCCAATGCGCACAACATCTATCAACGGAAAGAAGTATGTGTTGGTAATGATAGATGACTACTCAAGGTATACATGGCTCGAGTTTCTTCGCAACAAGTCAGATGCGCCAGAGTTGATTATCGCTTTCATCAAGCGTATTCAAGTACGTCTTCAACTGCCAGTAAGAACCATTCACAGTGATAATGGCACGGAGTTCAAGAATGACACCCTGAAGAGTTATCTTACTTCCGTGGGTATTTCACACAACTTCTCCGCAGCCTACACTCCACAGCAAAACGGCATTGTTGAACGGAAGAATCGCACTCTGGTTGAAGCAGCTCGTACTATGCTTGCTTACTCAGATCTACCCATGTACCTTTGGGCCGAGGTAGTCGCTACAGCATATTTTACACAGAACCGTACCATTGTGGTCAAGCGATTTAATAAAACAGCATATGAGTTAATTAACAATCGTACACCTAACATCAAGTTCCTTCGTGTATTTGGTTGCAAGTGTTACATTCTAAAAGAGCGTCAAGGATTATCAAAGTTTGATAAGAAAGCGGATGAAGGATATCTCGTTGGATACTCTCTGACATCCAAAGCTTATCGAATTTACATTATTCGAACAAAGACGGTTGTTGAGAGCATGAATGTCTCCTTTGATGAGAATTCAACAAGGACTTCTGGACACAACAGTTCAGAACTCGGTCTTAACGACAAAGCTTCTATTCAAGCAAGAATAGAACCAACTATAACAGGATCATCTTCTTCAAACTCTAACTCTACTTCATCTGAGTTAGATTTATTGTTTATTGATACCTTTGATGATATATGTGCAGATTTTGAAAAAGGCATATCAACATCAATAACAAGTGGTACAAACTCGGAGGTCCCTACTATCTCTGAAGACTTGCCTGGACCTTCCGACGAAGTCACTGACACTTCAACTCCATCAGGTACAACTACACCGTTAGTTTCTGACTCTACTAATACTGAATCTGTCTCTATAGATAGTTCATATGGAAACGAAGTTCCGAGCACTTCAACCGCTAGTCCAGAAGCTTCAGTGTCAGAAACACCAGTACAAGATGTCCCGAGTACATCTGTGGAGCAACCTACCGTACAAGATGACAACGATGCATCAAATACGCAACAAGCAGTTGATGCACTACCAAGCACACATCGTTGGACTAAGGATCATCCCCTGGAAAACGTGATAGGTGACGTACAATCTGGTGTCACAACAAGATCTGCAACAGCTAACTTCTGCATGTTTTCAAGCTTCCTCAGTTCCTTAGAGCCAAAGAAAGCGGCTGAAGCTCTACGTGATCCTTTCTGGATTTCTGCTATGCAAGACGAGCTTCTACAATTCGAAAGAAACAAGGTATGGCGCTTGATCCCACTACCTAAAGGTAAATCCGTTATTGGAACAAAGTGGGTGTTCAGAAATAAGAAAGACGAAGTTGGAGTAGTTGTGAGAAACAAAGCTCGTTTGGTCGCCAAAGGGTATTGTCAACAAGAGGGCATTGACTATGATGAAACATTCGCCCCGGTTGCAAGGATCGAAGCCATCAGAATCTTTCTAGCCTATGCAGCGCACAAAAACTTTACAGTCTATCAGATGGATGTAAAGTCGGCTTTCCTGAACGGCGTTCTGCATGAGGAGGTCTACGTGGCTCAACCTGAAGGTTTCGTTGATCCTCATCACCCTGATCATGTCTATGTTTTGGACAAAGCGCTTTATGGTCTTAAACAAGCACCGCGAGCCTGGTATGAAACTCTCACTAAATTTCTACTTGCTTCTGGTTTCAAGAAAGGTACAGTAGATACAACCTTATTTCTTAAAAGGCAAGGTGATGACTTGATTCTTATTCAGATTTATGTTGACGACATAATATTTGGGTCGACAAATCCAAAATTTTGTAAGAACTTTTCAAAGATAATGGAAACAAAGTTTGAGATGTCGATGATGGGTGAATTAAATTTCTTTCTTGGTCTACAAGTAAAGCAATTACCCGAAGGCATATTTATTAATCAAGCTAAATATATAAAAGATATTTTGAAAAAGTTCAATATGTCAGATAGTTCAGTCATGAAAACACCAATGGCTACTGGTACACTCTTAGACGCGGATCCCTCCGGGAAGCCTGTTGATCAAAAGGTGTATCGTAGCATGATTGGATCTTTACTTTATCTGACTGCCAGTCGCCCGGATATAATGTTTGCCACATGTTTTTGTGCGAGATATCAGTCTAATCCTAAAGAGTCGCACTTAACTGCTGTTAAGCGAATCCTTAGATATCTCAAAGGTTCTCCTAATCTAGGCCTTTGGTATCCAAAGGATTCTCGTTTTGAACTAACTGCCTTTACAGATGCTGATCATGCAGGTTGTAAGCTAGACCGGAAAAGCACCTCTGGATAATGTCAATTCATAGGTGACAAACTTGTGAGTTGGACTTCAAAGAAACAAAACTGTGTTTCAACATCCACTGCCGAGGCTGAGTATGTAGCTGCTGCTAGCTGTTGTTCTCAAGTCCTCTGGATGACGACACAGTTAAGGGACTTTGGATACAACTACAAGCGCGTTCCGATTTATTGTGATTCCAAGAGTGCAATATCTATAACTGCTAATCCGGTACAGCACTCGAAGACCAAGCATATAGATGTACGTTATCATTTCATCAAGGATCATGTAGAAAAAGGTAATATTGAAATGCACTTTGTTCAAACTGACTTCCAGTTAGCTGATCTTTTCACCAAGCCATTGGATGAAAAGCGATTTCAATTTCTAATCAGCAAACTTGGTATGTTGAACATGTCTTAAACCTTACTCATGATTCAAGGGGGAGTATTACAAATCTTGATAGTGTGTTATTTTCCAACTGTTGTTAACGAGAAAGGAATCATTTTCATAAATGATTACCATTGTTTCTTTCACTTATGCAGGTTGGTTCAAGTACTAAGGCTTCTAATCACATCGGATTAGAACCCGCAATTCAGTGCCTTATTTTTCTGTTTTTTTTTCTTAATCTTAAAAAAAAAAAAAAAAAAAAAAAGGGTTAACGGAGAATATCTGTGATATTAACAGATTTTTGGATACTTAAATGCTTATCTGACCGTGTGTTCTTAAAGATAAATACTTGCGTTTTATCTTGTCAATATACTTTGTCAAGTATTCGTCATAACGGTTCAAAACATTCTATTTTGACTTTGTTATTACCATGTATCAAAAGTAAAATCTTTCTATGGTAATACTCACGTTCTTTGTATTCACTGTTGATTGTATCAAACGTCATTTCATGTGCTTTCATTGAAAATATGTTTATATATTGTTCATATAAACAACATTCGTTTTTGATTCTCTAAAATCTTATTCTCCATGACAAAATGATATGAGCTTAATTGTCAAACTCTTTTAGTTTGAGGGGGAGAATTGCATCGTCAAACATCTTCTGTTTTGACATCTCCGAATATTTTATTCTTCATGTAACAAGTGGTATTTGTGCTTACGTGTACAAAACTCTTGTTGAACAGCATGTATTTTTAGGATAATACATGGGATTCAGTGTGTGAGCTTAACAGAACTTCCATGGATTCACGATAACCAGTGTTTCCTACCCAGGAAGTATTCCGTGAGTGATTGAGGGGAGAAGGGTCAAAAGAATTGAGTGTTGGTGTGTGAAAAGAGGTAAAATGAAAAAGAGAGATTGGTTAAAAGTGAGAATTAAAAGAAAGAGGGTGAGAAAACAGAGTAAAAGAATATTAAACTCTGCACCAAACTTCTTTCTGAGCCGGGCAGCCACATAATCTGATTGGTTCACATTCTTTGGTGACCATCATTGAACAAGGCAACTAGCCCATGCCATCTCTTGCATACAACCCCACCAGCTACTCATTCTTTTCTCAAAAAGAGAATGTTTCACATTTTCTGGGGACGCAGCATATACGCTATTGGTTCTTCATTTGGAAGATACTAATATTGAAAAAGAAGGAAAGTTGCCCCACCTTCGCACCCTTTCTCATCACATTGAGTCTTTGTACAATTTGTTGCTGTCTCAACAAGTTTACATACTTTGAGCCTAAAATGAAAAGCAAACATCTGTGCTTAATTCTTTCATACACATGCACGAGCACACAAATTTTTTTTTTCTGTCAGAACGTTCATAGATAACCATGTGTTATTCGATGATTGAATGGAAGACCTGGGGAGTCTATATCAAACCAGCTCCTTATATAGTAACTTTGTGTTACTCAGTGACTTTGTGTCATTGACAGACATTCTAACTGAGTCATTTGTTGATTCAGGGTTACACTTATTAACTGTTTGAATTTGAAAAGATTTGAATGGTTACTACTTTTTATTTGAATCTGAAAAGATTGAGATAATCACTCTTTCCATTTGGAGAGACTGCTCTTATTTCATACAGGGCTCGTTACATGATGAAGATTGTGCTTACGTGATCATACACAATGGGGGAGATTGTCTTAAAAAGGGGGAGATTGTTTTGCCAAGTTTTGATGATGTTGATTCTCACCACTCATCAAAAAGGGGGAGAAGATATAAAAAGGGTGAGAAGATACAAAAAGGGAGAATACAATCTGAAGATCTGAAGATATTCAAATTTTCAAAGGTTTTAAAGATTTGAAGATTGTTTAAAGATATCAAGTTTTGAAGCTATCAACGTCATATCTGAAGATTCTCAAGAGAAAAGTGAAGACAAGAGAAGACCCGAAGACAATTGCAAAATTTTTTTAATCTTGAATCCAAAGGGGGAGATTGTTGGATCATAAATTGTATTCAAGATTAAAGTTAAAGTTCAGGGTTTAAACTGCAATTGTGCTAAAGTTAATTAGAGGGTTTATTATGTAATAAGTTAATAGTTATTAAGCTATTGGGCCCAAGCCCATTAGAAAGCCCATTAAGGTTAAAGCCCATATGGCCTGGGTATTTAAAGTTTTGATTAGTTTGGTTTTAGGTTAACCTGGTTAGAACTCTGATAATTTTCTAAATAGTCGCTGTAAGTTTTTCTCTGTATTCAAAGGGTATCAAGAACACTCAAAGGTTTCATTGTTTATTCAAGGGATTGGTACGTTATTATTAATCTTTATATCTCTTGATTATTATTGTGTTGCTTGATTACTTGATTGATTGTTAACCAACTAGATAAAACTGGGATAACAGTTATAACTCCATATAAGCATCCAATCAGCCCTATAAAAACCTTTATCTGTTTTGAAATCTGAAAGTTTCATAATGATCTTCATAGATTGATGATCTCAAAAACATATTAGTCGTATTACAAAAAATTCCATACACGCACGTTTCACATGAATAAATTTTTATATATATATATATATATATAGAGAGAGAGAGAGAGAGATTATAATCAATTATTTATGCGTAATTTAATATATTTTGAATTATTACATGTTTTCATCCCCATGATTATTAATCAGATATATTTCCCTCTTCTATGTTTCCAACAAATATATTTTCCATATCTTCGAAATATTCTTTTTCCAATGATATACATGTTTATGACAAAAAAAATACACTTAAAATAATTTGAGTTTGATTTGTGGAGCTTTAACAACTAAAAGAAGTTTTCTTTGAAATAAACATGACAATTGATGAAAAGTAAACAAGACAAGAGAATTGATGACATGGAAAAATCCCTGTCGAGAGTAAAAAGTTGTGGACGATTATAAGTATCATCTATGGACTAGTGGACGTCCTGATATAGGGGGCCGTATAAATGGTGATCTTCCTCAAATCTTCCTATTTTTAGAGAGAGAAATTGTCAGGATCTGATTCTTAACAAGAATAATGAATCTCAGAAACAATATTAAAGAAGTTGCGGAAAAACACTTTAATATTCAAATATCAATGTAACAGTAAAGTATAAATCACAACTTGTAAACTTTATTGAATGATTAAAGTTACAAGTTTTCACATAAAACCTCAATCTTGATGAACAAGCTCACCAAGACGAATTCTACTTCTCTAGAACTAGGGTCGTAAACCTTGAGTTAATTCTCTCTCTAAAACAAAAACTTATCAATTCTTGTATATGTTTTTATACTATTCTAAATAAATCTATACATATACGGAAAATAAAAGATAATTACAAAACATAAAAGATCTTTTGTATATTCTTCCATAATTATCTTCAACCTTCCATGATTATCTTCAAACCTTTATCTGCGCGTATCTTGACTATCACATAAGCAGTATTAAGTCATAGCAGCATTAACACTCTGAGCAGTATTAATCTTCAGCAGTATTAATTTCTTCAAGCAGTATTAATTTGGCTCAGTAGTAGTAACCTTGTTATACTTGCAGCAGTAATCATACTTAAACAAATCTTCAGTTCCCAACAATCTCCCCCTAACTTGACTTTTAGAGAAGAGAAGTCAAGTTCTTCCGATGCTCCCAAAACTACATTGCTCATAATCCTATATCAGGATTCATCCCCAAACATTGATTAAGAGTTCTCTAGATCAAGTATCTTGCCATTGCAGAATCTGGTGCACAACCAAGCTTTTTCTTCAACATAGCATACAACTTTAGCCTGCTATGGTTGTAAACTCTATCCACTAAGAAGTATTCAAAGTGACTTGTATCTATAGCCAGTGCATATACTCCACTTCTTTCATACAGAGTCCAATTGTTAATGGTTTTGAAAACATTTCTGATAACATGTTGAACTTCCTCTGGATTGAACAACATGCATAGATATTCCATCACAAGTTTTGTAACTGGTATCCCTAATGTTTTCAGCTTATCAGCATATAATTTCATCGCCACCTCAAACATTTCCTCTAAATCAGATCTGGAGCATACTCTTACAATCTTGGCCCAAGTAGGATACACTTCAAACTTGTCATCTTTCTTCTTAAGCCTGATATACTCCTTTCCATCTACTTCCAAGGTATCCTAGTGAATAATCTGAGGAGGCTTGACACCAACTGATTCAGCTGTTATAGGCTCAAGCACTTTTTCCATCACTACCATGTACATACTCACATCAGAAGTACTGGATGGTTCTTCCTGAGATTGAGCTTTCTGTTCATAAGACTTAGGTGCCTCTTCTTCTTCAGCTACCTTATGTTCTTTCTCAGCTTCTTCCGCATCCACTCTAGGTTTCTTAGCTTGTTTTCTTCTAGCCATCATTTTTGTTCTTTTCAAAGTCCTCAAACTTTCACCTAGAGTAGCTTCCTTCCTTGGTGTTTCTTGATCATTAGGAAAGGGTTTTTGTATTTGAAGGTCATGCCTCTCTTTCATCTTCTTTTCCACTTCAACTCTTGCTTTGTCATTTTCGTGTAACTTGGTCATTTCTGCATCATACAAACCTTTGATTTGATCAAATGACATTTTTGTAAACATTTCCTTTTTGACTCCCACAACACCTTTGAGGAAAGTGATCATCTTCTTTCTCTCTTGAGTGCCAAGGTAGGTCTGTGAAGGTTGCCTCTTCTTTGCACCCATTTTGATCATTACAGGCTTCTTGCAAATTGCAGATTTCTACTGTGCCATCTCGGTTGCCAAACTCTTTTGAAATGCTTCATTAAGTTCTGCAGCTAGAGCTCTTGCCATCTCCCTATCTTTTTCTTCTTGATCCTTTTCTTCTTGCTCAAGTTCTACCTGAATCCAGCTCAGTTTCCATTTTGGACATGGCAGAAATCAATTCCTGGTAGTCATATCTATCCTCACCTTCTCCAGAAGTGTTTCCCCCTTTTGAGGGATCATTGGAATGTTTAATAGGGATCTCCAACCAAGCTGAAGCACCACCTATTCCCTTGGTTTGGGCACCCGGGACCTTTAAATGATTGCTAATTCAAGGTTGCCATGGGGAAGGTCTTAGTGATGTTACCACTGGCCTCCTCTGTGCTAGCAGGCATGGGGAAGGTCTTAGTGATGTTACCACTGGCCTCCTCTGTGCTAGCAGGAGTAGTGGCAGCCTTGATTAGTGCTTCAGATATCTCAATTTCTTCCTAGTTTCTGCTAATGAGGTCAGTTAATACCTCTTGAACAATTTCTGTTGCTTCATTTATTTCAGCAACATTAACTATTTCTGCTGCTTTGCTTGCTTCAGCAGCATTAACTGTTTCAGCTGCTTTCTCAAACATTGTTTCTTTTTCTACTGCTTTTTCAAACACAAACCCTGTTTCTGTTTCAGCAAACTCCCCCTCATCTCCATGTTTCTCCCCCTTATACTTAGCATTCTCCATGTTGACCTAATCTTCTGACTCCCCCTTTTTGGGAGCATCATCCACTAGTTTCCTTCTTCTGAGCTCAAATCTTTTCTTTGACCTTCTTTGAGCCATTTTCTTAACCATCTTCTTTAAGGTGCTGAGCTTTTCTTGCTGATTGATGATGACTTTCTTGAGTTCATTTACAACCTTCTTTTGAGAATCCAGCTCAGTTGCCATTTTGGACATGGCAGAAATCAATTCCTGGTAGTCATACATATCCTCACCTTCTCCAGAAGTGTTACCCCCTTTTGAGGGATCATTGGAATGTTTAATAGGGATCTCCAGCCAAGCTGAAGCACCACCTATTCCCTTGGTTTGGGCACCCGGGACCTTTAAATGATGGCTCATTCAAGGTTGCCATGGGGAAGGTCTTAGTGATGTTACCACTGGCCTCCTCTGTGCTAGCAGGAGTAGTGGCAGCCTTGATTAGTGCTTCAGATATCTCAATTTCTTCCAAGTTTCTGCTAATGAGGTCAGTTAATACCTCTTGAACAATTTCTGCTGCTTCATTTATTTCAGCAACATTAACTATTTCTGCTGCTTTGCTTGCTTCAGCAGCATTAACTGTTTCAGCTGCTTTCTCAAACATTGTTTCTTTTTCTACTGTTTTTTCAAACACAAACCCTGTTTCTGTTTCAGCAAACTCCCCCTCATCTCCATGTTTCTCCCCCTTATACTTAGCATTCTCCATGTTGACCTAATCTTCTGACTCCCCCCTTTTGGGAGCATCATCCACTGGTTTCCTTCTTCTGAGCTCAAATCTTTTCTTTGACCTTCTTTGAGCCATCTTCTTAACCATCTTCTTTAAGGTGTTGAGCTCTTCTTGCTGATTGATGATGACTTTCTTGAGTTCATTTACAACCTTCTTTTGAGAATCCAGCTCAGTTGCCATTTTGGACATGGCAGAAATCAATTCCTGGTAGTCATATCTATCCTCACCTTCTCCAGAAGTGTTACCCCCTTTTGAGGGATCATTGGAATGTTTAATAGGGATCTCCAGCCAAGCTAAAGCACCACCTATTCCCTTGGTTTGGGCACCCGGGACCTTTAAATGATTGCTCATTCAAGGTTGCCATGGGGAAGGTCTTAGTGATGTTACCACTGGCCTCCTCTGTGCTAGCAGGAGTAGTGTCAGCCTTCTCACCCACATGCTCATGCATCTCCTTAGTGAGCACCTCCTTGGGGTTGGGAGACACCCAGTGGTTTCCCTATAGATATTCTCTAATGGAGAATGCTCCATTAGAAGGCTTTGAGGTTCTGGGTTTGAAGGAGGTACAACAAGGGAAGGAGCCTTGTGTACCTTTCTCTTAACATAAGTTTTGGATATAACTGGATTTGGCTTAAGAACAATGGACTGAGGGAGTGATATAGTGGTTGAAGGTTGGGTTTGTCTATCATTGGGATGGTCTAGTGAGGGCCTTGACCCTGATGCCATACCTTCCTGGTTGTGGGACACCACCATCATTGTAGAGAACAATGGGGTGTCAACTCCTTCCGAGTCCTTGGCAGATCTTTTCATATTTGAAAATACCTTTCCCTTAGGGATTTTAGGTACATATACCTCATTAAACTGAGGTATATCCGTCAATTCAGAGGTGATAAGTGACTGGAGAAATCTTGGATACATATAGAAACTGTTTTTATTTTCCATGTTTGACACAAGGTCATTGAAAATCATTTTTGAGAAATTATACTTTCTGGCAGTGGACAAGCAGACCAAAGCAAAAGCAATGGTACTACTGAACTGACTCCATCCAATAGTTTTTCTAGAAATACAGTGCATAAGAGTATGAACAAAGAAACGCCATTGGGAAGAAAAGTTAGCTTTGTAAAATTTGAAAACACCCATTTGGCCTTCATACCCCATTCTTGTGAGATTGGAAAACAAATCCTCATTAGGGATAGTGGTAATACCTGAGGCATCGTCTAGTCGTAGACTGATGCGAATGACCTCTTCAGAGACTATCAAGGGTTAGTCACACACCCTTGTCTTGATAAACTGCACACCATTTTCAGTAGCAGCGGTGACATTGACCCAAAATTGCTTCTGGTGCTCGATGTAAATTGGTGGTGACACTGTAAGAGCATAAGCTATATGACTGGTCTTGAGAAAATCAACTATTTGATGGAATCCATCAGCCTGCTTAGGCTTTTGAAGCATTGCGATCTCATTGTGTTCATCAATAAACGCCATGGATGCCATCTGACTTGAGGATTATTGACTAAAACACTCTGGTTGCTTGAGAGAAGAGTTAGAGAGAAGATGAACAGTATTCAAAGATTCGTTGTGAGCTTTTAGGCGGGCAAAGAGGGTATTTATATAATTCAGGAAAGAAGCAGTATTAACCCTAATTTCAGTTAAAGCAGTACTAACCCACTTGCAGTAGTAACCAACTAGCAGTATTAACTGACTAGCAGTATTAACTGACTAGCAGTATTAACTAACTAGCAGTAGTAATAATGAACCTGCAGTAGTAACTTTGCACTGGCAGCATTAACAATACTTACACTGTTGAAGCTTGTGTTAGTCTGAGCAAGGCAATAAACTTCCTGAGAAAGATGATTAGTAGAACCAAAAAAATAAAATAAACAAATAACAGGTATGCAAACACTTTTTAAACATGAGCTCATTCAGAGTTGATCATGCCCACACTTGTGACCAAGAAAGTGAATCTACCCACATCAAAAGCTTTAGTGAACAGATCAGCAAACTGGTTATTAGTATGAACTTTAGCAACTTGAATAAGCTTCTTTTCATTGCAGTCTCTAATAAAATGATACTTGATTTCAATGTGCTTTGTTTTGGAGTGCTTGACTGGATTGTTAACAATGCTAATAGCACTGCTATTGTCAATGAAGATTGGAGTGTGAAGAAAGGTTACCCCATAGTCCAACATTTGATTCTGAATCCATAGAACCTGAGAGCAGCAACTTGCAGCAGCAATGTACTCAACTTCTGTTGTTGATAAGGACACTGTGGTTTGCTTCTTACACTGCCAAGATACTAGTCTTACACCCAAAAGCTGACATCCTCCTGAAGTAGACTTTCTATCCATATTAGCACCACCCAAGTCACTGTCTGAATATGTAATTAAGTCAAAAGTAGATTCATGGGGATACCAAAGACCTAATCTAGGTTTCCCTCTTAAGTATCTGAAAATCCTCTTAACAGCTTGAAGATGTGACTGCTTTGGCTTGACTTGGAATCTGGCACACACACACACTGGAAACATGATATTTGGTCTTGAGGTTGTGAGAGACATGAGAGATCCAATCATTGATCTATAAATATGGACATCAACATCCTACCCCTCGAGATCAGCAATGATCTGTTTGTGTGTTTCCATTGGTGTGCTTGCTGGCTTTGAGTATGATAAACCATACTTATCTAGGATGTCTTTCACATACTTTGATTGACTTATGAAAATCCCATCTTTATGCTGTTTCACTTGAAGCCCAAGGAAGAGGGTGAGTTCACCCATTGAACTCATTTTGAAGCTCTTGTGCATCAACTCTTCAAAGTCTCTACACATCTGATCTTTTGTGGATCCAAATATGATGTCATCCACATAGATCTGAACAAGTAGGGTGTTCTTCTTACTTCTTTTACTGAAAAGGGTCTTATCAATGATTCCCCTTTCAAACCCATTTTCCAAGAGATAGGTAGACAGAGTATCATACCATGCTCTTGGGGCTTGATGTAGGCCATAGAGTGCTTTCTTAAGTTTGTATACTCTGTCAGGATATGATGGATTTTCAAATCCAGGGGGCTGACAGACGTATACTTCTTCATCAATTGTTCCATATAGAAAGGCACTCTTCACATCCATCTAATATACCTTTAACTGCATATATGAGGCATAGGCTAGAAACAGCCTAATTGCCTCTACCCGTGCAACTGGAGCAAAGACTTCCTCATAGTCTATGCCTTATTCCTGAGTGTACCCTTGTGCCACTAGCCTTGCTTTGTTCCTGATTACTATTCCTCTCTTATCCTTTTTATTTCTGAAAATCCACTTGGTGCCAATTGCTCTATGACATTTTGGAAGGTCCACCAAGTCCCAAACATCTTGCAATTTAAACTGTAGCAACTCTTCTTGCATGACTTTTATCCAACTTGAATCTTTCATTGCATCATGAGCCTTCTTTGGCTCAATCTGAGATAAAAAGCAAGAGAGTATTGTATGCTGCTGATCTTGCAAATCTTGAAGTCTGATTTGATTCCTAGTCATCATAGGAAAAGAGATGTCTCCTATTACCAGCTCAGGAGGATGATTCTTCTGAGTTCTTGTCTGATTACTAGGTTCTTCATTAATTCCCACATCTAAATTGGAATCATTTAAGTCAGCTGAGGGGATCTCATCAGCTACTTCTGGCTCTTCATGCTCTAAATTCTCCTCATCTCTTCTTTCTTCTTCACTCTGACTTGGTTCAATAACAGTATCCCTTTCACAGATTTCAACAGGGGTCATTGTAGGTATGGGAAAGATCACAGACTGAGAAATAATATCTTGTACTTATTCATTCTCTGATCCTCTACTCTCTGATCCTGCATGATCATCACTACTGAAACCCAAAGAGTTAGTTAGTGAATCAATGTCAAATAACCACTGAGGACCTGAACCAATAGGATTTGATGAGTTCTCATTGCATTTGACATTGTCACATTCCTCAATTATCCTAGAAGAAGAATTAAACACTCTGTAGGCCTTACTCTGAGATGAGTAACCAACAAGAAAACCATCATCTGCTTTGCTATCAAACTTTCCTAAGTGAGTTTTGGTATTGAGAATGGTACAAGGACATCCAAAAGGTTTGAAAAAACCAATAAATGGTTTTCTTTTATTTAAAAGCTCATATGGTGTCTTGTTTTTAGGCTTGACTACTAGAACTCTGTTTTGGAAATAGCAAGCAGTATTAACTGCTTCAGCCCTGAAGGTAATTGGAAGTTTTGAATCAGCTAACAGAGATCTAGCAGCCTCAATCAGTGTCCTATTCCTTCTCTCAGCAACCCCATTTTGTTGTGGAGTCCTAGGAGCACTTTATTGCCTCTCAATTCCTTTTTCCTGACAAAAGGTGTTTAGGTCAAGATTTTTAAATTCAGTACCATTATCTGACCTAATGACTTTTACCTTTTGATTTGTTTGGTTTTCAATTCTTAGAATAAAGGATTTGATCAGTCCACTTGTCTCATCCTTAGTCCTTAGAAAATACACCCAAGTAAATCTAGAGTAATCATCAACAATAACCAAGCAGTATGATTTCTTACCTATACTCATGACATTTGTAGGACCAAACAGATCCATATGCAACAACTGAAGAGAAGAAGAAATTGTGTTCAACTCTTTGGACTTATGAGAAGTTTTGTGTTGTTTGCCTTTGAGACAAGCAACACAATGATAATCACATGAAAAGACTTTTGAAGGCAGACCTCTTACAAGGTTTTTTTAACAAGTTTATTCATTGTTTTAAAGTTCATGTGACACATCCTTCTGTGCCAAATTGATGATTCATCCAAAGAGGCTTTTGAAACAAGACAGTTTAGGGATGAATCATTTGAAACATTCTCCATATCCAAACAATAGACATTATCCTTTCTAGGAGTTCTTAGTAGTATCATCTTTTCATCAACTACCTTGAATCCAGGAGCAAGGATAATGCATTCTGAATCAGTGAATAATATGCTATGCTTTTTGTCACAAACCTGTGATACACTTAACAGGTTGTACCTTAACTGCTCAACATAGTAAACATCTTCAAAGGTCATCTTACCTTTTGTTACATCTCCCTTACCACTAATCTTACCTCCATCTGGAGTATTACCAAAGGCAATATGCCCTCCATCAATTTTCTTGAAATTCTTGAGGCAAGCCATGTTCCCTGTCATGTGCTTAGAGCAACCACTATCAACATGCCAAATGCTCTTTCCCTTGAGCTGCTGGTTGCCCTGCACATAAGATAAATCAATTAGTATTGACTGGAAACCCAAGCCAAAGTGGTATTGGGCCTCCCTTTCTCATCAAAGTACTTACACTCCTTTTTGATGAGATTTTTAAAGTTAGAATACTCTTGACTGGAGTACTTTGTCAAGATGATTGGTCTAGAAGCATAGACACTAGAAGCAGTACTAATTTTAGAAGTACTAACAGAGTTAGCAGTATTAACATCAGATGAAGTACTAACAATGTTAGTTTTAGATGTACTAATACTCTCAGCAACACTAATATTGATAGCAGCAGTATTGCTTCTGGCAGCACTATCTTTGTCAGCAGCACTATTTGGGGTAGCAGTACTAACAGTTTTAGTGTTTTTGGGAACCCACTTCTTAACACTCTCTTTTACAGTCTTTTTCTTCATGTGGCTTTTGGATTTAACAGGTTTCTTAACTACATGGTTCCTTTCAACCTTCCTATAACCAAAGGGTTTTTGCACAGATCTTTGAAAATTTATCCTTTGGTTAATAGGATTAAAATAACAGTGCTTGGCAAGATGGTTCATTTTGCCACATATGAAACAAGGTTTTGGTCTGATGATTCTACTCAGATCAACTCCTTGTTTCTGAGCCCACTGATTATTCCAATTTCTTTGATTGCCCCTCCTTTTATCATGCTTTAGGGGCTCAGACTTATTACCTGCACACTGTTTGCAAAGAACAGGATTCACAACTGTAGTCTGCTTGAAATGGACCTTTTTAGACTTTCCCTCAGCCTTCTCTACGCCATCAGATTTGACCCAATCCCTTCCACCACCCTCATTGGTAAGAATGTTATTTTCTAAGGGAATCTCACCACTCACAGTATTATCCTCACTCATACCAGCTTCTTTCTCAGTCTTGTCCTTAACAACTACTTCATCTAAAGGATCTATCTTAGTGGCTCCCTCATGCAAGTCCTTCCTATCCTTGGTCTCTAGCAAGTCTGATTTATGAGGGATGTAGTTGTTGTTGTATGGTGGTGGTGTGGTATTGTACCTAATTCCTGGTTTAATCTTATCATGGATTTGGACCTTTAGAATTGAATCCATAGCTTTAGAAGCATATGAAAACTTTTCCACATCTAGCTTAACCTTGGCTAGCTCTCCTCTCAACTTTTCATTCTCCTCCCTAGACTTTGTCAGTTGGATTTCTAGATCATTTTTCTCCCACTTCTAGTAATTTGTATCATATGTGTGTTGAAGTTCATTGGCTTGGAAACCTTTAATTTGTTCCTTAAACCTCTCAACAATTTTCACATAGTCTTTTCTATCCTTTTCTAACCTCTTAAGGTCATCACTCATACTCTGGTTGTGATCCCTAAACCTTTTAACAGTGTCTATGCAAGTTTGAGAACAGAGATTAGAAAGTACCTCAGTTGGGAGATCTGATACCTCTGCCATGAGAGCTTGATTTTGAATGGCCTCTTCTGCTTGATCACTCCAGTCAAACCCCATTCCTTGTTGAGAAACAAGAGCTTGAGAAGAGTTTCTGTTCTGGTTGAAGCTTCCAGTCTGAGCTTGTTGGTGATTGTTGTGAGACACTCCACTTATGCATTCCCTGGCAAAGTGTCCCTTCATATGACACTTATAGCACTCCACCTTTGAATTATCAAAGACTGCTCCATCTTCTCTTCTTTAGGAGAAGTTGTTCCTCCCAGTCCTCTTGATGAACTTCTTCACCCTCATAGAAAGCATGGCCATCTGCCATTTAATATCCATCTCTTCAAGATCATCAGGATGAAGCTGTTCCAAGTCATCATTGATTAAAGAGGAGTTACCATGACTGGAAAGAAAGGCTTCAAAAACAGATTCATTGCCTTTTTCTTGATTTACTCCACTGGAAGCATTAACTGATTCAGGGTTAGCAGTAGTATCAGTTGATGCTGAAAGGAGTGCAGCATTATGAACATATCCAGTAGGCTTCTTCTTTGCTTCCACCTCAGATTCAAACACTCTCAGATCATTGTACAGATCATCCAGTTCCTTTTCTTCCAATTGATTATTCTGTCTGAATGAAACAGTGTACATGGTCCATTCATCTCCAAGAGATCTGAGGAAATTTCGGTTGACATCATTTTGTTCCATCTGGACTCCAACAATAGCCAACTCACCAATTAACTTATTGAATCTATCAAAATTTTGAGTCATAGACTCATTCTTTGAAGATGTAAAATTCTCATATTGTTGCTTGAGAATATCCCTCAGATTCCTCTTAGTGCTCTTGGTGCCAGCAAATCTCTTCTCTAAAGCATTCCATAGAATCTCAGCATCAGTGCAGTGGTGAAACTGATGTTGATACTCATTAGGAATGGCCAAAAGAAGGGTGCTTAAGGCTTTCATCTCCAATTGTCTCACTTTCTTCTCAGCATCAGGTTTTGGAGGTGGTCTTCTTCCATCTTGTCCAATTTTACCTTAAGAAAAGGGACCATTCTCAACAATGTCCCACATAGAAAAGTCTATAAGGATGATGTACTGCTTGATCCTAATTTTCCGTATGTCAAACTCATTAGGTTTGAGCATGGGAACCTTTGAAACAAGAGTACTGTTTGATTCAACTGTGTTGTCCATGATGAATGAAGGTTTCTGAGAATACTAGGCTCTGATACCACTTGTCAGGATCTGATTCTTAACAAGAATAATGAATCTCAGAAACAATATTAAAGAAGTTGAGGAAAAACACTTTAATATTAATATATCAATGTAACAGTAAAGTATAAATCACAACTTGTAAACTTTATTGAATGATTAAAGTTACAAGCTGTCACACAAAACCTCAATCTTGATGAACAGGCTCACCAAGACGAATTCTACTTCTCTAGAACTAGTGTTGTAAACCTTGAGGTTAATTCTCTCTTTAAAACAAAAACTTATCAATTCTTGTATATGTTTTTAAACTATTCTAAATAAATCTATACATATACTGAAAATAAAAGATAATTACAAAACATAAAAGATCTTCAGTATATTCTTCCATAATTATCTTCAACCTTCCATGATTATCTTCAAACCTTGATCTACGCGTATCTTGACTATCACATAAGCAGTATTAAGTCATAACAGCATTAACACTCTGAGCAGTATTAATCTTCAGCAGTACTAACTATGCTTAGCAGTATTAATTTCTTCAAGCAGTATTAATTTGGCTCAGCAGTAGTAACCTTGTTATACTGGCAGCAGTAATCATACTTAAACAAATCTTCAGTTCCCAACAGAAAACCTCCCATAATCCATTCCTTATACCTGCACATCCTTGCCATTCTTCCTACGAGGTTTAGTGTATTTAAGGTAAGATCTCCATACCCTTTTCATCTGGATTTGAATACTCAAGCAAAGAAGCCTAGGAAAACCTGGGAAGCTTTCACACTTTATAGAGCCAAGTTTAACGTGCCTGAGTTCTCAGAAATGTTAGACCCTCTTGTACCGTCGAAAAAATTGAGGACGTTGAGGATTTTAGGGCCTTAGCAGAGATACCCGACAGTATTACTCTACACCCTCCTGGCACACTTATGCCAGAGAAATGCCCGCCTGGGTATTTCGTTATTTACGAATACCCATTCAAAACAGGGTTTACTTGGCCCTATGTTCCATTATCGAGGTTGTTTCTTATGACTTTCGATCTTTCTCCGGGACAGATGATGCCCCAATTTTGGAGAATATTCAGTGTTATAAAGCACTCAACGTCTGACTGGGTTTCGCTGCTCACGATCCAAGAATTGTTGATGACATATTCGGTTAAGCCGGAAGTGAAGAACCGGTATAGCCTATGCACTCGAGGTAGGGGAGCTCGAACCTTGGTCCAAGGCACTGCGGTCAATGATCGCAAGTGCAAGACCAGGTATGTACCAGGAAAACTGTCATCCCTAGATGACGACAATAAATGACTGATTCTCATATGGAATATCGAGGGTAAGCTTGATTTCACAATCTTTGTTTTACATTTTCTTGTCGCTCAATTAACTAACGATCTTTTTCTCTTTTTGACAGCTATCAACTTCTCCTCAGTATCTGCTTTGTTGAATACTCACTACATGATCAAGGAATTCCACTATATCCCCGAGTGAAGCTCTCCCCCACATCCAGAAGTAGGACGTTATTAGACAAAGACGGCAACAAAGACGTAACTTTTGTCGGGGTCTCAGTTGCAGAGGAGAAGAGATAAAGAGGAGGAAGATGATGAAGAGGAAAAGGGGATGACAACAATGTCATACGTACCTTAGTCGTGTACTTTATTTGTGAGTCGTAAGTTGTAAGTTTTACTAAGTCCTATTGTTTTCTGTTTCAGGAGAAGCGGTCGAGAAGACGACGACTTCTCTCTCCAAGAAGGAGAGAGATGCTCTCCTCGCCCATAAGGACAAGGATTTAAAAAGGAAGATCTTGATCACTAGGTCAGGATATAATAAGATGAAGTTGGACCTCCAGAGGAACCATCTTCGAAGATTGATGAGCAACCTCCATTCGTTAATGTTAAGAAGGTGACGATGTTTGTGGCAGTTAGGGTTGTGCATCGGTCGGGACGGGTCGGGTCAGGGCCCAAAACCCCAAACTCGATCAGGTCTCGAGTGACAGGGAAAAGTCCCGATAACCGACCGAAGAAAATTCAGGTTTATCTGATTTAGGGGTTTCGGATTTCGGGTGACTTCGGGTCGGGTTTCGGGTGACCAGGTATACAACATGATCAATGATCATAATGTGTAAAGTAGCTGAAATAGGAAGCTGAAGTGATTGATATTAGCAGCTAATAACGACGATAAACTAAACAGTTTGCTTTACATTATTCTAATTAAACAACATAAATCAAAACAAAGTAATTAATCAACAGTCGTAGGAATAAATTACCAAAAAGAAAGGTAGCGAGAAAAAGAAGAAGAGAGAAGAAGGTTTGCATATGAATCTCCATTGAAGAAGACGACAATGATGATGAGGGCACGGAGAGATTGGTGTGTGTGTATGGATGTAGAGTTAGAAAGATAGTGGGGAGAGTAGGGGGTTGCGATTAGATTGGTGGAGGAAGTCAGATTATTAGATAGAGAGATTGTGAGAACCAAGAGAGTTGAGAGCAGAGAGCTTGTGAGAGATGTCAGATCAGGTTTAGATAGCATAAAAAATAGAAATATATATCTTTTTAAATGGATTTTCGGATATTCGGACGGGTTCGGGTGGGTGATTTGGATACCCAGCCCGATCCTACTTATCCGAAACTATGAACGTGTATCGGGTCTTTGGTTTTCGGGTATTTCGGGTGGCGGGTTTCAGGCACCAATTCGGGTCTAGTTTATCGAGTCAGCCGGGTTGTGCTAACCCCTACCAGCAGCAACACCCCAGGGACTCATTGTGGGTTGTCAAAGACCTAATCCACGACTGCCAAAGATAAGGGGAAAGCAGTCAAATGGGACCGGGAGCCAAACTCAATGTCAATTAACCTTAAGCTCCTGGTTGATTTTTTGAAGTAAAACTCCCTGTATAAGAAGAAAATGTTCTCTCATATGAACAACTTCCTTATCCCTACCTACCGTGAGTGTTACCATAATGTCTCGGTAGATCACGTGGAAACACATGCCATAGGGATCTCCCTCATGGTAAGTTTCTTTAATGTCATAAGTTTTTTTGTCGTTAAATAATATTTTGACTAACTCGTCATTTGTTTTTTAGGCGTTCCATACCTTCTTGGCTCTCTATTCAAGGATGGACAAGGTCAATTAACTAACGATCTTTTTCTCTTTTTGACAGCTATCAACTTCTCCTCGGTATCTGCTTTGCTGAATACTCACTACAAGATCAAGGAATTCCACTGTATCCCCGAGTGGAGCTCTCCCCCACATCCAGAAGTAGGACGTTAATAAACGAAGAGGACGACAAAGATGTAACTTTTGTCGGGGCCTCAGTTGCAGTGGGGAAGAGATAAAGAGGGGATGCCAACAAAGTCATACGTACCTTAGTCGTGTACTTTGTTTCTGAGCCGTAAGTTGTTAGTTTTACTAAGTCCTGTTGTTTTCTGTTTCAGGAGAAGCGGTTGGGAAGACGACGACTTCTCTCTCAAAGAAGGATAGAGATGCTCTCCTCGCCCATAAGGGCAAGGATTTTAAAAGGAAGATCTTGATCACTAGGTCAGGATATAAGAAGATGAATTTGGACCTCTAGAGGAACCATCTTCGATGATTGATGAGCAACCTCCATTCGTCAATGTTTAGAAGGTGACGATGTTTGCGGCAGTTAGGGTTTTGCATCGGTCGGGACGGGTCGGGTCGGGGCCCAAACCCAAACCCGATCAGGTCTCGGGTGACGGGGAAATGTTCCGATAACCGACCGAAGAAAATTCAGGTTTATCTGATTTAGGGGATTCAGATTTCGGGTGACTTCGGGTCGGGTTTCGGGTGACCAGGTATACAACATGATCAATAATCATAATGTGTAAAGTAGCTGAAATAGGATGCTAAAGCGATTGATATTAGTAGCTAATAACGACGATAAGTTAAACAGTTTGTTTTACATTATTCTAATTAAACAACATAAATCAAAACAAAGTAATTAATCAACAATCGTAAGAATAAATTACCTAAAAGGAAGGTAGCGAGAAAAAGAAGAAGAGAGAAGAAGGTTTGCATATGAATCTCCATTGAAGAAGACGACAATGATGAGGAAGGCACGGAGAGATTGGTGTGTGTGTATGGATGTAGAGTTAGAAAGATAGTGGGGAGAGTAGGGGGCTGCGATTAAATTGGTGGAGGAAGTCAGATTATTAGATAGAGAGATTGTGAGAACGAAGAGAGTTGAGAGCAGAGAGCTTGTGAGAGATGTCAGATCAGGTTTAGATAGCATAGAAAATAGAAATATATATCTTTTTAAATGGATTTTCGGATATTCGGACGGGTTCGAGTGGGTGATTTGGATACCCAGCCCGATCCTACTTATCCGAAACTATTAACGGGTATCGGGTCTTTGGTTTTCGGGTGGCGGGTTTTAGGCACCAATTCGGGTCGAGTTTATCGGGTCAGCCGGGTTGTGCTCACCCCTACCAGCAGCGACACCCCAGGGACTCATTGTGGGGTATCAAATACCTAATCCACGACTGCCAAAGATAAGGGGAAAGGAGTCAAATGGGACCGGGAGCCAAACTCAATGTCAATTAACCATAAACTCCCGGTTGATTTTATGAAGTCAAACTCCCTGTATAAGAAGAAAATGTTCTCTCATATGAACAACTTCCTTATCCCTACGTACCGTGAGTGTTACCATAATGTCTCGGTAGATCACGTGGAAACACATGCCATAGAGATCTCCCTCATGGTAAGTTTCTTTAATGTCATAAGGTTTTTTGTCGTTAATCATTATGTTGACTAACTCGTCATTTGTTTTTCAGGCGGTCCATACCTTCTTGGCTCTCTATTCAAGGATGGACAAGGTCAATTAACTAACGATCTTTTTCTCTTTTTGACAGCTATCAACTTCTCCTCGGTATCTGCTTTGCTTAATACTCACTACAAGATCAAGGAATTCCACTATATCCCCGAGTGGAGCTCTCCCCCACATCCAGAAGTAGGACGTTAATAGACGAAGAGGACGACAAAGATGTAACTTTTGTCGGGGTCTCAGTTGCAGTGGAGAAGAGATAAAGAGGAGGAAGATGATGAAGAGGAAGAGGGGATGACAACAAAGTCATACGTTCCTTAGTCGTGTACTTTGTTTCTGAGTCGTAAGTTGTAAGTTTTACTAAGTCCTGTTGTTTTCTGTTTCAGAAGAACCGGTTGGGAAGACGACGACTTCTCACTCAAAGAAGGAGAGAGATGCTCTCCTCACCCATAAGGGCAAGGATTTAAAAAGGAAGATCTTGATCACTAGGTCAGGATATAACAAGATGAATTTGGACCTCCAGAGGAACCATCTTCGATGATTGATGAGCAACCTCCATTCGTCAATGTTAAGAAGGTGACGATGCTTGCGGCAGTTAGGGTTGTGCATCGGTCGGGACGGGTCGGGTCGGGGCCCAAAACCCCAAACCCGATCAGGTCTTGGGTGACGGGGAAAAGTCCCGATAACTGACCGAAGAAAATTTAGGTTTATCTGATTTAGGGGATTCGGAATTCGGGTAACTTCGGGTCGGGTTTCGGGTGATCAGGTATACAACATAATCAATGATCATAATGTGTAAAGTAGCTGAAATAGGAAGTTGAAGCGATTGATATTAGCAGCTAATAACGACGATAAATTAAACAGCTTGCTTTACATTATTCTAATTAAACAACATAAATCAAAACAAAGTAATTAATCAACAATCGTAAGAATAAATTACCTAAAAGGAAGGTACCGAGAAAAAGAAGAAGAGAGAAGAAGGTTTGCATATGAATCTCCATTGAAGAAGACAACAATGATGATGAAGGCACGGAGATATTGGTGTGTGTGTATGGATGTAGAGTTAGAAAGATAGTGGGGAGAGTAGGGGGTTGCGATTAGATTGGTGGAGGAAGTCAAATTATTAGATAGAGAGCTTGTGAGAACCAAGAGAGTTGAGAGCAGAGAGCTTGTGAGAGATGTCAGATCAGGTTTAGATAGCATAGAAAATAGAAATATATATCTTTTAAAATGGATTTTCGGATATTCGGACGGGTTCAGGTGGGTGATTTGGATACCCAGCCCGATCCTACTTATCCGAAACTATAACGGGTATCCGGTCTTTGGTTTTTGGGTATTTCGGGCGGCAGGTTTTAGGCACCAATTCGGGTCGAGTTTATCGGGTTGGCCGGGTTGTGCTCACCCCTACTAGCAGCGACACCTCAGGGACTCATTGTGGGGTGTCAAAGACCTAATCCACGACTGCCAAAGATAAGGGGAAAGGAGTCAAATGGGACCGGGAGCCAAACTCAATGTCAATTAACCTTAAGCTCTCGGTTGATTTTATGAAGTCAAACTCCCTGTATAAGAAGAAAATGTTCTCTCATATGAACAACTTCCTTATCCCTAACTACCGTGAGCGTTACCATAATGTCTCGGTAGATGACGTGGAAACACATGCCGTAGGGATCTCCCTCATGGTAAGTTTCTTTAATGTCATAAGTTTTTTTGTTGTTAATCAATATGTTGACTAACTCGTCATTTGTTTTTCAGGCGTTCCATACCTTTTTGGCTCTCTATTCAAGGATGGACAAGGTCAATTAACTAGCGATCTTTTTCTCTTTTTGACAGCTATCAACTTATCCTCAGTATCTGCTTTGCAGAATACTCACTACAAGATCAAGGAATTCCACTGTATCCCTGAGTGGAGCTCTCCCCCACATCCAGAAGTAGGATGTTAATAGACGAAGTAGACGACAAAGATGTAACTTTTGTCGAGGCCTCAGTTGCAGAGGAGAAGAGATAAAGAGGAGGAAGATGATGAAGAGGAAGAGGGGATGACAACAAATTCATACGTACCTTAGTCGTGAACTTTGATTGTGAGTCGTAAGTTGTAAGTTTTACTAAGTCCTGTTGTTTTCTGTTTCAGGAGAAGCGGTTGGGAAGACGACGACTTCTCTCTCAAAGAAGGAGAGAGACGCTCTCCTCGCCCATAAGGGAAAGGATTTAAAAAGGAAGATCTTGATCACTAGGTCAGGATATAAGAAGTTGAAGTTGGACCTCCAGAGGAACCATCTTCGATGATTGATGAGCAACCTTCATTCGTCAATGTTAAGAAGGTGACGATGTTTGCGGCAGTTAGGGTTGTGCATCGGTCGGGTTGGGGCCCAAAACCCCAAACCCGATCAGGTCTTGGGTGACGAGGAAAAGTCCTGATAATCGACCGAAGAAAATTCAGGTTCATCTGATTTAGGAGATTCGGATTTCGGGTGACATCGGGTCGGGTTTCGGGTGATCAGGTATACAACATGATCAATGATCAGAATGTGTAAAGTAGCTAAAATAGAAAGATGAAGCGATTGATATTAGCAGCTAATAACGACGATAAATTAAACAGTTTGCTTTACATTATTCTAATTAAACAACATAAGTCAAAACAAAGCAATTCTTGGTGGTCGTGCCTTTACTTTTTGATTTAGTACATGTAAACTTTTTGTTGAATGACTTTATACTGTCTAATGTTTATACTCATCGTGACTTTTTTTATACAATTACATGATTATCTTGTCGATAATGAATGGTTTTTATCTGTACTATGTTTATAATGAATGATTGAACTTTACATATAGATAGAAAAAATAATCTATGTCAATAGTTACTTTCTGACAACAACTGTCTTGTCATGACTTTTTTTGACTTTTGTCGAAATTGTTTTAACTCAACATATTTGAAGCTCGAAGAAATAGATTGTAAGTTTCGTTATGATCTTGGAACTGACCATCCCTTTAGTTTTTTTATCTAGTAGATCGTGAGTTATCATTGACCATGCTTTTAAGTCGTACGTTCCTGCGATAAATAAATGTTAACGGTGGTCATTGGCGATGCCAATGACTCTCCGTTGCTTAACTCAGTAATATTTTCATAAGAAAGATAAATAAAATTTAAAAGAAAGACTTCTTTAAATGTACCGCATTCCAGCTACATGGGACATCATGGTTATCCAGAGTTTACAATCTATAGGCTCATTTTCCCACGATTCGGATATATGATATGGACCTTCCCAAGTCGTAGCTACCTTACTTGCATTCAATTCTATTGTATTAGGAAACACACGTCATAAGACATAGTCTCCTTCTTGAAAGACTTCGATTTTCACATTTTTATTAAAATGTCGTGCGACGGTTTGTTGTTAGGATGCCTTTTTTATTAACGTTGATTCTCTTAGTTCTTCGAGTGCGTCGATGTCATAACTTAGGTTATGGTCAATTGATGTATATTGTGTGATGGGCAATTTAACTTGGACCGGTAGGACGACTTCGTATCCATAGACTAAAAAGAAGGGAGTCTAACATGAGGATGCACGAGGGGTCGTATGATTGGCCCATATAACTTAAGGAAGTTCTTCAACTCATTTACCTTTTGTTGCTTTAAGTCTTTTATTTATAGAGTTAATAATGAATCTATTACTTGATTCTGCTAATCCATTCGATTGTTGATAATGGGGCATTGTCATTGTTAACTTTAGGCGACGTTCTTCACATAAGCGTCGAGTTCTGTCACTAATGAATTGCGACCCATTATCACAAACAATTTCGGATGGGATACCAAACCTACATATGATATTAGTTTGGATAAATGAGATAACTTATTTTTCCCCTACTTGGGAGAAAGCAGCGGTCTCTATCCATTTTGAAAAATAATTAGTAAGAACTAACAAGAATACCTTTTGTCCTGAGGCTAGAGTAATTTTCCGACTATGTCCATTCCTTATCACTTGAAAGGACAAGGAATCAATGTTGTATGTAATAATTTAGGGGGTTGATGGGTCATACGTGAATATCTTTTACATGAGTCACAACTTTGGATGTACCTGACATCATCTTGTTGTAAGGTAGGCCAATAGTAGCCTTGTCGTGATATTCTATTTGTTAGACTTCATTCTACATTCGCCAAAGTGCATACTTTTGAGGATTTCTGAAAAACTTGACTTCAGCGACGCATTTAATACGGTCAACGATCTTTGATATGTATCCCTGAGATCACCACGTATCTGGATGCTTTGAACTAGATTTTCATGCTTTCAATCTGTCTTCAGGAAGTTGGTCATGAATCCGAAAATCCTTTATTTCTTTCTACCAGTCACTTCCTTTGTCCAAGACATGGACATGGTTGTCGTTTTCAATAGACGATGAAGATAGATGAACTAATAGGAAGATATGAAATGAGCTTTTGTTAGGACTGATCCTAGATCAGTTACGACGTCAACTTGGGTGTTCTGATCTCTTGATATCTGTCGCATAGAGAATGGATCGAACATATTCGTTTTATCCTTAGCTATTTCGAGGTAAACCGTCATCTTCGAATCTTTTGATTAAAATTCTCTATTTATATGATTGAACACTAGGAGAGAATCTCCTTTGACTTATAGGCATGTTGCTCTGAGGTCTTTTTCCATATTCGTAACTGCGATTAGAGCTTTGTATTCTACTTCATTATTGGTCGCGTTAAAGTTGCAACATAATGAATATACTATCATGCCCTATGTAGTGACTTTAAGATGACACCTAGTCCTGCCCCTTGAAATTGGAGGATCTATGGACGTAAAGGGTCCATGTGCCATTGGCGTTAGTCTCCACTAGGAGAGTTTCGTTGTGGACCTCTTTTCCAATTATGGACTGAAATCGACTACGAAGTCCGCGAGAGCTTGAGATTTTATCATTGTTCTTAGTTTAAAGCTATTGTCGTAGATGCTGAGATATGTGCTCCACTTGACTAGTCGTCTTGTCAACTCAGGCTTTCTTAAGACAGACTTTGAAGGATAGTTATTAACGACAGGTGTAGGATGACTTTGAAGTAATGTCGCAACTTTTTATCTGCAGTTACTAGCGATAACAGAAGTTTTTCCATAGAGGAAAACATTTTTTCAGTGTTAAGCAAAGATTTGCTGACATGATATATAGGCAACTGTATTTTGTTGTCCTCACGTGTGAGGACGACAATAACAGAGTTTGAACTTACAGCGAGGTAAATTCGTAGAACTTCAACGTCCTTCAATGTTGAAAGAAGGGGAGCAGACGACATATACTTTTTTAAATATTGCAGATCTTTCACATGGTCATTGTTTTAATAAAAAAATATCAAATTCACGATCGACGTAATATTTGTACGACAAGGCATATCTTAAGAACAAGTCTTGACGACCAAAGACCCTTCAACTAACGGTTGTCACTTTTGACGACAATCGTAAGTAACTCCTGACTTACGACCAACGACATATGCATCCTTTATCATCGCCAAATAACTATAGTTGCCAGTATCTAACGACATAAGTTTATCATTACTAACTCATGACAAAAATGTGTTCTGTATTTCTTTTAATGCAAATTTCTTCTTAATTAATGTTCAACGAATATAACTGAAGACCACAATCAAAAATCAATAAAGATGAAGACCGTTACCACTAAATGATCATAAAGGACAGATTTATGACGAATAAACCTATATAAACATGGTTCCAAGACAAACAACGAACACAAGTTGAACATCGAAGCAACAAGCTATATTCTATCGAAGACACTCACAATACTCTCGACAACAACAGGTTAACGTTCATTAATTTTATTCATATTGTAATCAATCATATCTTGACCCTTGTTACTAAAGTATGACGTCCCTATTTGACGTCACTAGTGCACCGACGACTTCTACTATCGTCCACGGTTTTTCCCTCTATTGGGGTTTCCCGCGTCACCAAATCGATGTGTCTCTTTATTTGTGTTTGTCTTGTGTTTATCGAAGGATACCTTCTATAGTTGTTAGGGGTCCAAGTCGACCTTAAATTATTCTTAAGGGTAATTTTTGGCATTAACAGTTTGACACCTACCATGGGGCACCAACTATGGAAGTTCTTCGAAAAACACACGTCCTACTAACGACCTCTGCAAAAGTTTTTTTTCCCATTTTCGGGAACATGGCTGGGAATGAGTTACCCATAATGTAATGGCTCAAATGCATGCGGAATTGGGAACTGGTCGACATCACATCAACATGTTGAACAAACAGAATCAAAAAGCAAATCAAGAAATTTCTCATTGGAGAAATCATAATTTTGGGACGTTTAATGGGAATCCTAGGTCATCGGTCAGACCTCAATTCCATCCGGTGAATCTGATAAGCCAACCTCCCTATGTGGGAAATCCTTCAAGCCAACCGATGATAAGCAATATTTGCTTTCTTCATCCATCACCTCTAACCCAAAATATGACATTTTTTCCTCATCCCCCATAAGGCGATCCCTTATTGCATGGACCTTCGACATTCCCTACTTCTTTCCCCATACTATCACTACCAATATAGTCGCTACTCATCCCATCGTTTCCTTTCCCTTCATTTCCTATGCCTACGACATTTCCTGGCACAAATATCCTTATTTCTAGTGATGACACTGAGTCATCTTTATGACAGAATCTTCATACAACGATTGGTTTTACAACTTAGGGTTCTGGTGTTGTCCCTCCTATTATGTCGAATCCAGTAATGTCTAGCGGTGATGATCCTGTCGTACGACGCCTCAAAATATTAGAAGAGCAAAATGAATAGACGCAATCCTTACTATCTAAATTACTAGGAGCTATCGTCCCTGTTAGCATGAAGCCCCGAACAGGTTTTCAAGCATCACCTTTTGCTGACACCATCGCCCTAGTTTAAGTCCCAAAGAAATATAATATCCTTGCCTTTACCCGTAAATATTCGAGAGTGACAGATCCAAATGAACATGGTGCCCAATATAAGCAGCTCATGTAAATTGTGTCGGTCCCATAACCCTATCAAGAAGTGTGTTTGTGTAAGAGTTTTGCAGCAACGTCTACAGGGGAAGCTCTTCAATGGTTGATCAATCTAAAACCCAAGTCAATCAATTTATTTGCCGACCTTGTCAATCAGTTTTTCAATAATTTGCCATTACTCGCAAGATGGAAAAGCAAACTAGCGATCTATATTATATTACCCAGAAAAACGGTAAATTGGTTAGAAATTATTTCAATTGATTCAATTCTGAAATGATTAGATTTAGAAACTGTGACGTCCGAACGACAATCGAGGCCTATAAGCGGGGTCTGGATGATAGTTCGGAGTTATATTTAATTTTAACCAAATATCCAGCTCAGACCTTCAAAGATGTAAGAGCCAGAACTTTAGCTCATATGCATGTCGAAGATGAGGATAAATTCGATGCAAGCCTCTTCACGGCAAGCGTTCTCTGAATGTGAAGAAGCCACATTTCAAGGTCAAAGATACCCCGAAACAAGAGCAGTCTCAGTAAATATCTAATGTTCGATTTGACAGAAGGAAAGATATTACGACATCCTCCAAATTTCATCAACATTCAAAAATCTTGACCAACGAATTGAAAGAATCATCCAAAGATCTGATTGACGCTCTTAGAAATATCCAGTCAACGATCAGATGGCTAAAAAATAATGATAAACTCGGAGACAAGAAAGATAAATCAAAATGGTGCGCTTTTCATGAAGACTATGGTTATTTAACTGACGATTGTTTAGCCCTACGTAAAATCGCTTGGTTGAACTCGAAAGGTCATCTACAAGACATGATGACTAAATTTGTCGTTAAAAATAATGACATCCGACTTCCATCACCAGTTCACACAAAGGTCGTAAATTGCATAAGAGGAGACATGTTGGTCCGTGGCCAGATCGATCTTTGATTCCGAGGCCACATCGGTCGAAAGTAGAACAAGAATTGGAAGCAATGTCTATATCTGTCGACAAAGATGATTTATGTGATCCATGGGAGAAACATCGCGATGGGTTGATTATTCAACTCACAATGGAAATTGTCCCTCCAAAACAATCTTGATCGATGGTGGAAGCTCGTCTAACATCATATTCCTTACCACGATCAATCCCATGGGAATAAGGGATACCAAAATTGTACGACGATCAACCATATTAGTCGGTTTAAATGGTGATACAACTAATACCATTGGAAAAATAATTCTCCCAATATGTGTGAAAGGGATCAATAAGCAGACCAAATTTAACGTCGTCCATTGTTCTTCAGCGTATATCGTGATCCTTGGGCGACCTTGGATCCACAACATGAAAGTTGTTCCTTCAACATATCATTAGACGATAAAGTTCCCAACCCTTTGGGATGTTCAAGAGATCAAGAGTGAACAAAAAAAGGATCGAGAATGCTATAAGATGACTTTGAAATGACGAAATCGTAGCGTATAGCAATTACAGGACCATAACAACTACGGTACTATCAAAGACTATAAATTAGAAGAGGTAGTCCTCGATTAGAGTAAGCCTGATCGAACAATATTCGTGGGAGCATCGTTGGACCCCATCATCAAAAAAAAGTTGATCGAGTTCTTGAGAAAAAACGCTGATTGTTTCGCATGGACGTATGAAGATATGGTCGGGATAAATCCCGACATCATTTCCCATAAACTTAACATCAATCCCTCATTTAAACTAGTCAAGAAAAAACGTTGCATGTTTGCTCCTGAATAGAACAAGGTAATTAACGACGAAGTCGATGATATGCTAAAGACTAGAAAGATCAGGGAAGTGAAATATCCAGATTGGCTGGCCAATGTCATGGTCGTGCAAAAGAAGAACAGAAAGTGGTGAGTTTGCATCGAGTTTAGATACCTTAATAAGGCATGTCATAAAGATCTATTTCCATTACCTCACATCGACGCAATGGTCGGCGCAACTACATGAAATGAAATCTTGGCGTTCATGGATTCATATTTTGGTTATATTCAAATCCTGATACATCCTAACGACCAAGAGAAGATAGCATTCATGACAGATAAAGGTATATATTGTTACCAATGATTAGTCAAACAAATGTTTAAAAGGCATATGGGAGACACTATGGAAGTTTATATCGATGACATGCTTGTCAAATCGAAGTAGGCAACATATTACGTTATAAACAATCGTTCGATATCCTCCGAGAATATCATATGAAGTTTGACCCCACCAAATGTTCATTTTGCCTATATGATGGCAAGTTTTGAAGGCATATGGTCACACGTCGTGGGATCAAAACAGACCCCAATCAGATCATAGTGATCATTAATATTCAATCGCCAAGAAACTTCAAAAAAGTCCAACGACTTACAGGTCGCATCGAGGCCCTAAACAGGTTTGTCTCTCGATCCCCATATAAATGTCATTTATTTTATAATGTCTTAAGAAAAAACAAAGGTTTCGAATGGACAGAGGACCATGAGGATGCACAACAAAAGCTGAAGAAATATATGGCTTCACATCCTTTATTGTCGAAACCAAAAGATGATGAAGTTCTACAACTTTACTTATCTGCAACTCTTAACTCTGTCAGTTTCGTCCTCACTCGAGAGGACGACAAACAGTAGTTATTGTTACCCAGATTTACTAGCATATATAATCACACAATCATTTAGAACACAAGTTTATTAGATCAAATTACATGTTACATCAAAGTCATAGATCTAACATGTAGTCATATATCTCACGTTGTTCTATGTGTGTGGATATGAGTTCTTACCAACTCTGTAAAAATGATTCTAATGTGTGTGTGCTTATAAATCTAACAACAAGACCACTATTTATACTAAGTCAACATTCGTTGACTTTACAACCAGACCCTTAATCTCTCAAACAATTACAACTTTGACCCACCATTTAATCTTGAATACAATTCTAGTCTAACAATCTCCCCCTTTGGATTCAAGATTAAATTTTTTTTGACAATTATCTTCAGGTCTTCTTATCTTCAGAAATATCTTCAGCAAAAATCTTTTTCAACTTTAAACCTTTAAAACTTTAACAACTTCTGCAAACTTTGAAACTTTGACATTCTTCAACTTTGAAATAAATCTTCCTCTTTGGCTTTTCCAACAGCTTATAACACATTCTTCACAACCATTGACGTTTCTTGCTTTGGCTTTCACTTTGACTTTCAAAACTTGAACTATCTTTCACTTTCTCAATCAACCATCTATCTGATTTGAATATCTTCCTCTTTTCATTACATCTCCTTTGAAACAGCTTTGAATAATCACCATTAACTTCAATCTCCCCTTTTGTTTCCCAAAGAATCAAATTTAAAACCTCGAACTTTGCACTTTCTTTCTTTTCAGCTTTGTTAAAAAACTTGTAACTATCTTGAACTTTGAACAACCGAAAATTTGTATCTGACTTTTAAATTTTCCCCCTTCTTGATAATATCAACTCTGATCTGACTTTGAAAACATGATATATCTCCCCCTTTTTGATGAATTGTGAGAATCAGAATCATCAAAACTTTTTCAATGTCAGCACATACTTTGAATTATCTCCCCCAAATCATCTGATAAGCACAGTCTTCATGATTAACTATCTCCCCCTTGTGAAGAAATATGAACAATCTCTCCCTTTGACAATAAATGATCAATCTCCGCCAAAGAATAATAGGAAATAATCTTTTGTCTGATCTGAATAAGCCGTCAATTCATGAATGTATTTATCTGAATCTTTTCAAATTCAAACAAATTAGGAGTTGTAACCCTGAATCAACATATGAAACAATTAGGTATGCCTCTCAGTAGCACAAAGCCACTGTGTACAACGAATGTACAATTTAAGGAGCTTGAAATGATGTTCACTCCCCAGGACTTCCATTCAATCATTGAAAAACACAAGGTATTTTCTATGAATGTTCTGACAGAAAAACATGTTCTTTGTGTGCTCGTGCTTGTGTTATGAAACAATTAGCGCAATGATTGTGTTTCATAAGGCTCAAAGTATGTAAATCATTGAGACAGCAATGGTTATACATAGACTCAAATGTGCATGATAAAGGGTCGAAGGTGGGCCAACTTTCCTTCTTTTCCAATATCAGTATCTTCCAAGTGAAGAACCAATAGCGTATATGCTACTTCCCCAGAAAATGTAAAACATTCTCTTTTTAAGAAAAGAATGAGTAGCTGGTGGGGTTGTATGCAAGAGATGGCATGAGCTAGGTGCCTTTTTCAATTCATTCACGAAGAAATGTGAAACAACAGTTTATGCGGTTTCCCGACTCAGAAAGAAGTTTGGTGCAAAGTTTAATATTCTTTTACTCTGTTCTCACACCCTCTTTCTTTTAACATTTTCGCTCACTTCTAACCAATCTCTCTTTTCCATTATACCTCTTCACACACCAACACTCAATCTTTTTACCCCTCTCCCCTCTATCACTCACGGAATACTTCCTGGGTAGGAAACACTGGTTACCATGAATCCATGGAAGTTTTGTTAAGCTCTCACACTGAATCCCATGTATTTATCCTAAAAAAGCATGTGTATCTTAATGATTTTCTTGTCATTTAAGTGCAAGAAATCATTTGTCAGTATATGTATGCTCATTAAAAATCAGAATGCAATTTTAGCATATTGAGCATTTAAGATTTCTCAAAACTTTGTATGAATGAATAAACATGAAAGAATAGAAATGTTTTGAGAATCTGACAATGATTAAGATCAGATCAAAATTCATGAAAAATAATATTTTGGGAAATCAAAGACCAATGTTGTTTATATGAACAATATATAAACAATTACAATGAAAGCACATTTCAATATAGAAATGACGTCTGATTCAAACAACAATACAAACGGGAGTATTACCATAGAAAGATTAAACTTTTGATACATGGTAATATCAAAGTCAAAAAAAAATATACTGAACTGATGTATGTGTGAATACTTGAGAAAGTATATAGACATGACAATTACGTAAGTATTTGTCATTAGAAACACACGGTCAGATAGTCATCAAAGTATCCAAAATCATTTAAAATCGCACTTCTTAATTCATGAAAATCTTTTAAGAATAGAAAGTGGTTTGAACATTTAAAAACCATTTTTCACAAGTGAAAGTTGTTCTTCCTTCAACAAGGGATAGAATATAAGGATTAGAAATATATACCTTTAGATCAAAATCCTTAACTCCTCCTGAAATGAATATTTTCAGTGAAGTATCCTTGACAAAAACTCAGATATCCTCCATCTTGATATCTGTAAAAATTCAAGTTATTAGAAAAATATAACAATGAAAGTATAACCAACTATTATCTCCTCCCCCTAAAAGATATAACAGTTAACTCCCCCTCAAATCAAAAACTTCTAGAAAAGATGTTTTCATTTAAGCATCCATCAGAAGAAAAACATTTGAGTACGGGTTCTGAACTGAGTATTCAGAAGCCATTATTACATATTCTCCTGTGAGAATAGTAATATTTAATTTTACCAATGAAGACCGGGTTCTGATATGATGTAACCAGAAACCAAAGTTCTGAAACATTAAGGAACGGGTCTTGAACTGGTTTATTCAAGAGCCATAGTTCTTTGAAGCACAGATTCTGAACTGATTTATTCAGAAGCCTTGGTTCTTTCTTCTCCTTAAACCTTGGGTGCCTGCAACACAGATGTAGCTTTTGGTATCCACTGGTATTTGGATCCTGGTTTGTTAGTTACAGTTCTATTAGGAACATCTAATTTTATTTTGAGCTAACTTGATCAATTGATTAACAGTGTAAACCAAATCAGGTTTGCCAAAAGTTTTACCTTTCGAAGCATAGTTCCTTTTAGCTTTGAATGTATGCACAAATGATTTATCTTCTTTCTTCTTCTCCTCTGAAGATCCTTTAACTCTCCAAAACCAATTCTCTTTATCTTTCTCGTCTTTCTTTCTCCAAGTCATTTTCTGCTGAGTTTTATTCTTCTTGATATTACCTGAAGCATCAACATTTTTATCAAAGAAAAGTTTAGAAGGACGAATTTGATCTATAGATTTAGAAGTATGATTATCATTTACATCAAACAAAGGATTATTAGAATCATTAATAAAAACTGAACTTGCTTCTGATTTGAATGAGCATTCGGATGCAGCTAGATCATCTCTTGGTGATTGAGCAATTGATTCTGGCGTTTTATGCTCAGTTAGCTTCACCTTGAACATGATCTCTTCAAGTTCCTTTATCTTTGAAGACAAACAGTTTCTTTCCCTTGACAATTGATCAAACTTCTTATGCAACTCAGATTTTGCATTCTTCTCTTTCAAGATGTTTGTTGAAAGCTCAGATAATTTCTTATTCAACTTCTCTATCTCAGATTCAAACATTTTCTTTTCCTCGTCAAAGTCTTTCTTTACACTCTTTTTCTCAATCTTCTTCTTTTCTTTTTCAAACTTTTCTCTTTCCAAGATAATTACTTTCTCGCAGTCTGAAACTTGTTGAGAAAATTCAGAAAACTTCTTTGCAAACTCTTTTCTTTCTTTCTCCATTTTCTTTTCATCTAGAGAGATCTTTTCTTTCAGTTCATTCATCTTCTTCTGAAAATCAGCATTTTCTTTTTCAAAATCTTTGCTCTTTTTATCAATCTTCTAAGTCTCATCTTGTGCTTTTATGTTGTCTTTTCTTTCATTTCATTCATCTTCTTTTGAAAATCAGCATTTTCTTTTTCAAAATCTTTGCTCTTTTTATCAATCTTCTTTGTCTCATCTTGTGCTTTTATGTTGTCTTTGTTTTGGGTTGCTTTCTCTTTCATCATGTTGATTTCAACCTCAAGACTTAAGAGTTTATCTTTCAAGGAATATCTTTCAGCAAAGATTTGTGAATTTGTCTTTCTCAACCCTTCACAAGTTTCACTTGTAATGTTTTCTCTTCTTCTCAGTTTATCCAGCTCTATTTGCATTATTTCCTACTTAGACCATGCAGAGCTTGAATTAAGACTTTCAGGTCTTTTCAGCTTTGCTTGCAGATTTGAAATCTCCTTCTCTTTTGACTCAATGATTCCTGCAAAATCAATTTTAGAGTTAGAGATACATTCAGAGCAAACAAAATCTTTCTTTAAAGATTTATCATCTTTTAATTTATTAATCTGTTCAATAAGAGATGAATTCTGAATCTTCAGATTCTTGTTCTCACCTTTCAGTGTTGGAATCTCTGACATATACGCTAAAGCACAATCTCTGTTGGTTAGCACCGGATTTCCTTTTTCATCTGTGTAAGGCATGATGATATCTGAAAAAAAAATACTAAAAAAATTAGAAACTTTAATCACACTAAGAAATATGTACCCCTACGAAGACTTAGCACGGGGGTCCCGCTACCCCGATTAGCGGGTGGGGTCAAGGGGCAACGCCCTTGCGGGGTCTGGGGGCAGCGCCCCGAGAGAAATTTTTTTGACAATTAAATCTCATATTGCAACTTGATATCTAAAAAAATTTAGCTAGTATTGATCTTTCAATTCGACAATTTGAACAAACCTTGAAAATTTTCAGAAATTGAAATTTCTAAAAACTTTAAGTCCAGAATTCGCATGCAACTCTTATCAAGGAACAATTAGAAAAACAAATGTATCAAAATTCGTATACCACTTGAAATTCCCAAAACAAGCTTAAAATTCGCACAAGTTAAGAATTCGCATGCAAGAGATAACAAGAATTCATGTCATTCGCATACAGAATTCGTATGACTCAGGGATACGAAATCTTTCATTATAAAAATTTTGTGAAAAACACAAACTTTTCTTATCACCTACTCTGCGAATTCTTCATAATTCGTAAGATAGATTGATGCGAATTCTTACTTTTCGCTCAAGACACAGCTGCGAATTCTTTGGAATTTGTAAGTGCCTATCTGCAAATTCTTGACTTAAATTTTTTCAAACACAATCTTATGTGAATTCTATGCTTTTCCTATAAAGGAATTATACGAATTATGTACTTATAATATTTCACAAAGACTTATGCGAATTCTACGATATTTCGTAGACTAGTGAGCTGCGAATTCTTTACTTAAGGAATTTAGAAAAACAATCTGCGAATTCTATCTGCGAGTTCTATTAAACTTGCGAGTTCTTCATACGAATTTCGTAGATCTTGCGAGTTCTTGAGTTCTAAGCCTAAAAACTCGATTTTAATCCAGAAATCAATCCAAATCTTCAAACCAGAAGTTGTAACTTCACAGAATCAATCATATTAGTGCAACGAGTAATCCAATTCAATATATCAATCTAATTCACGCATTAGCATATAAAATTCAATCATACAGTGTTCGACATCATTCAAACTCAGAAACTTATCCATAGCTCAAATTTACAATTAAAACTTGTTTTTCTTTGAAAATTAATCCGATACAAACGATCTAAGACATCAATCGACTACTAATCAATCAACAATTTTATCAAAAACTCACTTTTATGCAAAAATCATTTCAAGACTGTCAAACTCAGAAAACGAACTAAAAATCTTTCAAATTGATGAATTTCTTGCTCTGATACCAATTGTTACCCAGATTTACTAGCATATATAATCACACAATCATTTAGAACGCAAGTTTATTAGATCAAATCACATGTTACATCAAAGTCATAGATCTAACATATAGTCATATATCTCACGTTGTTCTCTGTGTGTGGAGACGAGTTCTTACCAACTCTGTAAAACTGAATCTGATGTGTGCGTGCTTACAAATCTAACAACAAGACCACTATTTATACTAAGTCAACATTCGTTGACTTTACAACCAAACCCTTAATCTCTCAAACAATTACAACTTTGACCCACCATTTAATCTTGAATACAATTCTAGTCTAACAGTTACCAATATATTACATCAGTAAGTCCATTATTAGGACTAAAAGTCCTAGTGCGTTGAAATTTATATAAAGTATGTATAAAGAGTTTTATTTATTTATTTAAAGCATTGTAAAAGCCTTTACTTATTGTTAATGGGCTTAGTTTGGTGAATTGGGCTTGGGCTTTACATGTAATAGGGTTTAGTATTTAATGGTTGTTTAGTGTGTCATTAGGGTTAAAAGAGTTATGCGCCTAATAGAGTTCACATAGAGAGTTTGAGATTAATTCATATGTTTTGTAACCCTCTTCAATCATTCAATACAGATTTGTTATTTTGTTACATTGTTACATTATCATTACTGGGATTCACGATTGGTATAAAAAAATCGCACGGCATACAGTCTTGGTGATTACTGGGTCTATGAATTTTTTGGCAAATTGTTGATATCTACCGATTCCATTCAATTTCGGTGAATTAAGTGAGCTTGGTGAATTTTTATCGTTCAATTTGAAGTTTTTCAAGGTAAAATCTCGATTTTTAGTTTCCCAGTTTTTGGTCACTGTTCTTAGAATTTCTGAAAATATCTTCTTAAAAATCATAGTTTTGCCCCAATCGATTTGGGTCTTGTGTTTTTTGTGTTATATTATTGTTTTGGGTGTTTAAGGTTCATCACAGGTTATTCCAGACCTGATTTCTTCGCAAAATCAATCTCACCCGGATTGTCAACGCTCCCGGATCTCAGATGCGGCTTTCCAGGCATTAACCGAATACATACTCCCGGGTTAGTACTCCCGGGCTTCGCCTCTGTCAGGGTACATACTCCCGTCACCCGGGTCCGCCTCCCGGTCATCACATCTGGGTATCTCCATCTCGCGGATCTCACATCCGGGTTCCGAAAATCCGGGAATCACCTTCCCGGTTCTCCCAACCGGTTCTTCCACTTTCAGGTTCTATAATCTGGGAACCTCCTTCCTGGGTCTCTAATCAGATCCCGACTCCCGGTTTTTTGAATCCGGTTACTTCACCCGATTAGTTCAACTATCCGGATTTTTAACCGGACACTTACTGATCCAGATTTTTTCACCCATCTTGAATTTCCCCGGGAAACTCCTTTTCTCGGGTATTTCTTCATCCAATTTTCCTTAATCCAGACAAGCCTTATCCAGGAATTCCCTATCATGTCCTACCCAATTTTCCTTAATCCAGACTAGGTATTCGTGTGATCCCAGTATTTTAGCAAACTAATGACACTCAGATTATCAAAACATCTTTTATTAAACAATCACACAAATTACCATGACTCATATCCCTATTTGTTGCATTTAACAATCAAACTTTGTGTGTGTGTTTTTCACAGTGTATTCTTACTCTGTATTCGCATGTGAATTATATGACTAAACTAAACAATGACGTTCTATTTATATGGTCAACATGACCTTTAACAAATAGTCAACTCTTTACAACATTTACAATTAACACCACACACTTTACAAACTTTACACCTTACACCCTCCTTTTAATCTTGAATACAATTTAGCTCTAACAAACTCCCCCTTTGGATTCAAGATTAAAAAAAATTGGCAATAATCTTCAGGTCTTCTTTCCTCATAAAAATCTTTCACAATTAATCTTTCATAGCTTTGACATCTTCAAATCTTTGACACTTTGCTTGATCTTTGATAGCTCTTTAAATGAATCTATCCCTTTGGATTACTTTAACACTTTCTTCAATCTCTGACTTTGACAGCACTTTCAGATTAATCTCCTTCTTTGGATTCCTTTTAGTTATAACAATCTTCACCTTTGATTACAACAAGTAAACTTTGAATTATGAACATCTTCAGATTTGCAACTTTCTCTTGAATCATTACTTTGACAAAAATTTGACTTTATTTCTTTCCATTTATCACATCTTGCTTGACTTTCACTTTGAAACAGTTCTGACTTTAAATTCTCTAATTATCTCCCCCTTTCTGATAAGATGCTGATAAGATCAACTCTACTCTGACTTTGAAATCTTGAAATTCTCCCCCTTTTTGATGAGTTATGAGAATCAATATCATCAAAACATTTCATTGTCAGTTCTGTCTTTGAAGTATCTCCCCCAAGTAACAATTTAAACACAGTCTTCATGAGAAATCTCCCCCATGTACGAAAATAGACAATCTCCGCAATCTGATCTGATTTTAAGTTTTTGCCGTCAATTCATAAATGTATTCATCTGAATCTTTTCAAATTCAAACAAATTAAGAATGGTAACCCTGAATCAAAGAATGAAATAGTTAAAATGTTTGTCAGTAACACAAAGTTACTTAGTACAACGAATGTACTATATAAGGAGCTTGGGTGATGTTGACTCTCCAGGACTTCCATTCAATCATCGAAAAACACAAGGTTAATCTATGAACGTTCTGACAGAAAAACAAATTTTATGTGTGCTCGTGCTTGTATATGAAAGAACGTAGCAAAATGATTTCTTTTAAAGGCTCAAATATATAAACCATTGAGACAACAATAGTTATACATAAGGGTCGAAGGTGTGGCAACTTTCCCTCTTTTTCAATATCATCATCTTCTATATGAAGATCCAATAGATGATGTGCTGCTTCCCCTTGAAAAATATGAAACATTCTTTTGTTGAGAAAAGAATAAGTAGCAGGTGGGGTTTTATACAAGAGTTGGCATGGGCTAGTTGCCTTTTTCGATGAAGGTCACGAAGAATTGTGAACCAACAGATTATGCGACTGCCCGACTCAGAAAAAGTTTAGTGCAGAGTTTGATTTTCTTTTTCTCTGTTCTCACACCCTCTTTCTTTTTAACATTTGAGCTCACATCTAACCAAACTCTCATTTCCATTTTACCTTAGCACACACCCACTCTCAATCTTTTGACCCCTCTCCCCTCAATCACCCAAAGATTACTTCCGGGGTAGGAAACACTGGTTATCGTGAATTCATGGAAGTCTTTTAAGCACTCACACTAAGTCCCATGTATTTTGTCCTAAAAACATGTGTTGCTCAACAGTTATCTTGACAATTAAGCACAATTAAAGATAAGAATGAAATTTGAGCAATTTGAACATTTAAGATCTCTCAAAACTTTGAACATTTATGATCATTCAATTTCATGGTTTTGAGAATCTGACAATGATTTAATCAGATCAAATATCATGAAGAAAAATATTTCTGGGTATAATAGAACGAAATTTGTTTATATGAACGAGATATAAACATATTATCAATGAAAGCACATTTCAAGTAGAAAGGACGTCTGATCTCAAACAAATTAGAATAGTAAACGGGAGTATTAACATCGAAAGATTTTTCTTTTGAGACATGGTAATAACAAAGTCAATGAGAATGTACTGAACCGATGTGTGTATGAATACTTGACAAAGTATATGAAAGGAAAATACACAAGTATTTTTCTTTAAGAAACACACGGTCAAATAAGCATCAAAGTATCCAAGTGAAATTTATTTAAAACCACACTTCGAAATTCATAAAACATTTTGAGAACGCGAAGTGGTTTGAACGTTTAAGAAAACAATTTTCACTAGCGAAAGTTGTTCTTATTTCAATAAGTAATAGAGTTTAAGAGTTTAGAAATATATACCTTTAATGCAGAAATCTAAACTCACCGACAAAAACTTCAGATATGCTCCTCCTCGATGTTTGTAAAAAGTCAAGTCATCAGAAAAATATGACATTTAAGGTATAATGAACTCTTATCTTTCCCCCTAAAAGATATCACAGTTAAAATTCTTATAAACTCCCTCTCAAAATAATAACTTCTTTAAAAGATGTGATCTATGAAGCATCCTTTAGAAGAAAAAACTTTTGAGTACGGGATCTGAACTGAGTTATCCAGAAGCCATAGTCACTTGAAATATCCTGCAAAAGAAAAGACATTGGTAATCATTATAGCAATGATTTCGCCTTAGTCAGTATTTGATGAATATTAGCCATTGTTTATGATTTCCAAAACACATGTAATAGAAATAAAGATTAAGATGCACTCCCCCTCAGATCATGCACGAACCTTCAAGCAGACATATTCAACATACCTAATTTGCTGATTAAGAATTTGAAACACTTTTCATCTAACGGCTTAGTGAAAAGATCGGCTAATTGGTAGTCGGTTTGAACAAAATTCATTTCGCTGTCGCCCTTTTCCACATGATCTTTTATAAAATGGTAGCGTAGATCAATGTGCTTTGTCTTCAAGTGTTGAACTAGATTAGCAGTTATTACTATCGCGCTCTTGGAATCGTAGTAAATAGGAACTCACTTGTATGAATAGCCAAAATCTTTTAACTTAGTCTTCATCCAGAGGACTTGCGAACAACAGCTAGCCGTATCTACGTATTCTGCCTCAGCGGTGGATGCAGAAACACAATTTTGTTTCTTTGAAGTCCAACTAACCAATTTATCTCCAAGAAACTGACATAATCCAGATGTTCTCTTGCGATCCGGTTTGCAACCTGCATGATCAGCATCCGTATATGCAGTTAAATCAAAACCAAAATCCAAAGGCTTAACTCAGGAGTACCTTTAAGGTATCTAAGTATTCTTTTAACAACGATCAGGTGAGATTCCTTAGGATTGGCTTGGTATCTAGCACAAAAGCATGTAGCAAACACTATATCAGGTCTGCTAGTTGTTAGATACAGTAATGATCCAATCATACTTCGATACACTTTCTGATCAACAGATTTTCCAGACAAATCTGCGTCTAAAAGTGTTCCGGTAGCCCTCGGCATTTTCATTACTGAACTATCAGTCATATTGAACTTTTTCAGGATGTCCCTTATGTACTTTCGATTGGTTTATGAAAATGCCATCAGGTCACTGTTTGACTTGAAGTCTGTGGGTCCAACAATACTATATCAAGTTCTTAGAATAACAACACATAAAGATTACCAACCTGTATTGATTATAAGAAATGGTTACAAGGTTGATCTGATTCAAGCTATAGATGTGTGTTCTCTGTTTTCTCTCTATTACACCGTTATGTGTGTGTTTTTGTGTGTTAATAATATATGATTATTGAGAGATACTAGAGATATACCTAATATCTAACATAGTGTGTTTTACACACTTCCTAATCAACTTGCAACAACAAGTTGTAATATAAAACTATTATAACAAAATAATATCTAACACATAGATATTATATCTAACTAATAACTAACTAAATAACTAATATCTAATAAACTAGAAACTAACTAAGTTAAACTAATATCTAACAAACTAGATATTAATTTAACTAGTACAATAATAAACAAATACATTGACATTTATTACAAACGACATAAACTTTGATATTGAGAGTCGACGTTTCGGCTTTAGCTTCAGATTGTGATCTTCAGTTTGGATGATCTTGAATCCAATGAGACTGTGTCTTAACAATCTCCCCCTTTGGATCAAGATCATTACGAAAATGATTTTAGCAATTCAGACTTCTTTTTCAGCACAGAAGATGCAATTTCTTTCTCTAGCTTCTGAAATCAGCATGTCTTTTTCTAACAATCTCCCCCTTTGAAGAGTGGACGTGATTCTTGAAACATGTGATCTTTGCCATTTCTTGTGTAGTCATTCTCCCCCTTTTTGATGATAAGTGTAACGACTTCATCAAAATTATTTGTAAGAAATGTCTCTCTTGCGGTTAGAGCCCCTGATTTGTCAATTCATAAGATATTCATCCAGATCTTTGCAAATCTAGACAAAATAGTCGTGTAACACCTGAATCAACTAATGAATCAGTTAGAATGCCTGTCAGTAACACTAAGTCACTGTGTGTAACAAATACACATTGGAAAGGAGTTGTTTGATGTTGACTCCCCCAAGGCTTCCATTTAATCATCGAAACACCACAAAGGTAATTTCTATAAATGTTATGACAAAGAAACTAATTCCTTGTGTGTTCGTGCTTGTGATAGAAAGAATTAAGCACTTGATGATTGCTTATTAGGCTCAAAATTGTGTAAACCACTGAGACAATAGTAAGTTAAACACAGACTCAATGTGCATGATTGAAGTGCGAAGGTGGGGCAGACTTCCTTCTTTTCAATATCCAGATTTTCCAAATGAAAATCAGATAGCAAATGTGCTGCATCCCCTTAGAAAATGTGAAACACTTTCTTGTTGAGAAGAAAATGAGTAGATGGTGAGGTTTGATCAAAAGTTGGCATGGGCTAGTTGTCTGTTTCAATAATGATCACGAAAG
The DNA here is from genome assembly GCA_954870635.1 of Arctium minus. Lineage (NCBI taxonomy): Eukaryota > Viridiplantae > Streptophyta > Magnoliopsida > Asterales > Asteraceae > Arctium > Arctium minus. The sequence goes on along the minus strand of OX941097.1, from coordinate 33,179,485 downwards.
AATTGTGAATCACTAGAATTGTGGCTACCCGACTCAGAAAAAGTTGGTGCAGAGTTGTGATATTCATTTAACTCTGTTCTCACACGCTCTTTCTTTTAAACATTTAGCACACTCTAATCAAACTTTCTTTCTTTGTTTGACACACTCATTTCTTTTCGTTTCTCACACTCAATCACTAAGGATTAACCTCTTGGGTAGAAATCACTGGTTAAGGTGATTCCATAGAAGTTGTGTTAAGTCCTAGCACAATGAAAGTCTTGTTTTCCTATGATGCACGTGATGCTCAGATTGGTTTAACTATTTCAGTTAAAGCACAATTTAGATTATGAAAACATTTAAAATACACTCCCAAAATATAAAATCTGTTGAAAAATCGGGAAGTGGTTTGAACATTAAAAACAATGTTTTCCAATATTTGAAAGTTGTCCTTCTTTCAACCATATATGAGATGAAGATTTAGAATTATACCTTTACGTACGATCTTTCATCTCATGAAGCTAAGCTTTAAGTCATAAACATATGAACTTGTAAGCATTTCTCAAAAATTCTGCAAAAGTCTTAAGTCAAATCAATGTAAAAATTATTCACTTAAATTCAAAAGACAAAAAGCAGTAAAACTTTTTTAAAGTACGAGTTCTGATCAGAGATAATCAGAAGTCATATCCGTACTCCCCTTTGTCTTGAAGAGCTCCCCCTAAATTCTTGCAATAAAAATAAATTTGGCATTAAAAGGTACATGCAAAATTTTATGAGCTCCCCCTCGAAGTAATATTGACCACTTGTCAATTTCTTCTCATTCTCCCCCTTGGATTATGAACATTATTGTCAAGATCTGATTCTTAACAAGAATAAACACTCAGAAACAATATTAAAGGAGTTTGTGGAATAACACTTTAATATTCAGAATATCAATGAAACAGTGAATATGAATCACAACTTGTAAACTTTATTGAATGATTTAAAGCTACAAGATTTCACACACAACCTCAATATTGATGAACAGGCTCACCAATACGAATTATACTTCTCTAGAATTAGGATTATAAACCTTGAGGTTAATTCTCCCTATGAAAACAAAAACTCAGAATCAAAAATTAATTTTTAAACTATTCTGACTAAGTCTATATATATACTAAAGATAAAAGATAATTACAAAATATAAGAGATCCTCAGTATAATATTCCATAGTTATCTCCAAGATTTCCATCAATAGCTTCAATCAATACAGCTGTCTTCATTGCCATACGAAGTATTCATCTCATAAGCAGTACTAACCATGTTCAGAAGCATTAACCATGTTCAGCAGTATTAATGAAGTTGGCAGTAGTAACCCTTAGCAGTACTAACTATGCTCAGCAGTAGTAACTTCATCAAGCAATATTAATCTTGTTTAGCAGTATTAATCTGTTTCAGAAGTACTAACCATGTTGTGCTAGCAGCATTAACCATACTTGTGCAAATTCTGAATTCCCAACAATCTCTGAATTCCCAACAATCTCCCCCTAACTTGACTTTTGAGAAGAGAAGTCATGTTCTTCATTTATGGTCTTCAAGATGCTTTCAACACTATAGCTTAGTTGCCCAAATTCGGATCCAGACCCAGACTTTGATTAATTGTTCTTCTTACCACAATTCTTGCCATTTCTGATTCCTTTACACATACTAGCTTAGCTTGCAGCATCCCATTCAGCTTCTCCTTGCTATAATCATACACTTTGTCCACTAGGAAGTACTCATGATAACAGTTATCAATTGTGATCATGTATACACCACGGTTTTCAAAGAGTATCCACTTATCAATCTTCTTAAACCCATACTCATGATGTAGATCCTTGATTCTGTAAACCACCTTTTCTGGTTCAAACATCATACAAAGATATTCCATTGCAATCTTGAGTAGACTTTCTTCAGTTCCTTTCAAAACATGTTCATAAAGCTTTATTCCCACTTTATGCATCTCTTCAAGATCAGCTCTGGAGCAACTTCTGATTACTTTCCCCCAAGTTGAATATACTTCAAATACATCACCAACTGTTTTAAGCCTGAAGTAATCCTTTCTGTTGTCTCTCAGAATGTCCCAAAAGATGACTTCTGGTGCTTTCACAGAAATGGGAACAACCTGAACTGGTTCTATTATAGTCAGATAAAGACCCACTTGCTCATCAGATTGCATATTGGACTGCTCTGGGTTCTGCACAGATTCTGCTGAAGATGTAACTGAAGGTTCTGTCTCTATTTCAGCTTCTTCAATCCTTGGCTTCTTGGACTGTTTCTTGGAAGCTATGGTCTTTACTCTCTTTGCAGATTTCATTTCCATACCATCATTCTCCTCTTTAGTGTCTTCAGCCTTTTCTTTGGTAGGAGTGACTTCCTCAGGGAATGGTTGTTGAATGTTTAGATCATGTCTCTCCTTCATCCTTCTTTCAGCCTCTTCCCTTTGTGAGGAGTCCCCTTGAAGCTTAGCCATTTCCTTTTTATAGAGCTCCTCAACTTGACTGTATGCCATATTAGTAAACATCTCTCCTTTGACACCAATTGAACCTTTCAGGAAATTTATCATTTTTCTTCTTTCCTGATTGGCCAAAAAGGTCTTGGAAGGTTGTCTTTTCTGCTTTTTAACTGGCATTCTTTTGACTGGTATTTTGTTGACTTCAGCTGCAGTTTTTATGCTCTTTTGATATTCTTCATTGAGCTTTCTGGCCATCTCCAGTGCAAGCTCTTTGTCCTTCTCTGATTGGAGTTGTTCCTCCTTTTCCATCTCAGCTTGGAGTTGTTTTGCTACTTCTTCATCTAACTCCACCTGGTTCTTCTTCTTTGAAGGTTGTTCAGATTGAACCATCTTAGATTTTACCCTTTGCATCCTTCAAACCTGCCTCACTTCTTTCTTTTCTCTTCTTTTCAAGGCCTCCTACATTGATGACCACTCCCTTGGCCTTTTGAGTAGCCTTAGGAGTGTCATTCTTTGCTTTTACCAAAGTTTTTGCTATTTGCAATTCTTCAACAGATAGCCCTGTTACTGCTGCTACCTGTTTTGTTAATACTGCTGCTTGAACCTTGTCTGTTTCTACTGCTTGTGCTTCTGTTTCTGCAGCTTTCTCCCCCTTAACATCAAATCCCATCTCATATGTACTTTCCTTTTCTGCTACAGCCTCTGAATTCTCCCCCTTGTTGAAAGCGTCATTAGCATTTTTCCTCTTCTTCAAAAGAAACTGCCTTCTCCTCTTCTTTTGCACCAATCTTGTCACCATTTTCTTCAATTTGGTAATCTGTAATTGTTGAGACAGAATTACCATTTTCATTTCTTCTATATCTTTGCCTTGTTTGATGACATTCAGATTGATGTTGCCCATTGTTTCCATCAATTCATTGTAGTCATATATGTCCTCACCTTCTCTAGGAGTGTTACCCCCTTTTGAAGGATCATGGGATCTTTTAGTAGTGGAAGTCTTCTGCCTAGCAGAAGCACCCTCCACTCCCTTGGTTTCTTGGCACCTGGGACCTTTGGATGATTGCTCACCCAAAGTTGCCATGGGGAAGGTCTTATTGATGTTACCACTGGCCTCCTCTGTGCTAGCAGGAGTAGTGGCAGCCTTTGCACCCATATGCTCATTCATCTCCTCAGTGAGCACCTCCTTGGGATTGGGAGACACCCCTGTGGTTTCCCTATAGATATTCTCTAATGGATAATTCTCCATTAGAGGGCTTAAAGGCTCTGTGGGTGAAGGTACAAGAAGGGAAGGAGCCTTCTTTACCTTTTTCCTGATGTAGGTATTGGTGATTGGAGAAGTTGGTTTTTGAATAAGGGACTGTGGGATTGATATGGTGATTGAAGGTTGGGATTGTATTTCAGTGGGATGGTCTAATGAGGGCCTTGACCCTGAAGCCATACCTTTTGGATTGTGGGACACCACCATCATTGTAGAGAACAATGGGGTGTCAACTCCTTCCGAGTCCAATGGAGATCTCTTCATATTTGAAAAGACCTTACCTTTGGGGATTTTAGGTACATATACCTCATCAAATTGAGGCATATCCGTCAATTCATTGGTTATAACTGCCTGTACAAATCTTAGGTACATATAAAAACTCTTTTTGTTTCCCAAGTTTGACACAAGGTCATTGAAAATCATTTTAGAAAAATTGTACTTTCTGGCAGTGGCCAAGCAAACCAAAGCATAAGCAATGGTACTACTGAACTCACTCCAGCCAGTAGTCGTTTTGGAAATACAATGCATAAGGGTATGAACAAGAAAACGCCATTGGGTATAAAATTTAGCTTTTGAGAATTTGAAAACACCCAATTGGCCTCCATACCCCATTCTTGACAGATTGGAGAACATGTCCTCATTAGGAATAGAGGTAATACCTGCAGTATCGTCTAGTCGTAGACAGATGCGAATCACCTCTTCAGAAACTGACAAGGGTTTGTCACACACCCTTGTCTTGATAACTTGCACACCATTTTCAGTAACAATGGTGGCATTTGCCCAGAATTGTCTCTGATGCTCTATGTAGATTATTGGAGACACTATAAGAGCAAACGCAATATGGCTTGTCTTGAGAAAATCGACTATCTGGTGAAATCCATCAGCCTGCTTCGTCTTTTGTAGCATTACAATCTCATTATGTTCATCAATGAACGCCATAGTTGCCATCGAGCTTGAGTATTCAGGACTGAAACACTTGGTGCTTGAGAGAAAAGGGTTAGAGAGTAGATGAATAGTAATCAAAGAGTCGTTATGAACTTTTAGGCGGGAAAAAAGGGTATTTATACAATTCGGGACATAAGCAGTATTAACTCAAAGCAATATTAACTCAGAGCAGTATTAACTAACTAGCAGTATTAACCACTAGCAGTATTAACGAACTAGCAGTATTAACTGAGAGCAGTATTAACTACTAGCAGTATTAACGAACTAGCAGTATTAACTTAGAGCAATATTAACAACTGGCAGTATTAACGAACTAGCAGTATTAACTGAGAGCAGTATTAACCACTAGCAGTATTAACGAACTAGCAGTATTAACTGAGAGCAGTATTAACCACTAGCAGTATTAACGAACTAGCAGTATTAACTGAGAGTAGTATTAACCACTAGCAGTATTAACTAACTAGCAGTAGTAACTGAGAGCAGTATTAACCACTAGCAGTATTAACTAACTCTGGCAGCATTAACTACACTTACACTATTGAAGCTTGATTTGGGTTGAACAAGGCAATTTACTTCCTGAGAAAGATGATTAGTAACAACCAAAAACAACCAAATAACAGGTATTCAATCACTTTTTAAACATGAGCTCATTCAGAGTTGATCATGCCCACACTTGTGACCAAGAAGGTGAATCTACCCACTTGAATAAGCTTCTTTTCATTACAATCTCTAATAAAGTGATACCTAATCTCAATGTGCTTTGTTTTGGAGTGCTTGACTGGATTGTTAACAATGCTTGTAGCACTGTTATTGTCAATGAAGATTGGAGTGTGAAGAAAGGTTACCCCATAGTCCAGCATCTGATTCTGAATCAATAGAACCTGAGAGCAGCAACTTGCAGCAGCAATGTACTCAACTTCTGTTGTAGATAAGGACACTGTGGTTTGCTTCTTACACTGCCAATATACTAGTCTTGCACCCAAAAGCTGACATCCACCTGAAGTAGACTTTCTATCCATATTAGCACCACCCAAGTCACTGTCTGAATATGCAATCAAGTCAAAGTTGGATTCATAAGGATACCAAAGACCTAATCTAGGTTGCCCTCTTAAGTATCTGAAAATCCTCTTAACAGCTTGAAGATGTGATTGCTTTGGCTTGACTTGGAATCTGGCACACAAACACACTGGAAACATGATGTCTGGTCTTGAGGCTGTGAGATACATGAGAGATCCAATCATTGATCTATATAGATGGACATCAACATCCTCCCCCTCAAGATCAGCAGTGATCTGTTTATGAGTCTCCATAGGTGTGCTTGCTGGCTTTGAGTCTGTTAAACCATATTTATCCAGGATGTCTTTCACATACTTTGATTGACTTATAAAGATCCCATCTTTCTGCTGTTTCACTTGAAGCCCAAGTAAGAAGGTAAGTTCACCCATTGAACTCATTTTAAAGCTCTTGTGTATTAACTTTTCAAAGTCTCTACACATCTGATTTTTTGTGGATCCAAAGATGATGTCATCCACATAGATCTGAACAAGTAGGATGTCCTTCTTACTCCTTTTAATGAAGAGGGTCTTGTCAATTATTCCCCTTTCAAACCCATTTTCTAAGAGATAGGTAGACAGAGTGTCTTACCATGCTCTTGGGGCTTGATGTAGACCATAAAGTGCTTTCTTCAGTTTGTATACTCTGTCAGGATATGATGGATTTTCAAATTCAGGGGGCTGACAGACATATACTTCTTCATCAATTGTACCATATAGAAAGGCACTCTTCACATCCATTTGATATACCTTGAACTTCATGTATGAGGCATAGGCTAGAAATAGCCTAATTGCCTCTACCCTTGCAACTAGGGCAAACACTTCTTCATAATCTATGCCTTCTTCCTGAGTGTACCCTTGTGCCATAAGCCTTGCTTTGTTCCTGATCACAATTCCTCTCTCATCCTTTTTATTCCTGAAAATCCATTTGGTGCCAATAGCTCTATGACCTTTTGGAAGGTCTACCAAGTCCCAAACTTCTTGCAATTTGAACTGCAGTAACTCTTCTTGCATAGCTTCTATCCAACTGGAGTCTTTCATTGCATCAAAAACCTTCTTAGGATCAATCTGAGATAGAAAGCAAGAGAGTACTGTGTGTTGCTGATCCTGCAACTCTTGAAGTCTGCTTTGATTCCTTGTTATCATAGGAGAAGAGATGTCTCCTATGACCAGCTCTGGAGGATGGTTCTTTTGAGTTCTAGTCTGATGACTAGGTTCTTCATTGATTCCCACTTATAAATTGGACTCATTTAAGTCATCTGAGGCAATCTCATCAGCTTCTTCTAGCTCTTCCTTCACTTGATTCTCCTCATCTCTTCTTTCTTCTTCACTCTGAATTGGTTCAGTCATAGTCTTTTTTTCACAGAAATCAACAGGTTCCATTGTAGGTATGGGAAAGATCACAGACTTAGGAATAATGTCTTGTACTTGTACATCCCCTGATCCTCCACTTCCTGAACCTGCATGATCATCACTACTGAAACCCAAAGAGTTAGTTAGTGAATCAATGTCAAACAACCACTGAGGACATGAACCAATAGGATTTGGTGTGATGTCATTGCATTTGACATTGTCACTTTCCTCAATTATTCTAGAAGAAGAATTAAGTACTCTGTAAGCCTTACTCTAAGATGAGTAACCAACAAGAAAACCATCATCTGCCTTGCTATCAAACTTTCCTAAGTGATTTTTGGTATTGAGAATGGTACAAGGACACCCAAAAGGTTTGAAAAATCGAATAAATGGTTTTCTTTTATTTAAAAGCTCATATGGTGTCTTGTTTTTAGGCTTGACTACTAGAACTCTGTTCTGGACATAACAAGCAGTATTAACTGCTTCAGCCCAGAAAGTAATTGGAAGTTTTGAATCAGCTAACAGAGATCTAGCAGCCTCAATCAGTGTCCTATTCCTTCTCTCAGCAACACCATTTTGTTGTGGAGTCCTAGGAGCACTGTATTGCCTCTCAATTCCTTTTTCCTCACAAAAGGTGTTTAGGTCATGATTTTTAAATTCAGTACCATTGTCTTACCTAATGACTTTTACCTTTTGATTTGTTTGGTTTTCAATTCTTAGAATAAAGGTTTTGATCAGTCCACTTGTCTCATCCTTTGTCCTTAGAAAAAATACCCAAGTAAATCTAGAGTAATCATCAACAATAACTAAGCAGTATGATTTCTTGCCTATACTCATAACATTTGTAGGACCAAACAGATCCATATGCAACAACTGAAGAGAATTAGAAATAGTGTTAAACTCTTTGAACTTATGAGAAGTTTTGTGTTGTTTGCCTTTGAGACAGGCTACACAATGATCATCACATGAAAAGACTATTGAAGGTAAACCTCTTACAAGGATGTTTTTAACAAGTTTATTCATTGTTTTAAAGTTCATGTGACACATCCTTCTGTGCCAAAGTGATGATTCATCCAAAGATGCTTTTGAAACAAGACAGTTTAGGGATGAATCAGTTGAAACATTTTCCATATCTAAGCAATAGACATTATCCTTTCTGGGAGTTCTTAGTAGTATCATCTTTTCATCAACTACCTTGAATCCAGGAGCAAGGATAATGCATTCAGAATCTGTAAATAATATACTATGCTTTTTGTCACAAACCTGTGATACACTTAACCGGTTGTACCTTAATTGATCAACATAGAATACATCTTCAAAGGTCATTGTACCTTTGGTTACATCACCCTTACCACTGATCTTACCTCCATCTAGAGTATTACCAAAAGCAACATGCCCACCATCAATTTTCTTGAAATTCTTGAGGCAAGACATGTTCCCTGTCATATGCCTAGAGCAACCACTATCAACATGCCAGATGCTCTTACCCTTAAGTTGTTGATTGCCCTGCACATAAGATAGATCAATTAGTATTGATTGGGAACCCAAGCCAAAGTGGTCTTGGGTCTCCCTTTCTCATCAAAGAATTTACATTCCTTTTTGATGAGATTTTTAAACTCAGAGCACTCTTTACTAGAGTACTTTATCAAGATGATTGGCTTAGCCGGACAAACACTAGAAACAGTACTAACCTTAGAAGTACTAACAAAGTTAGCAGCACTAACAGATTTAGCAGTACCAACCTTGTTAGAAGTAATAACAGAGTTAGCAGTATTAACATTAGAAGAAGTACTAACAATGTTAGATTTAGCAGTACTAACAATGGTAGCAGTAGTATTGCTTCTAGTAGCACTATCATTGTCAGCAGTACTATTTGTGGTAGCAGTACTAACAGTTTTAGTGCTTTTAGGAATCCACATCTTGACACTCTCCTCAACAGTCTTTTTCTTCATGTGGCTTTTAGTTTTAACAGATTTCTTAGCCACATGGTTCCTTTCATTCTTCCTATAACCAAAGGGTTTTTGCACAGATCTTTGAAAACTCATCCTTTGGTTTATAGGATTGAAATAACTGTATTTAGCAATATGATTGATCTTTCCACAAATAAAACAAGGTTTTGGTCTATTGATTTTACTCAGATAAACCCCTTGTTTTTGTGCCCACTGATATTCCAGTTTCTTAGATTACCCCTCCTTTTATCATGTTTTAGGGGCTCAGATTTAGTACAAGCACACTGTTTGCAAGGAACAGGATTCACAATTGTGGTCTTCTTGTAATGGACCTTACTAGACTTTCCCTCAATCTTCTCTATGTCCTTAGATTTTACCCAAATCTTTCCACAACCCTCATTGGTAATAATATGATTCTCTAGAGGAATCTCACCACTCACATTCTTCTCTTTACTCTTACCAACCTCTTTCTCAGTCTTGTCCTCAACAACTACCTCATCTAAGGGATCTATCTCAGTGGCTCCCTCAGGAAAGTCCTTCCTATCTTTGGTTTCTAGCAAGTCTGATGTAGGAGGGATGTAGTTGTTTTTGTATGGTGGTGGTGTGGTATTGTACCCTATTCCTCTTCTCAGCTTGTCATGAATCTGAGTTTGTAGTAAAGAGTCCATTGCTTTAGAAGCATTGGAAAACTTTTCTACATCTAGCTTAACTTTGGCTAGCTCCCCTCTCAAATTTTCACTCTCCTCTTTAGACTTTGTCAGTTGGAGTTCTAGATCCTTTTTCTCCCACTTTCAGTAGTTTGTGTCATATGAGTGTTGAAGTTCATTGACTTGGAAACCTTTAATTTATTCCTCAAACCTCTCAACAATTCTCACATAGTCTTTTATATCTTTTGCTAACCTCTTAAGGTCATCACTCATATTCTGGTTGTGATCCCTGTACCTTTTAACAGTGTCTATGCAAGTTTTAGAACAGAGATTAGAACTTACCTCAGTTGGGAGATCAGATACCTCTGCCATGAGAGATTGATTTTGAATAGCCTCTTCTGCTTGATCACTCCAGTCAAACCCCATTCTCTGTTGAGAAACAAGGTCTTGAGCAGAGTTTCTGTTCTGGTTGAAGCTACCAGTCTGAGCTTGTTGGTGGTTATTGTGAGACACTCCACTTCTGCATTCCCTGGCAAAGTGTCCCTTCATATGACATTTGTAGCATTCTACCTTTAACTTGTCAAAACCTGCTCCATCTTCTCTTCTTTGGGAGAAGTTATTCGTCCCAGTCCTCTTGATGAACTTCTTTACCCTCATGGAAAGCATGGCTATCTGCCATTTAATATCCATCTCTTCAAGATCATCAGGATGAAGTTGTTCCAAGTCATCATTGATTAAAGAAGAGTTTCCATGGCTGGACAGAAAGCCTTCAAAAATAGATTCAGTGTCTTTTTCTTGATTTGCTCCATTAGCAGCATTAACTAATTCAGGGTTAGCAGTAGAATCAATTGATGCTGATAGGAGTGCAACATTATAAACATATCCAGAAGGCTTCTTCTTTGCCTCCACCTCAGCTTCAAATACTCTAAGGTCATTGTACAGATCATCAAGTTCTTTTTCTTCCAGTTGTTCATTCTGTCTGAATGAAACAGTATACATGGTCCATTCATCTCCTAGGGACCTTAAAAACTTTCTATTTACATCATCTTGATCAATATGTACTTCCATAGTATCTAGTTCACCAATCAGCTTGTTAAACCTGTCAAAAGTTTGAGTCATGGACCCATTCTTAGTTGACATAAAGTTTTCATACAATTGCTTCAGTATTGCCTTCTGATTTCTCTTGGTACTTTTGGTACCTGAGAATCTTTTCTCTAGAGCATTCCAAAGCATCTGTGCATCAGTGCAATTGCAGAATTGGTGTTGATATTCATTGGGAATAGCCAAGAGCAGTGTGCTCAAGGCTTTCATCTCTATCTGCCTTACCTTCTTTTCTGCATCTGTCTTTGGTGGAGTTCTTTTTCCATCTGCACCAATTTTTCCTTCATCAGATGGGCCATTCTCAATGATGTCCCACATAGAGTAATCTGTGAGGAGAATGTATTGCTTGATCCTTATCTTCCACATGTCATACTCATTAGATCTGAGCATTGGAACCTTTGAGACAAGAGTACTGTTTGATTCAACTGTGTTTTCCATGATGAATGAAGGTTTCTGAGAATACTAGCTCTGATACCACTTGTCAGGATCTGATTCTTAACAAGAATAAACACTCAGAAACAATATTAAATGAGTTTGTGGAATAACACTTTAATATTCAGAATATCAATGAAATAGTGAATATGAATCACAACTTGTAAACTTTATTGAATGATTTAAAGCTACAAGATTTCACACACAACCTCAATATTGATGAACAGGCTCACCAATACGAATTCTACTTCTTTAGAATTAGGATTATAAACCTTGAGGTTAATTCTCCCTATGAAAACAAAAACTCAGAATCAAAAATTAATTTTTAAACTATTCTGACTAAGTCTATATATATACTAAAGATAAAAGATAATTAAAAAATATAAGAGATCCTCAGTATAATATTCCATAGTTATCTCCAAGCTTTCCATGAATATCTTCAATCAATACAGTTGTCTTCATTGCCATACGAAGTATTCATCTCATAAGCAGTACTAACCATGTTCAGAAGCATTAACCAGGTTCAATAGTATTAATGAAGTTGGCAGTAGTAACCCTTAGCAGTACTAACTATGCTCAGCAGTAGTAACTTCATCAAGCAGTATTAATCTTGTTTAGCAGTATTAATCTATTTCAGAAGTACTAACCATACTTGTGCAAATTCTGAATTCCCAACAATCTCTGAATTCCCAACAATCTCCCCCTAACTTGACTTTTGAGGAAAGAAGTCAAGTTCTTCATTTATCGTCTTCAAGATGCTTTCAACACTACAGCTTAGTTGCCCAAATTCGGATCCAAACCCAGACTTTGATTAATTGTTCTTCTTACCACAATTCTGGTCGTTTCTGATTCCTTTGCACATACTAGCTTAGCTTTTAGCATCCCATCCAGCTTCTCCTTGCTATGATCATACACTTTGTCCACTAGGTAGTACTCATGATAACAGTTATCAATTGTGATCATGTATACACTACAGTTTTCAAAGAGTATCCACTTATCAATCTTCTTAAACCCATACTCATGATGTAGATCCTTGATTCTGTAAACCACCTTTTCTGGTTCAAACATCATACAAAGATATTCCATTGCAATCTTGAGTAGACTTTCTTCAGTTCCTTTCAAAACATGTTTATAAAGCTTTATTCCCACTTTATGCATCTCTTCAAGATCAGCTCTGGAGCAACTTCTGATTACTTTCCCCCAAGTTGAATATACTTCAAATACATCACCAACTCTTTTAAGCCGGAAGTAATCCTTTCTGTTGTCTCTCAGAATGTCCCAAAAGATGACTTCTGGTGCTTTCACAGAAATGGGAACAACCTGAACTGGTTCTGTTATAGTCAGATAAAGACCCACTTGCTCATCAGATTGCTTATTGGACTGCTCTAGGTTCTGTACATTAACCATGTTGTGCTAGCAGCATTAACCATACTTGTGCAAATTCTGAATTCCCAACAATCTTTGAATTCCCAACAATTATATAGAAGTGTAGATATCAATCAGAGTTAAGAATGAAGAAATGATGAAAAATTATACAATTTAGAAAACTTTTATAGGTAAATACTGATTAGATTTTAAGATTTAGCATACCAAGCTTAGAGATAAGAAAATTGAACCTCTTTTCGTCTAAGGGTTTGGTGAACAAATTGGCAAGTTGATAATCAGTTTTTACAAAGAAAAGTTCAATTGTTCCTTTTTCAACATGATCTTTGATAAAGTGATACCTGACGTCTATGTGCTTAGTCTTGGTGTGTTGAACAGGATTCGCTGATATTGCGATGGCGCTCTTGGAGTCACAGTATATCGGGATCTTGTTGAAGTGAAAACCGTAGTCGCGCAATTGAGTTCTCATCCATAAGACCTGAGAACAGTAGCTAGCAGCAGCTACATATTCTGCTTCGGCCGTGGAAGTTGAAACACAAAGTTGCTTCTTCGATGCCCAACTTACGAGTTTGTCACCGAGGAACTGTACGTGTCCTGACGTGCTCTTCCTGTCTAACATACAACCTGCATGATCTGCATCTGTGTAGGTTGTTAGCTCAAGCTAGTATCTTTAGGATACCACAGACCAAGATCTGCAGTGCCCTTTAGATACCTAAATATGCGCTTCACAGCAGACATATGGATTTCTTTAGGATTAGCCTGATATCGTGCACATAAGCATGTTGAAAACATTATATCTGGCCTACTAGAAGTAAGATACATTAAAGAACCTATCATCCCTCGATTAGTCCTAACATCAACAGCCTTTCCCGAAGGATCGGTGCCAATCTTAGTACCTGGTGCCATTAGGGTACCAATCGGTTTTGAATTTTCCATTTGGAACTTCCGAAGAATATCCCTAATGTATTTTGATTGATTGATAAAAATACCCGATGAAAATTGTTTTACTTGTAAACCGAGAAAAAAATTCATCTCTCCCATCAAGTTCATCTGAAATCTAGACACCATAAGGTTTGCAAAATTCTTACAGTACTTAGTATTTGTAGAACCAAAGATAATATCATCTACATAGATTTGAATTAAAATGATATCACCTTTTTCCTTTTTGATAAACAAAGTGGTATCAACCGTACCTTTTGAAAACCCAGACTTGACTAGAAAAGTGGAAAGGACATCATACCAGGCTCGAGGTGCTTGTTTCAGACCGTAGAGTGCTTTGTCGAGAATGTAAACGTGATTCGGCTTCTCTTGATTGAAAAAACCCTATGGCTGAGAGACGTAGACTTCCTCCTTCAGAATTCCATTCAGGAATGCTGTCTTCACGTCCATTTGAAAGACCGTGAAGTTCTTGTGGGCTGCGTAGGCTAGAAACATTTTGATTGCCTCTAATCGCGCCATAGGAGCATATGTTTCGTCATAGTCGATTCCTTCCTCTTGTCTGTATCCTTTGGCTACTAGTCTTGCCTTGTTTCGGATAACGGTACCATCTTCGTCTTTCTTTATCTTGAAAACCCATTTCGTACATATAATGGTTTTACCTTTAGGCTTTGGTACGAGTCTCCAGACTTGAAGTGCATCGAATTGATTCAACTCTTCTTGCATTGACATCACCCATTCTGGATCAGCAAGTGCTTCTGATACTCTTGTTGGCTCAAACTTGCTCAAAAAGGTGTCATGCAAGCACATGTTCATTGATGTTGACCTAGTTTGCACCGGTTTTGATGGATCGCCAATGATCTGGCTTAGCGGGTGCTCTTTGGTCCATTTATGTTCATGAGGTAGTAGATTAGATGATTATATGTCGGTTGTATCCTCTACAAATCCACTTGTACATTCTTCTGATTGTTCAGGAGGATTGATGGTTTCAGTTGAAGTGGTAGGTTCAGAAGGCTCAGCAGGTACAACTTGATCTGGCTGTAGATTGATCTGTATAGTATCTCCTACTGTTTCAGCTACTTCTGTCTCTTTATCATTTGTCACTTCTTCAACTGTTGGAGTCGGCATTTGAATTGTAATTTCTTGTTGAATCGGGGCGTTTGATTCAATAGAGTCATCTGTACTGGTTGGATGAGTAGTCGTTAAGTCTTCCATCCTGTCAACCATAATAGATTTCTTTACATTAGATCCAAGAAATTCATCGTAAAACAATTCAAATAATAAATCTAAATCAGATAAATGGTTAGTAGAAGTTGATGCTTCATCTGATTTATTCTGTTGAGACGTAGGTCCTGGACTGTGTTGCCCAGAAGCTAGTATTCCTATTATAACGGGTTCTGAACGTTGTTATTCGGAAGCCATCTCTTCATCAAACGAGACGTTGATGCTTTCAATCACCGTCTTTGACTTCTTTAGATAAACACGGAATGCAGTTGATGTCGAGGAATAGCCAATGAAGATTCCTTCATCCGCCTTAGCACTGAACTTATTTAGACTCTCCCTATCGTTTAGAACAAAACACTTACACCCAAATATATGGAAATATTTGATTGTCGGTGTTTGGTTGTTGATTAACGCATAAGGAGTCTTCTTGAAACTTCGATGTACCATGGAGCGATTCTGTGTGTAGTACGCGGTCGATAAAGCTTCTGCCCATAAAAATAGAGGTAAGTCTGATTGACTTAGCATAGTACGAGCAGCCTCGACTAGCGTTCGATTTCTTCTTTCGACCACTCCATTTTGTTGAGGCGTACGAGCAGCAGAGTATTGATGTGAAATCCCGACAGATTTGAGATATTCTTCAACTTTGTTGTTCTTAAACTCTTTGCCGTTATCTGTTCGTAGAAACTTGACCGGTTTCTGCAGATTCACCTGGGTCGTCTTTAAGAATTTGATGAGAATATCTGGTGTCTCATCCTTTGAACGTAGAAACTTAACCCATGTGTATCGCGAGTAATCGTCCACGATCACGAGTATGTACTTCTTTCCGCCTAGACTCTGAGTTCGCATCGGACCGTATAAGTCCATATGCAATAACTCTAAAGGAGCGCTTGTACTTGGTTCAGGCTTTGGTTTATGAGGTGCCCTCTTCATCTTGCCCTTTTCACAAGCTGCACAAAGATGTTCTCTTTCATATTTGAGTTCTGGAAGTCCTTTGACGAGCTTTCGACTGACCAGATTGTTGATGTACCTAAAGTTGAGGTGAGAGAGCCTTCGATGCCATAACCAGCTTTGTTGCATCGATGCTTTCGTCAGTAGACAAACTTGCTTGTCAGTCTGGACATTTGATAAATTGATTGTGTAGAGGTCTGATTCTCGAGTACCCACCAAGAGTTCTTCGCCTTCTTCATTGCGAACTGAACATCTCTTGGCTTTGAAGTTGACCTCTAAGTCTTTGTCACAGAACTGTTCTATGCTGAACAATTTGTGTCGTAAGCCTTCTACATAGCTCACCTTCTTGATCGTGACATTGTCATGTTGTATATCACCATATCCCATGATTGAAGAAAACTGGTCGTTGCCGAATCTGACTGTTCCGCAATATTTGTCTTTAAAATTGGAGAGTATCTCTTTTTGTCCTGTCATGTGCTTGGAACATCCGCTATCCAAGAACCATGTATGACTAGTCTGTATAAGAGAAATTACAAATTTAGATATTTATACGACAACATTGGAATAATCACTTTGATTATCGAAGTGCGGGTCTTGAACTGATTTGTTCAAAAGCCTATTTTGACATTGAAGAACGAGTCTTGATCTGTACATGATCAGAAGTGTATTTTCTTTAAGCTTTGTGTGCCTGCAACACAGATTTAGCTTTAGGTACCCAATGGAATTTGGGTCCTGCTGTGTTAGCACAAGATTTTGGTACCCATTTCAAATTGGGTCCTCTTTTCTTTTGAATTGTATGAGAAGGATTAGTATGAGATGAATGCACATGAAAATTTCCAAACCAATCTCCAGAATCTTGACAAGAGATAGAAACATGTTTATCATAAATAGAAGACTTTCTAGCAGATAAAGATAACTGAAATAATTGCTTCATTGTATATTGTTTACTAGAAACAGTAAGTTTTGAGTTCAAAAGAGCAACATCAACAATTAAGACATCTTTACTAAGGGAAGTCTTACTACAATTAACACTACTAAACGATAAAACGGTCTTGTCAAGCTTCCGTTTCGGTTGCCATTGAGAATTTACTTCTGGCCTTTGGTTGCTCAGATCTGAAACAAGTGAAACTGGGGAGTTAGACCTTTGAGCAACAAGCGAATGTTTCTTCTTAGAATTACCAGTAATGTTCGGTTTCTGTGAATGCTGAGATATATTCTAACCTTTAGCATTTTTAGCTTTCACAGAGCCTGAGTTATCAACATTCGTTGATTTTGCACTTTTAACAGGCATACTGGTTTTTCTCAAAGTTTTCTTAACAAAAGATGAATGGTTAGGAAGTTTTGCATTAAAGTCAAATTGTTCAGAACAATCATCTAAACCACCGTTAGAGTTCAAAAAATCAAATCCTTTATTTGATGAACCAAACATATCCTCAGAGTTTGAAGCCTTAGAAATAACAGAATTTGAAAACACAGTTGAAAAAACTTTTTGCTCAATATTCATCAAAAGTCTTTCATCTGATAAAGAATTCTTGAGTTCAGAAATTTTACTTTCTAAAACGAGAGGAGGGACATATAGTTTACCTTGAATAGGCTTCGCCTCCATTTCTTTTTCAGTATAACTTTGAAAGAAATCACTTGAAAGAGTTTTCTTCTTTTGATATATTGGATTTTCATCATAACTATTATTCAGTTTCGCATAAGAAAATGGAAGATGAACTTTAGATGATTTCAAACGTTTTTCAGTTTCGTTGGCTTCATCCTTTTCAGATAGTTTAGTCTAGAAAGTTTTAAACTCGGGGATTCAGCGAGCTAATTGCATTGAATGATGATCATAAAGTCCTGGCACTTCAGACATCCCCTTTTGTAGACAGTGAGGATTCCTATAACCGATTCCCCATCTCTCTATTTCCTCTTTGGGTTTGTTCAGAAAAATAGTCTGTTCAGTTTGACCCATTTTGTATAACTTCTCTTCCAAACTTTTTAAGCTCATATAAATCAATCCCACCTTTTAGAAGTTGAGACTTGAGTTTAGAATTCTCTTTAAGAATTATTGTCTTTTCTTTTGCGTTGGTGTCATTATCTTATGTAAAATCTCAATCAGTACTTTCTTCTCAGTAAGTTCATTGCTAAGTTTCTGTATCAATTGGTTTTTGTCAATTATGACACCATTTTCTTGCTCAAGATTAGATTCTAACTCTTTTTGTTTTAAACCCATGGCATGCATTTTATTCATGAAATCTAAATCTGATAAATACATACCTCCTCTTCTTCATTATCTGAATCAGCTTCAGCATCTGATTCTATTTGGCCCATCAAACACATGTTGACGGCTTCATCTTTCTCTTCATCCTCTTCTTCCTCGTCTGAGTGATCGAGCCAGTATTCATCTTCAGCCATCAGTTCCTTGCCTGCCTCCTGTTGGTTTGCAAGAAGCATCTTGTTCTTGTAGTAGTCTGAGTTCCTGACTTTTGGTCTTCGGCAGTCTCTGGCATAGTGACTTGTCTTGCCACAGTTGTAGCACGTTGGTGGTTCTTCCTGACTGGATCCTTCAGCTTTGAACTTTCTTTCTTCTGGTTTCCTCTCCACTAATCTCTTCCCTTCAGACTGATACCTTCTCTCTTCAGGTTTCCTCTCTTCTGTTCTCTTCCCTTCAAATCTCCTTCCTTCAACCCTTTCCTTGTGGATGTAGTTGTTCAGACCAGAAGAATATCTCTGACTTTGCATATGTTCGTCTTATGGTTTGCGCTTGTTCGTCTTGGACTTTGAAAATTTGTCTAAAAACTTGTTCCTGAAACGATTAGCAATACCAAACTCTACCCTTATGTCTAGAAACACTTCTAGAACTGAATGTGAGCACTCGATCTCAATAAAACACACCTTTTTTAAAAATGAAATCGATGGCACAGTACGTTTATCAAACTCGACTTTTTCTCACTAAAATAACAAATTGGAACTCGATTTATGCCTTATAGTGAAATCAAATAACAACAACTCTATCTAGCATGCTAATCGATCACAACCTGGTCGATTTTAACACCTAAAACACTTTAACATTCAAAATCAAATTTTCAAATAGAACACAGAGACGTTTTTGCAAAGAACTTGATTTTGATCTTAATCAGGCTCTGATACCAATTGTGGGTCCAACAATACTATATCAAGTTCTTAGAATAACAACACATAAAGATTACCAACCTGTATTGATTATAAGAAATGGTTACAAGGTTGATCTGATTCAAGCTATAGATGTGTGTTCTCTGTTTTCTCTCTATTACACCGTTATGTGTGTGTTTTTGTGTGTTAATAATATCTGATTATTGAGAGATACTAGAGATACACCTAATATCTAACATAGTGTATTTTACACACTTCCTAATCAACTTGCAACAACAAGTTGTAATATAAAACTATTATAACTAAATAATATCTAACACATGGATATTATATCTAACTAATAACTAACTAAATAACTAATATCTAATAAACTAGAAACTAACTAAGTTAAACTAATATCTAACAAACTAGATATTAATTTAACTAATACAATAATAAACAAATACATTAACATTTATTACAAACGACATAGACTTTGATATTGAGAGTCGACGTTTCGGATTTAGCTTCAGATTGCGATCTTCAGTTTGGATGATCTTGAATCCAATGAGACTGTGTCTTAACAAAGTCCAAGAAAAAATGTTAACTCACCCATCATTGACAATTCAAACCAAGACTCCATGATTTTAGAAAAGTTCTTGCAAAACTTTGGATTAGTAGACCCAAATATAATGTCGTCCACATAAATCTGGATTAGAATTAAATCTTTACCTTGCTTTTTAAGGAACAGGGTTGTATCAATCGTACCCTTTTTAAAACCGGAGGCGAGTAAGAATTGAGTAAGAGTTTCATACCAAGCTCGTGGTGCCTGTTTGAAACGATATAGCGCTTTGTCTAGAACGTAGACATGGTCAGGGTGTTTCGGATAAGTGAAACCTTCAGGTTGAGCCACGTAAACTTCCTCATGCATAATGTTATTAAGAAACGCCGACTTTACGTCCATTTGATAGACAGTAAAGTTCTTATGGGCTGCATAGGATAATAAATTCTGATGGCTTCGATCCGGGCAACAGGTGGGAACGTTTCATCGTAATCTATGACTTCCTATTAACAATAACCCTTTGCTACCAGGCGAGCTTTGTTTCTTACAACTACTTCAACCTCATCCCTTTTGTTCCTAAAAACCCACTTTGTGCCTATCACGGATTTACCTTTCGGTAGTTGGATTAATTGCCATACCTTCTTCCTTTCAAATTGTAGAATCTCATCTTGCATTGCAATAATCCAATCAGGATCTCGTAAAGATTCTGAGACCTTTTTCGGCTCTAAGGAACAAAGGAAACTTGAGTATAAGTATAACTTTGCAGATGATGCACGCGTTTTGACACCATTGTGTACATCTCCAATGATATTGTGTAGGGGGTGATATTTTGTCCAACGTGTTGTGCTCGGAAGTGGTTGAACAGTTTCCTACGTATTTTGCTCATCATATTCATCAAAAATAGCAAGTACAACCTCTGATGTGGATGGAACATCTTGTACAGGTGTTTCTGACTCATGTAATTCTGGAGCGACAGAGGATGTACTCGGGACTTCTCGTCCAGAATTTGTATCTACAGAAGCAGAATCAGTATAAGTATTTTCAGAAACAATCGGTGTAGATGTACATGAAGTTGTAGTAGTGACTTGTTCAGAAGGTCCAGATATGTCTTCAGTAATTATTGGGACCTCTGAAGTTGATGCGGACGGGCCGGATTTGTCAAAATCAGCACATATGTCCATGAAAGCATCAAGAAATAATAAATCTAACTCAGATATAACAGTTGATGGGTTAGAAAGCTTAGTCTGTGTATATTCGGGTTCTATTCTGCTTTGAACAGAAACATTTTCTTTAAGCTTGAGTTCTGAATTGTTTTATTCAGAAGTCAGTGTTGAATTTTCATCAGATGACATGTTCATGCTTTCCATGATGTACTTGGTCCGTCTATTGTACACACGATAGGCTTTAGATGTGAGAGAATATCCAACAAAGTAGCCTTCGTCAGCTTTCTTATCAAACTTCCTAAGATTATCACGGTCATTCAATATATAGCACCTACAACCAAAGACACGTAAAAATTTAATGTTCGGTTTTATCAAATTAATCAGTTCATACGTTGTTTTATTAAATCTTTTGACCACGATCGTCTGGTTTTGAATAAAACAAGCGGTTGCACGACCTCAGCCCAGAGATACATTGGTAGACCAGAATAAGCCAACATTGTTCGTGCTGCTTCAACCAAAGTTTGATTCTTTCTTTCAACCACGCCATTTAGTTGCGGGGTGTAGGCAGCAGAGAAATTGTGAGAAATCCCAACAGATGTGAGATAACTCTGAAGAGTATCGTTTTTGAACTCTGTGTCATTATCACTTCGCAATGTTTTAACTGGCAATTGAAGTTGATCTTAGATCTTCTTAATAAAGGCAATGATCTGATCTGGTGCATCAGATTTGCTTCGCAGAAATTCTAACCAAGTATATCTTGAATACTCATCTATCATCATAAGAATGTACTTTTTTCCATTAATAGACCGAGTACGCATAGAGCCACAAAGATCCATATGAATTAGTTCCAGAGGTGTTGAGCAACAAGATTCAGTCTTTGCTTTGTGTGAACTCCTTTTCATCTTCTCCATTTCACATGCATGACAAAGTGAATCTTTCTCAAACCTCATCTCAGGTAGACCTTTGATAATTCCTTGTCTCGCTAACTTGTCAATAGCTTTGAAGTTCTAATAAGACAAGCCCCGATGCCATGTCCAACTTTGAGCTTTCGATGCTTTTGCAAGTAAGCATACAGAACGTGTAGCCGAAAGCGTTGGAAAATTCACCGCGTAAAGATTTCCACACCGTTCAGCACGAAAAATCTCATAACCGTCCGAATCTTCTATAAAACAATGATTGATTGTAAACCGAACTTGATACTAACTGTCGCAGAAATGACTAGTGGTGAACAAGTTATGATCAAGTCCTTCCACATACAGTACTTTCTTTATGGTTACAGTGTCGTTCTTTAGTGAACCGTATCCTCTGATGATTCTATGAAGCTCAGAATTAGCAAAGCTTACTGTTCCTGCAGGTTCTTCAACATAATCATGTAGTAAATGCTTAAATCCTGTCATGTGTCTTGAACATCCTAAGTCAACGAATCACAAATGACAAGCCTGCAAAAGGAAAAAATCACTTACTTTTAGGTACCCATATCTAGATGGGTCCTTTCTTGTTAGCATCATGCAATTTCATTACATCATCTACCTTAGCCTTAATTCTCCATTCACATCTAGGCTTTGGTGTCCATTTCCATACCATTTTAACATTAAGATCATGAATATGCTTTTTCCTAGAAAGATTAGCAGGCTTAGCTTGAAACACTTTAATATGTTGTGTTGAGGACTTGGATGCAGTTTTAGCTTTAGATGCTCTTTTAACAACTTTTGGCTTAGGAGGAATGGAGTACAGTGAAAAAGCATTGTCACCACAGTGTTTGCATATTAAGTTCTTACGAGCAAATGTCAATATTTTTGATATATCAAAAGAAGTACATTTATTCAAACAACTTTAACATTTTTTTTTCGTCTGAACTGTTACATGACAAATCAACACTATTAGCATCAATACATTCTTTTTCAACAACTATCTTGTCACTATCTTTCTTTCCCCACTCTCCTTTACCACCATCTTTATTGAAATCTGAAACATGAAAAGAAACTTTATTAGTTTTCTTCTTCAAGGATGAATTCTTTTTCAAAATTCCTGAAGTCTCGCCTTTTTCATAAATGCTTGGTAAATATTCAAGACATTCAGAGTAAACAACTGTAGGCTTTATTGAAGTCTCAAACTTTGGATCTAATATGACATTCCATTTTTTATCATCAAACATCTTTTTATCATTCAAATTCTTTTTAAATAAATCGGTTTTCAAATCATTTAGCTCTTCGGAAAGCACTTTGTTTTCTTCAGAAGATTTATCCAATTTAAATCTAAGATCACAATTTTCATCCTCTAATTCTTCAAGAGCCTTTTGTAAACCTTTGATTTGTTTTCAAAATCTAATGTTTGATCATTCACAAAGTTGGATTCAAGCTTCTTTAAAATTGGGACAGGATTTGAGGAATTAATCATGTCATCAAAAATTTCTTCAGTCATTTTGTTAACAAACTCCTTTTGAATGCTAGAATTCATGGCATTTGAATTCTCTTCCATCATAACTTCACTTGAAGATTCAGAAGTAACGGTTTCAGATATAGGAATCTGAGTACTAATATCAGTTTCCAAATCATACTCGTCGTACGGACATTCAGTCTCAGGAATAATTTTTTCTTCATTGGCTGATTCAGTTGAAGATAGTGTAGAAAACAATGATTCAAACTCAACAAATTTAAGTTTTCTGTTTTTATAGCTCTTGTTTAAATCACTGTATTGAAATCCAACTGATTTAAAACTTGTTTGAGAATCAACACAACTAGACGTATCATCATCAATTACCTCTTTACCTTTGCATGAAGTTTCAGACTTTGGAGTTTCAGCTTTAACAAACGTGTCACAAATATCTGGGATTTTCTTTACTTTTGAGCCCAATTTTTCAAAATTATATAAGTTTTTAGGGGCTTTCTTCAAAACATCATTTTCAGTTAAACCTAATCCCGTTTTAGCATTGTAAAATATGACATCTTGATGTTTGTTTGTCAACAGATTTAATGTCAGCTCAGTCTATCCTCTTTATCTCTGATACCAATTGTAATTCCCAAATATACAGATTTCAATCACAAATCTCTTGTTTATTTCATTGAATCATCACTTTCTCTCTCTACAATTTCTTACGTTCTCTCTCTAGAAACTCTCTCAAAGATATGACACTATCAAAGTCCTCTTTTCAGATTAAGGTCTTCCAGTTGTTTAATCTTACAATAGGCTTCATTTCGTTCCTGAAAACAAGCTTCGAATTTAATTTTGAATTCACCCTTTTTCAGAATTTAAATTAACTAGGTCTCTCTCAAGTTTCAAAATCTTTGCTTTTAAAACTTCTCTTTCTTTCTTTAGAGCATCTTTTTCAAATTCCTTGTCCTCAACGACAACTTTCAATAATGCGTTCTCATCACGAAAACTCATCATTGTTTGTCGTTCATAGCTAAGCTTGCCTTTTAAAGATTCAAACTCTTTTTCCATATTCTGGATTTGTGCCATTAATGATTCTACAAGTTCAGAGTTTTCAAAATTAGTACTTACCTCGGTGTCACCATCGGATTGGTCAGAAGAGGCTTTAGCATGCTCATCTACATTTTCCATCATACAAACCTGTGTAAAATGAGTTGATTCATTATCCGAGCTTTGATAGAACCAGTTTTCCTCTTAAGCCATTAACTCTTTTCCTTTTTCTTGCTTCTTAGCAAGCAGTGACTTCTTAGCATAATACTCAGAATTCTTTACCCTCTTGAACTTGCAATCTTTTGAAAAATGGCCAGGTTTACCATAGTTAAAGCACCTACCAGATTTTGGGTCAATCCTTTTTTCTTTCTTCTCTTCCTTTTTCTCTTCTCTTTTCTCTTCTCTCTTTCCAAATATGGGTTTGTATTTCTCTGACCTTTCCTTCCTATAACCTTCATACTTAGTCTTTGACGAATATTTCTTCTTCCCAAAACTTTTGTTGAACTGTTTGGTGATGAGGGCAAGGTTGTCAGCAAATCTCTGAATATCATCATCAGAGTGTAACTCAGCTTCATCAGATGATGACTCAGAACTGGATTGACACAGCTTAGTAAGAAAATCTTTAGACTTCTTTCTTTCTTTCAACTAATAAGGCTAGCAAATCTTTGACTATCTTCTTCTCTTCATTCATCAGTTTAACTTCATCCTCATGTTGTGAGAGAGTTGAAAAGATGTCACTTACGTCCTCCTTAGCCATATTCTTGGTCATCAGAAGGTTGATCGCGTAGATTTTCCATTCTGGGTTCAAGTTCTTGATGAACTTGTAGTGAATATCAGAAATTGACTTGTTCATCCCATTTCTCCTCAGGTCATTCAAGATCACGTTGAAATGATTGTACGTGTCTATTAAGCTTCTCCTTCCTTTGCGTGAAATCCTTCGTAAGCATTGATACTATGGCTTAGCTTAGCTTGGATGGACCTTTCAGTGCCCTGGAACTGCCTTTCAAACTCATCCCACATGGCTTTTGCAGATTCACGACTATCTACTCGATTGTAGATATTGTTGGGAATAGCCATGGTGAGGTATATGAGAGTTTCCTCATCAATCTTGGACAACTCCTTCTCCCTTTCACTATAATATTGATATGGCTTAGGCACATATCTTACTGGAATTTCCGGAGAAGTGTCGGTAGCAGCTTGTCCTGGAAAAGTTACAACAGCTTCTACTGGTCCATCAATGATTGATTTCATGTAATCATGATTCTTGTGATTCAGAAACTGAGTCATCCTCCTTTTCCAATGGGCATACTATCCAATAGATAATACCGGAGGCTTTGATTCAGAACCCATAGAGAGAAGATCTTTAGACATTCAGATAAGTTTGATGATCTGCAAAAGGAAATTAGCAAAAACTGATCGTTAGTCCAACAAAATGATTTAACAAATGAAGAACTTAAAAATTTTCAGAAAATAAATTTTCCAAAAACTTCTAAGTGTAGAATCCGTATGCAATAGAGTGTAAAAAACAATTCGCATGAAGTTAAGTACCAGAATTCGCATATAAAGGAGAATTCGTACAATAAAGATCAAAATTCGCATGAACTCACAATTCGCATACAAAGCAAAAAAATAACTTTTCGCATAAACCAGTATGCGAATTCCAAGAATTCATATATAGCTATCTGCGAATTCCTTGCAATTCGTATAAACCACTCAGGCGAGTTCTTGACTTAAAAAAATTTGAGAACTTTTCGCATGAAGATTTCGTATCACAAGATGATGCGAATTCTTTACTTAAAAAATTTTCAAATTTTTCAAAAACTTTTCGCATCGATACGAAATCTGGACTTAGAAATTTTTTTGAAAAGTTATGCGAAATCCACAAGAATTCGTATAAGAGCTTGTGCGAATTCCTTACAATTTGTATCTCACTATATGCGAGTTCTTCACAATTCGCATGAGGACTCGTACGAATTATGTCCTTGAAATATTTTCAAACACACTTTTCGCATAAGAGACATTTGCGAATTCTTACTTTTCATACAAAGGAGTATGCGAATTTTGCACTTAAACAAAATATCAAACAGATATATGCGAATTCTATATGTGTGAAATCTAGTCCTGCGAGTTCTTCATACGAAATGCTAGGATCTTGCGAGTTCTTCAAGTATCGGTCCTAAAAATGAAATTCTAGTCTAAAAATTCACTCAAATCTTCTAATTGGATGTTGTAAACTCACAGAAACAGTCAGATTAGTATAAGAAAAAATCCAAACCAATCAATTTCACAAGAAATACACTTAATCACAAACTCCATGATCAAACAGTAACTTTGTCTCGTTCGAACAAAACTTTCAAAAAATCAAAATTTAGTGAACCAAGTCGATTTAACAATGAAATTCACTCACATACAATCATTCTAAAACATAATTCGACCAATTTCCAATCAAAGATTTTATCAAAAACAATTTTAAACTCAAAAATCCTATCAAGAACTCAAGAACAGTGTACGAACTTTTTTTCTTTCAAAATTGTTGGATTTAGCTCTGATACCAAATGTGATCCCAGTATTTTAGCAAACTAATGACACTCAGATTATCAAAACATCTTTTATTAAACAATCACACAAATTACAATGACTCATATCCCTATTTGATGCATTTAAAAATCAAGCTCTCAATGTGTGTGTTTTTCACAGTGTATTCTTATTCTGTATTCGCGTGTGAATTATATGACTAAACTAAACAATGACTTGCTATTTATATGGTCAACATGACCTTTAGCAAATAGTCAACTCTTTAAAGCATTTACAATTAACACCACAAACTTTACAATCTTTACACCTTAGACCCTCTTTTTAATCATGAATACAATTTAGCTCTAACAATTCGGTATCTATCCCAAAAAAAAAATCTAGGGGCGCTGCCCCCATGCTGTTAGGACTGAAAGTCCTGTGTGTTGAAAGTTGTATAAAGCATTTATAAGGGTTTAAATTGTAATTCTTGGAATGTTATTTGATATTGGGCCTTAAGCCCATTAGGCCTAAGTCGCTTGGTATTTAAAGTTGGGTTAACCTAGTTTTAGGTTAGAGATTAGAGAAGAGTTTAGTTGCATTATTTGTTATCATTCTAGTCAATAGGTTTACATTTGCTGATCAGATATTCTCTCTGTAAACCTAAACCTTTCTTGAATATTAATCATATGACTAGAAGTTGTGGCACATTTATTATTCTTCATTGATTACTGTACGTGATTGCACTGTAACTAGGATCTACAATTGGTATCAGAGCAGGATCGAATTACTTTTATTCGATACGATCAAAAAGGTTTGTCTAATACCCTTTAATCTCTTATCTGTTTTAATCGTGTTTATGTGGTTATCTGATTATCTGAGTAAAAATCTACTATAGATTGTTTTCTGGTTTGATAATCAAAGTATCTTGATTTCAGCAAAATCGATCAACTGTTTGATTACTTATTCTGGACTGTGATTTTTTTCTGGAAAATCAATTGATCGATTTTTTTTGGATTGAAATATTTCTGGAAAAACAGTGAGGTTGGTCGATTTTTTTGAGTACGATCGTATATTGATTATATTGTCAGTTTGATCGATTCAATCTTTGATTAAATCTTGATTTCTGGGTTAAGTTCAGTATGATTGATTTCTGGGATTTTCTGGGTTCAATTGATTTTTGGTCGATTGATTTTCTAGGTACGATTGATTGATTTTCTGGGTTTGCATATCGATTGGGTTTGAGTTTATCTGTCGATTATTTGTTATTTGTTCTCGATTTGATCTTGGTTAATCTACTTATTCGAAAAGAAAAGTGTTATCTGTTATCCGTTGCGACCGTACCTTTCTTGACCAGACTCTTGTTGACCGGACTCGTGTCTGGACCGGCCCCTCGACCGGACCTTGCGACCGATACCTTGTGACTGGTGCCGTGCAAGTGACCGGTGCCTTGCTACCATTCTTCGACCGAACTCAATCGACCAGTGCTTTGTTCGACTGGTGCTTTGTTCGACCGGTGCCCTTACCCTTGCGACCGGTGGCTTGCGCCCGGTACTTGTCCGACTGGGTCCAAACGGGTCCTTGTTCGACCGGGTCCAACCGGGTCCTTGTTCGACCGGGTCCTTGTCCGACCGGGTCCGACCGGATCCTTGTTCGACCGGGTCCTTGTTTCGACTAGGTCCTTGTTCGACCGGGTCCTTGTCCTTTTTTATTTATTTTTTTGATCAATTTGTTTGTCTCACGATCGCTACAGTGCATTTAAGATTAAAGTTTAAACCCGTTCAAGTTTCATCTCTTGTCAAGTTCAGTCCCTGGAAATCAAGCTTTTCATAGCCAGATCGAAATAATTCTATTCGATACGATAAAAAAGGATGAAGGCACCATTGCTCTTCAAAGGAAAATATGAAGAGTGGAAAGTTAATTTTTTGACTTTTGTGGATGAACATGAATTGGGTTACTATATCAGATTATCATTGACTGAAGGAGAAATGCAATCCCAAATTCCAACAGAAGCTTCTTCTGAGGAACAGGAGAAAAGACAGAGGGCTAATAATATAGCTCGAAATTTTATGACAAATAGTATTTCTTGTGAACTTTTTCGTGACATTTTTTGTGAAATTTCTAGTCAAATATATACTTACAAAATGACAGGAAAAGAGTTGTGGGATTGTACTGAATGGTTGATGTTAGGGCCAAAGGTAGTATTAAAAGTAAGAGAATTGGAATCTGAGAATTCTGAGTTGAAAAGAAAGATCTCTTATTTTGAATATCAGATTGTGCAAATCCAGCAAGCAGTATTTGTTGAAAAGTGTCATGAGAAGACTAAGAGTCTGGAGGATGCTAATGCTAAGCTTCAAAAGAAAATATCTGATTTGAAACAAAAGATGGTTAAAGATAAAGTTGATTTTGAGAGTGAAAAGAAAGGATTTTCAAAGAAGTTCTCAGATTTTTCAAGAAAGTGTTTTGAAGAAAAGAAGACTGTTGAGCTTAAGTGTATAAAACTTTCTCAGCAAGTTTCTGATTTTGAGAAAGTAATCATTCTTGAAAGGGAAAAGTTGGCCACAGACAAGAAGGCTATTGAACAAAAGAATGTGGGATTCTTCAAAGAAATATCCGGCCAAAGAAAGGATGCTGAGAAGGGATTTGAAGAAGAACGAAGTATGTTTGAGGCTGAGATCAAAAAGCTTACTGAGAAGCTATCTGAACTATCTGAAAGTGTGCTGAAAGAGAAGAAAATGAAGTTTGAATGCGAGACAAAGATTGACCTTCTTGTCAAAGAAAGAGACAGTCTTCCTTCAAATATTAAAGAGCTTGAAAAGACAGCATCAACTTCAAATCAGAAAACTGTTTCTTCCAAGTGGTCAGTTAAATCTTCTGATCAGATTCGTAGTACTAACCTTTTCTATGATAGAAATATAGATGGTTCAGGTACACATCGACGAAGAAAGAGATACAAGGAAGAGGAACTGGTCTGGAAGAAGAAACCAGTTGAAGATGAGAAGAAAGATGAGTTGAAAGGAAAGAAATCATGTGTACAAACACACAAAGCCAAGAAGAACAAAACGCATAAAGGTAAACCTGACCATATCTACTCGAGAGATCAATTACTCAGGTTATCAGGTAAGAAATACTATTTTTCTTACTACTGTACACATGATCATGTTCACAAAACAAGTGATCATTTATGGTATGGTTCTAATTCAATTACCCCCATAAGAATTGCAACTAACATTCATGGACCCAAATACCAGTGGGTACCAAAGCCTAAAATTGATTATGTGTTGCAGGCAGCTCAAGTCAAGGGGGAGTAAGAAAACAAAGGCTTCTAAGCAAATCAGCTTATGACCCGTACTACAATGGAGTTTGACTTCTAAACACAACAGTTTAGGACTCCTACTTCAGTGATCAAAAGACCTTACTCCTGGCATGATAAGAGATTGTACTCAAATACTCAAATGAGAAAATCAACCGTCAAGGGGAAGTACATTCTTTTATGAAATATTTTGCATCCGATAGATATGACGATCTACAATTCACAAGGGAGTTGTATTGATCTCTATCCTGTGCTTTTTCATTGACAATATATTTGAAAGTTATGACGATCTACAATTCAAAAGGGAGTTGTATTTGATCTCTATCTTGTATTGTTTCTGACATATTTTAGATGCATAATTTATAGGGGGAGTAAAGGTGATGGCTTCTGATTACAACAGATCAGGATCCATTCTTCAATGTTCAGACTTGGATATCTTGCATATATCCAGGGGGAGCTTAAAAGACCTAAATCATCCTATCATGATTTGAGGGGGAGCTTAAAAGGTAAATATCTTCTACTCTAGATCTCTGATTGTTTGAAAGAAGAACAACTTTCGAACTGAAAAACGTTTTCTGAAATGTTCAAACCACTTTTGGTTCTCAAAAGATTTTATGAATTTAGAAGTGTGATTTTAAATGTTTTTCAATTTTGAGCTTTAATGTTTAACTGACCGTGTGTTTCCAAAGATCAATACTTGCGTATTATCTTGTCCATATACTGTCAAGTATTCACACACACAGGTTCAGTACTTCGTTTGATTTTTGTTATTCCCAGATTCTAGTTCCTAAACACAATTAATCAAACACAAAACAAGATTTCAATCAAATTACCTGTTTGATTTCACTTCAAATTCAAGATTACAAACTTTCTCTCTCTAGAACTCTCTCTCTCTCTCTCAACGGATTTCTCTCTCTAAACATACAACTGAATAATACGCTTTGTTTCTGTTGACTTACTTACAAAATACAAAGAATACAAGACTATTTATACCAACACCTTAATACAAGGAAAATAAAATACAAAAACAAATACAAAGACACTTTAACTTTTATTACAAAAGACTTTGACTTTAATGAGATTTGACTTTTCCAGCTTTGACTTTCTTGAACTTTGACCTTCAGTCTTCTTGATCTTGTATCCAACATATTTATGCTCTAACAATCTCCCCATTTGGATTCAAGATCATTGTTGAAAGATCTATCAATTCAGTCTTCACTTGTAAGCTCTGTCAGAACAATCTCCCCTTTTTCTTTGATTGTATTCTTTCCAAAAATTGTCTTCAAATGATTAACAATCTCCCCAAAACTTTCACAAGACACTTTCAGATTTTGGAAAGAAATTATCTTCAGAATCAGCTCGAATTGCTTTAGCAAATAATCTTCAAAGATAATTTCCTCAAATCTTCAGAAATTCTTTGATCTTCTTCGAATCTTTACTTTTGAATCTTCTAACTAAGACATTTCGGAAAATCTTCTCTCAAAACTTTATCATTTCTTAAACTCTTCTCCCCCTTTTTGATGATTTGAGCATCAATATCATCAAAACTTTCTCCAAAAAATGTCTTTGAAGACTTTCTGACCACTAATCTTTCAAACTGAGCCTCTGATTCTGTGATCCATAGCCAAGTATTCATCCAGATCTTTTCAAATCTAGACAAAATAAGAACATGTAACTCCTGAATCAACAAATGAATCAGTTAAAATGCATGTCAGTAACACGAAGTCACTTGTGTAATGAATACACAATATAAAGGAGCTTTTTGATGTTCACTCCCCCATGGCTTCCATTCAATCATCGAAACACCACAAAGGCAATTTCTATGAATGTTATGACAAAGAAACAAATCCCTTGTGTGTTCGTGCATGTGTAGAAAGAATTAAGCACGAAAATTGCTTTTATAAAGGCTGAACATAGTGTAAACCACTGAGACAACAGTAGATAAACACAGACTCAATGTGCATGATTGAAGTGCGAAGGTGAGGCAGACTTCCTTCTTTTTCAATATCCAGATTTTCCAAATGAAAATCAGATAGCATATATGTTGCGTCCCCAGAAAAATGTGAAACATTTTCTTTCTGAGAAGAAAATGAGTGGCTGGTGGGGTATTGTCAAGAGTTGGCATGGGCTAGTTACCTTTTTCAATAATGTTCACGAAAGAATTGTGAAACATTAGTAATGTGGCTTCCCGGCTCAGAAAGTAGTTGGTGCAGAGTTTGATATTCTTTTACTCTGATCTCACACCCTCTTTCTTTTAATAATTAAACTCACTACTAACCAAACTCTCCTTTACATTTTACCTCATCACACCCACACTCATTTCTTTTCGACTCCTCACACTCAATAACTAACGGTTTAACTTCTTGGGTAGGAAACACTGGTTAACGTGAATCCATAGAAGTTCATTTAAGTCCTAGCACAAAGAACCTATGTAATCCTATGAAAGCATAATGTTGCTCAAAATGATTTAACTTTATCAGTTAAAGCTCATATACAAATGTCAGACGAATGTATGCTCAGAAAATATAATCATGAAGATTTAAGCATTTTTAGACATTGAAGTATTTTCAAACAAGTATACTGAATGAATGAACATGAATGCAAAAGACTTGTTTGAAAATCTGACATTGTATGAAAATGATCAGAAATGAATGATATAGCAATTAAGGCTTATGGTCAAAAATAACGGATATTGTCCATACGAAACAAAATATAGACATTCTTGACATGACGTTTCGAAATGAAATATCGCTCAAAATTCTTTGAAGTACAAGCGGGGTGTCTTACCATCGAAAAAAAACTGTTTCAATTTAGAGACATGGTAAGAACAATTTGATCAAAAATTAAACCGATGTGTGTGAATACTTGAAAGTATGTAGAAAAGACAATACGCAAGTATTTATCTTTGGAAACACACGGTTTATTTATCAATTAAGCACAAAAATAAAATGAAAACATTTAAAATCACACTTCCAAATTATAAAATCTGTTTAAGAATCGGGAAGTGGTTTGAACATTTCAGAACATGTTTTCTATATCCGAAAATTGTCCTTCTTTCAGATATATTTGAGATTAAGATAAGAAATTTACCTTTTAGCTTTGTTTTAAATCTCATGAAGTCATGCTTAAGTCAAAATGATATGATCGTGTCATCCTCTCTCATCCTGCATAAGTCTCAAAGTCTAGTCAAAATTTATTCACAAAATTTATTCGAGAAAAAAAAATAAAAGACGTAAAGCAGTAAAACAATTAAAGTACGAGTTCTGATCAGAAATAATCAGAAATCATAGTCTTACTCCTTTTCACATGACTTATAAGCTCCCCCTAAAATCATGCATCACAAAAATTTGTCAGTTAAGCAAAATGCAGAAATTAGTTATGCTCCCCCTCAAATGAATGTAGATCATCTAAAATCTTCTCTTACTCCCCCTGAGATCATGAGCAAACATGTTAACGTGCATATATCCTTCAAAAATAAAAATAAAGAAAAATGATGAAAAATAACAATTCGTAACTTTAGTAGGTAACAACCGATTACGTCTTAAGATTTAACATACCAAGCTTAGAGACAAGAAAATTAAATCTCTTTTCATCTAAGGATTTGGTAAAGAAATCTGCAAGTTGATAATCTGTTTTTACAAAATAAAGTTCAATTATTCCTTTTTCTACATTATCTTTTATAAAATGATACCTTACATCAATGTGTTTGGTTTTCGTATGTTGGACAGGATTAGCAGATATGGCAATTGCACTCTTCGAGTCACAATATATTGGAATTTTGTCGAACTTGAATCCATAGTCTCTTAGCTGTGTTCGCATCCACAGAACTTGAGAACAACAACTAGCAGCAGCTACGTACTCAGCTTCAGCAGTCGATGTGGAAACGCATAATTGTTTCTTTGATGCCCAGCTAACGAGCTTGTCTCCAAGGAATTGAACGTGACCAGAAGTACTCTTTCTATCCAACATGCAACCTGCATGATCTGCATCTGAATATGCAGTCAGTTGAAACCCAGTATCCTTAGGATACCACAGACCAAGATCTGCAGTCCCCTTCAGATATCTAAAAATCCGTTTGACAGCAGCCAAATGAGATTCTTTGGGAGCAGCCTGATATCTAGAACATAAGCATGTTGAAAACATAATATCTGGTCTACTAGATGTAAGATACATTAACGATCCTATCATACCTCTATAAGTCCTAACATCAACACTTTTACCCGAAGGATCAGTGTTAATCTTAGTACCTGGTGCCATCGGGGTTCCAATTGGTTTACAATTTTCCATTTTGTACTTCCGAATAATATCCAAAATGTACTTAGATTGGTTAATGAAAATCCCCGTAGAAAACTGCTTAACTTGTAATCCGAGAAAGAAATTCATCTCTCCCATCATACTCATTTGAAAACGTGACACCATGAGGTTAGAAAAGTTTTTGCAAAATTTTGGATTTGTAGAACCAAATATTATATCATCAACATAAATCTGAATAAGAATAATATCAGCTTTTTCCTTTTTGATGAATAAAGTGGTATCAACCTTACCTTTAGAAAAAATGGACTTGACCAAGAATTTAGATAAAATGTCATACCATGCTCGAGGGGCTTGTTTTAAACCATAGAGGGCTTTGTCCAAGATATAAACCTGATCTGGCTTCTCTGGATTGACGAACCCTTCTGGTTGAGACACGTACATTTCCTCTTTAAGAATGCCATTCAGAAAGGCTGTTTTCACATCCATCTGAAAGACTGTGAAATTCTTATGAGCTGCGTAGGCTAGAAACATGTGGATTGCTTCCATACGCGCTACTGGAGCATACGTCTCATCGTAGTCTATGCCTTCCTCTTGCCGGTAATCTTTGGCAACAAGTCTAGCTTTGTTTCTTATGACGATACCATCTTCATCCTTTTTATTCTTGAATACCCATTTAGTTCCTGTCACTGTTTTACCTTCTGGTTTTGGAACTAATCTCCAAACCTTTAGGGCTTCAAACTGATTGATCTCTTCTTGTATAGCAGATACCCAGTCCGAATCAGCAAGAGCCTCAGATACTCGCGTTGGCTCAATCTTACTGAGAAATGAGTCATGCATACATTGATTAAGAGTCGCTGACCTCGTTTGTACAGGCTTGTTGAGATCTACAATTACTTGATGTAATGGATGATCTTTGGTCCAGTGATGCTCATGAGGGAGTGGAGTAGATATTGATTGAACGTGATCATCATATAGAAATCCACTATCAGAATCTTCAGTTTAAATAACAGGAGGGGGGTTTGTAGTTGAAGTTTCAGGTGCAGAAGTATCAGTTGGAACAACAGACTCTCTTTGTTGACTAGACAGTGTATTACACCCAACTGAAACAGTTACTTCTGGCTCAGCAGTTACTTGTATATCTTCAGCTGTAGGAGTAGATGTTGGAATGTGAGTTTCTGACTGAACGGGAGATGCTTGTTCAGTTATGACATCTGAAGTGACTGGATGATTGCAACTTGTATCTTCAGACCTGTCAGTCACAAC
Organism: Arctium minus; assembly: GCA_954870635.1. Classification (NCBI taxonomy): domain Eukaryota; kingdom Viridiplantae; phylum Streptophyta; class Magnoliopsida; order Asterales; family Asteraceae; genus Arctium; species Arctium minus. The sequence continues at coordinate 33,144,226 of OX941097.1, read as the reverse complement.
ATATTTAGGTATATTAGAACCTAGAAACTCATTATAAAAGAATTTAAATAACAAATCTAAATCAGTTAAATGTGAAATAGATGTAGAAGCATTATTCGAGTTATTGGCTGTAGAAGCAGGTTCTGGACTGATCTGCCCAGAAGCTAATACTCAGTGATAACGACTGAGTTGTTTAGAAGCCATATCTTCATCGAATGTTACATTAACGCTCTCGACAACTGTCTTTGACTTCTTCAGATAAACACGATATGTTGCCGATGTTGAAGAATAACCAATAAAGATGCCTTTGTCCGCCTTAGCACTGAATTTATTCAGACTCTCTCTGTCGTTAAGCACAAAACATTTACACCCAAATATGTGAAAATACTTGATTTTTGGTGTTCTGTTGTTGATCAGCTCATATGGAGTCTTTTAAAAATGGCGGTGTATCATGGATCGATTTTGGGTATGGCATGCAGTCGACACAGCTTCTGCCCACAAGAATAGAGGTAAGTCCGATTGGCTAAGCATAGTCCGAGCGACCTCGACTAGCGTTCGATTTCGCCTTTCGACTACTCCATTTTGTTCAGGCTTACGAGCAGCAGAATACTGATGTGAAATCCCGACTGATTCGAGATATTCATCAACAATCTTGTTCTTGAATTCTGTGCCGTTGTTAGTTCGAAGAAACTTGACTTGTCGCTGCATTTTTACCTGGGTCGTCTTTAAGAAAGTAATGAGAACTTCGGGCGTCTCATCTTTTGATCGAAGAAATTTGACCCATGTGTATCTTGAGTAATCGTCCACAATAACCAACACGTATTTCTTTCCACCCAAACTCTGAGTTCTCATTGGACCACACAAATCCATATGTAACAATTCTAACGGAGAACTAGTGCTTGGTTCATGGCTTCGGTTTATGTGGAGCTCTCTTCATCTTACCCTTCTCACATGCAACACATAAGTGTTCTTTTTCGTATTTCAGCTCAGGTAGTCCTTTTACCAATTTCCCACTAACCAGCTTATTGATATAACGAAAGTTCAAGTGAGATAAACGTCTGTGCCAGAGCCAACTTTGCTGCAATGAAGCCTTTGTCATCAAGCAAACTTGATTGTCATTCTGTACCTTTGAAAGATTGATGGTATAGAGGTTCGTCTTTCGATTTCCGACTAAGAGTTCATTGCCATCTTCCGTACGAACCGAACATCTCTTAGCTTTGAAGTTGACCTCTAACCCTTTATCACAGAATTGACCAATGCTGAATAAGTTGTGCCCCAAGCCTTCGACATAACTCACTTTACTGATCGTTATGTTGTCTTGAATAATGTCACCATATCCTAAGATAGGTGAAAGCTGGTCGTTTCCAAATCTGACATTTCCACTGAATTTCTCTGTATAGTTAGACAATAAAGCTTTTTGCCCAGTCATACGATTGGAACATCCACTGTCCAAGTACCACATATGTCGGGTCTGCAAGATAAATCAGGAAACAATAGATTTAGGTACCCATTTAAAAACGGGTCCTAACAGATTAGTACAAGATTTTGGTATCCATTTGAAAATGGACCCTCTGTTCTTTTGAAAACCTTTAAAAATATTTGTTCTTGAAGAATAAACATGATAAGATCCGAACCAATCAGAAGAATTATGAGAGCAAGCAAAATCATTTCTCTGATAATAATAAGATGTAGTAGAAATAGGAGATAATTGAATCAATTGCGTAATTGAATATCGCTTGTAAGAAGTTACAAGGTTTTGTTTATGTGAAGCAAGTTGATCAATTACATTATTATCACTACTAACTGATCTAGTACAAGAATTATCAGAAACTGATTCAGCTATCTCATCATCCTTCCTTTTTGGTCGCCATTCAATAAGAGTTTGCAAGTTGTTCATCAGATTTACTGTTTGTTTACTGTTTCATTGAATATCAAAGTGTTATTCCGCAAACTTCTTTGATATTGTTTTCTGAGAGTTTATTCTTGGTTAGAATTAAGATCCTGACAAGTGGTATCAGAGCTTGTAGTCTCAGAAATCTTATTCATCATGGAAAACGCAGTTGAATCAAACAGTACCCTGGTCTCAAAGGTCCCAATGCTTAGATCCAATGAATTCGACATGTGGAAGATTAGAATAAAGAAATACATTCTTCTCACTGATTACTCTATGTGGGACATCATTGAGAATGGCCCATCTGATGCAGGAAAGATTGGTGCAGATGGAAAGAGAACTCCACCAAAGACAGATGCAGAAAGAAAGACAAGGCAGACAGAGATGAAAGCCTTAAGCACTCTGCTCTTGGCCATTCCCAATGATTATCAACACCAATTATGCAGTTGCACTGATGCACAAATGCTCTGGAATGCTCTAGAGAAGAGATTCTCAGGTACCAAAAGTACCAAGAGAAATCAGAAAGCTATATTAAAGCAACAATATGAGAACTTTATGTCAACCAAGAATGAGTCCATGACTCAAACTTTTGACAGGTTTAACAAGCTAATTGGTGAACTAGATATAGTTGGAGTACAAATTGATCAAGATGATCTAAACAGGAAGTTCTTAAGGTCCCTGGGTGATGAATGGACCATGTATACTGTCTCTTTCAAACAGAATGATCAACTGGAAGAAAAGGAACTTGATGATCTATACAATGATCTAAGAGTTTTTGAATCTAAGGTAGAGGCTAAGAAGAAGCCTTCTGGGTATGTTCACAATGCTGCACTCCTATCAACATCAATTGATTCTACTTCCAACCCTGAATCAGTTAGTGCTGCTAATGGAACAAATCAAGAGAAAGGCACTGAATCTGTGTTTGAAGCCTTTCTGTCCAGTCATGGAAATTCTTCTCTAATTAATGATGACTTGGAACAACTCCATCCAGATGATCTTGAAGAGATGGACATTAAATGGCAGATGGCCATGCTCTCTATGAGAGTAAAGAAGTTCATCAAGAGAACTGGGAGGAACAACTTCTCCTAAAGAAGAGAAGATGGAGCAGGCTTTGACAAGTCAAAGGTGGAATGTTATAAATGTCATCAAAAGGGACACTTTGCTAGGGAATGCAGAAGTGGAGTGTCTCATAACAACAACCAGCAACAAACACAGTCTGGAAGCTTCAATAATAACAGAAACTCTGCACAAGCCCTAGTCTCACAACAAGGTATGGGGTTTGATTGGAGTGATCAAGCAGAAGAGGTTATCCAAAACCAAGCTCTAATGGCAGAGGCATCTGATCTCCCAACAGAGGTAACTTCTAATCTTTGTTCTCAAAATTGCATTAACACTGTTAAAAGGTATAGGGATCACAACCAGAACATGAGTGATGACCTTAAAAGATTAGAAACGGACATAAAAGATTATGTGAGGATTGTTGGGAGGTTTGAAGATCAGATTAAGAGTTTTCAAGCCAATGAGCTTCAACATTCTTATGAAACAAACTACTGGAAGTGGGAGAAGAATGACCAAGAACTCCAACTGACCAAATCTAAAGAGGAGAGTGATAAGTTAAGAGGAGAGTTAGCTAAAGTCAAGCTAGATGTAGAAAAGTTTTCCAATGCTTATAAAGCAATGGACTCTTTACTACAAACTCAGATTCATGATAAACTGAGAAGAGGAATAGGGTACAATACCACACCACCACCCTACAACAACAACTACATCCCTCCTAGTTCAGACTTGTTAGAGACAAAGGATAGGAAGGACCTGCCTGAAAGAGCCACTGAGATAGATCCCTTAGATGAAGTAGTTGTTGAGGATAAAACTGAGAGAGAAACTATCAAGAATAAGGACAACACTGTGAGTGGTGAGATTCCTATAGAAAACCACATAATTACCAATGAGGGATGTGAAAAGCATTGGATCAAATCAAATGAGATAGAGAAGACTGAGGGAAAGACCAAGAAGGTTCATTATAAACAGACCACTGTTGTGAACCCTATCCCTTACAACAAGTGTGCATGCAATAAATCTGAGCCCCAAAAACATGATAAAAAGAGGGGTAATAAGAGAAACTGGAATAATATGTGGGCACAAAAACAAGGGATTGATCTGAGTAAAATCTATAGACCAAAACCCTGTTTTATTTGTGGAAAGCTTAATCACATTGCCAAATACTGCTATTTCAATCCTATGAACCAAAGGCTGAATTTTCAGAGACCTACTCAAAAACCCTTTGGTTATAGGAAGAAAGAAAAGAACCATGTGGCTAAGAAAGTTGTTAAATCTAAAAGCCACATGAATAAAAAGAATGTGGAAGACAGTGTCAAGATCTGGATACCTAAAAGCACTAAAGCTGTTAGTACTGCTACCACAAATAGTGCTGCTGACAGTGATAGTGCTGCTACAAGCAATAATACTGCTACGAATGTTAGTGCTGCTAACATTGTTAGTGCTGCTAACACTGTTATGCAAATGTTAATACTGCTAACTCTGTTAGTACTGCCAACAAGGTTAATACTGCCAAACATGTTAGTACTGCTAACTTTGTTAGTACTTCTAAAGATAGTGCTGCTTCAATTATTAGTGCTTCTAGACCAATAATCTTGACAAAGTACTCAAATAATAAGTGTTCTGATTTTAAAAACCTCTTCAAAAAGGAATGTAAGTATTTTGATGAGAAAGGGAGACCCAAGACCACTTTGGCTTGGGTTCCCAATCAATACTAATTGTCTAATCCTATGTGCAGGGCAACCAACAGCTCAAGGGGAAGAGCATCTGGCATGTTGATAGTGGTTGCTCTAGGCACATGACAGGGAACATGTCATGCCTCAAGAATTTCAAGAAAATCGATGGTGGACATGTTGTCTTTGGTAATACACCAGATGGAGGTAAGATAAGTGGTAAGGGGGATGTAACCAAAGGTAAAATGACATTTGAAGATGTATTCTATGTTGAGCAGTTAAGGTACAACCTGTTAAGTGTATCACAAGTTTGTGAAAAACAACATAGTATATTATTTACATATTCTGAATGTATTATCATTGCTCCTGGATTCAAGGTAGTTGATGAAAAGATGATACTATTAAGAACCCCCAGAAAGGATAATGTATACTGTTTGGATATGGAAAGTGTTTCATCTGATTCATCCTTAAATTGTCTTGTTTCAAAAGCTTCTCTGGATGAATCATCGCTTTGGCACAGAAGGATGTGTCACATGAACTTTAAAACAATAAATGAGCTTGTTAAAAACAACCTTGTAAGAGGTTTGCCTTCTAAAGTATATTCATGTGATGATCATCGTGTTGCTTGTCTCAAAGGCAAACAACACAAAACTTCTCATAAGTCCAAAGAGGTGAACCCAATCTCTAATTCTCTTCATTTATTGCATATGGATCTGTTTGGCCCTACAAATGTTATGAGTATTGGTAAGAAGTCATACTGCCTAGTTATTGTTGATGATTACTCTAGATTTACTTGGGTATATTTTCTAAGGACTAAGGATGAGACAAATGGACTGATCAAATCCTTTGTTCTAAGAATTGAAAACCAAACAAATCAAAAAGTAAAAGTCATTAGGTCAGACAATGGTACTGAATTTAAAAATCATGACCTAAACACCTTTTGTGAGGAAAAAGGAATTGAGAGGCAATACAGTGCTCCTAGGACTCCACAACAAAATGGTGTTGCTGAGAGAAGAAATAGAACATTGATTGAGGCTGCTAGATCTCTTTTAGCTGATTCTAAACTCCCAATAACTTTGTGGGCAGAAGCAGTTAATACTGCTTGCTATGTCCAAAACAGAGTACTAGTAGTCAAGCCTAAGAACAAGACACCTTATGAGCTTTTTAATAAAAGAAAACCCTTTATTGGATTTCTCAAACCTTTTGGGTGTCCTTGTACTATTCTCAATACTAAATCTCACTTGGGAAAGTTTGATAGCAAGGCAGATGATGGTTTCCTTGTTGGTTACTCATCTCAGAGCAAGGCTTACAGAGTTTTTAATACTTCTTCTAGAATAATTGAGGAAAGTGACAATGTCAAATGCAATGAGAACACACCAAATCCTATTGGGTCTGGTCCTCAGTGGCTGTTTGACATTGATTCACTAACTAACTCTTTTGGTTTCAGTAGTGATGATTATGCAGGTTCAGGAAGTGGAGGATCCGGGGACATACAACATCAAGACATTATTCCTCAGTCTGTGATCTTTCCTATACCTACAAAAGAACCTGTTGAATTCTGTGAAAAAGAAACTATAGCTGAGCCAATACAGACGAAAGAAGAAAGAAGAGGAGAGGAGTCTTCAGTGCATAAAGAGCTTAAGGTAGCTGAGGTGATCCCCTCAGCTGACTTAAATGATTCCAATCTAGAGGTGGGAATCCATGAAGAACCTAGTCTTCAGACTAGAACTCAAAAGAATCATCCTCCAGAGCTGATCATAAGAGACATCTCTTCTCCTATGATAACAAGGAATCAAAGCAGACTTCAAGAGCTGCATGATCAACAACACACAATACTCATCTGCTTTCTGTCCCAGATTGAGCCTAAGAAGACCAATGATGCAATGAAAGACTCAAGTTGGATAGAAGACATGCAAGAAGAGTTACTTCAATTCAAACTACAGGATGTTTGGGACTTGGTGGACCTTCCAAAAGGTCATAGAGCTATAGGCACCAAGTGGATCTTCAGGAATAAAAAGGATGAGAGTGGAATTGTGATCAGGAACAAAGCAAGGCTTGTGACTCAAGGGTACACTCAAGAAGATGGCATAGATTATGATGAAGTGTTTGCTCCAGTGGCAAGGGTAGAGGAAATTAGGTTGTTCCTAGCCTATGCCTCATACATGAAGTTCAAGGTCTATCAAATGGATGTAAAGAGTGCCTTTCTATATGGTACAATTGATGAAGAAGTATATGTATGTCAGCCACCTGGTTTTGAAAATCCTACATATCCTGACAGAGTATACAAGTTGAAGAAAGCACTCTATGGTCTACATCAAGCCCCAAGAGCATGGTATGACACCCTGTCTATCTATCTCTTGGAAAATGATTTTGAAAGGGGCATAATTGACAAGACCCTTTTCATTAAAAGAAGTAAAAAGGACATCCTACTAGTTCAGATCTATGTGGATGATATCATTTTTGGATCCACAAAAGATCATATGTGTAGAGACTTTGAATAGTTGATGCACAAGAGCTTTAAAATGAGTTCAATGGGTGAACTTAACTTCTTTCTTGGACTTCAGGTGAAACAGCAGACAGATGGAATCTTCATTAGTCAATCAAAATATGTGCAAGACACCCTGGATAAATATGGTTTAAAAGACTCAAAGCCAGCAAGCACACCAATGGAAACTCACAAACAGATCACTGCTGATCTTGAGGGGGAGGATGTTGATGTCCATCTATATAGATCAATGATTGGATCTCTAATGTATCTCACAGCCTCAAGACCAGATATCATGTTTCCAGTATGTGTATGTGCCAGATTCCAAGTCAAGCCAAAACAATCACATCTTCAAGCTGTGAAGAGGATTTTCAGATACTTAAGAGGGCAACCTAGATTAGGTCTTTGGTATCCATATGAATCTTCATTCGACTTGATTGCATATTCAGATAGTGACTTGGGTGGTGCTAACATGGACAGAAAGTCTACTTCAGGGGGATGTCAACTTTTGGGTGCAAGACTAGTATGTTGGCAGTGCAAGAAACAAACCACAGTGTCCTTATCAACAACAGAAGCTGAGTATATTGCTGCTGCAAGTTGCTGCTCTCAGGTTCTATGGATTCAGAATCAGATGCTGGACTATGGGGTAATATTTCTTCACACTCCAATCTTTATTGACAATAGCAGTACTATAAGCATTGTTAACAATCCAGTCAAGCACTCCAAAATAAAGCACATTGAGATCAGGTATCACTTTATCAGAGATTGCAATGAAAAGAAGCTCATTCAAGTTGCCAAAGTTCATACTGACAACCAGTTTGCAGATCTATTCACTAAAGCTTTTGATGTGGGTAGATTCACTTTCTTGGTCTCAAGTGTGGGCATGATCAACTCTGAATGAGCTCATGGTTTTAAAAAGTGTTCCTATACCTGCTATTTTGGTTATTTGTATACTGCTAATCATCTTTCACAGGAAGTTATTGCCTTGATCAGACCTTCATAAGCTTCAAAAAGAGTAAGTATAGTTAATACTGCCAGTACAGTTTTAATACTGCCAGTGCACAGTTAATACTGCTAGTGGTTAATACTGCTCTCAGTTAATACTGCTAGTTAGTTAATACTTCTCGTGGTTAATACTGCTCTCAGTTAATACTGCTAGTTAGTTAATACTGCTAGTGGTTAATACTGCTCTAGGTTAATACTGCTTATGTCCCATACACTATAAATACCCTTTGCCCGCCTAAAAGCTCATAACGACTCTTTGCATACTGTTCACTTTCTCTCTAACCCTTTTCTCTCAAGTACCAAGTATTTCAGGCAAGAACATTCAAGTTCAATGGCATCCATGGCATTCATCGACGAGCACAATGAAATCGCGATGCTACAAAAGCCAAAGCAAGCTGCAGGATTTCATCAGATTGTGGATTTTCTGAAGTCTAGCCACATTGCCCATGCTCTAACTGTGTCGCCAACAATATACATAGAGCATCAAAGGCAATTCTGGGCAAATGCCACCATAGTCACAGAGAATGGTGTGCAGATTCTGAAAACAAGGGTGTGTGACAAACCCTTGTCAGTTACTGAGGAGGTGATACGCATCTGTCTACGTCTAGACGATGCTGAAGGTATTACTTTTCTTCCTAATGAGGACTTGTTCTCCAATTTATCAAGAATGGGGTATGGAGGCCAATTGGGTGGTTTTAAATTCTCAAAAGCAAAGTTTTATACCCAATGGCGTTTTCTTGTTCATACCCTTATGCACTGCATTTCCAAAAAGACTACTGGATGGAGTGAGTTTAGCAGTACCATTGCTTATGCTTTGGTCTGTTTGGCCACTGCCAGAAGGTACAATTTTTCCAGAATAATTTCAGTGATCTTGTCTCAAACTTGGGAAGAAAAAACATCTTTTATATGTACCCCAGGTTTGTACAAGAAGTTATAACCCACGAATTGACGGATATGCCTCACTTTGATGAGGTATATGTACCAAAAACTCCCAAAGGTAAGGTCTTTTCAAACATGAAGAGATCCCCATTGGACTCGGAAGGAGTTGACACCCCATTATTCTCTACAATGATGGTGGTGTGCCACACTGAAGAAGCTATGGCAGCAGGGTCAAGGCCCTCATTAGACCATCCCACTGCTAGCCAATCCCAACCTTCCCACTCTATATCAATCCCCCAGTCTCTACTTCAAAAGCCAACGTCTCCAATTACCCAAACTTATATAAGGAAAAAGGTAAAGAAGGCTCCTTCCCTTCTTGTACCATCACCCACTGAGCCTTTAAGCCCTCTAAGGGAGAATTCTCCTTTAGAGAATATCTACAGGGAAACCACAGGGGTGTCTCCCAACCGCAAGGAGGTGCTCATTGAGGAGATGGTTGAGCATATGGGTGCCAAGGCTGCCACTACTCCTGCTAGCACAGAATAGGTAAGTGGTAACATCAATAAGACCTTCCCCATGGCAACTTTGGGTGAGCAATCATCCAAAGGTCCCAGGTGCCAAGAACCCATGGGGGTGGAGAGTGCTTCTGTTAGGCAGAAGGCTCCCACTACAAAAAGATCCAATGATCCTTCAAAAGAGGGTAACACTTCTGGAGAAGGTGAGGACAGATATAACTATTTTGAATTGATGGAAACCATGGGAAACATCAACATGGATGTGATCAAACAAGGCAAAGATATAGAAGAGCTGAAAATGATAGTTCTGTCACAACAAGAACAGATTGTCAACCTGAAGCAAATGGTGAAGAAATTGATTCTGCAAAAGAAGAAGAAACAATTTATACTAAGAAGGAGGAAACCAGTGCCTGATGCTCCCAAAAAGGGGGAGTCAGAAGCAGATGTCAATATGGAAGATACCAAAGCTAAGGGGGGGCAAGAGAAAGTTGAGTTTGAGGGGGAGCAAATAACTGCAGAAAATGTTGTACAACAAGCAGCAACAGAATCAACAGCAGCAGAAACAGTTAATGCTGCTCAAGCAAATAAAGAAGCAGAAACTGTTAATGCTGCTGAACTGAATGAAGCAGCTGAAATGGTGAAAGAAGTGTTAAGTGATCTTCAGAGCAGAAATTTGGAAGAACTTGAGATAGCTGAAGCATTAATGAAAGCCAAGCATGATACTCCCAAGGTCACCTCAAAGGGCCTAGGAGTTGTCATCAAAGAAAATGTTGAAGTTGTCAAGAAAGTCAGTGTTGATGAAGCAAAAAGCAAGGACAAAGGCAAAGCTAAGATGGTGGAATCTGATCAACCAATCAAAAAGCAAAGGTTGGTTGAGTCAGATGAAGCTTTGGCCAGAAAGATACAAGCAAATATTGAGCAAGAAGAAAGAGTCCAAGTTGAGAAAGACAGGGAAATGGCTAAGGCTTTAGCTGCAGAATTGAATAAAGCTTATCAACAAAGCCTGGCAACTGAAACAACTCAGAAGAAAGCTGCAACCCTTAAGAAGTCTGTGGTGGTCAAGAAAGCTGCAAAGAAGAGACAACCCTCAAAGACTTTCCTTGGTACTCAAAAGAGAAACAAGATGATAACATTTCTCAAGGGTGCTGTAGGAGTCAGAAAGGAGAGGTTCTCCAAGATGACATTTGAGCAGATCAAAGAGCTATATAATTCTGAAATGGCCAAGCTTCAAGGGAATGAAACTGCCAGGGTGGAGATGGAGAAGAGAATGAAAGAAAGCAATGATTTCATGCTAGAAAAACCTTTTCCAGATGAGCAAGAAACATCACCAAAGAAAGAAGCCACTATTGGTGAAAGTCTAAGGACTTTAAAAAGAACAAAGATGATGGCTAGGAGAAAGATAATCAAGAAGCCTAGAATAACTGAAGGAGAGGCTGAGAAGGTTGCTGAAAAAGAAGGGGCACCTGAGCCATCTAAACAGAAAGAGCCTTCAAGCACTGATGATGTAAAGATATACATGGTAGTGATGGACAAAGTGCCTGAACCAATTTCAGCTGAACCTGTTGGTGTTAAGCCTCCTGAAGTTATTCACTGGGATACATTGATAGTGGATGGAAAGGAATATATCAGGCTCAAGAGGAAGGATGAAAAGTATGAGGTATTCAACACTTGGGCAAAGATTGTCAGAACATGCTCCAGGTCTGATATAGAAGAAATATTTCAAATAGGGATGAAGTTGTATGCAGATCAGTTAAAAGCTCCAGGGATTTCAATTACAAAACTGGTGATGGAGTATCTGTGTATGATGTTCAAACCTGAAGAAGTGGAGCATGTGATAAGAAATGTGTTTCAAACAGTCAACAATTGGACTCTATATGAAACTAGTGGAGTATATGCAGTGACTTTGGATAGAAATCACATAGAATACTTCCTAGTGGATAAAGTATACAACCATAGCAGACTGAAGCTTCATGCAATGTTGAAGAAGAAGCTTGGATGTGTTGAAAACTCAGAAATGGCAAAGTATCTGATTCAGAGAATGATCAATCAAAGTCTGGGGCTAAATGTTAATACAGGGATCTGAAGAATGGTATTTTGGGAGCATCTGAAGAACTTGACTTCTCTTCCTAAAAGTCAAGTTAGGGGGAGATTGTTGGGAAATTCAGAAATGATTGAGTATGGTTAATGTTGCTACAACAGAGTTACTACTGCCAGTACATCATGATTACTATTGCTAGTAGATTTTACTACTGCTAGTAGTTAGTACTGCTGGAGTTAGTACTACTAGAACAAAGTTAATACTGCTGAGCATAGTTAGTACTGCTGAACTTAATATTGCTCAGAGTATTAATGCTGCTGAAGAATTAATGATGCTTATGAGATGAAGATTATATGGCAAGGATGACAGCTGGATTGAAGATATTCATGGAAGCTTGGAGATAATGATGGAAGATTATAATGAAGATCTTTTATTATTTTGTAATTATCTTTTGTCTTCAGTATATGTATAGAATAGTTTGTTTAGTTGAAAATAATTATTCATTCTGAGTTTTAGCTTTTATATTGAGAATAAACCTCAAGGTTAGAACCCTAATTCTAGAGAAGTAGAATTCGTATTGGTGAGTCTGTTCATCAATATTGAGGTTGTGTGTAAAAGCTTGTGACTTTCAATCATTCAATAAGAGTTTGCAAGTTGTTCATCATATTTACTGTTTGTTTACTGTTTCATTGAATATCAAAGTGTTATTCCGCAAACTTCTTTGATATTGTTTTCTGAGAGTTTATTCTTGGTTAGAATTAAGATCCTGACAGCCTGAGAAAGCTAAGTAGCTTCAATCATTCTACACTTGCACGTACACACAAGGAATGAGTTTTCTTGTCATAACATTCATAGAAAATTCCTTTCTGGTTTTTCGATGATTGAATGGAAACCCTGGGGCAGTGAATATCACAAAAGCTCCTTTCCAAAGTACATCCGTTGTACAAAGTGGCTTCGTGCTACTTACAAGCATACTAATTGTCTCATTTGTTGATTCAGGTTTACAATTCCTATTATATCTGAATTTGAAAAGATTCGGATATATACATTTCATGAATTGACGGATACTCAGATCAAAGGGCGGAGAATGTCAAATTATCATAAAGGGTAGATTGTTAGTTCATCACAAAGGAGGAGGTCAAAGAATGTGTTAAAATTGAAGAGTTTTGATGATCATGATGTTCACAATCGTCAAAAAGGGGGAGAGATTTACAAAGTTCAATTTCAAAGTAAAATCTTAAATCTGAGGTTGAAAAGCCTTTGGATTCAAAGATTGCAGCAGGAAATATTTTATTGGGTCTACTATCCCATATCATGTGGTGTCTGCTACAAGTTTGTACCTCCTACGAGCATATTTCTTCTACAAGTTCTTGAGCTGAAAGTCTATTCAACTCGCGGTTCACAGACAGATTCTTTGTTTTAAACTGAAGATGCACCATGGAAAGTCACATAACTCGCACTTTATCTTTCTTGTGTGCTGATCCGATGTGTTGAATTTCTACAGTTGAAAGCTGCTTGAAAGTGCGTTCAGTTGAGGCTACTGTACATTGAATCTGGTTACAAAGTTGAAACTATGTAGACCAAGAGATTTATTCAAGGGGGATCTTGGAAAGATATGAAGACAAGCAACACCAAAGTTCTTCAAAGATTTAAGAGAGAAAGAAGATCAATGCCTGAAGATTTCAAGATGAAAATGCCTTATTCAACTTTAGGGGGAGATTGTTAGGACTGAAAGTCCTGTGTGTTGAAAGTTGTATAAAGCATTTATAAGGGTTTAAATTGTAATTCTTGGAATGTTATTTGTTATTGGGCCTTAAGCCCATTAGGCCTAAGTCGCTTGGTATTTAAAGTTGGGTTAACCTAGTTTTAGGTTAGAGATTAGAGAAGAGTTTAGTTGCATTATTCGTTATCATTCTAGTCAATAGGTTTTCATTTGCTGATCAGATATTCTCTGTAAACCTAAACCTTTCTTGAATATTAATCATATGACTAGAAGTTGTGGCACATTGATTGTTCTTCATTGATTACTGTTTGTGATTGCACTGTAACTGGGATCTACACATGCCCCGTAAGGGCGTTGCCCCTTGACCCCACCCGTTAATCGGATAGTGGTACCCCGTGCTATGTCGCAATCGTCTAATGTTTGGATCAAAATCACAATCGTCTTACGATCAATGCAAGTATGTAAAAATGTCTTATTCTGATTTTCAATAAGAAATCGCTAATCTTAAAGAGATAATTGAAGTTCTTAATGCACGGATACAGAATAATGATAAGTGTCTGGAGGAATTGCTGCTTGATAAAGCTTATCTTCAGTCAGACCTAGACAATCTAAGATCGGAAAGCCAGACTTATAAAGATATGTGAGCTTTACAGAAAAGAAATGAGAGGCTCAGAGATAGGAATTCTGCACTTGAAAAAGTAGCGAGAAGTGGGTCATATAAATTTTTGTATGGTGACGAAATATCTGCACTTAAAAGAAAGATTTCAGATCTTGAAAGAGAAACTGATATGGAGAGAAGTGATCCGACAAGTGTTGATTCTTCAAAGAAAATGTCTGAACTTGAACGAAAAGTTGCAGATTTTGAAGCCAAAGAAGAGAAGAACGTGGCTCTTGAAAAACGAGGAAACGTGTTGGAGAATGAAAATCTCGATCTCAAGAAAAGGCTTTCTATTTTTGAATTAGAAAAGTTGATTTTTTAAATGAGAAGAAGAATTTTTAGAGAAAGATTCTTGATCTTTCAAAGAAGATTTTCAAGGAAAGAATTATTTTTGAGCTTTAAATTGCTACACTTTCAAAACAGATTTCTGATTTTGAAAAGGTTTTGATTATTGAACGAGATAATTTTGAGATAGAAAGAAAATCTTTTGAGAGTCAAAAGAAAGTGCTCGAAAAGAAGAATGTTACAATTTTTAAAGAGATATTCGATAAACGCAACAATATAGAAAAGGATTTTGAAAGTGAAAGGAAGATTTTCGAAACAGAAATTCGTAAGCTTTCATAGAAATTATTTGGATTAGCAACAAAGATTTTGAGAGAACAGACAGTCAAATCGGATTTACAAAAGAAATTTGATTTAATTCTCGAAGAAAGAAAAGTTTTATCCACAAAAGTCAAGAAACTTGAATAAATCAATTTCAGAGTTGATGTATCTAAACAAGCTAGTCCTGATACTGTTGTTCAGTCTCCTTATTCTTCAAGTTCAACTTCTACAACTCTTTCTTCGAAGAATTCTATCAAAGCAAATGAATTTTCAAAAGATTGGATTTGCCCTTCCAATCTTCTCTATAATTCTCTTATTGATAATATAGATAATCAAGTATTTCGAAAAGTCAAAATGGTTTAGAGAAAGAAATCAACTACGGAAGACAGTGATGGAAATGTTTCTTACAAATCTCCTGTAGTTGATATAAAGTCATTTATTTCCAAGATTGATTCACCTACTCATGTCTATTCTACAGCAAAGTTGATCAGTCTAAATCGAGCAAATATCTGTTGTACTCATTGTGGAAAGAGTGACTTTGTGGATTCAAGGTATGTTAATAGCTGGTATGGTACTTACAGTATTCCCAATCCTCAATTCAATAGCTTCAAAGTTAAGGAAACTAACCATCAAGGATCCATCAAAGCATGGATACCGAAATCTTTCTAATATGTTTTGCAGGAATGTCATGTGTGATTTAATTCAAATTATTCACTTCACATGACTAACAATCAAAGTGTATGCCACCTTTTGAGGGGGAGTACCATGTTTTTAAATTTTCATTTAGACTTCTAAACAAATTAGTTCAGGACTCGTTCTTAAAAGTTTTGACTTCTAAACATTTTAGTTTAGAACTCGTATGTAAATGTTTACTTCACTGTTATACTTGGTGAATGAAAGGAGTGTTAGGACTCAAAAGTTTCTATGGTCAATCTAGAACCAAAAGGACCTACCCAAGAAACACATCACTTTATAGATATCATTGAGGGGTCTAAATTTATAGATGAGTTCGGAGTGAAAAGAATATGGTGAGGGTGTGACATAACTTAAAAGAATTATTGGTCCTTACCAAACAGAGTCAGTTATCCGGGTTACCACATAATCTATTCATTCTCGTTCTTTGGAGATGGATATTGAAACAAACATGGACCCAATGTTGATAACTCGTGTCACCCCACCTAGCCACTAAAGTATCTCACAAAACATGTTTGTTTCATATATTCACGGAGATTTAGCATATCGCCTACCTATTTCTCATTCGGAGATTTTAGATATTTGTTAGTGCATATATTTGTTGGATACAAGATCATGAAGATAGAAAGCTGAAAGTGAAGCCAAGTCAAAGGTCAAGTCAACTCTCAAGCATAAAAGTCAAAGTCTCTTTGTAATAAAGTCAAAGTCAAGATCTTGTATTTTGTTTTTGTCTTGTTGTGTCCTTATCTTAAATAGGGATATGGCTAGTTGTAGAGTGTGTGTAACAAGCGTGTGGTTAGAAGTGTTAGTTGCTAGAAGTTGAATTGTAAGCATATTGAGTTTCTAAAGAGACAAAGTATCAGATAGAGAAAACTGTATACAAATCTTGAATTGAATTGAAACAGGTTGATTGTCAAATTGATTTATATATTGTTATTGTGATTAACTGTGATTAGAACTTGAATCTAGGGAATAATAATTGGTATCAGAGTAGAGTTCGAGTTGAAATCAATCAAAATATGGATGTTCGCACTGTGTATCGAGTCTTGATCGAGTTTTGAGTTTTTGTGTAAAATTGTGATTGTGTTTGAGTCTGTTGAGTTTGTATAGTGCAATAGAACGATCTTGTCTTGGATTATTAGTATGTTGCACTGTAATTGGGATCAATTTTGAGATTTTACGTTTTTCATGAGTTCACAAGTTCGAAACACTGTTCAATCCCATTTTGTAATTTTGACAGAATTTCTTTGAAATTCTTTGGTTGTAATAGGTTCGAATAGTGTTAGTGATCTTATTGTCAAAATTTCAGACCGAAAATCAAAGGTTTGATGGCTTTTTGATGAAATCAGAGTGTTTTTAGTCGAAGATCTAAAAAACTCGCATCAAGATCTCGCACCATGAACTCGCAGATTATTTGAATTCGTTTAATTGTTTTGCTAGAAAATTTTCATAAGTATAGAATTCGCACATGTGTGTTATGCGAAATGAGCAGAATTCGCATGTGTCTGTGTGTTATGAATTCCTCAGAATTCGTATAGGTTCATATGTGAAATGTCAGAATTCGCGTAAGCCCTTTATACGAAAAGTTTTTGTGAAAATTGTTCAAGGATAGAATTCGCATATACTTGTATGCGAAAAGTAAGGAACTCGCATAAAGAAGGATACGAATTCCTCAGAATTCGCATCTAAATTCATACGAATGACTCAGAATTCGCATAGGGGTGTTATACGAATTCCTCTGTTTTCGCATAAAAAGTTTGAATTTTTTCTAAGTGTTCATTTCACATCGATACGAATTCTTTGTTTTTGAAATTCTTTCAAAGTGTAGAATTCGTGTGAGTCTGTTGTGCGAAAAGTTTATGCGAAAAGTGTATGTGAAAAGATAGTTTTTCTGTGTACGAATTTTGGAGTTTGATTGTGTGTGAATTCTGAAGTAATTCTGTGTGCGAATTCTGTGTGTGCGAATTCTGAATTTTACTTGTGTGCGAATTCTGAAAGGTTGTGTGTGTGCGAATTTGTTGCGTGCGAATTATGTATGTGAATTGTATACTTAGGAGATTTTTGGAAATTCAATTTCTGAAAATTCTTTCTAAATTTTTCTGTATTTCTGATTTCACTTGAACTAACAATCATTTCAAACTCTTATTATAAAACAGTGTAATTCAAGATGACTTTTTCTGATGATGATGAAGAAAAGAATGCAAAACTCAAAATAGAGATCAAAAATCTCGTTTCATCAGTTGGATACTATTCAAAGCGATCAAAAAGATATCATGATGAAAAGAGGATACTGAGAGAAGAAGTTGATGCATTGAAGAAAATTAATGAAGATCTTCCGAAACAGACTTCTGGGTTGAATGAAGAAAAGGTATAGAGTTTGGAAGCTGAGAATACTGAGCTGAAAAGAAAGATCTCAGTCTTGGAAGATCAAATTGTTCAAATACAGCAAGCAGATTCTGTTGATAAGTATGAGAAGATAGTTAAGAATCTGGAAACTGCTAATGAAGAGTTGAATAAGAAGATTTATGATTTGGAGCTAAAGATGGCCAAAGACAAAGATGTTTTTGATAAAGAAAAGAAAGAGTTTGCAAAGAAATTCTCAGAGTTTTCAAGGAAGAGTTTCGAAGAGAAGAAAACTGTTGAGCTTAAATGTTCCAAGGTTTCTCAACAAGTGACTGACTTTGAGAAAGTAATCATAATGGAAATGACAAGTTTGCAAAGGAGAAGAATGCCATTGAACAGAAAAATGTTGGAATCTTCAAAGAAATATCTGGTCAGAGAAAGAATGCCGAGAAGGACTTTGAAGAAGAAAGAAACATTTTTGAGGCTGAAATAAGAAATCTTACAGACAAGCTATCTGAACTGTCAACATGTACTTTGAAATATCAAAAAACGAAGTCTGAATTCCAGAAAGACATTGACCTGCTCATCAAAGAAAGAAACAGTTTATCTTCAAAGATAAAAGAGCTTGAAGTAGTTGTTTCTAAGGTGGTGGTAACTGAGCATAAGACTCCAGAGTCAATTGTCCACACATCTAGAGATGACTCAGCTGATTCTGAATGTTCATTCAAGACAGCTGCAAGTTCATATCATAGAATTGTTTCACAAAAAGGTCAGTTAATTAATATGATCAGATTTGTACTACTAACATTTTCTATGATCGATATGTAGATGGTTCAGGTACACAAAAAAGAAGAAGTAGAAACGGTTATGAAAAGTTGGGCTAGAAAGTGAAACTAGTTGATGATGAAAAGAATGAAGAGAAGAAAGGTAAGAATTCATGTGTACATGCACCAAATGCCAAGAAGAACAGGGTGCGAAAAGGTAAACCTGATCTTGTTTACTCGAGAGATCAATTAATCAGGTTAGCTCATAAGAATAATTATTGTTCTTATTGTCGTACATATGATTTTGTTCATAAAACGACTGATCATTACTGGTATGGTTCTTATTCTATTACTCCTAATAGAACTGCATCTAACAAACATGGACCCAAATACCAGTGGGTACCAAAGCCGAAATATGCATCTGTGTTGCAGGCACCTCAAGTCAGGGGGGAGTAAAAACACTAAGGCTTCTTAATACTACAGTTCAGGACCCGTACTTCAATCATAAAGAGTTTGACTTCTAAACACAACAGTTTATGACTCGCTCTTCAATAATCAAAAGAGATGATACTCCCGTATTAATAAGAGATTGTACTCCGATACTTACATGAGAAGTTTAACCTTCAAGGTGGAGTACATATTTTTTACTGAAAATATACATTTGCAAGATAAGACGATCTATATTTTAGGGGAGTTGTAGATTTTTATCATATGTTTTTCACTGATGAATTTTATGATCCATAATTTCAGGGGGGAGTATGCAATATGACTTCTGATTACATCTAATCTGAACTCGTACTTTTAAACGTTTTATTACTTTATGTCTTTACTTTTCAATAAATTTTGTGAATAAACCTTTGTACTTTGAAAGACTTGTGATTTTTGCATAATTGAGAGAGAGCTTAGATGATCATATCATATAAGACTTAGAGCTGACTTGATGAGATTTAAGACTGAGCAAAAGGTTATTTCTAATCTTAATCCCATACGTGTCTGAAAGACAGACAACTTTCATACATGAAAACATTTTCTTAAATGTTCAAACCACTTCTGATTCTGAAAACGATTTCATGAATATAGAAGTGTGATTTTTAAATGTTTCATCTACATGTGCTTAATAGATAAATAAACCGTGAGTTTCTAAAGATTAATTCTTGTGTATTATCTTTTCTATATACTTTCAAGTATTCACACACACCGGTTTAACTTTTTGTTGAATATGTTATCACCATGTCTCAAATTGAACAAATTTTTCGATGGTGATACACCCCGCTCGATATTCAATGTTTGTTGAGCATTAATTCATTTTAAAACGTTTCATTCAAGAATGTCTATATTTTGATTCGTATAGACAAATTTCAATTTTTCATGACCTAAGCCTTAATTGCTAAATCATTCTATTTAATCTTTATCATACAATGACAGATTTTCAAACAAGTTTCTTGTATTCATTTCATTCATTCAATATACTTGTTTTGAATAATCTTCAATGTTTAAAAATGCTCAAATCTTCATGATTATCTCATTGAGCATACAAATATCTGACTTGTATATATGTGCTTTAACTGGCAAATTAAACCATTTTTGAACAACATGTTCTTATAGGAATTACATGGGTTCATTGCTTGAGAACTTAAATGAACTTTTATGGATTCACGTTAACCAGTGTTTCCTACCCAATAAGTTAATCCTTGACTGATCAAAGAGTGAGGAATCAATATATGAGTATGGGTGTGATGAGGTAAAATGAAATGAGAGTTTGGTTAGAAGCGAGCTCAATGTTAAAAAGAAAGAGGGTGTGGGAACAGAGTAAAAATATCAAACTTTGCACCAACTTTTTCTGAGTCGGGCAACCACATTGGTGGTGTTTCAGAATTCTTTGTGAACAACATTGAAACAGGCAACTAGCTCATGCCAACTCTTGATAAAAACCCCACCAATTACTCATCTTTTTCTCAAAAAGAAGATGTTTCATATTTCAAGGGGACGCAACATATAATCTATCTTATTTTCATTTGGAAAATCTAGATATTTAAAAAGAAGAAAGTTTGCCTCACCTTCGCACTTCGATCATGCACAATTGAGTCCGTGTATTACTTTTGTTGTCTCAATGGTTTACACATTTTGAGCCTATTATTAAAATCAATCATCATGTGCTTAATTCTTTCATGCACAAGTACGTACACACAGGAAATTTGTTTTTATGTCTAAACGTTCATAGATTAACCTTGTGTTATTCGATGATTGACTGGAAGACCTGGGGGAGTAAACATCAAAAAGCTCCTTTCCAATGTGTATTCATTACACACAGTGACTTCGTGTTACTAACAGGCATTTCTAACTGATTCATTTGTTGATTCAGGTGTTACACTCATAAATTGTCTGGATTTGAAAAGATTCATATAAATACATTTCTTATGCATTGACAAAGAATCGGAGGCTCGGTATAAAAGATCAGTGGTCAGGACAGATCGGACATTTCTTGAGAAAGTTTTGATGATTTCAGTGGTTTATCATCAAAAAGGGGGAGTAGTGATCAAGAAATGTGGGATATGATAAAGAAAAGTTAGAGCTTAAAGAAGAAATTTATGTTAAGAAAGTTAATTTGAAGAAAGATTGTTGAAAGCTGAAAGAGAAAGTTCAAAGATTTTAGAATGGTTGCTGAATTTTACTGCAAATTTTCTTTAGAGATAATTGCTGAAGCAAACTGAGTTGAACCTGAAGATAATTTCTTTCTAAAGTCTGAAAGAGGTTTTTACAACCTTGGGGGAGATTTTTACTGTTCTTGAAGACAGACTTTGGAGAGATTACAAAATTTTTTGAAGACAAGTTTATCCAAGAAAGCGAGATTGTTATTGAGCTTAAAAGAGATTGTGCTTATGTTGCTAAAGATCAATCAAAGGAGGATATTATTTGTAACCTACGTCAAAGGGGGAGATTGAAGGGGAGATTGTTAGTGCATATATTTGTTGGATACAAAATCATGAAGATAGAAAGTTGAAAGTGAAGCCAAGTCAAAGCTCAAGTCAACTTTCTAGCATAAAAGTCAAAGTCTCTTTGTAATAAAGTCAAAGTCAAAGTCTTGTAATTTGTTTTTGTCTTATTGTGTCCTTGTCTTAAATAGGGATATGGCTAGTTGTAGAGTGTGTGTAACAAGCGTGTGGTTAGAAGTGTTAGTTGCAAGAAGTTGAATTGTACGCAAATTGAGTTTCTAGAGAGAGAAAACTGTATACAAATCTTGAATTGAATTGAAACAGGTTGATTGTCAAATTGATTTCTATATTGTTATTGTGATTAACTGTTATTAGAACTTGAATCTAGGGAATAATAATATTGAAAAAGGAAGACATCAGCTCCGGTCTCCAAACTTCATATTCTAATCACTGTCACTATTGAGTTCTAACATACGTCCTAGGTTGATAAAATTATTGAGCCAAAAATATACATTAATTTAATTCTTTCACACATGCACGAATCTTTGTGATTACAATTGCATATCTTTGTAATATTGCCAGAACAGTTTGAAAAGTCATATTTAAATTTTACTTTAGTGATAACCGGAAGTCCTATCAGAGATACATCGATGCGAACTTCGAAAATAGGCCACACAATTATTTTAAATGTTGTGATAACAGTTAATATTGTGTATCTGTGTTAGCTGATTACCCTTCTTGGCTACTAAAACGTTTTATTTGATATTTTGCTACTCATCTAGTAAGTCTTTGAAGATACATGATGCTCAGTATGATCCTAATCATCATGAGGGGGAGAATCGATAAAAGATTCAAAGACACAGATTATCATGTTTAGAGGTAGTTAGAAAAATCTGAGGGGGAGTAACAGAATTTCTTAAATCTGAGATTGAAAATCCATTAGATTTAAAGATTGCAGCTGAGCAGAAAAGATTACTGTTTTACTTGATTGGTTCTTCTATCCCTTATCAAGTTGTCTTTGCTACAATTTGTTTCCTCTTACGTGCATATTGGTTCTACAAGTTCTTAAGCTGAAAGTCAATTCAATTCGCTGTTCAGAGACAAATTCATTGTTTTTTAAACTGAAGATGCACTGTGGAATGTCATGTAACTCACACATTATATTTCTTGTATGCTGATCCGATGAGTTGAATTTCTACAGTTGAAAGCTACTCAATAGTGCATTCAGTCGAGACTATCGTACATTGAATTTGGTTACAAATTTGAAACTATGAAGACCAAGAGCTTTATTCAAGGGGGCTTGTAAAGACATGAAGACAAGAAACACTGAAGTTTTTTAAAGAATCAAGGGGGAGAGAAGATCAAGATCTGAAGATTTCAAGAAGGTAAATTCCGTATACAACTTTAGGGGGAGATTGTTAGGACTAAAAGTCCTAGTGCGTTAAAAGTTATATAAAGTATTTATAAAGAGTTTTATTTATTTATCTATTTAAAGTGTTTTAAAAGCCTTTAATTATTGTTAATGGGCTTAGTTTGGTTAATGGGCTTGGGATTTACTTGTAATAGGGTTTAGTATTTAATGGTTGTTTAGTGTGTCATTAGGGTTAAGAGATTTATGCGTCTAATAGAGTTCACAGAGAAAGTTTGAGATTAATTCATATGCTTTGTAACTCTCTTCAATCATTCAATACAGATTTGTTATTTTGTTACATTGTTACTTGATCATTACTGGGATTCACATCCTTACTCGACGTAAAAACAAGATAATCGTCGATGGAAAATTTGCTTCTATCGCTAGTAACTGACGCAAAAAAGTTACGACATTACTTTGAATCCCATCCTATTATCGTCATGACTAACTTTCCTCTTGAGTCTGTCTTAAAGAAACCAGAGTTGACATGTCATATAGCCAAATGAATTATTTATCTCAGCAGCTATAACATTAGCTTCAAACCAAGGACAACTATCAAATCTTAGGTCCTCGCAAACTTCGTCACGGATTTTGGCCCTGAATTAGAAAAAGAAGCTCATGACGAAGCATTCTCTATGGTGACTCTTGACAACAACCTCTAGACACTTCATGTCGATGTATCCACCAATATCAGGGGGCAGAACTAGGTGTCGTCTTAAAGTTGCCACAGGGGTGCATGATGGTGTACTCCATATATTGCAATTTTAATGCAACGAACAATTAGAAAGCATATGAAGCTTTAATCGCAGGTATGAATCTGGCGCAAAACCTTGGAGAGACAGGTATGCAAGTCAAAAGTGACTCCCTTGTGGTGGTCAATCAAATGAATGGGGAGTTCGCGACAAAAGATTCCAAAATGACAGCCTATCTTAAGGTAGCCAAGGCTAAAGCAAAAATGTTTAATCGATTTTCTATTCGACAAATCTCAAGGGATCAAAACACTCAAGCAGATTCCTAGATAACCTTGGGTTGGCACTAAGAAAATCTTATTTTGATGTCGTTCCATTGATCCATCTGTCGTCCCCATCCATTGGAGACGACAGTCAAGTATACGTCTTAGATCAAAGAGACAAACTGGTCGAAAAAATAAAAGATTATCTAATACATGACCAACTTCCTTAGGACAAACTAGAGGCTCAACGGATTTGGTACAAAGCATCCAGATATGTCATAATTAATGGAAAACTTTATAGACGATCGTCGACAGGGGTGAACCTACGATGTGTGTCAATAACCAAATCGAAGAAGTTATTCGAGAAATGCATGATGGAGAATGCGACAATAACTCTGGAGGACGAAGTCTCGCAAATAGGGTGCCACGACAAGGCTATTATTGGCCAACCTTATGGCAAGACGCCATCAGGTATGTGCAAAGTTGCGACGCATGCCAATGACACTCAGGTATGACTTATCAACCCTCATAACCATCACATACGACACTTGCTCCATGGCCTTTCATGCGATTTGTTGTTTGGGTAATATTTCACAAGTTACGACTGACGACAGAAGACCAAACGTCTCTAATCTTAAGAAAAATATTGTATTAAGATAATATCATGTCGACCACATACACCGAGGACTATGGTCGTCACTTATAGCGATGGTCGTAAGTTTCTCACAACCTATGACCAGAAACTCTCGACGACAAGTATCTTATGACCATCACAAGATATCTAATGATCGTGATTCATTAACTATCAATGAACGTTTTTTCCATGTATATTTATTTCAGGTTATGACGCATTAATGGACAATGGTCATAACGGAAGACCATCATCAAGATCATTTAATATGGAGACTGTTAGTGATATTAAAGCTCATTTATGATGACCTAAGCTATATATATGAAGCTACAAAGAATCCTGAGGGGACACGGTATTAAAGCACTCACAAGGCCTTCAAGTTATTCTCTCTCAGAAAAACTCATGACAAAGCTCTCTTATTTCACGACGTTCGAAACAATCTTATGATTTGTTTACTTTTGAGTTGTATTATTGATAATTGTATTCTCAATTGCTCCTTCTAAAGGACGACATCCCTGTTTAACATACATAGTGTTTTGACAATATTTGCTACCGTCTGCGGTTTTTACCCTCAACGGAGTTTTCCGCGTCACCGATTTATGTGTCTTTCCTCTTATTTCATTTTTCAGCCGCACGATTTGTCGAAAGATTGTTTACTTTAGTTGTTAAAATCTCCACACCGAATTTAAGTTATCTTTTAGGTAACTTTTGGCATTAACATGGGGCATTGACATAGTCGATAGATTACCCCTAGCTCCAGAACAAAAGTGTTTTTATTAGTTCTTACTGATTATTTCTCGAAGTGGATAGAAGTTACCGCATTTTCCCAAGTTCGGGACAAATAGGTCATCTCTTTTATCCAAACAAACATCATCTGCAGGTTTGGCATTCCATCCAAAACCATATGTCATAATGGGTCGCAAATCATAAATGACAGGACTCGTCAATTATGTGAAGATCATAACATAAAACTTACGACTTCGACACCCCTCTATCCACAGTCGAACAAATTAGCGGAATCCCGTGATAAAGTCGTCATTAAATCCATTAAGAAAATTCTCAGAGCCACTAAAGGTAAGGGGGTCGAAGAACTTCCATCGGTTCTTTGGTCCAATCGTACGACTCCTCGAACTTCGACAGGTCAAACTCTTTTTTCTAGTCTATGGTTGTGAAGCATTGTTATCTATAGAGGCTACATTGTCGATCACACGACATACATTTGTTGACCATAATCTATTTGATATGAGTTACAACCTCGACGCACTTGAAAAATTAAAAGAGTCAACCCAAATAAAAAAAGGTATCGCAACAACAAACAGTCGTAAGACATTTTAATAAAAATGTAACGGCCAAGATGTTTCAAGAAGGAGATTACATCTTACGACGTACTTTCCTAAACACCGGAGAACAAAATGCAAGTAAGTTGTCCACTAAGTGGGAAGGACCGTATCGAATATCTGAAGTCATCGGAAAAGGAGCAAATAAATTTCAAACTCTAGATGACCAAGACATCCCACGAAGATGGAACGCAGTAGATTTGGAAAAAACTTCTTTTGATTTTTTCTTAAGTTCTTCCTCATGACGACTTTACTAATTTAAGCATCGAATGGTTATTGTCTCGGCCAATGACCACAACTAATGTTTCATTGTCGCAGGAATGCACGATTCAAAAATATGGTCAATAAACACTTATGATTCATTCAATGTAACATTCGATTGTATAATCGAAAAACATATTCAAACTTTTCTGGATCATATGACTGAAAATCACAATTGATATTCCTCGCTTTGGCTCAAGTATAAAGATATGTATCACACGACTACTATTGTCTAAACTACTTCTAATTTATTACTATTATCGTGAGTTCCTTCGAGCTTATTACCGTTGTCGTAAGTCATTTCATGTTTATTACCATTGTCGTAAGTGTCTTCATGTTTTTCATAAGGAGTCTCTAGTCACTGCATATTCATTTACAATTGTTGTAAGTTACTCTTTGCATACGGATAAACAAGTTGTAAGACATCATTTATAACAATCAACACACGACAAAATAATGACAAAAATCACCTGTATATTAGATAGAAAAAATTACAAGTACAGGCATGACCACCAATGGTCGCCCTAAGAAACAAAAGTAAGCAACAAAAAGACCTAGCCTAAGGACTCGGTTGTTTCGGCACAGCCTCGGTCACGACGTCAGCGGAAACCCTTATGTCGGCCTCAGCTTCCTCGAACTCTTTCTCATCATTAGAGTCCAAATTCTCTTTGGATCCGATATTCCTCAAAAAATAGTTGAGTTCCTCCTCAACCGATCGAAGGGGATATTTCCCCGCTAGATGGTGACGCATAATATCCATCCTGACTTTAAGACATATGAACGCCTCAAGGGAGGCCAATTCTTCCTTTATCTCGGTGACCTGCTTCTCTGACTTCTCTAGCTCGGACTTAAGGGTCCCGACTTCTTTTTAATTCTCAGCAAGGGTGGCCTTAGTTGCCATGACCTCCACCTCAGAAGTAGATACCTTGTCAAAGACGCCTTTTAGGCGACCTTGCAGCTCTTCCTTCGCCCGACCCTCAGCATCCAGATGGGCTTTGGCGTCGTTCAGACGAGCAGAGAGAACCTCGTATTTGGCCTTTGCCGCCCATTCCTTAACGATGGTTTCCTTCTCCTTCTTCAAAGCCTTTGGTACCAACCTCCCACAAACAGAGTTTTTTCAAGAACTCTCTTAATTCTTATTGTAGCTGAAAGTCGTCAACATTTTTAGAGTTTCCCTTGTCCTATAATTCCTATATTGTGCTTGTGTGGCTTTAACGTTGTGTTATAGTAATCTTGTGTCGTATTTTCTTCATTTTTTATTTCTTGAACACTACAAGGTGTCGGAAATTTAATCGTTTGATGGTACATCGAATGGACGGCCTTCATATCATGGATCCATGGTCATCCAAGGATGACGTTGTAAGCCAAGGAACAATCGATGTCGTTGAACTTAGTTTTCTTGTTGACTCCTTTTGTGTATACTGAAAGAATGATTTATCCAACAATGATAGCAATGTCGCCATTAAAGCCTACTAGGATCGTCGATCGTCGAACGATGTCACTGTCGTCAATTCCGATAGCTTTGTTTGTATTGAGAAAGATGACGTTAGGTGAACGTCCTCCATCGATTAAACCCTTTTCGTCAAACAGTTTCTGATTGTTAACTACATGATCAATCCATCATGGTGTTTTTGCCATGGGTCAAAGATATCGTCCTAATCGAAGGACATGGGCATCGCCTCTAATTATAATTCATTTTTTGACCTGTGTAACCAGAAAACAAACGTTGACCAGTGATGCAGCTAACTATCTTTGTATGGACATTAGAAGGTGGGCGATCATCGTTATTTTTTACAACATTTTTTGTCATCAAATCTTGTAAGTGTCCTTTAGGGGCTAACCATGCGACTTCTTTCTATAATGTTAGGCAGTCGTCTGTTGTATGACCATAGTCATCATGAAATTCACACCACTTGGATTGATCTTTCTTATCGCTTGGTTTGTCACTCTTCTTCGGCTATCTTATTGTCGACTGGACATTCTTTAGGGCGATAATCAGATCTTTGTGAGTTCCTTTAAGTCCATATTCTAAGATATTTGGATGTTGAGGAAATTTTGAGAATGTCAACGTTTCTTTCTATTTATCGAATTGAGCATTCAATATTTGTCGCGACCGCTCTTGCTTTTGGACAGTCTTGGTCTTGAATTATGGCCTTTTGATGTTGAGAGTCGCTTGTCATGGAAATGGTTGTGTCAAAAGACAACATCATCCTCGACACATATATGTGCCAATGTTCATGATTGCACGTCTTCGGCTGGATAATTGGTCAAGTCCAAATATAACTATAAATTATCATCCAATCCACATTTTTAGGATTCAATTATTGTCCAAATATCACAATTGCAGATGCTTATCATCTTAGAATTGAATAGGTTGAATTAATTTCGGACAGATTCTTCTGTCTTTTAGGTAATGTAATATAGGTCGCTAGTTTGCTTCTCTAACTTGCGAGTGCTTGCAAATTCTTGGAAGAATTGATTGATAAAATTGACGAAAGAATGGATTGACTTGGGTTTAAGATTGATCAGGCATTGCAGGACTGCTCCGGTGAGTGTCTCCCCAAAACTCTTGCACATGCAAACCTCCTGATAGTGTTGCGGAATCGATGTTGTCTACATCAATTGTGTGTATTGAGCTACATGTTCATTTGGGTCTGAGATGATGGAGTACTTTTGGGGTGAAGACGGGGATGTTTTACTTTTTAGGTACATCATCCAAAGCAATATGATCAGCGAATGCGACGCCTGGAAGCCAATGGGTGGTCCCACGTCGAATGGTACAGTTGCTCCAGGTAGTTTTGATAATAAAGACAACATTTTTTTCATTTGTTCCTCAAGTAGTTTCAATCGTCTAGCGACAGGGTCATCATAGTTTATGCCATTGGTCATTATGGGAATGGTCATTATTGGAGGGATAATACCTGAATCTTGAGTCATGAGTCCCATTGTCGCGTATAAACCTTGATGAATGGATGACTCTGTGTCATCGTAGGCCATGGGTGTACTTGCAGCGGATGTGTCGTCGGTATTGTAAATTATGACATAGGTATCGATGGTAAAGAGAATGTAAAGACGATTGTTGATGTCAACGGTATCGATTTATGCTAAAAATTACACTTAAAATAATAAGAGGTTGATTTCTAGACCTTTAACAACTAAAGATAGTTTTCTTTGAAATAAACACGACAATTGATAAAAAATAAACAAGACAAGAAAATTGGTGACCAAAAAACCCCTGTCAAGAGTAAAAAACCGTGGACGATTATAAGTATCATTGATGCACTAGTGGACGTCAAATAGGGACATCGTCCTTGGTAACAATAGTCTCTATTACAATAATGAGTATACATTCTCAAACAAAGATGTCACTAAATGTATATAGCTTCGTATAGTTTGATTCTCGATGCCCTTGGTGAAGTCGTCCATTTGGTTTATATAGATGCTCTTTTGTAACGGTCGCCTTTATAATCTTTAATTACAGCAACAGCCTCATCATTGAATGACCTTGAATCTCTGTCTTCGGTTATAATCTTCGTTTAAATGAATCAAATCCTGCATTTAAATAGCAAAACATAATGTAAGTCGAGATTACTCATATTGTCGTTAGTTTATTAATCGTGTGTCGATAGTTACTTATGACCATCAACAGTAACAACGATCATATGTCGCGGTTGCTTTGTTCGTTGATATTTAGGTTGTAGGTTTGACTCATCCTAAGTGTATGACGTCAGTCGCAGTTATCACATTTTTACCAAAATAATAAATATTCGATGTAAATATCTCCATATCGGATAAAATAGCCTAACTTATCAATTAGATATGAACAACGTTATAATATCAACATCTTTACATCTAAGGTACCTAAATGGACATAATCGTGTCATTATTATTGTTGATCCCAGTTTAATGTTCTAGAGAGTGATTAACCAAACAATCTACACAAACAAAGATGTATATGTGCGGAAGCGATTTATATGTAGAAAGATGGTTTGGTTTGGTAGTAGACACACAATCAAGCAATAAAGAAATCAATAGACAAATGAGAACTAGTCACAGAAAGATTATCTTCATTAACTTGAACTATTGCACCAAGAACACACACTACTATGTGTAGAAGTGCTCTCTACAAATATTTGAATTGCAATACAAAGCGTGGTGAATTGTGTGTGCTCGCACGTTGTGAATCCAGGAGGTGATCCTTTCATATACAAGGGGAGAGCACATAATAGTACAAGACAATGGCTGACAGTCCATATAAGAAATGCCACCTGGAAAGTAAAACCATCGTGGGTGTGTACTATTGATCTTGAGGATCTTCGTACAGCAGGGTCACGTGATCTGCATGAGACTTGTCTTGTCCATGGAATTCACAATTCTTCAAGTCTTCCATTTTTCAAAGCGTAGCCACCACAGAGGCTCTGTGAAGTGTCACAGAGGCTCTGCGGTCTGAATGTAATCTTCAGGTTAAGAGCTTCTCGATTAATAGTCAACAGAGCTTCTGAGCTCAGCACTTCTGTGGTGTAACTTGGTGTATGTCAGCAATCTTATGAGGTTCCTATACTCAGCCTATTTTTCAATACTTCTCTATACAATGATTGGAGCTAACAATCTCCCCCTAAGTATTGAAAAATAAAAAAAATTGGAATTGTTGAGTGTAAGGCTAAGTAAGAAATTTAAGAGGTGAAAGGAACTCATCCTCTTGAAGACAAAATTTCATTCATATTGAAGGATATGATAGAAGGCATTTACAGAAGTTAAAATTATAGAACATGAATGAAAAATACACAAAAATTACATAACTTCAGAGCCTATATTTTGCCGTCTGGAAAATCATTTATCTTTCTTCCAAATCCTCCATCTTTGTTTAGAGCTCTGATGGTCGCATCAATGTTCTCCAGAAGTTGATCTGCGACCGCAGGGTTTGCGAGTGAAGTGCCTCTTATCATATGGATTTCTTCTTGAAAGTGCAACAGAGACTTAGTCAAATATTTTTGGCTCCTATCCCATAGAAGATCTTCTTTTCGCCTTGTTGGTTCAGATAGACATAGCCAAATTTTGGATTGATGATGATGGAGTTTGGTACGATAGAGGAAGAGGCAAGGCAAGTGTCTTCAGGGGCTGTTAAGCTGATCTTTTTCACTCCAAGGTCCAGTGCGACTAGAAAGTCGACTATACTATAGTAAAGAAGCTTTTCCCTCATGACTTTCTTGATGATTAAGTGTGCAGTTTGCTTTTCTTGCCTTCAGTCGAATCTATCCTCTGTCCATTCAAAGAGCTCTGTGAGATCATAAGGGTGAAGATTTCTTAGATTGGCATCTGTAAATTTCATATTTGTCCCATATTCTCTCTACACGATATATTGGTAGTACCAGAAGTTTTGACACTTGGAATGCAGTTGTTTGATCCCCAGAACCTCTGTGATATTTTCCATTGAGAACACCTTAGCTTTTGGTTGATCCTTTTCCTTGTAGAATCTTCTAGTTTCCTCTGAAATTATCTCCTCTGAGAGTATGGGTGCAGGTAGTGGGTCATTGATTCCTTGGTTGTATAAGTATTTGTAGACAACTTCTTCCAGATCCTTCTTTGGTGGAGAGGGTAGAATCGGTTTTGTCATTGCTTCCATGCCTTGGATAATCTCTGCTACTCTGTCCTTTGAGGGTTTTGCTAGAGAATCTAGGATTGGTAGCTCTGATAGAGGTTGTAGATCGAATGCCCAGTCTTCTTCCTCAGGTTTAGGCATCATGAAAGATTCAAAAGCACTCTTCGTGAGCTTTTCAGAACTTGGTGGAGGCTTAGACTTTGGCTTCTGAGCTTCTGAGCTTCTGTAGCTATGGTCTTTCCTTTGTCTTTAGCTGAAGGTGTTGGTTTGGAGATCTATTCAATTTACATCTTCTGTACACTTGTTGTTTTGGCTCTTTGATCTTGGACTTTTTGGGAGTTGGTGTTTTGGAGTTGTGTGGGAGTTGGAGTTGCAGAGGCAGATTGCTTCTTCTTCTGAGTATTAGCCTTTGAGCTCGTGGGTACTTGCTTGAGGGGTTCTGCGATAATGGGAATTCCATGTAATGCTTGTAGATTCTCCCCCTCACGATGCCCAGAGGGACCGGATACATCTGGTCCCTGGTCATCGTGCTTCGTCTTCTTCTTCTTAGCTTCGGTCTTGCAGGAAGAAGGTTCCTTTCTTTTCTACTTGCGGCAAGGGTTTGATCTCGCATGATACTCGATCATTGAGACCACATCTTGTGCGGCCATTGTTGCCTTGTTGACCTCATAATCAGTATGGAATTTCATAGGGGCCACAGTTCTTTTGAGCTCCTCTGAGACGGATTGACCCTCAGAAACCATACTTTCGCCAATTTTATGTACCTCCTGCAGAATCCTCTCCCCCATCTTGTGCAGTTCAGCTTTGGTGGCAAGGGTAGAAGGATAAGTGACCTCTGCAGGGTTCTACGGTTGAGAAGTGGAAGGTGTATGCAGAGGGACCATGACACTGCGATTCATGTCCATTATTTCATTCTTCAGAGCCGTAAGGTCATTGACTGCAGAGGTTTCTATCAACGTTGTGGCTTTAGGTGCTTCATCTATAACAATAGCACCCAAGACCTTTGTGGTGTCGGTTTGTTTATCCACTGCCGTGATGATTTGGTTTGAGTCTTCGTGGCTGGCATTTGTGGCAGAGGCCTGGACCAACTTCTCTATGTCCAGAGAGTTATGGGTTATGATCTTCTTTAATTCACCCAGAACCTCTGTGTTCGCCTTTAGAGACTCTATATTCAGTTGAAAATCCGCCTTTGAAATGTTGTTGGTGGGGATAGAGCTTTGCAACTCGTCAAGTCTTCTGTACACATTGTCCTCGAAGGTTTCAAACTCATCCTTCGTGACAATGTACTGGGGTAACCTCTGAAGCAACACATGGTCCAGATTCTGCCAATGAGTGTTTGGCACCTACGGAGCTTATTTTGATGCTGGGCTCCTTAGGATTTCCTTCTGATGCTCGATGTCCCTTAGAAGGGGAATCATCTACAGAAGTTCTGTCATTGATCTTATTAAGTGAAGATTCAAAGTCTTTCACTTGATTCTTGACTAGTGGACGATGTGGGTGATCTAGACGCGTAGAGTCAATATGTGTTCTCACAAGCACCTCTGAAGTGCTTTGGATGACTCTCGTGTGTGCATCAGAGGCAACGAATGCCTCTGTAGAGGTGAGTGGGGTGTTCTGGGGCAACAGAACACTTATATCTTCACCTCCATCCTTTTGATAGGATGGGGTTGATTTGGCTTCCTTGGTTAGTGGTGGCACAGAGGAGGAAAAAGTTTCCTCTGTCCGGTCAGTTTGGGTTTGGTTCAGAGTGTGCACTCTTTCTTCAACATCCCTCTGCACTAGATCTGCAGGGATGGATGGGTGGCTAGCGCTGGGAGGAGTTTTTGGTTGTGTGCCATTGGCATCTTTTTCGCCCTCAATCTCCTCCTCTTTATTTTTTCTCTCTCCTCACCTTTACCTTCTTCATCACTGTTTGGAAGACTAGTGACATCCTATACTTCTATAGTAGTGTCCACAAATCCCAGACCCTCTGTTGGTGGTTTCTGACCCTCATCTCCCTTTGGTGGGGAACTTAGTTGTTCCACCACCTCTTTTGCTATATTCAAGGCTACCTTTAGAGGGCTCTAAGTCCTGATAAGTTATGTAGTTGTGGCCTTTTCAGAACTGGGAGTTTCTTCGATCACCACCTTTTTATTTTTCCTCTGCAGAGGAGTCTCCTTTTCTTCTGCAGATTCTTTTCTGGAAATTTCAGCTTCATCCTCTTCGGAGGCCTTTTTTTTAGCCATGTTAGCCAATTTGACAATCCTCTTATTCTTCGAATTTTTTGAAGGCTCTTCAGAGACGTGTACCTCTGGAGGAGGTACAGAGGCCTTTTCAGTCTTAGGCTCAGCATCATTTTCCTTTGGCTTCTTGGCCTTCTTCTTCTATTTAAGAGGTTTTTGCACCTCTGCGACCACAGTTTGTTCAGGGTTCGGGACCTTTACTTCTTCGGTCCTCTCTTTGGGTTTCTTTATTGTTTTTCTTCTTGGAACACTAACCCCCCACCCCACTCTTTGGGTTTTTCCTCTCTTCAACTCTTACCTCTCTTTCTTCTTCATCCTTGACTCCCTCTTTTATACTATCCCTAAGATAAACTGCAATCTTACCCATTAGGAAACCTATGCGTAGAGGGGTCATAGGACTTGGTTCTGGAGTCCTGTGTCCACAAATGTATCCCAACTTATCTTCTTCACTACCCAAGTAGGTTAAGAGTTTGGCTGGCAGAGGTCATTTCACAGGATATCCAGTTGCTAGCACAGTGGGTTTATGAGACTTCATCTCATATAACTTGATCATCTTTCCTTCAGAGGGTAACTTCTATGGTTCTATCATGTCATTGACAAGCAGCACAGCAATGAACCTGTTGAACACGAGAGTAGTGGGCTCCTTCTCTCTCTTCTTATCTTCCTCCTTTGTGATCACATCATTGATCATCTCTCTAAGGATTATCTTAGAATAATCGAGAGGCAAGTCATACTAGATTACGTACATGATAGCCAGTATGTTGTGGTTGGACTGGTCAGGACTTCCCACCTTGCACGACAAAGCCCTGTTGAGGATTGAGAATAGGACATTCCACAAAGGAGGAAAGTTATGTCGTCTGAATTCAGTCCCCTTATCTATAGGTTTGGCATACCCAATAAATCTAAGGAAGTCCAAGATTTCCTCATCAGAGGGTTCCTCTGAGGATTTTGTCGAGTTTAACTGGTCCTTGGTAGGAAGTTCAAATACCTCAGAGACAAGTCTTTTGTTGATGCCAAGTTCAAGCACTTTGTCATTTCCAGTAGAGGTAGCATATCCCAATATGCAGTGGCCAAATTTAGGGTGTTTCTCATTACGGCATCCTTGCCAGAACTGTTGAACATAGGACTCAGGGATATCTGTCCTAGTCATTGTTAAGGCCTTGTTCAAAAAGTGGTTTTTCAGGAGTTTGATTAGTGGTTCAGCTACAGTAGGGAATCCCTTGGGTTCAAGAACAACGTAGTGGTTGTTGGGTTTTAGTTAAAGAGAGGTGGTGTGGTATTGGTGTCTAGTGAAGGAGATGATCCGGCTAGTCCTTTGTTGGTTTTGGTCCACGGATGGAGAATCATCCTTTTGAGCAAAGGAATGCTGAGAGTTTTGGGAGTTTTGTGAGTTTCCAGCAGATGCGAATCGAGAAGACATTGTTTGCAAGAAAAATAGTAGAAAGAGAGTTTTAGGTGTTGCCTTGTTCTTGAGAGAGTAGAAAATTCAGGTAAAAATGAAAGATGAAGAGGGTTTGGGTATTTATGGTGTGAGAGGGGTAAAGGATTAAGCAGTAAAAGATAAAAATTTGAAATCCGTAATTAGTACCTAACTAGGAAATGAGCCGTTTAAAAAACGACGGTATATATTACGTCCCAATCACATACTTCCACGTCATTAGAGGCGATGCACGATCGAGTACGTGCGCCTCCCATTATTCTCACCCATATGGTATTTGCTATACCCAAATACCTGTCATTTTAGAAATAACCCACACCCCAAAACCTTTGCAAATTCATAAGTGTTGAGAGTTGTTATTCCCAGATAACAATGCGATCACAAGATGACAATTAATTTCCCAATTGAAACACTTTTATTAATCACAAGTCTTTTATTACAAAAGCTCTCAAATCATTCTCTCTCTAACTCTAGAACTCGTATGTCACAATGATAAAGTCATCTATTACACGCACAAAAAACCTATATATACACACGCACACAAACACTCTAAACACTGTTCACGCACAACACTAAAACGCGCAAACAACTAGAAAATAGAAATTACAACATTTGACTTTGACTTTTATTACACAAGACTTTGACTTTGATGCTGAGAGTTGACTTCAGCTTTGACTTTCAGTCTTCAGTATTATATGATCTTGTATCCAACAAATTTATGCTCTAACAATCTCCCCCTTTGGATTCAAGATCATCTAAAAAAGATTTAGCAAATCAATCTTATCTCTTTGACTTAATATGTGCAATCTCTCCCTTTGTCAGATTCTATTAACTCAGATCATCATCAAAACAATTGTATTCTTTTCAAAAACTGTCTTCAACAAGTAGTAACAATCTTTCCCAAAAATGGTAGAAACCTCTTTCAGACACTTGAAAGAAATCATCTTCAGATTCAGCTCATATTGCTTCAGCAAATTATCTTCAAAGAAAATTTCTGTAAAAATTCAGCATGTCTTCAGAAATCTTTTGAATATGCTCTCCTCTTTTAGTCTTGCAATCTTTGAAAACAAACATTCTTCAAAACAATCTTTATTCTCCAACTTTTCTTTATCAATACCAAAATGGTTTCAAATTGTTCTTCAGTCAACATTTCTTGAACTTTGTCATCTCCCCTTTATGATGATTGCAGCATGAAATCATCAAAACTTTGCAGGAAATGTCATATACCAAACTGTTCTGACCACTGATCTTTCAACAAGAGCCTGTGATTCTTCATTGATTCAAAAGATATTTATCCGAATCTTTGCAAATTCAGATAAATTAGGAATGTAACACCTGAATCAACAAATGAATCAGTTAAGATGCCTGTCAGTAACACTAAGTCACTGTGTGTAACAAATACACATTGGAAAGGAGCTTTGATGATGTTCACTCCCCCAGGGCTTCCATTCAATCATCGAAACACCACAAAGGCAAATTCTATGAACGTTGTGACAAGAAAAACAAATTTCCTTGTGTGTTCGTGCAAGTGTTCAAAAGAATTAAGCATATGATGATTGCTTTTTATAAGGCTCAACATTGTGTAAACCATTGAGACAACAACAGTTAAACACAAACTCAATGTGCATGATCGAAGTGCGAAGGTGGGGCAGACTTCCTTCTTTTTCAATATCCAGATTTTCCAAATGAAAACCAAATAGATAATATGTTGCGTCCCCTTGAAATATTGAAACATTTTCTTGTTCAGAACAAAACGAGTGGTTGGTGGGGTTTTTATCAAGAGTTGGCATGGGCTAGTTGCCTGTTTCAATAATGTTCACCAAGAATTGTGAAAAATTAGTAATGTGGCTGCCCAGCTCAGAAATTAGTTGGTAAAGAGTTTGATATTCTTTTACTCTGTTCTCTCACCCGCTTTCTTTTAATCATTCAGCTCACATCTAACCAAACTCTCATTTTCATTTTACCTCGTCACACAACCCACACTCATTATTTGACTCCTCACAAAATCGATCACTCAAGGATTAACTTCTTGGGTAGGAAACACTGGTTAACGTGAATCCATAGAAATTTCATTTAAGCTCACACAAAAACCCATGTTTGTCTATAAAGAACATGTTGCTCAATATGGTTTAACTAGAACAGTTAAAGCACAAATACAAATGTCAGATGTCTGTATACTCGTAAATATAATCATGAATATTTGAGCATTTTAATCATTAAAGATTTTTCAAACAAGAATATTAAATGAATGAAATGAATACAAGAACCTTGTATGAAAATCTGACATTGTATGAAAATGATCAGAATCAAACGCTTTATCAAATAAAGCTTCGATCAGCAAAAATTGCATGTTGTCTATACGAAACAAGATATAGACAAGTCTTAAAAGAACGTTTTGAAATGAAATCATGCTCAAAATTCGTTGAATAACAATCGGAGTGTCTTACCATCAAAATTTTGTTACAATTTGGAGACATGGTAAGAACAATTTCAACAAAAATTAAACTGGTGTGTGTGAATACTTGAAAGTATATAGAAAAGATAATACGCAAGTATATATCTTTGGAAACACACGGTTTGTGGTCATTTAAGCACAAGTAAATGAAATCATTTAAAATCACACTTCCAAATTAGGAAATCTAATTAAGAATCGGGAAGTGGTTTGAACATTTAAGAACATGTTTTCTATGATTAAAAGTCGTCCTTCTTTCAACCATATATGAGATTAAGATAAGAAATAAACTTTTTCGTTCAGTCTTAAATCTCATCAAGTCAAGCTTAAAGTCATAAGAATATAATCTTGTACGCATCCTCTCAATCTGCATCAGTCAGAAAGTCCGTCAAAGTACAAAATTTATTCACAAAAATTTATTGGAAAATAAAATGATATAAAGCAGTAAAACAGTTAATGTACGAGTTCTGATCTGAAGTAATCAGAAATTATCAATCATACTCCTTTCTTTTACTCTTATTCCCCATATATATATATATATATATATATATATATATATATATATGCATCAGAAAAAGTTATCAGTGATAAGCATCGACTAAAAATATGAGCTCCCCTCAATTGAATGTAGATCATCTTTTCATCTTCTCTCACTCCCCCTGAAATCATGAACATACCTTAAAGTGCATATATCTTTCAGATTAAAAATTAAAGAAATGAAGAAAAATAACAATAAGAAAAATTTTAGTAGGTAATCACTGATTATGTCTTAAGATTTAACATACCTAGTTTAGAGATAAGAAAATTAAATCTCTTTTCATCTAAAGGCTTGGTGAATAAATTTGCAAGTTGATGATCAGTGTTTACAAAATAAAGTTCTATTGTACCTTTTTCAACATTATCTTTTGTAAAATGATATCTTACATCAATATGCTTGGTTTTAGTATGTTGCACAGGATTTGCTGATATCGCTATGGCGCTCTTCGAGTCACAGTAAATCGGTATTTTGTTGAACTGGAAACCATAGTCTCAAAGTTGTGTCCTCATCCACAATACTTGAGAGCAGCAACTGGCAGCAACTACATACTCTGCTTCAGCAGTCGAGGTAGAAACACAAAGTTGTTTCTTTGACGCCCAACTTACGAGCTTGTCTCCACGAAATTGAACATGACCCGATGTGCTCTTCCTGTCTAACATACATCCAGCATGATCTACATCTGAATAAGTCGTTAGATCAAAACCAGTATCTTTAGGATACCATAGACCAAGATCTGGAGTCCCTTTTAGATATCGAAAGATCCGTTTGACCGCGGACAAATAGGATTCTTTGGGGTTAGCCTGATATCTTGCGCATAAACATGTAGAAAACATAATATCTGGCCTACTTGAAGTCAAATACATTAAAGAACCTATCATACCTCTATAGGTCCTAACATCAACAGGTTTTCCCGAAGGATCCATGCCGATCTTAGTTCCTGGTGCCATAGGGGTTCCAATTGGTTTACAAGTTTCCATTTTGAATTTCCGAAGAATATCAAAAATGTACTTAGCTTGATTTATAAAAATCCCCGTTGAAATTTGTTTTACTTGTAATCCGAGAAAGAAGTTCATCTCTCCCATCATACTCATTTGAAATCTTGACACGATTAGATTACAAAAGTTCTTACAGTATTTAGGATTTGTAGAGTCAAATATTATAGCATCCACATATATTTGAATAAGAATGATATCGGATTTTTCTTTCTTAATGGATAAAGTGGTATTGATTTTACCTTTGGAGAAACCCGACTTGACCAAGAATTGTGATAGAACATCATACCAGACTCGAGGCGCTTGTTTTAGACCATAAAGAGCTTTATCCAAAATGTAGACGTGATTTGGCTTATCTGGATTTACAAACCCTTCTGGCTGAGAAACATATACTTCCTCCTTAAGATTGTCGTTCAGAAAGGCAGTCTTCACGTCCATCTGGTAGACAGTGAAGTTCTTGTGAGCAACGTAAGATAGAAACATGCGGATTGCTTCTATACGCGCTACTGGAGCATAAGTCTCATCATAATCGATGCCTTCCTCTTGCATATATCCTTTGGCAACAAGTAGTTCTTTGTTTCAAATTACGACACCATCTTCATCTTTCTTATTTTTGAATACCCATTTTGTACCTATGATAGTCTTTCCTTCCGGTTTTGGCACAAGTCTCCAGACCTTTAAGACTTCGAACTGGTTTAACTCTTCTTACATAGCAGACACCCAATCCAAGTCAGTTAGAGCTTCTATACGCGATTTGGATCTATCTTACTCAGGAATGAGTCATGCAGACATTGATTTAAAGTGGCTGACCTAGTTTGCACTGGCTTGGATGGATCTCCAATGATTTGGTGAATAGGGTGTTGTTTGGTCCAGCGATGTTCATAAGGGAGTGGATTAGATGTTGATTGATCATGATTATCATCTAGGAATCCACTTTCAACTTCATCAGTTTGAACAGTAGGAGGGAGTGGTTCAGTTGAATTAGCTTGTACAGAAGCTTCAGTTGGTGCAGCTTGTTCACACTGTTGATTTGTCTCTATTATACACCCAACTAATTCAGCAACTTCTGTCTCTTCGTTATTGTTCACATCTTCAACTATCGGAGCAAATATTTTAACTGAATT
Source organism: Arctium minus (assembly GCA_954870635.1). Taxonomy (NCBI): domain Eukaryota; kingdom Viridiplantae; phylum Streptophyta; class Magnoliopsida; order Asterales; family Asteraceae; genus Arctium; species Arctium minus. Next base: position 33,104,031 of record OX941097.1, on the reverse strand, counting down.
CCTTGCTGAACCGGGGAGTTGGATTCAGTAGATAACTCTGAAGCGGTTGAATGGTTATTCGTTGAGTCGTCCATCCTGTCAACGACATCAAATTTAGTCACTTTAGAACCAAGGAATTCATCATAAAACATTTCAAATAATAAATCTAAATCAGATAAATGAGCATTGGAAGTTGATGCTTCATCTGATTTCTTCTTTGTCGGTACAGGATCTGGACTGATTTGCCCAGAAGCTAGCACTCCGGTAAGTACGGGTTCTGAACCGTGTTGTTCAGAAGCCATATCCTCGTCGAATGTGACATTAACGCTCTCAGTTACTGTCTTTGACTTCTTCAAATATACCTGGTATGCAGCCGACGATTGAGAATAACCAATGAAGATTCCTTCATCTGCCTTAGCACTGAACTTGTTCAGACTCTCTCTGTCGTTAAGCACAAAACACTTACAACCAAAAATATGATAGTATTTGATTGTTGGTGTCTGGTTGTTGATCAAAGCATAAGGAGTCTTTCCAAAACGACGATGTATCATGGAACGATTCTGAGTATAACACATAGTCGAAACTGCTTCTACCCACAGAAACAGAGGTAGGTCAGATTGACTAAGCATAGTACAAGCAGCCTCGACTAGCGTTCGGTTTCGCCTTTCTACTACTCCGTTTTGTTCTGGCGTACGAGCAGTAGAGAATTGATGTGTTATCCCGACCGATTCGAGATAATATTCAACGATTTTGTTCTTAAACTCTGTACCGTTGTCTGTTCTTAGAAGCTTGACTGGTTTTTGCAGGTTCACTTGGGTAGTCTTCCTAAAGGTGATGAGTACTTCGGGCGTCTCATATTTTGATCTCAAAAAATTTACCCATGTGTACCGCGAATAGTCGTCCACGATAACTAAAACATATTTCTTGCCGCCTATGCTTTGTGTGCGCATGGGACCACAAAGATCCATATGCAACAACTCAAGTGGAGAACTGGTACTTTGTTCAGGTTTCGGCTTATGTGAAGCTCTCTTCATCTTTTCCTTTTCACATGCTGCACACAAGTATTCTTTCACATATTTGAGTTCAGGAAGTCCTTTTACTAACTTTCCAGTGACTAATTTGTTTATGTAACGAAAATTCAGGTGTGACAGCCTACGGTGCCAAAGCCAACTTTGTTGCATCGAAGCTTTTGCCAGTAAGCAAACCTCACTGTCAGTCTGGACCTTTGAAAGATTGTGTGTGTAGAGGTTGGATTTTCTAGTTCCGACCAAAAGTTCCTTGCCATCTTCAGTACACACAGAGCAACTTTTGGCTTTAAAGTTCACCTCTAATCCTTTGTCGCAGAACTGGCCAATGCTAAACAGGTTATGCCCCAAACCTTCAACATAACTCACCTTCGTTATCGTTACCTTGTCTTGAATCACATCACCATATCCCAAAATCGGTGAAAATTGGTCATTTCCAAACCTAACTGTCCCGCAGTATTTCTCTGTATAATTAGAAAATAAATCTTTCTGCCCAGTCATATGCTTGGAACACCCGCTATCCAAGTACCACATATGACGGGTCTGCACATGAGAAAATCACGAAACAATTGGTTTAGGTACCCATTTTTATATGGGCCCTACAGTGTTAGCACAAGTAGATTTTGGCATTCATTTAAAAATGGACCCTTTTGCTTTTTGAAAAATGGTTAAACCATATGAATGAGAAGAATATACATGATATGTGTCAAACCAATCATTAGAATGTTGTCGAGAAGTAGAATCAGTCCGACGATTATTAGAAAACTTTCTTGCATACGGAGATAATTGGAATAATTGCTTTATTGAATACTTCTTGTAAGGAGTTACAAGTTTTGGTTTATTGAAATAAACATTCTCAATTACATCAGAAGTACTATCAGTATTTCTATTACAAGAAAAATTAGGTAATGATTTCGCCTTCTCGTCAACCTTCTTCTTTGGTAGCCAAATTGATTTAACTCCATTCTTTTTCTTCCTCATATCTGAAACATTTGAAATTTTAAAGTTAGAACTGTGAGAATCAAGAGAATGATTCTTCTTTGACTTACCAGTGGTGATCGGTTTCTGTGAATGCCCAGATTTCTTTTTCTTACCTTTGGCAACTTTGGTTTTCACAGGAACTAATTTATCAACTTTCGTTGTTGTTTCACCTTTTTCGTACACACTTGGTAATCCAAAAGAATTTATGACAAATTTTGAATAATCAGGAAGTTTAGCATTAAAATCAAATTGAGCAACACAGTCATCTAAAATACCATCAGAGTTTAAGAAATCAAACTAATCATCAAATAAACTAGACATATCATCAGATTTTGAAGCCTTGAATGATTTAGAAAAATCAGTATATTTAAACACAGTAGAAAAAACAGTTTGTTCAAGATAAATCAAAATTCTTTCTTCTGCTAGAGTTTTCTCGAGTTCAGAAATTTTACTTTCCAAAACGAGAGGAGGGATGTAAAGCTTACCTTCGATAGGCTTAGCCTCCATTTCTTTTAAAGAATAACTCTCAAAATAGTCATTTGAAAGAAATTTTGATTTATCATAACTATAACTATTATTCAACCTCCCATATCAAAATGGAAGTTGAACTTTAGTTGTGTTCTTTCTTTTCTCATTTTCCTCGGCTTCATCCTCTTCAGATAGTTTAGTCCACTCAACTTGAAGTTCAGGGTACTGTGGTGCCAGTTTTAAAAATCCAAAATCATAAAGCGCATGCACTTCTGATATACCCTTTTTGAGATAGTGTGGATTCTCATAACCGAGTCCCCAACACTCTTTTTTTTCTTTGGGTTTGTTTAGATGAATGGTTTGTTCAGTTTGACCCAAAGTGTATAATTTTCCTTCCAAAACATTCACTTTTTCCGGTAAAGATTTGTTTTCTTCTTAAATCGAAGAATACATTTTAGCAATCTCTTTTGATTCAAATTCACACAGTTTATATTTTGAAACAGTTTCAGATAATTCATTATGAAGTATAGTCTTCTCTTTTGCGCTAGTATCAATGTTTTTATGTAAAGCTTCAATCAATACGTTCTTCTCAGCAAGATCCTTGCTAAGTTTCAGTATTGACTGTTTGTTTTCTATCATGATACTTTTCTCGCGTTCATGTTTAGACTTTACCTCTTGGAGTTCAACCATCATGGCTTACATGGCATTAAGAAAATCATATTGAGACATATCACATACCTCTTCGTTGTCTTCATCATCTGACTCAGCTTCATCTTTACCTTCATCAACTGTCTTTCCCATGAGGCAAATATGAGTTGTCTCTTCTTTCTCAAATTCTTCATCTGAATGGTCGAGCCAGAACTCGTCCTCTGCCATTAATGCCTTGCCAGCCTCTTGTTGCTTTACCAAGAGCATTTTGTTCTTGTAATACTCGGAGTTTTTGACTTTCAACTTTCAGCAATCTTTTGCAAAATGTCCGATTTTGCCACAGTTGTAGCATTTTGTTGGTTCTGGCTGCTTAGTCAGTTCAACTCTGTACTTCATTTCCACAGGCTTCTTTTCTTCTATTCTCTTTCCTTCTACCCTCTCTTTATGCTCATAGTTCTTTGACCCCAAAGAATATCTTTGACTATTTGAGCCAGGATTTTTGTAAAACTTCTTTTGAAATGCTTTGGTCAACATAACCATTGCCTGCTTCAAATTCTCACAGTCATCAGAATTTGAATTTTCATCACTTTCTGCCTCTTCGAACTCAGAAACTATCACTTTCTTTTTCTTCTTGAGGCTTACACTTTTCTTCTTCACAACAAGAGCAATCAGATCAGCAACTGCTTTATTAGCCTTTTTCTTCTCCTCTTTAATCTCATCTACTTCCTCTTCATTCTGCCTTAAGGTTTCATAGACTTCATGGAGTGGGATTTCATTCAGATCTTTCATCTGCTTCATCTGTCTAGTGAACCTTTTCCATTCTGGTTGGAGGATACTGAGAAACTTGACATTCATCTCAATTTGTGACTTCTTCACTTTGTTCTTGCTTAACTCATTCAGCAAGGTCACAAATCTATCATAAGTGGTTTCCATACATTCTCCTTCTTTGGCTTTGAATTCCTCGTAATTGTTGAGGTAGTTAGAGATCTTAAGTTGGTTGCCAATCTTCGATCCTAGCATCATTTTCCCCAGTTGATCCCACATTTGCTTTCCGGTAGCATTGTAGTTATCAATCTTGACATATATCTCGTTTGGTATGCCTTGAAGAATGAATGATCTTGCCAATCTATCAGCTTTTACTCTCATTCTTTGCTCTTCTGTGTATTCTTCAGGTGGGAGTGGATACTCTCTCTACTCATTTCCAACAGTACGAGTCTTTGTTGGAATTTCCATAACACCTTCCTCCAATGACTTTCTGATATAAGCTCCCAAGTCATTTCTGTCAATGAAATCCATAAATCGATCTTTCCATTGTTCATACTCTCCCTTGAAGAGTACTGGTGGTTTAACATCGTTTCCGATAGCAAGTGCTTCTCTGGAAGTCATCTTTGATCTACACTGCTTTTATGATCGTCAAAATTCAGAAAATAAAGTTGGATCTACAAAAATCAAACTTAGTTAAATTTCAGAAAAATTCACTAAGGACATAACACGCACAAAAATGAAATAAAGATACTTCGCACAAAACTCTATGTGCGAGTTTCAGAAACACGCACACCAAAGCTTGCGTAAACTATATTTCGCGCACAAAGAGTTGTGCGAGTTTAAGATTAGCGCACGAAGAAGCTTGCGTGAACCAAGGTTCGCGCACAAGCTTTATGCGAGTTCGTAGTTCTCGCACACCACTATGTGCGAGTTCTAGAACTTCACACACACAACTATTTGCAAGCTTTGCACTTCTCGCTAAAGCTTGCGAGATTGAGACTTAGACAAATTTTGAAAAATGAAACTCGCTAAATGCAAACACTCAAGAACAGGGACTTGCGAGTTTGGGACTTTGAAAAATTTTGAACAAAAATATTTCACGCAAAAACACAAACTTGCAAGATTACACTTCTCGCAGGATCACACTTCGCGCACAAGGAAGTCACGTGAACAGTAACAACTCGCACCTAGTGATGTGCGAGTTCTAGCTTCCCGCACGACACTATTAGCGAGTTCTTGGACTTCGCGCAGAACACTTCTCGTAGATGCTTTGTGAGTTCTCCGTCTGCGAGTTCTACTAGTGTGCTAGTTCTTCCTCTAGCATGTTCTTCGTTAGCGAGAAGTTTAGATCTAGCGAGTTCTTCACTTGTCAGTTGAAAAACTTGAACTTTCAAACTAAAATCGATCTAATCCTTCTTCAATTGGCTCAAACGTTTGCATGGATGCTTAGAAACACATTACGAACTGATTACTATCAAACAATTACAACTAAAAACACTAATAGTTCCAATTTGATTCTAAAATAGTGCGAATGACTTTCTCGAACAAAAATCAAGAAAAATTTCAAAATTCACCCTAACAAGTGTGAATTAGTCTATGAGATACAAATGAAATATGTTCTATACTTAAAATCGATTACAATGATATCAAAATCAAATCAAATACATCACTAGAACTCAAAAATTGATTCTGAACAGTGAATAGCGAGTTCTTGAAAAATGTCGATCATAAATCTTGAATTCAATCCATGTTTTCTGAACTTTGGTTGCTCTGATACCAATTGTTATTCCCAGATAACAATGCGATCACAAGATGACAATTAATTTCCCAATTGAAACACTTTTATTAATCACAAGTCTTTTATTACAAAAGCTCTCAAATCTCTCTCTCTAACTCTGGAACTCGTATGTCACAATGATAAAGTCATCTATTACACGCACAAAACACCTATATATACACACGCACACAAACACTCTAAACACTGGTCACGCACAACACTAAGAGAGAGCTTCTATTACACCTAGTCCCCTAAGGCCAACTGGTCTGGAAGCGACTGACCCAAATCCTGCAATAGGGTCAGATAGAAAGTTACGTTTATGGCATGTTCTTTACTTAATAAACTTTTTGATTCAAAAGATGCCAAAGTGCACATGTTTAAAAGATGCCAAATAGCACACTCATGTTAAGATGCCAATGAGCACATTGCTAAAATATGCCAATGAGCACACATCTCATGATACTTGGTGATATGTTTCAGTTGCGATAAACCTATAATTTGTGAAAATCTTAATTTTTGATGGATTAGTGTGAGTACATGCAAAGTTCTCTATTATATTTTTAGAATTGCATGTTCTTGAAGCTAATCGAAGATTCGCATGAGAGCACACTTAATAGATTGTTGGAAGTTTTTGAAACTGAACATGTTTTAACTTGATATGCAATAAAACTTGTTTCTGTATCCAACAACATATGTATGATTTTAACTGATTGATAAATCTGTGAAATTTTACTGAGTAGACTTTAATTTGTTAAGTGTTTAAAATTTTATATGTTTAGTCGTTTCAAAATTTACATTCAGTATATTTTTCTTTTTACATTGATATTTGATCATTATGTTCTCATAAATATATTTTAATGGGTTTATGCATTATTCAAGGGGGAGTGAACAAACAGAATGTTTTTCAAAGATTATATCTGTTTTTTAGGGGGAGTATCTGATTTTCCCTTATATGAATGCTAACTTGAATTGTCAAATTTAGTGCTTTTGTGTAGGGGGAGTCAAAGAGCTAATCAGGTAAAAAAATTCGGACTCCAAGTCAGATTTGCGCAATCAGTTGGTCACGCAAAACTCACTTTGCGCATCTAGCGTGACGCGCAAACCTCACTTTGCGCATCTAGCGTGACACGCAAACCTCACTTTGCGCAACCAACGTGATGCGCAAACCTTCCCTGTTTTCTATGTTTCTTTGATTTTGCAGATCTTAAGTTGTCTTGTCTCCAACATTTGCATGACCTAGTTGAACCAGTTCATCAAGGTCATGAGGGGGAGAAATCAGAGAAGTCAAGGAGATTTTAAAGAGACAAAGAGCTCAAAAGTTTATCTGTTGATCAAGATTCGCTCAAAGATTCTATTTTCTCAGCTACAACTTCTTCTTTCGCTGTTTCTGCTCCGATCACCACAGTTCATTCAAGGTCATTTAAAAGATTCAGAAAGTTTCACAAAGTCGCTTTGTTGGTCCGTGCTGATTTAGAAGATGAATTTTGAAGACCAAAGCGCCAATGATTACTAAGGGGGAGATTGTTAGGTCTGGTTTTATAATAATCATTGTATTTATAGGGCTTGGTCATATACTGTGTTTTTAGTCTATCTGTGTTGTATCTGACCAAGGGTATTTAAGTCCCTTTGGTCTTGTTTCCGTGTAAGAATTCTCACGCACACATCAATACAATTTTACACTTTGCGCTTAAAAAGCTCTCTCTCTCTCTCTACATTCTCTCTCTAAAGATTCATTGATCTTGGATTAACATACCCCTCTTCATCACACTCACCCCATTCCCACCGATTCATCATCCTCATTTTCTCCTAGCCCATTTCTTGCACCTCTCCCATTAGCTCTAAAATGGACCAAGGATCATCCAATTGAACAGATTATCAGTGATCAGCAAGCAGGTGTCCAAACCATAAGAGGTGTTGGAAACATTTTCTGCTATGTGAGTTTTCTCTCTATCATAGAGCCCAAGAAAATTGAAGAAGCTCTAGCAGATCCTTGTTGGATCACTGCCATGCAATAGGAGTGTTGATCCAAACTCTCTCAGTGATTTGATAACGACCCTCTTCTGTTCAGTTATCACTGATAGTTTCTGACGTAAACAGTTAACGTAATCCCTGAAGACAAGTTTCGCGTCAACAGATGTTCACAGCTGAATCGAAGACGAAGCTGCTGAACAAAGACAAGTCTACTAGTGACCTGATGCGGACATCAGTGAAGCAAAGATGACTCTACTCATACGCGAAGAAACCTGAGGAAAAGCTTCAGCGATAGCTGAACTTCTTTGTATCTCTGAAGAAAGAGATATTCAGCGATCAAACGATCACGTAGCTTATGCCACAAGTCTCTTTTGTCTTACCTTGCACAACTAGTACGATGTGTCAGAACGGACATGCCTCTGCCACAATTCGTACAACAACTCTGTCAACTACACTCTTCATGATCCAGCCGAAAGCATGTCTCCCAAAGTCAGACTCTCTCAGCCAATCAATGAAGGACACGTGTAAAGTGCCCTGCCATGCATTTAATGCATAGGGTATAAATAGAAAGATTACCTCTTCATCTGAAGTGTGTGCTCACCTCTAGCCTTCATCTTTCTATCTTATAGAAACCCTTGTTTTCTATACTTCTCCAATCCCCATTCTCTATATTCTTGTGCAACCATCTTAGTGTTTTCTTAAGTTTGTTTAGATTGAGTTCTACTTAATCTTATTCTGCAACAGACTTGTAAATTGTGTTTGATTTATCAATAAACAATTTATTAAACTTTAAATACTGTGTTTGTATTCAACCCCCCCCCCCCTTCTACAAACTTGTTAAGCACCTCCGGGACCAACAAGGAGTTGTCTCAATTCGAAAGAAACAAAGTGTGGAGACTTGTGCCTCGTCCTTCTGGCAAGACCATTATCGGCACCAAGTGGGTCTTCCGAAATAAGATGGATGAAGAAGGCACTGTTATTAGGAACAAAGCCAGGCTTATTGCTCAAGTATACAGACAGGAGGAAGGAATTGATTATGATGAAACCTTTGCTCCTGTTGCTAGACTTGAAGCAATAAGAATTTTTCTTGCTTATGTTGCTCACAAAAACTTTCGAGTCTTCCAAATGGATGTTAAAAGTGCATTTCTCAATGGAGAACTCGCTGAAGAAGTCTATGTGAAACAACCTCCAGGTTTTGAAGATCCAGCTCATCCTGACTATGTGTTCAGACTAGACAAAGCTCTTTATCGTCTGAAACAAGCTCCTCGTTCTTGGTATGACACTCTATCAGACTTTTTTATCTTCAACCGATATACTCGACGTAAAATTGACAATACTCTTTTTCTCAAGAAAACCAGAGGTAATATCATTCTTCTCCAAATCTATGTGGATGACATCATTTTTGGTGCTTCTGATGAATCTCTTTGTCAGAAGTTTGCCTCTCTCATGAAAAGCAAATATGAGATGAGCATGATGGGTGAGCTCACTTTCTTTCTTGGTCATCAAATCAAACAAACTTATGAAGGAATCTTCATAAACCAAAGCAAATATAGTCGTGATCTCCTAAAGAAGTTTAATTTTGAAAATTGTTCTCCCATGAAAATTCCCATGGCACCACCTCTCCAAATTCATGTTGATCCAGCTGGTAAGCCAGTTGATATCACGAATTATAGAGGAATGATTGGGTATCTTCTTTATCTTACTATCAGTAGACTTGATATTATGTGTACTACGTGTCTCTGTGCGCGTTATCAAGCCAATCCTAAGGAATCTCACTTGGCTGCTGTAAAACGCATCTTTCGGTACCTAAAAGGTACTATGAATCAGGGTCTTTGGTATCCCAAAGACTCAGGTTTTGATCTAATTGGTTATTCAGATTCTGACTTTGCAGGATCTAAGGTGGATAGGAAAAGTACAACTGGGAGCTGTAAATTACTAGGTAGAAATTTGGTCAACTGGTCCAGCAAGAAACAAAATTCAGTCTCTACATCTACTGCTGAAGCTTAATATGTTGCAGCTGGCAGTTACTGTGCTCAGATCTTGTGGATGAAGAATCAACTTCAAGATTATGACAAATTCTACTCTCAAATACCTATACTATGTGACAACTCCAGTGCCATAGCAATTGCTAACAATCCTGTTTTGCACTCAAGATCAAAGCACATTGATATTCAATATCACTTTATAAGAGATTATGTCTCTAAAGGTGATATTGAACTTCATTTCATTCCTACAGACCTTCAGCTTGCAGATCTCTTCACTAAACCTCTGGATGAGACTAGATTCAACTTCCTTGTTGGATCTTTAGGTATGTTAAATTTCGAGTAAAAAAAATCATCATCATCTTTTCTCTACCGAAGTTTACTATTTTGGCAACAAAACCTTGTATAATATAGTTATTCACTCTTTTGGTAAGCCTCTAGCATACCGAAACTTCGTATATTTTCAGCACAACTCCCTTCTCCCGAAACTTCTTTGGTTTGTTCTGTAAGTCCTTTACCTACCGACCTTATTTTTTTATTTCGATACTCCTCACACCTACCGAATTCTGTTCCTAAAATTCGGTAAGCCTCATGCCTACCGAATTTCTCCCTTTATCATACCAAACATCTTGCTACCGAAGCCTCATTTTTAGCCACATCTTCATTGCCGAACATATTTCGGCACCTATCCTTCTCACCACTCAGCTTTTGACACGTGGCATATCAGGACTCGTGGGTTAGAGACGGGACATTTGACACCCCCCATGATCCTGACATGAGCCATTTTTGGCCATTCCACTTCCCCATATTTCTAAAACCATCATTACTTTTAAATTTATTAAATATAATTTGAAATCCAGTTTCCCCCCCCCCCAATTTTCATACCATATATATATATATATATATATATTGGTTCTTACCACCATATCTATCTTTCTCTCGAAGTTTTCTCAAACAGCCTGCAACTTTCTTCCTCCTTTCTTGATCTTCAATGGCTTCAAAGAGCTCCCGAACCAACAAGAATGCTCCTCTCACTCGAGAAACCCTTGCATTTCTGGAATGCAACCAACTAGCTCGTTTGTCCGCGGATGTTGAACACCCCGAGTTCAACCAAATCTCGATTTTCCTCCAACGATCTCTTCTTCACCATGCTCTTACCACCACTACCAAGATGAGCAAGATGCTTCTTGGTAACTTATGGCTGACTTGCTCATACGATAAGAACACCCATCAGGTTTCTGCTTCTATTTTATTTGATGTCGAGCATCCCGGCCTTACTTTTGGGGTCGATGATGTCCGTTCCATTCTCAAGCTTCCAATCTACGAACCCTATGCTCCGTTTCCTACTGGCCAAGATCACGATGAGGTTCTTGAAGCCATGAACTACACACACGATGGGAAGGACAAGGGCACAGGGACTTTTCTCCAAAAGAACATGGGTGGGATCTGGCATTTCCTCTTCACTCACCTTTTGTATTGCATTTCTCACAAGACGTCGGGATGGGATCAATCGCTGGCTTCTGTCACACGTTTGGCTCATGCGCTTATTTTCATGAGGCACATTGACTTTGCTCAGGTAATCTTTGATTACCTTGTTACTGCCATCTCACGACCCCGCACCCATAATGTGGCTTTTCCCCGATTTCTCTCTCTTATTATCAACAAGAAACTGGTTGTTCCCTTTACTGCCGACACAAATCTTCCTGAGCCCACTATTGTGTTTGATCTGACTCCTGCACAACTCTGTAGGCAGGCTCTCCAAAAACCACTGAAGGTGACTGACAATCCGCTGACCCAAGTATGATTTCCTTCATCACTTCTCCCAATCCGGTTTGGGGTACTCCATTGGAAACTGGTGCTGAAAAGCCTCCAGTCTCCAAATGACCATCCAAATCGGTGGCCCCTTCTGTCCCCACCTCTACTCAAGCCAAATTTGTGGCTACTAAAAATAAACAGGCCACAGGAAACATCGCACTTGCCTCTATGACTCTGCCACCGAAACAACCTTCGGTGGCTACCCCAGTTATTTCTTCCCCTTCTTCCCAAAAGTGACGGGGCTCAAAATCCCCACCTAAGTCTCGTTCTAAGAGACTTAGGAAACCTTTGGCCGACCCACACTCTCCTTCTATCGATTCTCAAAAATCGGGTGAAATTGAAATTCTCCCTATTGGGCCGAGAGGATCTGTTAAACCCAAACCTACCTCCTCCAAACCCTCCCAAAAGGGTTTGGTTGTAAAACCGGAGTCCCATGTTATTCCTTCCCCTCAATATCAGTTGAAGGACGAAGATGAGTTGGTCTCCTCTTCGGACCAACGATCCTCTTCCACACCACATAGCCTGACACCTGAGGTCACACCCAAAGATATTGCACAAGTTGGTAGCAAAACCGATGATCTTTTTAATCTCTTATTTTCTGATGTAAGGGAAAGTTTGTCATCACCTCCCCCTCAGGATCATTTGTCAAGCCCTATCTCTACCGATAATTCACCACCCAAAACTCCACCACCACCGAAAAACTCCCCTTCACCAAAACCATCACCATCCCCCAAACACTCACCCTTCCACTCAAGTTCCTGTTATGATGCTTTTCTACCTGGTTTCCCATCAAAGAGATAACCATAACCTGCTCACCAAACCCAACCTCACCACCCTCCATCCCCAGCTGTCGATCGGCCTGGCCCTTCGGCACCTACTCCTACACTGTCAAATCTTGGTCAGTCGCCGATTTCTCTCCCCGACGACGTTCTTGCCGAAATTCATGATACAAATCGGCAAGTTCACTTTCTTGGCACTGAATTCGAGTTGCTCCGACAGTCCATGCGTGATCCTGAATAGGGGTGTTATTCGGTCGGTTAAATCGGTTTTCGGTTTATTCGGTTCGGTTTAATCGGTTTTCAAGCTTTTTAAAAACTAACCGATAACCAAACCAAATAAGGTTCGGTTTAATCGGTTCGGTTTATTCGGTTTTGGGTTATTCGGTTCGGTAACCGGTTAAACCGAATAAGGATTTATATTTTTTCGTTCAACATTTGCTCAAATAATGTTTTCAAATCAAGTGTTCGTTGCTTATAATATATAATTGTATCATACATTCATACTCAACAACAGACTTATATTAAGTAAAATACACCATCTATCAAAACTTATTTCTACCATATGACATTATTTTTCTTCATGCGACGATGTAATTCAAGCATAAAATGTAATCTAATAATAAAACATTATCTACTCTCAATAAAAAACATTATATATCAATAAAATATGTAAAATAATAATAGTATAACATGTCTTAGGTTTATTTTTTATAAACATGCAATATATAAAATATTAGTAGAATGTGTTATTCGGGTTATTCGGTTTAACCGAATTAGGAAAAAAATAACCGAAAACCGAGCCGAATAAGGATCCTTATTCGGTTAACCGAACCGTTTAACCCGAAAACCGAATTACCCGAAACCGTTTAACCCAAATTTCATTCGGTTCGGGTGAGTTATTCGGTTTCGGTTATTTTTGACACCCCTAATCCTGAACTGTCTACCTCCCTTGACAACACGAATCAATCCCTTGAGGGTCTTATTCGGCTTCTTAAAGATCAGAATGCCGAATTATTGGTTGTTCATAAAGACTTCTACCATTGCATGGATGCCTTGGATCAAGACATCAAAGATCTTCGTGCCCCTCTTTCTGATGCTCTTGATGCGGTTCTCACAGAAGTTATCAAGTTAATTGATAACAACACCTCCCTTACTCTCTCTATGGCTACTCTCAAAGCCACCTCCGATGCTCGGGATCAGGAGCTTGCTAAGCTTAGGCAGCGTGCTCATGATCAAGATTCTCTTAACTATCAGAATCTTGGTGCTCTGTAGAAGATCAATGCAAAGCTTGACTCTCTCCCTACGGATGTAGCTCAGTACTGTGCTGATTCCTTGGATTTTGACGTCACCGACTCGGCTTTCACTTCTAATGATCGCCGAACTCTACACCGTATGGATCGTCGCATTTACCGTGTGTCGGCTAAAGCAGGTCTTTCTTCCCCGACACGTACTGAGGGGGAGAAACCATCTGAGGGGGAGCATATTACTCCTCAGATAAACCTTACCAGTACGCGTTGGGAAGAAACTATAACTGGTGCTGCTACTAAGGGGGAGGGTTCTGAAGCAAAAATTCCCGATGATCCCACTTTCTCTTCTTCTACCGACATTGTCATGGAGGTCAGGGAGGATTCCGAAAAGGAAGAGAAACAAAAAGGTTCGGCATCTGCCGATAAAGAGGAGGGTACCGATGATGTCATGGCCATCGAAGGTGAAGGAACCGACCACGCTTCTAAAGTGGTCGAAGAATCTAAGGGGGAGCCGGAGCAGAAGAAAGACAAAGGCAAAAAGAAACTTACTCGGGAGGAAATGGCTGCCGAAGAAAAGCGTCTTAAAGATGCTAACATCAAGAAATTTGTTGATTGCGGTGAAATCCATCTTCCTCCTCCCCCGAAGATTACCTCTCCAGACCTGGGCATATCTGAAGAGGAAATTAGAGCTGCCAAAATAGCTCAAATGTCCCGTGATAGAGATTTTGAGTTAGCTCTGAAGCTAGCTGAGGAAGAGGCCGAAATGATAAAAGCCACTACCGATCCCATAAATGCCCAGCTAAGTGCTCTGGAGGAATCGGCCAAAAATAATGAAGAAATAAAAGCTAAGTGCGTTGTTCGGTATCGCAAAGCTCTCAACAACCGAAATCGCCCTGGAAAAATTATCGATGTCAAAATCATCAAGCCTACTAAAACATGCAAGTCCATAAAGCTTGTAATTACTAGGGATGATCTAACCTTGGCGCATGAAAAACTTGAGGCTTTGGATCGGTTTAGGGTAGGTGAGTGGGTAGAAAGCATGATAAGTCTTGACAAGACCCAAAATTCTCTTAGACCTACTGTTGAGAAATATATCACTGATCTTCAAACAAAATTCGGTTCCTACCGAAGAACTTACAAGATCATTCACACCCCTGCCGAAGAGAAGCTGATCAACGACATGAAGGCTCTTCATTCTCGTCCCAAAACCAAGTTGAAGTCTTCTAAGAAGGAAGATGTCTTTGCTCAGATGGCCAAGGGAGGAAAAGTTCCAAATGTTTCCAACCTTGACCTATCCATACCAACTTTGGTTCCTCATCCCCTACAATGGTACTTCGTGAGCCGATTGAAGGAATCTTCTTCAACGATACCTTCGGTCAAATTCACTTCTTCAGATCAAGAGACATACCCATTTCTGATCTCATCTTTCTTGAGGAATTGCTCAAATAATTCTTATCTCAGCAATGGATATCTATGTGGTCGTAACTGATGAAATAAAGAGAAGGAGTGTTGCCTCTTAGTTGTTCATTTAATCTTTTGTAATTTTTTTTTTTTTTGTTCTTTTCTCTATTATTGAACTTGTATTGTAATCTTATTCAAAGATTAATACAACGTGCAATTTTAGTTTGAAGTAAATACCTTGTAAATTTTCATTGTTTCATTTGTTTATACTTGTAAATGTCGGATACTCTAAAAAAATCCAAAAAGAAACAAAAAGAATGGTCTATGTGAAAAAGAACCCAAAAGAGTATAAAAAGGGTCAAAATGAATTATTCATGTTTTAAACTCTTTTATCTAAGTATGAGATGTCATCATCAAATAGGGGGAGATTGTTGGGTCATCTATGATTTGAAGATGACCTCTCCTTCAGTTTGTGTTTCTTCTTCTGTAAATGATTGTATGATATTCCCTAGATTCTAGTTTCCAATCACAAAAAATTAATCAAAACAAACAATTCAATTCAATTACCTGTTTTGAATTCAATTCTCAATTCAAATACAACTTTCTCTCTCTAGAACTCTCTCTCTCTCTCTACAGATTTTCTCTCAATCGTATTTCTCAAAATAAGCTTCCTACTTTTGAAAATAGAAAATACAAGGTATTTATACATACATCTAAAACAACAAGGAAACAAAACTAATACAAATGTTGACTTTGACTTTTATTACAAAGACTTTGACTTTCACTTGAGAGTTGACTTTCTTCAGCTTTGACTTCTTAAACCTTGACTTTTATCTTCTTGATCTTGTATCCAACAGATATATGCTCTAACAATCTCCCCCTTTGGATTCAAGATCACTGTTTAAAGATCTAGCAATTCAGTCTTCACTTTAATCTTTGTCAGTACAATCTCCCCTTTTTCTTTGACGGTATTCTTTCCAAAACTTTCTTCAAACGATTAACAATCTCCCCAAAACTTTCACAATAATACTTTCAGACTTTGGAAAGAAATTATCTTCAGAATCAGCTCGGATTGCTTTAGCAAATAATCTTCAAAGAAAATTTCCTCAAATCTTCATAAATTCTTTGATCTTCTTCAAATCTTCAAATTGAACTTTTCTAACTTGGACATTTCTGAAAATCATCTCTCAAAAACTTTATCATTTCTTGATACCATCTCCCCCTTTTTGATGATTTGAGCATCTATATCATCAAAACTTTTCTTCAAGAAATGTCATTGACCAATCTGATCTGTCAAATTGAGCCTCTGATTCTGTGATCCATAACCAAGTATTCATCTAGATCTTTGCAAATCCAGACAAAATAAGAACATGTAACTCCTGAATCAACAGATGAATCAGTTAAAATGCCTGTCAGTAACACGAAGTCACTGTGTGTAACGAATACACAATATAAAGGAGCTTTTTGATGTTCATTCCCCCAGGGCTTCCATCCAATCATCAAAACAGCACAAAGGCAATTTCTATGAATGTTATGACAAAGAAACGAATTCTTTGTGTGTTCGTGCAATTGTAGAAAGAATTAAGCACTTGATGATTGTTGTTTAAGGCTCAACATTGTGTAAACCACTGAGACAACAGTAGATAAACACAGACTCAATGTGCATGATTGAAGTGCGAATGTGGGGCAGACTTCCTTCTTTTTCAATATCCAGATTTTCCAAATGAAAACCAGATAGCATATATGTTGCGACCCCTTGAAAATGTGAAACATTTTCTTTTTGAGAAGAAAATGAGTGGCTGGTGGGGTATTGTCAAGAGTTGGCATGGGCTAGTTGCCTGTTTCAATAACGTTCACCAAAGAATTGTGAAACATTAGTAATGTGGCTGCCCGGCTCAGAAAGTAGTTGATGCAGAGTTTGATATTCTTTTACTCTGATCTCACACCCTCTTTCTTTTAATTATTAAGCTCACAACTAACCAAACTCTCTTTTACATTTTACCTCATCACACCCACACTCATTTCTTTTAGACTCCTCACACTTAATTACTAAAGGATTAACTTCTTGGGTAGAAATCACTGGTTAACGTGATTCCATAGAACTTCAGTTAATTCCTAGCACAAAGAACCCATGTATGATCCTAAAAGAACGTGTTGCTCAAGAGGGTTTAACTTTATTAGTTAAAGCTCATATACAAATGTCAGGCAAATGTATGCTCATAAAATATAATCATGAAGATTTGAGCATTTTTAGACATTGAAGTATTTTCAAACAAGTATATGAAATGAATGAATATGAATGCAAAAGTCTTGTTTTAAAATCTGACATTGTATGAAAATGATCAGTAATGAATTATATATCAATTAAGGCTTATGGTCAAGAATAATGGATATTGTCTATACGAAACAAAAATATAGACATTCTTGAAATGACGTTTCGAAATGAAATATCGCTCAAAATTCTTTAAAGTACAAGCGGGGTGTCTTACCATCGAAAATATGTTTCAATATGAGACATGGTAAGAACAATTTGATCAAAAATTAAACCAATGTGTGTGAATACTTGAAAATATGTAGAAAAGACAATACGTGAGAGTCCAAAGATCTCTGATTCGTTAGAGAGAGAAAGTAGAGAGAGAAAGTGTGAAGCGCAAAGTAACTGATCTATTCAAATTCTTTTCAGTGAATTTATATTTGAATAGAACGGTTCCACTTTCCTTCTTTTCAGCGAGAGCCAACTTCTTTCTGTAAAAAGCAGCATCTTTTATCACTTTGACTCTGCATTCCTTGGCAATATGTCCAGACTTTCCGCAGTTAAAGCAATTTATCACCTTTTTCTCTTCCTTCTTCTGTTCAACCACTTGAGCTGGTTCATACTTTGGAATGTATGGCTTTGAAGGAGCACCAGGTTCTATCTTCTTAGAACCAGAAGAAAACCGCAGATTGTTAGAACCAGATTTGTGTTTGAATCTCTTTTGATAGTGCTGAGTCAAAAGTATCATGGCCTTTTCAAGTGCTTCGCCATCATCATCTGTTGACCCATCATAAGCTGATTCAGTCAAAGCTTGCTCAGCAAGTTGACTAGCTAAAAGAGCAATAGGATCTACTGACAAAGGCTTGTTCTTCTTATCTATTTTCGCCTTCTTCTCCATAACCATAGACTCATCTGTCATCAATATTTCGAATAGCTCTTGAATAGGCATGGTTGAGATTCTAACATCATTTCTCATCCGATGGCATGACTTGTTCCACTCAGGTTGCAAAGCATTCAGAAACTTCAAGTTTGCCTCCAACTCAGTCTTGGTAACTTTGATCTTGTATAAATCATTGATAACAGCCCAGAATCGATCAAATACATTCTTCAAGTTTTATCCATCCTTAGTCTTGAACTTCTCAAAACTGTTCATATATCTAGTCTGACGCAACTGTGTTGACATTGCAGTACCAACCATGATCTTTTCAAGTTGAGTCCACATCAGCATAGGATTCTGTTTGAAGCAATCGATTCTGTTATAAATGGAGTTGGGAAGAGCAAGAATCAGATTTGATTTGGCCTGACTATCTGCTTGATGTCTTAACATCTCATCTGCATCATATTCCCTTACTTCTTTCACAACAGTGGTAGCAAGTGTAGTAGTAGTAGCTGGGATCACTTTTCTTGGAGTTTCCATAGGACCCTGAGTCAGTGATTTCATCATATTCTCCCCATTTGGTTGTCTTTCAATAAAGTTGATGAATCGATCGTGCCATTGTTCAAATTCATTCTCATTGATGAGAACTGGTAGGCGAGTATCGGACCCCAAAGACATCATGAGGTCATTCTTGTAAATTTGAGCTTGCAAAGACATCTTGTGAAAAAGTCATAAAAATTCAGAAAAAATTTCCAAGTGAGAGAGGCCCGCAAACTGATGGTTTGTGTTTGTAAAGAGGAACGCAAAGTGAGCTTTGCGGTTGCTTCATGAGACGCAAGGTGATCTTTGTGTTTGCTAAGTATAACGCAAACTAAGCTTTGCGTTTGCTTTGTAAAATGCAAAGTGAATCTTTGCGTGTGAAAACCTCTCGAAAGAGATTCTTTGCGGGTGAGATACTTCGCGGGTCAGAGACTTCTTGATTTACTTGAGAAACTCAAACAGATGGTTTGCGTGTTAGTCTTGAATCGAGAAATAATCTTTGCGTTTCCAGATAGAACCGCAAACCTGAAAACAATTTTCTAACACCGGGGTTAGATCATCTTAACTAAGAATGAAATATTGAAACGCAAAGTATAAGAATCATACACATACAAGTTTGAATGACACGCAAACTAACAAGGATAGAATGCAAACTTCCTTGAATAAAACGCAAACTTCATGAACATAACAGAATTCATGAAAACAAGATAAACATGCAAACTTACATGAATAACCCGCAAACTCACATGAATAACCCGTAAACAAACAAGAATGAAACGCAAACTTCTAAAAACTCTAATTCATGCAAGATCAGCTATAATATCGAAATTAATTCAAGAAAAGCATTCATTCACCTTCGAAAACTATATTCTAACACATTTTATCAAACAATTTCAATTAAAAACAACAAAATCTAACAATTTGACAAGAACAGAACGAGAAAGTCGTTTTTCTAGAAAAATGCTAAATCTGCAAATTGAAGATCTAAACAAGATTTTTATGCTCAACTCAAAGAAACAATTATGATCGATTAGAAGAAACGAAACAATTAAGTCCAAAAACAACACAAATTGATCAACAAACAGTCCAAATTTGATGAATAAGCAAAAAACGAGATTTTCTTGAAAACTCAAGAAAATCGATCGAGTTTTCTGCTTCAATTCACAAATCCAGAAACAAAAACACTAATCTCTCAATCTCTCAGGATTCAGATTGCTCTGATACCAATTGAGAGTCCAAAGATCTCTGATTCGTTAGAGAGAGAAAGTAGAGAGAGAAAGTGTGAAGCGCAAAGTAACTGATCTATTCAAATGTGCGTTAGAAAACTTACAAGACACAAAGACCAAAGGGACTTAAATACCCTTGGTCAATACTACACAGATAAAACTCTAAACACAGTATTTGACCAAGCCCTATAAATAAAATGATTACTACAAAATTAGACTTAACAATACGCAAGTATTTATTTTTGGAAACACACGGTTTATTAATCTTTGAAGCTCAAAATGAAAAATGAAAACATTTAAAATCACACTTCCAATTCATGAAATCTGTTTAAGAATCGGGAAGTGGTTTGAACATTTCAGAACATGTTTTCTATATCTGAAAGTTGTCCTTCTTTCAGATATATTTGAGATTAAGATAAGAAATTTACCTTTTCGCGCAATCTTAAAGCTCATGAAGTCAAGCTGAAGTCATTAAGATATGATCTTGTCAGCTTCTCTCATCCTGAAAAAATCTCAAAGTCATGACAAAGCAACTTTATTCACAACAACAAAAAAAATTAAAAGTCATAAAGGAGTAAAACAGTTAACAGTACGAGTTCTGATCTGAGTAATCAGAAATCATTGTCTTACTCCTTTTGACTTGTACACTCCCCCTAAATTCATGCATCACAAAAATTTGTCAGTTAAGTAAAATGCATAAATTAGATAAGCTCCCCCTCAAAATAATGTAGATCATCTAAAATCTTCTCTTATTCCCCCTGAGAACATGAGCAAACAATTAAAGTGCAGATATCGTTCAGACATAAAGATAAAGAAAATGATGAAAAATAACAATACATAACTTTATTAGGTAACAACCGATTATGTCTTAAGATTTAACATACCAATCTTAGAGACAAGAAAATTAAATCTCTTTTCATCTAAGGTTATGGTAAATAAATCTGCAAGTTGATAATCTGTTTTTACAAAATAAAGTTCAATTGTTCCTTTTTCTACATTATCTTTTATAAAATGATACCTGACGTCAATGTCTTTGGTTTTCGTATGCTGGACAGGATTAGCAGATATCGCGATTGCACTCTTCGAGTCACAATATATTGGAATTTTATCAAACTTGAATCCATAGTCTTGCAGCTGTGTTCGCATCCACAGGACTTGAGAACAGCAACTGGCAGCAACTACATACTCTGCTTCAACAGTCGATGTGGAAACGCATAATTGTTTCTTTGATGCCCAGCTAACGAGCTTCTCTCCAAGGAATTGAATGTGACCTGAAGTACTCTTTCTGTCCAACATGCAACCTGCATGATCTGCATATGAATAGGCAGTCAGTTGAAAACCAGTATCCTTAGATACCACAGACCAAGATCTGCAGTCCCCTTAAGATACCTAAAAATCCTTTTGACAACAGCCAAATGGGATTCTTTAGGAGCAACCTAATATCTAGAACATAAACATGTTGAAAACATAATATCTGGCCTACTTGATGTAAGATACATTAACGATCCTATCATACCTCTATAAGTTCTAACATCAACACTTTTACCCGAAGGATCAGTGCTAATCTTAGTACCTGGTGCCATCGGGGTTCCAATTGGTTTACAATTTTCCATTTTGTACTTCCGAAGAATATCCAAAATGTACTTAGATTGGTTAATGAAAATCCCCGTTGAAAACTGTTTAACTTGTAATCCAAGAAATAAATTCATCTCTCCCATCATACTCATTTGAAAACGTGACACCATGAGGTTAGAAAAGTTTTTGCAAAATTTAGGATTTGTAGAACCAAATATTATATCATCAACATATATTTGAATAAGGATGATATCGGCTTTTTCCTTTTTGATGAACAAAGTAGTATCAACCTTACCTTTGGAAAAAACCTGACTTGACCAAGAATCTAGATAAAACGTCATACCATGCTCGAGGGGCTTGTTTTAAACCATACAGGGCTTTGTCCAAGATGTAGACATGATCTGGCTTATCTGGATTGACGAACCCTTCTGGTTGAGACACGTATACTTCCTCCTTAAGAATGCCATTCAGAAAGGCTGTTTTCACATCCATCTGATAGACTGTGAAATTCTTATGAGCTGCGTAGGCTAGAAACATGTGGATTGCTTCAATACGCGCTACTGGAGCATACGTCTCATCGTAATCTATGCCTTCCTCTTGCCGATAACCTTTGGCAACAAGTCTAGCTTTGTTCCTTATGACGATACCATCTTCATCCTTTTTATTCTTGAATACCCATTTAGTACCAATCACGGATTTACCTTCTGGTTTTGGAACTAATCTCCAAACCTTTAGGGCTTCAAATTGATTTAATTCTTCTTGCATAGCAGATACCCAATCCGAATCAGCTAAAGCCTCTGATACTCGTGTGGGCTCTATCTTGCTGAGGAATGAGTCATGCATACATTGATTAAGAGTCGTTGACCTAGTTTGTACAGGCTTGTTGAGATCTCCAATTACTTGGTGTAATGGATGCTCTTTGGTCCAGCGATGCTCATGAGGTAGTGGAATAGAAACTTATTGAACATGATCATCATCTAGAAATCCACTATCAGATTCTTCGGTTTGAATAATAGAAGGGGGGTTTGCAGTTGAAGTTTCAGGTGCAGAAGTATCAGTTGGAACAGCAGACTCTGGCAGTTGAGTAGATAATATATCACACCCAACTGAAACAGTTACCTCTGGCTCATCAGTTACTTGTGTATCTTCAACTATAGGAGTAATTGTTGGAATGTGAGTTTCTAACTGAACGGGGGATACAAGTTCAGTTAAAACTTCTGAAGTGACTGGATGATTGCTAATTGTGTCTTCAGACCTGTCAGTCACAATAGATTTAGGCAAATTAGATCCTAGAAACTCATCATAAAAGAATTCAAATAACAAATCTAAATCAGTTAAATGTGAAATAGAAGTAAAAGCGTTATTCGAATTATTCGCTGTAGAAGCAGGTTCTGGACTGATCTGCCCAGAAGCTAATACGCCAGTTATCACGGGTTTTGAACTAAATTGTTCAGAAGCCATTTCTTCATCAAATGTAACATTAACGCTCTCGACAACTGTCTTTGACTTTTTCAGATAAACACGATATGCTGCCGATGTTGAAAAATAACCAATGAAGATACCCTCGTCCGCCTTAGCACTGAATTTATTCAGACTCTCTCTGTCATTAAGTACGAAACATTTACACCCAAATACGTGAAAATACTTGATTGTCGGTGTTCTGTTGTTGATCAGCTCATATGGATTCTTTTGAAAACGGCGGTGTATCATGGACCGATTTTGAGTATGACATGCAGTTGACACAACTTCTGCCAACAAAAATAGAGGTATATCGGATTGGCTGAGCATAGTACGAGCGGCCTCGACTAGCGTTCGATTTCGCCTTTCAACTACTTCATTTTGTTCAGGCGTACGAGCAGCAGAGTACTGATGTGATATCCCGACCGATTCGAGATATTCTTCAACTGTCTTGTTTTTTAACTCTGTGTCGTTGTCCGTTCGAAGAAACTTGACTTGTCTTTGCATATTCACCTGGGTCGTCTTTAAGAAAGTAATGAGAACTTCGGGCGTCTCATCTTTTGATCGAAGAAATTTGACCCACGTGTATCTTGAGTAATCGTCCACAATAACCAACACGTATTTCTTTCCACCCAAACTCTTAGTTCTCATTGGACCACACAAATCCATATGTAACAATTCTAACGGAGAACTAGTGCTTGGTTTAGGCTTCGGTTTATGCAGAGCTCTCTTCATCTTACCCTTCTCACATGCAGCACATAAGTGTTCTTTCTCGTATTTCAGCTCAGGAAGTCCTTTTACCAATTTCCCACTAACCAACTTGTTGATATAACGAAAGTTCAGGTGTGATAAACGTCTGTGCCAGAGCCAACTTTGCTGCATTGAAGCTTTTGTCGTTAAGCAAACTTGCTTGTCAATCTGAACTTTGGACAGGTTGATGGTATAGAGGTTTGTCTTGCGATGTCCACCTAAGAGTTCTGTGTCGTCTTCAGTACGAACCGAGAAACTCTTATATTTGAAGTTGACCTCTAACCCTTTATCGCAGAATTGACCAATGCTAAACAGATTGTGCCCTAAGCCTTCGACATAACTCACCTTACTGATCGTTATGTTGTGTTGAATGATGTCACCATATCCTAAGATTGGTGAAAGCTGATCGTTTCCAAATCTGACATTTCCACTGAATTTCTCTGTATAATTAGACAATAAAGCTTTTTGCCCAGTCATATGCTTGGAACATCCACTGTCCAAGTACCACATATGTCGGGTCTGCAAGAGAAATCAAGAAACAATAACTTTAGGTACCCATTTAAAAACGGGTTCTAACAGATTAGTACAAGATTTTGGTATCCATTTTAAAATGGACCCTCTGTTCTTTTGAAAACCTTTAAAAATATTTGATCTTGAAGAATACACATGATAAGATCCATACCAATCAGAAGAATTATGAGAATAAGCAAAATCAGTTCTCCGATAATTATAATGAGATGTAGTAGTAATAGGAGATAATTGAATCAACTGCTTTATTGAATAACGCTTGTAAGAAGTTACAAGGTTTTGTTGATGAGAAGCATATTGACCAACTACATCTGAATCACTACTAACAGATCTAGTGCAAGAATTATCAGAAACTGATCCAGCTATCTCATCATCCTTCCTTTTTGGTCGCCATTCTGTTTGAGCTTTCGACCTTTTCTTGCTTATATCTGAAACAAAAGATTTAGATCTATTAGGAAAAGCAGATTTCTGAGACTGAGTTTTCTTTTGTGTACCAGTGTGTTTCTGTTTCTGTAATCGCTGTTTCTTATGTTTCTTACCTTGAGAATAATAATCAGCAGTTACAGAAACTGATTCACCAACCTTAGTTGATGATTTAGCAGTTTTAAGAACACTTGGTAACACCTTTTCATTTGTAAGACAAGTAGAATGATCAGGAAGAGGAGCATTGAAGTCAAACATATCAATTTCTTCTATGCACCCATCATCAAAATTAAGAAAGTCATTTGCAGACTCAAATAAGTCATCAAAATTATCAGACGAAGTTTGAGATGCCTCAGTAACTTTAGAACACTTTGTAGATGTATATTGAAAAACCGTGTTCTTTAATACAGTAGAAAATACACTTTGTTGAATATCAACCAAAAGTTTTTCATCAGATAAAACATTTTCCAACTCAACTATTTTGCTTTCAAGAATGAGTGGAGGAACATAAACCTTTGCAATTGCAGGTTTTGCCTTCATCTCAGAAACAGAATAACTAGCAAAATAATCGTTTGAAAGAACTTTTGGTGTTTCTGAAAGATAACTATCATTTAACTTAACTTTGCATAGTTAAATGGTAGTTTCATTTTCTTCACATTCTTTCTATTTTCAGTTTCTTTGGCCTCAACTTCTTCCAGTAATTTGGTAACAAATTTGGGTTTTAAATGAGTATGTTTACCAGCACAAGCAAGAAAATCAAAATTATATAATGCTGGTTGTTTTCTGATGGCTTTCTTTAAGTAATGGGGATTTTGAAAACCAAGACCCCATTTTTCTTTAACATCAGCCTCTTCGTTAGGTGCATTAAGAAAAATAGTTTGATCTGTTTGTCCTCTTGCATAAAGTTTGGCTTCCAGACCATTTACCTTCTTATTCAAAAATTTGTTCTCAACCTGTAATTTATGAATAGTTAGTGCAGATTCTCTTTTCTCACATTCATACTTAGAAATCTTAACTTCAAAATCATAAATCTTCTTTTCAAAACAATCTACTTGAAATTTAGAATCAGAAGCAGACTTACGTAAAGAATCAATCAGATCTTTGTTCCCAATAACAAACTTATTTAGTTCAAAGATCTTATTGTTTCTTTTAGCAACTCTGTCTTTTTCTTTCTTCAGTTTTACTTGAAGATCATTAAGCTCAATCATCATAGCTTCCATTTTGGTTATAAAATCTTTTTCAGTTAAGTTTAATACCTCATCAGCTGTCTCGTCATCTGAATCGTCATACTTGACCTCCTTTCCCATTAGACAGAGATGAGCAACTTCTTCTTTCTCTTCTTCTTCACCATCTGAATGATCCAACCAAAATTCGTCCTCAGCCATTAAAGCTATGCCCGCTTCTTGCTGTTTGGCCAGTAGCAGTTTGTTCTGATAGTACTGAGAATTACGAACTTTTGGCTTTCTACAATCTTTTGCAAAATGTCCAATCTTGCCACAGTTGTAGCATTTGACTGGATCACTTGCTGGATTTTTGGCAACAGTGTAATCATTCACGAACTTCTTCCTTTCATCAGGTTTCTTCTCAACATATCTATTTTTTTCATATCTCTTTCCTTCCACCCTCTCTCGGTGCTCATGATTCTTTGAACTTGATGAAGAATACCTTTGAGAATTTGATCCCGGCTTCTTGTAGAATTTCTTTTGAAAGGAACGGGTCAGTAACATCATGGCTTGTTTCAGACTTTCTCCATCATCACCATCTGAATCAGATTCTAACTCAGAACTCGTAAGCACGTTCTTCTTTTTCTTCTTCTCTGCCTTTTCTTTCTTTTCTTTCTTCTTCTCTCCAACAACCAAAGCAATCGGATCAGGAACCTTTTCAGCCTTCTTCTTTTCAGCTCTTTTCTCCTCAACCTCTTCTTCATTCTGTTGTAAAGTCTCATAGACTTCGTGAAGAGGTATGTCATTCAAGTCTTTCATCTGCTTCATCCTACGTGTATGTTTCTTCCATTCAGGTCGTAGGATACTCAGAAATTTGACATTGTTTTCCAGCTGCTTCTTTGTCACTTTGTTCTTCGTCAGTTCATTCAGAAGCAAAGTAAACCGTTCATAAGTATCTTCCAAACTCTCATTCTCTTTGGCTTTGAATTCCTCGTGACTATTGATGCAGTTATCCACTTTCATCTGATTCCCGACCTTGGATCCCATCATCATCTTTTGCAATTGATCCCACATCTTCTTAGCATCATCCTTGTAGCTATCAATCTTGATGTAAATCTCATTAGGAATGCTTTGAAGTAGAAGAGAGCTTGCTTGCTTGTCTGCTTTATATCGACTTTTCTGTTCTTCAGAGTACTGAGATAAATCCACTTTAACTGGTTTTGTCTTTTGTTCTCTTTCTTCATCACCATGTCCACTATCAAATGAATCATCATCAGCAGGTACTTGAACTATGATTGGTGTCATAGGACCTTCTGTAATTGACAAAAGAATATTCTCTCCATTTGTGTGTTGGTCTACGAAATCAAGGAATCTGTCCTTCCATTGTTCATACTCTCCTTTAAACAGTACAGGAGGCTTGACATCAGTGCCAATGGAAAGTGCATCTTTAGAAGTCATCTTGATTAAACCTGTTTTTAAAAAATATGTAATAAGAAACTAGAACTGATCGTTAGTCCAAATATGAAATCACAAGAATATAGAAATGACACTGAAAATAAAATTCAGAAATTTTGATCACAATCAGAATTTTGTCCCCCTCCGCAGACTTAGCACGGGGGACCAGTTAGGGATGTACCTGTTACTGTTTTGAAAATTTCTCAGAAAATATTCTAAGTATAGAAACTCACAAGTCACTATTAAAATATGAAACTCGCAGACGCTGAAACTCGCAAACAACTGTTTACTGAGAAACTCGCAGGCTTAAGCTTGCGCGTTTGTGAAAATCGCAAGCAAAGACTTGCGTGTTCTGAGAAACTCGCTAGTCAATGAAACTCGCTAGACATAGAAACTCGCAAGAGACTATTCACTGATGAACTCGCAGATAAAGGCGTGTGTGTTTGAAAAACTCGCTAGTCGCTACTAGCGCGTTTTGACCAAACTCGCAGATCAACCAAACTCGCATATCGAACAAACTCGCAGATCACTATTCCGGCTCAAACTCGCACCCTTCGATTAGCGTGTTTGTAGAACTCGCTAACCACTATGTGCGTGTTCTGGTCCTTAGAAAATTTTCAAACTTTTCCAAAATCACAGACTTCGATTAGCGCGTTTGTAGAACTCGCTAATCGTTACTTGCGCGTTTTGACCAAAATCTTCCACTTGCGCGTTCTAACGAAGAACTTGCGCGTTTTGTAGATCTTGCGCGTTCTTCATATTCCTTGCGTGTTCTTCATCTGATTCACCAAAAATCAATCTAAACTTCGAATTTCAGCACGAAACTGTGACAACTGTCAGATTTCGATTAATGAGGTCAGCACCCTCAGAATAATTTATAAGTTTTGTCACTTTTTAAATTTTATTAAAAACCTTTAAGATAAAAAGTTTCCCCGAAAAATTTAGGAGTTGCGTTAAAGACCCGGAACAGTTCCGCATCTGACCGTCACTGTCCAGAAATGCCAAATAAGTGAATAAAAGTCCAAAATTCTTAAATCATAAAAAAATCAGAATTTTAATTTCTCTTGCATTGCAAAATTTTCAAAATTTGTCATTTGTTTAGTAAAAATTGAGAATCGGGTGTTCCGGTTCTCAAATATATCTGATATTTATAGATTAGACTAGCAATTTAACTAATAATACTAAATTAATTATTTTGTGGGTGAGTCACTTAGGACACTTGTCCTAATCCTACAACATCTTGTTTACCATTAAAAACAAATTTAAAAACTAGAATCATTCTCATTTCTCATTTTTAACTCTTCACCTCCTCTCTCTCCTCTCTCTCTCTTTTTCGGCCGAAAAACCATCACCACCACCATTTCCATTTTTCTTTCTTCATCTTCTCCTTCCATTGCTAAGAATCAAAAATCCAACCAAGAATCTATCACCATTTTGAAGTTGGAATCCAAGTCTTCATCTCCCTTGTTAAAGGTAATCATTTAACCCTCCATTTTCTTTCAAATTTATAATCAAAAGTGGTATGTTTTCATATCTTTTATGTAAATGTTGTATAATCCAAGTTGTGGAAGTGAAATGGGATGCATTAGTATCTATACATTGCTAATGAACCATTTAATGATCTTCCAATGAAACTAGGGTTTCCATGTGTGTTATTTTGAAATTTTGTTAAAGAGATGATAATTTTATGAAATGTGGTCTTTTGGTCCACAAAATTTTAATAAGGTTGGATTGAAATTTATGCATTTATATCAATTTTATGTATAAATAAACTCTTAGGATGAGATTGTTCAATCTCATATGATTAAAGAGTACTAAATAGTGTTAAATCACTAAGTTAGTGTTTATGTTGTCTTGCATGTGGTTGAAATTCTAATATTGAGAAGGATTACCTTTGATATTTATATTATATGAGTTTTTGGCTCTTGTTTCTTTGAGTGATAGTATAAAATGTTCTTATGAAGGAATTTTCTAAGTTCTACATGATTAAGAACATTGTAATAATGTTAATGTCATATTTTCTCTATGTTGTGTTCATGCATGCATTTGGATGAGCATTTAGATTGCCATGAATCCATGATGCATGTGTTAGTTTATCATGTGTGAAGGGTGAAGACATGGTTTTTGACCAAAAACCATGTCTAATGATCATTATTTGTGGGTTAAAATAGCATTTGCCTCATTCTAGAATCTGTCCAGAAAATGGACCTCACTTCTAGCTTGCACAACTCACAAACCACATGTCCAAATTTGGGGTTTTTGCTTCTAAACTTCAGTTTAGAGTGTTAGCTTTCTAAAAAGTCCAAAAACATAGAATTTGGAGATGATTTGGGCACTTAAATGGATTTTATAAGAAAATGGTGCAATCTGTCCAGTGAAGACAGATTCATACACCTATCTTGTAGAGGCCATAACTCCCTCACTACGCATCCAAATTAAGTGAATCTTTTTCCAAATGTTAGGATTTTGAGTTAGGTTTGCATCCATATATGGATCACTAGCTAATTCCAAGAATTGATACCTCAAAAACCTGTTACAAGTGAGGTATGTCACTGATCCGAAAATCAGTGACACTTTATTTTATAAAAATGATTTGATGTACCAAAAGTTATTCAAAAATTATGAAAAAGTGCAGATTTAATCTAAACATATTATAGTTTCATCACAAAATTTGTGAGTAAATAATTCTCTTGAGAAATTAAGTTTCCGTGTTGAAATTACCGGATAACTTTCTGGACAGCATGTGCTGAATCCAGAAAAGTTGTTTTATCAAGTTTAAGTAATGTCTTATTATATTATGGAACTTTGTTTAGACAAAATAATTATGGACTAAGAAACTTATTTGATGGCATTTCATGGGGAAATTGGACATATTGGTTGGACATCGGAATAGGGTATTAATGTGTTTCTTATGGCAACTCTTATATAGGGAAAGTTAAGGCGCGATAAAACTCATTAAGTTAAAGTAAAGCTTCACTCGTTGCTTGCATCAAGGTGAGTATTCACAGCCCCATTTTTATCGTTTTAATTGATTTTGGGGTGAAAAGCATGTTTAAATTGCGTATTTAAGGATTCATGAGAATTGTTTGAAAGAATTGCGAATTGGCAATTTATAAGGCTTTGTAAAAGCGTTTGGAAAATTAAGCTATATGATGAGTATGCAATTGATGTGTTGAGTTTTTAATGTTAAGACCCCGTGACACTACTATTAACTCGAAGAAAATCGGGCCTATAGTATTAGTGAATAGCGCTATTTGGTGTGACAAGCCCACTTTAATGCTGACGAGCAGGGGTGCACTATACTAGAGAAGATGGCTAAACATGTGGCACGAACCACCGCTGAGTTAGTCCATCGGGGGCGTTGTAATTGGTCAGGGACGGCTTAGTAGTGGCTCAACGTAAAATTCGTCTTTGCTTACACTCATCATAAAGAAATTTAAGTTGTGGTACTCATGAATCAAAGAATTGAAATTGGTTTTTACGTACGCTCTACGATTGTTAACTTGCATATAAAAATGATTTGTGCATATTCAAAACCTGTGAACTCACCAACTCTTTGTAGTTGACCTTGGTTTTTATTCATGCTTTTCAGGAATCTAGAAGGTAATCCCATGATGCTTTATCAGCGTACTCGTATTTTCAAGCACAAGACTATTTTCGCGTTAAGCGTATCTTATGTTTAAGGGACTTGGAATTTGTAAACGATAACGATATTATGTTCTCTAAAATGTAATGTATTTTGGTTGTAAATAAATGTTGGTATGTTTATAATCTTGTGCTGTGGCATCGGAGCTGTTACGCCTCGTGTTTCCGCTTTAGCGGGGTGTGACAGAAACTTTGAGAGATCGATCACATGATCATCTAGAACACAAAACGAGTACTAAATTTCTATTACAAACACTCAAAATACAAATTGATCGATGATACAGTGCTTATGAACTCGTGAACAAAAACTTCAACAAAATCCAAAATTACATATCTATTACAGTGCAATACTGAAATTAAACCATACAGACTCGATCTATTACACTTTTCTAACAAAACCTAATCAAAAACAACTCGAAATTCGCACAAAAACTCGAAATTCAATTCTCGCTCAAGAACACAGTGTCGAACTTTTTGAATTTTCTTGATTTCGATTTGGATCTGCTCTGATACCACATGTTAGGATCAAGAGCTTACCACTACGCCAAAAGCAATTGCTTATGGAGAAGGCGCAACTTTATTTCCTTATAGCGTAGCAGCCAGCGCCACGTTTCGATTTAGGAAGATGTTGGTCAATGACCCAACATTGTACATACTTATACTTGGAAAATATCATGGTTATTTGTAATAGCTTAGTTATGCTCTAATAGAACGGTGAATCGAAGATCAACCGAACACAACATGAAGTAAGTCTATTGATGTGGATCAAGATACACTTCAGTGAAATACTAAGCCTCTTCTGCCGAAGATTAGCAAAACCTTCGGCAGACTCTTCCTCTGCCGAAGATCCTTTAAATTCGGCAGACCATGCTCCTTACCGAATTCTCAATAGGCAATCCTCTTTCCGACCTCTCGGCAACACCCTCTTTTGTCGATCCTTCTTAGTCGGTAAAAATCCTTGTGCCAATTCTTCTCATTTTGGCACTCATATATGTCAAATCCTCATGATTTAACATATTTCCTCATTCACAATGATCCTCTGACATAAGGGAATGGAAACTTCTATTGCATAAGGGATATTCACTTATGTTCTGATCTGATTGAGACTTTCTATTTTCTAGATCTCAAAAAGATTTGAACTAGGTATATCATATTCAGATATTGTACTTCATAGTACAAAAGTTACCTTTTGCTTTTCGAAAGGTCTTTTCACATATCTTGTATTTTATTGAAAATATCCATGCATCCATTCATCATATGACAAGTGTCATTTGTAATCAATGCTTTGGATATTATATAAACGGTGAGGATGGCCACATGCAAATATACGCTTTCAGCTCAAGATTTTTGAAGTGCAAAATTCAGCAAGTTTGTTAGCAAGTATTTCTCTCTCTAAGATTTTTTGTCTTTGTGTTAAAAGTCTTCTTAGTGTTAGATTGTTAGAATAGTCTTTAGTTGTTCTTTTCCGCAACAATCTTTGTTTTTCTAAGTGTAATTCTTTGATACTCTTATCTATAAAGAATTAAAATTAAGTAATTTTTGTGTTTTGTATTCAACCCCCCTTCTACAAAACCTTGTTTAGCGTATTTGGGACTAACACTGGCGTTGACTCCTCTGAGATTGTTGGAAGATAATCTGCGACTTGGTTGAGCGCGGAGCCTTGATTATTGTTGGTCTCTGCATGCTCCTCCTCGATGTTTGGTCCTACAAAAGTAGTAGAAGAGGGTGAAGTATCACTAGGACCAGTTAGGGATGTACCTGTTTGGTCCTCAAAGGCCTCGGCTTCAGAGGCTCTGTGATCATCTCTAGAGGGATCATCGTCATTGAACATCTCTTCAAATAAATGATGAACACCGCAAGAAACAAGGGTTTTAGCAACGACTTTTGTCGTCTCTAAAAGTCAATTTATCGTCAAAAACAGTTTATAGAGACAACATGTTGTCGCAATAACCTCTTACTGAAACATCTCATCGATGACACTCACTTTTCTAGTAGTGGAAGTTCATTTGCTCTTGTCGATGATTCTCTAGAGTCTTTTTCTTGAAGTTTGATTTCTGAGCTGATTTGCTCAGAAGTCACCTGAAACGAGTCATCAAAAGAAACATTAATACTTTCAAGTATATGTTTTGATTTCAGCATATAGACTCGATATGCCTTAGAGGTAGATGAATAGCCAAAGAATTTAGCTTCATTAGCTTTTCGATCAAACTTTTTCAAATATTTGTAGAGAGCATTTCTACACATAGTACTGTGTGTTCTTGGTGCAATAGTTCAAGTTAATGAAGATAATCTTTCTATGACTAATTCTCATTTGTCTATTGATTTCTTTATTGCTTGATTGTGTGTCTACTACCAAACCAAACCAAACCATCTTTCTACATATAAATCGCTTCCGCACATATACATCTCTGTTTGTGTAGATTGTTTGGTTAATCACTGTCTAGAACACAAAATTGGGATCAACAATTGGTATCAGAGCGTAGCCATCACAGAGGCTCTGTGAAGTGTCACAGAGGCTATGTGGTCTGAATGTAATCTTCAAGTTAAGAGCTTCTCGGTTGATGGTCGACAGAGCTTCTGAGCTCGGCACTTCTGTGCTGTAACTTAGTGTATGTCAGCAGTTTTCCGAGGTTCCTATACTTAGCCTAGTTTTCAATACTTCTTTATACAATGATTGGAGCTAACAATTATAATAATGAAAACAAAGTGTTACAAGAATTTAGTAAGGAAATATTTCAAATGCACAAAACCAATCGTGAGATATTCAAAGAACAATGTAAATAAATGGTTGGGAAATTAAGAGGTAAGGTCAATAATGACGATGAAAAAACGGAATAAGATGGAAACCAACATGAGTAAAGCTTCAATGAAAATTCAAACAAACCTAAAGAAGAAAGTTGCTTACGTCGAAGAAGATCTGTAAAGATGTTTAGGAAAGAGGCCAACCCTTCGGACCTCCTACCTAAAGCTAGCAGCCAGAGGTAGATTGAAAGCGGAGAATACAAAAAAAGTAAGGAAAGAGAAAAGATCTTAAATATTTTATCATTAACAACTTTAACTCCCTATAATCACTCATCACTTCAACTTCCCTAAAATCACTCCCTGCACAATTAAATACAAGCTAAAAATCAAATTTTAAATATAAAAAAATCTGAAATATAATTAAGAAAATCTAACAGAATATTTAATGTTTATTTTATAAAAAAACATTATTTTATTAAACCTAAAATAAATTACATTATTATTAAACTATCGAATAAACTCTTAAAAACAAACTTTTATGCATTAAATACTGTTTTTTGATACATATTACTTAAAATTCAAGATTACAAGTTATGATGCATGAGTACAAATTTCTAAAGCTATATGTTTGAATTCATAACTAACCGATAAACATAATCAAAACAGGATAAATATCTTAATTTAAATATAAAGAATTTAAAATATATATCATAAAAATAAAAGAAAAAATTAAAATCATGATGTATCTTGCTGCATTGCGCGAGTACACTTCTAATATAATATATTGGATCAATTTTCCCAAAACCTAAATTCTCATTCCAAATTAAACGGGTGGAAATGAAAATTCATTTCATTTTTATTTTTATTTTTATTTTCATTTTCATTTTAATTATCATTTTCATTCTCATTTTTTTAACCAAATACCCCCTAAATGCTCACCAATCGTTATCTATTTTGTTTGGGCCATTGCCTCCTCTCAATCGTTATGGTCACTCGTTTTCTTTGTCATTGTCAATAATGATATCATCTCCATGCCTACCACATAACATGATTTTTTTTAATAAAAATCCAAACATATCAACTTGTAATTTTCAATTTTTAATATGGTTTTTGGACAAATATAATTATTAATTAGATATTTATATTTATTAAAATGATGGTTGAATTATACAAATTATTAGGCATAAGGTACAATCATTTTATGTAATATTTTAAAAATCTCTTAATTTACAAGTATCAAAGCACAATATACATATTACTACTGCAGACTTCTAACATCCACCAATTTGGTATGTTTAGGGTCTTCCTTTTATGCAGACCTTTCCATTTATCACTATTATTTAATATATTATATTACTATAAATTTGTTTAATTATATTATTAAATATGTAATTGGTTATTTTTCTAGATGTCATTAAAATATATAAGATAATAATTGAATTCTAACAAAATACTTAATTTTTTATATAAAAAACATTATATTATTAAAGCTAAATTAAACAAATTTATAAAAAAAAACATTATCACTTTCTCAAAATCATCCAAAATCATACTGTAAATCAACAAAAATAAAATAAAATGAAACATTAAAATCGTGATGTATCTCGCTGCATTATGAGAATACGCTTTTAGTCTAATTATAAAAAAGATAGTAAATACGAGTCTTTGAAATTAAACTTGAATTTACTAACTTAGCATCTATTTATTACATTACCTACCACCACCCCTTCAGTAGAATTCACCTAACAGTAAGGGTTTTTTTTTTAAAACCTCTTAATGGCTCTAAAGTCTGAATCGTTCAGACCTTTTTACACACCACATTTTATTAATCATAACTAAAATAAGCCTTCAGACTTTAGACATCTTAAAAAACAAACGGCACCTAACACTTTTGTTCACCCACAACCTACCACCGCCAATGCCACTATCACCACCATACTGGTGGATCCGCCTTCTTCAAGTCGCCCACCACTACAATCTCACTACAACGCGTTTCACATGATTTGGGAATTCTTTAAGATACCAAATACGATCTATAATTGATCCATAAAAATCTAAATATTTTAAAAGATTTTTCAAGAAATTATTATTGCTTTTAGGTAATTAATGTGGGATGTCACATGATAACGTACTTTCTTTTTATTATTATCATATATAAGTAATTGGTGACGACAATATGAAGCCTATCTTGCGATGTAAGTATTCCACCATTACAATATTTGAATCTTTCATTAAAGAATATTAAAAGCAGATAAAACCATCTTAAACTTTCAGATATTACTTATCACTTAAAAAACGAATGGTCTAGATATCAATCTCATTAAATACTACTCATTTATGTTTTGGGTGACATCAATCTTTAATTTAAAAAAGGTTATGTCTAGTTCAAGCATTCAAGATTGTGGGCTTGAGATCCCATGAATGAAATTTGAATCTTTATCTTAACAGGGTTCCATATTTTTGAAACGCATGAATACTATCATTTAACCCTTTAGGGTAGTTTAACTAGAAAGACTTTGATTAGTTTGATTGCTTCCCAGAAATCACTAGTTCAAATATGTTTAGGGGCATTGGAGGCTTTTCTGACTATTAATTTCAAGACCTCAATATATTAATCAAGATATATGAATAAGCTGACATAGATACTCACAATTATCAAAATAATAAATGTTAATTTATTCGGAAACCTCTTTGCTTTTTAAGGCAAAAGAAATATTTATATAAACCTTATTTGTTGATAAGATATATGAATTTGTTTAATATAACTTTTTTAAAGTTTTTTAACATAAACTTTAAAAATAATTGTTTTATATTGATGAGGTCAAAAAGAAAATGTGAAAAGAAGAGAAAAAAAGAGATACGGGAATATTCTAATAGAGGAATCCTATCTCTACCTAATCTTTGGAGATGGTGGGGTTTGAAGAGATTCAATTGGATACTCCGCACAAGAAACTAGTTCCATGCATCATGACACGTGTCGGTTACTCCTAGACCACAGTAAACAAAAAAGTTGTCCGTACTTCATTCATAGAAATTTGTCCATTTTATTTGGTAAAAAAAAAAAAAAAAAATAAAACGAGCTAAAAATCATATGCACTACCTTTTTTGTTTTTGGTAACCGTGGGTTTCGGGTTAGTTTATGTGTATTGATTAGTTTCTTGACGATGGTTTAAAGTCATCACATGTGAACATTTATGGTTACAAAAATTTTGACAATGACTCAATTCAAACCAACGAAAAATGAGATTTCCTGTGCATTCCCCTACTTCTTACCATTGCGCCATAATTCACAATTAGAAAATTTTCATTATAGAAGTACATAATTATTTTTCAATTTTCAATTAATTAAATATTAAAAGGAGTAATGAGTTTTTTTTATATTATAATTAATGATAACAATAAAAAGTAAGCAATTATTCTTAAAACCTCTTATCGCCATCTCAGTTCATATGCTCTTCTTTCTCTCAAGATGTCTCCAGACGTTACAGAAACATACAATATTGTTGATTCAGATTTCAGATTTCAGACTTCAGCACCACCTCTTATTATTCAGAAGTAAAATAAGACTTCAGACCTCTTAAAAAACAAACGACATCGTAGACATCTATTTAAAAACAAAAAATATACTTGATTATTTATCGTATTTTTATTCAAGAAAATATGTTGTCATATTTTATAATATGGTTTTTGTGACTATCGTTCATATCTCAATAATTTATAAATTTCAAAAAAGAATGATAAAAAAAACATTAAATACAAGTGACATGTCTTCAAACTCCGTTTTCTTTTCTTTACCCACAAAAAATTGTTTACCGGTCAAACCAACACAATTTTATTAATTCATTTTTATACTCGTTTTTAATAAAGTAATGATGTGTTAAATGTGTTAATTGTTATAGATGATGTCTATGGGTGTGTTTGTTTTTAAAGTGGTGCTGAAGTCTGAAATTTGATTTCACTTCTGATTTTTAAGTGGTGGTGCTGAAATTTGAAATCTGAATATAAAAAACTGTTTGTTTTCACAAGCTAAAAACGTCTGAATATGTATTATTGTTTATTTTATCCCTGAAAACAGAATGATTGAACCACAAAAACAGAAGCAAACTTCATAATATTGAACCACAAAAACAGAAGCAAACTCCTCAAACAATTTAGCAAACTCCTTGATTGTGTCATCTACATTCTCCCTTTCTTTTTCAAAGATAACACCTCCTTCTTTTGTCTAACTTGCTATCTTTATGTACCCTTCTTTTACCATACATCTTGATCTCCAAGAACTCAACAAACCCACATTAAAAAACCAGGGATCGGCAGAAAACCAAAATTTCAGAGAGAATTACAAAGACATAAAACCGAAATTTCAGATAACCCATCCCTAATTTCAGACAGAAGAAAAAAAATTGAAAGAATCGAACTACAGGGATCGAACAGAAGAAAAAAAATTGAACCAAATTTTTTTTTCAAGAATTGAACCACAGGGATCGAACAGAAGAATTTTTTTTTCAGAAAACCCATCCCTAATTTCAGACAACGAATTACAAACGCAGGGATCAATTGAAAAAATTGAACCACAGGGATCGATAGAAAAAATCGAACCACAGGGATCGATAGAAAAAATCGAACCACAGGGATCGACTGAAGAAAAAAAATCGAACCACACGAATCGACAGAAAAAATCGAACCACACGGATCGACAGAAAAAATCGAACCACACGGATCGAACTAATCTGGAGTCGACAAACCTTGAAGAACAACTTGGACAAAGATGGTTGACTTGTAGATTTGGTCGAGGTGAGGCGAGGCGAGCAGGAGCGGTTGTGAGTCGATTTTGAGGGGCAATCGATGAAGATGAGTCGATTTTGAGAGCAGCGATGGATTCTTCAGTCGATTTTGAGAGTAACGATGGATTCTTCGGTCGATTTTGAGAGAGGCGATGGAGCAAGCTTCGATGGATTTTGGGAGGAGGCGATGGAGGCGGTTGGAGGCGTTAAAGACTGGAAAAAAAAGTGATAGGTTTTCCACTTATTCGGTCAGTGAAAAAAAAAGTGTTAAGTGGATCTGAATTAGTGAAAAAAACAAACACACTTAATTGGTCTACATCTGACCGAAAATGTGATAAGGGGCATTTAAGTGCTTATTTCCAAAAAAACAAACAAGGCCTATATGTTAATTTTTTGGTAAAATATTAGAGTTGGAGTTTGTTAGTTGTTGGTTAATTGTTAATGTGTCATTTGTGTCATAGAAAGGGAATCACTTGTTAATCTTACAAAAAATTAGGGGTGTTTGCGGTGCAGTTTGGTGCGGTTTGAGGCAAAACCGCAAACCGCACCGCATATGCGGTTTGAACATTTTTCCAAACCGCAAACCGCACCGCATATACCTCAAACCGCACCGCAAAATGCGGTGCGGTGCGGTTTATGCGGTTTGTACCTTGCGCATTTTACACCTACAATTCAATAATTATAAGATCAAAACTTCATTTTAAAATCAATGAAAACGTGATCGTAGTCCAAAAAATAAAAATATTCAATACGTCCGATTCCTAAATACATATTATATAAATATTGCAATTATTCTTATATACATATATGTGTGTGTAATATATAAAATTAAAAATATATACATATATATAATATGCGGTGTGGTGCGGTTTGAACCGCAGTTTGATAACTCAAAACCGCAAACCGCACCGCATAGTGCGGTTTGGTAAAAATGCAAACCGCAAACCGCACCGCGGAAGTTCTAAACCGCGCTTTGCGGTGCGGTGCGGTGGGGGCGGTTTGTGCGGTTTGGCGGTTTAGATTAACACCCCTACAAAAAATAATGTGATAAATCGTATTTGAAAGTTCAAAACTTGTTGAAATTGATTGTAGAACATAAGTTGTTTCTCATTTTTATTATATTTTATATTCTATTACTTTAGTTTCAACTTCCACCATCAAAATATCTGGATTTGCCACTTTTTTTGACAAAATATATAATACATCTGAAATCG
The DNA here is from genome assembly GCA_954870635.1 of Arctium minus. Lineage (NCBI taxonomy): Eukaryota > Viridiplantae > Streptophyta > Magnoliopsida > Asterales > Asteraceae > Arctium > Arctium minus. Next base: position 33,064,562 of record OX941097.1, on the reverse strand, counting down.
AGTTTAAAAATACGGCCTCAAATCGTTAACTCTACATTTTTAGTTATTGAAAACATTTAAGATTGAGACTTTATTTGAAAATGGCGACCAAAGTATGAGTTTTTTTTTGGGTAATTATGGGTGTCCGAATCAGCTTATGCACACTAACTAATTATTCGAGCGACCATCAATGGTCTGGAGTCGTCGCAGCTGAATTTCCATCGTAACAAGGATTTTGACAACGTTTGCATTTGAACCTAAGGAAAATAAGATTTTCATTACATCCCCTGAGCTTTAACCAGTACACCATGACCCAAGCGGTTAAAGGTATGAGTTTTGAAACCTACTTTCAATGAATATGTGCCCAAATCGAAAATGTGAAACTTGTTCCATTAAACCTCAAGAACCAAATTGCAAATGTAGTAGAAGTAACTACTTGGGTTGTGACACACTCGTAAGGCTCACGGGGATGTAGTGGAAATCTCATCTTCCTAGGTTCGAATCTAGGTGCTACCAAAACCCTTGTGGCCATGGAATTTCACTTACAGTGACTCCAGACAATTCCTGCTCGCCCGAGGGATTAATCGGCGTGCGTAAACTGGTCCGAAAACCCACAGTTATCCATGAAGACTAATAACTCTCCATTCTTGAGAGTTATTGTCTCTTTTTTGTGATTTATTTTTACCACTTTCTAGCCTATTTTGCCCTCTTCCTCCTTCATTTGGTCTAATATGCTCCAACATAGTGATGAAGTTTCAAGGATACAAAAATTTGGTTATCTACTTTTTATGCAGCAAAGTGGTCACTTTGGTCACCACAATGGCGACAATGTGTTGGAAGTTTTGGATAAGCCTTGGAAAATTTTGGTAATGTGTTTTTTGAAGTAGAAGAAAGAAGAACCTGAGCTTTCACAGGAATAATCAAGGAAAATGACAAAATTTGAAAGTCAAATGAAGCTTCAACAGTCTTTCATAAAATGGCTTTTTAGGTTTTGTCACATCACACCTTTTCTCTTCAAGAGTACTATAAAAGGAGGCTTTGGAGCACCACTAAAAGGCATCATGTAACACCCTAAAAATTGGGGTCAAATTAAACCTGAATAATTGAGGAATAGCTCGAACTATCGTAACCAAATCACCCAAAAAGGGGAATAATTGTATGGCGTTTACATTACAAGAATTAAGTAAAGAGGAACCAACAACCTACTAATCTAGATCAACAATAACCATATTACGGACGGGTGTTGATATTTTACTTTCAAAAGTATATTACCACTATGACAAATGTACGCCTCTATAATCTCCAAAAATGACGTTATCCTCCAACGACTCTCCACTCAAGCCCGCGGAGTCCCACCGCTAGAATGACCTGTTATACATGTCATATTAAGAAAAAGTGTTAGGCTAAAGCCTAGTGAGATCAAACATTTACATTGGGAAAATCAGAAGTCTCAAATGAAATAATATTAGAGTGCCAGTGGAATCCATATAGATAAATCTCAACTTTAATACAAATACCTATTGGGTTGACGGGGGAGGCCTGCTTACTAACACAAGTGACGAAACACAAAAGTAAGCCACTTGATATGTTAGTAAAACCAAACACATAATAAAGTAGGACTTACTCCACATCCGATGCCCAACACATAGGTCTTATACTACATCCGATGCCTAGAACATATGACTTATACCACATCTGATACCTAGTAGGACTTATACCACATCCGATGCCTAATGGTTCCTCGATGTGGAAAACTAACGTTCCAACATTGGACGAAATGGTACAAGCAGTTTACGGGGTCATGACGCCCAATGAAATCAAATAGCCATTTTAATGCCAACAAAACCAAGCAATGACAACCACAAGGGTTGTGGTGTACTGGTTAAGGCCTTGGGGGATGTGGTGGAATATCCCGTCTAACTAGGGTTCGAATCCAGGTGTACACAACAATTGTGGCCACTGAGGTTTAATCAGGGCTGATGTCTTACAGTCATAATTTGCCAAGGGATTAGTCTAGGAATAGCCTAGGACACCCTTTCAAAAAAAAACAAGCAATGACTCCAACAGATAAGAATGCCATCAAATATGCAATGACTATGAATCCATATAATCCCTCTTGGTAGTTTCAAGAGGTTCCCACATACTTCTTTAAATAGTGTTTCCACACACCAAATCAAGTCACCCAAGTTACCCTTCAATAAATACCCATCCACATTTCAAACCCTGGTTTTGATTTTCAAGTATTCAAACATGAGATTAGCGGAAAACATGTCTCTCATCTCCGGTGGCAAGTCTAATTTGTAAGCTTGGAGTCCAATGCGCTCAATGACTGTAAATGGCCCAAGAAAATGGGGGCTCAACTTCCCACACTTTCCAAATCGGATCAAGCCTTTCCAAGGTGACACTTTCAACATCACGTAGTCTCCTACTTGAAACTCGACCGGCCGCCTCTTCTTATCGGCATAGTTTTTCTGTCGATCTTGCGCCGCCTTCAAACGTTCCCTTATGGCCTTAACTTTTTCGGTCATCTCTTGCACAGTTTCTGGCCCGACAAACTGTTTTTCGCCCGCCTCTAGCCAACATACGGGGGTCCTACATTTCCTCCCGTACAAAGCCTCAAATGGGGCCGCTCCAAGGCTAGAGTGGTAACTGTTGTTGTAAGCAAATTCTACTAAGGGTAGGTGTGTGTCCCAATTCCCACCAAAATCGATCATGCAAGACCTTAGCATGTCTTCCAAGGTTTGAATCGTCCTCTCGCTCTGTCCGTCCGTCTGGGGATGGTACGCCATACTTAAGTTCACTCGCGTACCCAATTCTTGATGCAATGCTCCCCAAAATCTTGAAGTAAATCGGTTATCACGGTCGGAGACTATAGAGTATACCGTGACTATAGACCAATTCATCAATATAAAGCTTTGCCAATTTATCTATTGGTAAAGTTTCCCGCATCACTAGAAAGTGAGCACTCTTTGTTTACCGATCAACAATCACCCAAATGGTGTCGTTACCTCTCAGCGTCTTTGGTAGCTTGGTCACGAAGTCCATGGTAATCTTGTCCCACTTCCACTAGGGTATCTCCAAGGATTGTAAGCTCCCATATGGGCATTGATGCTCGACCTTCACTTGTGAACAAGCCACGCACCTCTCCACATAATATGCCACGTCCAACTTCATAACCGACCACCAATAGTGCAACTTTAAGTCCCTATACATCTTGGTGCTTCCCGGGTGAATGGAGTATTTGGACTTGTGAGCGTCCTCCAAAAGTAGTTCCCGGTTTCCTCAAATATTTGGCACCCACACATGCCCATTAAAGCATTTGATCCCACGGCTATCATCCAACAAGGATAGTCGTTGCTTGGCCATTACTTCTTCCATGAGATTTTCTTCCAATAGGGCCTCAACTTGAGCCTCCTTAATTCGATCCATGAGGCTTGATACCAATTCAATTCTCGTGAGTTTGGCTCGAAGTTTCCCACTATATTTCTTCCGACTTAAGGCATCGGCCACAACGTTTGCTTTACCCGGATGGTAGAGCAACTCACAGTCGTAATCTTTAAGTAATTTCAACCATCGCCTTTGCCTCATATTTAGCTCCTTTTGATCGAAAACGTACCTTAAGCTCTTGTGATCCGTATATAAGGTACGCTTAGTGCCGTAGAGATAGTATCGCCACAACTTTAACTCGAACACTACCGCCACTAGTTCCAAATCATGAGTGGGGTAATTTTTCTCGTGCACCTTTAGTTACCTCCACGCGTAGGCGATCACCTTTCCTCTTTGCATAAGCACACAGCCTAAACCCATCTTGGACGCATCGCTGTAAACCACAAAATCCTTCGATCCCTCCGGCAAGGATAGGATCGGGGCTTCACACAACTTCTTTTGTAGAGTCCGAAAAGCCTTCTCTTGGGTGTCGGTCCACACGAATTTCACGTTCTTCTTATTCAGAGTCGTCAACGAAGAAGCAATCTTGGATGAATCTTCGATAATAACCTGCTAAGCCCAAGAAGCTTCGAATTTCTGATGGAATCTTGGGGGGTTCCCAATTCATCATAGCTTCTATCTTGGCGGGGTCGACCTTCACACCGTCTTTCGTCACCACGTGCCCTAAGAATTGCACCTCTTTCAACCAAAATTCACACTTGGAGAATTTGGCGTATAATTTCTCTTTCCTCAAAACCTCCAATACTTCTCAAAGGTGTCGCACGTGATAGGATTCGTCCTTGGAGTAGATTAGGATATCATCAATGAACACGATTACCGACTTATCAAGGAACGATCGGCACACTCGGTTCATCAAATCCATGAACACCGTTGGGGCATTCGTTAAACCGAATGACATCACCAAGAATTCATAATGTCCGTAGCGCGTCCAAAAAGCCGTCCTTCGGATGTCGCCTTCCTTGACTTTTACTTGGTGGTAGCCCGAACGTAGATCGATCTTCGAGAAGCATCCCGCTCCTTGGAGTTGGTCAAATAAGTCGCTGATCGGCGGGAGTGGATACTTGTTCTTCACGGTTACCTTATTCAACTCCCTATAATCTATGCACATCCGCATGATGCCATCCTTCTTCTTCACGAACAGGACCGGTGCTCCCCACGGTGACGAGCTTGGTCTCACAAATCCCTTCTCAAGAAGGTCTTGTAACTGCCCCATCACCTCTCTCATCTCCGACGGGGCAAAACGATAAGGAGCTCTAGCTACCAGAGCCGCTTCCTGTGCTAAATAAATCTTGAACTCCACTTGGCGATCGGGTGGTAGTCCAGGCAAGTCATTCGGGAACACATCAGGAAATTCATTTACCACCTTCACATTTTCAAGCCTTTTCTACTTGAGCTTGGCGTCTATAACATATGCCAAAAAAGATGAGTATCCTTTCGATAAGCACTTCCGTGCTTTCACCATACTGATAATTGCCACCTTGCCTTTCTGTCTTTCGCCGTACACGGTCACCGTCTCAACATCCGAAACTGGAATCCGAATCATCTTCTTTGCACAAAGAATCTCGGCACGATTATTTGTTAACCAGTCCATTCCTATGACAACATCAAATCCTCCAATAACCATTGGCATCAAATCAACCGAAAATTTCTTTCCTTCGATTTCCAATTCGCAGCCTCAAATAATATCACGAACCATTACTTGATCCCCATCCGCTAGCTCTACTACTAAGGCATCTTCTAAGCTACTAGTGGGCATGGACAACCTTTGACTGAAGGAACTCGACACAAACGAAAAACTTACACCATAATCAAACAATATACGGGTAGGTACGAAGTTTAGGAGAAACGTACCCGACACTACATCTGTCGAAGCCTTCGCCTCCTCGGTGGTCATATGAAAAGCTGTAACACCCCGAGTTTCGAGAGGTATCAATTCAAGTTAATACAGAAACCGATATATAAAGGAAAAATAAGATATTTTATTTTGGACTTGAATCCTAGATTTTATAGTCTATATGGATAAAGGATTCAATTACGAGTCCAACGGTTCTTTCTGGAGCGAAAACGGAGCTATAACGAAGAAGTTACGGCCAAACCAGTGAACGAGAAGAAAACGGGACGAACAGTGGATTACGCGACTTGTGCCGCGGTTTAGGCTCGATCCCGCTACTTGAAAGGACACGGGCGACTTATGCCGCGACTTAGAGTCGCGGCATAACTCGTGAAACTCACTGTCGAGCTAAAAACCGATTTTCAGCCATTAGCCTCATTTCTCTCAATACCAAACCCTAAATCTTCTACCCTTTTCTCTCCTAAACCGACCCCAAACCCCAAAATCGAACCCTAAACCATTTTGAGGGTTTTTCCTCATCAAACCACATGATTCTTCATCATCTAACTAGTTGGGATAATGAACCACCTTCATCTTCATCTTCCTCACCAAGTTCTTAAGGATTTCATCTAACCCTTTCGCCATTTGAAGATTTGAAGTTTATGGTTCGTTTTGGTGTTCTACAAGGGTTTTGGTTGGATGGATTCAAGTTGAGGTTTGAGGTAATCATCCATTTTCTTCATTTGTGGAAATTAGGGTTTTGACATAAGTTGAGATCTTTATGTAAAACGTTTGGGGAATGTTTCTATATGATTGTTTATGGTTGAATATGTATGGATTTAGGTTTGGAAGTTTTGTCTTGAGAATCCAAGTGTTCTTCAAAGGAGCTCTAGTTGGGGGAAAAATCTAGATTTAGCCTAAATCTAGCAAGGTGAGTTCAAGTTGATTTGTGAAAACGTTGTACATGCCAAAATGTCTATTTTAAAGTGTTTATGTGTTCTACATGAAATTATCAAATGTTGGGTTATTGCTAATCTATGATTATTTGAAGTATTTTAACTTTATAAACTTTTTATAATACCCACGTTTGGGATGTTTGGTCATTTTGATAAAGGTGTTACAAATGAATGTGTTTTGAGGTCTTATTTCATAAATAGATCTTTGGTCAAAGAAATACGTTTTTAAATGTTTTTTGAGTCTCATGCATCATTCATGAAATGGAATGTTTTATAAAGTATCACTTGCACATTTATGTGAGGTACTTGAAAGAATGTTTATAGTCTCATTTTATGATTTTTATTCTTATCAGCAGTTAAATTTGGAAAATGCATATTTTGTGTTATGAGTTCATTTGGAAAATGGGTTGCCTCAACTAATGTTGAGTTTTGAACTAATCTTACTTTTAGTCGCGGTGTTTACATATCCGTTGGTCGAGTGCGTTTTATTTTAAGTTATTTCATTTACCAATTGGTCAATGGGTTGCTAAGCCTGCGGCTTGGTGTTTTTATTTGATTTGGGGTCTTTGGACAATTGTCCAGTTTTGGTAGCTCGACTTCGAGCCTTGTTGGCAATTTTGGATGAAGCTCGTTAGGTATCGGGTGAGATGTAAGTCCTACGAGCTGCACGTTAGGTTTCGGCTGAGGTTTAAGTCCTACGTGCTACGCGCCAGGTTTCGGGTGAGGTATAAGTCCTGTGTGCTCAAGTATTACGATATTGGATGAGGGGCTCGACATAGGAACCCGACGGGGTTGAACTCGAGTTTCCGTGGGTGTACGTTTAAAGCTACTGAGCCTGACATCCCTTGCGTGTACTTTGTTTATATGACTAGTCATAACAACATAAAATGGGCTTACTTTGTGGACCGTCACATTTTATGGAATCAGGAATCCCCCGTCACCGAAAGGTGTTGTTTTTGGGTATTGAGTTTTATTATCCAAGTTTTCGGTGACGTTTTGTATATTTAGGTTTTACCCTTGATTTATGGGTTGAGTATTATGCCCCACCCGTGTTTTGGGTGTTTTGAGATATAAGGTTTAACCGTATCTTCTTAAATGGAGAGTTCAATTTATATTTACACTTTGCGTGAGTTTTGGATTAAAACTAATTTATGAATGGGCGGCTTACATTGGTGTCATTATCTTCGAAGTAGTTGGTTTTGGAAAATGTCTAAATAGGTGTTCTTTGTCTAAAATGCATATTAATGGAAAACGAGTCGTTTGCATATTAAAAGCATACCTTTTGAAAGATTATGAATTAAACTGCATTATCTATTTTCACAGACATCTTTATTTATGTTGAAAATCTTGAGCTCACTAGGCGTTAAGCCTAACCTTTTTATTTGTCGGCATGTGCAATAGGTTCCAGTTGGGGGTTGGGTTCTAGCAGTTTTATGAAGCGTAGAGCCTTACTAGACACTAAAGTAAGTAGTTGGTGAAGTCTTCCGCAATGTTGGAGATAGTGACTATCTTTGGGGTTTTAGTAGCACCCGTTCTTATCATAGGCTTTTGTATAGAATGAATGTTTGTATTGAGATTAAATCTTAATTTGTGGATGTAGATAATTCCTTTATTGATGTATTTAGAAAATTTTAAATAAGTTGCTATTTCCAGATTTAAGGGTGTTACAAAAGCTTGTTGGGAAATTCAGAATTTCACAAGTACAGTTAATACTGCTAGAAGAACTTGGTTACTACTTCTGAAGATTACTACTTCTGAAGTTAATGCTGCTGAACAAGATTAATGCTGCTAAGTTAAGGTTAATACTGCTAGAGGAGATTACTACTGCTAAGCAATTTTAGTACTGCTAGTAGTTAGTACTGCTGAATGTTAATACTGCTCAAAGTATTAATACTGCTGAAGACTTAGTGCTGCTTATGAGATAATCAAGATTCGTGCAGATCAAGTTTGAAGATTAAGGAAAGCTTGAAGATAAAGATAGAAGATTATTTTGAAGATATTTTATTATTTGTAATTATCTTTTATCTTCAGTATATATAGAATAGTTTAGACTTGATAGATAATAACTTTTAGCATTCTGAGTTTTTGTTCTGATAGAGAGAATCAACCTCAAGGTTTGTAATCCTAATTCTAGAGAAGTAGAATTCGTATTGATGAGCCTGTCATCAATATTGAGGTTGTGTGTTGAATCTTGTAACTTTATAATCATTCAATAAAGTTTGCAAGTTCTTATTCTGATTTACTATGTTCAATTAATTATTGAATATCAAAGTGTTATTCCGCAAACTTCTTTGATATTGTTTCTAAGTGTTTATTCTTGTTTAGAATTAAGATCCTGACAAGTGGTATCAGAGCTAGTATTCTCAGAAATATTATTCATCATGGAAAACACAGCTGAATCAAACAGTACTCTGGTCTCAAAAGTTCCAATGCTCAGATCCAATGAATTTGACATGTGGAAGATTAGAATCAAGCAATACATTTTCCTCACAGATTACTCTATGTGGGACATCATTGAGAATGGTCCATCTTATGCAGGAAAGATTGGTGAAGATGGAAAAAGAACCCCTCCAAAGACGGATGCAGAAAGAAAGACAAGGCAGACAGAGATGAAAGCCTTGAGCACACTGCTCTTTGGCCATTCCCAATGAATATCAACACCAATTATGTAATTGCACTGATGCACAGATGCTCTGGAATGCTCTAGAGAAGAGATTCTCTGGTACCAAAAGTACCAAAAGAAATCAAAAGGCAATCCTAAAACAACAGTATGAAAACTTTATGTCAACTAAGAATGAGTCCATGACTCAAACTTTTGACAGGTTTAACAAATTGATTGGTGAACTGGCTACTATGGGAGTAAAGATTGATCAAGATGATGTGAACAGAAAGTTCTTAAGGTCTCTTGGAGATGAGTGGACCATGTACACTGTTTCATTCAGACAGAATGATCAGTTGGAAGAAAAAGAACTTGATGATTTGTACAATGATCTTAGAGTATTTGAAGCTGAAGTGGAGGCAAAGAAGAAGCCTTCTGGATATATTCATAATGTTGCACTCCTATCAGCATCAATTGATTCTACTGCTAACCCTGAATCAGTGAATGCTGCTAATGGAGCAAATCAAGAAAAAGGCACTGATTCTGTGTTTGAAGCCTTTCTTGCCAGTCATGGGAATTCCTCCTTAATCAATGATGATTTGGAAAAACTTCATGCTGATGATCTGGAAGAGATAGATATTAAATGGCAGATGGCCATGCTTTCCATGAGGATGAAGAAGTTCATAAAGAGGACTGGGAGGAACAACTTCTCCCAAAGAAGAGAATATGGAGCAGGGTTTGATAAATCAAAGGTGGAATGCTACAAATGCCATCTGAAGGGACACTTTGCAAGGGAATGTAGAAGTGGAGTGTCTCACAACAACAACCACCAACAAGCTCAATCTGGAAGCTTCAATAACAACAGAAACTCTGCTCAAGCCCTTTTTCTCAACAAGGAATGGGGTTTGATTGGAGTGATCAAGCAGAAGAGGCTATCCAGAATCAAGCTCTTATGGCTGAAGTATCTGATCTCCCATCTGAGGTAAATTCTAATCTCTGTTCTAAAACTTGCATAGACACTGTTAAAAGGTACAGGGATCACAATCAGAAGATGAGTGATGACCTTAAGAGATTAGAAAAGGATATCAAAGATTATGTGAGAATTGTTGAGAGGTTTGAGGAACAGATTAAAGGTTTTCAAGCCAATGAACTCCAACACTCATATGACACAAATTACTGGAAGTGGGAGAAAAAGGATCTAGAGCTCAAACTGACCAAATCTAAAGAGAAGAGTGAGAAATTGAGAGATGAACTAACCAAGGTCAAGCTTGATGTAGAAAAGTTTTCCAATGCTTCTAAAGCAATGGACTCTTTACTACAAACCCAGATTCATGATAAGCTGAGAAGAGGAATTGGATATAATGCCACACCTCCACCATATAACAACAATTACATTCCTCCTACTTCAGACTTGTTAGAAACCAAAGATAGGAAGGACTTACCTGAGGGAGCCACTGAGATAGATCCCTTAGATGAGGTAGTTGTTGAAGATAAGTCTGACAAAGAGGTTGACAAGAGTAAGGAGAACAAGGTGAGTGGTGAGATTCCTCTAGAAAATAATATTATCACCAATGAGGACTCTGGAAGGGCTTGGATCAAATCCAAGGACATAGAGAAGACAGAGGGAAAGTCTGGTAAGGTCCATTACAAACAGACCACAGTTGTGAATCCAGGTCCTTGCAAACAGTGTGCATGTAAGAAGACTGAGCCCCAAAAACATGATAAAAAGAGGGGAAATCAAAGAAACTGGAATAATCAGTGGGCACAGAAACAAGGGGTTGATCTGAGTAAAATCAATAGACCAAAACCTTGTTTTATCTGTGGCAAATTAAATCATCTTGCCAAATACTGTTATTTCAATCCTATAAACCAAAGGATGAACTTTCAAAGACCTATGCAAAAACCCTTGGGTTATAGGAAGTTTGAAAAGAACCATGTGGCTAAGAAATCTGTTAAATCTAAAAGCCACATGAAGAAAAAGTCTGTTAAAGAAAGTGTCAATATGTGGGTTCCTAAAAGCACTAAAAATGTTAGTACTGCTACCACAAATAGTGTTGCTGACAATGATAGTGATGCTAGAAGTAATACTACTGCTAACAATGTTAGTACTGCTGACATTGTTAGTACTTTTTCAAAAGTTAATACTGCTAACTCTGTTAGTGCTGCTAATAAGGTTAATACTGCTCAACCTGTTAGTACTGCTAACTCTGTTAGTGCTTCCAAAGTTAGTACTGCTTCTAGTGTTTGTGCTGCTAAGCCAATCATATTGACAAAGTACTCTAATAAAGAGTGCTCTGAGTTTAAAAACCTCATCAAAAAGGAATGTAAATACTTTGATGAGAAAGGGAGACCCAAGACCACTTTGTCTTGGGTCCCCAATCAATACTAATTGTTTAATCTTATGTGCAGGGCAACCAGCAGCTCAAGGGGAAGAGCATCTGGCATGTTGATAGTGGTTGCTCTAGGCACATGACAGGGAACATGTCATGCCTCAAGAATTTCAAGAAAATTGATGGTGGACATGTTGCCTTTGGTAATACTCCAGATGGAGGTAAGATAAGTGGTAAGGGGGATGTATCCAAAGGTAAAATGACCTTTGAAGATGTATTCTATGTTGAACAGTTAAGGTACAACCTGTTAAGTGTATCACAGGTTTGTGACAAGCAACATAGTATATTATTTACAGATTCTGAATGCATTATCCTTGCTCCTGGATTCAAGGTAGTTGATGAGAAGATGATACTACTAAGAACTCCCAGAAAGGATAATGTATATTGCTTAGATATGGAAAGTGTTTCAACTGATTCATCCCTAAACTGTCTTGTTTCAAAAGCCTCTTTGGATGAATCGTCACTTTGGCACAGAAGGATGTGTCACATGAACTTTAAAACAATGAATAAACTTGTTAAAAACAACCTTGTAAGAGGTTTACCTTCCAAAGTCTTTTCATGTGATGATCATTGTGTTGCCTGTCTCAAAGGCAAACAACACAAAACTTCTCATAAGTCCAAAGAGTTGAACACAATCTCTACTTCTCTTCAGTTGTTACATATGGATCTGTTTGGTCCTACAAATGTTATGAGTATTGGTAAGAAATCATACTGCCTAGTTCTTGTTGATGATTACTCTAGATTTACTTGGGTATATTTTCTGAGGACTAAGGATGAGACAAGTGGACTGATCAAATCCTTTATTCTAAGAATTGAAAACCAAACTAATCAAAAGGTAAAATTCATTAGGTCAGACAATGGTACTGAATTTAAAAATCATGACCTAAACACCTTTTGTGAGGAAATCGGAATTGAGAGGAAATACAGTGCTCCTAGGACTCCACAACAAAATGGTGTTGCTGAGAGAAGGAATAGGACACTGATTGAAGCTGCTAGATCTCTGTTGGCAGATTCAAAACTTCCAATTACTTTCTGGCCTGAAGCAGTTAATACTGCTTGCTATGTCCAAAACAGAGTTCTAGTAGTCAAGCCTAAAAACAAGACACCTTATGAGCTTTTAAATAACAGAAAACCATTTATAGGATTTTTCAAACCTTTTGGGTGTCCTTGTACCATACTCAATACCAAAACTCACTTAGGAAAGTTTGATAGCAAGGCAGATGATGGTTTTCTTGTTGGTTACTCATCTCAGAGTAAGGCTTACAAAGCTTTTAATACTTCTTCTAGAATAATTGAGGAAAGTGACAATGTCAAGTGCAATGAGAACACACCAAATCCTATTGGATCTGGTCCTCAGTGGTTATTTGACATTGATTCACTAACTAACTCTTTGGGTTTCAGTAGTGATTATCATACAGGTTCAGGAAGTGGAAGATCAGGGGATGAACAAACACAAGTACAAGACATTATTCCTCAGTCTGTGATCTTTCCCATACCTATAAGAGAGCCTATTGATGTCTGTGCAAAAGAGACAATGACTGAACCTTTTCAGAATGAAGAAGAAGGAAGAGATGAGGAGAATCAAGTGCATGAAGAGCCAGAAGCAGCTGATGAGATCCCCTCAGCTGACTTATATGATTCCAATCTGGATGTGGGAATCAATGAAGAACCTAGTCATCAGACTAGAACTCAAAAGAATCATCCTCCAGAGCTGGTCATAGGAGACATCTCTTCTCCTATGATAACAAGGAATCAAAGCAGACTTCAAGAGCTGCAGGATCAGCAACACACAGTACTCTCCTGCTTTCTATCTCAGATTGAGCCTAAGAAAGTTTTTGAAGCAATGAAAGATTCCAGTTGGATAGAAGCTATGCAAGAAGATTTATTGCAGTTCAAGTTGCAAGAAGTTTGGGACTTGGTGGACCTTCCAAAAGGTCATAGAGCTATTGGCACCAAGTCGATTTTCAGGAACAAAAAGGATGAGAGAGGCATTGTGATAAGAAACAAAGCAAGGCTGGTAGCACAAGGGTACACTCAAGAAGAAGGCATTGACTATGAAGAAGTGTTTGCTCCAGTGGCAAGGGTAGAAGCAATTAGGCTATTTCTAGCCTATGCCTCATACATGAAGTTCAAGGTATACCAAATGGATGTGAAGAGTGCCTTTCTGTATGGTACAATTGATGAAGAAGTATATGTCTGTCAGCCCCCTGGATTTGAAATTCCATCATATCTAGACAGAGTATACAAACTGAAGAAAGCACTTTATGGTCTACATCAAGCCCCAAGAGCATGGTATGATACACTGTCTACCTATCTCTTGGAGAATGGGTTTGAAAGAGGAATAATTGACAAGACCCTATTCATTAAAAGAAGTAAGAAGGACATCCTATTGGTTCAGATTTATGTGGATGATATCATCTTTGGATCCACAAAAGATCAGATGTGTAGAGACTTTGAAAAGTTGATGCACAAGAGCTTTAAAATGAGTTCAATGGGTGAACTTACCTTCTTCCTTGGGCTTCAAGTGAGACAGAAGAAAGATGGGATCTTCATAAGCCAATCAAAATATGTGAAAGACATCCTGGACAAATATGGTCTAACAGACTCAAAGCCAGCAAGCACACCTATGGAGACTCATAAACAGATCACTGCTGATCTTGAGGGGGAGGATGTGGATGTCCATATTTATAGATCAATGATTGGATCACTCATGTATCTCACAGCCTCAAGACCAGACATCATGTTTCCAGTGTGTTTGTGTGCCAGATTCCAAGTCAATTCAAAGCAATCACATCTTCAAGCTGTTAAAAGGATTTTCAGATACTTAAGAGGGCAACCTAGACTAGGTCTTTGGTATCCATATGAATCCAACTTTGACTTGATTGCCTATTCAGATAGTGACTTGGGAGGTGCTAACATGGACAGAAAGTCTACTTCAGGTGGATGTCAACTTTTGGGTGCAAGACTAGTATCCTGGCAGTGTAAGAAACAAACCAAAGTGTCCTTATCAACAACAGAAGCTGAGTATATTGCTGCTGCAAGCTGCTGCTCTCAGGTTCTATGGATTCAGAATCAGATGTTGGACTATGGGGTAACCTTTCTTCACACTCCAATCTTCATTGACAATAGCAGAGCTATAAGCATTGTTAACAATCCAGTCAAGCACTCCAGAACTAAGCACATTGAGATCAGGTATCACTTTATCAGAGATTGTAATGAAAAGAAGCTAATTCAAGTTGCTAAAGCTCATACTGACAACCAGTTTGCTGATCTATTCACTAAAGCTCTTGATGTGGGTAGATTCACTTTCTTGGTCACAAGTGTGGGCATGATCAACTCTGAATAAGCTCATTTGGTTTAAAAAGTGTTTTCATACCTGTTATTGGTTTATTCTTTGGTGCTACTAACATCTTTTTCTATTACCTTGCTCAGAGTACCTCAAGCTTCAAACAGTGTAAGTATAGTTAATGTTGCCATTGCAGTTTTAATACTGCCAGTGCACAGTTAATACTGCTAGTGGTAAATACTGCTAGTTAGTTAATACTGCTAGTTAGTTAATACTGCTAGTTAGTTAATACTGCTAGTGGTTAATACTGCTCTCAGTTAATACTGCTCTCAGTTAATACTGCTAGTCAGTTAATACTGCTAGGTGTTAATACTGCTTATGTTCCGAATCGTATAAATACCCTATTTGCCCGCCCAAAAGTCCATAATGACTCTTTGATTTCTATTCATCTTCTCTCTAACCCTTTTTCTCTCAAGAACAAATGTTTCAGTCCAACATACTCAAGCTTCAATGGCATCCATGGCTTTCATTGATGAGCACAACGAGATTGCGATGCTACAGAAGCCGAAACAAGCTGCTGGATTCCACCAGATTGTGGATTTTCTTAAGTCCAACCACATTGCCCATGCTCTCACTGTGTCACCGACAATCTACATAGAGCATCAACGATAATTCTGGGCAAATGCCTCCATAGTCTCAGAGAATGGAGTGCAGATTCTGAAGACAAGGGTGTGTGATAAACCCTTGTCAGTCTCTAAAGAGGTGATACGCATTTGTCTACGTCTAGACGATGCTGCAGGTATTACTTCTATTCCAAATGAGGACTTCTTCTCTAATTTGTCAAGAATGGGGTATGGAGGCCAATTGGGTGGTTTCAAATTCTCAAAAGCAAAATTTTATACCCAATGGCGTTTTCTTGTTCATACCTTAATGCACTGTATTTCCAAAAAGACTACTGGATGGAGTGAGTTTAGCAATACCATTGCTTATGTTTTGGTCTACTTGGCTACTGCCAGAAAGTACAATTTTTCACGAATGATTTTCAGTGATCTTGTATCAAACTTGGGAAACAAAAAGAGTTTTTACATGTACCCCAGGTTTGTTCAGGAAGTTATAACCCATGAATTGACGGATATGCCTCACTTTGATGAGGTATATGTACCAAAAATTCCCAAAGGTAAGGTCTTTTCAAACATGAAAAGATCTCCATTGGACTCGAAAGGACTTGACACCCAATGTTCTCTACAATGATGGTGGTGTCCCACACTGAAGAAGGTATGGCGGCAGGGTCAAGGCCCTCATTAGACCATCCCACTGCTAGCCAATCCCAACCTTCACCCTCCATATCAATCCCTCAGTCTCTTATTCAAAAGCCAATTTCTCCAATAACCCAAACTTATATAAGGAAAACGGTAAAGAAGGCTCCTTCCCTTCTTGTACCTTCACCCACAGAGCCTATAAGCCCTCTAATGGAGAATCCTCCATTAGAGAATATCAACAGGGAAACCACAGGGGTGTCTCCCAACCCCAAGGAGATGCTCAACAAGGAGATGAATGAGCATATGGGTGCTAAGGTTGCCACTACTCCTGCTAGCATAGAGGAGGTCAGTGGTAACATAAATAAGACCTTCCTCATGGCAACTTTGGATGAGCAATCATCCAAAGGTCCCAGGTGCCCAGAAACCACGGGGGTAGCAGGTGCTTCTACTAGGCAGAAGACCTCTACAACAAAAAGATCCCATGATCCTTCAAAAGAGGGTAATACTTCTGGAGAAGGTGAGGACAGATATAACTATTTTGAATTGATGGAAACCATGGGAAACATAAACATGGATGTGATCAAGCAGGGGAAAGAAATAGAAGAACTGAAACTGATAGTTCTGTCTCAACAAGAACAGATTGTCAACTTGAAGCAAATGGTGAAGAAATTGATTCTACAAAAGAAGAAGAAACAATTTGTGCTAAGAAGGAGGAAACCAGTGACTGATGCTCCCAAAAAGGGGAGTCAGAAGCTGATGTCAACATGGAAGATGCCAAAGCTAAGGGGGAGCAACAAAAAGTGGAAACTGAGTTGGTACAAGAAGCAGAAATGGTACAAGAAGCAGAAATAGTATAAGAAACAGAAAAAGAGAAAGAAGCAGTAACAGTTAATACTGCTGAGTCAAGCCAAGCAGCAGAAACAGTTACTACTTCTGACCTGAAAGAAGCAGCAGAAATAGTACAAGAAGTACTAACAGATCTTGAAATTGCTGAGACCTTAATCAAAGCCAAACATGATACTCCCAAGGTCACCTCAAAGGCCAAAGGAGTTGTTATCAAAGAAAAAGGTGAAGTGATCAAGAAAGCAAATGTAGAGAAGAAGGAAAGCAAAGACAAAGGCAAAGCTAAAATGGTGGAATCTGATCAACCAGTCAAAAAACAAAGGTTGGTTGAATCAAATGAAGCCTTGGCCATGAAGATGCAGGCTGATATTGAAAAAGAAGAAAGGGTTCAGGTTGAAAACGACAGAGAAATGGCTAAGGCTCTAGCTGCTGAACTGAATGAAGCCTATCAACAAATCCTGGCAACTGAACTTGCATAGAAGAAAGCAGCATCTCTGAAGAAATCTGTGGTCAAAACAGCTGCAAAGAAGAGACAACCCTCAAAGACATTCCTAGGTACCCAAGAGAGAAACAAGATGATTACATTTCTCAAGGGTGCTGTAGGAGTCAGAAAGGAGATGTTCTCAAAGATGACATTTGAGCAGATTAAAGAGTTGTACAATTCTGAAATGATAAAGCTTCAAGGGAATGAAACTGCAAGAGTGGAGATGGAGAAGAGAATGAAAGAAAGCAATGATTTCATGATAGAAAAACCTTTCCCTGATGAGCAAGAAACACCACCAAAGAAAGAATCAACTCTTGGTGAAAGTCTAAGGACTTTAAAAAGAACCAAGATGATGGCAAGGAGAAAGTCAACCAAGAAGCCTAGAGTTGCAGAAGAAGTTGAGAAGGTTACTGAAGAAGAAGAGGCACCTAAGTCATCTGAACAGAAAGAATCAGCAAGGTCTGATGATGTAAATCTATACATGGTAGTGATGGACAAAGTGCCTGAACCAATTTCAGCTGAACCTGTTGGTGTGAAGCCTCCTAAAGTCATCTTCTGGGATACACTGAAGGTTAATGGTAAAGAGTACATCAGGATCAAGAGGAAGGATGAAAAGTATGAAGTATACAATACTTGGGCAAAGATTGTAAGAACATGCTCCAGGTCAGATCTTGAAGAAATGTTTGAGATAGGAATGAAGTTGTATGCAGATCAACTGAAAGCTCCAGAGATTTCAATTACAAAATTAGTGATGGAGTATCTGTGTATGATGTTCAAACCTGAAGAAGTAGAGCATGTGATCAGAAATATGTTCAAAACTGTCAACAAGTGGACTCTATATGAAACTAGTGGAGTATATGCACTAACTATGGACTTAAATCACATAGAGTACTTCCTAGTGGATAGAGTGTACAATCACAGCAGACTGAAGCTTCATGCAATGCTGAAGAAGAAGCTAGGATGTGTTTCAAATTCAGAAATGGTTAAGTATCTGATCCAAAGAACTATAAATCAGAGTTTGGGGTTGGATGCAAATACAGGAGTATAAGACATGATGAAGTTTTGGGAGCATCTTGAAGATTATCTGAAGAACTTGACTTCTCTTCCTAAAAGTCAAGTTAGGGGGAGATTATTGGGAAATTCAGAATTTCACAAGTACAGTTAATACTGCTAGAAGAACTTGGTTACTACTTCTGAAGATTACTACTTCTGAAGTTAATGCTGCTGAACAAGATTAATGCTGCTAAGTCAAGGTTAATACTGCTAGAAGAGATTACTACTGCTAAGCAATTTTAGTACTGCTAGTAGTTAGTACTGCTCAAAGTATTAATACTGCTGAAGACTTAGTGCTGCTTATGAGATAATCAAGATTTGTGCAGATCAAGTTTGAAGATTAAGGAAAGCTTGAAGATAAAGATAGAAGATTATTTTGAAGATCTTTTATTATTTGTAATTATCTTTTATCTTCAGTATATATAGAATAGTTTAGAATTGATAGATAATAACTTTTAGCATGCTGAGTTTTTTTTCTGATAGAGAGAATCAACCTCAAGGTTTGTAATCCTAATTCTAGAGAAGTAGAATTCGTATTGATGAATTTGTATTAAAAAACACGTTCCTTCCATTTATGAAAAAACCCTCTCAAATAAAAACTTTCTAAATCAATACAGACAGATTAGTTCACACAGACAACTTTATCCATACAGAACTTAATGGAAAACCAACCAAACATCCCCTAAGTCAAATCATGAATATTTGGTCTTTTGGGAGAAATTTGAGTTCTATATTTAAACCCAAAAATTTCACTATTATTCGGCGTAAAAACCAAAGGGGAAATTGGTTAAATCTTGGAAAATAATGAATTCCCTAAAAATAGTTAAAAGGCTTACTATTACATTCCTTTTTATTGGAAAATCATCCTTAAAACCCTACTTCTTGAAACAAAAATTAAATGAACTCAAACTCATTAAGCAGATAAGTTGGAAAAATGAATACCTTCATTAGCGTTGATGACCCCTTCATCGATTACAGGTTTATCGACAACCATGACTTCCGATTCTTTGGGGATCACATCAAATCGGGGTAGTTGTTCATTCGCTGGTGTTGAATCTTCATCATCGTCGCTTTCATCTAGCTTAATAGGTGTTGAAGCGGTATTTTTGAACCGAGAAAACGAATACTTAAGCATTATTCTCTGGCTTTTACGAACTGAAAATAAGAGAAACCAAACCCTAATTACGTAATCTGGAAGAAGAATGTTGTGTGAAAAAAAAATATAAACAATTTATCCTTACCTCGAATCCCTTCCGCCATTGTAGAGTATTACAGTTTTTTGAAGAATATGCGAAAGAAGTTGCAGGAAACTGAATCAATTTTCCCGATGAATTAGCGATTCGGTTTTTCCGATAACCACGTTTCAAAAAAAATTAAATAATTTAAATGTTGTGTTATACCGAATTTTCCCTTTAGTGGGAGTAAATTCCATGAAAAAAAATAAAAATTATTTTAAAAAACATTCCTCCATTCAAATGATCTTGACCGTAAAAAAAAAATCAATGGAAAACAGGAAGTAAAGGTTGCAACCTTTGTTAGGCTTCTATATTAAACCTCCCCTATATATATATATAGTGGTGGTATCAATTGGAAACCAAGTTTCATTGGAAACTTTGGAAACCAAATTTCAGCCATTGATCTTTTTAATCAATGGTTAAGATTCATTTGAATTATATATGGTAGTAAATTAATTAATTTATTAATAATAAATAAAAATAATAGATGAAAAGGGTAAATATGTCTTTTGATTTTGTGTTTCAAATATGGCAAGAAAGATTTATTTTATTTAGATTATTTGAAACCAAAATAAAATTTCCCACGCAATCTAAATTTTGATTTTTTTTACTATGAATACGAGGAGCATTTCTCTTTTCATCAAAAAAATTATTTTTCTTTTAAAATGTAAGAAAATATTTTTTTAATTTCATTTTATTATAAAATTTCCCACGCAATCTAATATTGTGATGAAACAGAATGAATTTGTGGATTACAGATTTCATTGGATTACAGATTTCATCAGGTTCATCGTGTTAGCATTATTATTTCATAATGAAAATAGATTCATCAGGTTCATCGTGTTAGCATTATTGTTTCATAATGAAACATGATGAATTTGTGTCATTTTTGTTAACTTCCCATTTTTGTTTCATTACCTGTTCAGTTGCATATCCGTATATGAAAATAGATTCATCAGGTTCATCGTGTTAGCATTATTGTTTCATAATGAAAATAGATTCATCAAATTCATCGTGTTAACATTATTGTTTCATTATTACCATATATAAGCTAAATTAAAATTAAATAATTTACCTAAATTAAATATCTCATTTTTAAATTAATCAATAATTATTATTACCATATATAAGCTAAATTAAAATTAAATAATTATTAATATAATAATAAAAATAGTTACCATATATATTTTGAAATAATGTAAAAGACTTCTAAAAATCATGAGAGTACCTCTAATAATATCGACTATTCTATAAAAGAAGTACATAGACTTCTTGAAAATAAACATTTTAAAGGTAAAGAGATTTCCCTTCAAGACCTCAATAAACAGGTGAATGTTTTAAAAGATGAAATTAAATTCTTGAAGAGTGACAATCTTCTGCTCCATAAACATATTTCCTTAATTCTTGATAAGAATGTTTTAGAGAACTTTGAAAATATTAAAGATTTTCAAGAACCTTTCTCTAAGAAACCACCTGATGAGGCGATTCTTTCCACTCTTAGCAGGATAATATCCCAGAAATGGTTTACCAAAATAACTCTTCTTATAGGAGGGCATTTTAAAAAAGATTTTACTGCTATGATTGATAGTGGTGCTGATTTAAATGTTATACAAGAGGGTCTTATTCCTAGTAGGTATTTTGAAAAAACCTCTTGTTCTCTTTCCCATGCTGGAGGAGGTCCTTTAAATATAAGATATAAGCTTTCAAATGCAAAAATTTGCAATCAAGCTAGTTGTATTTCTACTAGTTTCCTCCTAGCCAAATATATTTGTCATGAAATAATTCTTGGCTTACCTTTTTTATATAATATATATCCTATAACTAGGATTGATGAAGTTGGTCTTACAGGTACTTATAATAACAAGCCTATTAGATTTGACTTCATAAACAAACCTATTAAAAGATTTTTAGATAATCTCCAAGAAAGGATTGATAGAAAGACTTTTCATTTATATTCTCTTAAAGATGAAATAAATTCTTTAACTATTGAAGAAAAGATTTCCAATCCTAGGTTAAAATCTAAGATAGATTTCATTCATAATGATTTTTCTCTAAAAATTTGTAATGATCATCCTAATGCTTTCTGGGAAAGAAAAAAACATATTATTTCTCTTCCTTATGAAGAAGGATTCAATGAATCCAGTATTCCGACTAAGGCCAGACCTTGTCAAATGAATTCTGAGTATCTGGTTTTATGTAAGAATGAGATTTCTAATCTCATTACTAAAGGTCTTATTCGTCCTTCTCAGTCACCTTGGTCTTGTACTGCTTTTTATGTTAATAAACATTCGGAACAAGAAAGAGGCGTTCCTAGGCTTGTAATTAATTATAAGCCTCTTAATAAAGTTTTAAAATGGATTAGGCATCCTATTCCAAACAAGAAAGATCTTCTTGATAGGCTTTTTCAAGCTTTAATCTTTTCCAAATTTGATTTAAAATCAGGTTATTGGCAAATACAGATTGATGAATCTGATATTTATAAGACTGCTTTTAATGTTCCTATGGGACATTATGAATGGAAAGTTATGCCATTTGGTTTAAAAAATGCTCCTTCAGAATTTCAACAAATTATGAATGACATTTTTTATCCTTATAGCAATTTTATTATTGTTTATATTGATGATATTCTTGTTTTTTCTAAAGATATTGAAAGTCACTTTAGACACTTAAATATCTTCAAAACTTTAGTCATTCAGAATGGTCTAGTCATTTCTAAACCAAAAATGTCTTTATTTAAGACTAAAATCAAGTTTTTAGGCCATGACATTGAAAAAGGAACCATTATTCCTATTCAAAGAAGCCTAGAATTTGGAGATAAATTTCCTGATAAAATCCTAGATAGGACCCAACTTCAAAGGTTTTTGGGCAGCCTAAATTATATTTCGGCTTATATTAAAAACCTCAGTAATTATACTTCTATTCTTTATAATCGTCTTAAAAAAGATTCTGGCAGTTGGACAGATGATCATACTCTTGCTGTCCAAGAAATTAAGAAAAAGGTTAAAAACCTTCCTTGTCTCATGCTTCCCAATCCTATTTGGGAAAAGATTGTTGAGACTGATGCTTCTAACATAGGATATGGGGGCATTTTAAAACAGATTGATCCTAGTTCTAAGCAAGAGTACCTCATTAGATTTTATTCTGGAAAATGGAAAGGTGCTCAGCTTAACTATTCTACTGTTGTTAAAGAACATTTTGCTATTGTCAAATGTGTCTTAAAATTTCAAGATGATTTATATAATCAAAAGTTTATAATCAAAACTGATTGTAGTTCTGCTCAATTTATGTTTAGCAGAGATTTTAAACATGATGTTTCAAAACAAATGTTTGCCAAATGGCAAGCTCATCTTGCTCCTTTCGATTTTATAATTCAACATATTAAAGGTGTTGATAACCATCTTCCTGATTTTTTAACTCGTGAATATTTATCATGATTTCAGGTATGAGCTCTAATTACAGCTCCTACTCCTCTTATAGGGGAAGTGGAAGTTCCTCAGGAAGAGGAAGAGGTAACAATTTCTCTAATAGAGGAAGGGGTAACATTGTTATTTCCCAGATGGGTAAACAGAAGCTTATAGCTTCAGACTTGTCTCATGACAAAGATCAGTTAAAAGGCTTCATGGATAATATCCCTAAAGATCATCCTCTAGCCAAGGAATACCTTAATTATATTAAGGAGAAGGAAGCAGAGTCTTCTTCAGTAGCTGCATCAGCTAATTCCTACGCCAATATTAGCAAGGAAGATTCTTCTAATTCACAGTTCCATGAGACTGCATTTAAAGAAGTTATACTTCTTATTGAAGAAAAAGATCTTCAATGGAAAAGCAACCCGGATTATATCCTAGAAAGGTATCTTAATAAGACATCTTTTGTACATGGTGCTTTAAAGCAAAGACAATATTTTGAAGGTCTTTTGCTTTCCACAAAATATGTGGAGATTACTCATCACACTGCTAATAGCAAAGATGAAGTTCAGGGCAATTTTAGTTTTTCTAAACTTGTTATTAAAAAGATTATATCTTTTGAAGAATGGGGTTTTTCTCCTCTTGCAGAGAAAGAATGGTATTCCCCAATTCATAAATTCAATTTTAAATTCAACTATTGGGATTATATCCAAAGTTTTTCAAATGTTATTTTTTATGAAAATGAGAACAAAAGACATTCTTGGTTCTTAAAAATTTGTGAAAATTGTTTTCATACACCAATTCCTAACTGGTTTTTTATATGGTGGAAAAATTTTGGAACCTCTTCAGATATTTTTCCAGATATTATGAAGAAACATCTAAAAAATTGGATGTTATTTTCTCCAACAGCCAATGACTGTAAAAATTTGTATAATCATGAAGGCAACAATATCTGCTTATTTTTTATAGAATTTGGGTTTCCTTGGATTTGGAAATAGAAACCAATTTTTGGTTATAATGATTTAATGATTCCTTGTATTAAGAGGCAAGGTCTAACCAAATATTGGGATAAATTAGATCGTATTTGTCCTGGTTCTACTCTTATAGAAGGAGCTAATCTCTACAATTCTATTGAGAAGAAAATTCAGCTTTATAAGCAGAATTTTGAGCAGAAAAAGGTTAAAAAGGACTCAGACATTCCAAGTCCTTTCCAGCAAATTTCTCAGAAATATGCAGGAACTCTTTCTAAGGAAGAGATCATTGATCTTTATATTGAAGAAATGAAAAAAGATCTTCAAGAAAACATAGGGCCATGCTCTTCAAAGTCAGATGCATCCATGAACTCAGACTTACACCAAGATGCTCAAAGTGAAGAAGGATCTGAAGAAATTATTATTTCACTAGACGATGCTCTAGAAACCTTGAAAGATTCGTTGAAACAAGGAAAGTAAGAATTTGCCAGCTATTGTACCTTTTTATCAAAGGTGGCCGACAAATGTATCAATTTGTCAAAAGATGCTTTCATAAAGCTTTGGTTTTTAGTCCTTTTTACTGTTGACTTTTATAAAGTCTTTTGTTTTGATACAGCTGTGATACAGCTGTTTTCTTGATTAGTTTCTTAGACTCTATTTAAAGAGAGGCATGTCTCTCTTCTGAATCAGAGTTTTCTTTACCACTTCAGTATTTTCTTTGTTTCTCTGTAATATGTGATTTTTCAATAAAAGATTTAGTGGCCACGATCCAGTGAGCACATCTTGTGGATATAAAGTAAGTTCTTCCATTAGTGAAGTCTTCAGGTCAGATCTTGAAGAAATGTTTGAGATAGGAATGAAGTTGTATGCAGATCAACTGAAAGCTCTAGAGATTTCAATTACAAAATTAGTGATGGAGTATCTGTGTATGATGTTCAAACCTGAAGAAGTAGAGCATGTGATCAGAAATATGTTCAAAACTGTCAACAAGTGGACTCTATATGAAACTAGTGGAGTATATGCACTAACTATGGACTTAAATCACATAGAGTACTTCCTAGTGGATAGAGTGTACAATCACAGCAGACTGAAGCTTCATGCAATGCTGAAGAAGAAGCTAGGATGTGTTTCAAATTCAGAAATGGTTAAGTATCTGATCCAAAGAACTATAAATCAGAGTTTGGGGTTGGATGCAAATACAGGAGTATAAGACATGATGAAGTTTTGGGAGCATCTTGAAGATTATCTGAAGAACTTGACTTCTCTTCCTAAAAGTCAAGTTAGGGGGAGATTATTGGGAAATTCAGTATTTCACAAGTACAGTTAATACTGCTAGAAGAACTTGGTTACTACTTCTGAAGATTACTACTTCTGAAGTTAATGCTGCTGAACAAGATTAATGCTGCTAAGTCAAGGTTAATACTGCTAGAAGAGATTACTACTGCTAAGCAACTTTAGTACTGCTAGTAGTTAGTACTGCTCAAAGTATTAATACTGCTGAAGACTTAGTGCTGCTTATGAGATAATCAAGATTCGTGCAGATCAAGTTTGAAGATTAAGGAAAGCTTGAAGATAAAGATAGAAGATTATTTTGAAGATCTTTTATTATTTGTAATTATCTTTTATCTTCAGTATATATAGAATAGTTTAGAATTGATAGATAATAACTTTTAGCATGCTGAGTTTTTTTTTTTGATAGAGAGAATCAACCTCAAGGTTTGTAATCCTAATTCTAGAGAAGTAGAATTCGTATTGATGAGTTTGTTCATCAATATTGAGGTTGTGTGTTGAATCTTGTAACTTTATAATCATTCAATAAAGTTTGCAAGTTCTTATTCTGATTTACTGTGTTCAATTAATTATTGAATATCAAAGTGTTATTCCGCAAACTTCTTTGTTATTGTTTCTGAGTGTTTATTCTTGTTTAGAATTAAGATCCTGACAAAGCTCTTCCCGTCGCCCTCGGGGGATCCTTCTTCTTTCCACCGGTGTTTCCCGTCTTCACCCTTAGACACTCGCTCTTTATATTTCCTGACTCCCTGCACTCAAAACATATTTGTCGTCTAACCGGGCAATCCTTGAAATCGTGGCCGGCCTTGCCACACTTGAAACAGTTCTTGGGCCCAAATTGCATGGGCCGTGATGTTTGCTTCGGCATTTGGTACATCATAGGGCCTCGAGTCTAGGACCAATCCCCTGTTGGTTGTTGTTGAATTGCCTTAGCTTCTTGGAGAGTACATAACTTCCCTCCCATATTCTTTTCTCGGCTACTCCACTTCTTTCCACCTTGTCTAGGCCATAAGAATCTTCCACCAATTGTGCCTCTTCGATTGCTTCCCGAAGAGTAGAGGCCTTGGACACCCGCACCATGTTCTTCATCTCGGTCGGTAACCCCTTGATGTAGGCTTTGATCTTATCTTTCTCAGTATGGACCAAATGTCCCACCAAACCTAGTTTGTCCATGAACAACTTGTTGTACTCTTTCACAGTCAATTTCTCCTTCTTCAAACTCTGAAACTCATCGATGATCCGATCCATGGATCTCTCATTGCAATACTCTTCTAGCACCTTCCTCTTGAAAGTTTCCCAATCCAACTTTTCTAGCACGGACGCCTCTAGAGACTTAGAGTAAATGTTCCACCACGTGAGGGCCGCCCCTCTTAGCATTTGAGAGCCGAGGTCGCCTTTTGGCCCTCTCCACAACCACTTGATCGGAATGCTTGCTCCATTTCACGAATCCAATTCATACATACTATTGGATCGTCATTTCACTTGAACTCGGGTGGTCTGCAGCTTAAGAAGGTCTTGAAAGAGCATGACTTTGTTAGTTGTCGTTCTTCCAAAGTTGCCACTCCATCCGTGGGAATTTCATTTCCAATTCCCCCGGATCCCACTGCAATTATATTTTCTGCAACCGTCTCGTGCCTACTGTTGTTATTGTCTCTGTCCTTGAGCAACTTCAGAAACATATCTTGTTGTTGATCCATATCCGCATTCATGGATTGCATCATACGGTCCATCATTCTTGTCTCTGGAGTTACTTCTTCCATTATTGGCTCGGACGTGGCTATGTTGCGGCGGGGTATATGCTCAGGCCCTCCGCCCAAAACGTTATGCTGGGGTGGGGGCAGTTCAACCATTGTTACCCTTGGTTGGTCGGCCGTGGATGTGGTCGCGTCATGACCATCCGACCTATTACGAGTGTTTACCATTTAGTCTGTCACACATATACGAGAATTGAGATGAGAAATAGGCTAAAGGATTTACACATAAGGAAACGTATTATCACAATCATCAATCATCATAACAATAGTAATCTAAGCATGCCTACGTGACAACACATTCATAATAGCAGTAGCTAATTGAAACTATAAACATATCACACATAAGAATCCTTACTACCACCATCACAATTCTCAACTTATATAGTTCCGTTGGTTCTAAGACCATCTTATCTTAAGAGTTCTACCAAATCTCACAATTCATAACTTATCTGATCTAAGCTTAAGTCTAGGTATCTTACTTTCATACCTAGTTCACTTAAACTACTGCTCTGATACCAACTTGTAACACCCTAAAAATAGGGGTCAAATAAAACCTGAATAATTGAGGAATAGCTTGAACTATCGTAACCAAATCACCCAAAAAGGGGGAATAATTATATGGCATTTACGTTACAAGAATTAAGTAAACAGGAACCAACAACCTACTAATCTATATCAACTATAACCAGATTATGGACGGGTGTTGACATTTTACTTTCAAAAGTATGCTACCACTATGACAAATGTACGCCTCTATAATCTCCAAAAATGACGCTATCCTCGAACGACTCTCCACTCAAGCCCACGGAGTTCCACCGCTAAAATGACCTGTTATACATGTCATATTAAGAAAAGGTGTTAGGCTAAAGCCTAGTGAGATCAAACATTTACATTGGGAAAATCAGAAGTTTCAAATGAAATAATTTAAGAGTGTCGGTGGAATCCATATAGATAAATCTCAACTTTAATACATTTACCTATTGGGTTGACGGGGGAGGCCCGCTTACTAACACAAGTGACGGAACACAAAAGTAAGCCACTTGATATGTTAGTAAAACCAAACACATAATAAAGTAGGACTTACTCCACATCCGATGCCCAACACATAGGTCTTATACCACATCTGATGCCTAGCATATTGGACTTATACCACATCCGATGCCTAGTAGGACTTATACCACATCCGATGCCTAACGGTGCCTCGATGTGGAAAACTAACATTCCAACATCGGACGAAATGGTACAAGCAGTTTACGGGGTCATGGCGCCCAATGAAATCAAATAGCCATTTTAATGCCAACAAAACCAAGAAATGACTCCAACAAATAAGAATGTCATCAAATATGCAACGACTATGAATCCATATAATCCCTCTCGGTATTTTCAAGAGGTTCCCACATACTTATTTAAATAGTGTTTCCACACACCAAATCAACTCACCCAAGTTACCCTTCAATAAATACCCATCCACATTTCAATCCTTAGTTTTGATTTGCATGTATTCAAACATGAGATTAGCGGAAAACATGTCTCTCATGTACAAGTCCACAAATAGTTCAAGATATAAGTTTCTTAACCTTAAAATCATGCTCATCCACATAAACCCCAAAATCCCCAAAGTTAGGTTTTGGTGAAAACTCACCCCAAAACAAGTAAATCAAAATGGAGATGTTTAGAGAGTAAAAATCCATATTTTAACATGTATAAAGTTTTATAAAAAGGGAATGAACTCACCTTGTAGGGTTGTAGCTTAAAACCCTAAATCCCAAGAACTAATGAGATGAGAAGAGATCTTTGAGAAAGCTTGGATTTGTACAATGAATGCTCAATGGAACCTAAATACCATAAATGATTAAGGGTTGAAGTGGATGGAAGGCATTAATGGTAGAGGATGAAGGGGAGGGACTTACCTGCCTTTTCTTGAGGGAAAATAGCCACCCAAATAGCTCTTAAATGAAGACATGGAGTAAATGAAGGTTTAGGGCCCGATTACTCTATTTATCAAGTCACTGCCCGTGCGCATGAGTGTCCGTGCGGTTCCACTTGCGCGGTGATCCGCGTAGAGCACTGGATCCACGGTTGAGCAGAGTCCCACGCGGATGGTCGCGCGGTTCCACCCGCGTGGTGATCCGCGCCAAGCACTGTTGGAACCTCCTTTTTCTTCATTTCCACCACCTTGACTAGCAACAAACCATGCATGAATTATGGGTCGAACAAAAAATCAAACTTAAGATTCGAGGTGTTACACATCACTTCTAGGAGAGTTCTTCATATCTGGAGTTGTAGTATTCACTCCACATTCTCTCATTAAGTTAGTTGCATTTAACTTTCTTGTATTTTCCATTTCTTGTAACAGCATCACAACTGTGGCGGCATAGTGGTGACAGCTTTCTACTTTCGTTATGCAAGTTATGTTTACGTTTCTTTCTTGTTCTTCCATGTCTTTTACTTTTTTCATGAACTAAACACCCCTTTGGGTGTGAGTATGAGCCAAATCTAAGACTAGTAGGTAACACCTAGGTGTTGCCATCGTTGCTAACTCTTAGACTTGGTCACTTGAGTCGGACTTTAGCACAATGCGGACAAGTCGATCACTTGTAAGTGTTAATATTAGATCTTAGACCCAGAGATGGGCGGATCCGGAAATACGGCTTGAGTGATGCAAGAAGATTTGAGAGAATCTTTTATAACCACGTAGAGATACGGGTTTTTGCATGATTTTAACTAAGGTTCAAAATGTCGATCGATATAGGTGTCACAAAGAGATTTGGGCATCTATATCCATACTGGTGGAACAAAGACCCTTAGAGGTTTACTTAGTTAAATCGGCAAGTCTTGAGTTGGCAATAGTGACAACTTTGAGGGTATAAGTGGCCACTCCTTTTGGAAATTCACATTCGAAAGAAAGGGGTTTTCATGGATGTTTTGTACCACTTGTTTCTGACAATAATGTTACTACATATGTCTTAGATAATGCTTGTACCCACATCCTATCTTTTAACTTGTTGATTACTTTAATCGTTATTTAGCATAAATTAGAACTCACAAATATTGATATTGTTCTCAAAACTCAAACAAGCACTAGAAGTTCATGAATGTCTCTGATTCTTAGTTTACCAGTCCCTGTGGAAACGATTTCGATACACTACCACTTTATTACTTAATAGAGATCATAATGCCCGGTATGCACTTGCACCACCACTGTGGCAACACAGGTGGCCATTTCGTTGACTTATACGATTTTCTGCTATCAAGTACCAATCTCAATCATCCAAGGGTTTTAATCGATGGCTATGGAACACAATGGAATTTTTGTGATATTCTTAAAATATGAAACTAATTACTAAAGAAATAGAAAGATGAAAGGGGTATTTACGACAGTTGAAATCTAATCCATAGTCAACAACAAAAATAAAAAATCAAACCCTAGTCAATAACAAAAATAAAAAATCAAACCCTGTTGACAGTTCCAGAACCCTTCACCATCATTGATGATAGTTCTCAAATCTAAGAGGTGGATTGGTCTTCTCTCGATCGGTGGTAACTCCAACCATAGCCATCACCGTTGTCGTTGCTATCTGTACACAACGACCAGGATGAACACGACGTTTGAAGGGATGATGCCCCTGTACCATTCTTCTTCTTACTTAGAAAATGTGGGATGCAAAGAAAAATCTTTTTCCATTTACTACAGATGAAGATTCGGGACAATTTTTTTTTGAAGAGAGAGGGAATTCCATGTTTTCTACTTTTTTTTACCTGAACTAGTTATTCTTGAACCAATGAGCAAAGGATTGAGATAAAGGATGAATGCTTCAAAGAATTAAGATCCAACTTTAATAAAGTGAAGTGAACCTTAATTAAAGTCCGACCCTTTATATACTACAGAACTAGAACTTTGATTATAAAGAATCAAAACCCTAGAACGACACTTAGCATTAAAGAACTTAGACTATGGACGCCACATTCAAGAGAAGCAAACCTTGAATGATAAGTCAAAATAAATTACTTGACCTAATCAAGCAACACCCAAATTAGTTCAACAAAGAACCCAAAAGTGAAGGCAATCCTTACAAAATATAAAATTTCGTTGATTTAATCTACTTATTACATCAAAACTCGTCCATAATTTATAGGACTAGAAAACTAGTGTTTTTCCAGACAAAAGGAAACAATTAACTAAGGAAACTTGAAGTAAAATCAAAGGAAACAACTATAAACTTAAAAGGAAATTAATATGGAATATTTCTTCCATATCTTACAAAATATACCCTAATTTTAAGCGAACTTTGGAAGGAATCAAACATATTCGTCAACTTGTAGCTTGAAAATGAATTCATTGTTGTAATCGAAATCACATATTGCTTCACATGAGATTCTTCTTTTCCAAAATCACTTCTACATCTTCATAGATCATATCAATTTTTCTTCTTACTTTAACAACATAATGTTGTTTTTTCGGTGTTCTTATACCATTCACTGTCGCATTTGAAGAGGCCGGATTTGGCGGTGATGACGCTATAGATTTTTCCTGGATGGCTGAAGACGGTAGTGTTCTTCGAATCCATAATTGAAGCAAGAAATCGAACCCGGAAATCGGATATAGGATTGAGGTGTTCTTCGAACCCAAAATCAAACCAAGAAATCGAACCTATAAACCAGATCTGGGATGGAGGTGTTCTTCGAACCCAAAATCGACCCAAGAAATCGAACATGGTGAGTTAGGTTTTTTTTATCGTTCTTGAGTTTGAGTTAGGATTTTGTTAGATTGCTCTTCGATTTTGAGTTGGATTTTTGGTTGTTCTTGACTTGATATAGTTTTTATGAAATTTGTGGTTGGTTTAGTTTGTATTTCTGTATAATTTGTTTGTATTGATGATCTTGGGATTTGATTGTGTTTGGGTATGAATTTTTGTATGGTGGTGCCTGTTGGAAATTGGTGTTTGATTCACCTTACGAAACACATAAGGTGAATATGTTGAATCTGTGTGTTTCATCTGGTGAATCTGTTGAATCTATGTGTTTCACTGGTGAATCTACGTGTTTCATCTGGTGAATTTGTATATCTCATCTCGTGAATCCGTGTGTTTCATCTGGTGAAATAGCATATAAATGAAATATTGTCATTATTAACTTTATAAAAAGTAATAATTTTTATTATGATTCAATTGATGAGTATGCGTTTCATTTGGTGAATCCTTGTTACCAAAATGACAATTATGCCCTTTTCATGTGGTGAAATATTTTTCAAGTAAAAACCATTGGATCAAAACTAAATTATGGCTCAGATCGGTTCTCACAGTCTTCAACTTTTTTGTGGTTCTTATATGATTATCGTCCTATATATATATATATATATAGGGTGGGTTCAAATGAAAATTCATCTTTATTGTGCATATGAGGACAAATCTTAACCATTGATCAAAAATTAGAAAACTAATCAATGGTTAATACATAATAAGGTTAATTGGGAAGTGATTAAGAACAAAATTGTAATTTTGAATCAACGTCTACCTTCTTTGACTTTTTATTTTTATTTTTAATTAAAAAAAATTTACCCCTTAAACTTTAAAATAATTTATCTTAAAAATTACTAATATTTTAATCAAATTACAACAAAAAAACGAGAATTTCGTGCTCTTCGATATGACATCCATCTCGATATAGTTTTTTTTTTCGTTTTACCATTTTTTACGTGAAATTCTATATACGTGTTATATTCATTATGAATATGCATGCACGTCTTCGGGTGTCCACATTCAGTATGAATAACAAAGGTGAACGTTCATTCACTATTCATGATGAATAATAATGTATGCAGGATGAATAATACAATATTCAGGATTTTTTTCATTTTAACCGTTTTTTACGTGAAATTTTATATATGTGTTATATTTATTATGAATATGCATGCACGTCCTTTGGTGTCCACATTCAGTACGAATAATAAAGGTGAACGTTCATTCACTATTCATGATGAATAATACAGTATTCAGGAATAATACACGAATCCATGATTCATGTATTATTTATCATGAATCGTGTGTTATTCACCCTGAATGTTCTATTATTAATCCTGAATGATACATTATTCATGATGAATAACACATGAATGACCTGTGAAGATGTGGAGACGTGACACACTCTCTTTTGTTCCCCGATTCACAACAGAATTACTCGATAGGTTCTCGATTCGTCTTGATGGGTGTTGGGTTACGGTGTTGAAGAAACGTGATGTCTTACGACGTTGAAGAAAGTGTTGAAGAAGGTGAAGTCGATGTACATACTTACGGTGTCGAGGCGTTGTACAAACTTGAACGTACATAAATATTCATAATGAATATAACACATATATAATATTTCACCTAAAAAACGGTTAAAACGACAAAAAAAAAACTATATCGAGATGGATGTCATATCGAAAAGCGTGAAATTCTCGTTATTTTATGTAATTTGTTTGATTAAAATATTAGTAATTTTTAAGATAATTTATTTTAAACTTTAATTGGGTAAAAAAATATTTAATTAAAAAAGGAAATAAAAAGTCAAATATGGTAGACGTGTTTTTAAATTTTCTTCCATTTTTACCCCTAAGCATTTTAAAATAAAAAACTCTATTTAATATAAGTTGTTGGATCAAAATAGATCGAGTGACTGAGATTTGTCCTCACATTCACAATAAAAAATGAGTTTTCATTTGAACTTTCCTCCATATATATATATATATATATATATATATAATACTAACAAACTATATAAACCGATCTAGACGCTTAAAAAATTCATTGACGGCTTCAATAAACCAGTGGCATTTGTGTAAACAATTGGACGACATGTTTCCATATTTAATAATTTGAAAGGCGTGCAGGGGTATTTTGTGTATAAAAAATGAAATGCATCCTCTCTCTCTCTCTCTCTCTCTATATATATATATATATATATATATATATATATATATATATGGAAGCGATCAATTGGAAACCAGTATTACATTAGAAACTTTGGAAACCGAAAGATGGTATCAGAGCCATGTTTTTGTGTAGCTATATCTTCTCAAACTCTGTTTTAACTCATTTCCTTTTAGATCATTTTTGATGAATTTATTCAGATCTGGAAATAATGAAACTATTCATAACAGTATGACTGAGGAATATGATATTCCCCAGAATTTAGAACTTCTAAACAATTGGACTATTCCAAAGGTTGAACCCAAATTTATTTATAAAATTGGGACTTTTGAAAAACTAGGTTTAAAACATATTGTTAAAACCACTGAATCTTCAGTACCTCTTCATGAGGATGAGATGATGATTCGTCTTTTAAATAAACAGGATATTTTCCCTTATTTAAAAACTCATAAGTTTTTACACATTGGTCTTGTCCAAATTGCTTTCAGACCCCTTACTCTTGAAGGATTACCTGAAAGTTTCCTTGCAGCTCTTAGAGATGGAAGAAATCTTGATTGGCAACAATCTTTAATTGGCATGATCCAATCCAGTCTGGCCCATGGACTAGTCTATTTTGATGTTTATCCTAATTTATGTCTATCTTTATCTGATATTAATATTCTTGACTCTTTAACATTAAATGTTAAAACTCATGGTTATAATTATGCGGCAGGAACAGAAGTTATTTGTATTTGTTATCGCATATATTTTAAACCTCTTTTTACACTTAATCCTAGGTGTAAAAGAGTTGATAAAGATATGAATGAAACGATTCTTATAGAAACCAATTTCAATAGATCTAATATTACGATACCATCTATACCCAGAATCTAGAAAAACACAAAAACACATAAATCTTGTTACTTTTTCCCTCAAACCAAGATCAAATACCCTAAAACGGCTCTTCTGGCCTCAACGGGTGACGATCAGTCTCAGAGGAGGCAAGTAACAAAAATTAGGTATGTTACTAAATTTGAACATATAAACCAATCCATGTAAATCTACAGATATATCTTCTCAAAACATGTTTTAACTCATATTTCCTAATTTAGCCGATCATTATTAGATTATAAGCAATAAAATGTTTGATAAATTATGGAAGAACTTACTATGTATCCACAAGATGTGCTCACTGGATCGTGGCCACTAAATCTTTTATTGAAAACTCACAGATTACAGAGAAACAAAGAAAATATTGAAGTGGTAAAGAAAACTCTGCTTCAGAAGAGAGACATGCCTCTCTTTAAATAGAGTCTAAGAAACTAATCAAGAAAACAGTTGTATCAAAACAAAAGACTTTATAAAAGTCAACAGTAAAAAGGACTAAAAACCAAAGCTTTATGAAAGCATCTTTTGACAAATTGATACATTTGTCGGCCACCTTTGATAAAAAGGTACAATAGCTTTATGAAAGCATCTTTTGACAAATTGATACATTTGTCGGCCACCTTTGATAAAAAGGTACAATAACTGGCAAATTCTTACTTTCCTTGTTTCAACGAATCTTTCAAGGTTTCTAGAGCATCGTCTAGTGAAATAATAATTTCTTCAGATCCTTCTTCACTTTGAGCATCTTGGTGTAAGTCTGAGTTCATGGATGCATCTGACTTTGAAGAGCATGGCCCTATGTTTTCTTGAAGATCTTTTTTCATTTCTTCAATATAAAGATCAATGATCTCTTCCTTAGAAAGAGTTCCTGCATATTTCTGAGAAATTTGCTGGAAAGGACTTGGAATGTCTGAGTCCTTCTTAACCTTTTTCTGCTCAAAATTCTGCTTATAAAGCTGAATTTTCTTCTCAATAGAATTGTAGAGATCAGCTCCTTCTATAAGAGTAGAACCAGGACAAATACGATCTAATTTATCCCAATATTTGGTTAGACCTTGCCTCTTAATACAAGGAATCATTAAATCATTATAACCAAAAATTGGTTTCCATTTCCAAATCCAAGGAAACCCAAATTCTATAAAAAATAAGCAGATATTGCTGCCTTCAATATTATACAAATTTTTACAGTCATTGGCTGTTGGAGAAAATAACATCCAATTTTTTAGATGTTTCTTCATAATATCTGGAAAAATATCTGAAGAGGTTCCAAAATTTTTCCACCATATAAAAAACCAGTTAGGAATTGGTGTATGAAAACAATTTTCACAAATTTTTAAGAACCAAGAATGTCTTTTGTTCTCATTTTCATAAAAAATAACATTTGAAAAACTTTGGATATAATCCCAATAGTTGAATTTAAAATTGAATTTATGAATTGGGGAATACCATTCTTTCTCTGCAAGAGGAGAAAAACCCCATTCTTCAAAAGATATAATCTTTTTAATAACAAGTTTAGAAAAACTAAAATTGCCCTGAATTTCATCTTTGCTATTAGCAGTGTGATGAGTAATCTCCACAGATTTTGTGGAAAGCAAAAGACCTTCAAAATATTGTCTTTGCTTTAAAGCACCATGTACAAAAGATGTCTTATTAAGATACCTTTCTAGGATATAATCCGGGTTGCTTTTCCATTGAAGATCTTTTTCTTCAATAAGAAGTATAACTTCTTTAAATGCAGTCTCATGGAACTGTGAATTAGAAGAGTCTTCCTTGCTAATATTGGTGTAGGAATTAGCTGATGCAGCTACTGAAGAAGACTCTGCTTCCTTCTCCTTAATATAATTAAGGTATTCCTTGGCTAGAGGATTATCTTTAGGGATATTATCTATGAAGCCTTTTAACTGATCTTTGTCACGAGACAAGTCTGAAGCTATAAGCTTCTGTTTACCCATCTGGGAAATAACAATGTTACCCCTTCCTCTATTAGAGAAATTGTTACCTCTTCCTCTTTCTGAGGAACTTCCACTTCCCCTATAAGAGGAGTAGGAGCTGTAATTAGAGCCCATACCTGAAATCATGATAAATATTCACGAGTAAAAAAATCAGGAAGATGGTTATCAACACCTTTAATATGTTGAATTATAAAATCGAAAGGAGCAAGATGAGCTTGCCATCTGGCAAACATTTGTTTTGAAACATCATGTTTAAAATCTCTGCTAAACATAAATTGAGCAGAACTACAATCAGTTTTGATTATAAACTTTTGATTATATAAATCATCTTGAAATTTTAAGACACATTTGACAATAGCAAAATGTTCTTTAACAACAGTAGAATGGTTAAGCTGAGCACCTTTCCATTTTCCAGAATAAAATCTAATGAGGTACTCTTGCTTAGAACTAGGATCAATCTGTTTTAAAATGCCCCCATATTCTATGTTAGAAGCATCAGTATCAACAATCTTTTCCCAAATAGGATTGGGAAGCATGAGACAAGGAAGGTTTTTAACCTTTTTCTTAATTTCTTGGACAGCAAGAGTATGATCATCTGTCCAACTGCCAGAATCTTTTTTAAGACGATTATAAAGAATAGAAGTATAATTGCTGAGGTTTTTAATATAAGCCGAAATATAATTTAGGCTGCCCAAAAACCTTTGAAGTTGGGTCCTATCTAGGATTTTATCAGGAAATTTATCCCCAAATTCTAGGCTTCTTTGAATAGGAATAATGGTTCCTTTTTCAATGTCATGGCCTAAAAACCTGATTTTAGTCTTAAATAAAGACATTTTTGGTTTAGAAATGACTAGACCATTCTGAATAACTAAAGTTTTGAAGATATTTAAATGTCTAAAGTGACTTTCAATATCTTTAGAAAAAACAAGAATATCATCAATATAAACAATAATAAAATTGCTATAAGGATAAAAAATGTCATTCATAATTTGTTGAAATTCTGAAGGAGCATTCTTTAAACCAAATGGCATAACCTTCCATTCATAATGTCCCATAGGAACATTAAAAGCAGTCTTATAAATATCAGATTCATCAATCTGTATTTGCCAATAACCTGATTTTAAATCAAATTTGGAAAAGATTAAAGCTTGAAAAAGCCTATCAAGAAGATCTTTCTTGTTTGGAATAGGATGCCTAATCCATTTTAATACTTTATTAAGAGGCTTATAATTAATTACAAGCCTAGGAACACCTCTTTCTTGTTCCGAATGTTTATTAACATAAAAAGCAGTACAAGACCAAGGTGACTGAGAAGGACGAATAAGACCTTTAGTAATGAGATGAGAAATCTCATTCTTACATAAAACTAGATACTCAGAATTCATTTGCCAAGGTCTGGCCTTAGTCGGAATACTGGATTCATTGAATCCTTCTTCATAAGGAAGAGAAATAATATGCTTTTTTCTTTCCCAGAAAGCATTAGGATGATCATTACAAATTTTTAGAGAAAAATCATTATGAATGAAATCTATCTTAGATTTTAACCTAGGATTGGAAATCTTTTCTTCGATAGTTAAAGAATTTATTTCATCTTTAAGAGAATATAAATGAAAAGTCTTTCTATCAATCCTCTCTTGGAGATTATCTAAAAACCTTTTAATGGGTTTGTTTATGAAGTCAAATCTAATAGGCTTATTATTATACGTACCTGTAAGACCAACTTCATCAATCCTAGTTATAGGATATATATTATATAAAAAAGGTAAGCCAAGAATTATTTCGTGACAAATATCTTTGGCTAGGAGGAAACTAGTAGAAATACAACTAGCTTGATTGCAAATTTTTGCATTTGAAAGCTTATATCTTATATTTAAAGGACCTCCTCCAGCATGGGAAAGAGAACAAGAGGTTTTTTCAAAATACCTACTAGGAATAAGACCCTCTTGTATAACATTTAAATCAGCACCACTATCAATCATAGCAGTAAACTCTTTTTTAAAATGCCCTCCTATAAGAAGAGTTATTTTGGTAAACCATTTCTGGGATATTATCCTGCTAAGAGTAGAAAGAACCGCCTCATCAGGTGGTTTCTTAGAGAAAGGTTCTTGAAAATCTTTTATATTTTCAAAATTCTCTAAATCATTCTTATCAAGAATTAAGGAAATATGTTTATGAAGCTGAAGATTGTCACTCTTCAAAAATTTAATTTCATCTTTTAAAACATTCACCTCTCTATTGAGGTCTTGAAGGGAAATCTCTTTTTCTTTAAAATGTTTATTTTTAAGAAGTCTATTTACTTCTTTCATAG
Organism: Arctium minus; assembly: GCA_954870635.1. Classification (NCBI taxonomy): domain Eukaryota; kingdom Viridiplantae; phylum Streptophyta; class Magnoliopsida; order Asterales; family Asteraceae; genus Arctium; species Arctium minus. Next base: position 33,025,746 of record OX941097.1, on the reverse strand, counting down.
AATAGTCGATATTATTACAGGTACTCTCATGATTTTTAGAAGTAGTACCTACATCAATGTTTTCTAAAATCTCAGCACAAATAACTGGATCTTTAATTTTCTTTAAAAGCTTTAAAACATTATTATACGTACCTGTAAGACCAACTTCATCAATCCTAGTTATAGGATATATATTATATAAAAAAGGTAAGCCAAGAATTATTTCGTGACAAATATCTTTGGCTAGGAGGAAATTAATAGAAATACAACTAGCTTGATTGCAAATTTTTGCATTTGAAAGCTTATATCTTATATTTAAAGGACCTCCTCCAGCATGGGAAAGAGAACAAGAGGTTTTTTCAAAATACCTACTAGGAATAAGACCCTCTTGTATAACATTTAAATCAGCACCACTATCAATCATAGCAGTAAACTCTTTTTTAAAATGCCCTCCTATAAGAAGAGTTATTTTGGTAAACCATTTCTGGGATATTATCCTGCTAAGAGTAGAAAGAACCGCCTCATCAGGTGGTTTCTTAGAGAAAGGTTCTTGAAAATCTTTTATATTTTCAAAATTCTCTAAATCATTCTTATCAAGAATTAAGGAAATATGTTTATGAAGCTGAAGATTGTCACTCTTCAAAAATTTAATTTCATCTTTTAAAACATTCACCTCTCTATTGAGGTCTTGAAGGGAAATCTCTTTTTCTTTAAAATGTTTATTTTTAAGAAGTCTATTTACTTCTTTCATAGAATAGTCGATATTATTACAGGTACTCTCATGATTTTTAGAAGTAGTACCTACATCAATGTTTTCTAAAATCTCAGCACAAATAACTGGATCTTTAATTTTCTTTAAAAGCTTTAAAACATTATTATACGTACCTGTAAGACCAACTTCATCAATCCTAGTTATAGGATATATATTATATAAAAAAGGTAAGCCAAGAATTATTTCGTGACAAATATCTTTGGCTAGGAGGAAATTAATAGAAATACAACTAGCTTGATTGCAAATTTTTGCATTTGAAAGCTTATATCTTATATTTAAAGGACCTCCTTCAGCATGCGAAAGAGAACAAGAGGTTTTTTCAAAATACCTACTAGGAATAAGACCCTCTTGTATAACATTTAAATCAGCACCACTATCAATCATAGCAGTAAACTCTTTTTTAAAATGCCCTCCTATAAGAAGAGTTATTTTGGTAAACCATTTCTGGGATATTATCCTGCTAAGAGTAGAAAGAACCGCCTCATCAGGTGGTTTCTTAGAGAAAGGTTCTTGAAAATCTTTAATATTTTCAAAATTCTCTAAATCATTCTTATCAAAAATTAAGGAAATATGTTTATGAAGCTGAAGATTGTCACTCTTCAAAAATTTAATTTCATCTTTTAAAACATTCACCTCTCTATTGAGATCTTGAAGGGAAATCTCTTTTTCTTTAAAATGTTTATTTTTAAGAAGTCTATTTACTTCTTTCATAGAATAGTCGATATTATTACAGGTACTCTCATGATTTTTAGAAGTAGTACCTACATCAATGTTTTCTAAAATCTCAGCACAAATAACTGGATCTTTAATTTTCTTTAAAAGCTTTAAAACATTATTATACGTACCTGTAAGACCAACTTCATCAATCCTAGTTATAGGATATATATTATATAAAAAAGGTAAGCCAAGAATTATTTCGTGACAAATATCTTTGGCTAGGAGGAAACTAATAGAAATACAACTAGCTTGATTGCAAATTTTTGCATTTGAAAGCTTATATCTTATATTTAAAGGACCTCCTCCAGCATGGGAAAGAGAACAAGAGGTTTTTTCAAAATACCTACTAGGAATAAGACCCTCTTGTATAACATTTAAATCAGCACCACTATCAATCATAGCAGTAAACTCTTTTTTAAAATGCCCTCCTATAAGAAGAGTTATTTTGGTAAACCATTTCTGGGATATTATCCTGCTAAGAGTAGAAAGAACCGCCTCATCAGGTGGTTTCTTAGAGAAAGGTTCTTGAAAATCTTTAATATTTTCAAAATTCTCTAAATCATTCTTATCAAAAATTAAGGAAATATGTTTATGAAGCTGAAGATTGTCACTCTTCAAAAATTTAATTTCATCTTTTAAAACATTCACCTCTCTATTGAGGTCTTGAAGGGAAATCTCTTTTTCTTTAAAATGTTTATTTTTAAGAAGTCTATTTACTTCTTTCATAGAATAGTCGATATTATTACAGGTACTCTCATGATTTTTAGAAGTAGTACCTACATCAATGTTTTCTAAAATCTCAGCACAAATAACTGGATCTTTAATTTTCTTTAAAAGCTTTAAAACATAATCATCAGATAAAACATTTATATTTAAATCTTGAAATTGAGAATAGAGTTTATAAAACTCTTCTTCTTCATTTCCTTTATTGATATTATTAATATCTTTAGAACAATCTGCACAAGGTTTTCCTATAGCACAAACATCACAATTAGAAGAAGAATCCTCAGTGCTAGAAGAAATAATAGACTCACTATCATGTAAATCAGGATCACTATTAGTGTCACTCTGATCTTTCTCATTATAATTTAGAAAAATGTTTAAAAGAGAGTCTTTTATAGTTTGGTCAATATTCAAACTATTTATTTTCTTCTTAGTCCAACAATTTGTTGAAGAATGACCAATCTTACCACAATTTTGACAAATAATTTTATTTCTTTTGAAGTTATTAGATTTTTTAAAAAATCTTTTCTCTCTAAAATCATTTGATTTAAAATCTTTTTTCTCAAGATTTTTATTTTCAAATCTTTTCTTATGGAAGGGTTTTTTATAATGACGGAAATCAGCTTCCATATTATTTTTATGAAAATTCTTTTTAGGTTTCTTATAAGGAACCTCCATACCAAACTGGTCACAAAAATCTCCTAGCTGTTTTCTTTCTAAAAGATTTTGTTTCTTAATTTGATGATTTAATTTTAAATCATTGCACAAAGAAAGACCTTCAGCAACGCAAGTGCTGATTAATTGACCATAAGTATAATGATCATAGTTAACAGATATGTTATCCTTTTTGAGAGTTTTTCTTATTTTCTCAGCAAAAAGATGAGGAAGATCATCAATAAATTTGGCTTTCCAATGGTTGTTATTACAGTCTTTGAGCACAAAGATTCTAGATAGAAAGGTATCTTTGTACCATCTGAACTCAGTTAAAGTTTTACATCTCAGATTACTAATAAGAGTTCTAATATTCTCACTATCATCAGAAAATCTACCAGTAAAATGCTCAATAATAGTAAGAATAAGAGGATAAACAACATTTGTTGTTACCTCACCACCATCTTCGGTTTTAACAGAACTATAAATTTGTTCTTTTTGGACCTGAGGGATGTAATTATCCCACCAACCTTTTAGCTGACCAGTAAAACCGGCGATAATCATTTTAGCAATATTTTTATCAGTATTACCAGTGGTTTTACAAACAGTGCTATACATAAGCATGCGATGAGCCATATTATAAATATGCTTATCAGTGAAGCCATCAAGACTCCATTCGTAAATACATTTACCATTATAACTATTATTTATAATGTACTCCTGTTCTTCATGAAGAACATCCATGGGAGTAGGATGACCATAATAATACTTATTCAAAGTAGGCTTGCTAGCCCATTTTATTTTATTTATTTGATTAAAATCTTGATTATTGTGATTAGTACTTTGACTAATATTAGAATCATCTGATTCATTATCCTTATCAAGAATAGACACAGAAGGCTTGGAAATATAGAGACTGGCTAACTTAACATCAAGTTGTTCCATAAAATTCTCATATTTGTTTTGCAACTTAAAATCTTTGATTTCAGGGGGAGGCTGAATAAAACTTGAAGTAAGAATAGTTTTTTTAGAAGAAGAGGGATCAGTATTATCCATTTTCTTCTGATTTTGTTCAATTTGAAATTTTTTTTGATATATAGAAGAAATATGATCCTCCAGAGACGAAATTTGTTCTCCAAGAATACGAACTAATAAATTAGAATAATTTTGTTTTTCCAATAATTCATTAATATGAGCTGAAGTAATAGAAAGAGTATCATCTTTAAGAAGTTTCGAAAAAGCCGAAAACTTAATAGTCGAATCATTTTTTGTTATTTGAAAAGGCATTTGGGGAGGATAAATAGCAGTCCTGATTTCCCCTGTCATTAATTGATAATCTCTTTCAATAACATTAATATAATGTTTAATATGAGTATTTATAAACCAAGGGATAAATGAAAAAACCTCATTCTCCTTTTTACAGAATTTATAAAATTCTTCAGAAAAACCTTTAATTTCATCATAAACAAAACTATCAGTATATCAAGTTCTAAAAGGAACCCATTTAATATCTCCATAATAATCATTACAACCAACCTGTCTAGCAGGTGATCCTGTGGAAAAGTCAATTTTGCCATTTTCCAAAAGCCAATTTCTTTTAGTTGTATTAATCATGGAATCATATGCTAAAATCAGACATAGTCTCAATTTGTTTATTTTTAGGCTCTCTGGTATTATTATGAACAATACCATTTCTGTGAACTTTAAGATCATTGATATGATCTTCCAAAGAAGATTCTTGTCCTTCATCTTCTCTAGGAGAAGAAGAAGTTTTGTTATCTCTTATATAAGAGGTAGAAGCTCTAGACGGTTGAGGCTGATCAACCATATAACCAAAATGAGAAATATGATTATGAGCCAAAGAATTGGATCTTAATAGAGATCCTTTTCCAGAGCAAATTCTTCTCTGAATATCATTGAATTGTATATTAACAATTCCTTCATTGGTTTGAGTGATATTACTAAAATCACTCTGAATAATAGGATTCTTAGGAATATTCCTAGTCAAAGTCCAATTTTCTGGGAAATTTATCTCATTCCATTTTATAGATCTACGAGTAGTAATATTAGATCTATTGAAATTGGTTTCTATAAGAATCGTTTCATTTATATCTTTATCAACTCTTTTACACCTAGGATTAAGTGTAAAAAGAGGTTTAAAATATATGCGATAACAAATACAAATAACTTCTGTTCCTGCCGCATAATTATAACCATGAGTTTTAACATTTAATGTTAAAGAGTCAAGAATATTAATATCAGATAAAGATAGACATAAATTAGGATAAACATCAAAATAGACTGGTCCATGGGCCAGACTGGATTGGATCATGCCAATTAAAGATTGTTGCCAATCAAGATTTCTTCCATCTCTAAGAGCTGCAAGAAAACTTTCAGGTAATCCTTCAAGAGTAAGGGGTCTGAAAGCAATTTGGACAAGACCAATGTGGCAAAACTTATGAGTTTTTAAATAAGGGAAAATATCCTGTTTATTTAAAAGACGAATCATCATCTCATCCTCATGAAGAGATACTGAAGATTCAGTGGTTTTAACAATATGTTTTAAACCGAGTTTTTCAAAAGTCCCAATTTTATAAATAAATTTGGGTTCAACCTTTGGAATAGTCCAATTGTTTAGAAGTTCTAAATTCTGGGGAATATCATATTCCTCAGTCATACTGTTATGAACAGTTTCATTATTTCCAGATCTGAATAAATTCATCAAAAATGATCTAAAAGGAAATGAGTTAAAACAAAGTTTGAGAAGATATAGCTACACAAAAACATGGCTCTGATACCATCTTTCGGTTTCCAAAGTTTCTAATGTAATACTGGTTTCCAATTGATCGCTTCCATATATATATATATATATATATATATATATATATATATATATATATATATATATAGAGAGAGAGAGAGAGAGAGAGAGAGGATGCATTTCATTTTTTATACACAAAATACCCCTGCACGCCTTTCAAATTATTAAATATGGAAACATGTCGTCCAATTGTTTACACAAATGCCACCGGTTTATTGAAGCCGTCAATGAATTTTTTAAGCGTCTAGATCGGTTTATATAGTTTGTTAGTATTATATATATATATATATATATATGGAGGAAAGTTCAAATGAAAACTCATTTTTTATTGTGAATGTGAGGACAAATCTCAGTCACTCGATCTATTTTGATCCAACAACTTATATTAAATAGAGTTTTTTATTTTAAAATGCTTAGGGGTAAAAATGGAAGAAAATTTAAAAACACGTCTACCATATTTGACTTTTTATTTCCTTTTTTAATTAAATATTTTTTTACCCAATTAAAGTTTAAAATAAATTATCTTAAAAATTACTAATATTTTAATCAAACAAATTACATAAAAAAACGAGAATTTCACGCTTTTCGATATGACATCCATCTCGATATAGTTTTTTTTTGTCGTTTTAACCGTTTTTTAGGTGAAATATTATATATGTGTTATATTCATTATGAATATTTATGTACGTTCAAGTTTATACAACGCCTCGACACCGTAAGTATGTACATCGACTTCACCTTCTTCAACACTTTCTTCAACGTCGTAAGACATCACGTTTCTTCAGCACCGTAACCCAACACCCATCAAGACGAATCGAGAACCTATCGAGTAATTCTGTTGTGAATCGGGGAACAAAAGAGAGTGTGTCACGTCTCCACATCTTCATAGGTCATTCATGTGTTATTCATCATGAATAATGTATCATTCAGGATTAATAATAGAACATTCAGGGTGAATAACACATGATTCATGATAAATAATACATGAATCATGGATTCGTGTATTATTCCTGAATACTGTATTATTCATCATGAATAGTGAATGAACGTTCACCTTTATTATTCGTACTGAATGTGGACACCAAAGGACGTGCATGCATATTCATAATAAATATAACACATATATAAAATTTCACGTAAAAAACGGTTAAAATGAAAAAAATCCTGAATATTGTATTATTCATCCTGCATACATTATTATTCATCATGAATAGTGAATGAACGTTCACCTTTGTTATTCATACTGAATGTGGACACCCGAAGACGTGCATGCATATTCATAATGAATATAACACGTATATAGAATTTCACGTAAAAAATGGTAAAACGAAAAAAAAACTATATCGAGATGGATGTCATATCGAAGAGCACGAAATTCTCGTTTTTTTGATGTAATTTGATTAAAATATTAGTAATTTTTAAGATAAATTATTTTAAAGTTTAAGGGGTAAATTTTTTTTAATTAAAAATAAAAATAAAAAGTCAAAGAAGGTAGATGTTGATTCAAAATTACAATTTTGTTCTTAATCACTTCCCAATTAACCTTATTATGTATTAACCATTGATTAGTTTTCTAATTTTTGATCAATGGTTAAGATTTGTCCTCATATGCACAATGAAAGATGAATTTTCATTTGAACCCACCCTATATATATATATATATATAGGACGATAATCATATAAGAACCACAAAAAAGTTGAAGACTGTGAGAACCGATCTGAGCCATAATTTAGTTTTGATCCAATGGTTTTTACTTGAAAAATATTTCACCACATGAAAAGGGCATAATTGTCATTTTGGTAACAAGGATTCACCAAATGAAACGCATACTCATCAATTGAATCATAATAAAAATTATTACTTTTTATAAAGTTAATAATGACAATATTTCATTTATGTGCTATTTCACCAGATGAAACACACGGATTCACGAGATGAGATATACAAATTCACCAGATGAAACACGTAGATTCACCAGTGAAACACATAGATTCAACAGATTCACCAGATGAAACACACAGATTCAACATATTCACCTTATGTGTTTCGTAAGGTGAATCAAACACCAATTTCCAACAAGCACCACCATACAAAAATTCATACCCAAACACAATCAAATCCCAAGATCATCAATACAAACAAATTATACAGAAATACAAACTAAACCAACCACAAATTTCATAAAAACTATATCAAGTCAAGAACAACCAAAAATCCAACTCAAAATCGAAGAGCAATCTAACAAAATCCTAACTCAAACTCAAGAACGATAAAAAAACCTAACTCACCATGTTCGATTTCTTGGGTCGATTTTGGGTTCGAAGAACACCTCCATCCCAGATCTGGTTTATAGGTTCGATTTCTTGGTTTGATTTTGGGTTCGAAGAACACCTCAATCCTATATCCGATTTCCGGGTTCGATTTCTTGCTTCAATTATGGATTCGAAGAACACTACCGTCTTCAGCCATCCAGGAAAAATCTATAGCGTCATCACCGCCAAATCCGGCCTCTTCAAATGCGACAGTGAATGGTATAAGAACACCGAAAAAACAACATTATGTTGTTAAAGTAAGAAGAAAAATTGATATGATCTATGAAGATGTAGAAGTGATTTTGGAAAAGAAGAATCTCATGTGAAGCAATATGTGATTTCGATTACAACAATGAATTCATTTTCAAGCTACAAGTTGACGAATATGTTTGATTCCTTCCAAAGTTCGCTTAAAATTAGGGTATATTTTGTAAGATATGGAAGAAATATTCCATATTAATTTCCTTTTAAGTTTATAGTTGTTTCCTTTGATTTTACTTCAAGTTTCCTTAGTTAATTGTTTCCTTTTGTCTGGAAAAACACTAGTTTTCTAGTCCTATAAATTATGGACGAGTTTTGATGTAATAAGTAGATTAAATCAACGAAATTTTATATTTTGTAAGGATTGCCTTCACTTTTGGGTTCTTTGTTGAACTAATTTGGGTGTTGCTTGATTAGGTCAAGTAATTTATTTTGACTTATCATTCAAGGTTTGCTTCTCTTGAATGTGGCGTCCATAGTCTAAGTTCTTTAATGCTAAGTGTCGTTCTAGGGTTTTGATTCTTTATAATCAAAGTTCTAGTTCTGTAGTATATAAAGGGTCGGACTTTAATTAAGGTTCACTTCACTTTATTAAAGTTGGATCTTAATTCTTTGAAGCATTCATCCTTTATCTCAATCCTTTGCTCATTGGTTCAAGAATAACTAGTTCTGGTAAAAAAAAGTAGAAAACATGGAATTCCCTCTCTCTTCAAAAAAAAATTGTCCCGAATCTTCATCTGTAGTAAATGGAAAAAGATTTTTCTTTGCATCCCACATTTTCTAAGTAAGAAGAAGAATGGTACAGGGGCATCATCCCTTCAAACGTCGTGTTCATCCTGGTCGTTGTGTACAGATAGCAACGACAACGGTGATGGCTATGGTTGGAGTTACCACCGATCGAGAGAAGACCAATCCACCTCTTAGATTTGAGAACTATCATCAATGATGGTGAAGGGTTCTGGAACTGTCAACAGGGTTTGATTTTTTATTTTTGTTATTGACTAGGGTTTGATTTTTTATTTTTGTTGTTGACTATGGATTAGATTTCAACTGTCGTAAATACCCCTTTCATCTTTCTATTTCTTTAGTAATTAGTTTCATATTTTAAGAATATCACAAAAATTCCATTGTGTTCCATAGCCATCGATTAAAACCCTTGGATGATTGAGATTGGTACTTGATAGCAGAAAATCGTATAAGTCAACGAAATGGCCACCTGTGTTGCCACAGTGGTGGTGCAAGTGCATACCGGGCATTATGATCTCTATTAAATAATAAAGTGGTAGTGTATCGAAATCGTTTCCACAGGGACTGGTAAACTAAGAATCAGAGACATTCATGAACTTCTAGTGCTTGTTTGAGTTTTGAGAACAATATCAATATTTGTGAGTTCTAATTTATGCTAAATAACGATTAAAGTAATCAACAAGTTAAAAGATAGGATGTGGGTACAAGCATTATCTAAGACATATGTAGTAACATTATTTTCAGAAACAAGTGGTACAAACCATCCATGAAAACCCCTTTCTTTCGAATGTGAATTTCCACAAGGAGTGGCCACTTATACCCTCAAAGTTGTCACTATTGCCAACTCAAGACTTGCCGATTTAACTAAGTAAACCTCTAAGGGTCTTTGTTCCACCAGTATGGATATAGATGCCCAAATCTCTTTGTGACACCTATATCGATCGACATTTTGAACCTTAGTTAAAATCATGCAAAAACCCGTATCTCTACGTGGTTATAAAAGACTCTCTCAAATCTTCTTGCATCACTCAAGCCGTATTTCCGGATCCGCCCATCTCTGGGTCTAAGATCTAATATTAACACTTACAAGTGATCGACTTGTCCGCATTGAGCTAAAGTCCGACTCAAGTGACCAAGTCTAAGAGTTAGCAACGATGGCAACACCTAGGTGTTACCTACTAGTCTTAGATTTGGCTCATACTCACACCCAAAGGGGTGTTTAGTTCATGAAAAAAGTAAAAGACATGGAAGAACAAGAAAGAAACGTAAACATAACTTGCATAACGAAAGTAGAAAGGTGTCACCACTATGCCGCCACAGTTGTGATGCTGTTACAAGAAATGGAAAATACAAGAAAGTTAAATGCAACTAACTTAATGAGAGAATGTGGAGTGAATACTACAGCTCCAGATATGAAGAACTCTCCTAGAAGTGATGTGTAACACCTCGAATCTTAAGTTTGATTTTTTGTTCGACCCATAATTCATGCATGGTTTGTTGCTAGTCAAGGTGGTGGAAATGAAGAAAAAGGAGGTTCCAACAGTGCTTGGCGCGGATCACCGCGCGGGTGGAACCGCGCGACCATCCGCGCGGGACTCTGCTCAACCGTGGATCCAGTGCTCTACGCGGATCACCGCGCAAGTGGAACCGCACGGACACTCATGCGCACGGGCAGTGACTTGATAAATAGAGTAATCGGGCCCTAAACCTTCATTTACTCCATGTCTTCATTTAAGAGCTATTTGGGTAGCTATTTTCCCTCAAGAAAAGGCTGGTAAGTCCCTCCCTTTCATCCTCTACCATTAATGCCTTCCATCCACTTCAACCCTTAATCATTTATGGTATTTAGGTTCCATTGAGCATTCATTGTACAAATCCAAGCTTTCTCAAATATCTCTTCTTATCTCATTAGTTCTTGGGATTTAGGGTTTTAAGCTACAACCCTACAAGGTGAGTTCATTCCCTTTTTATAAAACTTTATACATGTTAAAATATGGATTTTTACTCTCTAAACATCTCCATTTTGATTTACTTGTTTTGGGGTGAGTTTTCACCAAAACCTAACTTTGGGGATTTTGGGGTTTATGTGGATGAGCATGATTTAAAGGTTAAGAAACTTATATCTTGAACTATTTGTGGACTTGTACATGAGAGACATGTTTTCCGCTAATCTCATGTTTGAATACATGCAAATCAAAACAAAGGTTTGAAATGTGGATGGGTATTTATTGAAGGGTAACTTGGGTGAGTTGATTTGGTGTGTGGAAACACTATTTAAATAAGTATGTGGGAACCTCTTGAAAATACCGAGAGGGATTATATGGATTCATAGTCGTTGCATATTTGATGACATTCTTATTTGTTGGAGTCATTTCTTGGTTTTGTTGGCATTAAAATGGCTATTTGATTTCATTGGGCGTCATGACCCCGTAAACTGCTTGTACCATTTCGTCCGATGTTGGAATGTTAGTTTTCCACATCGAGGCACCGTTAGGCATCGGATGTGGTATAAGTCCAATATGCTAGGCATCAGATGTGGTATAAGACCTATGTGTTGGGCATCGGATGTGGAGTAAGTCCTACTTTATTATGTGTTTGGTTTTACTAACATATCAAGTGGCTTACTTTTGTGTTCCGTCACTTGTGTTAGTAAGCGGGCCTCCCCCGTCAACCCAATAGGTAAATGTATTAAAGTTGAGATTTATCTATATGGATTCCACCGACACTCTTAAATTATTTCATTTGAAACTTCTGATTTTCCCAATGTAAATGTCTGATCTTGTCAGGATCGAATTCTCAACAAGAAATAATTCTCAGAAACAATATCAAAGAAGTTTGCGGAATAACACTTTGATATTCAATGAAACAGTAAATCTCAGGATCGAATTCTCAACAAGAAATAATTCTCAGAAACAATATCAAAGAAGTTTGCGGAATAACACTTTGATATTCAATGAAACAGTAAATCAACACAGTAAATATAAATAACAAACTGTAAACTTGTATTGAATGTTTTGAAGTTACAAGATTACACACTCAACCTCAATATTGATGAACAGGCTCACCAATACGAATTCTACTTCTCTAGAATTAGGATCTATGCCTTGAGGTTGATTTTCTCTCTAGAACTAACACTTAGAATTTTTAAATTATTAATATTACTATCAAATCTGTACATATACTGAATAAAAATATAATTACAATAAATAAAATATCTTCAGTATATCTTCCATGTATATCTCTAAGCTTCCATGTATATCTTCAGATTATCCAACTGTTATCCTTTCATGCGAATCTTCATCATCTAAGCAGTATTAATCATAAGCAGCATTAATACTCTGAGCAGTATTAACTACCAAGCAGCACTAACCACTAGCAGTACTAACTAGCTAAGCAGTACTAACTTTGTTCAAGCAGCACTAACTTTGACTAGCAGTATTAATTCTACTAGCAGTAGTAACACTCAGCAGTATTAACCTTTAAGTCTTCTAGCAGTAGTAACTTTGAACCAGCAGCATTAACCATACTTGATGAATTCTTCAGTTCCCAACAATCTCCCCCTAACTTGACTTTTAGGAAGAGAAGTCAAGTTCTTCAAATTTTCTTCAAGATGCTCCCAAAACTCTATCATGGCCTAAATTCCAGTGTTTGCATCCAATCCCAAACTCTGATTAATTGTTCTTTGAATCAAGTATTTAGCCATTTCTGAATCTGGAACACATCTTAACTTTTTCTTCAACATGGCATGAAGCTTCAATCTGCTATGATTGTACACTCTATCCACTAGGAAGTATTCAGTGTGATTTAAATCCAAAGTCACTGTATATACTCCACTAATTTCATATAGAGTCCAACTGTTGACTGACTTGAATACATTCTTGATCACATGCTTTATTTCTTCAGGTTTGAACATCATACACAGATACTCCATTACCAGTTTTGTAATTGAAGTCACTGGAGCCTTCAGTATATCTGCATACAACTTCATTCCTATCTCAAACATCTCTTCAAGATCTGACCTAGAGCATGTTCTTACTATCTTTGCCCAAGTATTGAACACCTCATACTTTTCATCCTTCCTTTTTAGCCTTATGTATTCCTTTCCATCCACTGTCAATGTATCCCAGAGAATGACCTCAGGAGGCTTAACTCCTACAGGTTCTGCTGAAATTGGTTCAGGCACTTTGTCCATCACTACCATATACAAATTTACATCATCTGTGTTTGATGGCTCTTTCTGTTTAGATGACTCAGGTGCCCCTTCTTCTTCAGCAACTTTCTCATCCTCTCCTTCAGATACTCTAGGCTTCTTAGTTGGCTTTCTCCTTGCCATCATCTTGGTTCTCTTTAAAGTCCTTAGACTTTCACCCAGAGTAGCTTCTTTCTTTGATGGTGTTTCCTGCTCATCTGGAAAAGGCTTTTGTATCAGAAGATCATTACTTTCTTTCATCCTCTTCTCCATCTCCACCCTTGCAGTTTCATTCCCCTGCAGCTTTAACATCTCTGAATCATACAGCTCTTTAATCTTCTCAAAAGACATTTTGGAGAACATCTCCTTTTTGACTCCTACAGCACCTTTGAGAAATATAATCATCTTGTTTCTCTCTTGGGTACCTAGGAATGTCTTTGAGGGTTTTCTCTTCTTTGTAGCTGCTTTTACTACCACTGATTTCTTCATAGTTGCAGCTTTCTTCTGTGCAATTTCAGTTGCCAGACTCAGTTGATAAGCTTCATTCAGTTCAGCAGCTAGAGCTTTTGCCATCTCCCTGTCCTTTTCCATCTGAACTCTTTCTTCCTCTTCAATGTCATCTTGCATCTTTCTAGCTAAGGCTTCATCTGATTCAACCAACCTTTGCTTCTTGACTGGTTGATCAGATTCCACCATCTTTGCTTTTCCTTTGTCTTTGTTCATTGTCTTCTTACTGTAATCTTTCTTGATCACTTCACCTTGTTCTTTGATGATTACTCCTTTGGTCTTTGAAGTGACCTTGGAAGTATCATTCTTGGCTTTAAGTAAGGTTTCTGCAATCTCAAGATCTGTTAAAACTTCTTTCACTGTTTCTGCTGCTTTATTTATGTCAGCAGTAGTAACCGTTTCTGCTGCTTCTTGTGTTTCTATTGGCACTGAATCTCTTTCTGTTTCTGCTTCCTGCTCCCCCTCAACATCAAATTTCTCTCCATCAAGGTCCCCCTCTCTTTTGGCTTCTTCCATGTTGATCTCCCCCTTTTTGGGAGCATCATTCTCAGTTTTCCTTCTCCTTAGTTGGAATTGCTTTCTCTTCTTCTTCTGTACCAGACTGATCACCAACTTCTTCAGCTTAGCAATCTGTACTTGTTGTGACAGAATGACCAGCTTCATTTCTTCAATTTCTTTGCCTTGTTTGAGAACATCTTGATTGATGTTCCCCATTGTTTCCATCAATTCATAGTAAGAATATTTGTCCTCACCCTCTCCAGAAGTGTTACCCTCTTTTGAAGGATCATGGGATCTTTTTGTAGTGAAAGTCTTCTGCCTAGCAGAAGCACTATCCACCCTTTGGTTTCTTGGCACCAGGGACCTTTGAATGATTGCTCATTCAAAGTTGCCATGGGTGAGGTCTTATTTATGGTACCACTGTCCTTCTCTGTGCTAGCAGAAGTAGTGGCAGCCTCAGTACCCATATGCTCTATCTCCTCCTCAGAGAGCACCTCCTTTGGGTTGGGAGACACCCTGTTGGTTTCCCTTTGGATATTCTCTAAGGAAGAAGTCTCCCTTAGAGGGCTTAAAGGCTGAGTGGGTGATGGTACAAGAAGGGAAGGAGCCTTCTTTACCTGTTTTCTTTGATAAGTTTGGGTGATTGGTGAAGTTGGCTTGTCAAGGAGAGACTGAGGAATTGATTTAGAGAGGGAAGGTTGGGATTGGCTAGCAGTGGGCTGGTCTAATGGGGGCCTTGACCCTGCTACCATACCTTCATTGGTTTGGGACACCACCATCATTGTAGAGAACAATGGGGTGTCAACTCCTTCCGAGTCCCCAGCAGATCTTCTCATATTTGAGAAAACTTTGCCTTTGGGGGGTTTAGGTACATATACCCCAACAGGTTGAGGTATATCCGGCAATTCATTAGTAATAACTTCTTGGACAAACCTGGGGTACATAAAGAAGCTCTTTTTGTTTCCCATGTTTGAGACAAGATCACTGAAAATCATTTTAGAAAAGTTATACTTTCTGGCAGTGGCCAAGCACACCAAAGCATAAGCAATGGTGCTGCTGAACTCACTCCATCCAGTAGTCTTTTTGGAGATACAGTGCATAAGAGTATGGACAAAGAAACGCCATTGGGGTGAAAATTTGGCTTTTGAGAATTTGAATACACCCAATGGGCCTCCATACCCCATTCTTGTAAGATTGGAGAACAGTTCATCGTTTGGGATAGAAGTTATACCAGAGGCATCGTCTAGACGTAGACTGATGCGAATAACCTCTTCAGTAACTGTTAGTGATTGTTCACAGATTCTTGTTGCACACCATTCTCAGCAACAATGGTGGCATTAGCCCAGAACTACCTTTGATGCTCGATATAGATTGTAGGAGATACAGTAAGAGCATGAGCAATATGGCTTGACTTGAGGAAATCCACAATCTGATGAAATCCTGCAGCTTGCTTTGGCTTTTGTAGCATCGCGATCTCATTGTGCTCGTCGATGAATGCCATGGATGCCATTGATCTTAGTAAACAACGTGCCTGAAAGCTTCGAACTTGAGAGAGAAAGGGTTTAGAGCGCAAGTGAATAGTATGCAGAGAGTCGTTATAAGCTTTTAGGCGGGCAAAGAGTATTTATAGTATTCGGAACATAAGCAGTATTAACCTAGAGCAGTATTAACTACTAGCAGTATTAACTACTAGCAGTATTAACTGAAAGCAGTATTAACCTAGAGCAGTATTAACTACTAGCAGTATTAACTGAAAGCAGTATTAACTACTAGCAGTATTAACTACTAGCAGTATTAACTGAAATCAGTATTAACTACTAGCAGTATTAACTGAAAGCAGTATTAACTACTAGCAGTATTAACTGAAAGCAGTATTAACTACTAGCAGTATTAACTGAAAGCAGTATTAACTACTAGCAGTATTAACTGAAAGCAGTATTAGCTACTAGCAGTATTAACTGAAAGCAGTAGTAACTACTAGCAGTATTAACTGAAATACTCCTTTAAACTTGCAAAACCCTGAGTACTGCTATGCATATCCTGAAAAAGAAGATTAGTAACACCAAGAATAAACAATATACAGGTATAGAGTCAATTTTTGAGAAGGGGCTTATTCAGAGTTGATCATTCCCACACTTGTTACCAAGAAGGTGAATCTACCCACATCAAAAGCTTTAGTGAATAGATCAGCAAACTGATTATCAGTGTGAACTTTTACAACTTGAATAAGTTTCTTTTCATTACAGTCTCTTATGAAGTGATACCTGATCTCAATGTGCTTTGTCTTAGAGTGCTTGACAGGATTATTCACAATGTTGATAGCACTGCTATTATCAATAAAAATGGGAGTGTGTAGAAAGGTTACCCCATAGTCCAACATTTGATTCTGAATCCATAAGACTTGAGAACAACAACTTGCAGCTGCTATGTACTCTGCCTCTGTTGTAGATGTGGACACTGTGGTTTGTTTCTTGCACTGCCATGAAACTAGTCTAGCACCCAAAAACTGACATCCTCCAGAAGTAGATTTTCTGTCCAAGTTTTCCCCACCTAGATCACTGTCTGAGTATGCTATTAGGTCAAAGGGTGAGTCATGAGGATACCAAAGTCTCAATCTGGGTTGCCCTTTGAGATATCTGAATATCCTCTTAACAGCTTGAAAGTGAGATTGCTTTGGCCTAACTTGGAATCTTGCACATACACAGACTGGAAACATTATATCTGGCCTTGATGTTGTGAGATACATGAGAGAGCCAATCATGGATCTATAATGATGCACATCCATATCCTCCCCCTCAAGATCTGCTGTTATCTGCTTGTGTGTTTCCATAGGTGTGCTGGCAGGTTTTGACTCTGAGAAACCAAACTTGGTTAGAATGTCCTGTACATACTTGGATTGACAGATGAAGATGCCATCTGACTTCTGTTGAACTTGGAGTCCAAGGAAGAAAGTAAGTTCCCCCATGGAACTCATTTTGAACCTTTGATGCATTAGATCCTCAAACTCCTTGCACATGTTGTCTCTTGTTGATCCAAAGATAATGTCATCAACATAGATTTGGACCAGCAAGATATCCTTCTTCTTTCTCTTGATAAATAGAGTCTTATCAATGACTCCTCTTTCAAAGTCATTTTCCAAGAGATAGGATGACAGAGTGTCATACCATGCTCTTGGAGCTTGATGTAGTCCATATAGTGCTTTCTTCAATTTGTATACCCTGTCTGGATAGCTTGGGTTTTCAAACCCTGGTGGTTGACAGATATATACCTCTTCTTCAATTGAGCCATAGAGAAAAGCACTTTTTACTTCCATTTGATAGACTTTGAAGTTCATGTAAGAAGCATAGGCTAGGAATAGTCTGATTGCTTCTATCCTAGCCACAGGTGCAAAAACTTCTTCATAATCTATACCCTCTTCTTGAGTATATCCTTGAGCCACCAGCCTTGCTTTGTTTCTTATGACAATACCTCTTTCATCTCTCTTGTTTCTGAAAATCCACTTTGTGTCAATTGCTCTGTGACCTTTAGGAAGGTCTACTAGATCCCATACATCTTGTAGCTTGAACTGTAACAGTTCTTCTTGCATTGCTTCTATCCAGCTAGATTCTTTCATAGCATCATGTGCCTTTTTAGGCTCAAGCTGGGATAGAAAACAAGAAAGCACTGTATGCTGTTGATCTTGCATTTCTTGAAGCCTGCTTTGATGTCTAGTCATCATAGGAGAAGAGATATCTCCTATTACCAGCTGTGGAGGGTGATTCTTTTGAACTCTGGTGTTATGACTAGGTTCTTCATTCAGTCCGGCCTCTAGATTAGAGTCATGCAACTCAACTGAAGTGTTTTCAGATGCCACTTCTGATTCTTTATTTTCTTGAGTCTCCTCATCTCTAGTTTCTTCTTCACTCTGACTTGGTCCAGTAAATGATTCCTTTTCACAGTCTTCAACAGAATTCACAGTGGGTATGGGAAATATCACAGATTTAGATATACTTTCTTGAACTTGTGTGATCCCGGATCCTCCATTTCCTGGACCTGCATACTCATTACTGAAACCAAAAGAGTTAGTTAGTGAATCAATGTCAAATAGCCACTGAGGTCCAGACCCAACAGGATTTGGTGTGTTCTCATTGCATTTGACATTGTCACTTTCTTCAATTATTCTAGAAGATGAGTTAAAAACTCTGTAGGCCTTACTCTGAGATGAATATCCAACAAGAAATCCATCATCTGCTTTGCTATCAAACTTACCTAAGTGAGATTTGGTATTGAGAATTGTACAAGGACACCCAAAAGGTTTGAAGAAACCAATGAAAGGTTTTCTTTTATTTAAAAGCTCATATGGGGTCTTGTTCTTTTGCTTGACCACTAGAACTCTATTTTGGACATAACAAGCAGTATTAACTGCTTCAGCCCAGAAGGTAATTGGCAATTTTGAATCAGCCAACAGAGATCTAGCAGCCTCTATTAGTGTCCTATTTCTCCTTTCAGCAACACCATTCTGTTGAGGAGTCCTAGGAGCACTATATTGCCTCTCAATACCTTTCTCTTCACAAAAGGTGTTTAGATCATGATTTTTAAACTCAGTTCCATTATCTGATCTAATGACTTTTACTCTTTGATTAGTTTGGTTTTCAATTCTTAGAATAAAGGATTTGATAAGTCCACTTGTCTCATCCTTAGTCCTTAGAAAATATACCCAAGTAAATCTGGAGTAATCATCAACAATAACCAAGCAGTAAGATTTCTTGCCTATACTCATAACATTTGTAGGACCAAACAGATCCATATGCAGTAACTGGAGACAAGAAGAAACAGAATTTAACTCTTTGGTCTTATGAGAAGTTTTGTGCTGTTTGCCTTTAAGACAAGCAACACAATGATCATCACATGAAAAGACTTTTGAAGGTAAACCTCTTACAAGGTTGTTTTTAACAAGTTTGTTCATAGTCTTGAAATTCATATGACACATCCTTCTGTGCCAAAGACAGGATTCATCTACAGAAGCTTTTGAAACAAGACAATTTAAAGATGAATCACTATCAACATTGTCCATATCTAGACAGTAAACATTGTCCTTTCTTGGAGTTCTAAGTAGTATCATGCTTTCATCAACTACCTTGAACCCTGGAGCAAGGATCATACACTCAGTATTTGTAAATAATATACTATGTTGTTTGTCACAAACCTGTGATACACTTAACAGGTTGTACTTTAATTGATCAACATAGTAGACATCCTCAAATGTCATCTTACCTTTGGTGACATTACCTTTTCCACTTATCTTACCACCAGTAAGATTATCTCCAAATGCAACATGTCCTCCATTGATATGCTTGAAATCCTGAAGGCATGACATGTTGCCTGTCATGTGCCTAGAGCAACCACTATCAACATGCCATATGCTCTTTCCCTTGAGTTGTTGATTGCCCTGCACATAAGATAGATCAGTTAGTATGAAATAGGAACCCAAGCCAAAGTGTTCTTGGGTACCCCTTTCTCATCAAAATACTTGCATTCTTTCTTGACAAGATTTTTAAAGTTTGATTCCTCATGCTTGGAGTATTTTGTCACAATAATAGGCTTGGAAATATTTTTGCTAGAAGCAATACTGGTTTTAGAAGTACTAACTGCCTTAGCAGCACTTGCATGCTTAGCAGTACTAACCTTGTTAGCAGTAGTAACTGTGTTAGCAGCAGTAACTGTGTTGGCAGTATTAACCTTTGAAGAGGTACTAACAGTATTAGCAGCATTAATATTTTCAGCAGTACTAACACAGGTAGCAGCAGTAACCATGTTAGCAGTACTAACAGTTTTAGTGCTTCTAACCCTGTCAGCAGTACTAACAGTTTTAGTGCTTCTAGGCACCCACATTTTGACACTTTCTTTTAAAATCTTTTTCATGGGGCCTTTCCTTTCACCATGTTTCTTTATCACATGTTTCTTTTCAGCCTTCCTATAACCAATAGGTTTTTGCACAAATCTTTGAAAGTTCATCTGTTGGTTAATAGGGTTAAAGTAACAATACTTAGCCAAATGATTTAACTTGCCACATATGAAACAAGGTTTTGGTCTATTGATTTTATTCAGATCAACTCCTTGTTTCTGAGCCCATTGATTATTCCAGTTTCTTTGATTTCCTCTTTTTAAACCAGAATTTAGGCTCTTGGCTTTACTGCAATCACGCTGTTTACAAGATCCAGGATTCACAACTGTGGTTTGTTTGTATTGGACCTTGTTATCCTTTCCTTTTGTCTGCTCTATCTCCTTGGACTTGACCCAGATTTTCCCACATCCCTCATTGGTGATAATATTGTTTTCTAATGGTATCTTTTTACTCACATCATTATCCCTATACTCACTGGCTTCTTTCTCAGTTAAATCCTTAATTACTACTTCATCCAAAGGATCTATCTTAAAGGCTTTCTCAGATAAGTCCTTTTTCTCCTTGGTTTCTAACAAGTCTGAAGTAGGAGAGATATAATTGTTGTTGTAAGGAGGAGGTGTATTGTTGTATCCAATACCAGGCTTCATCTTGTCATGAATCTGAGCCTTTAGAAGAGAATCCATTGCTTTTGAAGCATATGAAAACTTTTCTATGTCAAGTTTAACTTTAGACAGTTCCTCTTTCAGCCTATCACTCTCTTCTAAGGATTTAGACAGTTTGGTCTCTAACTCATTCTTTTCCCACTTCCAATAGTTTGTGTCATAAGAGTGTTGAAGTTCATTAGCTTGAAAGCCTTTGATTTGATCTTCAAATCTCTCTACTATCAACACATAATCTCTTCTGTCCTTTTCTAATCTTTTGAGGTCATCACACATACTTTGATTGTGATCCCTGTATCTTGTGACAGTGTCAATGCAAGATTTTGTACAAAGATTAGAAATTACCTCAGAGGGAAGATCAGACACTTCTGCCATAAGAGCTTGATTCTGAATGGCTTCCTCAGCTTGATCACTCCAGTCAAATCCCATTCCTTGTTGAGAAACAAGGGCTTGAGCAGGATTCTTGTTTTGATTGTAGCCTCCATTCTGAGCTTGTTGGTGGTTGTTGTTTGGAACAACACTCCTGCATTCTCTAGCAAAGTGTCCTTTCAAGTGACACTTATAACATTCCACCTTGGTCTTGTCAAAACCAGCTCCATCTTCTCTTCTTTGAGAGAAGTTATTTCTTCCTGTTCTTTTAATGAACTTCTTCACCCTCATTGATAACATGGCCATCTGCCATTTAATATCCATCTCCTCCAGGTCATCAGGGTGAATTTGATCCAGATCATCATTAATCAAAGAATTGCTGCTATGACTGGACAAAAAGGCTTCAAAGATAGTTTCAGTGCCTTTTTCTGAACTTACTCCACTGGCAGTACTAACTGCTTCAGGGTTGGCAGTAGTATCAGTGGATGCTGAGAGAAGTGCAGCATTGTGGATATAACCAGAGGGCTTCTTCTTGGTTTCTACCTCAGTTTCAAAAACTCTTAGATCATTGTATAGATCATCAAGTTCTTTCTCTTCCAGATTGTCACTCTGTCTATATGAGACAGTGTACATAGTCCATTCATCCCCAAGAGATCTGAGGAACTTTCTGTTGATATCATCTTGTTCCATCTTTACTCCTACAGTAGCCAGTTCACCTATGAGTTTGTTGAACCTATCAAAAGTTTGAGTCATAGACTCATTCTTTGAGGAAGTGAAGTTCTCATACTGCTGCTTTATAACATCTCTTTGATTTCTTTTGATGCTTTTAGTTCCAGCAAATCTTTTCTCTAGAGCATTTCAGAGAATCTGAGCATCAGTGCAGTTGCAAAATTGATGCTGATATTCATTGGGGATGGCCAAAAGCAGAGTGCTCAAGGCCTTCATCTCTATCTGTCTGATCTTCCTCTCACCATCTGTCTTTGGTGGAGGTCTTTTCCCATCTGCTCCTATCCTTCCAGCTTCAGAAGGACCATTCTCAATGATATCCCACATTGAGTAGTCAGTGAGAAGAATATATTGTCTGATTCTGATCTTCCACATGTCAAACTCACTGGGTTTGAGCATTGGAACCTTAGAGACCAAAGTACTGCTTGATTCTGTAAGATTTTCCATGATGAATAGATGTTTCTGAGAGAGTTTGGCTCTGATACCACTTGTCAGGATCGAATTCTCAACAAGAAATAATTCTCAGAAACAATATCAAAGAAGTTTGCGGAATAACACTTTGATATTCAATGAAACAGTAAATCAACATAGTAAATATAAATAACAAACTGTAAACTTGTATTGAATGCTTTGAAGTTACAAGATTACACACTCAACCTCAATATTGATGAACAGGCTCACCAATACGAATTCTACTTCTCTAGAATTAGGATCTATGCCTTGAGGTTGATTTTCTCTCTAGAACTAACACTTAGAATTTTTAAATTATTAATATTACTATCAAATCTGTACATATACTGAATAAAAATATAATTACAATAAATAAAATATCTTCAGTATATCTTCCATGTATATCTCTAAGCTTCCATGTATATCTTCAGATTATCTAACTGTTATCCTTTCATGCGAATCTTCATCATCTAAGCAGTATTAATCATAAGCAGCATTAATACTCTGAGCAGTATTAACTACCAAGCAGCACTAACCACTAGCAGTACTAACTAGCTAAGCAGTACTAACTTTGTTCAAGCAGCACTAACTTTGACTAGCAGTATTAATTCTACTAGCAGTAGTAACACTCAGCAGTATTAACCTTTAAGTCTTCTAGCAGTAGTAACTTTGAACCAGCAGCATTAACCATACTTGATGAATTCTTCAGTTCCCAACAGATCTCACTAGGCTTTAGCCTAACACTTTTTCTTAATATGACATGTATAACAGGTCATTTTAGCGGTGGAACTCCGTGGGCTTGAGTGGAGAGTCGTTCGAGGATAGCGTCATTTTTGGAGATTATAGAGGCGTACATTTGTCATAGTGGTAGCATACTTTTGAAAGTAAAATGTCAACACCCGTCCATAATCTGGTTATAGTTGATATAGATTAGTAGGTTGTTGGTTCCTCTTTACTTAATTCTTGTAACGTAAATGCCATACAATTATTCCCCCCTTTTGGGTGATTTGGTTACGATAGTTCAAGCTATTCCTCAATTATTCAGGTTTTATTTGACCCCTATTTTTAGGGTGTTACAAGTTGGTATCAGAGAACAGTAGTTTAAGTGAACTAGGTATGAAAGTAAGATACCTAGACTTAAGCTTAGATCAGATAAGTTATGAATTGTGAGATTTGGTAAAACTCTTAAGATAAGATGGTCTTAGAACCAACGGAACTATATAAGTTGAGAATTGTGATGGTGGTAGTAAGGATTCTTATGTGTGATATGTTTATAGTTTCAATTAGCTACTGCTATTATGAATGTGTTGTCACGTAGGCATGCTTAGATTACTATTGTTATGATGATTGATGATTGTGATAATACGTTTCCTTATGTGTAAATCCTTTAGCCTATTTCTCATCTCAATTCTCGTATATGTGTGACAGACTAAATGGTAAACACTCGTAATAGGTCGGATGGTCATGACGCGACCACATCCACGGCCGACCAACCAAGGGTAACAATGGTTGAATTGCCCCCACCCCAGCATAACGTTTTGGGCGGAGGGCCTGAGCATATACCCCGCCGCAACATAGCCACGTCTGAGCCAATAATGGAAGAAGTAACTCCAGAGACAAGAATGATGGACCGTATGATGCAATCCATGAATGCGGATATGGATCAACAACAAGATATGTTTCTGAAGTTGCTCAAGGACAGAGACAATAACAACAGTAGGCACGAGACGGTTGCAGAAAATATAATTGCAGTGGGATCCGGGGGAATTGGAAATGAAATTCCCACGGATGGAGTGGCAACTTTGGAAGAACGACAACTAACAAAGTCATGCTCTTTCAAGACCTTCTTAAGCTGCAGACCACCCGAGTTCAAGTGAAATGACGATCCAATAGTATGTATGAATTGGATTCGTGAAATGGAGCAAGCATTCCGATCAAGTGGTTGTGGAGAGGGCCAAAAGGCGACCTCGGCTCTCAAATGCTAAGAGGGGCGGCCCTCACGTGGTGGAACATTTACTCTAAGTCTCTAGAGGCGTCCGTGCTAGAAAAGTTGGATTGGGAAACTTTCAAGAGGAAGGTGCTAGAAGAGTATTGCAATGAGAGATCCATGGATCGGATCATCGATGAGTTTCAGAGTTTGAAGAAAGAGAAATTGACTGTGAAAGAGTACAACAAGTTGTTCATGGACAAACTAGGTTTGGTGGGACATTTGGTCCATACTGAGAAAGATAAGATCAAAGCCTACATCAAGGGGTTACCGACTGAGATGAAGAACATGGTGCGGGTGTCCAAGGCCTCTACTTTTCGGGAAGCAATCAAAGAGGCACAATTGGTGGAAGATTCTTATGGCCTAGACAAGGTGGAAAGAAGTGGAGTAGCCGAGAAGAGAATATGGGAGGGAAGTTATGTACTCTCCAAGAAGCTAAGGCAATTCAACAACAACCAACAGGGGATTGGTCCTAGACTCGAGGCCCTATGATGTACCAAATGCCGAAGCAAACATCACGGCCCATGCAATTTGGGCCCAAGAACTGTTTCAAGTGTGGCAAGGCCGGCCACGATTTCAAGGATTGCCCGGTTAGACGACAAATATGTTTTGAGTGCAGGGAGTCAGGAAATATAAAGAGCGAGTGTCTAAGGGTGAAGACGGGAAACACCGGTGGAAAGAAGATGGATCCCCCGAGGGCGACGGGAAGAGCTTTGTCAGGATCTTAATTCTAAACAAGAATAAACACTCAGAAACAATAACAAAGAAGTTTGCGGAATAACACTTTGATATTCAATAATTAATTGAACACAGTAAATCAGAATAAGAACTTGCAAACTTTATTGAATGATTATAAAGTTACAAGATTCAACACACAACCTCAATATTGATGAACAAACTCATCAATACGAATTCTACTTCTCTAGAATTAGGATTACAAACCTTGAGGTTGATTCTCTCTATCAAAAAAAAACTCAGCATGCTAAAAGTTATTATCTATCAATTCTAAACTATTCTATATATACTGAAGATAAAAGATAATTACAAATAATAAAAGATCTTCAAAATAATCTTCTATCTTTATCTTCAAGCTTTCCTTAATCTTCAAACTTGATCTGCACGAATCTTGATTATCTCATAAGCAGCACTAAGTCTTCAGCAGTATTAATACTTTGAGCAGTACTAACTACTAGCAGTACTAAAATTGCTTAGCAGTAGTAATCTCTTCTAGCAGTATTAACCTTGACTTAGCAGCATTAATCTTGTTCAGCAGCATTAACTTCAGAAGTAGTAATCTTCAGAAGTAGTAACCAAGTTCTTCTAGCAGTATTAACTGTACTTGTGAAATTCTGAATTTCCCAATAATCTCCCCCTAACTTGACTTTTAGGAAGAGAAGTCAAGTTCTTCAGATAATCTTCAAGATGCTCCCAAAACTTCATCATGTCTTATACTCCTGTATTTGCATCCAACCCCAAACTCTGATTTATAGTTCTTTGGATCAGATACTTAACCATTTCTGAATTTGAAACACATCCTAGCTTCTTCTTCAGCATTGCATGAAGCTTCAGTCTGTTGTGATTGTACACTCTATCCACTAGGAAGTACTCTATGTGATTTAAGTCCATAGTTAGTGCATATACTCCACTAGTTTCATATAGAGTCCACTTGTTGACAGTTTTGAACATATTTCTGATCACATGCTCTACTTCTTCAGGTTTGAACATCATACACAGATACTCCATCACTAATTTTGTAATTGAAATCTCTGGAGCTTTCAGTTGATCTGCATACAACTTCATTCCTATCTCAAACATTTCTTCAAGATCTGACCTGAAGACTTCACTAATGGAAGAACTTACTTTATATCCACAAGATGTGCTCACTGGATCGTGGCCACTAAATCTTTAATTGAAAAATCACATATTACAGAGAAACAAAGAAAATACTGAAGTGGTAAAGAAAACTCTGATTCAGAAGAGAGACATGCCTCTCTTTAAATAGAGTCTAAGAAACTAATCAAGAAAACAGCTGTATCACAGCTGTATCAAAACAAAAGACTTTATAAAAGTCAACAGTAAAAAGGACTAAAAACCAAAGCTTTATGAAAGCATCTTTTGACAAATTGATACATTTGTCGGCCACCTTTGATAAAAAGGTACAATAGCTGGCAAATTCTTACTTTCCTTGTTTCAACGAATCTTTCAAGGTTTCTAGAGCATCGTCTAGTGAAATAATAATTTCTTCAGATCCTTCTTCACTTTGAGCATCTTGGTGTAAGTCTGAGTTCATGGATGCATCTGACTTTGAAGAGCATGGCCCTATGTTTTCTTGAAGATCTTTTTTCATTTCTTCAATATAAAGATCAATGATCTCTTCCTTAGAAAGAGTTCCTGCATATTTCTGAGAAATTTGCTGGAAAGGACTTGGAATGTCTGAGTCCTTTTTAACCTTTTTCTGCTCAAAATTCTGCTTATAAAGATGAATTTTCTTCTCAATAGAATTGTAGAGATTAGCTCCTTCTATAAGAGTAGAACCAGGACAAATACGATCTAATTTATCCCAATATTTGGTTAGACCTTGCCTCTTAATACAAGGAATCATTAAATCATTATAACCAAAAATTGGTTTCCATTTCCAAATCCAAGGAAACCCAAATTCTATAAAAAAAATAAGCAGATATTGCTGCCTTCATGATTATACAAATTTTTACAGTCATTGGCTATTGGAGAAAATAACATCCAATTTTTTAGATGTTTCTTCATAATATCTGGAAAAATATCTGAAGAGGTTCCAAAATTTTTCCACCATATAAAAAACCAGTTAGGAATTGGTGTATGAAAACAATTTTCACAAATTTTTAAGAACCAAGAATGTCTTTTGTTCTCATTTTCATAAAAAAGAACATTTGAAAAACTTTGGATATAATCCCAATAGTTGAATTTAAAATTGAATTTATGAATTGGGGAATACCATTCTTTCTCTGCAAGAGGAGAAAAACCCCATTCTTCAAAAGATATAATCTTTTTAATAACAAGTTTAGAAAAACTAAAATTGCCCTGAACTTCATCTTTGCTATTAGCAGTGTGATGAGTAATCTCCACAGATTTTGTGGAAAGCAAAAGACCTTCAAAATATTGTCTTTGCTTTAAAGCACCATGTACAAAAGATGTCTTATTAAGATACCTTTCTAGGATATAATCCGGGTTGCTTTTCCATTGAAGATCTTTTTCTTCAATAAGAAGTATAACTTCTTTAAATGCAGTCTCATGGAACTGTGAATTAGAAGAATCTTCCTTGCTAATATTGGCGTAGGAATTAGCTGATGCAGCTACTGAAGAAGACTCTGCTTCCTTCTCCTTAATATAATTAAGGTATTCCTTGGCTAGAGGATGATCTTTAGGGATATTATCCATGAAGCCTTTTAACTGATCTTTGTCATGAGACAAGTCTGAAGCTATAAGCTTCTGTTTACCCATCTGGGAAATAACAATGTTACCCCTTCCTCTATTAGAGAAATTGTTACCTCTTCCTCTTCCTGAGGAACTTCCACTTCCCCTATAAGAGGAGTAGGAGCTGTAATTAGAGCTCATACCTGAAATCATGATAAATATTCACGAGTTAAAAAATCAGGAAGATGGTTATCAACACCTTTAATATGTTGAATTATAAAATCGAAAGGAGCAAGATGAGCTTGCCATTTGGCAAACATTTGTTTTGAAACATCATGTTTAAAATCTCTGCTAAACATAAATTGAGCAGAACTACAATCAGTTTTGATTATAAACTTTTGATTATATAAAGCATCTTGAAATTTTAAGACACATTTGACAATAGCAAAATGTTCTTTAACAACAGTAGAATAGTTAAGCTGAGCACCTTTCCATTTTCCAGAATAAAATCTAATGAAGTACTCTTGCTTAGAACTAGGATCAATCTGTTTTAAAATGCCCCCATATCCTATGTTAGAAGCATCAGTCTCAACAATCTTTTCCCAAATAGGATTGGGAAGCATGAGACAAGGAAGGTTTTTAACCTTTTTCTTAATTTCTTGAACAGCAAGAGTATGATCATCTGTCCAACTGCCAGAATCTTTTTTAAGACGATTATAAAGAATAGAAGTATAATTACTGAGGTTTTTAATATAAGCCGAAATATAATTTAGGCTGCCCAAAAACCTTTGAAGTTGGGTCCTATCTAGGATTTTATCAAGAAATTTATCTCCAAATTCTAGGCTTCTTTGAATAGGAATAATGGTTCATTTTTCAATGTCATGGCCTAAAAACTTGATTTTAGTCTTAAATAAAGACATTTTTGGTTTAGAAATGACTAGACCATTCTGAATGACTAAAGTTTTGAAGATATTTAAGTGTCTAAAGTGACTTTCAATATCTTTAGAAAAAACAAGAATATCATCAATATAAACAATAATAAAATTGCTATAAGGATAAAAAATGTCATTCATAATTTGTTGAAATTCTGAAGGAACATTTTTTAAACCAAATGGCATAACTTTCCATTCATAATGTCCCATAGGAACATTAAAAGCAGTCTTATAAATATCAGATTCATCAATCTGTATTTGCCAATAACCTGATTTTAAATCAAATTTGGAAAAGATTAAAGCTTGAAAAAGCCTATCAAGAAGATTTTTCTTGTTTGGAATAGGATGCCTAATCCATTTTAAAACTTTATTAAGAGGCTTATAATTAATTACAAGCCTAGGAACGCCTCTTTCTTGTTCCGAATGTTTATTAACATAAAAAGCAGTACAAGACCAAGGTGACTGAGAAGGACGAATAAGACCTTTAGTAATGAGATTAGAAATCTCATTCTTACATAAAACCAGATACTCAGAATTCATTTGACAAGGTCTGGCCTTAGTCGGAATACTGGATTCATTGAATCCTTCTTCATAAGGAAGAGAAATAATATGTTTTTTTCTTTCCCAGAAAGCATTAGGATGATCATTACAAATTTTTAGAGAAAAATCATTATGAATGAAATCTATCTTAGATTTTAACCTAGGATTGGAAATCTTTTCTTCAATAGTTAAAGAATTTATTTCATCTTTAAGAGAATATAAATGAAAAGTCTTTCTATCAATCCTTTCTTGGAGATTATCTAAAAATCTTTTAATAGGTTTGTTTATGAAGTCAAATCTAATATGCTTGTTATTATAAGTACCTGTAAGACCAACTTCATCAATCCTAGTTATAGGATATATATTATATAAAAAAGGTAAGCCAAGAATTATTTCATGACAAATATATTTGGCTAGGAGGAAACTAGTAGAAATACAACTAGCTTGATTGCAAATTTTTGCATTTGAAAGCTTATATCTTATATTTAAAGGACCTCCTCCAGCATGGGAAAGAGAACAAGAGGTTTTTTCAAAATACCT
Source organism: Arctium minus (assembly GCA_954870635.1). Lineage (NCBI taxonomy): Eukaryota > Viridiplantae > Streptophyta > Magnoliopsida > Asterales > Asteraceae > Arctium > Arctium minus. The sequence continues at coordinate 32,996,091 of OX941097.1, read as the reverse complement.
ACTAGGAATAAGACCCTCTTGTATAACATTTAAATCAGCACCACTATCAATCATAGCAGTAAAATCTTTTTTAAAATGCCCTCCTATAAGAAGAGTTATTTTGGTAAACCATTTCTGGGATATTATCCTGCTAAGAGTGGAAAGAATCGCCTCATCATGTGGTTTCTTAGAGAAAGGTTCTTGAAAATCTTTAATATTTTCAAAGTTCTCTAAAACATTCTTATCAAGAATTAAGGAAATATGTTTATGGAGCAGAAGATTGTCACTCTTCAAGAATTTAATTTCATCTTTTAAAACATTCACCTCTTTATTGAGGTCTTGAAGGGAAATCTCTTTACCTTTAAAATGTTTATTTTCAAGAAGTCTATGTACTTCTTTTATAGAATAGTCGATATTATTAGAGGTACTCTCATGATTTTTAGAAGTCTTTTACATTATTTCATAATATATATGGTAACTATTTTTATTATTATATTAATAATTATTTAATTTTAATTTAGCTTATATATGGTAATAATAATCATTGATTAATTTAAAAATGAGATATTTAATTTAGGTAAATTATTTAATTTTAATTTAGCTTATATATGGTAATAATGAAACAATAATGTTAACACGATGAATTTGATGAATCTATTTTCATTATGAAACAATAATGCTAACACGATGAACCTGATGAATCTATTTTCATATACGGATATGCAACTGAACAGATAATGAAACAAAAATGGGAAGTTAACAAAAATGACACAAATTCATCATGTTTCATTATGAAACAATAATGCTAACACGATGAACCTGATGAATCTATTTTCATTATGAAATAATAATGCTAACACGATGAACCTGATGAAATCTGTAATCCAATGAAATCTGTAATCCACAAATTCATTCTGTTTCATCACAATATTAGATTGCGTGGGAAATTTTATAATAAAATGAAATTAAAAAAATATTTTCTTACATTTTAAAAGAAAAATAATTTTTTTGATGAAAAGAGAAATGCTCCTCGTATTCATAGTAAAAAAAATCAAAATTTAGATTGTGTGGGAAATTTTATTTTGGTTTCAAATAATCTAAATAAAATAAATCTTTCTTGCCATATTTGAAACACAAAATCAAAAGACATATTTACCCTTTTCATCTATTATTTTTATTTATTATTAATAAATTAATTAATTTACTACCATATATAATTCAAATGAATCTTAACCATTGATTAAAAAGATCAATGGCTGAAATTTGGTTTCCAAAGTTTCCAATGAAACTTGGTTTCCAATTGATACCACCACTATATATATATATAGGGGAGGTTTAATATAGAAGCCTAACAAAGGTTGCAACCTTTACTTCCTGTTTTCCATTGATTTTTTTTTTTTGACGGTCAAGATCATTTGAATGGAGGATTGTTTTTTAGAATAATTTTTATTTTTTTTCATGGAATTTACTCCCACTAAAGGGAAAATTCGGTATAACACAACATTTAAATTATTTAATTTTTTTTGAAACGTGGTTATCGGAAAAACCGAATCGCTAATTCATCGGGAAAATTGATTCAGTTTCCTGCAACTGCTTTCGCATATTCTTCAAAAAACTGTAATACTCTACAATGGCGGAAGGGATTCGAGGTAAGGATAAATTGTTTATATTTTTTTTTCACGCAACATTCTTCTTCCAGATTACGTAATTAGGGTTTGGTTTCTCTTATTTTCAGTTCGTAAAAGCCAGAGAATAATGCTTAAGTATTCGTTTTCTCGGTTCAAAAATACCGCTTCAACACCTATTAAGCTAGATGAAAGCGACGATGATGAAGATTCAACACCAGCGAATGAACAACTACCCCGATTTGATGTGATCCCCAAAGAATCGGAAGTCATGGTTGTCGATAAACCTGTAATCGATGAAGGGGTCATCAACGCTAATGAAGGTATTCATTTTTCCAACTTATCTGGTTAATGAGTTTGAGTTCATTTAATTTTTGTTTCAAGAAGTAGGGTTTTAAGGATGATTTTCCAATAAAAAGGAATGTAATAGTTAGCCTTTTAACTATTTTTAGGGAATTCATTATTTTCCAAGATTTAACCAATTTCCCCTTTGGTTTTTACGCCGAATAATAGTGAATTTTTTGGGTTTAAATATAGAACTCAAATTTCTCCCAAAAGACCAAATATTCATGATTTGACTTAAGGGGATGTTTGGTTGGTTTTCCATTAAGTTCTGTATGGATAAAGTTGTCTGTGTGAATTAATCTGTCTGTATAGATTTAGAAAGTTTTTATTTGAGAGGGTTTTTTCATAAATGGAAGGAACGTGTTTTTTAATGGGAGAGATTGGTTTGGAAAAAACTTGGCTTTCTACATAAAGCTCCCCTTTGAAATCTTACTGAATAAACCACTTTCTATATCATTAAGCCACCACCAAACAGTCATATATAGCTGACTGAATAAGGTGTGAGTCTCATTAAGCTCATTAAGCTGGTAACAAACAAACCCTTAGCATGACATTATCTGCATAATCTTTAAATTTGAAGTTTGAAAGAGAATATGGTTATTAGAATTATGTTGATGTCTTCTTTCATATTTTCAAGAGTAGGAATTAGAATACAAGATTTATTTTTAAATGCATTCATTTAGTTTATTATATATATTTATTGACCCGACCATCACCATTGCCAATGAACGTCTATGAACACCATACTGCTTGACAGGCTCGATTTTGAAAAAACAATAGTTTTTTGTATTTTATAACATCTTTATCTATTTTTAATGGGTTATCATTTTGTTTTAAGTGTATAAAATTATGTTTATCCATTAAGTTGAATTATATTCCCAATCTGTATCATTAACCATATAATCTGAGCCTGTCCACTCATAATGATCGTAAATAAAATCTTCATCCGAAATATAATTTTCGAAAACATTTTCAAAGTAATAATTTTCTGAATCATCTAAAAAATGGTAATTATTAGTTTCTGAAATAAAAAATTCATATCAAAATACATTTAATGAAATTGTTAGGGTCAGTGCTCTAACCCTTTCTGGGTGGCTCTGATACCAATCACAGAGTGGTCAAAAATATCGAGTAGATAAAACAAAACGATATCTAATAGAGAATTAGCCCTTCTTTTGAAATATCTCTTTTTTATATTGGTTTCTCTTTTTTATATATATTTTTTTATCTTTCCATAATAGTAAGACCAAAGTTGGTCAAAGCAACTAAATGTGCATGATTTGTAAGAAAAAGTCAACCAATGATGATGATCGCAACTCACCTTTGACCTCGAACAACCTTCGATCGCCACAAGGTGGAGATCTTAAAACCGACCTTACTTTCTCATCTACGTGATATATACTTTCTCATGTACGTGATATATGGAGGTTCTCACTTTTCGTTTCATATTTAGCAATCATAAGTTAACTTGTTTTTAGACTTATTAAGAAAGTTTCATTTAGTAATTAAGCCATAAATTAGCTCTTTGAAAAAACTTCAGATAGCTTATTGGGTGTTTCTTTTTCAAGTTTTTTTTTCCTAATTATGTCATTATATTTTACATCAATTGGCTTAATATTTTACTTTTTGGTTATTCATAGTTTATTAGTAATATTTACCAGACATGCCTATTTTTCAACTAAGAGCATCTCTAACAGTCTTTAAAATGAAAATTTTGAAGCCTTTTTTTCCAACATAATTCTGAAAATATTTTTCAAAATGTAGAAAAATGTGAGATAAGAAAAAAGAAATCTTCTTATACGGAAGAGAAAAAAGAAATCTTCAAAATAAATTTTAGAAAAAAGATAAAATGCATTAAATATTTTATTATTTATTTTGGAGGAGAGAAAAATATAAAATTATTAATTTATAAAAAGTTTGTTGGACATTAATAAGTTAAATGTTTTAATAATATAATTAATTATAAAATTTTTAAAATGAAAGATATGTTAAATGTAATAACCGGGCTAAAAGTAAATAATTTAAAAGTTTGGGTAAGAAAGTGGAAAGTCCCTAGTAGAGGGGTCTAGAGTGAAAAATGGAAAATAGGGATTTTAACCCTAGATGCAAGGGTTGTAGCATGTGGCGGCTGGTTTTAGAGAAAAAGGGGGCTCTTGGGCGATTTTGGGAGAGAGCGAGGAGGAGGACGATTCTACAAGAATTTCAAGCTCGATTTGATTGCACTTTAAGGTAAAGCTTCTTGTAACTTAAAATCTCTAACCTAGATGTTTATAGCAATGGTGGTGTTGATTTGGGTTGGTTTGTTTAATTTGATGTTTTGGGAGGTTGGGATTTTGTTATTTTGGTTAATGTGGATTGTGGGATTTGAGTTCCTTTTTAATTACCTTCTGTGTGGTTATCGATTGGGGAAAAAAACTGGATCCCAAGGCCTGATTGAAAGTAGGGTCGTGGGTTTAGTTGGGAAATCGTCACTGTGGTTGTTCGATTAAACCCCGTTTGGGGGGGGGGGGGACCGGGTAACCCCGGGGACCGAGGTGCAGATGACCCCGGTTGAGTGTTAGACATCGGTCAAGTCTTGGACACCGGTCGAGGAAGGGACTGGGCGACCGCGGCCCCGGTCGAGGTGCAGACACCGGGCAACCATCCGGTCGACTTGAGTCCGGGGGGTGGGGAGTTGGGCCGAAGCCCATTGCCTCTTCCTTGGGCTCTGATCTTTGAGTAGTAGGCCATTGTAATCCTCTTAATGGGATTTAGTTGGTGTGTTATAGTGGGCCGTGTCTTTTAATTCATTAATTTATAGGGATAAGGTCGATATGCGTAGTGATTTAGAGGTTACCGGGAGTTCACCGGTCTATGTCTTTCTTATAGGTTCAGTTCGGGCCGTAAGAGTAGGCGCGGGAATTAAGTTAAGGACGTCAGGTGAATTTTTCTGAACTAAACCTTGTTGTTAACGAAAGCATGTGAAGTTTAATTTTAAACTTTGATTTATTTACGATGGCATGTTTATTATGAAATGATTTAAGTGTGTTATAAATTGTTGATGTTTAAATGTATGCATACATTATTTGTGGAGAATGTGACCTAAGTCGGGGAGTGTGACCCGCCTACTCGTGCCGGGGAGTGTGACCCGTTTATGCCATTGGGGGTGTGTCCCAAAATTAAGCCAGTGCGAGTTAGACACATCGTCTTTGACGGTCGTCTGGTTAGTAGCGTGTTTTATCTCTATGTGCTTATGAATCTATTGATTTAAATTGCTGGAAAGTTATTTTTATCATTTAACTGTTAGAGGGAACTCACTAGACCTATGGTCTAACCCTCGCTCTTTCAAAACTAAAAATCTTTTCAGGCAGACGTGATTTAGGCAGAGTTGTTAAGGGCAAAGAGAAAGTATAGCGGGAAGAGATAGATGACCGGCATTTTAGTTATTCTCAGTAATATCTCAGTTGTGTATAGGTTGCTCTTGCAAACCTTGAATTTAAGTTGTACGCTTCGGGCCGTTTTGGCATGAATTTATATTTTGATTATTAAGATTTAATTGTTATCTTGTCGTCTCTAGTTGGGTTGTTACATTAAAATATAATGTAACTTTTTTATTTTTAGATTATGATTTTTCTCTATTTTAGGAAAGTCACATTGAAATTGTTGGAGAAGTTATGACAGAGCTTATGAGCCAATAATTAGATTTCGAAGTACAATTAATTTTTAGTATATCAATTATTTTGTCAAACTTAGCTTTAAAATAAACCAGTTGACCAATCATTCATGCATCCATCGTCGGAGGTCTTGGAACGTAACTTTACTAGAAGCCAGTGTTTTAAAAATCGGGTCGACCCGGCCAGTTGAACCGGGACCTAGGGAAGAGGACGGGTCAATTACGACCGGGTTTATGGCAATTTATGGTCCGGAGTGAACCGACCGATTTTATCAAAAAACCGGTTGAACCGGTCGTAACGAACCAGTAAAAACCCGATTAACCCGGTCTTATGATCCTATTGATTACGAATGCGTTGATAAGACGGACTTTTGGGTGGTCGAAGAAGAGCCGGAAGATGAACTTGATTACAATGATTTAGAAAATATGCTTGACGAGCAAGAGCACAAACCGACTTCTCAAACACAAGGTGACATTTTTTTTATTTCTATATATATTAATTTGGTGTTGTAATTTTAGTTTATTATTAATTTTTTACGTGACATTAATATTTTGTTTGTTTGATATTGTAGAAGGTGACCATGTTGTTGATGACAATGAAGTTGATAGTGAATTTCAATTACTAAGCGATCGTGAGCTTGATGCATTTAACACTCCAGTGTCTCAAGATTCATGATTTGATTTGATCGTTTTGTTTCGTTTTGATGTATTTGGATTGATGAAAAACTTATACTTATGTGTGTTTTTTTAATGTATTTGGTTGACCCAGTGGTTGAACCATAACCCGATCATCACACCGGGTCAACAAAAAAACCGGATTTTAAAACATTGTTAGAAGCTAACTTTTATTAAAAGTGACACGAAAAATGATACAATTGTCAATTATTACCAATGTTCTAAAAAACTCGCCGCACAGCCGCCATGGCGCGCCATGGCACCAAGGCTTGTATGTCACGCCACGTTAAGCCCATGGCACGCCATGGCCTAATGCTCAGTTATTGTAATGAGATATTTGATTTTATTTACGTTTTTAATGTCTTATTTGCTAGTTTTTTTTTATATATACAACCTAAGTTAATTTCCCTATTACTATTGACTCACTGAGTAACACTACAAAACATAGGTTCTTATATATAATATTATATATGAAATAGAAATTTGACGCCATAAGTCACGCCTTGAAAACGCCATGGTTTCGCCGTGGCTCCTAAGGCTTGAGGTTTGGCCTCGCCGCCACGCCACGCCTCACGTCATTTAGAACCTTGATTATTACTACCATCTTTTAGTGAAATGTTTTGGAAAATGAGGCTTCAACGACTAACCTAAGTTTTATAACATGACATTAATTATCTTCATCAATTCTTTTTTATATATACTAGGGTTACAAATTAGAAAGTTTCTTTTACGTTATAAAAACCTACGAAAGAAGATTTTGATGTTATGCCCGTACGTGCCTATTTTTATTACATGTACACCAATCCTTGATTTACTTATGTCTTAAAAATATAACTGATAGAAAATCATACCGACCACCCACATCAGTGCAATTACAACCCTATTTCTTTTATTTCCACGCCAACTATGTCAATTATTCTCTACATTAAATGACATCACCAATTTTCCAAATATCATGTTGGTAGCCATAAGATAGTTTATTTCTATAACTTAATAAAAAAAGTTTTATTTGGTTAGCTGTAAATCAATTATTTTGAAAAAACTACTATAACGTTTCAATAAGGGGGCGTTTGGTTCGCAGAATTTGATGGAATCTGGTGGAATTGGAATGTTGAATTCCTTTGACCAGATTTCATTCCTTTGTTTGGTTCAAGCTTTTCATTGGAATGGAATCTCCCAATTCCATTAAATTCCATAGATAAATGATTTTAACATTCCATCCCAAAAGCCTAACATTTCAATGGAATGGAATGTGATAATTCTTTAATTCCAAAAATACCCTTTGCTCCAAATAAACCCTACTCTTTCTTTTATCACAATTCAAAGCCGACATAAATATCATCAGACATAATCGACTTCTCCTCTGGACGTTTTCTGCATAAACGAACTCGAATCATCTTCTCCATTGCAGCAGGTTATCTCTCTCTCAATGTATCTCTTCTTCATTTTGATTTCTCTATTTCGATTTGGTAGTTGTCGATTTATCAAAATCAGTCGATTTGGTAGTTGTCGATTTATCAAAATCAGTCGATTTGGTAATCGATTTCACAACAGTCATTCAAATGTATCTATTTCGATTTGGTAGTCGATTTCACAATGTATCTATTTCGATTTGGTAGTCGATTTCACAACAGTCATTCAAATCGATTTGGTAGTCGATTTATCAAAATCGATTTTAGAAAGGTATTGGGTTCTGAAAATCTTTCACAACAGTCATTCAAATCGATTTGGTAGTCGATTTATCAAAATCGATTTCAGAAAGGTATTGGGTTCTGAAAATCGATTACAACAGTCATTCAAATCGATTTAGTAGTCGATTTATCAAAATCGATTTCTGAAAGGTATTGGGTTCTGAAAATCGATTACAACAGTCATTCAAATCGATTTGGTAGTCGATTTATCAAAATCGATTTCTGAAAGGTATTGGGTTCTGAAAATCGATTACAACAGTCATTCAAATCGATTTGGTAGTCGATTTATCAAAATCGATTTCTGAAAGGTATTGGGTTCTGAAAATCGATTAAAACAGTCATTCAAATCAATTTGGTAGTCCATTTATCAAAATCGATTTCTGAAAGGTATTGGGTTCTGAAAATCGATTACAACAATCATTCAAATCGATTTGTTAGTCGATTTATCAAAATCGATTTCTGAAAGTTGTTGGGTTCTGAAAATCGATTACAACAGTCGATTTGGTAATGTTTGATAATGTGCTTACTGGTAGTCCATTTATCAAAAATCGATTACAACAGTCAAAAGGGGAATTTTGGTCATTTACCAAAATTCCATTCCAATTCTGAAGCTACAATATGTGAACCAAACAGACAGATTCCAATTCCTTTAACATATTTCATTCCATTTCTGTCAACCAAATAAGTGGTCAAACCTGACAACATTCCATTCCAATTCCTTCAAAGTCAAATTCCTTTGACAGATTCCATTCCATCCAAAAATATTCTGCGAACCAAACGCCCCCTAAGGTTCTACTTTTTCACCTTTTGTTTTTCAATCAGGCCTAATTTTTTTCGATTAATTTTTTAACATTTCATTTTAAGTAATTTTACATTGTAATCTAGCTTATGAGCTAAGTTTTACTAAACATGACTAATTTATCAACTAAACAAAGCCAAACATTAGCTAATAAAAGTAATTTACTAATAAATTATAATTTAAAATATCTCAATTAAATATTTTTGTTATGCTAAGTTTAACATCAAAATATAATTTAATCATAATTATTTTTTAATTCAATTAATAAAATTATTATTATAATAATAAAGTAAGAAAATAATATTTTATTTTGGTTTAAAATTTAATATAATAATTATTTTAAAAAAAACTAAGGTCAGACACAATTTATTTTTGTTATTATTCTTGTCAAAGCAATTTTAAATAATTTTTTGTAATTTTACAAAATGGCCTTTTCAATATTTAATATTTATATTGATGTTTTTAATTTTGTAGGTTTGTAGTTTTATTAATTTGAATATCTACTTTTAAAAATATACGTATTAAAGTTTTTTTTAATTATATCTATGCCAATAATTTTAATCAACATTATTCCCTTTTAATTTTAAACTTCCATTAAAATATCAATACTGATAATTTATGATGTATCAATTTGTATTTAACAAATAAAAAATTATAAAAAAAATTTATAAATCGTTACATTGTATGGGTTAAATGCAACAATTTATAATCTATATAAAAATATATTAGATAATCAAAATATAATATATAAATCAAATTAAAAACCCAATATACCCAAAGATCAACGTATTTTTTTTTTTGAATAATTAATACAATAACGAAATATTAAATGATTCAACCAATTAAACTCAATAAAAGTTGACTACAAAAACCATCATTTAAAACACAAATTACAACTAAAAACCTCAACAAAATTAATGGCTGTTTTATCTATTTTCATAACTTTTTAAGCAATTAATGAAATTAGTTGAATATAATAAATAATCTCGTACTTATTATTCATATTAATTTCAAATGTCATCAAAGGAAAATGAGTAAATTACAAGTTTCATTTATGTAGTTACATGAAAATTATGGATTAAGTAGTTGAAATGAAATAATTACAAGCATGGTCATTATGATTTCATTTTTATTACAAAATAGGTCCCTTAACCTAAATTTGTTAAATTAAATGTTGTTAAACTTGGGACATTTTGCTCCTTTTACCTTTTTCTTTTAAAAGAAAAAAAAACAAAATAATTTATATATTTCTATTTTAATATATATATATATATATATATATATATATATATATATATAGAGAGAGAGAGAGAGAGAGAGAGAGGGGGAGGATCAAACAAGAACATTGTAACAACTCAACTCGTACCATAGAGCAAAACTAAGGGTTATTAACTAATAACGTCAAACGGCCCAAAACAAACATCTACATTACAAGGTTTGCGGAAAGACAACCTTTTACACAACTGAGATTACGAAGAAAGATAAATTAAAATGACGGTCTTCTAGCCAACACCAGCTTACACCTTCTCTTTGCCCTTATTTGCTCTTCCTACCTCACGCCTGCCTGAAAAGGGTTTTAGTTTTGAAAGAGCGAGGGTTAGACCAACGGTCTAATGAGTCCGCTCTAATAACAACTTAAACTCAACAGACAATCAAAAGATTTATCAATAAATAAATCATTTTTAGATTTAAAGAAACGGTTACACTTTCAATAAACTTCTCAGCTCACACTACTGTCACCCTAAGGTGACAGTGTGTCTGTGACTCACACTGCCTTATTGGGACACACCCCCAATGACATAAACGGAACACACCCTCCGGTATGAGCACAGGCGGGCCACACCCCTCGACTTTGAGCATAACACACTTATGACTATGTATGCATACATATCCACTTACGCAACAGTAACAGAAACATCTTGAACATTTAAATAAAACTCGCATGTAATTAATAACCAACATCATTTCAAAACTTGCAGATAACTTTATAAACATAACTTCTTCGTCATGAAAGACTTTAGTTTAGAAAACTCACCTGACATCCTGATCAAAGTCTCACCCTTGAGATTGTCCAAATCACATATTCCTAAGGCACAAATGGTTGTTTGGTAAATCTCACGGTTAATCCCAAAACAAGGGAAATCTATAAATCAACACTACTAAAGTTCGGATTACATTCAGAAACACTCGATCCCAAAAACTACCCAGAGGATGACCGGGGTCACCCAGTCTCACACGACCAGGATCGCCCGGGTTTCCCCCGCCCGGGGTCGGCCGACACCTCAGCGCCCGGGGCCGACCGGGACTCCGAACCCCGGGGTCGCCCGACTAGAACATGCTTGGGGTCCCCCGGTCTCTGCGTCAACCATCGCCGAAACTAAGAACTCACCAAAGCGACTCTCGAAACCAAGATCCCAACACCAATTCTTACCAACATCAGATTAAACCTATCATATCCCTTATTCAAACTTAAAATCAACAGATTATACTCCCCATGACCCAAAATACTTCAAAGAATGAAAGCTTACCTTGAAGAAGATCAAAATATGCTTGGATCCAGCTGAGTCGACCTCTTTCTTGCTTCTTCCCAACATGGCCCCACAACCTCCCTCTTCTACAATCAGCCGCCAAAATGCCCTGACAAATGAGGCCTCTAGGGTTAAAATCCCTTCTTTTCCAACTTTTTACTTTAGACCCCCAAACTTGGTCTTATTAAACTTTCACCCAACTTTTTAAGTCTTTTACTTCTATCCCGGTTATTACAATATCCCCCCCCCCCTCAAAAGAATTTCGTCCCCGGAATTCCTTCGTTGAACAAACTGGGATATTGGGCCCTCATATCCGACTCTAACTCCCAAGTCGCTTCCTGTCCTTTGTAAAATTGCCACTGAACTTTCACAAATTGGATTTCCTTATTCCTCAGTTTCTCACTTTACAGTCTAAAATGGCCACCGGTTCCTCAACATAGCTTAGTTTTTCATCTACTCGAATAGCGTCCAAATGCACCACCACATCCGCTTCCGCTAAACACTTCTTCAAATTAGACACATGGAAGGTGGGGTGAATTCCTCGTAGATCCACGGGTAATTCCAGCTTGTACGCCACCTTCCTAACGCGCTCCACGATAGCAAATCGTCCGACGAATCTCGGTCTCAACTTACCCCTCTTTCCAAAACGCACTACCCCTTTCCAAGGAGAGACTTTTAGCATAACCGTATCTCCCGCTTGGAACTCGATTGGCTCCCTTCTCTTATTCGCGTACATTTTCTGACAGTCTTGCGCTGCCTTTAGTCTTTCTCGAATCTGATCCACCTTATCGGCGGTTAATTGTACTATCTCAGGACCTGCCAATTGTCGTTCCCCCACCTCATTCTAACATAGGGGTGTTCTACAATTGAGTCCATACAATTCACACATCTCCCAAGGCGAGGCTGGTAACTTTACCTTGTCCCCCTTTAAGACTTATGCCTCATATTTCTCAATCTAACCAACTTAGTTCCATCCAATTGTCCAAGCCAATCTGATCAATACTTAGTCATACGTAACCATCGGGTTTACCCCTCGATTAAGCCACAACTTCCTTAAATAAAAGAATTTTACCAGAGTCAATGCCACGACAACATGCATTACTGATTAAATAACCACCCAATTCGCGAACATAACACTTCATCAACCTTAGACATCACCAACAACTCATAGTCACGAGTTTCTTCATCCTGTAACCTACCATTGCAAAACAACCTCTCTTAATACGGCATACGTCTAACGCAGAAGCACTTTCTTTTTCGACCCACATTAATCTCAATTCATCGGCATTATCCAAATCTTACACGCTAAAAATACATCGCTCCAACGTTATCACCCTAACTTCTTACATATTGGAAGAAACTTCCACAATTCAAAACCCTCGTAATCCACCAGCTCCAACTGGCCAAATAATGAGACGCATACTTCCATTTCTCATTGCATCTACAATCATCCAACCATATGCGCAATAAAACCAAGCTTCACCCGCCCGACACGGAGTGACCATGCTCATACTTACTATTCCAAATGGTTTAACACTGAACGACCGACTCACTTGGAATCCTTTCCACGCATTACCAAGACTGACATTATGGTCCTTCACTCTGAGCACTATATCCAACCACTTCTTCCTTGCTCCTCGAAGACTTCAAACTCACTTCCAACGGCCGACTCACTGATTAGCGGTATGAACTTTTGGCTAACTGGACGTTTTAGATTATTCAACACTCACACCGCACCGTACTCCATAATCTCTTTCTCACACCCACGCTAGGGATTCATAAATTTACCAACGGCAGAATCTGAAAACATAACTCGACATTTTGTATTGCTTGCCAAACTTCTTACTCTCAGATTACCCACATTTCCGACATAATATCCTCACTCTTCTCTGGTTGAACGAAACACTGCTCACCCAACATTGCTTACTCTATTCCTCGATGATTTCCAAATGCGTCGAAAAACATTTACATTACTTTACTTAGTCAACCGGTTACCCGCAATTTTTTTTACGCGAGGTCATCAACTGAGCTCTTCCAAGACATTAATCATTACTCGAAAGCACCGCACAATTCTCGCTCTCCAAACAAGCTTACCCAAACTGATAGAATTCATTCACACCCCACGAGATACTTCGACATGATCACGGATGTCCTATCTACTACATAACATCTTGAACTAAGCAGTTCGATACTTCCATCAACAATCTAGGGGTATAAGATAAACCTGCCCAAAACTCGCCGTAACCCAGAACACATGGTTCCTCTCTTAGATAGTCGTCATCTATCATTCAAAATCATCCTCAACTTAATGATACCCTGATACCAACCAAACATCCACACGCCCTATCTTCATAATCGACACTTACAAATCATTTCCCAGAAATCTCCGGACGAGGATGCTCACCCTATGTCAATAACACCAGCCTTCTACATATCATCAAGGAAGCTCCTTACCACTTTAATGGATTGCACGTCTAGATGTGGTATAAAAATCCCCACTCAAAAAATACAACCATCACCTTACCACCTTATCATAGAACAACCAAAATCTTCATGACTACTTTGCACACATACATGTACCGTCCTCTTCTCACTGATCATAACTCCATTATCTGAATTCAAGGCCTTTCATGACCTTGCCTTTCTCGAATCTAAATAATTTCCAAAACCATGATCCTTTAAACTACTCAACCAGATATCGCTCCTTGCCGGCTCATCGCGACCTACTGGAAACGAATTCCGACAGCCTGAAAGATTACGCGTACTACCTCGCAAGCTCAGATGCTCGAAGCGTAACCCCTCCAGTTGTGCTATATATAAACTTCACCCCCACATAAACCGTCAAAACCTCATCGACGAAAATCACCTGACCAAACTAGCGGTTTTCTATTTTCGTAATACTCGCACAAGGTGGTCAACAACGCATTGGTACCCACCTTTTCCGAAAACTCTTTGCTTCATCATGAAAACTCAACGAAACTATCCATAGCTACTTTTTCATTTTTAGCGTCCCGCCACTAATCACGAAATAATCGTTGGCTTCATCATCATCAGTCGACTTGGTGATACCTCAACCATGCCTCCGACCAAAAAGGATTCCTATTGGGACCTACCTCTTCCAATGCAACAACTTACTAATATAAGAGTATCATAACGACTTCGAATTCCACCCTGGGCACAACCCTCTAACGCCATCCCCATCACAAATCACCGAGCAGGCAGTTAAGCGATTATATTATAAACATCCCTAACGTCATAGATCGAGGCCTCCCCTAACCATTCTAGCTGTTTAACACCTTTCCTTAACAGGAACACCAAAGCCAAGAATTGACCACCCACTGATCGAGCGTTCCACTTCCACTCTCAAAACTTTCCTCATTCTTAATTATAACCTTCCCCCACGACCTAGAGAGTTCATAGCCTTCATGCATGACACACCAAAAATTTAAACTTTTAACACCTTTGAATTTTTTTTTTGAAGATACTACATTATGAAACAAGCTTGAGTGTACACGACACAACACCGACTTAGCCATGTACAACAATCTCAAGAATCGTTCAACCTCAACTCCACGTCAAATTACTTTTCACTACACTCCAATGTCGGTGTTGGAACAATTGAAATTATTTTCGATGAACTTTACCCACACGATTTATAGAAAAAATGCTACAAAATTGCTTACACTGAGCGTCTCAAACGACTCTCACCCTCATGGATATAACAACACATGTCTGTACCAAACTCACTTATAAAATCATGCGATCAAATGTTGTTATGATTTCCATAACAAAAGTTAACTCATTTGCAAAGAGTTATAAAATAGTTTCCCCCGCCCCAAAAATCGAAATTTATCTCCCAACGCCATAAACTTGTCTTTTCAATCCAGACACACATTTGCACGTGTCGACGCACTTTCAAAACAAATACCTCGTAAGGTACACTCACTATGATTTATCCCAGACTCCTTACTTCCGACCAACCAGCCGGGTTCCTCTCCTATGCCACAACCTCCGGCACCAACGTTTCCCAACATCCTTGAATGTCCAAGTACCAGTTACCATCACAACTAAAATTTCGCAAGTCGCACGTCCTCACTTTGACCTCAAACAAACTTACCAACCATATCTCAATTCCATCTGACCCTCACTACATTTTATCAGTCAGCACTGATTTCGTCTCTCAACCAACCTTCGGTTAACTACAGCTCTAAAAGCCTCATTTCTATCCTCTGATTCTTGGATTAACACTCTCCTGATTCCCACTAATCGACACAACAATCTACCAAACCGAAGACTCTCTTGGGGCGAAAAGCTCACCTCCAAACATATTCTCTTCCTTATGGACCCATGAGATCCTTTCTCAACGAAATATCTACATCCCACACGATATTCTTCCCAAACGGTATTAACCTTACAACCACAAGCGAACCCACACAACACGCCAGACCAACACTATCAATTCATAGATAGGACTCTCTACCCCAAACTACACTCAACAATAGCAATCGAGTATACACATGCACCTGTAAAGTCATAATGGCATTGGCTAGATGCAATTATGAATTTAACTTACATGAGAGTACTCACTATTGTTATCACGCCTCTTGATGATCAAGGTCTTCCTAAATCTCAGTTGTGTTCTCTACTCCACAGTTTAAGTTTAGGCCCATCCGGTCACCTAAATCCCTTAAACTATGGCTCTGATACCAATTGTAACAACCCAACTCGTACCATAGAGCAAAACTAAGGGTTATTAATTAACAATGCCAAACGGCCCAAAACAAACATCTACATTACAAAGTTTGCGGAAAGACAACCTTTTACACAACTGAGATTACGAAGAAAGATAAACTAAAATGACGGTCTTCTAGCCAACACCAGCTTACACCTTCTCTTTGCCCTTATCTGCTCTTCCTACCTCACGCCTGCCTGAAAAGGGTTTTAGTTTTGAAAGAGCGAGGGTTAGACCAACGGTCTAATGAGTCCGCTCTAATAACAACTTAAACTCAACAGACAATCAAAAGATTTATCAATAAATAAACCATTTTCAGATTTAAAGAAACGGTTACACTTTCAATAAACTTCTCAGTTCACACTACTGTCACCCTAAGGTGACAGTGTGTCTGTGACTGACACTACCTTATTGGGACACACCCCTTTGACATAAACGGAACACACCCTCCGGTATAAGCACAGGCGAGCCACACCCCCCGACTGTGAGCATAACACACTTATGACTATGTATGCATACATATCCACTTACGCAACAGTAACAGAAACATCTTGAACATTTAAATAAAACTCGCATGTAATTAATAACCAACATCATTTCAAAACTTGCAGATAACTTTATAAACATAACTTCTTCATCATGAAAGACTTTAGTTTAGAAAACTCACCTGACGTCCTGATCAAAGTCTCACCCTTGAGATTGTCCAGATCACATATTCCTAAGGCACAAATGGTTGTTTGGTAAATCTCACGGTTAATCCCAAAACAAGGGAAATCTATAAATCAACACTACTAAAGTTCGGATTACATTCGGAAACACTCGATCCCAAAAACTACCCAGAGGATGACCGGGGTCACCCAGTCTCACACGACCGGGATCGCCCGGGTTTCCCCCGCTCGGGGTTGGCCGACACCTCAGAGCCCGGGGCCGACCGGGACTCCGAACCCCGGGGTCGCCCGACTAGAACATGCTCGGGGTCCCCCGGTCTCTGCGTCAACCATCGCCGAAACTAAGAACTCACCAAAGCGACTCTCAAAACCAAGATCCCAACACCAATTCTTACCAACATCAGATTAAACCTATCATATCCCTTATTCAAACTTAAAATCAACAGATTATACTCCCCATGACCCAAAATACTTCAAAGAATGGAAGCTTACCTTGAAGAAGATCAAAATATGCTTGGATCCAGCTGAGTCGACCTCTTTCTTGCTTCTTCCCAACATCGCCCCACAACCTCCCTCTTCTACAATCAGCCGCCAAAATGCCCTGACAAATGAGGCCTCTAGGGTTAAAATCCCTTCTTTTCCAACTTTTTACTTTAGACCCCCAAACTTGGTCTTATTAAACTTTCACCCAACTTTTTAAGTCTTTTACTTCTAGCCCGGTTATTACAAACAATAACTATTTAAAAGAACACGACAACTAACAAAATCATTAGTGATTTTACATTAACGTGCAAAAAAGCCACGCGAACCTGAAGCCGCGGCCAAAGTCTATTTTTCGTGTATTAATGTAAAATCACTAATGATTTTGTTAGTTCTCATGTTCTTTTAAATAGGCACCGTTCTCGTTTGAACCCGACTCTATATATATATATATGTATGTGTGTGTGTGTGTGTATATACATGATAAATGTGTAACACCCTCAAATTTGAAAAAAGCAACTAATTAAAAATTTCGATATTACATCAAAAAAGGATAAACCTTCTTGCTACAAATCAAAACTCGATATGCTTCAAATGAAATTCTATAATCAACTTCCACAATTATAAACTCGAGTCTTATATGAATACTAAGGGGACATTTGGTTCATTATAAAGAATGAAAATGAAAATAGGAATGTAGGAGAATGGGAATAGGAATGGGCATTGCATTGATGCTGTTTGGTTAAACCAATATAATTAATAAAGAAAATGTTTTATATAATTTTACATTCAACATCAACAAATGTTTTAATACATATATATGACATTGTCAAGATCGAATTTTCAACAAGAATAAAGTCTCAGAAACAATATCAAAGAAGTTGCGGAATAACACTTTGATATTCAATGGAACAGTAAACAAACAGTATATAATAAACACTTTGCAAACTTGTATTAAAATCACAAGATTACACACTCAACCTCAATCTTGAAGAACAAGCTCTTTCAAGACGAATTCTACTTCTCTAGAATTAGGAACTATGCCTTGAGGTTGATTCTCTCTAAAAAAAACAAAAACTTAGAATTTAAAATTCTGTTTTTCTATTAATCTGTATATGTATTGAACAAAAAGATAATTACAAATAAATAAAATATCTTCAGTATATCTTCCATGAATATCTTCAGAATATCCTTGTTTATCTTTACACACGATCTCTTCATCATTATCTTCACATTACCTTATAAGCAGCATTAAGTCTTGGCAGCATTAACTGAAAGCAGCACTAACCACTAGCAGTACTAAGTAGCTAAGCAGTACTAACTTTGTTCAAGCAGCACTAACTTTGACTAGCAGTATTAATTCTACTAGCAGTAGTAATACTGAACTAGCAGCATTAATCACTTGTGTTATTCTTTAGTTCCCAACAATCTCCCCCTAACTTGACTTTTAGGAAGAGAAGTCAAGTTCTTCAGATGCTCCCAAAATATCATTCTTCAGATCCCTGTATCAACATTTATCCCCAAACTTTGATTGATCATTCTCTGAATCAGATATTTGGCCATTTCTGAGTTTTCAACACATCCAAGCTTCTTCTTCAACATTGCATGAAGCTTAAGTCTGCTGTGATTGTATACTCTATCCACTAGGAAATATTCTATGTGATTTCTATCCAAAGTCACTGCATATACTCCACTAGTTTCATATAGAGTCCAATTTGTGACTGCTTGAAACACATTTCTTATGACATGCTCCACTTCTTCAGGTTTGAACATCATACACAGATACTCCATCACCAGTTTTGTAATTGAAATCCCTGGAGCTTTTAACTGATCTGCATACAACTTCATCCCCATTTCAAACATTTCTTCTATATCAGACCTAGAGCATGTCCTGACAATCTTGGCCCAAGTGTTGAATACCTCATACTTATCATCCTTCCTCTTGAGTCTGATATACTCCTTTCCATCCACTTTTAGTGTATCCCAGTGAATAACTTCAGGAGGCTTTATACCGACAGGTTCTGCTGAAATTGGTTCAGGAACTTTGTTCATCACTACCATGTACATCTTTAAATCATCAGTACTTGAAGATTCCTTCTTTTCAGATGACTCAGGTGCCCCTTCTTCTTCAGCAACCTTCTCAGTCTCTCCTTCAGCTATTCTAGGCTTCTTGGTTAACTTTCTCCTTGCCATCATCTTGGTTCTCTTTAAAGTCCTTAGACTTTCACCTAGAGTGGCTTCTTTCTTTGGTGGTGTTTCTTGCTCATATGGAAAAGGTTTTTCTATCATGAAATCATTGCTTTCTTTCATTCTCTTCTCCATCTCCACCCTGGCAGTTTCATTTCCTTGAAGCTTAGTCATTTCAGAATTGTACAGCTCCTTGATCTGCTCAAATGTCATCTTAGAGAACATCTCCTTTCTGACTCCTATAGCACCCTTGAGAAAAATTATCATCTTGTTTCTCTCTTGAGTACCAAGGAAATTCTTTGAGGGTTGTCTCTTCTTTGCAGCTGTTTTTATCACCACAGATTTCTTCAAAGATGCTGCTTTCTTCTGTGCAAGTTCAGTTGCCAGGCTTTGTTGACAGGCTTCATTCAGTTCAGCAGCTAGAGCCTTTGCCATCTCCCTGTCCTTTTCAACCTTAACTCTTTCTTCCTTTTCAATATCAGCCTGCATCTTCTTAGCCAAGGCTTCATCTGATTCAACCAACCTTTGTTTTTTGACTGGTTGATCAGATTCCACCATCTTTGCTTTTCCTTTGTCTTTGTTCATTACCTTCTTACTGTTATCCTTCTTGATCACTTCACCTTGTTCTTTGATGACTACTCCTTTGGTCTTTGAAGTGACCTTGGAAGTATCATGTTTGGCTTTAAGTAAGGTTTCTGCAATCTCAAGATCTGTTAATACTTCTTTCACTGTTTCTGCTGCTTGTTTAATTTCAGCAGTATTAACCATTTCTGCTGCTTTACTTGAACTAGTAGTATTAATGGTTTCTACTGCTTGCTCTGTTGTTACTGCTGCTTCTTGTGTTTCTATTTCTGTTTCTGCTTCTTGCTCCCCCTCAACATCATGTTTTTCTCCATCAAGCTCCCCCTTATCTGAGACTTCTTCCATGTTAAACTCCCCCTTTTTGGGAGCATCATCCCCTGATTTCCTTCTCCTTAGCACAAATTGTCTTTTCTTCTTCTTATGGACTAGCTTCATCACCAATTTCTTGAGTTTGGTAATTTGCACTTGTTGTGACAGGATTACCAGCTTCATCTCTTCAATTTCTTTCCCTTGTTTGAGAACATCTTGGTTGATGTTGCCCATTGTTTCCATCAATTCATAGTAAGAATATCTGTCCTCACCCTCTCCAGAAGTGTTACCCTCTTTTGAAGGATCATTGGATCTTTTTGTAGTGGAAGTCTTCTGCCTAGCAGAAGCACTATCCACCCCCTTGGTTTCTTGGCACCAGGGACCTTTGAATGATTGCTCATTCAAAGTTGCCATGGGGAAGGTCTTATGTATGTTACCACTGACCTCCTCTGAGCTATCAGGAGTAGTGGCAGCCTTCTCTCCCATATGCTCTTCCTCCTCCTCAGAGAGCACCTCCTTTGGGTTGGGAGACACCCTTGTGGGTTCCCTGTAGATATTCTCTAAGGGAGAATCCTCCCTTAGAGGGCTTAAAGGCTTAGGGGTCAATGGTACAAGAAGGGAAGGAGCCTTCTTTACCTGTTTCCTTTTGTAAGTATGGGTTATTGGTGAAGTTGGTTTATCAAGAAGAGACTGGGGAAGTGATGTAGAGTGGGAAGGTTGGGATTGGCTAGCAGTGGGTTGGTCTAATGGGGGCCTTGACCCTGCTGCCATACCTTCATCAGCTTGGGACACCACCATCATTGTAGAGAACAATGGGGTGTCAACTCCTTCCAAGTCCAGAGGGGATCTTTTCATGTTTGAAAAGACCTTACCTTTGGGAATTTTGGGTACATATACCCCATCAAAATGAGGTATATCCGTCAATTCATGGTTAATAACTTCTTGGACAAACCTGGGGTACATATAAAATCTCTTTTTACTTCCCAGGTTTGAG
The DNA here is from genome assembly GCA_954870635.1 of Arctium minus. NCBI lineage: Eukaryota > Viridiplantae > Streptophyta > Magnoliopsida > Asterales > Asteraceae > Arctium > Arctium minus. Next base: position 32,974,845 of record OX941097.1, on the reverse strand, counting down.
ACAAGATCATTAAAAATCATTTGTGAAAAATTATACTTTCTGGCAGTGGCTAAGCATACCAAAGCATAAGCAATGGTGCTACTGAACTCACTCCATCCAGTAGTCTTTTTAGATATACAGTGCATAAGAGTATGGACAAAGAAACGCCATTGGGGTGAAAATTTGGCTTTTGAGAACTTGAACACACCCAATGGGCCTCCATACCCCATTCTTGTAAGAGTAGAAAACAGTTCATCATTAGAGATAGAAGTTATACCAGAGGCATCGTCTAGACGTAGACTGATGCGAAGTACCTCTTCAGTAACTGTCAAGGGTTTGTCACACACCCTTGTTTTGATCATTTGCACACCATTCTCAGTAACAATGGTGGCATTTGCCTAGAATTGCCTCTGATGCTCTATGAAGATGGTAGGAGATAGAGTGAGAGCATGGGCAATATGGCTTGACTTCAGAAAGTCGACTATCTGGTGAAAACCTTCAGCTTGTTTTGGCTTTCGGAGCATCGCGATTTCATTGTGCTCGTCTATGAACGCCATGGATGCCATTGAGCTTGAAGGTTCTTGCTTGAAAACTTTGAGAGAGAAAGGGTTTAGAGCGCAAGTGAACAGTATGCAAAGAGTCGTTATGAACGTTTAGGCGGGCAAAGGATATTTATAGTATTCGGGACATAAGCAGTATTAACTGAGAGCAGTATTAACTGAGAGCAGTATTAACTGAGAGCAGTATTAACTGAGAGCAGTATTAACTGAGAGCAGTATTAACTGAGATCAGTATTAACTGAAAGCAGTATTAACTGAAAGCAGTATTAACTATGCACTAGAAGTATTAACAATGCACTGGCAGTATTAACAATGCTTACTCTTTTCAACTTATGATGAACTGAGGACTGCTAGGAATTCCCTGAAAAGAAAGATTAGGACCACCAAGAATACATAATATACAGGTATTGAACCACTTTTTGAGAAGGAGTTTATTCAGAGTTGATCATTCCCACACTTGTTACCAAGAAAGTGAATCTACCCATATCAAAGGCTTTGGTGAATAGATCAGCAAACTGGTTGTCAGTATGAACCTTTACAACTTGAATAAGTTTCTTTTCATTACAGTCTCTTATGAAGTGATACCTGATTTCAATGTGCTTTGTCTTTGAGTGCTTGACAGGATTATTTACAATGCTAATAGCACTGCTGTTATCAATAAAAATTGGAGTGTGTAGAAAGGTTACCCCATAGTCCAGCATTTGATTTTGAATCCATAAGACTTGAGAGCAGCAACTTGCAGCTGCTATGTACTCTGCCTCTGTTGTAGATGTGGACACTGTGGTTTGTTTCTTGCACTGCCAAGACACTAGTCTTGCACCCAAAAACTGACATCCTCCAGAAGTAGATTTTATGTCCAAGTTTGCTCCACCTAGATCACTATCTGAGTATGCAATTAGGTCAAAGGATGAGTCATGAGGATACCAAAGTCCCAATCTGGGTTGCCCTTTGAGATATCTGAATATCCTCTTAACAGCTTGATAGTGAGATTGCTTTGGCCTAACTTGGAATCTTACACATACACAGACTGGAAACATTATATCTGGTCTAGATGCTGTAAGATACATGAGAGAGCCAATCATGGATCTATAGTGATGAACATCCATATCCTTCCCCTCAAGATCTGCTGTTATCTGCTTGTGTGTCTCCATAGGTGTGCTGGCAGGTTTTGAATCTGAGAAACCAAACTTGATTAAAATATCCTGCACATACTTGGACTGACAGATAAAGATTCCATCTGACTTCTGTTGAACTTGGAGTCCAAGGAAAAAAGTAAGTTCCCCCATGGAACTCATTTTGAACCTTTGATGCATTAGATCCTCAAACTCCTTGCACATGTTGTCTCTTGTAGATCCAAAGATGATATCATCAACATAGATTTGGACCAGCAAGATATCCTTCTTCTTTCTCTTGATGAATAAAGTCTTATCAATGACTCCTCTTTCAAAGCCATTTTCCAAGAGATAGGATGACAGAGTGTCATACCATGCTCTTGGAGCTTGATGCAATCCATAAAGTGCTTTCTTCAATTTGTATACCCTGTCTGGATAGCTTGGGTTTTCAAACCCTGGTGGTTGATAGACATATACTTCTTCTTCAATTGAGCCATAAAGAAATGCACTTTTCACATCCATTGGATAGACTTTGAATTTCATATAAGAAGCATAAGCCAGGAATAATCTAATTGCTTCTATCCTGGCCACAGGTGCAAATACTTCATCATAGTCTATTCCCTCTTCTTGTGTATACCCTTGAGCCACCAGCCTTGCTTTGTTCCTTATCACAATTCCTCTTTCATCTCTCTTATTCCTGAAGACCCATTTTGTTCCTATTGCTCTTTGGCCTTTAGAAAGGTCTACCAGATCCCAAACATCTTGCAGCTTGAATTGCAGTAGTTCTTCTTGCATTGCTTCTATCCAACTGGATTCTTTCATAGCATCATGTGCCTTCTTAGGCTCAAGCTGGGATAAAAAGCAAGAAAGCACTGTATGCTGTTGATCTTGCAATTCTTGCAGCCTGCTTTGATTTGTAGTCATCATAGGAGAGGATATATCTCCTATTACCAGTTGTGGAGGATGATTCTTTTGAATTCTGGTGTGATGATTAGGTTCTTCATTAAGTACCACCTCTAGATTTGAGTCATTCAACTCAACTGAGGTGTTTTCAGCAGCTACTTCTGATTCCTTATTGACTTGAGTCTCCTCATCTCTACTTTCTTCTTCACTCTGACTTGGTTCAGTAGATGGTTCCTTTTCACAGTTTTCAACAGGATCCACTGTGGGTATGGGAAAGATCACAGATTGAGATAAACTGTCTTGAACTTGTGTAGTTCCTGATCCTCCACTCCCTGATCCTGCATAATCATCACTACTGACACCAAAAGAGTTAGTTAGTGAATCAATGTCAAATAGCCACTGAGGACCAGACCCAATTGGATTTGGTGTGTTCTCATTGCATTTGACATTGTCACTTTCTTCAATTATTCTAGAAGAAGAGTTAAAGACTCTGTAAGCCTTACTCTGAGATGAGTAACCAACAAGAAATCCATCATCTGCTTTGCTATCAAACTTACCTAAGTGAGATTTGGTATTGAGAATAGTACAAGGACACCCAAAAGGTTTGAAAAATCCAATAAATGGTTTTCTTTTATTTAAAAGCTCATATGGGGTCTTGTTCTTTGGCTTGACTACTAGAACTCTGTTTTGGACATAACAAGCAGTATTAACTGCTTCAGCCCAGAAGGTAATTGGCAATTTTGAATCAGCCAACAGAGATCTAGCAGCCTCTATTAGTGTCCTATTTCTCCTCTCAGCAACTCCATTCTGTTGAGGAGTCCTAGGGGCACTATATTGTCTCTCAATTCCTTTCTCTTCACAAAAGGTGTTTAGATCAAGATTTTTAAATTCAGTCCCATTATCTGATCTAATGACTTTTACTTTTTGATTAGTTTGGTTTTCAATTCTTAGGATAAAGGATTTGATCAGTCCACTTGTCTCATCCTTAGTCCTTAGAAAATATACCCAAGTAAATCTGGAGTAATCATCAACAATAACCAAGCAATAAGATTTCTTGCCTATACTCATAACATTTGTAGGACCAAACAGATCCATATGCAATAACTGGAGACAAGAAGAAATAGAATTTAACTCTTTGGTCTTATGAGAAGTTTTATGCTGTTTGCCTTTAAGACAAGCAACACAATGATCATCACATGAAAAGACTTTTGAAGGTAAACCTCTTACAAGGTTGTTTTTAACAAGTTTGTTCATAGTCTTGAAATTCATGTGACACATCCTTCTGTGCCATAGAGAGGATTCATCCACAGAAGCTTTTGAAACAAGACAGTTCAGGGATGAATCACTATCAACATTGTCCATATCTAGACAATAAACATTGTCCTTTCTTGGAGTTCTAAGTAGTATCATGCTTTCATCAACTACCTTAAACTCTGGAGCAAGGATCATACACTCTGTGTTAGTAAATAATATGCTATGTTGTTTGTCACAAACCTGTGATACACTTAACAGGTTGTACTTCAATTGATCAACATAGTAGACATCCTTAAATGTCATCTTACCTTTTGTGACATTACCTTTGCCACTTATTTTACCACCAGTAAGATCATTTCCAAAAGCAACATGTCCTCCATTGATATGCTTGAAATTCTTAAGGCATGACATGTTGCCTGTCATGTGCCTAGAGCAACCACTATCAACATGCCAAATGCTCTTTCCCTTGAGTTGTTGGTTGCCCTGCACATAAGATAAATCAGTTAGTTTGAAGTAGGAACCCAAGCCAAAGTGGTCTTGGGTACCCCTTTCTCATCAAAATACTTGCATTCTTTCTTGACAAGATTTTTAAATTTTGACTTCTCATTTCTGGAGTACTTTGTCACAATGATAGGCTTGGAAACACATTTGATAGAAGTAGTACTGGTTTTAGAAGTACTAACTGCATTAGCAGCACTTGGATGCTTAGCAGTACTAACCTTATTAGAAGTAGTAACTGTTTTAGCAGCAGTAACTGTGTTAGCAGTATTCATCTTTGAGGAAGTACTAACAGTATTAGCAGCATTAAAATTTTCAGCAGTACTAACACTGGTAGCAGCAGTAATGCTTCTAGCAGCACTATCTCTGTCAGCAGCACTAACAGTTTTATTGCTTTTAGGCACCCACATTTTAATACTTTCATTCAAAACCTTTTTCTTCATGGGGCCTTTGTTTTCAACAGGTTTCTTCACCACATGTTTCTTTCCAGCCTTCCTATAACCAACAGGTTTTTGCACAAATCTTTGAAAGTTCATCTGTTGGTTAATAGGGTTAAAGTAACAGTACTTAGCCAAATGGTTTAACTTTTCACATATGAAACAAGGCTTTGGTCTATTGATTTTACTTAGATCAATGCCTTGTTTTTGTGCCCATTGGTTGTTCCAGTTTCTTTGATTTCCCCTTGGTTTATCATGTTTTTGGGGCTTAGAAGTATTGCATGCACACTGCTTGCAAGGGATAGGGTTCACAACAGTGGTCTGCTTATAATAAACCTTCTTGTTCTTTCCCTCAGTCTTCTCTATCTCATTGGACTTGATCCAATGCTTTCCACATCCCTCATTGGTGATTATGTGGTTTTCTATAAGAATCTCACCACTCACAGTGTTGTCTTTATCCTTGACAGCTTCTTTCTCAGTTTTATCCTTAACAACTACTTCATCTAAGGGATCTATCTCAGTGGCTCCCTTAGGTAGGTCCTTCCTATCCTTTGTTTCTAACAAATCTGAACTAGGAGGGATGTAGTTGTTGTTATAGGGTGGTGGTGTGGTATTTTACCCTATTCCTCTTCTCAGTTTATCATGAATCTGAGATTGTAGTAAAGAATCCATAGCTTTAGAGGCATTGGAAAACTTTTCTACATCTAGCTTGACTTTAGCTAGTTCTACTCTTAGCTTTTCACTCTCTTCTTTGGATCTGGTCAGTTGAAGTTCTAAGTCATTCTTCTCCCACTTCCAGTAGTTTGTGTCATAAGAGTGTTGAAGCTCATTGGCTTGAAAACCCTTAATCTGCTCTTCAAATCTCTCAACTATCCTGACATAATCTTTTATGTCTTTTTCCAATCTCTTAAGGTTATCACTCATGTTCTGATTGTGATCCCTATACCTCTTAACAGTGTTAATGCAATTTTGAGAACAAAGATTGGAAGTTACCTCTGTTGGGAGATCAGACACCTCTGCCATTAGAGCTTGGTTCTGGATGGCCTCTTCAGCTTGATCACTCCAATCAAACCCCATGCCTTGTTGAGAGACAAGGGCTTGTGCAGAGTTTCTGTTACTATTGAAGCTTCCAGATTGAGCTTGTTGGTGGATATTGTTCTGGGGCATTCCACTTCTGCATTCTCTAGCAAAGTGTCCTTTCTGATGGAATTTATAGCATTCCACCTTTGTCTTGTCAAAACCTGCTCCATCTTCTCTTCTTTGTGAGAAGTTGTTCCTTCCAGTTCTTTTGACGAACTTTTTGACTCTCATAGAGAGCATGGCCATCTGCCATTTAATGTCCATCTCTTCAAGATCATCTGGATGGAGTTGTTCCAAGTCATCATTAATGAGAGAAGAGTTTCCATGACTTGCTAAAAAGGCTTCAAATACAGTTTCAGTGCCTTTCTCTTGAGTTGCTCCATTGGCAGCACTAACTGATTCAGAGTTGGAAGTAGAATCAGTTGATGCTGAAAGGAGTGCAGCATTGTGAACATATCCAGAAGGCCTCTTCTTAGCCTCTACCTCAGATTCAAAAACTCTTAGATCATTATATAGATCATCAAGTTCCTTTTCTTCCAGTTGATCATTCTGTTTGAAAGACACAGTATACATGGTCTATTCATCACTCAGGGACCTTAGAAACTTTCTGTTCAGATCATCTTGATCAATTTGTACTCCCACTGTAGCAAGTTCACCAATAAGCTTGTTGAACCTGTCAAAAGTTTGAGTCATGGACTCATTCTTGGTTGACATAAAGTTCTCATATTGTTGCTTCAGAATGGCTTTCTGATTTCTCTTGGTACTTTTGGTACCTGAGAATCTCTTCTCTAGAGCATTCCAGAGCATCTCTGCATCAGTGCAGTTACAGAACTAATGTTGATATTCATTGGGGATAGCCAAGAGCAAAGTGCTCAAGGCTTTCATCTCTGTCTGTCTAGCCTTTCTTTCTGCATCAGTTTTTGGTGGAGTTCTCTTTCCATCTGCACCAATCTTACCTGCTTCAGAAGGACCATTCTCTATGATATCCCACATAGAATAGTCAGTGAGGAGTATGTACTGCTTGATTCTGATCTTCCACATATCGAATTCATTGGGTCTGAGCATTGGTACCTTTGAGACTAGAGTACTGTTTGATTCTGCAAAGTTTTCCATGATGAATGAATAGATGTTTCTGAGAGAACATGCTCTAATACCACTTGTCAGGATCGAATTTTCAACAAGAATAAAGTCTCAGAAACAATATCAAAGAAGTTGCGGAATAACACTTTGATATTCAATGGAACAGTAAACAAACAGTATATAATAAACACTTTGCAAACTTGTATTAAAATCACAAGATTACACACTCAACCTCAATCTTGAAGAACAAGCTCTTTCAAGACGAATTCTACTTCTCTAGAATTAGAAACTATGCCTTGAGGTTGATTCTCTCTAAAAAAACAAAAACTTAGAATTTAAAATTCTGTTTTTCTATTAATCTGTATATGTATTGAACAAAAAGATAATTACAAATAAATAAAATATCTTCAGTATATCTTCCATGAATATCTTCAGAATATCCTTGTTTATCTTTACACACGATCTCTTCATCATTATCTTCACATTACCTTATAAGCAGCATTAAGTCTTGGCAGCATTAACTGAAAGCAGCACTAACCACTAGCAGTACTAAGTAGCTAAGCAGTACTAACTTTGTTCAAGCAGCACTAACTTTGACTAGCAGTATTAATTCTATTAGCAGTAGTAATACTGAACTAGCAGCATTAATCACTTGAGTTATTCTTCAGTTCCCAACAGACATCCAACATGAAAATAAAAAAATATTTTACATTCAACATCAACAAATGAAGGAACGCATGAGAAAGGATGACTGAGCGGGAATAAATTTTCCATTCCCCCCCCCCCCCCCCCCCCCAATTTGGTCAGGAATGGAAATTAATGGGTTTAGGGTAATATGTCCATTATATTATATCAAACCAAACAACAGTTTTCATTATCATTCTCATTCCTTACCCCTCAATACCCCCAACCAAACACCCCCTAAATCGAGGCCGAGTGTTACTAAACCTAAACCAAGTTGCTATTGCCAAAGTGTGGAAGACTTCACCCAAGATACTCTCTCGTGTGCATATAACTCAACACTCATCTCTTCACAGTGTCGCTAGTATCATACCCCCAACCGGAACCTGCTGCACATACCGACAAATAAAAAGGTTGGCTAACACCTAGTGAGTTCAAGAGTTTTAAACATGAGTAATTATATCGTTAAAAGGTGTAGATCCCAGAAACAGTGCAATCACAGATAATAATCAATAACACACAATGATTAAACCACAACTGCTGGTCATATGATTAGATTTATCAGCAAATGGTTTAAGGTTTACAGAGAGAATTTCAATAGAATTAGGTAAACCTTTCTAATGACCATTAACCTCTCTTTTCCTAATTCTCAACTAAACAATACTTTAAATACTAAGGGTTTGGGTCTAAAAGCCCAAGGCCCATTACAACCAAACTCAAGCCCAATTAACAATTAAAGGCTTTTTACAACGCTTTAGATAATAACAATTAAACTCTATAAATGCCTTATACAACTTTCAACGCACTAGGACTTTCAGTCCTAACAAAAAGAAAGAATGCAACTTAAATCTTAATCTTTCAAAATGATTTACTTTAAATATAAAAACGACCCGTTTTTCAATTACACTCGTTTTTAAAGATGAACGCCTCAATGCCAAACATTCTTTCATAAAGTGGTGCAACCCAAAACTCACTCAAAACGTGAATAATGGTAAATGCTCAAATATTAAAATTCAAATAAAACTTTATTATCCAAACTACCGAAATATGAGTAAGACTCAAGCCCCAAAATTTATAACTTATGAAGAACACCCCATACTCAAAACGTCACCGAAAACAAGGATAAAACTAAATACCCAAAACAACACCTTTCGGTGATGGGGGAGACCCGATTTCCTTGGTTAGTGGAGGAACACATAAGTATACCACTTTCCATGTTATTGAGCTCACCATACTAGGATCAAGGCCACGAGCTCGCCGGCTCGTACTCAGATGTAGGGGAGGGCACCCAATGATCCTAGTCATACTCATTCACTAGGATTACATTTACGGTCCATGGCTAGTATCCGGTCCCACATAACCGTACCAAGTTGCCTTCTGAGGGCCCAATGTCGCAGTTAGTTACAAACGAGAAATAATTATCCCGTAAAAACCGACTCAGAAATTACATCATAGGGTCAATGACGGGTGTTTGACTCCAAGAGACAGTACCATAAGGCCCTCGATGACCCCATGACTTAGGGGTTGTTTGGCAGTTGCTGAATGGTTTGGTGCAGAATGATTAAGTGGTCAGAATGATTAAAAGGCTCTTATGATATAGTACAAAATGAAATATGGTTGTTTTCTAATTATTTTGAATGAAATCATGGCTTTTAATGGTTAAGACAGGGTCAAGATACAAAATCATTCAGAGGGTTTTGGAACCATTAAAAGGCATACTTTTTTTTTGTCAAACAAGATTTACCTCTTAACGATTCAGAGGTTGCTTCTTAATGGAACCATTAAGAGGTAAACAAACAACCCTTAATCCTGGTCCCAACATGGAAACAACCGCACGATTTAAAATAATAAAGACCGACTCGTATGCCTATGGATCCATTACATTACAGTCTATAACATTACATTACTCCAATTGAATGACCAAAGCACTCAAAACATGTAATTCACAAATGTATGCCCAATAAACGCAATCATACTCAAACTCTACAACCGTCTATTAAAATCGGACAAATGTCCCCAAGACTCATATTAGTCAAAACGGAGCGAAAGCTCAACAATTTACTTTATCGTACAATAAAATTCAGTGTAAACAATAAATCACATTTAACCAACGGTTATGCAAACACAACGACCAAAAGTATGATTAACCCACAACTTATCATTGGTTGAGACAAACCATTTTTCAAATGAACTCATACATTTATATTTCCAAAATGCCTCATAACACAATAACATGCATTTTCCAAACGGTTTATAAGATCAAATACACTAAAAGGACATTTACATCAAATGACCCCCATTTATATATTAAATCATCAAGGAAACTTATCAACATGGTTCATTTATCAAAATATCCACGAAATCCCACATATGGGGTTTTCACAAGATTTATAGAATCACATACCCAAAATAGACGAAACTCATCACATAAACTCACATTTGATATTTATCAAGTAAAACACATAAATACTTCAAAATGGAAATTTTTGGCATGTATATAGTTTTCACAAATCAACTTGAACTCATCTTGCTAGGTTAAGTTAAACCTAGATTCCAAACCAACCTCTAGCTTCCCAAAGGTGAGGATTTGGGATATCCAAGCAAAATATTTCTAAGAGAACTCTTCAATACCACTAAGCAATCTAGAAGATACCAAATATTAATGTAAATTCTCAATATACCAAGATCCTCAAAATATTACATTCCCCAAGTACTAGTAACCTTTCTTCCAAAATGTGACTATTTTACATAAAACTCTTCCTAAGATGAACAAAATCAAATGCTCTTGAATCATACGATTCAAGCTCCAAAATAACATTTTTGTACTTACAACACCATTTCATAACACATTCTAAAAGATAAAACATTTACTAGCAAAAAGGGTAAAAACCCCTCAAATCTCCCAAAAAACCCTAAATTGGTCAAAATCCATGGATGTGTAAAATACACCAAGAGAGATGTTCTAGGATACTAAAATGAAGCTTTTTGATATGAATAAAAGTTTAGGAATGGTTGGGATAACATAAAAATGGGTTTTTAAGAAAACCCAAAATATGGTCAACAATGGTGAGGAGATGATAAGGAAGATGAAGATGTTGAGCTTCCACCCACAAGGCTTGAATATCTAGATCCCAATCTTCGAAATGCACTTGAAGACTTTGATTTGGTGAAATAAATGGGTTTGGACCAATTTGGAAGAGAGGGGAGAAGGGTTGGTGAAGAAACAAATGAAGAAAAAGGAGGAGAAGTCAGATTTAAAGGGTTGCAACTTTCTGCTCAAATCTCGCGGCCGCGAGCAAATGGCTACGTGGGCACAAGCAATGGCTGCGTGGGCGCGAGCAAATGGCTGCGTGGGCGCGAACAGTGAGATTTTCAACCAAAGATTGATTTTTTTTTTCAAAAGCGATATCCAACCCAACCAACACTCTTAATATTTCCAAAAGACCAATTTAAGGTTAAATTACCTATAAAACTTGAAATTATACTTAACCCAAAATCCGGGTGTTACAAAATGTCTCAATGATGTTGGCACGAGTGTCCTCGCAAGTCCCCTATAACAAAGTCCCTAACGTCCCCTATTCTCGTTTGTCTCCCTCCACCAAACTCTACCTTTCTCTCTGCCATGTTTATTCACAAACACACAAAGACCTCAACTCCATGATCCCCTTTTCTTAGTTGAGCAATTGTCACCTCATTTATTTTGATTCTTCATGGCGTCTATACTCCCAAACCACCAACATCATCTCCTTTTCCAACCAACCTGCCATCTCCAACCACCCCTACCCTGCAACTACGAAGCCCTCCAGTCCCCCTCTCGTTGAGAAACCTCGTGGTTCTAGAAACCAAGAGAACCTCATATTTGGTTTTAGATTTGAAAAGAGCTTCATGGCGGTGGTGGGCTAGAGGAATCAGAGGTGTTATTAAACCCTTAATTCTTAGTTAAAAATAATCTAAAATGTTTATGGATCATAATCTATATCTACGAAGTTACATGCTTTCATCATCTTGAGGGTTTCCCCTGTTTCTTTTTTTCAAGGCCAAGCATGGGATTATTTAACACCTCAAATTTGGAAAGAGTAACTAATTAAAAATATCGATATTACATCAAATAAAAGATAAAACTTCTTCCTATAAATCAAAACTTGATATACCTCCAATTAAAAATTCTATAATTAACCTCATCAATTATAAATTGTAGTCTTATACAAGGATAAACCCGAAGTCGGGTGTTACTTAACCCAAATACAAGTTGATAATCCCAAAATAAATGTGGAAGACTTTACCAAGTTATTCACTTTTTGAACACACAACTAACATTCATCTCTTCACAGTGTCACTAGAACTATTCTCAACTAGAACCTGTTGCACATGCCGACAAATAAAAATGTTAGGCTAACGCCTAGTGAGTTCAAAAGTTTTCATCTTAAATAAATATATCGTAAAAAGGAAAGAATGCAACTTAAATCATAATCTTTCAAAACGATTTACTTTAAATATGAAAACAACCCATTTCCTATAATACGCATGATTTAAAGATGGACACCGCAATGCAAAACATACTTTGATGACGTGATGCAATCCAAAACTCACTCAGAACGTGAATAGAAATCGAACTCCCAATTTATGAAAACGTGGATAAAACTTTATATCCCGAAACACCCAAAACACGGGTGGGGCGTAATACTCAACCCATAAATCATATATAAAATCCATATATGTAAAACATAACCGAAAACATGGATACTAAAACTCAATACCCAAAACAACACCTTTCGGTGATGGGGGATACCCGAATTCCATCGAATGTGGCGGTCACACAAAGTTAAGCCACTTATCAATGTTCTCGAGATTCACATAGGGCCACGAATCCCCATATACGGCTCCTCTGAGCAACTATCGCAAGATACCCAAATGACCCTAGTGTCTACTTGACCTCTAGATGAGCGTCACCACAAAAGTCACAAGTCCCCGTATCTGGCTCACCATGGGCACCACCGCAAGACTTAGTTTCGTATACGGCTCCGCAGATCACCACCGCAAGCTTACGTAAAAACATGACTTGGGGACCACTACTAGATTCAAACGCGGACACTAAAATTCCACGATGAATAAACAGACTGGATTACACGAGCATCGAGTTTAATCACCCACGATTTATACCTCGAGCCCTTTGCTAAGGGTTACACGGTCATTGAGTTCAACCACCCACGATCTATACCTCGAGTCCCCGTTAACCATAAATATTCCAGTTCCAACACAAGGATAAAAGTTCCCAATTAAACCAACTGACTGACTCATATGCCTATGGTTCAAATGCATTACAGTCTAAAATGTTACATGACTCCAACGAATGAACTAACGCATTCAAAACATGCAACTCTCAAATAAGATGCAACTAAGTACACCATACATCAAAGGCTCCTTATTGAGCTATTAAAACTAAACAAATACTCCAAAGACTCATCTGAGTATAAATCAAGCCCCACAAGGCATAATAAACGTTTGGCTAAAATACGTTAGCCAATACGGTTACATAAATCAAATTACATCTTTTCCCCGAAATCTTTGTCTCTCAAATTCAAATTGGCCTTCGGCCCAAAACCAAAAAGCTTTACAATTTCTAAAATGTTCGGAAGGTCGGGAACGACCAAAATCAAAGTACTCACACATTCGTATTTTCAAAACGTCCCATTACATAAACGATACATATTTCTAACAAACACTAAAAGTGTATTTTGACCAAATAACCTCCCTTTATACAATAAATCATCAAAATACTTTCATTTATGATTCATTTATCAAATCTCCCAAAAATCCCAAATGTGGGTGTTTTACAATGTTTATAAAGTTAAACACTTTAAATAATCAAAACCCACCAAATAGTTCGACATTTGATAATTTCATGTAAAACACATAAACACTTTAAAATGGACGTTTTTGGCATGTACAACGTTTTCACAAACCAACTTGAACTCACCTCGCTAGGTTAAGTTAAACCTAGTGTAACACCCTAAAATTTGGGGTAAAATTAAAACTTAAAATTTCAGCAACATAACGCCTAAAATAGGAGAATTCTCAAAACCTGTGATTAAGGACATCTAAAACCCATTAACGTTGGGGAAGTTTGTAACAATTTTAGTAGCGGTAGATGTAACATAATACACAACAACCTAATTAATCTAGAACACAACATCCAACTAGATTAAATGTGGGTGTTGTTATGTCTCCAAAATGCTCTTCTCTTAAGATCCCAAAAATGTCCGGTCCGTAAGTGCTCCTAGGTGTGCTTCTGGCGAATCACGATGCCCTATGCACACCGCTAGCTGAACCTGTGAGTCATTAAACACGTACACAAGTGTTAGGCTAAGGTCTTAGAGGTATAACAATAAATTCACATTTCATAAAGTAAGTGCTAGCAACGTAATTAAGTGTTACCGGTATGCCCTTAGATCGGACCCATGTCAACATCCCCTTTTGGGATGAACAATCCATTTCCTGTACAATACCACAAGAGATAACTCCTGAAAAACGGGGGAGACCCGTTGCCATCTTGGGTGACGAGAACACGTGAGTGGGGTCACCCGTGATGTTTATTGGATTTCACCACACATCCCGGTCCTAGTTCCCATGCCATGCCAGACATCACAATCCTCGGACCGTTTATGCCTCTAGCGCTTACTCCGTCGAGTTACACCTCAAGGACTTACGAACATGGATGCCTACCCAAAGTAGACGAGTTACAACTCGGAGACTTGCGTCACCTATTGCCTACACGCTAGAGACCCAAGGGTCAACAATTTGAATTACATATACGAACCATCTAATTCCTCGTACACAAGGTATTAGACATAATCCCAACATTTAGACCATGATCAAATATAGATGACATCTTTCATGCAAGTACACGTTTCATTCAAACGACGTAATAAAGCCCATTTCATGCGTATATTTCTACCCCACCACTTGTGTGACATCATAGCAACCATAACTGATGTAATGATTCTAATTGTTGATAAGAATAAATGTGACCAACTCCCATATGTATATGAACGGTCATTTATCATAACATTTACTTGTTACATTATTTCATATATAAAATAGCCCTTAAAATGTTAAATGGTTCCCACAAACATCAAATTCCCCATACATGTTAAATACACAAAACCCTAGTTTTAGGTTACTTGAAACACTTTATAACATTCATATGAGCAAGTAATTATGCAAGTGAAAATAGACAAGGTTTAGAAGACTCACCAAGTAGGGTTGTAATATAAAACCCTAGAATGAAGAAAACCCTAGAAATGAGGAGTGGATGGAATGAGACTTGGATCCCTAGAATCTTGGAGGAGTAAATGCTTCTATAACCTTAGAACCCTAATAATCACCATACATTAATGATTCATCTACCAACCATTTAATGAAGAGAGAAAAAGGAAAGAGTGTGTGAAAATCGCACCTTTAGTGTGTGTAGACGACCTCTAGACTGGAACTTCATAAACAAGGGACTCAACTCTAAAAAATGGCATTAAATGAGAAAAGCCCGTCAGGCCTCGCGCGATAGTGCCACGACGACAGTGCCAATGGCACATTCGCGGGGCACAGTCGCGCCATTTGTACCGAGGCTGACCCTTGGTTCGCGATTGTGACTCATGCGATTGTGACATGGAACTATCGCCTATCACAGTCGCGCCATTTGTACCGAGGGTGGTGATCCTCGTGCGACCTTGCCCTGGCGATAGTGCCACGGCCACAGTCGCCTGCACAGTCGCAGGTCCCACCCCGATTGTTGTCCGATTCCTCTGCGCGCTAAAATTTGACCCATTCAAACCTTGAAATCACTAGATCAGTTTGAGAAACTTTTTAACTAAAATCCGCGAGTGTTAAACATATAGACGAGGCTTAAAATTCGGGGTGTTACACCTAGATTCCAAACCCAACCATTTGCCTCCAATGATGTAGATTCCACCATTTCCAGGTCATCTTCAAGAATGAGCTAGGGTTTCCAAATAACCCATTTCCTCAACTCTAGAAATGAACCAACAACAAGTAAAACCTTTAGATCTACAAAGATCCTTATACTGAAGCTTGGAATATTCAAGGAAACTTACCGCTTCAAGATATTGAGACTCTCCACCTGAAACCTTCCAAGGAAACCCTCCAACTCTTCAAATCCAAGCTTCCAAACACCAAATCTTTTATGCCTCTTTAGAACAAATCCATCATTGATGCTCCAGCGTTGATACCAAAGCTCCAAAAATCGCACCAAGAAGGAGATGAATGGAGTGGGGAAGGAAAAATGGGATAAAACCCAAAAAATGGGGTTTAAATCGTCCAAACTGTTTCCCGCGGCCTTGACCGCGACCTTAAGTCACAGGCCAATCCACGCGTGCTCCTGGGCTGCAAACCACAACGACTTAGGCGACTCTGGCCGCGGGTTGAGGCCGCTAGCCAAGCCACGCGTGCTGCAGGTCACGCCTTTCCGTGCCTCGTGTTGAGCCATTCCTTGACCATTCTCTCGGTTGGTCGGTGACTGTTTCCTTGGCCGCTCGTCGACTATCATTAGGAAATTACGGGTGTTACAGATTCAGATGTTTCTTCATTATTCTACTTATATTTCTGCATTTTTAGTGATTGTTAATTTCTGATTGTTTTCTTGCTTTCCTATTGAATGTATAGTTTATGTAGCCTGGAGAACACTTGAAAACCTGAAACTTGAACATCAAAAGCTCGAAAAATGGAGAAAAGACAACTTTATTTAAATGCGCCTCTAATTCTGTTAGATGATTGTCGACAACATATTCAAATTTAGATGGATTATCTTGCAATACCAGTAGAAAATCAAGAACACCTCGACAATAATCCCTTCCGGTTGCTAGATCCCAATGGAAAACCGAACAAGATGACACGAAACTGACAACCATTCGTTCATATGGGAACAAATCCCGGAAAAACAGAAGACTGGAAAATCCCACTTCACAACAGCCTAAATTTGCCCAAAATTATGAGCTATTACCTTCACGAACAACTCTAGTTGATGAACAATCATCGGAAGATGTGTATGTTGATTTCACTAAAACACTTTCTATGTCAGTTGCATGGAATTATTGCGCATAAATAGCAATATGGAGTATTTGAGATCATTCTCCACAGATATACAAACTCACGATTATTTGATGAAACGGTTTTTACCTCCAGCCAAGTCTATTAAACCCCACAATATGTTGCAAAGTTGTACCTAAGCCATCCAAAGTTGTACATTAAGACAAATATTAAAGAAATAAACGAAATGACTAAAATATCACTTTTAATGGAACGGAGGTTAACAAAGTTAAGACAAGGGACAAAATCCGTAAGAAATGTAAAACCATGGGGACCACACATGTAAATATTTCGTTTAAGGGACCTAATCCAAAACTTCATATAGCCACATGGACTAAATTTGTAATTTACTCTAGAAAAGAAAAGCAATATGACAAAAATACATACACCTAGCATAATATTTAATTAAATACCTATTTCCTCGTATAATAAAGAATAAATGAATGATTCTATTAAATGATATTCGAAGATCTTTTTATAGATTATAAAAGGGTTCCTATTGTTTTATTATTACTGATAGTTTCTTATTAAAATAATTTATCAACTAAAAGTAAAATTAAATCCTGTATATTTTGTGTTAAAAATATATATTTTTTTCTTTTTTTGCGTTGTGCCAGATCTATTGTTTTCCTTTGGGTGGTAAATTTGTATCAAATTAAGGTGTTGTTTGGCAGTTGCTGAATGGTTATGTGCAGAATGATTAAGTGATCAGAATGATTAAGAGACTCTTATGATATAATGCGAAATGAAATATGGTTGTTTGCTAATT
Organism: Arctium minus; assembly: GCA_954870635.1. Lineage (NCBI taxonomy): Eukaryota > Viridiplantae > Streptophyta > Magnoliopsida > Asterales > Asteraceae > Arctium > Arctium minus. The sequence goes on along the minus strand of OX941097.1, from coordinate 32,957,393 downwards.
GTTCAGGATGAAATCAGGGTTCTGATTGGTTAAGACAGGGTCAAGACACTAATGAACTTAATGAGACTCACAGCTTATTCAGTCAGCTATATATGACTGTTTGGTAGTGGCTTAATGATATAGAAAGTGGCTTATTCAGTAAGATTTCAAGGGGGAGCTTTATGCAGAAAGCCAAGTTTTTTCCAAACCAATCCCTCTCATTAAAAAACACGTTCCTTCCATCTATGAAAAAACTCTCTCAAATAAAAACCTTCTAAATCTATACAAACAGATTAATCCACACATATAACTTTATCCATACAGAACTTAATGGAAAACCAACCAAACAGCCCCTAAATCATTCAGAGGGTTTTTGGAACCATTAAGAGACAGACATTTTTTTTGTCAAACAAGATTTAACTCTTAACAATTCAGAGGTTGTCTCTTAATGGAACCATTAAGAGGTAAACAAACAGCCTCTAAACCGAGTAACATGTATACCAATTGTATTAATTAAATTGGTACCAATTTAGTTCGTACCAATTATAATCGAGTGGTAGTACCATACCAAATATGCATAGTAATTAATTATAAAAATAGTTATTTAAGTTTTGTATTACCTACTTTTTTGTTTGGGTATTTAAATGTTTATAATTGTTATATGGCGAAACTAAAAAAAAACCTTTAAAATGATAAATATTATCTGCAAATTTAAAATGTCACTCAAAATTTGAACAAAATGACAAGTTTTCATATATGTAAATTAAAGTTGGTATAAAACCAGTACCAAATGAGATAAGCTGGTATCAAATACAGTTGATTGGTAGACGATATAAAATTTTACATACCAATTATAACTAGTAAATACATGATATTAGAAAAAACAACTTGATACTCACCAATTCCACCAATGGTTTATATTTTAATTAAGATTACAATCCAAAATTACTTATTTGATCAATAATAATAATTTAGGCATTGTTTGGCAAAAAAAAAATGCTAGCGTATAAGCTAGTTTTTTTTTTGTACATGTTTGGATGACCATGAACTAGCTTATAAGTTAGCTTATTAAAAAACTATTCATAGTATTGTTTTGAAAAGCTAGTTTATCAGCTAGTTTGCCAAACATAACCTTATTTGATCAATAGTAATAATTTCAAGATATCCATACCATTAATCTTGGTTCATATTTGTTTTTTTTTTTACTATTATTGTATTAAATAGATATTTTTAATATTAATTAAAAACTATTAATTCACCTAACAAATTAGGAGTTACATTAATTGTTAGAATGTAAAATATTTAATTCTTTACTTAGGCCCAATTAGCTCGTGGGTCCTTAGGGTTTTTAGGGTTTCCTTCTTTTTCTAGCTTTCTTGCCTATTTATAACCTTGTACTCTTTCATTGTGTTTACAAGAAAATCAATAATATAATCCCTGATTACATGGTATCAGAGCCGCCGCTTCTAAAACCCTAATAGTCGCCGCTTCCAAAACCCTAATAGTAGTCGTCCCACTTTCTACCATCCTCCGGCGTGAACAGTGTTTCGGCGTGAACAGTGCTCCGATGTGAATAGTGTTCCAACGTGAATAGTACTCAGCGTGAATAGTGTTTCGGCGTGAATAGTACTCCGGCGTGAACAGTATTCCCGAAGTTTTTTGGTACACTTTTTTGGTTCGAAGATTTTTCCCGTTTTATTTCATCCCTGTTCGTCTTGTGGCACCCTGTGAGTGCGCTGTTCGTTTTCGTTTTTGTTCGTTGGTTTTCTGGCACCCTGTGAGTGCATTCTTTGTCCAACTTCGAATTTCTGGTTTGTGATTCATTGGAAGATGACTGGAGAAGACAAATCATCTGGTAGTACGGTTACTATACTCGCGAAAGAATATGCTCGACTTTTAGGGACTGAGAATTCCACTGCTTCGACTGCTACATTTGTTGAGACAGGTAACTCTAGTACACGCCTATTATCCCCTGCTTCCAAATGGGTCATTGATTCAGGTGCTTCAGATCACATGACAGGTAACCCCACTATCCTCTCTAATTTCAATAAACACACGTCTCCATCACATGTCACAATTGCTGATGGGTCTACCACATCTGTCCTTGGTTCTGGCACCATTGATCTTACCCCATCTGTTTCGTTATCTTCTGTACTGAGCCTACCTAATTTCTCATTCAATTTGTTATCAATCAGAAAAATTACCCGTGCTTTAAATTGTTGTGTCACATTCTTTCCTGATTTCTGTGTCCTTCAGGATCTGTCGACGAAGAGGATTATTGGTAAAGGGCGGGAAACTGACGGCCTATACATATTTGAACAACAAATACCTTGCTCTTTGGCTTGTTCCAACTCATCGTCTCTGCTTGAAGTTCATTGTCGATTAGGTCATCCTTCTTTACAAAATTTAAAGAAGTTGTGTCCTGAGTTTTCTTCTTTATCTTCTCTACAGTGTGAGTCTTGTCAGTATGCCAAACATCAACGTATTCATTTAAGTCCTAAAGTCTATAATAACCGGGCCTCTTCTCCATTTGAGTTAGTCCATTCTGATGTTTGGGGACCATGTCCGGTCACTTCAAAACTTGGATTTAAGTATTTCGTTACTTTTGTTGATGATTACTCTCGTACGACTTGGCTTTACCTTACGAAAAATCGATCTGAGGTGTTTACCCATTTTTGTTCATTTTATACTGAGATTAAAACACAATTTAAAGTCTCCATTCAAACTGTTCGTAGCGATAATGCAAAAGAATATTTGTCTCAAACATTTCAGTCATATATGCTTCAAAATGGTATTCTTCATGAGTCTTCCTGTGTTGACACACCAACCCAAAATGGGGTTGCTGAACGAAAGAATCGTCATCTCTTAGAGGTGGCTCGGGCTCTATTATTTCATATGACTGTTCCAAAACTCTTTTGGGCTGATGCTGTTGCTACTGCTTGTTTTCTCATCAACCGAATGTCATATGTTGTTTTGGATGGAAGAAGTCCTTTCTCAGTTCTGTTTCCTACAAAGTCATTGTTTCCTGTCAACCCAAAGATCTTTGGTAGTACTTGTTTTGTCCGTGATACCCGACCACACATAACTAAGTTGGATCCAAAATCTCTTAAATGTGTATTTCTTGGTTACTCTCGACTTCAAAAAGGGTATAAGTGGTTTTCTCCCACACTTAATCGATACATTGTATCTCGAGATGTTACATTCCATGAGAATATACCTTTCTTTCCTGTGTCCACTCCTTGCAATCCAAGAGATAACGATGATTTGTTGGTATATACCGTACCAGTTCCCGAATCCCCTATCCTATATGACTCGACACAGCATCAAGAGCCTACTAAACCACCGATAGTTCATGTGTATAATAGGCGGCAACGACCTACGTCAGATCCCGACCCTATACCATCTTCGTCATCGTCTGCAGATTCTTCTAATGATGATTCTTCTGCTTCAAGTGATCCACCACCATCCGATACACAGGATCCTGATCTTGATGTTCCCATTGCCCTTCGGAAAGGTAAGCGCTCATGTACTTATCCTATTTCTTCAGTTGTTTGCTATGATAAACTTTCTTCTCGTTCTCGCTCTTTGATCTCTACACTTGATTCTTTTTCTGTTCCTAAAACGGTTGGTGAAGCTTTGGCTCATTCTGGATGGCGGGATGTCATGATTGAAGAGATTAATGCTCTAGATCATAATAATACATGAGATTTGGTAGAGTTACCTGCAGGTAAAAAGGCAATTGGCTGCAAATGGGTATTCACTGTAAAAGTTAAACCAGATGGATCAGTGGCTCGTCTGAAATCCCGGTTGGTAGCTAAAGGATATGCTCAGACTTATGGGGTCGACTACTACGAGACATTTTCTCCTGTGGCTAAGGTACCCTCCATCCGCTTGTTTATTTCATTGGCCGCTACTTATGACTGGGTCCTACACCAACTGGATGTGAAAAATGCATTCCTGCATGGTGATTTACATGAGAAAGTTTATATGGATCAACCACCTGGGTTTGTTGCTCAGGGGGAGTCTGGCAGAGTCTGTAAATTGCGTAAATCATTGTATGGTTTAAAGCAATCCCCTCGTGCTTGGTTTGGACGGTTCAATGCTGTAGTGACTGAGTTTGGCTTACGGAGGAGCTCTTATGATCATTTTGTGTTATTTACTTCATCCCCTTCTGGATGCATTATACTAGTGGTGTACGTTGATGACATTGTGATTACTGGGAGTGATGATATTGGGATCAAGAAGCTGAAAGATTTCCTTGCGTCCCGGTTTCAAACAAAGGATCTAGGTCCTTTAAAATACTTCTTGGGAATTGAAGTATCTCGTACTCGGAAAGGGATATGTTTGTCTCAACGGAAATATTGTTTGGATGTATTGAATGATTCTGGGATGATTGAAACAAAACCGTTTGAGGCCCCAATGATTTAGAATATGAAATTGAAAGCAGATGATGGAAATCTACTTGAGGATCCAGAAAAGTATAGAAGAATTGTGGGAAAACTAAACTACATGACGATTACGCGTCCTGACATCGCGTTTCCGGTGAGTGTTGTAAGTCAGTTTATGTCATCTCCAAGAACTTCACATTGGGAGGCCGTTAGACATATACTGAAGTACCTAAAGGGTGCCCTTGGTCTTGGCATTCTTTATCAAAATCACGGTCATCATGTTATAGAAGGGTTTACAGATGCTGACTATAATGGAGATCCTACGAACAGGCGGTCTACGACATGCTATTGTGTGTTAGTTGGAGGAAATCTAGTCTCGTGGAAAAGCAAGAAACAGAATGTCGTTTCCCGGTCAAGCACTGAATCTGAATATAGGGCTATGGCCCAAACCACTTGTGAGTTGATATGGTTGCGTAATCTGCTAGGTGAACTTGGGTTTGCTCAATCTAAACCAATGAATCTATATTGTGATAATGAGGCGGTTATCCACATAGCAAATAATCCTGTGTTTCATGAGAGAACAAAACATATTGAAGTGGATTGCCATTTCACTCGTGAAAAACTAGAAGATGGAACCATCTCAACTCCCTTTGTTCGAACAGGAAGTCAACTTGCCGATGTCTTTACCAAAGCTTTACCTGGTTCGCGGATCTCTTCTATCTGTAACAAGCTGGGCATGATTAATATCTATGCTCCAGTTTGAGGGGGAGTGTTAGAATGTAAAATATTTAATTCTTTACTTAGGCCCAATTAGCTCGTGGGTCCTTAGGGTTTTTAGGGTTTCCTTCTTTTTCTAGCTTTCTTGTCTATTTATAACCTTGTACTCTTTCATTGTGTTTACAAGAAAATCAATAATATAATCCCTGATTACAATTTACAATGAAACTGATTAACTTATAAAGTACAATGATTCTTAGTTTCTTATATTATTTAATATAGTGTCATATTTTCGTAAAATTACTCTTAGAACACATTTGACAATACCATACGGGTACGGGTGGTAAGAGGTGGACGTGAAAAACCGATGACCAGTTAAGTACTGTATACAAAGTGGGACAAGTTACATTTTGACCAGTTAAAAAGGGACTAATTAACTACGGATTATACATTATAGGTTGCAATCAGTTACGGTTTTTCGAATGACTGGTTAACAGGTTATGACAATATTTTTTTAGTAAAAACGTTATGTGGTGCTCCACCATTCTGTCAACAATATTAAAACTTCAACATGAAAAACAAACCAATTAAATGGACCGAGCCCTAAATACAGGTTATAAATTTTCGACTAGCAATCAATTAGGGAAAAAGTATCGATGACGTTCTTTTAACACGAATCAGTTTAACTCTTTAAAGACCTGATCATAACCTACCCATGTTTACGGTGATCAGACTCATGTTTTCTAACATTATTAGTATACCCTATTATTACATACTTTATTTTATTTTTTATGTTTGAAATACCATTAAACAAATTATTATTTTTATCAAAGAAAATATATTTATTCTCAAATGATTTAATATTTAAATTTATAGAAAATGCCATTTTTGAAAAATAGTTATTAGGGATATACAGCGTTACTTTATTCTTTTGCCTTAAATTTATTATTATTACTATTATACAAAATACCGATTCAATGTTTATTTTGAAGATAAATAAAATAATAAATAAATTACATTTTGAACAAGGAGACTGCTGCAGTATAAAAGGCAAACTCGTCTCCTTCATTTCACGTCTTTCAATTGCTCTCTCCTCTATATACAAACACTGTGGGAAAGATTTTAGAGAGAGAGAACAATCTATTCAAAATGGCTCTGCTCAATGATCTTATCAATCTAAACCTTACAGATTCCACCCACAAGATTATTGCTGAATACATCTGGTTCGTTTCTTCATTTTGGTCGATGGGTTTCTTTCAGTTTTTCTCTTACGTTTCTAATAATCAACAAATTTGAATGTTGAATTAAATCCCCTGTTTTCCGCCATGAAAATCGCTATCTGGGTTTTAGTATTTTGTTTGATTATTTATTGATTTATCGATGGGTTTCTTAACTTTTTCTCTTACGTTTCGAATCAACGAATTGAATCCCCTGTTTTTCGCCATTAATATCGCTTTTTATGTTTTGATGCTATGTGGTTTTTTTTTTTCTTTTTGTATTTTGTTTGATTATTGACTGATTTATGGATAGATCTTCATTTGTGTTTGTGCGAGTTTGTCAACATGATCTTTATGGTGTGGTTGATCATAATAAACAAGTCAGCCATAAGAACATAATTCTGATCTGGGATTTATGGTTTTGATCTTATTAACTATCTCGAAATTGAAAGGTTGACTTTTTGGTCAACGGTTAAAAAGTGGAGAAATTAGGGATTTTTTTGCACCTAAGATTTACCATAGTTGGAGTTTTGTTTGATTTAGGCCCATTTTAGATCTCTAGATTTGTTGTACATTTCTTGATGATAATTTGCTTTGTGTTCCTTAATTTGTATATAGGATTGGTGGATCTGGTATGGATCTTCGCAGCAAAGCAAGAGTAAGTACTATGAAACAATCGTTATCTTTGTCTTTTCTTCATATTATATATATATATATAAGTGTATAGAGAGAGAATAATACGAGAAGCCGATCAAGAGAAGTGTGAAAAGGGCCAATTCATATGTGATACCATGTGACTAGGTTGCATCGTCAATGCACATTGTGTATCATATTATATATTATATATGATTTGACCATTCTCACAGTTAACCTTTTTTGTTAGAACCTGCCCCAATATTATATATATATATATATAATATTAAAGTATATGACGAAGGATCTTGATCATTTTTAATCTCAAAACCGTCCATGAATTGTCCTGGATACGAGAATTGATCTGGTGCATCTCATCCTAATATGCATTGAATGGTGGAGATTCCTTCTTACCCTTCTCCTCGTAACTTTCATTTTCACCGGAATCTAACGCTATATATAAAAATATTATATTACAAATGAACTCACATATCCACCTCATCTCTAACCTTTTGTGACATTTGAATCCATGAACTGATCTCTATCGTTAACCCATATACCATTGAGGTTTGAATCCTTTAACCTCCTAAGAGGCTGGACACTGCCTGTACCCTAGATACTGCTAGGCCAAAGACCCTTTATTTGTTCATATATATATATATATTGTGTGTGTGTGTGTTATGCTTCTCTTCTTTAATTGATTTTGTTGTCATTTTTAGACTCTTCCTGGACCAGTAAGTGATCCCAAGAAGCTTCCGAACTGGAACTACGATGGTTCGAGCACTGGTCAAGCCCCTGGCGAAGATAGCGAAGTTATCCTCTAGTGAGAATTCGTTCCTTCGATCGATTTATCGTTTTGAATTATTTTCTAAATTTAATTGTCATCTCCGTGAATGAAACAGCCCTCAAGCTATTTTCAAGGATCCATTCAGGGGTGGGAACAACATCCTGGTATATTTTCAACCTTTTTATTTATTTATTTGTTTATTTATTATTATTAGGATACAAAAAGGTCGAGAATATAATAATAGGTAGATACCCTTTGAGTCTCTCTCTAAAAAAAGCCCTTTATAGAGAGAGAAAGTTCCTATATATATATATATATAGATTTTGATGGTCCATGTCCGACCGATGTGATGAGACAAGACGGTAACTCTTATCTTGTTTGCAAGAAGATAGAAACTTTTTGTTTCCATTTATGTTCTTTAGGATGTATTATTTTTCTAAAAGATTTATATTTCAAAATTTTCTTTGAATTTATGTGTAATTCTACATAAATGTGGTAATTCTTGATTTGTATTTCTTTGCTTTTATAATCGTATAGGTGATATGCGATGCTTACACCCCTGCCGGTGAGCCGATTCCGACCAACAAGAGGCATGCGGCGGCCAAAATCTTCAGCCACCCCGAAGTCGAGAAGGAAGTCCCATGGTATTTTTCCATTTTTGCCCTTCACAACTCGATCTTTATATCAATTTTTGATGCTTATAGTTTTCAAAATGGTGTAATAGGTATGGACTCGAGCAAGAATACACGTTGTTGCAAAAGGGCATCAACTGGCCTTTGGGGTGGCCTCAAGGAGGCTTCCCTGGACCTCAGGTATCAAAAGCGTCCTATAAACTTATTGTAACATTTTTACATAGGTTGTACAAGTGTTTGGTTACATATATAAACCGGTCTATTAGGACACTTGGACGTATAAACCTGACTTTGTTGCAGTGTACGGATTTAAATAGCTTCAATTTTACGCCTTCTTATCTTAATTTTGTTCCAGTTTTAACAATAAATGTATTGTTTAAATGCAATTTAGGGGCCATACTACTGCGGTATTGGTGCTGAAAAGGCTTTTGGTCGCGATATCGTGGATGCTCACTACAAAGCTTGTCTTTATGCCGGCATCAACATTAGCGGCATTAACGGCGAGGTCATGCCCGGCCAGGTAAATTTCTCATCGGTCCGATGAACTTGAATTTGAAAACTCGTATTCATAGATGAATATGAATCTGAGAGAACTTGTGAATTTTATGAATCGGTATGCAGTGGGAGTTTCAAGTAGGACCTTCGGTTGGCATCTCTGCGGGTGATGAGTTGTGGGCTGCTCGTTACATTCTTGAGGTACTCCGAAAATTTGGTGATATTAGAGAAAGATCGAAGATATGCTTGTTTTTTTCCGTGTTCTTGAGATAAATGTCGATCTTGATGTTGAAAATACCGTTTTTTCTCTATAGAGGATCACCGAGATTGCTGGAGTCGTGGTCTCGTTCGACCCCAAGCCTATCCCGGTAAAGTTTCATGAGTTTACGAGTTTCTGTGTTACATTCTGCAAGACTTTTATTGAATTAATACCCGTAAAAACAAACGATACTCATCCTGATTGCCGGAGTTTTGTCGCAGGGCGACTGGAATGGTGCCGGAGCTCACACCAATTACAGGTATTTTGATGGTAAATTTACTTTGTAAACATTAAAGAAACGTTCTTTTCAAAATCTTGATGGGTATATTTTCAGCACGAAATCGATGAGGGAAGAGGGCGGATACGAGGTGATTAAGAAGGCGATCGAGAAGTTGGGTTTGAGGCACAAAGAGCACATTGCAGCCTACGGTGAAGGCAATGAGCGCCGGCTCACCGGTCGCCATGAGACGGCCGACATCAACACGTTCAAATGGGTACGTATACATAATACTTATGTTTCTCGTGATCTCTATCAAACCGATCATTTATTAAAAGATTACTTCCTCTGTCCCAGAATAAATGTTCATAATGAAAAATGCACAAAGTTTTATAAATATTTATTTATTGCACTTTTTAATTAACTAAAAGACAATTTTACCTAGATACATAAAGTTTCTCTATCACATAATAAAATGGAAAGTATACGCTTACTTTTGATGGTTAAAACACGCATTTAAAGGTTAAAATCTCGGTCTGATTTTGGAATGGTTGTGGCAGGGGGTTGCGAACCGTGGTGCTTCGATTCGAGTTGGACGAGATACAGAGAAAGAAGGGAAAGGATACTTTGAGGACCGTAGGCCGGCCTCAAACATGGATCCGTATGTGGTTACATCGATGATCGCGGAAACCACCATCCTCTTCAACAAATCGTAATCATCGATTATCAAATTATGAAGCCTTATTTGGGGAGATTTCCTTTAGAATTTGGAAACAATTATGTTTTACTATTATTATTGAAATCTGTTGTAGTTTTTTATATTTGGCTTGGTCCATGGTGTTTGTTGGGAATAATGTTGATAAATTTTATTGTCTAATAACATCGTCAAGGATTGGTTTCAATCTTTTGTCAACTTATGTTTGTTTTTGTTTGATTCGGTTTCATCGATGTCGGGATTGTATTGTTGTTCTTTCGTCTAAAAGAAATTGTATCGGTATCTGCAATGTTGGTCCGATCTTTTTATAAATCGACTGGGCGAGTAATAGATACAAGAAAATATTTTGTAGAAGTTAATACCATTTATCATATTAAAAGTTTTACAAATTAGAACAAACAAAATGTCTAAAAGTGATATATGAAATTCATTTAAACTAGAATTCTAATACCATTTGAAACCCCAAATCGGGAATTTCCAAATCAACTATGAGTAAAAACCTTAAACTGTATGATCCGTTAATTGGGCCCTAAAGAAATTGAGGGGACGTTTCGTTCGCAGAATGATTTCTGAATTCTGAAGGAATGGAATCTGTCAAAGGAATTGGAATCTGGAATGAATTGGAATGGAATGGAATCAGGTTTGACCAAGTGTTTAGTTGGCAGGAATGGAATGTAATCAGTCAAATAAATTGGAATCTGTCTGTTTGGTTTGCAAAGGAATTGGAATGGAATTCTGAAAAATGACAAAAATACCCTTTCTTTGAAAACATATATAAAATACCCTCCATGGTTTTCTTAAACAAATACATAATCAAAGTAAAACATAAAAAGAACAATAACAAAAAATCAGCACCCAATAACACTGTGTGTCCTAATTCTATCAAGTTCTCAATGTAAACAGAAATCAAAAATAAGAAATCAGTCATATGTCATTGATTAATCCAAAGATTACAATCTTTCTCATTCTACATATTACACTTTCTCTCTCTAAGAATGATATGCTATGAACCTCTTCTCTAATCTGCTCTCACATGCTTGAATGACTTACTTCCATTTACTTGTTACAACTGAATTCTTACAAAGACTTCAAAGGTATTTATACCTCCATACAAATACAAAGAAACAAACAAATACAATATGTTGAATTTTACTTTTATTACAAAATGACTTTGACTTTCCATGAGAGTTGACTTTCCAGCTTTGACTTCTTGAACTTTCATCTTCAATCTTTATGATCTTGAATCCAACAAATATGTGCTCTAACATTCTCCCCCTTTGGATCAAGATCATTACTAAAAAGATTTAGCAATGCAATCTTCTCTCTTTAAGCTTGACTTGATTAAGCTCCCCCTTTGATCAACCTTTATCTTCTCTTTGATACAGAAATGATTTTCTCATACAATCTACATTCTCCTCTTATTTAATATGAAAGCCTTCTTTGATAAGCTCAGAAAATTCATTCTCCCCATTTTGTGCTTGAAACATTCTCCCCTTATATTGAGAAGCATAATCTTCAAAAAATATCTTCAAATAATCTTCAAACATTCTTCAGACTTTAATCATCATTTCTTTAACTCTTCTCTCCATATCTGATTCAAACAACTTTTGAAACAAAACTTGTAATGGACATTTCATCAAACTTTATCTTCTCCCCCTTTTTGATGAATAGAGCATCTGGTTCATCAAAACTTTTCTCAAGAAATGCCTGTAATTGTTCTGACCACTGATCTATTCATGAGCCACTGATTCGTCGATCCATAACTATGTATTCATCTAGATCTTTGCAAATCCAGACAAAATAATCGTGTAACACCTGAATCAACAAATGAATCAGTTAATATGCCTGTTAGTAACACTAAGTCACTGTGTGTAATGAATACACATAGGAAAGGAGCTTTTTGATGATCACTCCCCCAGGGCTTCCATCCAATCATCGAAACACCACAAAGGAATTTCTATGAATGTTATGACAAGAAAACAAATTCCTTGTGTGTTTGTGCAAGTGATAGAAAGAATTAAGCATATGATGATTGCTTTTAGAAAGGCTCAACATTGTGTAAACCACTGAGACAACAGTAGATAAACACAGACTCAATGTGCATGATTGAAGTGCGAAGGTGGGGCAAACTTCCTTCTTTTTCAATATCCAGATTTTCCAAATGAAAATCAGATAGATTATATGCTGCGTCCCCTTAAAATATGAAACATTTTCTTTATGAGAAGAAAATGAGTGGCTGGTGGGGTATTAAGCAAGAGTTGGCATGGGCTATTTGTCTGTTTCAATAATGTTCACGAAGAATTGTGAAACATTAGTAATGTGGTTGCCTGGCTCAGAAAGTAGTTGGTGCAGAGTTTGATATTCTTTTACTCTGATCTCACACCCTCTTTCTTTTTAATCATTAAGCTCACATCTAACCAAACTCTCATTTCCATTTTACCTCAACGCACATCCCACACTCATTTCTTTTAGACTCCTCACACTCAATCACTATGGAATAACTTCTTGGGTAGGAAACACTGGTTAACGTGAATCCATAGAAGTTTTATTTAAGTCCTAGCACAAAGAACCTATGTAATCCTATAAAGCATAATGTTGCTCAATATGGTTTAAATGTATCAGTTAAAGCTCAAATACAAGTCAGATAAATGTATATGCTCAGAATATAGTCATGAAGATATGAGCATTTTGAATCAATGAAGTATTTTTCAAACAAGTAAATTGAATGAATGAATATGAATGCAAGAAACTTGTTTGAAAATCTGACATTGTATGAAAAATGATCAGATAAGAAATGATATATCATTTAAGGCTTATGGTCAAGAATAACGGATATTGTCTATATGAATCAAAATACATACATTCTTGAAATGACGTTTCGAAATGAAATTACGCTAAAAAATTCTTTGAAGTACAAGCGGGGTGTCTTACCATCGAAAAATATGTTTCAAAATTTGAGACATGGTAAGAAATTTTTGAACAATAAGTCAAACCGGTGTGTGTGAATACTTGAAAGTATATAGAAAAGACAATACACAAGTATTTATCTTTGGAAACACACGGTTTGTTATCATGTAATCACAAGTAAAGTTTGAAAACATTTAAAATCACACTTCCAATTCATGAAATCTGTTTAAGAATCGGGAAGTGGTTTGAACATTTAAGAACATGTTTTCTATGATTGAAAATTGTCCTTCTTTCAACCATATATGAGATTAAGATAAGAAATTAACCTTTTCGTTTCGTCTTAAATCTCATGAAGTCATCTGAAGTCATAAAGATATGATCTTGATAGCTTCTCTCATTCTGCACAAGTCTCAAAGTCATGTCAAAGCAGCTTTATTCACAAAAAACTTATTCAAATGTAAAAGACATAAAGCAGTAAAACAATTAAAGTACGAGTTCTGATTTGAAATAATCAGAAGTCATATCCTTACTCCTTTTGTTGTACGCATAAACTCCCCCTAAATTTATGCATCAGAAAAATTTAGCAATAAAATTCTATAAACTCCCCCTTAAAATAAGATCGATCAACTTATAATCTTGTCTCACTCCCCCTGAGAACATGAACAACACGTTAAAGTGCATATATCATTTCAGAAATAATGATAAAGAAATGAAGAAAAATGACAATAAAAGAAACTTTAATAGGTAATTACTGATTAGACCTTGAGATTTAGCATACCAAGCTTAGATACGAGAAAATTAAATCTCTTTTCATCTAAAGCTTTGGTAAACAAATCTGCAAGTTGATAATCAGTTTTTACAAAGTAAAGTTCTATTGTACCTTTTTCTACATTATCTTTTATAAAACGATACCTGACATCAATGTGCTTTGTTTTAGTGTGCTGTACAAGATTAGCTGATATGGCGATAGCACTCTTCGAGTCACAATAGATCGGTATTTTATCAAACTTGAATCCATAGTCTCGAAGCTGTGTTCGCATCCACAAGACTTGAGAGCAGCAACTGGCAACAGCTACATACTCTGCTTCAGCAGTCGATGTGGAAACACATAATTGTTTCTTTGACGCCCAGCTAACGAGCTTGTCTCCAAGGAATTGAATGTGACCTGAAGTGCTCTTCCTGTCCAACATGCACCCAGCATGATATGCGTCTGAATAAGCAGTCAGTTGAAATCCTGTATCTTTAGGATACCACATACCAAGATCTGCAGTCCCCTTCAGATATCTAAAGATCCGTTTGACAGCAGCCAAATGGGATTCTTTAGGATCAACCTGATATCGTGCACACAAGCATGTTGAAAATATTATATCTGGTCTACTTGAAGTAAGATACATTAAAGACCCTATCATACCTCTATAAGTCCTAACATCAACACTTTTTCCTGAAGAATCAGTGTTAATCTTAGTACCTGGTGCCATTGGGGTTCCAATAGTTTTGCAATTTTCCATTTTGAATTTCCGAAGAATATCAAAAATGTACTTAGACTGGTTAATGAAAATCCCCGTTGAAAACTATTTTACTTGTAATCCAAGAAAGAAATTCATCTCTCCCATCATACTCATTTGAAAACGTGACACCATAAGGTTTGAAAAGTTCTTACAATATTTAGGATTTGTAGAACCAAATATAATATCATCTACATATATTTGAATAAGATTGATATCAACTTTCTCCTTTTTAATAAACAAAGTGGTATCAACTTTACCTTTCGAAAAACCTGACTTGACCAAGAAGTTAGATAGAACATCATACCATGCGCGAGGGGCTTGTTTCAAACCATACAAGGCTTTATCCAAGATGTAGACGTGATTTGGCTTATCTGGATTTACAAACCCTTCTGGTTGAGACACGTAGACTTCCTCCTTAAGAATGCCATTCAGAAAGGCAGTTTTCACGTCCATCTGGTAGACTGTGAAATTCTTGTGAGCTGCGTAGGCTAGAAACATACGGATTGTCTCTATACGCGCTACTGGAGCATATGTCTCGTCGTAGTCTATGCCTTCCTCTTGCCGGTAACCTTTGGTAACAAGTTTTGTTTTATTTCTTATGACAATACCATCTTCGTCCTTCTTGTTTTTGAATACCCATTTAGTTCCTATCACAGTCTTTCCTTCTGGTTTTGGAACTAATCTCCAGACCTTCAGGGCTTCAAACTGATTTAACTCGTCTTGCATAGCAGACACCCAATCCGAATCATCAAGAGCTTCTGATACTCGAGTAGGCTCTATCTTGCTGAGGAATGAGTCATGCATACATTGATTCAAAGTTGCTGGCCTAGTTTGCACCGACTTGTTGAGATCTCCAATTACTTGGTGTAAAGGGTGCTCTTTGGTCCAGCGATGCTCATGAGGGAGTGGAACAGATGAAGATTGATCATGGTTGTCATCTAAAAATCCACTTTCAGATTCTTCAGGTTGTACATCATGAGGGAGGGAATCAGTTGAAGTAATTGGTGCAGAAGATTCAGTAGGTACAACTTGTTCAGTCTGTTGATCTGTCCTTACAGCACATCCTATTGACTCAGCAACTTCTGGCTCATCATTTGTAGATACAAGTATACAACTTCAACTATAGGAGTAGGCATTTGAACTGGAATATCTTGATGAATCGGGGAATTTGATTCAGTAGAAATATCTGAATTGGTTGGATGATTAATCGTTGAATCTTCAATCCTGTCGACCACAACAGGTTTATTCACATTAGATCCAAGATATTCATCATAAAACAGTTCAAATAAAAGATCTAAATCAGATAAATGATTAGTAGACGTTAACGCTTCATCTGATTTGTTCTTTGTAAGTACAGGTTCTGAACGGATTTGCCCAGAAGCTAATACTCCAGTTATCACGGGTTCTGGACTATTGTTCAGAAGCCACATCCTCATCGAATGTAACATTGACGCTTTCAATAACATTCTTCGACTTCTTCAAATATACTCGATATGCAATAGATGTAGAAGAATATCCAATGAAGATGCCCTCATCTGCCTTAGCACTGAACTTGTTCAGACTCTCTCTGTCGTTAAGCACAAAACACTTACAACCAAAAACATGAAAATATTTAATGGTTGGTGTTCGGTTGTTGATCAAAGCATACGGAGTCTTTTGAAATCGACGGTGTATCATGGAACGGTTCTGTGTGTAACACGCAGTCGAAATAGCTTCTGCTCATAGAAATAAAGGTAAGTCTGATTGGCTGAGCATAGTGCGAGCGACCTCGACTAGCGTTCGATTTCGCCTTTCGACTACTCCATTCTGTTCGGGCGTACGAGCAGTATTGATGTGATATCCCGACCGATTCGAGATATTCTTCAATAGTTTTGTTTTTGAACTCTGTGCCGTTATCAGTTCTGAGAAGCTTGACTGATTTATGCAAATTCACCTGGGTCGTCTTCAGAAATGTAATAAGTACTTCAGGTGTCTCATCTTTTGATCGTAGAAATTTGACCCACGTGTATTGCGAATAGTCGTCCACGATAACCAACACATATTTCTTTCCTTCTAAGCTTTGTGTTCGCATCGGACCACAGAGATCCATATGCAACAACTCTAGTGGAGAACTGGTACTAGGTTCAGGCTTCGGTTTATGTGGAGCTCTCTTCATCTTCCCTTTTTCACACGCTGCACATAAGTGTTCTTTCTCGTATCTCAGTTCAGGAAGTCCATTTACTAACTTTCCACTGACCAACTTGTTGATATAACGAAAATTCAGGTGTGATAACCATCGGTGCCAAAGCCAACTTTGCTGCATCGAGGCTTTCATCAGTAAGCAAACCTGATTGTCATTCTGAACCTTTGAAAGATTGATGGTGTAGAGATTTGTCTTTCGATGTCCGACTAAGAGTTCTTTGCCGTCTTCAGTACGAACCGAGCAACTCTTAGATTTGAAGTTGACCTATAACCCTTTGTCGCAGAATTGACCGATACTGAACAGGTTGTGCCCTAAGCCTTCGACATAACTCACCTTCTTAATCGTTATGTTGTCTTGAATGATGTCACCATATTCTAAGATCGGTGAAACCTGGTCGTTTTCAAATCGTACATTTCCGCTGAATTTCTCTGTATAATTAGACAATAAAGCTTTCTGCCCGGTCATATGCTTGGAACAACCGCTATCCAAGTACCACATATGCCGGGTCTGCAAGAGAAATCAGGAAACAACAATTTTAGGTACCCATTTAAAAACGGGTCCTAACAGATTAGTACAAGATTTTGGCATCCATTTGAATATGGATCCTCTTTTCTTTTGAAAACTTTTAAAAACTTTTGATTTAGAAGAATAAACATGATCAGATCCAAACCAATCATTAGAATTATGATGATAAGCAAAATCATTCCATTGATAAGAATAAGATTTAGTAGTAGGACGAGATAATTGGAACAATTGCTTTATTAAATATCGCTTGTAAGGAATTACAAGGTTTTGTTTATTAGAAGCAATTTTACCAACTACATCATTAACACTACTAGCAGATGTATCAATAACTACATCAGGGATTGATTCCGCCTTCTCATCACTCTTCCTTTTAGGTCGCCATTCAGATCTTTCTTCTGACCTTTTCTTTCTTATATCTGAAACAGAAGATTTAGATTTAATAGGAAAGTCAAATTTCTAAAATTGATTTTTCTTGTGTTTACCAGTGTTGTTCTGTTTCTGTGAGCGCTGTTTCTTATGTTTATTACCCTTTGCATAGTAATCAGCATTCACAGAAACTGATTCACCAACCTTAGTTGATGATTCACCTTTTTCATGAACACTTGGTAAAGCTTGTCCATTTATCACAAAAGTAGAATGATTTGGAAGTGGAGCATTAAAGTCAAACATATCAATTTCTTCTATACACCCTTCATCAGAATTTAGAAAATCATTTGCAGACTCAAATAGATCATCAAAACCAGTCTCAGAAGTTTGAGGTACTTTTGAAGATGTAGAACACACTTTAGATTTGCAAATAAAATCTGTGTTCTTTAATACTGTAGAAAATACACTTTGTGTTAGATCACTCAAAATTCTTTCATCAGATAAAATATTTTCTAACTCAATTATTTTGCTTTCTAAGACGAGTGGAGGTACATAAATTTTGGCTTGAACAGGTTTTGCCTCCATCTCAGTAGAAGAATAACTAGCAAAATAATCAGTTGAAAGAAATTTTGGTGTTTTATAAAGATAACTATCATTCAGTCTTTCATAACAAAATGGTAGTTGCATTTTCTTCAAATTCATTCTTTTCTCATCTTCTTTTTCCTCAACTTCTTTTGATGATTTGGTGATAAATTTGGGTTTCAAATGAGGATGTTCATCAGCAACATACATATAATTTGCATTATATAGACCTGGCTGTTTTCTGATAACTTTTTCTAAGTAATGAGGATTATCAAACCCTAATCCCCATTTTTCTTTAAAATCAACTTCTTCATTAGGTGTATTCAAGAAAATCATTTGATCTGTTTGGCCTCGAATATATAGTTTTGCTTCCAGACCATTTACCTTTTTCTCTAAAGTCTTGTTCTCAACCTGCAGTTTAAACGATTTTAGAACACATTCTTGTTTTTCAGAATAAGACTTAAACAATTGTTTTTGCAATTCAGAAATCTTACTTTCAAAACAATCTTTTTCATTTTTAAAAACAGAATCAGATTTGCGTAGAGAATCAATTAAATATTTGTTCTCAATAACTGATTTATTAAGTTCAAAGATTTGTTGATTTCTCCTAGCAACTATGTCTTTTTCCTTTTTCAGTTTGGATTGAAGGTCTTGAAGTTCGACCATCATGGTTTCCATTTTGGTCATGAAATCTTTTTCAGTTAAGTTAATTACCTCATCAGCAGTCTCATCATCAGAATCATCATCTTTCTCTTCTTTTCCCATCAAGCATAAATGAGCAGTCTCTTCTTGTTCTTTTTCCTCATCAGAATGATCCAACCAGTATTCATCTTCAGCCATTAATGCCCTGACAGCTTCTTGTTGCTTGGCCAAGAGCAATTTGTTCTGATAATACTCTGAGTTGCGAACCTTTGGCTTCCGACATTCTTTTGCGTAATGTCCGAACTTTCCACAGTTGTAGCATTTGATCAGATCATTAGCTGGCTTGTCAGTACTGGTGTAATCATTCACAAACTTTCTCTTTTCTTCTGGCTTACTCTCAACAAATTTATTTCCTTCCACTCTTTTTCTATGCTCATGGTTCTTTGAGCTTGATGAAGAATATCTCTGAGAATTAGAACCTAGTTTCTTGTAAAACTTTTTCTGGAACGCTCGGGTCAGTAACAACATTGCCTGTTTAAGATTCTCTCCATCATCTCCATCAGATTCATACTCTGATTCAGAACTGGAAATCACTATCTTCTTCTTCTTCTTCTTCTTCTTCTTCTTCTTCTTCTTCTTCTTCTTCTTCTTCTTCTTCTTCTTCTCTTTCTCTCCAGCCACCAATGCTATAGGATCAACAACTTTCTCAACTTTCTTTTTCTCACCTCTTTTCTCTTCTACCTCTTCTTCATTCTGTCGCAGAGTCTCGTAGACTTCATGTAGAGGTATTTCGCTCAAATCCTTCATTTGTTTCATCCTTCGCGTGTGCTCTTTCCATTCAGGTTGTAATATGCTGAGAAACTTCACATTGTTCTCAATCTGTTGCTTGTTGACCTTGTTCTTGGAAAGCTCATTCAGAGGCAGCATAAACCTCTCATAGGTCTCCTCCAAGCTTTCATTTTCTTTTGCTCTAAATTCTTCGTAGCTGTTTATGCAGTTAGCTACCTTCATTTGGTTTCCAACTCTAGAACCCAACATCATTTTTCTTAACTGATCCCACATTAATTTGGCAGTTTCATTGTAGCTATCCATTTTCACATATATCTCATTAGTCATGCTTTGTAAAAGCAAAGATCTGGCTTGTTTATCAGCATCAAACCGTTTCTTCTGTTCATCAGAGAAATTATCATACTTTTTATCAACTCTTATTATTCTTGGAGCTCCATCTGAATCATTACCATCAGCAGGAATCTCCTCAGTAGGTTTCTTCATTGGTCCTTCTGTGATAGATGTCAGAATGTTCTCTCCATTTGATTGTCTATCAACAAAGTCCAAAAATCTATCTCTCCATTGTTCATATTCCCCTTTGAACAATACTGGAGGCTTGACATCAGTTCCAATCGAGAGAGCGTCTCTTGAAGTCATTCTGTTTAAAAAAAATATGCAATAAGAAACTTGAAATTGACCGTTAGTCCAAATGAAATCACAATAATTTTTTTTTACTAAGTAATAAAACTCGCAAAACACTATAGAAACTTGAAACTCGCAGAAGCTTGAAACTCGTAAGTCAATATTTACTGAAAAACTCGCAGGCTTAAGCTTGCGTGTTTGTGAAACTCTCACACAAAGGTTTGCGTGTTTTGGCAAACTCGTAGATCGCTGGAACTCGCAAATGCCTAAACTCGTAAGTGACTGTTCATAAAGAAACTCGCAGATAGAGGTGTGCGCGTTCCCTGAACTCGCAAAGCACTACTTGCGCGTTTGAACAAACTCGCAGATCGAACTAACTCGCAAATCACTATTCCTCAGAAACTCGCAAACTTAGACTTGCGCGTTTTAAGAACTCGCTAAGTTCCACTTGCGCGTTTCAACACTTAGAAACTTTTTCCCAATATTCAAACTCGCAGATTGAAGACCTAAACTCGCAGACGTCGATCTGCGCGTTTCTAGAACTCGCAGATAACCCTCTGCGCGTTTTGTCCAAAAATCAATCCTTCGACTTGTGCGTTCTTCCAGATGAAGTTTGCGCGTTTCACAGATCTTGCACGTTTCTTGAAGCACTTGCGCGTTTGATGAATCTTGCGTGTTCTTCAGTCTGTCGAACAAAAACTTGATTTTTCCATCTGATTTCGATCAAACCTTTTTCAATTAGCTCAAGACTTTGCAGGAATGCTTGATTACAATACTAGAACTGATTACAATGCAAGAATTTCAAAAACAAACACAAAATGATACAATTTGAATCGAACACAATGCGTGAAACTCGTGAACTGGAAAATCACAAAAATTCGAAATTCTCAATCAATTACAGTGCAATTGACAAATCAATCTATATAGACTTGATTGAAAACACTACGATCATAACCTGATCAATTACAACTCGAAATTCGCACTAAAACTAAAAAATCGATCTGAACTTTTCGAACACAGAGTCGAACCATTTCTTGATCTGATTTCAATTTGGATTTGATCTGATACCAATTTTGTGTCCTAATTCTATCAAGTTCTCAATGTAAACAGAAATAAAAAATAAGAAATCAGTCATATGTCATTGATTAATCCAAAGATTACAATCTCTCTCACTCTACATATTACACTTTCTCTCTCTAAGAATGATATGCTATGAACCTCTTCTCTAATCTGCTCTCACATGCTTGAATGACTTACTTCCATTTACTTGTTACAACTGAATTCTTACAAAGACTTCAAAGGTATTTATACCTCCATACAAATACAAAGAAACAAACAAATACAATATGTTGACTTTGACTTTTATTACAAAATGACTTTGACTTTCCATGAGAGTTGACTTTCCAGCTTTGACTTCTTGAACTTTCATCTTCAATCTTTATGATCTTGAATCCAACAAATATGTGCTCTAACAAACACAGATCATTTCTAACCACAGAAAATGTAACCACAGGTGTAAAACAGAAAAAAGATGCAGATGTAAAACAAAATTTGAAGTTGAAAATCAGATGCAGAACAGAAATCAAAGTGCCCCGACTTGCATATTTTGGTCCCAAACTTGCATATTACAGATGCAAAAAAGAAATCGAAGTTCATACTACATATGCAATCGAAGTTCTCTACAGATGCAAAAAAGAAATCAAAGTTCATACTACATATGCAATCAAAGTTCTCTACAGATGCAAAAAAGAAATCGATCCAAATCGTTCCAAGAACATAGAGTCGATCCAAATAGTTCCAAGAACAAATAGTCGATCTGCAAATAGTTCCAAAAACAAAGAGTCGATCTGCAAACCCACATCTGGAAACGGTAGCAAGATCAGACCCATCGATGTAGAAATAATAGCAAAATCATGACATTAGAACACCCACTTTGAGAGTTCTATTCCATATCTCACATTTGAACACCCACCTCGAGAACGGCCTAGGGTATTTGTCTTTCGAGTGGTGGATGAATGATTATGCAATCGTTGATTTGGTTCACCGAAATTGACCATTGTCTTGCCTTGTTATGGACCAGGGCTTGGTATGCTTGGTGCCATCATTCTTTGGCAAGCTTTCTAAGTGACTTGGAAAGGTTGAGGTTTTTTTTTTGGGAAGGGCGTCCTAGGCTATGCCTAGACTAATCCCTTGGCAAATTAAGACTATAAGATATCAGTCCTGATTAAACCTCAGTGGCCACAATTGTTGTGTACGCCTGGATTCGAACCCTGGACAGATGGGATATTCCACCACATCCCCCAGGGCGTTAACGAGTACGCCACAACCCTTATGGTTGAGAGGTTGAGTTCGTTCTAGGTCTCATATTGTAAACTAAAACAATTTTTTTCTAGGTTGCCTTGTTCGCAAAATTTATGGTTCTCATTTGAATTTGCCTATTAGAGAGAGAGGAAAGTTCTGTCACAAACCCAAATATGATTAGGAAACTAAGAATCGCCCACAACACGCCATGTGTCCTTCAGGATGAATGTTCATCATGAATATCACATTCATGATGAATATGGAAGTGTTATTCATCATATGAATCACACATTCATGATGAATATGCCATGTGTCACGTTGTGGCCGGTTCCCGTTTCCTAATTAGTTTTAGGTTCCTAATAGAACCTGCCTATATATATATATATCAGGAAGGATCATGCGAGAAGCTAAACATTTTACGAGAAGGCGAGAAGTGTTATACCATATATGATTACACGACCTCCTTAATCATATATGATTAAACGTCTATACATTGCCAATATAACATGTGTTTAATCATATATGATTAAGCTTATGTATCATATATGATTAAACACTTCTCGCCTTCTCGCAAAATGTTTAGCTTCTCGTTTGAACCGGACCCTATATATATATATATATAGGGTTGGGTTCCGGTGAGAAGTTGAGTTAACGGTGAGTAGCGTGAGAAGTGGTTATCAACCGTTGGATGAGAAATGGACTAGGATGAGATGCACCGAGATAACATACACCAGATCAATTCCCTTCTAAGCCGCAATTCATGGGAGGGTTTGAGATTAAAAGAGATCAATGGTTCAGATCCACTTCTCACGCTTCTCACGTTAACCTCAACTTCTCACACGATCCTTCGTCTATACACACACACACACACACACACACACACACACACACACACACACACACACACACACACACACACACATATATATATATATATATATATATAACGTCATGTTCAAACGAGAATGCGGTCAATTTTGGAGAAGGAAAAATTTTCTATAATCATATATGATTACACGTGATACACACACTTAATCATATATGATTAAACACATGTTATATTGACCAACACATAGTGAGCGACCTTCTCTGCAATCTTTGGTCGAGTTCACCAAGTCGTTCATGTCCCTTTTGGATGTGTTTAATCATATATGATTAACCTTTGTATCATATATAATCGATATGATCTTAGAACTTCTCACTGTTAGATTTTTCTAATAATTATATGGGCTTATATGAAGAAATTATATAATCTATTTTAAATGGTCTTTATTTAATATAGGCCCATGGGTTTTGACATTAAGAGGCACAATTAGGGTTTAATGGGAACCCTAATCACATGCCTATAAAATGGTTATGGTCCCCAATATACCAAAACACAAGAAACGATTTCCAAACCCCATCTATTAGAAATTGGCCGTTCGGTATAGAACAATTAAGGGCTTTGGTTGAGGAAGATCATCACGCTCGCTCTGTTCGTACATCGTCGAGGTTCCGCGTAAAGAATACGATTAATCAATGGATTCAGGTATGTTTTTTTTCCTTCTTAATGATTCAATAGTATGGTTTGGTCCTTAGGATTGATTGAGGAAAATTTCCAACAAGTGGTATCATAGCCACCATATCTATTGAATCGTTAGATTTATATTACCAGTTCTTTTGCTTTCGTACGCTTGATTTTGTTAAATGACATCAAAGTTTTTTTTTAATCTTTTATTATTGATGTCATCATGGTCCACATTCAAGTGATTCTAAGAAAAGAAAAGAAAACTATATATATATATATATATATATATATGTGTGTGATGATATCCCTTTTGATGATCCACGATTGATGAGAGTATTATAAGCTCCTTGTTTCAAATTTTTTTTATTTGAATCTCATGTATATTTACTGTGTTTTATGGATTCAATTGTATTTTGTTGAAAAAAGGGGTATTTACTATATTATTTTTGTTGGTTATGGTACTAGATTAAAATAATAATAATAATAATAATATAGTGAATATTGATAAATTATGGTATTGATTTTCATAATTAAGGATAACCATTCTATGATTTCGAATTTTGCCTATTTTATAGAAACCAAATTATTTTTTATAAGGAAATAAACCTTTTGTTAGGGTAATCAACCATACCTTATTTATGAAATATGGTGTATCTTGAATAAATTAAATTTATTTGATTGATTATTATTTTTTGTCTAGTGTTTGAAGTTGATTTATTGATGTCATATTGTTACCAAAGTAACCTCTATTTCATCAATTATGTTAGGACTGAAAGTCCTGTGTGTTGAAAGTTGTATAAAACATTTATAAGGGTTTGAATTGTAATTATTTGATAGTTATTGGTAATGGGCCTAAAGCCCATTAGGCCTTGTGTGCCTCATTTATAAGGCGTTTAATTTTCTAAATCATGTTAGAAGAGTTTTAGAAAGTCTAGAGTCGCATTATTCATAATTCTAGTCAATAGGTTTACTTTGCTTATCAGATATTCTCTCTGTAAACCTAAACCTTTCTTGAATATTAATCATATGACTAGAGGTTGTGATTCATTAACTGTTCTTTATTGATATTATTGTTCGTGATTGCACTATACTGGGATCTACAATTGGTATCAGAGCTGATTCATAATTCATAATTCAGATAAGTTTCTGTATTTTGAGAGTTCCAGATATAGAATTTTTCTGAGTTTATTTTTTTTTGTGCTGATCTAAGTTTGACTTTCAGTCAAATTTTCTGAATTGTTTGGGAACGATCATTCTTATCAAGCTGATTTCTCATTCAAGATGGGATAATTTTCTTATGATGAGGACAGAGAAAAGATTGCTAAGCTCGAATTAGAGAACATAAATCTTGTTGTATCTGTTGATTTCTACTTGAAGAAATCAAAACAATATAATGATGAAAGCAACATACTGAAAGAAGTAGTTAGTGCATTAAAGACAATTAATGAAGATCTTCTGAAAAAGACTTGTGGGCAGAATAATGAGAAAATACTGAGTTTGGAAGCTGAGAACACAGAGCTGACAAGAAAAATCTCTAACTTGGAAGATCAGATTATCCAAATCCAGAAAGCATCCGTTGAAAGTTATGAGGCAAAGATTAAGAGTCTGAAGGAATCTAATACTGAGTTTCGAAAGAAAATATCTAATTTGGAGCAAAAGCTTGCTAAAGATAAATCTGAATTTGAGAAATCATTTGCAAAGAAGTTCTCAGATTTTTCAAGAAAATGTGCTGATGAGAAGAAAGCAGTTGAGCTGAAATGTATCAAGCTTTCTCAGAAAGTTTCTGATTTTGAGAAAGTAATAATCTTGGAAAGAGAAAAGTTTGTCAAGGAGAAGAAGGAGATTGAACAGAAGAACGTTGGATTCTTTAAGGAAATATCTGGCCAAAGAAAGGATGCTGAGGAGGGATTTGAAGAAGAAAGAAGCATATTTGAGGCTGAGATCAAAAAGCTTACTGAGAAGCTATCTGAACTATCTAGAAGTGTGCTGAAAGAGAAGAACACGAAGTCTGAATGCGAGACGAATATTGACCTTCTTGTCAAAGAGAGAGACAAATTTGCTTCAAAGATTAAAGAGCTTGAAAAGACAGCATCAAGTTCAAATCAGAAAACTGTTTCTTCACAAAGGCCAGTTAAATCAGTTAATCAGATTCGTAGTACTAACCTTTTCTATGATAGAAATATAGATGGTTCAGGTACACATCTAAGAAGAAGGAGATACAAAGAAGAAGAATTGGTCTGGAGAAAGAAACCAGTTGAAGATGAGAAGAAAAATGGGAAGAAAGAGATGAAAGGAAAGAAATCATGTGTACATACACACAAAGCCAAAAAGAACAATGCGCGTAAAGGTAAACCTGATCATATCTACTCGAGAGATCAATTAATCATGTTGTCAGGTAAGAAATACTATTGTTCTTGTTGTCGTACACATGATCCTATTCACAAGACTAGTGATCATTACTGGTATGGTTCTTATTCCATTACTCCTATTCGAACTGCAACTAACATTCATGGACCCAAATACCAGTGGGTACCAAAGCCTAAAATTGATTCTGTGTTGCAGGCACCTACTGTCAAGGGGGAGTAGAAGAACTAAGGCTTCTAAGTAAATTAGCTTAGAACCCGTACTTCAACGGAGTTCGACTTCTGAATACTTCAGTTCAGGACTCGTTCTTAAATGCTTATCTGACCTAAATCATTTTATCATGACTTGAGGGGGAGCTTAAAGGTAAATATCTTCTAATCTAGATCTCTGCTTGTTTGAAAGAAGAACAACTTTCGAACTGAAAAACGTTTTTTTTCTGAAATGTTCAAACCACTTCTGGTTCTCAAAAGATTTTATGAATTTAGAAGTATGATTTTAAATGTTTTTCAATTTTTGAGCATTAATGTTTAACTGACCGTGTGTTTCCAAAGATAAATACTTGTGTATTATCTTTTCAATATACTGTCAAGTATTCATACACACCGGTTCAGTACTTCATTTGAAATTTTTATTACCATGTCTCATAACGAACAAATTTTTCGATGGTAATACTCCCGTTTGCTTTCAAATATTGTTGAGCATCAATCATCATTTCAAAATTTGTGCTTTCATTGCTAAATTGTTTATATTTGTTTATATAAACAAAATATCCAGTTCTTTGATACCCTAACCATTTTATTTGATCTGATTGATACATTGTCAGATTCTCAAAACAATTCTCTTGATTTCATTTCATTCATTCAATATCTTTGTTTTGAGAAATCTTCAAAGTCCAATTGCTCAAATCTCATGAGCATACATTTTGACAATGTTATCATACATTTTGTACTTAACTGTTTAGTTAAACTGTTGAGCAACTATTCTTTTTAGGACTTACATGGGATTTGTGTGAGAACTTAAACAGAACTTCCATGGATTCACGTTAACCAGTCTTTCCTACCCCGGAAGTTATCCAGTGAGGGGTCTTAAATCAAAGAGTGGGGGAGATAACTCATCCGGTTGAGTTTTTCTCATTGTGCTGAGCGGTAAAATGTAAATGAGAGTTTGGTTAGAAGTGAGCTTTAATGACAAAAAGAAAGAGGGTGTGAGAACAGAGTTAAAAGAATATGAAAACTCTGCACCAAACACTTTCTGAGCCGGGCAGCCACATCTATTGATTGGTTTACATTCTTTGGTGACCATCATTGAAACAGGCAGTGAGCCCATGCCAACTCTTGTTTTTACCCCACCAACCACTCGTTTCTTTCTTAACAAAGAAATGTTTCATTTTCTTTGGGGACGCAACATATCTGCTATCTAGTCTTCACTCGGAAGATTTAGATATTGAAAAAGAAGGAAAGTTGCCCCACCTTCGCACCTCTTTCATGCACATTGAGTCCGTGTAATATCTGTTGCTGTCTCAACAGTTTACACATTTTTGAGCCTGAGAAAGCTAAGTAGCTTCAATCATTCTACACTTGCACGTACACACAAGGAATGAGTTTTCTTGTCATAACATTCATAGAAAATTCCTTTGTGGATTTTCGATGATTGAATGGAAGCCCTAGGGGAGTGAATATCACAAAAGCTCATTTCCAAAGTACATCCGTTGTACAAAGTAGCTCCGTGCTACTTACAGGCATACTAACTGTATCATTTGTTGATTTAGGTTTACAATTCCTATATATCTGAATTTGAAAAGATTTGGATATATACATTTCATGAATTGACGGATACTCAGATCAAAGGGCAGAGAATGTCAAATTATCACAAAGGAAGAGATCAAAGCATGTGTTGAAATTGAAGAGTTTTGATGATCATGATGTTCACAATCATCAAAAAGGGGGAGAGATGTACAAAGTTCAATTTCAAAGTCAAATCTTAAATATGAGGTTGAAAAGCCTTTAGATTCAAAGATTGCAGCTAAGCAGAAAAGGTTTTATTGCATTTCTTCTATCCCGTATCTTGTGGTGTCTGCTACAAGTTTGTACCTCCTACGAGCATATTGGTTCTACAAGTTCTTGAGCTGAAAGTCTATTCAACTTGCGGTTCAAAGACAGATTCTTTGTTTTAAACTGGAGTTGCACTGTGGAATGTCTCGTAACTCGCACATTATCTTTCCTGTGTGCTGATCCGATGTGTTGAGTTTCTACAGTTGAAAGCTGCTTGATAGTGCATTCAGTCGAGGCTATTGTACATTGAATCTGGTTACAAAGTTGAAACTATGAAGACCAAGAGCTTTACTCAAAGGGGAGCTGGGAAAGACATGAAGACATGCAACACCAAAGTTCTTCAAAGATTCAAGAGGAAAAGAAGATCAATGCCTAAAGATTTCAAGAAGATAAATGCCTTATTCAACTTTAGGGGGAGATTGTTAGGACTGAAAGTCCTGTGTGTTGAAAGTTGTATAAAGCATTTATAAGGGTTTGAATTGTAATTATTTGATAGTTATTGGTAATGGGCCTAAAGCCCATTAGGCCTTGTGCGCCTCATTTATAAGGCGTTTAATTTTCTAAATCAGGTTAGAAGAGTTTTAGAAAGTTTAGAGTCGCATTATTCATAATTCTAGTCAATAGGTTTACTTTGCTTATCAGATATTCTCTCTGTAAACCTAAACCTTTCTTGAATATTAATCATATGACTAGAGGTTGTGATTCATTAACTGTTCTTCATTGATATTATTGTTCGTGATTGCACTGTACTGGGATCTACAAATTAATTCGATTGAAAATACGTAGATGCTTTGTATGAAGTTATTTATGCGAATTGTGATCGACCCTAAGGAAGACACAATTTGGCCAAATAATAACGTGCGTGCAATGATAAATACGTGACAATAATAATGTATTTTTTCATGTGAACAAAAGTCGATCCAAAGGAAGACTATTGTTTGACAGTACTGATTATCAATATTTGATCAATACGTTGAGAGTACCACTTACATTTAATTTCCCTGTCCAAAGACTAGAAATTAATGGTGTTCTAGGTATCTCAATAAGTTTTTTTCCTTCTATCCCATTTGAAATTATTGAATTTTATTTTTGAGCGTATTTTCTTTATTTTTGTTCTATTCGGTTTCAATTGCCACAACTACTAATGTATCTTCCCAAGTAAGTAACATCCCAATGCTTAGTGGGACAAATTTCAAAATCTGGAAAGACACCGTAGAAATTGTTCTCGGTTGTATGGATCTGGATCTGGCACTTAGGACAGATCGACCCATTGCCACTACGGAAAATGCCAACGAGGCAAAAAATGAGAAATGGGATCGATCTAACCGAATGTGCATGATGATCATGAAACGCTCCATTCCAGAAGCGTTTCGGGGCTCTATTGTTGAAAGTGAGAATGCCAAGAAGTTCCTTGATGAAATCCAACAGTAGTTCGCTAAGAATGAAAAATCTGAGACGAGTAACATTTTGGCTAAACTCGTCTCAATGAAGTACAAATGGAAAGGGAACATTCGGGAGTACATAATGGAAATGTACCACCTCTCGTCAAAACTCAAGGCACTAAAGTTAGAGTTATCTAAAGATTTACTCGTGCACTTGATTTTTCTTTCACTTCCTGTACATTTTGGGCAATTCAAAGTAAGTTATAACACATTGAAGGACAAACGGTCCCTAAATGAGCTCATTTCTTACTGTGTACAAGAAGAAGAAAGACAAATGAGGGATAAGACAGAAAGTGCTCATTTGGCCACAACTTCCAACAAAAGGAAGAAGAAAGAAGGAGTCACTGCAGAAGGATCTTCTTTAAAGAAACAAAAGAAGCATAATGAAGAATTCGTCTGCTACTTTTGCAATAAGTTGGGGCACATGAAGAAGGATTGCTCCAAGTACGCCGCATGGCGTGTTAAGAAGGGTATGCTTCTAACTTTGGTTTGTTCTGAAGTTAATTTAGCTTCTGTACCTAAAGATACTTGGTGGATAGACTCTGGTGCTACTACTCATGTAAGTATGACTATGTAGGGTTGTCTATGGAGCCGACCGCCAAATGATGTTGAAAGATTCATCTATGTGGGCAATGGCAATAAAGTAGCAGTAGAGGCTATAGGGACTTTCATATTACAGTTAAAGACTGGATTTTATTTGAACTTGTTTGAGACATTTGTTTCACCGTCTTTTAGACGGAACTTAGTTTCTGTTTATAGTTTGGACAAATCAAGTTATTCTTGTTCATTTGGAGATAATAAAGTTAGTCTCTATCAAGATTTAAATTTAATTGGTTGTGGTTCTTTGATTGATAATCTGTACATGCTTGATATTGCAAGTTCCTATAATGAAGTATTGCAAACAAGTTCACGTGGTACAAAGCAAAAATTAAGCGAGAATTCTGCTACATTATGGCACAAGCGTTTAGGTCATATATCTAAACAGAGAATTCAGAGACTTGTGTCAGATGGGATTCTTGAACCCCTAGATTTGACAGACTTTCAAGTTTGTGTTGAATGTATTAAGGGGAAACAAACCAACAATAGAAAAGTGGGTGCCGATAGAGCTAAAGATGTCTTAGAATTGATACACATGGATATTTGTGGCCCGTTCCCTAAGGCTTCATGGAATGGACAACAATACTTCATTACATTCATAGACGACTACTCTAGATATGGCTACCTATATCTAATTCATGAGAAGTCTCAATCCCTCGACGTTTTCAAAGCATTTAAAGCTGAAGTTGAACTTCAACTTGGAAAGAAAATTAAGGCCATCAAATCCGACCGTGGTGGTGAATACTATGGTAGATATGATGGATCAGGAGAACAACGTCCAGGGCCCTTCGCGCTTTTCCTTAAAGAATGTGGAATCGTTCCACAATACACTATGCCGGACAAACCTAACATGAATGGTGTTGCAGAACGAAGAAATAGAACTCTTAAGGATATGGTAAGAAGTATGATTAGTCATTCCTCTTTACCAGAATCACTTTGGGGAGAAGCACTAAAGACTGTAGTGTATATTCTTAATAGGGTACCTAGCAAAGCAGTTGCCAAAACCCCATATGAACTCTGGACAGGCAAAAATCCTAGCATTAGGCATTTGCATATTTGGGGTTGCCCAGCTGAAGCACGACCTTATAGGCCAAATGAAAGAAAGTTGGACTCAAGAACGGTTAGTTGTTACTTTGTAGGTTACGCTGAAAGATCCCGAGTTTACAAATTTTACATTCCCACATCCAGAAAATTTTTTGAAACGGGAAACGCCAGGTTTCTTGAGGATATTGAGGTTGGGGGGTGAAGATTCATTAAGGAATGTTGTCTTTGAATAAGAACTTGTTAGTGATAGTAATCAGGTTTATATACCTATTACTATTCATAGCAATGTTCAAGATAGTCTTAACGATGTTCAGGACCATGTTCCTGACATCGTCCCAAATATTGTTCCGATTACAAATAATAACGTTTAGGATCTTATTCCTGACATTGCATCGGAACAAGACAACAATGTGATGATTCATCCAACACCACTTATAGAACAACCTCAACAACCTCAAGAAGTGCCATTAAGGAGATCCACTAGAGAGAGAAGGAGTGCAATTCCAAATGATTATATGATGTATCTCCAAGAACATGAGGATAATAATGGCTTGTCAGAAGATGACCCGATCAACTTTCACAAAGCCATGCAAAGTTCTAACTCCCAAAATTGGATTGATGCCATGAAGGATGAAATGAAGTCTATGAAGGACAATGACGTTTGGGATCTTGTCGAGTTACCTAAAGGTGCGAAACCAATTGGTTGTAAATGGATATTTAAAACCAAAAGGGATTCAAAGGGTAACATCGAAAGATATAAAGCTCGTCTTGTTGCAAAGGGCTTTACTCAAAGGGAAGGCATTGACTATAAAGAAACTTTCTCTCCTGTATCTTCGAAAGACTCTTTTAGAACTATGATGGCACTGGTAGCTCATTTTGACCTAGAGTTGCATCAAATGGATGTTAAGACAACGTTTCTCAATGGAGACATTGATGAGACGATTTACATGCGACAACCAGAAAACTTTGAATCAGGAGATCCAAAGTCTATGGTCTGCAAGTTAAAGAAATCCATCTATGGTCTAAAACAAGCTTCCCGTCAGTGGTATCACAAATTTCATCAGGTAATTACCTCATATGGTTTTGAGGTTAATATCGTTGATGATTATGTATATCACAAGTTTAGTGGGGGTAAATGTATCTTCATGATATTATATGTCGATGATATTCTACTAGCAGGCAACGATATAGGATTGCTTTGTGAAACCAAGAAATTTTTGATGAAGAAATTTGAGATGAAAGATCTTGGTGATGCCTTTTTCGTATTAGGCATTAAGATACTTAGAGATCGTTCTCGAGGTATCCTTGGATTATCACAAAAGAGCTATATTGATACGGTCCTAAGTAGATTCGGCATGAAAGATAGTAAACAAAGAGACACACCTGTAGCCAAAGGTGACAAATTTAGTCTCAAACAGTGCCCCAGTAATGATTTTGAAAGAAAGGAGATGCAAAAGATTTCTTATGCCTCGGCAGTTGGAAGTCTAATGTATGCTCAAGTTTGTATTCGCCCTGACATAGCATTTATAGTGGGAGTTTTGGGTAGATTTCTAAGTGATCCTGGCATGCAACACTGGAAGGCAGTGAAACGCGTGATGCGTTATTTACAAAGAACAAATGACTATATGCTCATGTATCAGAGGTTAGACAATTTGGAGGTCATCGGGTATTCTGACTCTGATTTTGCGGGTAGCAAAGACAACAATCGTTCCACATCAGGTTACATCTTTATGTTCGCAGGAGGAGCCATTTCATGGAAGTCTGCCAAACAGACCCTTATAGCTCCTTCAACCATGGCGGCGGAGTTCATTGCGTGTTATGAAACATCAAATCAAGGAATATGGCTGTGAAACCTTATCACTGGCTTGCGTATAGTATTTGGCATTGAAAGACCACTAAGGATTTACTGTGATAATAAAGCAGCAGTACTTTACTCCAACAACAATAGAAGCTCTACAAAGTCAAAATTCATTGACATCAAGTTTCTAGTTGTCAAAGAGAAAATTCAGAATAAACAGATTTGCATAGAACACATAGGAACGGATCATATGCTAGCAGATCCACTAACCAAAGGCCTACCACCTAAGGTTTATCACGGGCATACCGCTCATATGGGTCTTGTTTCGGATGTTACGTTGGTTTAGTGGGAGTCTTTTCCATGTTAGTTTTATGTATTTTACTTGAGGTATTGAACTATTTAGTTTTCTGCAGAATAAAGTTGATGGTCATTTATTTATTTCTGAATTTATTAATGTTTTATGTTTACATCACAATAAGGATTATGTATTGATCTCTATTGAGAATAAAGAAGGACCGGTTGGAAATGTGCATGTATGAGATCAAGATTCATGCAATTTTCACAACTCACCCATATTTGATCTATGTCATTGAGTGTCTTAGTATAGTGATCGTCGTGGTTTAGTCACGACTGTAATGTGACGAAAGTTGCGGTGGTTCTATTGCTAATACATAAAATGGACCAGATTGGTTAAGGAAAGCCTGAAGATAAATAGCATACAGAAGCGCGCCTAAGGAATCGGTAATATAACTTCCAACATATGAAGCCCAAGTGGGAGATTGTTAGATTTTTCTAATAATTATATGGGCTTATATGATGAAATTATATAAGCTATTTTAAATGGTCTTTATTTAATATAGGCCCATGGGCTTTGACATTAAGAGGCACAATTAGGGTTTAATGGGAACCCTAATCACATGCCTATAAAATGGTTATGGTCCCCAATATACCAAAACACAAGAAACGATTTCCAAACCCCATCTATTAGAAATCGGTCGTTCGGTATAGAACAATTAAGGGCTTTGGTTGAGGAAGATCATCACGCTCGCTCTGTTCGTTCATCGTCGAGGTTCCGCGTAAAGAAGACGATTAATCAATGGATTCAGGTATGTTTTTTTTCCTTCTTAATGATTCGATAGTATGGTTTGGTCCTTAGGATTGATTGAGGAAAATTTCCATCACTCACATCCTCACAAATTGATCAACTTCTCATTTGATTCTTAAGTTATTCTGACAAGTGTAGGAACAATGTGATCCATTTATCATATCTCTCATCTAATGTCTATAATTATAAAGGAATATATATTTGGAGTGGTATTCTTGTCCATGAAAAACATTAGAGTGATTTTTTGAATTTGGTCCCTATGACATGTAAAAAATTATGAAATTGGTCCCAAACTTCAATAATTACAAGTAAACTCTTAAATTTGCATTTTGTTTTGAATTGGTCATTCACCATCACCACCACCAACCACCACCACCACCATGCCGATAGTGACCAACCACTACAACCACCATCGACCACCCCTCCAACCATTACCTACCACCGCCTCCAGCCATTATCTACCACCGCTATACATCGCCTACCCACCACTACTCTTCTATTACTCAACTACTCACCTTCTTTACAATTGAGTTGATTCTTGAGTGATTTACAATAAGAGACTAGCTCTATCTATATAATTCTAACTAAATATCAAGAGAATTCTATCTTGACTATTCTACTTAGATATTCTTCCAGAGAACATTCTCCCCTACCTAATCTCGTGACTATTCTACTAGAACATTGTTGCAGGATGTGACAAATGTTGAAAACTGTGATACAAAACATGAGAATGCAAAAGAGAGAGTTATAGAGTTTCTGGCACGACCGCACCTTATTTTTATGCATGGGTGTGTGCAATGTAACTTTGCAAAACAGAAAGTTTTAGGTGTTCTGACATGACTGCACCTTATATCCAACCACGAGTGTGCATAATTTTACTTTGCAAAACAAAAAGGTTTTGGTGTTCAGGCACGACCGCACCTTATGATGAAACATGGTTGTGTGCGAAGATAATTATGATGTACCTAGATTTTAGTATTGGGATCAAATTGGGATTCCACCTATGGATAAGTATAAATAACCCCTTGAGTTTCATCATGGGAGAGAACGAAATTGAGAGCATAGAAACCCTAGTTTGAGTTGACAAAATAATGAGAGAAATTATACACTATTTAGTGTTCAGTTTGTAATTTCTCTTTGGTGTTTAGGTGTTCTTCATCAATAAAAGTTTCTCTTCTTACATGTGGACGTACATCACCATACCGATGGTGGAACAACGTAAATCTTTGTGTTTTGTGTATTTTCAAAGTTCTTTGGTAGATTGATCGTTGTGCTTTCGATTTCGATCCTATTTGTTTTTTTTCGCATTAGTTGTTGATTGGCATCACATACTTGATTGTTGTTGAATAAAATTCATTACTTTATCTGTTTTTTGGGACCTTTGTGGTGTTTAAAATCCCAACAAGTGGTATCAGAGCTTTGGTTTTGATTATTGGTGTTTCGGTGGAACATATTCAAGCACTACTAGAAGCAACATGATGGCTATCTCCAAAGAAGACGAAAACTCAGGCAAATCTTCATCAAGCACTTCTTCTACTTATATTAAAGGTTTGTATGCATCCTCCAGATTCACGCTTCAGATTGAGAGGTGGAATAGGGATGGAGACTTTGGAAAGTGGCGGTGGAAGATGAAGACGGTACTTCGAAGAAACCAGGTGCATCGTGTTGTCTATGAACTAGACAAACTCACCCCTGATATATCAACGGAAGAGTTGGAAGAGATGGAAGAATGGCCTTTCAGAAGATTGCAACTAGCCATGGGTGAGAAGGTGATTTCGAAGAAAAGCTCGGAGACAATCGCACGAGGTATTTGGAACAAGCTAAAAGAGCTCTACCTCACAAACTTACGCAAGCCAAAATTTAGTGGGAAGTCCAAGAAGATTGGCAACTACCACTATTGTCATCAATTTAGACATTGGATTAAAGAATGTCCAACTCACAAAGCCAAGACCGACAAGGAAGGTTCATCTTCATCCGTTGCCATGAATGATTCTGATGATTCTCTAATCGCATCAACCGGGAGTGTGACTATCAAAGACCAATGGGACTTGGATTTAGGGACTTCTTTTCACATGACTCCACATAAGGAGATTTTTTCGTCACTTTAAGAACAAGAACGAAGCAATATCCTCATGGAAAACAATGCGGCGTGCAAAATGTTGACATTGGTACCATCAAGATGAAGTTGTTTGATGGTATGATTCGAAGTATTTCAGGGTAAAGTATCCTTGACTATTCTACTTAGATATTCTTGCAGAGATAATTATGATGTTCCTAGATTTTAGTATTGGGATCAAATTGGGATTCCACCTATGGATAAGTATAAATAACCCCTTGAGTTTCATCATGGGAGAGAACGAAATTGAGAGCATAGAAACCCTAGTTTGAGTTGACAAAATAATGAGAGAAATTATACACTATTTAGTGTTCAGTTTGTAATTTCTCTTTGGTGTTTAGGTGTTCTTCATCAATAAAAGTTTCTCTTCTTACATGTGGACGTACATCACCATACCGATGGTGGAACAACGTAAATCTTTGTGTTTTGTGTATTTTCAAAGTTCTTTGGTAGATTGATCGTTGTGCTTTCGATTTCGATCCTATTTGTTTTTTTTCGCATTAGTTGTTGATTGGCATCACATACTTGATTGTTGTTGAATAAAATTCATTACTTTATCTGTTTTTTGGGACCTTTGTGGTGTTTAAAATCCCAACAAGTGGTATCAGAGCTTTGGTTTTGATTATTGGTGTTTCGGTGGAACATATTCAAGCACTACTTGAAGCAACATGATGGCTATCTCCAAAGAAGACGAAAACTCAGGCAAATCTTCATCAAGAACTTCTTCTACTTATATTAAAGGTTCGTATGCATCCTCCAGATTCACGCTTCAGATTGAGAGGTGGAATAGGGATGGAGACTTTGGAAAGTGGCGGTGGAAGATGAAGACGGTACTTTGAAGAAACCAGGTGCATCGTGTTGTTTATGAACTAGACAAACTCACCCCTGATATATCAACGGAAGAGTTGGAAGAGATGGAAGAATGGCCTCTCAGAAGATTGCAACTAGCAATGGGTGAGAAGGTGATTTCGGAGAAAAGCTCGGAGACAATCGCACGAGGTATTTAGAACAAGCTAAAAGATCTCTACCTCACAAACTTACGCAAGCCAAAATTTAGTGGGAAGTCCAAGAAGATTGGCAACTGCCACTATTGTCATCAATTTAGACATTGGATTAAAGAATGTCCAACTCACAAAGCCAAGACCGACAAGGAAGGTTCATCTTCATCCGTTGCCATGAATGATTCTGATGATTCTCTAATCGCATCAACCGGGAGTGTGACTATCAAAGACCAATGGGACTTGGATTTAGGGACTTCTTTTCACATGACTCCACATAAGGAGATTTTTTCGTCACTTTAAGAACAAGAACGAAGCAATATCCTCATGGCAAACAATGCGGCGTGCAAAATGTTGACATTGGTACCATCAAGATGAAGTTGTTTGATGGTATGATTCGAAGTATTTCAGGGTAAAGTATCCTTGAAAAAATATCTCATCTCCCTTGGTCAATTGGAAAAGCTTGGGTGCAAGATTAATATGCAGGGAGACTCTTTGAGGATCTCTCTTAGGACTCTTGTCCTAATCAAAGGTACAAAAGCTCCAAATAATCTCCATCTATAGGATGGACAAATTTTGGGTGCAAGTGCATGTGTAAATGAATACAATGCAAAGAAGGTAGATGTGTCCAAACTGTGGCATCTAAGACTTGGCCACACTTCAGAGAAAACTTGGAAATCCTACATAAGCGGAGCCTTATCAAGGATAAGGAACGCAGGAGCCTAGATTTCTGCAAATAATGCATCCTTGGAAAGCAAACAAAGGTCTCTTTTGGTGTTGGCAAACAAAATACAGAGGGAATTCTTCATTATGTACACAAGGATGTTCGAGGACCGGCTAACACTAAATCCCATAGTGGTGGGGGTGTTATTCGGTCGATTAAATTGGTTTTCGGTGCAAAATTCTCCAAATGCAAGTTTTGGCTAGACGAGGTCCAATTCTTGGGATACTTGGTCATTCAAGACGGAGTGAAAGTAGAACCCTTTAAGATCGAGGCAATGATCAATTAGAAACCTCCTAAGAGTCCATCTGAGATCCGAAACTTCTTGGGTTTGGCAGGATATTACCGGAGATTTATCCAAGATTTTTCCAAAATTGCTTCATTCTTAACGACCTTAACCCGTAAGAATGTAAAGTTTGTTTGGGCCGAAGCACAAGAGAAAACGTTCCGAGCTTTACAAAATAAGCTATGTGAAGCACCAATCTTATACCTACCTGAGGGATTGAAAGACTTTGTGGTTTATAGCGACACTTCGAAAATGGGTTTGGGTTGTGTGTTGATGCAAAGGGTCAAGGTGATCTCTTACGCATCAAGGAAACTCAAGGTGCATGAAAACAACTACCCTACTTATAACATGGAATTGGAGGCGGTAGTGTTTGCCTTGAAGTTATGGCGACACTATCTCTATGGCACGAAGTGTACCCTCTACACAAATCATAAGAGTTTAAAATATGTCTTTAATAAAAAAGAGTTGAATATGAGGTAAAGAAGATGGCTTGAACTACTCAAGGATTATGATTGTGAGTTGCTCTACCATCCGGGTAAAGCAAACGTAGTAGCCGATGCTTTAAGTCGGAAGGACTATAGTCGAAGCATTCGGGCCACCCTTTTAAGAATTGAATTGGTGTCAAGGATCATCGAGTGGATTAAGACATCACAAGCCAAAACTTTATTGGAAGAAAATCTCAAATAGGAACGATTACTCTTAACGAAAATAGTCGTGGGGTAAAGTGTTCAATGGGCGTGTGTAGGTGCCTAAAATTTGAGGCAACCGAGAGCAACTTTAAGAATACGCTCATAAGTCCAAATATTCCATCCATCCGGGAAGCACCAAGATGTATAGAGACTTGAAGTTACACTATTGGTGGCCGATTATGAAATTGGACGTATCACGCTATGTAGATCGGTGTGTGACTTGTTTACAAGTGAAAGCCGAACAACAACGACCTTACGGAATTCTTCAATCCCTAGAGATGCCCGAATGGAAATGGGAACACATCACTATGGACTTTGTAACTAAGTTTCTGAAAAACTTAAGAGGTCACGATACCATTTGGGTAATAGTTGACCATTTGACTAAGAGTGCTCATTTTCTAGCCATGCAAGAGACTTTACCAATGGATAAATTAGAAAAGTTATACATCGACGAGGTAGTTTCTAGGGATGGTGTGCCTTTATCCATTGTCTTGGATTGTGATAGTTGGTTCACCTTGAATTTTTGGGGTGGCCTATAAAAAGAACTGGGTATAAGAGTGAAAGGACGATCCAAACGTTAAAGGATATGTTAAGATCGTGTGTGATCGATTTGGTGGTAGTTGGGACTTTCACCTACCTTTGATGGAATTTGCCTACAACAATAGCTACCATTCTAGTATTGGTATGGCACCGTTTGAGGCATTCTAAGGACGAAAGTGAAGAACTCTCGTATGTTGGTTAGAAGCGGGAGAGACACAATTTTCCGTCCTGGAGATTGTTCAAGAGACAACCGACAAAGTTAAAGGTATATGAGAACGTT
This sequence comes from Arctium minus, assembly GCA_954870635.1. Lineage (NCBI taxonomy): Eukaryota > Viridiplantae > Streptophyta > Magnoliopsida > Asterales > Asteraceae > Arctium > Arctium minus. The sequence goes on along the minus strand of OX941097.1, from coordinate 32,917,393 downwards.
TGAAGACAGATCAATATCGACAAAAGAGCTATGCCAACAAGAAAAGACGACCAACGAAATTCCAAGTAAGTGACCGGATAATTCTAAAGATGTCCCCTTGGAAGGGTATCATTCGCTTCGGAAAGCGTAGGAAGTTGAGTCCCCGTTTCCTTGGACTGTTCATTGTAATTAAGTGCATGGGACTCCAAGGTTACCAATTGGAGTTACCACCGGAAATGAATGGTATACATAACACCTTTCACATTTGTTACCTCCGAAAGTTTTTGTCGGAAGAAGAGACTGCTGTTCCTCTCTCGAAAATAAGAGTGGATGAGGGTAACTGTGGCACTGAAGAACCCGAAGCCATCTTAGAGAGGAAGTCGAAGAAACTTCTCCATAAGGAAGTCACGATGGTCAAAGTGTAATGGAAGCATCATCATGGAACCAACGTGACTTGGAAAGCCGAATAGGACATGAAGCGGAGATACCCCCATTTATTTGCATAAGCATAGATTTCAAGGACGAAATCATTTCCAAGCCTTAGACTATATTAATAGATCCATAGGTATAAGAGTCGGCTTATTTCAGGACGTTGTTCCCCTTTTGTAACTAGTTGAGACATTAGGTTCTCGGACTCAGAGGTAACTTGGTACGGTTATGTGGGACCGGATACTAGCCATGGGTCGTAAATTTAACCCTAGTGAATAAGTATGACTAAGATCCTTGGGTGCCCTCCCCCACATCTATGTACGAGTCGGCGTTACTCGTTGACATGGTCCTAGTATTGAGCTCACAAATCAGAAAATAGCTTACTTTTGTGTTCTGCTATGATCCTTGGAAATCGGGTCTCCCCCGTTATCGCAAGATGCTTTTTGGACAGTAACGTTCTTATGTGGTTACTTGGCAAGTTACACCATCCCATGTTATTAAAAATCATTTCTTAACATTTTATGCACTTCCAATTTATATATAAAATGTTTGTTCTCACTAGGCGTAAATCCTAACACTTTTTTCTTAAATGACATATATATCAGGTTCCTTTAGCGGCGAGGTTCCCAAGGTTTGAGGGAAGAGCATTGAGCAAGTAGCGGTAATTTTTGGAGATACATATTGGGAAGTTGGCATATAGTTAAGAATAGATGTTTTGGGAGATTGAGTTGACAACCGTTATAATCTAGATATAAATGGTTTAGATTAGTATGTTGTCGACTTTAATGTCCATTTATAGAAATTTGTAAACGCTATTACTATTTCCCCTTTTGGGTGATTTCCCTTATATTTAAGATGTCATATTTTGGAATTATTCAGGTTTAAATTCACTCCTATTTTTAAGGTGTTATATATTGGTTGTGATTGAAGTGTGAAAGATCCATGTGTCTATTTTTATTGGTTTATGCATCTACTTTCTTCTATATGCTGATGACATACTAATAGCTTGGAAAGATGTTTCAGAAACTAACAACTTGAAACAGAAACTGAAGTCTGAGTTTAAGATGAAGGACTTGGGACAACCAATCAAGATCCTTGACATGGAAATCACTCGGGATAGAATCTCAAGGAAATTGAAGCCCACTCAAAGTGAGCACATTTGAAAGGTACTTTAGTGCTTCAACTTGAAAGGTGCAAAACCGATTGGCACACCAATGGCTATGCACCTCAAGATCTTAAAAGATGATTGTCCAAAATTCCTTATGCAAGTGCCATTGGAAGCCTCATGTATGCAATGGTGTGCACACAACCCGAATGTGCATACTCGGTAGGTGTGGTGAGCCAGTTCATGTCAATCCGGTCAAACCACATTGGGAGTGGTAAAGACGATCCTGAGATATTTGAAGGGAATTCCCGAGCATGGACTCTACTTTGGAAGGAAAGATCAAGGTTGAAAACTCGTAGGATTTTGTGACTCGGACTATGCTAGAGTTCGAGTCAATTGGAAGTTAACCTCTAGCTACTATTCATTCTAGGTGGAACAACAGTTAGTTAGAGATCACGACTACAAACAGTAGTAGCATTGTTCACCATGAAAGCTGAGTTGTCGCAGCGGTAGAGGTGGCTAAATAAGCATTATACTTGAAGCATCTCTTAGAATATCGGGATTAAAGCAAGAACGTGTGAAGGTTCAATGTGATAGTCAAAGTTCCATTCACTTGGCCAGAAACTTGGACTTTAGTTCAATAACCAAACATATTCAAGTGAGAAAATCATTCTTGGTGGCTCTACATGAAGAAAAAGAGATAACTTTGAAGAACATCCACAAAAATGACAATGTTACCGACATGTTCACCAAATCATGCCAATAAACAAGTTCCAACAATGCAAAACCTAATCCAACTTAAGAGGTGCTAAGTGCCTTCAGTCACTTCGGGAAGAGGAGGACATTGGAACTCTTAGTCCCAAATGCAAGTGTATATCGATATACTCAATCACAAATCACAAGTGCATTGATTTCTAAAATATTTACAATACAATGATCACTTTCTCTCTCTAAGCTCTCTCTCTAGAAACGTAGAAATAAAAATTTGTGTGTCAAGATTACCAAGGAAACTACTATTTATACCTAAGAACAAATACAAGGAAACAAACTTAAAAGCATTGACTTTTACAAAGAATGAGTTGACTTTGACATTATCTCCTTTTACTTTTGACTTTCACTTCAAGGCTTTGACTCTTTTGATCTTCAATATGGAACCCTCACCGATGATCTCGGATACAACAATATTAGCACTAACAGAAACATAGGGAAACAACACGGTAATGTCTTGGAATATAAATTTGATGATTTATTGATAATGGGTGATGGCCAAGCCGAATCTCATTGTTAGTAAAGCCAAACTTGTCTCGAGATTCGTTCAAACCTCGTCTTGATAATAAGATAATTGTTTTGTATCAAGGTGGTGTTAAAAATTGTGATATAAACTATGAGAATGCAAAAGAGGAAGTTCCAGAATTTCTGGCACAAGGCCACCTTATATTCACGCATGGGCTTGTGCAATGTAACTTGACAAAACATAAAGTTTTGGGTGTTCTTACACGACTACACCTTATATTCAACCATGGGCATGCGTAATGTTACTTTATAAAACATAAATCTTTGAGTGTTCTGCACGACCACACCTTATGATCAAGCACGGTTAGACGTAGTGTTATTCCGTGAACAGAATCTCGTGGGTCTTCAGGCACGACCGCACATTATAATGAAACTTGGTCATGCACGAAGATAGTTATGTATTTCCTAGATTTTAGCATTTGGATCAAATTGGGATTCCACCAATGGATAAATATAAATAATCCTTTAAGTTCCATCATGGGATAGAAGGAAATTGAGAGCCTAGAAACCCTAGTTCGAGTTGACAAAATATTGAGAGAAATTATACACAATTTATTGTTCGTTTGTAATTTCTCTTTGGTGTTTGGGTGCTCTTCATCAATAAAAGTTTCTCTTCTTCCCTATGGACGTACATCACCATATCGGTGGTGGAACCATGTAAATTTTTGCGTTGTGTATTTTCAAAGTTCTTTGGTTGATTGATCGTTGTGCTTTCCATCCTATTTGTTTTTCCGCATTAGTTGTTGGTTGGCATCACATACTTGATTGTTGTTGAATAAAATTCATTACCTTATATGTTTTTTGGGACCTTTGTGGTGTTTAAAACCCCAATAATATACTCCCCTATCTAATCTCATGGCATCCTCGTTCTATCCTTATTGCACTTTGCTCGAATGTCTTTGTTCTCCCAAATTCATTCTTTTATTTTATGGGTCTCTAGGGTGTTTCAGCGTCTCTTCACTTCTTTGTCTCCACCTCTTATTCTTTCGTATTCATTTGGGCCTCTTTCCCTTGCAACTCAATGCATCGACATCTGAACTCTTGGATTGTACCGTATCACCACTTCGTCTTAGGGCCTCATGCCTCTTCTCCATCTCACGATAGACCTCGAGGTTGAAGCCTTTTGCCTCTTTGCATACTTCCAGAACTATATGCTTCTAATTTATTATCTTCTCCAATTCATGTCCTAAATTATCTACACCATATTAATATCAGTGTTTAAACCCAAATTCCTCTTTCATTGTTCTGTTGGATGTGTGATGTGATAAAGATGTTAGAGAATCAGACGTAGTCTGCATCATATTAATATCAATGCTTAATCCCAAATTTCTTTGTCATTGTTTTGTTAGAATCAGACGAAAATATGGCTAGAGAAAATAAGATGAGGATATTACACACCTGTTATAATTGTGGTACTCAAACAAAACAAATGATGTTATGCCACTAAGAATTATAATCTTAAATTTGCATTTTGTTTTGAATTGGTCATTCACCATCACCACCACCAACCAACCACCACCACCATGCCGCTACTGACCAACCACCACAACCACCATCGACCACCCCCTCTAACCATTACCTACCTCCACCTCCAACCACTACCTACCACCGCTATCCATCACCTACCCACCACTACTCTTCTATTACTCAACTACTCACCTTCTTTACAATTGAGTTGTTCTTGAGTGATTTACAATTAGAGACTAGCACTATCTATATAATTCTAACCAAATATCAAGAGAATTCTATCTTGACTATGCTACATAGATATTCTTGCAGAGAACCTTCTCCCTTTCCTAATCTCGTGACTATTCTACTAGAACATTCTTGCGGGATGTGACAAATGTTGAAAATTGTGATACAAAACATGAGAATGCAAAAGAGAGAGTTCTAGAGTTTCTGGCACGACTGCACCTTATATTTACACATGGGTGTGTGCAATGTAACTTTGCAAAACAGAAAGTTTTAGGTGTTCTGACACGACTGCACCTTATAATGAACCACGAGTGTGCAAAATTTTACTTTGCAAAACTAAAAGTTTTTGGTGTTCTAACACGACAGCTCCTTATGATCAAGCAAGGGTAGATGCAATGCTATTTCATGAACATAAACTTTTGGTTCTTCAGGCACGACCACACCTTATGATGAAGCATAGTCGTGGGCGAAGATAATTATGATTTTTCTAGATTTTAGTATTGGGATTCCATCTATGGATACGTATAAATAACCCCTTGAGTTGCATCATGGGAGAGAATGAAATTGAGAGCCTAGAAACTGTAGTTTGAGTTGACAAAATAATGAGAGAAATCATACACTATTTAGTGTTCAGTTTGTAATTTCTCTTTGGTGTTTAGGTGTTCTTCATCCATAAAACTTTCTCTTCTTACCTGTGGACGTACATCACCATACCGATGGTGGAACCACGTAAATCTTTATGTTTTGTGTATTTTCAAAGTTCTTTGGAAGATTGATCGTTGTGCTTTCGATTTTGATCCTCTTTGTTTTTTTCGCATTAGTTGATTGGCATCACATACTTGATTGTTGTTGAATTAAATTCATTACTTTATCTGTTTTTTTGGACCTTTGTGGCGTTTAAAATCCCAACAAGTGGTATCAGAGCTTTGGTTATGATTATTGGTGTTTCGGTGGAACATATTCACGCACTACTTGAAGCAACATGATGGTTGTTAATGCCAAAAATTACTCAATGAATAACTTAAGGTCGACGTGGAGCTTTATCCAACTAAAGAAAGTAGCCGATAAACAATATGCGCGATAAACGGTAAAATAAAGAGACGAGGGATCTGGTGACGCGGAAAAACCTCAACGAGGAAAAAACCGCGGACGATAGGGAGATGTCGTCATGTACTATGATCACCAATCAGGGGTGATATCCTTTGATGTTACAATGTATTACACGATTTGTACAGGAAACAAATGTATAATTGTAAAATAAGTGTGCGTCGTGTATGAAAACACTATTGTCGTGTGTCAATTGATGTTGTCGTGTGAATGTAAGATCGCAAATATTCTTCGAAGAGCTTGTAAACGTATACTTGGAGTATTATGCCTCGGGTGTCCAAATGAAGTGTTGATCTTGAGTATTTATAGTCTTGATTCTCTATAAATGTGTCTTTTGTAACTGTCGTGCTTCATAAATGATCTTGATGGTGTTGAGCCGTTATGACCGTTGGTATTTACGAGCATTAAACCTGCATTAAATGATCAAGGAAGAAACGTTGGGTTATACATTAGTATGGTCGAGGTCGAGTGTAAATATTGACGACGGTCGTACGACGCTTGACCGACCTTAGAGTAAGTCTCGACGGAGGTCAGGGTTATGTTCGGTCGACATAACCTTATCTTAATACAAGATAGGTCGTGTGAGAAATGAATTAAATGTGTCTTCGTCGTAGTCGTGGAATTTTACCCAAACAGTTTGCCCCTAAAATTTAAAATTCTTTTTCGCGGGAATTTTAAATTTTTTATTTTGTCGAGTGCCATGTGTCACTTGAGGAAAGATATTCGTTACTTCAGAACCAAAACTGTTCGTTTTTAACTGGATTTCCTGACACGCGTGATGTCATGAAGACATGGGGAACTCGCATGACAGCTAAGAGTGACAGGTGTCGATCATCCAGGCGTGCTCCTGAAGAGTCTATCAACACGTGTCGACCATCGAGCGAATCTGCCCGATTCAATCCTCGCATATAAATAGGAGATTTCGGAGATAACTTCCTTTTACGCCTTCAAGTTATTTTTAGAGAGAGATTTCCTTCGAACCTTCGTGCAATCCTTTCCTGATTTCAGATGATCCTTGCCTATTTTAGGTTTCCTTTGAGGTTTAGAGCGTCCATTTAAGGTACGATCTCACTTCTCAAGTCCATGCATTTTAAGACTAAAGCTCTAAAGCCTAGGAAGGGTTGGGACGCTTTTGGTTTTTATGTAGCAACTGTTCAGGACCTTGATTTGGTTATGTCGCTAGATCCACTTAGTGTTATCTGCGAGGATAGGACATCGAGTCTTTTAGACGACTAGCTAGGATTCCAAAGGATATAACCCTTAGTCCACCAGTATTGCTCCGTCCGGAGCAGTGCCTGAAGGGATATTTCGTGATGCATGAATATCCCTTTGAGATTGGGTTTTCATGGCCCTATTCTCCTTTGTCGAGATCGTTTCTTACAATTTTCGATTTATCTCCGGGGCAGATGATGCCCCAGTTTTGGAGAGTCGTTCAGGTGATCGAGCGGGTGACGAGTAAATGGGAATCACCATTTACTGTCTATGATCTTCTCTCGGCTTATACGGTTAAGTAAGAGGCGAATCACCGCTACAACCTCTCTTCCAAGTTTAGAGGATCCCGTACTTTGGTTCATGAGACCGCGGTTAATGATCGCAACTGGAAGACTAAATATGTCTTTGGTCGCTTAGCTTCGGTCGCTGGTGACATCCAGTGGCTTTCCATAGGATGGAACACTGACGGTAAGATAGCAGGACCTTACTCCGTCCATTACGTTCGTCACTCGATTTTTTGTTACTGACCTTTTTATTTTTCTTATTAGTAATCGATTTTACTGTTGTCGAGCCTTCTGCCGATTCAACCGCCAAGGTCGAGTGTTTTCTCGAATTTAGTGTCAAGGAACGTTCGTTTTTCACGGTCCGTCCTACTGCCGACTAGGACGTGGACGACGACGACTTGCAGTACGTCGAGACGTCTGTTGCGTCTTTCGTAGAGGGGGAGGAGGAAAGAGAAGAAGAGAAGGGAGAGGAAAAGGAGATGGCGGGTAGCGTACTCAATTCCTATTCTCTTAGGTGTTTTCTCTTTCGCTCGTCGTGTAATTTTCTTCCTTTCAAGTGTTTCTCCTTCAAAGTCTTCCAACGTGGCCGATCGAAAGAAGGTACACTTGGAATTAGCCCGAAAGGGCAAGGAGAAGAGGAAGGTGGCCAAAACCGCGGGGTCGAACCTTCCGAAATGCACACGATTGTCGATCCCGAGGGAACCATTGTCGATGGGTGATGACGCATCGAGCATCGCCACTCGTGAGATGATGAAGGTAGTTGATGCCTTCCAGGCGGATCCTACTAATGTCGCAACTCCAGTGGTGGAGGTTCCTAAGGACCCTCACGTCGAGCCTCCTGTTCAAGCGACGGTGGCCTCTAGCCCTCCTCCCCAGTCTGGTGACAAAGGGAAGGGTCCTACGGAGGTCCAGACGGTTAACTTTATGTTACCGTCGGACTTTATGAGGGATAACTCCTTTGATTGGGAGAAGTTGTTCCCTCATCTGGAGAAGTATCCGCTCCCGTCTTTCAGGGAGAAGTTCGGGGAAATGTCTGTCGAGGATATGGAGTCAAATGTCGTGGGTTTATCCTTCCTGGTAAGGATTAGTTTTTATTTTCTTTTAATATATTAGCATAATGTATTGATCGTCATATGTCGTATGTTGCAGGCTTTCCAGACCTCTCTCAGTCTTTACAATGAGATGGAGAAGATTAGGCGTCTAGTGCCTAAAGCTCTGGAGAGGGAAAAAGATGCGTTAGACAGGGAGCAGGCGGTTCTGGCCAGGGAGAAGGTTGCTCAGGACGACGTGGAATTCCTGAACAGTCGCCTTGAAGAAGTCCAGAAAATTCTGGATGTCGTCCGGATGCAAAGGTCTGACCTGTAGATCGATCTAGATGTGTCGTGTGACACGTTAAAAGGGACGAGGTTGGAGTTGGAGCGGGCCTTGGTATCCTTGGTCGTGAATAAAAAATAGAACGAGCATCTCAAGGAGAAGGTGGCCGAACATAAGCTCAGGATCGGGGAGCTGGAGGAGGAGTTGAAGGCTGTCGAGGCTTTCACTGGATGGACGGCCAAAGCGGCCATTATGAGGAGTCACTTGGCTGGGAAGAATCCTTTGTCCAATGCTACTGAAGTCCTCAAACTCTACCTTGAGGACATTGGGACCGAGTAGGACCTGGACTCCGAGGATAGAAGGAGGTCGAGGTTGCGGAGGAAGCTAAGGCGGACGAGACCCAGACTGGCGACGCCTCTTCGTCGCAGCCGGCAGGGGACGCTCCCCTTTCTTGATATTCTTTTAACTTTTACTTTTGTAATACTTAATAGGTTGATCGTTGGTGGTCGATCCTTCCCTTGTAATCGTTTACATGGAATACAAATGGTTCCTTTTGACATATTGTCGAGTGTTTTTATATATTGCAACAATATTCACGTCATCGAACATAGATACTTGCGACTGAGGCAATTCAAGCGGTTTAATACTTTTTCGAACTTTAAAGATCACACGACCAAACAAGTAATATGCAAAACATCCACAAAACGCGAATAATTCTGAAGATACTTGCGACTGGGGCATGTCATAATATTTCAATCAAAGATACGTGAGTCTGAGGCAATTTATTCACATTTAGAATGTTTCTAAGTTTAAGAACTTAGATTATACACCCTTTGGTGTTCTGTGAGGTTAAGTCGTGCGAAAGACTTATAGTCTCATGTCGTATGATGGTCTTATAATCTTATGTTGTGCGATCCTACAAAAAAAACAATGTCAGAGGTTGGTCGTTGGCTAACCAACGACCCTCTGATTCTTAAGTTAGTACTTGGTCGAGATATATAATCGTACTGAAATAACTCATGGTTTTTAGTAGAAATACCTCTTTAGATGTATTGCGTTCCAACTGCGTGGGATTCCCTAGCCGTCGAAAGTTTGAAGCCTATAGGCACCTTTTCCCACGACCTGAGATATACGATAAGGACGTTCCCATTTAATGGAAAGTTTACCTGCGTTTAGTTCTTGAGTGTTCTGAAACACTCGACACAAGACGTGGTCGCCCACTTGGAAGACTCTAGTCTTTACGTTTTTGTTGAAGTGTCGTTCGACTGTTTGTTTATGGGATGCCATTCAAATCAACGTTGATTATGATAGTCCCTGAATTCAAGTTCTTATCACAAACAATCAAACAAACAAGAAATGTATTCTACCTAATTCAATTTCACTTTCACAAATCAAACGATTACAAATCTGTTTTTCACTTTCTCTCTCTAGAACTTTCTCTCTCTGCGTACAATTCTTTCTCTCAACTTGTTACTTACTTACAACACACAACTAACAAGACATATATCTAACAAAACTAAAACTACACGCTTAAAACAAAAAATACACTAAGACTTTGACTTTGACTTTACATGAGAGTTGACATTCAACTTTGACTTGTTTGACTTTCACCTTCTGTCTTCTATGATCTTGTATCCAACATATTTATGCTCTAACAATCTTCCCCTTTGGATTCAAGATCATCTCAAAAAGATTTGCAATACAATCTTCTCTCTTTAAGCTCAGTAAAATTAATTTCCTCCTTTGATCAACTTTAGCAATCTTCAGCATCTTCAGTATTCTTTTTCAAAATCTTTCTTCAAACAAAATAACAATCTCTCCCAAAGATGATAGAAATGCTCTTCAACAATCTTCTCAAAGTTATCTCAAAGCTCTTTCAGTCTTCAGAAAGAAATTATCTTCAGAATTTACTCAGACTGCTTCAGCAAATAATCTTCAAAGAAAAATTTCAGTAAAATTCAGCACATCTTCAGAAAACTTTGAATTTGCTCTTTTGAACTATCAATCTTTGCCATTCTCTGAACTTTTCTTTATAAACTCTCTCATTTCTTGTATCTTTTTCCCACAACTAAAATTATCTTCACTTTTACAACCAACATTTCTTGATTCCTTAATCTCCCCCCTTTTTGATGATTAAAGCATTGAGATCATCAAAACTTTCTCCAAGAAATGTCATTATCAAATCTGACCAGTGATCTTTTGAAATCTGAGCCTCTGATTCTCCATTGATCCAAAATAAGATATTCATCTAGATCTTTTCAAATCCAGACTAATTAAAGTGTAACACCTGAATCAACAAATGAATCAGTTAATATGTCTGTCAGTAACACAAAGTTACTGTGTGTAACGGATACACATTGGAAAGGAGCTGTTTGATGTTCACTCCCCCAGGGCTTCCATTCAATCATCGAAACACCACAAAGATATTTCTATGAACGTTATGACAAGAAAAAAAATTCCTTGTGTGTTCGTGCATGTGTTAGAAAGAATTAAGCACATGATGATTGCTTTTTATAAGGCTCAACATTGTATAAACCACTGAGACAACAGTAATTATACATAGACTCAATTGTGCATGATCTAAGTGTGAAGGTGAGGCAGATTTCCTTCTTTTTCAATATCCAGATTTTCCAAATGAAAACCAGATAGATTATGTGTTGCGTCCCCTTGAAAATATGAAACACTTTCTTTTTAAGAAGAAAATGAGTAGATGGTGGGGTTTTGATCAAGAGTTGGCATGGGCTAGTTGCCTGTTTCAATAATGCTCACGAAGAATTGTGAAACACTAGTAATGTGGTTGCCCGGCTTAGAAAGTAGTTGGTGCAAAGTTTGATATTCTTTTACTCTGTTCTCACACCCTCTTTCTTTTTAAACATTGAGCTCGCTTCTAACCAAACTCTCATTCACATTTTACCTCGTCACACAACCCACACTCATTTCTTTTTGACTCCTGACACTCGATCACTAAGGATTAACTTCTTGGGTAGGAAAAACTGGTTAATGTGAATCCATAGAAGTTTCATTTAAGTCCTACACAATGAACCCATATTTTCCTATGAAAGTACATTGTTGCTCAAAATTGGTTTAACTTGATCAGTTAAAGCTCAAATATACAATTCAGATATATGTATGCTCATAGATGTAATCATGAAGATTTGAGCATTTTTAAACATTGAAGATATTTCAAACAAGTATATTGAAAGAATGAAATGAATACAAGAAACTTATTTGAAAATCTGACATTGTATCAAAAAGATCAATATCGAAATGATTTATCGAATAAGGCTTAGGTCAGTAAAAATTGGAATATGTCTATACAATTCAAAATATAGACAAGTCTTGAAAGAATGCTTAGAAATGAAATCACGCTCAAGCTTTGAATAACAAACGGGGTGTCTTACCATCGAAAAATTTGTTTCAATTTAGAGACATGGTAAGAACAAATTCAACAAAATAGGAAACCGGTGTGTGTGAATACTTGACAGTATATAGACAAGATAATACACAAGTATTAATCTTTGGAAACACACGGTTTGTTGATCATTAAAGCACAAGTAATAATGAAAACATTTAAAAATCACACTTCTATATTCATGAAATCGTTTAAGAATCAGAAGTGGTTTGAACGTTTAAGAACAAGTTTTCTTTGATTGAAAGTCGTCCTTCTTTCAACCATATATGAGATTAAGAATAGAAATAAACCTTTTCAATCTGTCTTAAATCTCATGAAGTTAGTTTAAAGTCATAATGATATGATCATTAAGTATCCTCTCAATCTGCATCAGTCATAAAGTCCGTCAAAGCAACTTTATTCACAACATTTATTGAAAAATAAAATAACATAAAGCAGTAAAACATTGAATGTACGAGTTCTGATCTGAAATAATCAGAAGTCATAATTCAGTACTCCTTTTCACATACTCTAACTCCCCCTGCATTTATGCATCAGAAAAATTTATCAATGAATAAGCATAAATCAAACATATATACTCCCCCTCAAATTAATATTGATCATCTTTATCTGCTCTCACTCCCCCTGAGATCATGAACACACGTTAAAGTGCAGATATCTTTTTCAGAATAAAGATAAAGAAATGAAGAAAAATAACAATAAGAAAAACTTTAATAGGTAATCATAGATTATGTCTTGAGATTTAGCATACCAAGTTTCGAGATAAGAAAATTAAATCTCTTTTCGTCGAGAGGCTTGGTAAATAAATCAGCAAGCTGATAATCAGTGTTTACAAAATAAAGTTCTATTGTACCTTTTTCAACATTGTCTTTTATAAAATGATATCTAACATCTATGTGTTTTGTCTTTGTATGCTGTACAGGATTTTCTGATATGGCAATGGCGCTTTTAGAGTGACAGTAAATCGGGATTTTGTCGAATTTGAATCCATAATCTCGTAGTTGCGTCCTCATCCACAACACCTGAGAGCAGCAACTTGCAGCAGCAACATACTCCGCCTCAGCCGTTGAAGTGGAAACACAAAGTTATTTCTTTGATGTCCAACTAACGAGTTTATCTCCAAGAAATTGAATATGACCCGATGTGCTCTTCCTGTCTAACATACATCCAGCATGATCTGCATCTGAATAACCGTCAGTTCAAAACCAGTATCTTTAGGATACCACAGACCAAGATCTGCAGTCCCCTTCAGATATCTAAAGATCCATTTGATCGCGGACAAATGGGATTCTTTGGGGTTAGCCTGATATCTTGTGCATAAGCATGTAGAAAACATAATTAGACAATAAATCCTTTCGCCCATTCATATGCTTGGAACACCCACTATCCAAGTACCACATATGACGGGTCTGCATAAGAGAAATCAGGGAATAACAGATTTAGGTCCCCATTTAAAAACGGGTCCTTTCAGTTTAGCACAAGATTTTGGTATCCATTTATAAATGGAACCTTTGACCTTTTGAAAAACTTTTGAAGTATAAGACTTATAAGAACAAACATGATAATCTCCAAACCAATCATTAGAAAATCAGTGAGAACTAAAATCATTCCGTCTATAATTAGATAACATGGTAGTGGAATGAGATAATCGGAGTAATTGCTTTATTGAATATCGCTTGCGAGGAATTACAAGGTTTTGTTTATTAGAAGCAACACTACCAACTATATCAGAAAAACTACTAGTATATCTATTACAATCCATATCAGGAGATGATTCAGAACTCTCATCGATCTTCCTTTTTGGTCGCCATTCCTTTCGTTCTTCAGATCTTTTACTTTTCACTGAAACACAAAATTTAGATCTGTTAGGAAAATCAGATTTCTGAGATTGTCTTTTTGTAAGCCTACCAGTGGTAGTCTGTTTCTGTGAGCGCCGTTTCTTTTGCTTCTTACCTTTTGCATAGTAATCAGCATTCACAGAAACTGATTCACCAACCATAATTGATGATTCACCAACTTCATGCACACTTGGTAAAGCTTCACCATTCATAACAAAAGTAGAATGATCTGGAAGTAGAGCATTAAAGTCAAACATATCAATCTCATTTACACACCATTCATCAGAATTTAGAAAATCATTTGCAGACGCAAATAAGTCATCAAAATCAGTTTCAGAGGTTTGAGGGACTTTAGAAGATGTAGGACACTTTTGAGAATCAACTTTTAAATTAGTGTTCTTTAAAACAGTAGAAAATACATTTTGTTCAATCATCAGTTAAAACATTTTCAAGCTCAATTATTTTGCTTTCTAGAATGAGTGGATGAACATAAATCTTAGCTTTAACTGGTTTTGCCTCCATCTTAATAATAGAATAGCTAGCAAAATAATCATTTGAAAGAACCTTTGGTTTTTCAGAAAGATAGATATCATTCAGTTTTTGATAACAGAATAGTAGTTGCATTTTCTTTAAGTTCTTTCTTTTCTCATCCTCTTTAGCCTCTACCTCATCAGATGATTTGGTAACGAATTTGGGTTTCAAATGAGGATATTTACCAGCCACAAAAAGAAGATCAAAATTATATAAAGCTGGCTGTTTTCTGATAGCTTTCTTTAGATAGTGTGGGTTTTCGTAACCGAGACCCCACTTTTCTCTAACATCAGCTTCCTCATTTGGTGTGTTTAAGAAAATGGTTTGATCTGTTTGGCCTCTAGCATACAATTTAGCTTCCAAACCATTTACCTTCTTTATTAAGCTCTTGTTTTCTTCCTGCAATTTATAAGCTTTTAGTACACATTCTTGCTTTTCTGAAACAGACTTAGAAATTCTAGATTCAAAATCAGAAATCTTACTGTCAAAATAATATTTTTCTTGTTTAAAATCAAAAACAGATTTGCGAAGAGAATCAATCAAATCTTTGTTCCCAACAACTTGCTTGTTAAGTTCAAAGATCTTTTGATTTTTATTTTCAACTATGCTCTTTTCCTTTTTCAGTTTGTTTTGAATGTGTGTATCACATAAGGAAAACAGAAAAGGGCGTATTCTCTCTGTATTGTACGCATCAAGAGGTATTCTGTACACCAAGAACACACACTCGTATTTATCTGAATAATCAAGAGATCATTGGTACGTTGTTTGATTTATTTATCTCTTGATCTTTAATGTGTTGTATGATTATTTATCAACTATTAATCTGGGTTTAACAATCTTGAAGTTCGACCATCATAGCTTCCATTTTAACCATAAAATCAGATTTAGAAAGATTAAGTACCTCATCAGCTGATTCTTCATCACTATCATCATACTTCACAGTGTTGCCCATCAAACACATGTGAGCTAAATTCTTCTTTTTCCTCTTCATTTGAATGATCTAGCCAATATACATCTTCAGCCATCAATGCCTTGCCAGCCTCTTGCTGCTTAGCCAGAAGCATTTTGTTCTTGTAATACTCTGAATTTCTGACCTTTGGTTTCCGACAATCCTTAGCATAGTGACCGACCTTACCATAGTTGTAGCATTTGACCAGGTCGTCTGTCTTCTTTTCAGCACCAACATAGTCATTTAGATAATTCTTCTTCTCATCAGGCTTCCTTTCCACATATCGGTTCTCCTCATATCTTTTTCCTTCAACTCTTTCCCGATGTTCATGATTCTTTGAACCTAATGACGAGTATCTCTGAGAATTTGACCCTGGTTTCTTGTAAAACTTTTTCTGAAAAGCTCGGGTCAGTAGCAATATGGCTTGCTTGAGATTTTCTCCATCATCACTATCAGTTGCACACTCATAATCAGAACTTGGAATCACAATCTTCTTCTTTTTCTTCTTTTCTTTCTTTTCCTTCTCTTTCTCACCAGCAACTAAAGCAATGGGGTCAACAACTTTCTCAGCTTTCATTTTCTTCTCAGCTCTTTTCTCCTCAACCTCCTCCTCATTCTATCTCAAAGTCTCGTAAACTTCGTGGAGAGGTATATAGCTCAAATCTTTCATATGTTTCATCCGGCGGGTGTGCTTTTTCCATTCTGGTTGTAAGATGCTGAGGAATTTCACATTGTTTTCAATCTGCTTCTTCTTTACTTTGTTCTTGGATAATTCATTCAGAAGAAGCACGAATCTTTCATAAGTTTCCTCCAAGCTCTCACCTTCTTTGGACTTAAACTCTTCATAATTGTTGATACAGTTGGCTACCTTTATCTGATTTCCCACCTTAGAGCCCATCATCATCTTCTGTAACTGATCCCACATCTTCTTTGCATTAGCTTTGTAGCTGTCGATCTTTACGTAGATCTCATTTGGGATACTCTGAAGTAGAAGGGATGTTGCTTGTTTATCGACTTTGAATCTGTTTTTTGGTTCATCTGAATACTGGGCAAAATCCTTCAGAACAATTTTCATCTTTCTTACTCTGTCTTCGTCTCCATCCTCACTGTCAGAGGATTCATCATCTGGTATCTCCACTGTTGGTGGTAACAATGGGCCTTCAGTAATTGACAATAAAATGTTGTCTCCGTTTGCATGCCTGTCAATGAAATCTAAGAATCTGTCTTTCCATTGCTCGTACTCCCCTTTGAAAATAACAGGGGGTTTGATAGTCCCTGATTTGTTCAAGTTCTTTTCTAAATCGAACACACAAACAAGATTTATCAATTACCTATTTGATTAATCCATAAGATTCAATTACAAATCAATTGAATCACTTTCTCTCTCTACAAATCTCTTTCTCTCTCTAAAACTCTCTCTCTCTCTGTGAATCTGGAACTGTTCTTACAATATGGATTCTAACTCTCTAAAATACAAAGAAACAAGACTATTTATACCTACACACCCAAACAAGAAAAAACAAGAATACAATACAATTTGACTTTGACTTTTATTACAAAGACCTTGACTTTGCTTGAGAGTTGACTTTTGAGCATTGACTTTCTTTGACTTTCAGCATTTGTCTGTATAATCTTGAATCCAACAAATATGTGCTCTAACAATCTCCCCCTTTGAATCAAGATCATATCTAAAAAGATTTTGCAATACAATCTTCTCGCTTTAAGCTCAAATTGAACAATCTCCCCCTTTTCTGTACAAACAATACAATCTCCCTCTTTGAACAACTTTATCTTATCCAAAGTCTGTCTTCAAAAAATAATAGCATTCTCCCCCAAAGATAGTATAAACCTCTTTCAGACACTTGGAAAGAAAATTATCTTCAGTTTCAACTCAGTTTGCTTTAGAAAATTATCTTCAAAGAAAAATTTCAGTAAGATCCTCAACAATTCTGAAATCTTTGAACTCTTTCAGCTTTGAACAACAATCTTTCTTTAACAATCAATTCTTGAACATTTTCTCCCATCTTTAACATTTCTTGATACAGTCTCCCCCTTTTTGATGATAGCAGCAATGAGATCATCAAAACTTTCTTCAAGAAATGTCATTATCAAATCTGACCACTGATATTTTGAACTGAGCCTCTGATTCAACAGCGATCCAAAATAAGATATTCATCCAGATCTTTTCAAATCCAGACAAATTAGAATGTAACACCTGAATCAACAAATGAATCAGTTAATATGCATGTCAGTAACACAAAGTTACTGTGTGTAACGGATACACATAGGAAAAGAGCTTTTTGATGATCACTCCCCCAGGGCTTCCATCCAATCATCGAAACACCACAAAGTAAATTTCTATGAATGTTATGACAAGAAAACAAATTCCTTGTGTGCTCGTGCGAGTGTAGAAAGAATTAAGCACAAGATGATTGCTTTTATAAGGCTCAACATTGTGTAAACCACTGAGATAACAGTAATTAAACACAGACTCAATGTGCATAATCGAAGTGCGAAGGTGGGGCAGACTTCCTTCTTTTTCAATATCCAGATTTTCTAAATGAAAAACCAGATAGATTATGTGTTGCGTCCCCTTGAAATATGAAACATTTTCTTTTTATGAAGAAAATGAATGGCTGGTGGGGTTTTTAACAAGAGTTGGCATGGGCTATTTGCCTGTTTCAATAATGTTCACGAAGAATTGTGAAACACTAGTAATGTCGCTGCCCGGCTCAGAAAGTAGTTGGTGCAGAGTTTGATATTCTTTTACTCTGATCTCACACCCTCTTTCTTTTAAACATTGAGCTCGCTTCTAACCAAACTCTCATTCACATTTTATCTCTTCACACAACCCACACTCATATCTTTTGACATCTCACACAATCAATCACTCAAAGATTAACTTCTTGGGTAGGAAACACTGGTTATCGTGAATCCATAGAAGTTTCATTTAAACTCACACAAAGAACCCATATTTCCTATGAAAACATGTTGCTCATAATGATTTAACTTGATCAATTAAAGAACAAAAATTTGATCCTAATAATTGATCAAATCATGTTGATCAATTAAAACTATACAAGTCATATGTATGTATGCTCATTAAGATATAATCATGAAGATTTGAGCATTTTTATACATTGAAGATTTTTCAAACAAGTAAATTGAATGAATGAACATAAAGGCAAGGAACTTGTGTGAAAATCTGACATTGTATGAAATGATCAGAATCAAATGATATAGCAATTAAGGCTTAGGTCAAGAAAAAAATTGAATGTGGTCTATACGATTCAAAATATAGACATTCTTGAAAGAACGTTTCGAAATGAAATCACGCTCAAAATTCTTTGGAATTCAATCGGGGTGTCTTACCATCGAAAATTTGTTTCAATTTAGAGACATGGTAAGAACAATTTCAACAAAAATTAAATCGGTGTGTGTGAATACTTGACAGTATATGGAAAAGATAATACACAAGTATTAATCTTTGGAAACACACGGTTTGTTAATCGTTTAAGCACAAGTAAAATGAAAACATTTAAAATCACACTTCCAATTCATGAAATCTATTTAAGAATCAGAAAGTGGTTTGAACGTTTAAGAACATGTTTTCTATGATTGAAAGTCGTCCTTCTTTCAACCACATATGAGATTAAGAATAGAAATAAACATTTCTGTTCAGTCTTAAATCTCATGAAGTCAAGCTTAAAGTCATAAGAATATGATCTTGTAAGCATCCTCTCAATCTGCATCAGTCAAAAAGTCCGTCAAAGCAACTTTATTCACAAAACTTTATTGAAAAGTAAATGACATAAAGCAGTAAAACATTGAATGTATGAGTTCTGATCAGAAGTAATCAAAAGTCATATACTCCCCCTGAAATTATGCATCAACAAATTTATCAGTGAAAAGCACATGATAAAGATCCACTACTCCCCCTGGAAAGTAGATCGTCATATCTCTTGAATGCATATTTCATAAAAATATGTACTCCCCCTTGAAGATTGATCTTCTTGTTTAAGTATCGGAGTACATTCTCTCATGATCTCGGGAGCATCATTGCTTTTGATCATTAAAGTACGAGTTCTAAACTGTTGTGTTTAGAAGTCAAACTTCGTTGAAGCACGGGTTCTGAGCTGATTTACTTAGAAGCCTTTGTTCTCTTTACTTCATCTTAACTTCAGATACCTGCAACATGGATTCATCTTTTGGTTTTGGTACCCATTTATATCTGGGTCCCTGCAGGTCAGTACAAGATTTTGGCATCCATTTATAAATTGACCCTTTGGCTTTTGGAACAACATTTGAAACATACGACCGATAAGAATATACATGAGATGTGCCAAACCAATCATTAGTATATTTCCGAGACCCAAAATCATTTCTATTATAATCAGAAAACTTTTTAGCAAACGAAGATAACTGGAATAATTGCTTCATAGAATATCTCTTGTAAGAAGTTACAAGTTTTGTTTTAGAAAAAGCAACATTCACAATTACATCATCTTTACTATCAGTATCTTTATTACAATTAGAAATAGAAGATGATTTCGCAGTCTCGTCCATCTTCTTCTTTGGTTGCCATTCAGATTTAACTCCATGCCTTTTCTTTTTCACACCTGAAAAATTTGAAACTTTAGAGTTAGAACAGTGAGAATCAAAAGAATGCTTCTTCTTTGGCTTACCAGTGGTGGTCGGTTTCTGTGAATGTCCAAATTTCTTCTTCTTACCTTTGGCAACTTTGGTTTTCACAGGAACTGATTTATCAACTTTCGTTGATGTTTCACCTTTTTCGTATACACTTGGTAATCCAAAAGAATTAATAACAAAAGATGAATGATCAGGAAGTTTAGCATTAAAATCAAAATGAGCAACACAGTCATCTAAATCACCATCAGAGTTTAAGAAATCAAACCCATCATCAAATAAACCAGACATATCATCAGATTTTGAAGCCTTAGAAGATCTAAAAAACTCAGAATTTTTAAACACAGTTTGTTCTAAATCTACCAAAATTCTTTCTTCTGTCAGAGTATTCTCGAGTTCAGAAATTTTACTTTCCAACACGAGAGGAGGGACGTAAAGCTTACCTTCAATAAGCTTAGCATCCATTTCCTTTAAGGAATAACTCTCAAAATAATCATTTGAAAGAAATTTTGATTTATCAGAACTATAACTATTATTCAACCTCTCATATCGAAATGGAAGTTGAACTTTAGTTATGTTTTTTCTTTTCTCATTTTCCTTGGCTTCATCCTCTTCAGATAGTTTAGTCCACTCAACTTAGAGTTCAGGATATTGCGGTGCCAGTTTTAGAAATCCAAAATCATAAAAAGCAGGCACTTCAGATATACCCTTTTGAAGATAGTGTGGATTCTCATAACCAAGTCCCCAACACTCTTTGTTCTCTTTGGGTTCGTTTAGATGAATGGTTTGTTCAATTTGACCCAAAGTGTATAAATTCCCTTCCAAAACATTCACTTTTTCAAGTAAAGATTTGTTCTCTTTTGAAAGCGAAGAATACATTTTATTTAGATCTTTTGATTCAAACTCACACAGTCTATATTTTGAAACAGTTTCAGATAACTCTTTGTGAATTATAGTCTTCTCTTTTGTGCTGGTATCAATGTTTTTATGTAAAGCTTCAATCAAAACATTCTTCTCAGCAATATCATTGCTAAGTTTCTGTATTGATTGGTTATTATCTTTATGAACACCTTTTTCACGCTTAAGTTTAGACTCTAATTTTTGGAGTTTAATCATCATAGCATGCATTTGATTTAAAAAATATGATTTAGTCATATCACATACCTCTTCATTCTCCTCTTCTTCTGAATCAGTTTCATCTTCCACCTCTATCTTACCCATAAAACACAAATGAGCTTTCTCTTCATTCTCTTCTTCCTCATCTGAGTGATCTATCCAGTACTCATCCTCAACCATAAGAGCTTTCCCAGCTTCCGGCTGCTTTGCTAAAAGCATCTTGTTTTTGTAGTACTATGAATTTCGGACTTTTGGCTTTCGACAGTCTTTTGCAAAATTTCCAAGCTTACCACAGTTGTAGCACTTGGTAGATTCTGGCTGTTTCTTCTCTTCTGCTTTGTACGACTTCTCATCAGGTCTCTTTTCCTCTATTCTTTTTCCTTCAACTTTCTCTTTATGTTCATAATTTCTAGAACCAGATGAATATCTCTGACTGTTCGAGCTCGGCTTTTTGTAAAACTTCTTTTGAAAATCCTTAGTCAACATAAGCATAGCCTGCTTCAGGTTCTCACAGTCGTCAGAGTTAGAGTTATCCTCACTTTCAGCCTCTTCTGATTCAGATACTATGACTTTCTTTTTCTTCTTCAAGCTCACCGACTTCTTCTTCACCACAAGAGCAATAGGATCAACAACTGTCTTCTCAGTCTTTTTCTTTTCTTCTTTTATCTCATCCACCTATTCTTCATTCTGTCTGAGAGTTTCATAGACTTCATGAAGTGGAATTTCATTCAGATCTTTCATCTGTTTCATCTGTCTTGTGAATCTTTTCCACTCTGGTTGAAGGATACTGAGAAACTTGACATTCAGCTCAATTTGTGACTTCTTCACTTTGTTCTTTCTTAACTCATTTAGCAATGTCACAAATCTATCATAAGTAGTTTCCAGACATTCTCCTTCTTTAGCTTTGAACTCCTCGTAATTGTTGAGGCAGTTAGAGATCTTGAGTTGATTACCAATCTTTGAATCGAGCATCATCTTTTCCAATTGATCCCACATTTCCTTTCCAGTAGCATTGTAGCTATCAATCTTTACATAGATTTCATTTGGGATGCCTTGAAGAATGAAAGTTTTTGCCAGTCTATCAGCTTTTCTTCTTTTTAATTGCTCTTCAGTGAATTCATCTTGTGGTAATGGATACTCTATCTGTTCACCTCCAACAGTATGAGTCTTCATAGGAATTGTCATGGTTCCTTCCTTCAAAGATTTCTTGATAAGTTCACCCAGTTCATGTCTTTCTATGAAGTTATTGAACTGGTCTTTCCATTGCTCAAACTCTCCCTTGAAGAGTACCGGTGGCTTTACATCAGTTCCAATTGCAAGAGCTTCTCTTGATGTCATCCTGTTTGATTAAAATATTCAATAAGAAACTTGAAACTGATCGTTAGTCCAACTTGAAATCAAGTAAAAATGCAGAATACGTGAAAGAAAATCAGAAATAAAATTTCCAAAAAATCTTCAAGTATGAAATTCGCAAAATATACAAAAACACACACAAAATTCGCAAGCAACAGAATTTGTAAGCTTCAGAAACTCAGAATTCGCAAATACAAGAATACTTCAGAATAAAGCAGGAATTCGTAAACAAAGGAAACTCAGAATTCGCATACAATATAATCTAACTTCAGAATTCCTAAGCTATTTGAATTCGTAAGCTTCAGAATTCGCAGACTATATAAAATCAAAATTCGTAATCAAACATTTTTCAAATAGTGCACAAAAACACTTGCGAATTCTAAGGTTTTCGTTAATCAAGAGATCTGCGAATTCTGAACAATTCGCAAGAAATAAACCTACGAAACCTGTCCTTGTAAAATTTTCAAGAAAAAACTTTTTGTAAAAGAGGATATCTGTGAAATCTTGGCACAAAAGACTTCTGCGAATTCTTGGAGAACTCTCAACACTATGACTTGCGAATCTTCTGGAATTCGCAATACTCACACTTACGAATTTTATACTTAAACAAATTTCAGAAATTCAAACACAATGCGAATTCTAAAATGAATCCTGTGAAAACAATTAAATCTGTGAATCCTTCATGATATCTGCGAGTTCTTCAATCTTCTTGCGAGTTCTTGAGAAAAACTTGCGAGTTCTTCAGATCTGAGATGAAAAATCGATCTGATCTGCCTGAAATCCTATCTAGACATTGAATTACAAATCCAAACTTCGAAAAATTGATCCCTAGAACATTTAAAACATATTACAACCAAAGAATTTCAACAAACTACACTTAAAAATACAAATTGAACCAATACACAGTGTTCGAACTCGTGAAACTCAAAAACAACAAATTCATCAAATTGAAGAAGAATTACAGTGCAATTCGTGAATCAATCTATACAAACACAACCTAAAACACAATTCGATCATTAATCAACCAATTTCAACTCGAAAACACACACAAACTCAGAATCGAATCTCGACTTCAATGAAATAGTGCGAACTTTCATTTTTCTTGATTTCGATCTTGGATTTGCTCTAATACCAATTGATAGTCCCTGATTTTATGTAACACTACCTGTTTGATTAATCACAATATTCAACTACAAATCTGTTTATCACTTTCTCTCTCTAAAACTCTCTCTCTCTCTGTGAATCTGGAACTGTTCTTACAATATGAATTCTAACTCTCTAAAATACAAAGAAACAAGACTATTTATACCTACACACCCAAACAAGAAAAAACAAGAATACAATACAATTTGACTTTGACTTTTATTACAAAGACCTTGACTTTGCTTGAGAGTTGACTTTTGAGAATTGACTTTCTTTGACTTTCAGCATCTGTCTGTATGATCTTGAATCCAACAAATATGTGCTCTAACAGGGTTTGACATCAGTGCCAATTGAGAGAGCATCCTTTGAAGTCATCTCGATTCAATTTTATGCAATAAGAAACTTGAAACTGATCGTTAGTTCAATTTGAAATCAAGTAAATCAGAAAAGCTTAGAAAATACAGAAATGAAATTTTCAGAATTCACTAAGTAAAGAATTCGCAAGTCACTTTGAAATACAAGGAATTCGCATAAAAGCACAATCAACTAGAATTCGCAAAAATTATGTATTCAGAATTCGTAACCAATAAGAACCCAATAAGAATTCGTAGATGCTTCAGAATTCGTAAGCTTCTCAAAATTCGCAAACTACTCAGAATTCGCAAGCAAGATTAAAACAGAATTCGCACAATAGAAATGTACGAATTCAACACTTAGAAAATTTTCAAAAACACTTTTTGTAAAAGCAGCAAGAATTCGTAGACTACTCTTCTGTCAAATCCAAGAAATTCGTAGACTAGTCTTCTGCGAATTCTACCCTTTGTTAAAATTTTCACATAGATCTCCGAGTTCTGAGCAATTCGCAACACTATGATCTGCGAATCCAACACTTAATCAAAATTTATCAATCAAAACTAATGCGAATTATATACAATTCGCAACACACACTGATGCGAATTCTATGAAATTCGTAGATCACACACATGTGAATTCTTCACTTATGAAATTTTAAGAATTCATCATTCTGCGAAATCTTCAAAGTTTCTGCGAAATCTGCTCAGTCTGCGAGTTCCTTTATAAATCTTGCGAGTTCTTCATATATCGAATGAAAATTCGATCTGATCTGCACAAAAACCTATCTAGACTTCGAATTTCAATTCGAAATTTTGACAATATGATCACCTAACCATCTAGAATCAATTTCTACCAAAGAATTACAACAAAATTCATTTAATCACCTAAATTGATTCTTGACACAATGTTCAAACTCGTGAAACTCAAAAACCAACAAATTCATCAAATCAATGAAAATTACAGTGCAAAACATGAATTAAACTATACAAACTCAATCTAAATCAATATACAAACTCATTCTTATCAATTACAGGCACTAATTTGCACAAAAACTCGAAATTCGATTCAAGAACTCAATAAAACAGTAACGAACTCTGACTTTCTTGATTTCGATCTGAACCTTGCTCTGATACCAATTGATAGTCCCTGAATTCAAGTTCTTATCACAAACAATCAAACAAAACAAGAAATGTAATCTACCTGATTCAATTTCACTTTCACAAATCAAACGATTACAAATATGTTTTTCGCTTTCTATCTCTGCGTACAATTCTTTCTCTCAACTTGTTACTTACTTACAACACACAACTAACAAGACATATATCTAACAAAACTAAAACTACATGCTTAAAACAAAACAATACACTAAGAATTTGACTTTGACTTTACATGAGAGTTGACATTCAGCTTTGACTTGTTTGACTTTCACCTTCTGTCTTCTATGATCTTGTATCCAACATATTTATGCTCTAACAGATTCCCTTAGATCTTCGAGAGCATCGAGATCGTAGCTCATGTCGACCAAGTTATGGTCGACAGACGTGTGTCTTGACGTAGGTAGTTGTACCTCGATAGGTAAAACTGCTTCACAACCACATACTAAGGAAAAGGGAGTTTGTCTAGTGGACGTACGTGGAGTAGTATGATTTGCACACTGGACCGAAGGAAGTTCTTCGACCCATCTTCCTTTTGCTGCTTTCAATCGTTTCTTGATCGAGTTTATGATTGTCTTGTTACTCGACTCATCAAGTCCGTTCGACTGAGGGTATCGTGGTGTCGATGTCGTGAGTTTTATGTTATAATCCTCACAAAAATGTTGAGTTCTCTTACCGATGAATTACGACCCGTTGTCACAGACGATCTCAGATGGTATTCCAAACCTGCTTATGATATTAGTCTGGATAAAGGATATCACCTCTTTGTCCCGAACTTGGGAAAAAGCGGTCGCCTCTACCTGTAACAACCTCAAATCAGACAATAGCAACTAATTTAAAATTTTCTAAATACATCGATAATTGCTTCATCTACAATCACAATTTAAGATTTAACCTCAATACACACGTAACATTCTATACATACAATCTATGATAAGGACGGGTGTTACTAAAACCCAATTATAGTTACTATCTCCAAGCCACGGAAGACTTCACCAACTACTTACACTTGTGTAAAGCTAAGGCTCAACTCTTCATTGAGCTGCTAGAATTCAAACCCCCAACTGGAACCTGATGCACATGCCGACAAAAAGGTTAGGCTTAACGCCTAGTGAGCTCAAGAGTTTTAACATGAATGCATATATCTTTAAAGAAAGGAATTCAGTTCAAATCTAGATCTTTCGAAATGGTTTACTTTAGAAATGGAAACGACTCGTTTTCCCCATAATATGCATCTTAAAAGACAACACTCCAAAACAAACATTCTTTATAAAAACGATGCAGCCCATAACTCACCCAAAACGGGATTATAATTCGACACCCAATTTGTAAAAACGTGAATGACACTTCATATCCCAAAACACCCAAAACCCGGGCGGGGCATAATACTCGACCCTTAAATAACGGAAAACATTCCATAAATATATGATACGTCATCAAAACATGGAACTGAAATTTAATACTCACGCGACCATAAAATGAGATGAAATTCAAACATTAAAGCATGGACAATTAAAATATCCAAAATATTGTTGGCCGACAACGGGGGAGACCCGTATCTATTGAGGGTGGAGGAACACAAAAGTATGCCACCCTTACAACGTTAATCACATGACACCTCACGACATAAAACGCCCAAGTGTCCCTACGGCTTCTTGACAAGTTTCACCCAAAGAGACAATTGACCTTGGTGACCGTTACAAAGAACTCTACCCCGAAGGCCCGGTACACTTAAAGACTACCTCTCAGGCATTACTTCAAGCGGTGGAGGTCCTAGTGCCTACCTCCCAGGTAGCACCTCCAGACTCAACCCTCCTAGTGCCTACTTGTAAAGTTTCGGTCGTAAAACATGGGTATCGGAGTCTAACCCCGAAATACCCAATTGACCATCCAAAACAGGCTGACTTACATGCATATGGATCTAATGCAACACAGTCTAATATTACATGACTACACATGAATGATCAACGCACCCGCATGTAAATATCATTAATATGCAATAAGATGTATTAACATGTAAATCGTAGATGGGACTCTACATTGAACCACTAAAACTGGACAAATGTCCTCGAGACTCTTTTAAGTCGAAACCGAGCTAAAATGCTCTAAATACCGTTTGTCCAACAAATAACGATTCCCAAATAATAAAAAATATTTAAGTAACGCATATGCAGACGCATACCTCAAAGAGGTGATTAACCCAAAACTCGACCCGAATTGGGACATATCCTTTTCCAAATGGTTTATGAACTCAAATACTTCAAAATGTCGTACGTCATAAATTAGACTTCACATGTACAAAAATCGTCGAAGATGCATAAATCATAGAATAGACTTTACTTGTACAAAATCACCAAGAATACGTAAATCATGCTATTTACTTGTTGAAATATTCAAAACCCAAAATGAGCATTTTATGAGATTAAAACAACCCAAGTTTACCAAATATGAAAACTTATCAAAATACTCACACTTTGACAATTACCTAGTAAAACATCTTTTTACTTCAAAATACACAAAACTTATCAGCAGTTAACAATTTCATGTAAAACACAAAACGCTTTAAAATAAACATTTTGGCATGTACACCGTTTTCACAAATCAACTTCAACTCACCTTGCTAGATTTAGGCTAAATCTAGATTTTACCCACTTTGAGCTTTCTTGAAGAAACTTGGATCCTCAAGCCAAAACCTCCAAAAACCTAGATCCATAAATTTCAACCATAAATAAACATATCCAACCATATAAAAACATTCCCCAAATATTTTACATCAAACCTCAATTTTGACCTAACTCCTCCAAAATCTTCCAAACCGAAAATGGAGAAACATAACACTTAGGAAATCATCAATGGAGCACTTATATCTTATATTAGGGTTTAGAAATGGAAGAGATACACTTACCACTTAGGTTTTGGTGAAAACCTAGAAAACTCTACCATGGAGCTTGAGGTTGAAGATGACAATGGTGGACACTTTGCCAAAGCTCCCAATCTACCACTTGATGAAGGAACACTTTAAGAACTCAAGAAATTAACCTAAAATGAGTTAGGGTTTGAGGAGAATGAAGAAGAAACGGTTTGGGTGAGAGTGGAGAAGTTTTAGAAAAGAGAAATGAGAAAATAGGCTGAAATCCCGCACTTAACAGCTCCTTGCACCCTTTGTGCGACATTCCCCATGCGACATTACCCTGGGCAATGTCACTGGTCATAGTCACTGGTATGTACCAGCTCACGGTACACCCCATGCGACTATGACAGTGCGACTGTGACTCGTCATAGTCGTCGTGCATTGTCGCGGGACCTTTCCGGAGCCCCGAAACTCAACTTTTTCACTACCAAGACTCCCGTTACTCCAAGGGACTTTAAACAATACATTTCCCAACAAAACCCCACTTTTTACAAGTCGCAGAAATGTCCGGGTGACATTTACTTACTGAAAACTATGGGTGTTACACTACCCATTTGGAAAAATAATCTGTAAAGACGAGTAGAAATACCTTTTGCCTAGGGGCAGGTGGTAACTTACCGATGATGTCCATTCCCCATTTCATGAAGAGACATGGAACTAATATCAAATGTAAGGGTTCAGAGGGTTTGTGTGTCAAACCTGAGTGTCGCTGACAAGCGTCACAGTTATGTACACACTTGATTGTGTCTTGTCGTAGCGTCGGCCAATAGTTGCCTTGTCGAGACACTTGATTTGCTAAGCTACGACCACCTGAATGATTACCACACTCGTCGTCGTGCATTTCTTGCAAGATATTTTAGACTTGCGTTCTGCTCGTGACACATCGTAGATTAAGTCCAGTAGACGATCGTCAATAGAGTTTTCCTTGTATCATGACATACCGTGATGCTTTAAATCTTATCTTTGGAGCTTCTGCCCTATCTTCAGGGAGTTGGTCGCGTGTTAGATTGTTCATGATGTCGCTCGACCAGTCTTTTTTATTGCTATCAATTTGTTTGACGTCATCGTGACCAATAGATGACATCGTCAGATGTACCATAGGAATCGCTTCGAAGAGCAGTTTGCTTAGTGCCGATCCAAGATTGTATAAAGCATCTGCTTCAGTATTCAGATCTCTTGGGATCTGTTCAATCGAAAAAGGTTCGAATTTTGCGGATTTTGCCTTTGCTACTTTAAGATATGTTGTCATCTTCGAATCTTTAGCCGCAAATTTACCATTGATTTGGTTTACGATAAGGAGAGAGTCACTGTTAACGTGTAACCCTTTTGCCCCCAAGTCGTGCGCCATATTCATCCCGACGATCAAGGCTTCATACTCTGCTTTGTTGTTGGTTGCTTTGAAATCGCATCGTATGGAGTACACCATCTTGCCCCCCTGTGGTGACTTTAAGATGAATCCCAGTCATGTGCCTCTAGCGTTGGATGAGCCGTCGACATGTAGAGTCCAGGGTTTGTCGTCGTGAGTCGCCACAGAACAAACTTCGTTTTGTGCTTCCTTTTCTAGTTCAGGACTAAAATCGGCGATAAAGTCTGCTAGACTTGCGATTTGATCGCGGTCCTGGGTTTGAAGTCTATGTCATTACTACTGAGGTATATGCTCCATTTCGCTAGTCGACCTGTTAATTCTGGCTTTCTTAAGACAAACTTGAGTGGAAAGTTAGTAACGACAGTTATAGGATGTGATTCAAAATAATGTCGTAGCTTTTTTGCATCTATGACTATCGATAGTATAAGTTTTTCCATGGAGGAATATCTGGTTTCGGAGTTGAGTAAAGACTTACTTACATAATAGATGGGCAGTTGTTGCTTATCGTCTTCCCTTACCAGGACTGCACTTACCACGTGAGAATTGACGGCTAAGTAGAGCAGCAAGACCTCGTCGTCTTGTGGTTTTGATAACAGTGGAGGTGACGCCATGTACTCTTTCAATTTTTGCAATGCTTTCTCATGGTCGTCCGTCCAATGGAAGCCTTTGTTCTTTCGTAATACGTTGTAGAACAAATGACATTTGTCTGACGATCGGGATATGAATTTGTTCAGGGCTGCTACTCGACCGGTTAGATGTTGCACTTCTTTGAAAATTCTTGGCGATTTGATCTCGACGATTGCCTTGATTTGGTCGGGGTTAGCTTCGATGCCTCGTCGAGTCACCATGTATCCTAGAAATTTCCCGGCACTAACTTCAAAGGAACATTTCGTTTGATTGAGCTTCATGTGGTATTGTCGAAGTACGTCGAATGTTTGTCATAAATGCTCGACATGATCGACGACTTGTTGAGATTTGACCAGCATGTCATCAATGTATACTTCCATAGTGTCACCCAGTTGGTCCTTGAACATTTTGTTGACCAGTCGCTGATATGTGGAACCTGCATTTTTTAAACAAAAAGGCATAACCTTGTAGCAATAGATTCCTCGATCTGTCATGAAGGTTATTTTTTCTTGATCATCGACGTGCATAAGTATTTGATTGTATCCCGAATATGCGTCCATGAACATTAAGAGTTTATGTCCAGCAGTGGCGTCGACCAATGCGTCAATATGTGGTAAAGGAAATGGATCCTATAGGCACGCCTTGTTTAGATCTGTGAAGTCTATACAGACCCTCCATTTTCCATTTTTCTTTTGTACGACCACAACGTTGGCTAACCAGTCGGGGTATTTTACTTCTCGTATCTTTCCAGTTTTGAGGAGGTTGTCGACCTCATCGTTGATCACCTTGTTCTGCTCTGGAGCAAATTTTCGACGTTTTTGCTTTATTGGTTTGAACGATGGATTCACGTTCAACTTATGTGAGATGACGTCAGCGTCAATGCCAAACATGTCCTCATGCGTCCAAGCGAAACAGTCGGCGTGATCCTACAAAAAAGAAATTAGTTCCTTTTTAATAGAAGGGTCGAGCGACGAACCTATGGAGACGACTTGATTTGGCTTGTCATGATCCAGGATAACTTCCTCCAAATGATAGTCATCAACAGTATCGGGAGTATCCTGGCTCTGTAATTGCTAGATGGACTGCTTCCTGGGCTTCATCGTTATCTTGTAGCAATCCCGAGCGACTTTCGGCTCACTTTTGATCTCCTGGATTCCCCATGGAGTTGGGAACTTCATCGTCTGGTGGTAGGTCGAGAGGACTGCCTTCATTTCGTAGATCCAGGGTCGACCGAGAATGACATTGTATGCTGAGGAACAGTCTATGATGCGGAATCTTGTTTGCTTATTGATCCCCTTAGCATATACTGGTAGGACGATTTCTCCATAGGTGCTCGTGGCATCTCCATTAAAGTTGACCAACGTTGTCGAACGTCGGATGATCTCTGACTTGTCGAGACCTATAGCTTTAATGGTGTAGAGGAAGGTGATGTTTGTTGAGCTTCCTCCGTCAACTAACACCCTTCGGGTCAGACAATTGTCGATCTTGAGCTAGACGATCAACCCATCGTGATGTTTCTGATGTAGGTCGCCCAAGTCATCTTGATCAAATGTTATCTTCATGGACTCGAGCTCTTTTTCTTCTTTCGATTGTGAGGATCGAGGGATTGGTAGATTGCTTGCGCTCTGAGACACGTGCCTTTTTGCTGCTGAATAGGTTAGACCACATACGTCTAACCCACCAGTCACGTAGTTTACGACTTTCTCATGATCGGGGGACGGTGGTCGAATGTTTCTGTCGGGTATCGTCTATCCGTCGAGGATACCCTTGAGGTTTCCCTTTGGGACGTGCCAAGCGAGTTCCTTCTTGAGTGCTATACAGTCGTCAGTGGTGTGACTGTGATCGTCGTGGAAATCAAACTACTTGGTCTTGTCATTTCTTTGGCCTTGTCATTTTTCTTTGGCCAACAAATAGTTTCTTGTGCGGTCTTCAATGCGTCGAAAAAGTCCTTGGAAGTACCCTTAAATCCATATAAGGAGATTTTAGGATACTGAGGGAACTTGATTGTGGTCGAGAACTTTTTCTTATCGACCCGGACGTTTGAGATTTACCTCGACGGCTCAGCTTTAAATGTTTTTCTGGTTTTGAACTCGGGTTTCTTCTCGCTCAGCGGCTTCTTGTCGCTAGAATGCTTACGACGAAAATCTGCGTCATCTTCAACCCTCATGTAAGCCAAAGTTCTCGCCTGCACATCTTGGAAGTTCTCTGGGGGGTATTTCGTCGGATCGGTGTAAAGACCTGAACTTTCGTCTAGACCGCGTTTGTAAGCTTCGATCGCGGTCTTGATGTCACAGTTGCGGACACTGATCATTTCTGCGTTAAACCTGTTGAAGTAACTGTGAATGGATTCTCCTGCCTTCTGTACGACATAATATAGGTCGCTAGTTTGCTTCTCCATCTTGCGACTGCTGGCGAACTGTTGAGAGAATTGATTCACTAACTCGGCAAAAGACCCAATTGATTTTGGCTTGAGACTAATTAACCATTGCAAAGCTGCACCTGTGAGAGTTTCCCCAAAGCTTTTACACATACACACCTCTTGGTACTGGTGAGGGATCGAGACTGTCCACATTAGTTGCTTGTACTGAGCGACGTGTTCAGTTGGATCCTTGACACCAGAGTATTTCGGTGTGAACTTTGGGATACTGTATTTCTTTGGAACGTCGACCATCGCGATCTCGTCAACGAAAGGTGATGCTTGAAACCCCGTATAAGGTTCGACGTCGATCGTTACCGCTGCTCCTGGAAGTTTGGCAAGTAACGATAGAACACGCTCGTTTTGGTCTTCCAGTATCTTTAACCTTTGGGCGATAGGATCGTCCGGAACACTTCCTTGAGCACCTGATGGGATATGTCCTGAGTTCTGAAACACATTCCGCTGGGACGAATCAGAAGCATATCCGTTGAATTGGAAAGAAGGCATCGACATCGTGGGAATTGATGTTGTTGGAGGCCTTGAGAGAATCGGTGTCATCGAATGAAAAAATGGCGGAATTGTAGTCATCGATGGCATCGAAGGAATTTCAGCTGTCGAGGGGAAGAATGGCGGCGGCGATGGCGGCAACGTCGGCATAAACTGACTAGCAAAACCAGGGAAAACGGGTCGAGGATAATTGGGAACTGGAGGTCCCGTCCAGGGCATGCTGAATCCACCTTGACTATGCGACGTCCCTGCTACATTTCTTGCGTTTCGATTCCTTAGGGATTCAATATCCTCCATTGCTTGTCTATGCTGATTTGTTAAAGCATCAATTTGGGCACGAGCTGCATTCAACTCCATGTTCATCTGAGCCATGATTTGTTCCTGAGTTCCTTGAGCTGCTATTATCCTATGAAACACAAAAACACTCGAGGAAATTGTTAGCTCAGCGCACTATCGTCTAGTATTTTCTTTAGATGGGTCCCCACGGTGGGCACCAAACTGTTAATGCCAAAAATTACTCAATGAATAACTTAAGGTCGACGTGGAGCTTTATCCAACTAAAGAAAGTAGCCGATAAACAATATGCGCGATAAACGGTAAAATCAACGAGGAAAAAACCGCGGACGACAGGGAGATGTTGTCGTGTACTATGATCACCAATCAGGGGTGATATCTTTTGATGTTACAACGTATTACACGCTTTGTATAGGAAACAGATGTATGATTGTAAAATAAGTGTGCGTTGTGTATGAAAACACTATTGTCGTGTGTCAATTGATGCTATCGTGTGAATGTAAGATCGTAAATATTCTTCGGAGAGCTTGTAAACGTATACTTGGAGCATTATGCCTCGGGTGTCCAAATGAAGTGTTGATCTTGAGTATTTATAGTCTTGATTCTCCATAAATGTGTCTTTTGTAACTGTCGTGCTTCATAAATGATCTTGTATCCAACACATTTGTGCACTAACAGCATTAAACGTGTCTTCTTCGTAGTCGTGGAATTTTACCCAAACAATGGCTATCTCCAAAGAAGACGAAAACTCAGGCAAATATTCATCAAGCACTTATTCTACTTATATTAAAGGTTTGTATGCATCCTCCAGATCCACGCTTCAGATTGAGAGGTGGAATAGGTTTGTATGCATCAATTGATCCAAAGCGTGCGAGTTCTTAAAATTCACTTCGCGCAATCACGCTGCACGTTCCTATACTTCGAAAAAAAAATCATAAAAATAACTTCTCGCAAAATATAAACTCGCAAACCACTTCACGCACAACAAGAAACTCGCAGAGCAAACAAAAACATAGACAAGAACTCGCAGACAATGTTTTGCGCGTTCTTACTTCGTGCAGATAGAACCTTGCGCGTTCTATCCTTAGAAAAAAAATTGAGATAAAAAAATTCAAAGAGCTTGCGCGTTCTATGAAGAACTCGCAGAGAACATAGAATTAAACGATACTTCAGTCTGCGTGTTCTTCAAACTTTTGCATGTTTCTTCGAAAAGCGTGTTCTTCAGTATGAGCCTTGCGCGAAATATGGATCTTGCGTGTTCTTCAATTTTCGAACAAAAAATGTCTTTATCGGCCTGAAATCTATCCAATTCTTCGAATTAGACTTTGAAACTTTGCAAATTTTTCCTAGAACATGTTTCAAACAGGTTACAATCAATTGATTTCAATCAAAAACACCAAAAAATACAAATTGATCTAGACTCAATACGTTTTCAAGACTTCGAACAAAATTACAAAAAAAAATCCAAAATTCACATAGAATAGTTTTGAATTAGGTATAGCAATACAGAAAAAACATGTTCTATATACAAAAAAACAAGTACAAAACAACGATTACAACTCTAAAATCCACACTAAATCTCGAAGATGATTCTTGACAGAAAGCTTTTGCGCGTTCTTGAAAAATGTCGACCAAAAATCAGATTAAGATCATCATTCTGAATTCTTGTATACTCTGATACCAATTGTGTGTCCCACAATACGTGCAAATGATCAAGATGACAACAATTTCGAATTCAATCCAATTCCATTTCAGTTCAATGTTGAATACAACAGTACTCTCAATATTTCTCTCTCTAAAACTCAATGAACATTTAGCCTAATGTCATACGTGTTCTTTTTTGTAACAAGAACAAAAAACCTATTTATACCTACCATCTATTACAAGACAAAACAACACTTTGACTTTTAACTAAGACTTATTACAAAAGACTTTGACTTTATGCTTGAGAGGCTTTGACTTGAGCTTTTGACTTTAACTTTCATCTTTCATCTTCATGATCTTGTATCCAACACATATGTGCACTAACAATCTCTCCCTTTGGATTCAAGATCATCTTCAAAAAGAAATTTCAGCAATAAAGCACAATTTCCCCCTTTGTTAAGAATCGTTAACAAAACATAATCTTCCTCTTTGGAAATAACACTGATCATCTTCAAAGAATAAGATCTTAAGCTCCTCTTTTGAATTAGAAACAAATTATCTTCACCTTTCAGATAAGCAAACTCAACTTTCAGCATTCTCGAGCAATCTTCTTCTTTAAGTTCTGTAATCTTCTCCAAAGAATATTTAACAATCTCCCCCAAAGGTTATTACAACCTCTTTCAGACTTTAGAAAGAAATTATCTTCAGATTTAGCTCTCTTTGCTTTAGCAAATAATCTTCAAAGAAATTTTCTGAAATGTTTGACCTTTCTTTCAAATCTTGAACAAAACTTGAACAACTTCCCCATAACAAATACAAATTTGTTCACCATACAACATTTCTTGAAATAATTTCTCCCCATTTTTGATGATACAGCATAGGAATCATCAAAAACTCCTCAAGAAATGTCATGAATCTTTTCTGACCATTGATCTTTGCCACTGAGCCACTGAACATCCGTCAATTCATAATATATTCATCTGAATCTTTGCAAATTCAGACAAATAAGAATGTAACACCTGAATCAACAAATGAATCAGTTAATAATGTCTGTCAGTAGCACGAAGTCACTTAGTACAACGAATGTACTATACAAGGAGTTTTATTGATGTTCACTTCCCAGGTCTTCCATTCAATCATCGAATAACACAAGGTAATTCTATAAACGTTTCGACAGAAAAACGAATTTTCTATGTGAATGTGCTTGTGTATGAAAGAATTAAAACATGAATGTTTATAATAGGCTCAACATGTGTAAACTATTGAGACAACAACAGTAATACACAGACTCAATTGTGCATGATCGAAGTGCGAAGGTGGGGCAAACTTCCTTCTTTTTCAATATCCACATCTTCCGAATGAAGACGAGATAGATTATGTGAGGCTTCCCCAAAAAAAATTGAAACATCTCTTTGTTGATAAAAAGATGAGTAGCTGGGGGGTTTAAATCAAGAGTTGGCATGGGCTAGTTGCCTGTTTCAATGATGTTCACGAAAAAGTTTGTGAAACAACAGTAATATGGCTGCCCGGCCCAGAAAAAAGTTGGTGCAGAGTTTGATATTCTTTTACTTTGATCTCTCATCCTATTTCTTTTTAACATTTAAGCTCACTTCTAACCAAACTCTCTTTTCATTTTATCTCAGCACACATACCCACACTCAGATATTGACCCCTCGCCTCTCGATCACTCAAGGATAACTTCTTGGGTAGGAAACACTGGTTAACGTGAATCCATAGAAGTTCAGTTAAGTCATCACACTGATCCCGTGAATTTTGTCCTAAAAATGATGTGTTGCTCAACAGTTTAACTTTAACAGTTAAAGCTCAGTACATATATCAGAGGTAAGTATGCTCAATAAGAAAATCATGAAGATTTGAGCATTTTAATCATGAAATATTATCTCAAAACAAAGATATTGAATGAATGAAATGAATGCAATCTTCTTGTTTGAGAATCTGACAATGTATGAAAGAATTAAATAATAATGATTTATCATGAAAAGCTTAGGTTATGAAAAATTGGATATGATCTATACGAATAAAAAATATAAACATTCTTGAAAGAAACGCTTTGAACGATGTAACTCTCAAAAAACTTTGAATTTCAAACGGGGTGTCTTACCATCAAAAATTAGGTTCAATTTGAGACATGGTAAGAACTTAGTCAATAAAGTACTAAACCGGTGTATGAATACTTGACAGTATATGGCAAAAATAATACACAAGTATTGATCTTTGGAAACACACGGTTAGGTAAACAGTGAAGTCCATAAATGAAAACATTTAAAATCACACTTCTGTATTCATGAAAATTGTTTAAGAATCGAGAAGTGGTTTGAACATTTAAGAACATGTTTTCATGTCTGAAAGTTGTCCATCTTTCAAACACTATGAGATTAAGAGTAGAATAATTCTTACGCTCAGCTCAAATCTCATTAAGTCAACTCGAAAGTCATGATTGATATGATCATATAAGCCCCCCCCCCCCCTCAAATTATGCATTCAGTCAAAAAGTCGTCAAAGAACAAAGTCTTATTTACAAACTTTATTGAAAAAATAAAGAAATGAAAGCAATAAAACTTGTTAAGAACGAGTTCTGATCAGATGTAATCAGAAGTCATTGTCCTTACTCCCCCTAAACACATGCATCATAAGATATGTCAGTAACAGAATATATGCAAAATTCTCTAACTCCCCCTAAAATGTAGATCATCTTATCTTTGTCTCACACTCCCCTTGAAATCATGAAAAACCTTCAGTGCAGATATCTTTCAGATTAAAAATATAAAGAAATGAAGAAAAGTAACAAAAATAAATTGTATTAGGTAACTACAGATTAAGTCTTGAGATTTAACATACCAAGTTTTGAAATGAGAAAATTAAATCTCTTTTCATCTAATGGCTTGGTAAATAAATCAGCAAGTTGATAACTCTGTGTTTACAAAGTAAAGTTTGATTGTACCTTTTTCAACATTGTCTTTAATAAAATGATATCACACGTCAATGTGCTTGGTTTTTGTATGTTGAACAGGATTTGCAAGTATAGCGATAGCGCTCTTTGAATCGCAGTAAATCGGGATATTGTTGTACTTGAAACCATAATCTCGGAGTTGTGTTCACATCCACAACACTTGAGAACAGCAGCTAGCCGCAGCTACGTACTTTGCCTCGGCTGTTGAAGTAGATACACACAGTTTTTTCTTCGAAGCCTAACGCACGAGCTTATCTCCCAAGAATTATATGTGTCCCGAAGTACTCTTCCTGTCAAGCATACAACCTACATGATTTGCGTCTGAATACATTATGAGCTCAAAACCAATATCTTTAGGATACCATAAACCAAGATCTGCAGTTCCTTTCAGATACCTAAATATACGCTTAACCTCTGAAAGATGGGATTCTTTAGGCGAAGCCTGATATCTAGCACACAAGCATGTAGAGAACATAATATATGGCCGACTAGTCGTCAAGTACATTAAAGAAACAATCATTCCTCTATAGGTTCTAACATCGACAACTTTTCCCGAAAGATCGGCTCCGATCTTAGTTCTAGGTGCCATCGAGGTACCAATAGGAGTACAATTTTCCATTTTAAGTTTTCTCAGAATATCAGAAATGTACTTCGCTTGATTAATGAAAATCCCCGTAGAAAATTGTTTAACTTGTAATCCAAGAAAGAGTTCATCTCTCCCATCATACTCATCTGAGATCGTGACACCATGAGGTTTGAAAAATTCTTACAATACTTTGG
Source organism: Arctium minus (assembly GCA_954870635.1). Taxonomy (NCBI): domain Eukaryota; kingdom Viridiplantae; phylum Streptophyta; class Magnoliopsida; order Asterales; family Asteraceae; genus Arctium; species Arctium minus. Next base: position 32,878,962 of record OX941097.1, on the reverse strand, counting down.
ATTAGTTAAACCAAATATGATGTCGGCCACATATATCTGAATTAAAATGATATCAGCTTTCTCCTTTTTAATAAAGAGAGTAGTATCGATTTTACCTTTAGAAAAGCCAGACTTGACTAAAAATTTGGATAGAACGTCATACCAGGCGCGAGGGGCTTGTTTCAAACCATAAAGAGCCTTGTCCCGAATATAGACATGATTTGGTTTATCAGGATTGACAAAGCCTTCAGGTTGCGAGACATAGACTTCCTCCTTTAGAATGCCATTCAGAAAGGCATTCTTCACGTCCATTTGATAGACTGTGAAGTTCTTGTGTGCGACGTAGGCTAAAAACATTCTAATTGCTTCTATACGCGCAACTAGAGCATAAGTCTCGTCGTAATCTATGCCTTCCTCTTGTCTATATCCTTTAGCCACAAGTCTTGCTTTGTTTCTTATCACGATACCATTCTTATCTTTCTTATTTTTGAATACCCATTTCGTGCCAATGATAGTTTTTCCTTCAAGTCGTGGCACGAGTCTCCAGAATTTAAGCGCTTTGAACTGATTGAGCTCTTCTTGCATTGCAATTATCCAATCTAAAGCAGCTAGAGCTTCAGATACTCGGGTAGGCTCTATCTTACTCAGAAATGAATCATGCATGCACTGGTTCAAGGTTGTAGACCTAGTTTACACCGGCTTGGACAGATCTCCAATGATTTGATGTATGGGGTGCTCTTTGGTCTACTTATGTTCATGAGGGAGTGGATTAGATATAGACTGGTCATATTGATCATCTAATTATCCACTATCATCTTCTGGTTGGGGTTCAGTTGAAGTAATAGGTACAGAGGTTTCAGTTGATTGGACATTTGTTGTCTGTTGAGTAGGCATGACAGTGCATCCAACTGATGTTCCAACCTCTGACTCTTCATTATCATGTACAACTTCAACTGATTGAATAGGTGTTTGAACTTGAGTTTCTTCCTGAATCGGGGTATCAGATTCAGTTGAGACATCTGAAGTGATTGGATGATGATTACTTTAATCTTCAGATCTGTCAATCACAACAGGTTTATTCAATTTACAACCAAGAAACTCATCATAGAAAAATTCAAACAATAAATCTAATTCTGTTAAATGAGATGTAGACGTTGACGCTCTATCAGAATTAGAGACAGTGACTGCAGGTTCTGGACTGATTTGTCTAGAAGCTAAAACTCCAGTAATAACAGGTTCTAAACTGCTTTGAACATAATCCATTTCTTCATCAAATGTTACATTTACGCTCTCCACCACAATCTTCGACTTATTCAAATATTCTCTGTATGTTGTAGACGTCTGAGAATATCCGATGAAAATGCCTTCATCAGCCTTAGGACTGAACTTGTTTCAGTTCTCCTTGTCATTCAGCACAAAACACCTGCATCCAAAGATGTGAAAATTATTAATGCTAGGTATTCGATTATTAATCAAAGCATATGGTGTTTTACCAAACCGGTGATGAATAATGGAGCGATTTTGTGTATAACATGCAATTGACACAACTTCATCCCACAGAAATAGAGGTAGATCAGATTGACTCAGCATAGTGCGAGCAGCCTCAACGAGAGTTCTGTATGGCTCGTAAAAGCTGAGAAAGATAAGGATAGAATTCGCATCAACCATGTACGAAATGTAAGGAACTCGCACGACATTGTGTACGAAAAGGAGAAATTCGCATAGTGCAGCATACGGAAAGTGAAGCTTTAAATGGAGCGCAAAGTGTAATTCTATTCAATAGTGCGTGTGAAAACTTACACAAGACAAAGACCAAAGGGACTTAAATACCCTTGGTCAGATACAATACTAATCAGCCCTAAACACAGTATTGACCAAGCCCTATAAATACAATGATTACTATAAAATCAGACCTAACAAAGGCTAAACAAAACAAGTTTTCAAAGAAAAAGAATTTTCATGATTTAAATGTTAATATGGTTTGGAAATGGTTGCCTAAGCCCAGATATGAATGGCGTATTAAAGGTAAGGTCGACGATTTCCAAAAGTTAAAGAATGCTAAAACCAAAGGACCCATCTGGATATGGGTACCTAAAGCGAAGTAGTCTGTTCTTTTGCAGGCATGTCATATGTGGATAATTGATTCCAGATGTTCAAGGCATATGATAGGGTTCAAGCATCTACTGCACAATTATGTTGAACATCCTGCAGGAACAGTTGGTTTTGTTAATTATGAGCTTAAAGGTTATGTTAGAAGGTATGGCATGCGCAAAAACAGCATTGTAACCATACAGAAAGTTTTGTATGTAGAAGGGCTTGATCACAATCTGTTAGTACAAGTCAATTCTTTGATAGCCTCTACCAAGTTATATTTACCATTACGCACTGTCACATAGAATATCCGGATGGTTTAGAGGTTTTTAAAGCTGAGAGATACGAGAACTTATATGCAGTGAATTTTCCGACTCTATCTGCTACTCTATCAGTCTGTCTGATTGCTAAAGCTTCAAAGGAAGAGAGTTGGATATGGCATCGTCGTCTATCTCCCTAGAACTTCAAAGCAATAAATACTCTAGCGAGCAAAGGCATGGTCAAAGGTCTTCCAGAAATGCGGTTTGAAAAATATTCCTTATGTTCAGCGTGTGAGATGGGAAAAGTGAAACGAAGTTCCCACAAAGCAAAGATGGAATCTTCCTGCAAGTCGCCGCTCGAGATGATACATATGGATCTTTGCGCCCAATGTGTATTCAGTCAATCAATGGAAAGAAGTACATACTTGTCATGAATGATGAATATTCAAGATACACGTGGTTAGAGTTCTTGAGAGCCAAGTCAGATGCACCTGAGTTAATAATTTCTTTCATCAAGAAAGTACAAGTCTTGCTACAGCTACCAATCAAAAAGCTATGAAGCGACAATGGCACGGAATTCAAAAATGAGACTCTACAAGGCTATCTTCAGTCTGTGGGAATTTCTCATAATTTTTCTGCCGCTCGTACGCCCCAACAAAATGGAGTTGTAGAGCGCAAGTATCGGACTCTAGTAGAAGTTGAGAGAACAATGTTGGCTTACTTAGGACAACCTCTGTATTTGTGGGCTAAAGTTGTTGCTACAGCATGCTTTACTCAAAATCGGATGATCATCAATAAACGGTTAAATAAGACAGCGTATGAGATTATTAATAATAGAAAACCTAATGTCAAGTATTTTCGTGTATTTGGTTGCGATGCTACATCCTAAACGACCATGATAATCTTCGTAAGTTCGACAAAAAGGTGGACGAAGACTATTTTTCTGGATATTCTTTGACTTCCAAAGCCTATCATATTTACAACTGACGCACAAAGACTGTCATGGAGAGCATCAATGTATCTTTTGATGAGCATTTAATATCGACTTCTGAACACAACAGTTCAGGACTCAAACTTAAAGAAAAGGCTTATATTCAAGACAGAATAGAACCCGTTTCTAGAGCGACTAAGTTTTCTGACTCTAACTCTAAAACATCTACATCTGAGTTAAATTTATTATTTTTTGATGCATTTATGGATATATGTGCAGATTTTGATAAATCCAATGTATCCGCATCTACTTCAGAGGTCCTTGTTACAAGTGTAGATATTTCTGGACCGTCTGAACCTGTCACAACAACTTCTTCAGGTACTAGAACGCCTATTGATTCTGATCAATCTAACAGTGGTTTTGCTCATACAGATACAAATTCTGGTAATGAAGTCTCGAGCACTTCTTCCATCATACCAGAGCTAACATAATCAGAATCACCTGTTGAAGAAGCTCCTACAACAACAGAAGTTCTACCTACAATAGTTGATGAATACAACAAAGAGAATAACATAGTTCATGTTCAACCCCTGCCTAGTATCACAAGATAGACTAGAGATCACCCCCTACATAATATCATCGGCGACATCGATAGTGGTGTGAAAACCCGTGTTGCATCAGCAAATTTCTGTTTGTATTCCAGTTTCCTTAGTTCCCTTGAGCCTAAGAAAGTTTTGAAGGCGCTACAAGATCCAGATTGGATTCTTGCGATGCAAGATGAATTACTCCAATTCGAAAGAAACAAGGTCTGGTGACTAATTCCTCGACCCAAAGACAAATCAATTATAGGGACTAAGTGGGTCTTTAGGAATAAGAATGATGAGGTTGGAATTGTTGTTCGCAACAAAGAAAGGTTGGCCATAAAGGGATACTATCAACAGGAGGGTATAGACTATGATGAAACATTTGCCCCTGTTGCGAGAATAGAAGCTATTCGGATAATTCTGTCTTATGTTGCCCACAAAAACTTCAAAGTCTATCAAATGGACGTGAAATCAGCATTCCTAAATGGGATCTTGCATGAGGAAGTGTATGTCAATCAACCCGAAGGCTTTGTTGATTCTCATCATCCTGGCCACGTATATGTTATCGACAAAGCACTTTATGGTCTCAAACAAGCGCCGAGAGCATGGTACGGAACCTTGACACAATTCCTTCTTGCCTCTGGATTTAAGAAATGTACAATTGATACTACTCTTTACCTAAAGAAACAAGGTGAGGATTTAATTCTTATTCAGATCTATGTAGACGACATTATTTTCGGTTCTACAAATCCCAAATTTTGCAAGAATTTTTCAAAAATAATGGAGACTCGGTTTGAAAGGAGCATGATGGGAGAACTGACATTTTTTCTTGGTTTACAAGTAAAACAGTCCCCGGATGGCATTTTTCTTAACCAGTCTAAATATATAAAAGACATTTTGAAAAAAATTCAACATGGTCGATAGTTTAACAATGAAGACGCCCATGGCAACTGGAACTCTACTGGACGTAGATTTAGCCGGTAAATCTGTTGACCAGAAGACGTACAGAAGCATGATTGGCTCATTATTGTATTTGACGGCCAGTAGACCGGATATAATGTTTGCTACATGTTTTGCGCGCGTTATCAAGAAAACCCTAAAGAATATCATCTTATAGTCGTTAAACGAATACTTCGATACCTCAAAGGCACTCCCGAGTTAAGCCTTTGGTATCTGAAGGAGTCCGATTTCGATCTTACCGCTTTTACTGATGCAGATCACGCAGGTTGCAAATTAGAACAGAAGAGCACATCGGGTTCCTGTCAATTTCTAAGCGACAAGCTCGTAAGTTGGACTTCAAAGAAACAAAATTGTGTGTCTACATCCACAGCCGAAGCTGAGTACATTGTTGTTGCAAGTTGCTGCTCTCAGGTGCTGTGGATGATGACGCAACTCAAAGACTTTGGGTACACTTTCAAGTGTGTTCCTATTTATTGCGACTCGAAGAGCGCTATTGCTATAACGGCTAATCCCGTTCAGCACTCAAAAACGAAACACATTGATGTTCGTTACCATTTTATAAAGGATCATGTCGAGAAAGGTGATATAGAAATGCATTTTGTCCAGACTGACTACTAGTTAGCTGATATGTTTACTAAACCTTTGGATGAAAAACGTTTCAAGTTTCTAATCAGTAAACTCGGTATGCTTAACATGTCTTCTTAAGTTTGTTGGTATTTCTTGCATGATTCTAGGGGGAGTTGATCTTAATTTCGCATTTCTCTAGGAGGAGTTAGAATATATGTTCATATTTTTCTTATCTAGTGACGAAGGCGGAATCATCACAGATGATTACCAAAATCTTTCTTGTTTTGCAGGATAAAAGGATGTGACAATGGCTTCTGAATAATTCAGTTCAGAATCCTTACTTCAATGTTTTCACTCTTATTGAAGCTGACAAGATTTATCTTATTCAGGAAGTATTTGTTGTCTATTTTAGGGGGAGATAGTTAAAATTTTCACCGTCATATTTTTTTTATGGGAGAGAAAAGAAAAATAAATTTCATTCTCATATTCATATTGTTCTTTTCTAATGATTTGACTTTTTACAGATATAAAGGGGGAGTATATCTGATGTTTTTGTCAAAGGGAGATTCAATTCTTTCAAATATGTGTAGAGTATTATTCATTAAAGGGGGAGAATCCTATGCCGAATGTAAGTATTTCTAATTCTTTATCTTACATACTTTGAAAGAAGAACGACTTTCAGGTATGAAAAACGATTTCTTAAATGTTCAAACCACTTCTTATTCTTTAAATGTTTTCATGAATTTAGGTGTGATTTTAAATGTTTTTCATATCCGTACTTTCATGTTTAACTAACCGTATGTTTCTCAAGGCTAATACTTGTGTATTGTCTTATCTTTATACTGTCAAGTATTCTTACGCACATCGGTTCAGTATTTTTCATTGACTGTGTTATTACCGTGTCTCTACAAGATAAATCTTTCGATGGTAATACTCCCGTTTGAAATTCACTGTTGATTGAGTATCAGACGTCTTTTCTTAATAATTGTGCTTTCATTGTCAATACGTTTATATTTGTTCATATAAACACATCACAATTCTTTGATATCCCAATATTTTTCTTCATGATATTTGATTTGATCGAATCATTGTAAGATTCTCAAAACACTTAACTTGACTTCATTTCATTCATTCAATTTCTTTGTTTTGATAGATCTTAAATGTTCAAAATGCTCAAATTTCATTCTTATTATTAATGAGCATACTTTTTATGATAATGATATCTTGTGCTTATCCGTCAAGATAAATTGTTGAGCAACACATTTTTTAGGACAAAATTTATTGGTTCAGTGTGTAAGCTTATCAGAACTTCTATGGATTTACGTTAACCTGTATTTCCTACCCAAGAAGTTATCCCGAGTGATTGAGGGAAGGGGGTCAAAAGAATAGAGAGTGGGTGTGCTGATGTAAAATGTAAAAGAGATTTTGGTTAGAAGCGAGCTCAAAAGAAAGAGGGTGAAAGATCAGAGTAAAAGAATATCAGACTTTGCACCAAACTTTTTCCTAAGCCAGGCAGCCGCATAATCAGTTGTTTCACAATTTTTCCGTTAACTTCATTGAAACAGGCAACTAGCCCATGCCAACTCTTGCATTAAACCCCGCCAGCTACTCATCTTTTTCTCAACAAAAAGATGTTTCTTATTTTCTGGGGAAGTATCACATCAACTATCAAATCTTTATTTGGAAGATGTTGATATTGAGACAGAAGGAAAGTTGCCACATGTTAATCCCAGATTATAGTTGATAAATTAACACAACACAATAAAGAACAAGAGATAAAATAAATCAGAATAACATACCAATGATCTCTTGATTAATCAATGAATACGTGTGTGTTCTTGGTACCTTGTGATGCGTACAATACAGAGAGAATACGGCTACCTTCAATATACGTATTGTTCAACAACTTGACCTAATTCTAGAAAATACACTATTTATACCTAGGTCAACATGACCTAAACAATATTAACTATTTGCTAAAATACCCCCTAAGGTATTAAACACTATTACATATTAGACCCCTTATTTAATTTAATCTTGAATACAATTATTTGATCCAACAATCTCCCCCTTTGGATTCAAGATTAAAAAAAAATTGGCAATTATCTTCGGGTCTTCACTTCTCTTGAAAACTTCAGATACAGTCTTCATCTTCCTCTTTCTTTTAAATGAAGTGTCCTTCAGATGATCAAATAAGCTCAGACACTTTGATATCTTTAAATTCTTCAGCAATCTTCAGATCAAAAATTCTTCTGAATTCTCCCTCTTTTTGTATTCTCCCCCTTTTTGATGAGTGGTGAGACTCAACATCATCAAAACATAACAAAAACAAACTAGGAATGCCCTCCCCCAAATCAACAATTAAGTGCAATCTTCATGTATAGATCCCTGTGTGGAAATAAGAGCAGTCTCCCCAAATGGAAAGAATGATTATTTCAATCTTTGAAGATTCAAATAAGTAAAAAGAATGGTAACCCTGAATCAACAAATGACTCAGTTTGGAATGTATGTCTGTAACACACAGTCACTGAGTAACACAAAGTTACTATATAAGGAGCTGGTTTTGATGTTGGCTCCCCAGGACTTCCATTCAATCATCGAATAACACATGGTTATCTATGAACGTTCTGACAGAAAACAAATTTATGTGTGTTCGTGCATGTGTATGAAAGAATTAAGCACCGATGATTGCTTTTTAATGTAGGCTCAAAGTATGTAAACTTGTTGAGACAGCAACAAATTATTCAAAGACTCAATGTGCATGAGAAAGGTTCGAAGGTGGGGCAACTTTCCTTCTTTTTCAATATTAGTATCTTCCAAATGAAGAACCAATAGCGTATGTGCTACTTCCCCAGAAAATGTGAAACATTCTCTTTTTGAGAAAAGAATGAGTAGCTGGTGGGGTGTAATGCAAGAGATGGCATGGGCTAGTTTCCTTTTTCAATGTCGTTCACGAAGAAATGTGAAACAACAGATAATGTGGCTGCCTGGATCAGAAAGAATTTGGTGCAGAGTTTGATATTTTTTACTCTGTTCTCTCACCCTCTTTCTTTTAATCTTTTAGATCTCACTTCTAACCAATCTCTCTTTTTCATTTTACCTCTTCACACACCAACACTGAAATCTTTTGACCCCTCTCCCCTCAATCACTCAGGGAATACTTCCTGCGTAGGAAACACTGGTTATCGTGAATCCATGGAAGTTCTATTAAGCTTTCACACTTAATCCCATGTATTTTCCTAAAATAACATGTTGTTCAACAGCCTTTTGTACATGTAAGCACAAAGGAATACAAATAAACATGAAGAATAAAATTTGGAGAAGTTAAAACATAAGTGTGTTTGACAATGCTATTCTCCCCTTCAAACAAAAAGAGTTTGACAGTTAAGCTCTTTGATACTTAAGCTCCCCCTCAACTTAATTTTTTTTTAACATAAAACAAATAGAAAACAAAGCACTGAAGTGCGGGTTCTAATCAGATGTGATTAGAAGCCATTGTCACTTGAATTATTCTGCACACAAAAGAAACTATGGTAATCATTTGTGAAAATGATTCCTCTATTGTTAGCAACAGTTGGAGAATAAAATACAAGATTAAGATTCAGAATACTCCCCCTTGAATCATGAGTAAGGCTAAAAAGACATGTTCAACATACCAAGTTTGCTGATTAGAAACGGATTGGAGAAAAGATCAGCTAACTGGATGTCAGTTTGAACAAAGTGCATTTCGATATCACCTTTTTCTACATGATCTTTGATGAAGTGATAGCGTACATCTATATGCTTGGTCTTCGAATGCTGAACCGGGTTAGCTGTTATAGAGATTGCGCTCTTGGAATCACAATAAATAGGAATGCGCTTGTAGTTGTATCCAAAGTCCCTTAACTGTGTCTTCATCCAGAGAACTTGTGAACAACAGCTAGCAGCAGCTACATATTTTGCCTCAGCAGTGGATGTTGAAACACAGTTTTGTTTCTTTGAGGTCCAACTTACAAGTTTATCACCTATAAATTGACATGATCCAGAGGTGCTTTTCCGGTCTAGCTTACATCCTGCATGGTCAGCATCTGTAAAGGCAGTTAGATCAAAACGAGAATCCTTTGGATACCAAAGGCCTAAATTGGGAGTGCCTTTGAGATATCTAAGGATTCGCTTAACAGCAATAAAGTGCGACTCTTTAGGATTAGACCGATATCTCGCACAAAAACATGTGGCAAACATTATATTTAGGCGACTGGCAGTCAGATAAAGTAAAGAACCAATCATGCTACGATACACCTTTTGATCAACAGGTTTACCAGAGGGATCTGCATCTAAGAGTGTACCAGTAGCCATTGGTGTTTTCATGACTGAACTATCTGACATATTGAACTTTTTTAATATATCTTTTATATATTTAGCTTGATTGATGAAAATGCCTTCGGGTAATTGCTTTACTTGTAAGCCAAGAAAGAAGTTTAATTCACCCATCATTGACATTTCAAACTTTGTTTCCACGATTTTAGAAAAGTTCTTGCAAAATTTCTGATTTGTCGACCTAAATATTATGTCGTCAACATAAATCTGAATGAGAATCAAGTCCTCACCTTGCCTTTTGAGAAATAAGGTGGTGTCAACCGTACCTTTCTTGAAACCAGAAGCTAGGAGAAATTTAGTTAGAGTTTCATACCAGGCTCTTGGTGCTTGTTTAAGACCATACAGTGATTTGTCTAGCACGTATACATGATCTAGGTGATGAGGATCAATGAAACCTTCAGGTTGTGCCACGTAGACCTCCTCATGTAGAACGTCATTTAGGAAAGCTGACTTTACGTCCATTTGAGAGACTATAAAGTTTTTGTGCGCTGCATATGCTAAGAAGATTCTGATGGCTTCGATCCTTGCAACAGGGGTGAATGTTTCATCATAGTCAATACCCTCCTGTTGACAATACCCTTTTGCAACCAATCGAGCTTTGTTTCTTACAACTACTCCAGCCTCGTCTTTCTTGTTTCTGAATACCCACTTGGTTCCAATAACAGTTTTACCTTTAGGTAGTGGGATTAAGCGCCAAACCTTGTTCCTTTTGAATTGCAGAAGCTCGTCTTGCATAGCAGATATCCAGAAGGGATCACATAGAGCTTCTGATGCTTTCTTTGGTTCTAGGGAACTAAGGAAGCTTGAAAACATGCAGAAATTAGCTGACGCTGACCGTGTCGTGACACCAGATTATACGTCACCTATCACGTTATGCAGGGGATGATCCTTAGTCCAACGATGTGTGCTTGGTAAGGATTCAACTGTTTGTTGCGTATTTGATGCATTATATTCATCATGCACGGCAGGTAGATCCACAGATGTACTCGGGACATCTTGTACAGGAGTTTCTGATACTGAAACTTCTGGAATAGTAGCTGAAGTACTCATGACTTCATTTCCAGAAGGACTATCTGCAGAGACAGATTCAGCATTAATAGAGTCAGAAACTAACGGTTTAGTTGTACCTGATGGAGATGCAGTTTCAGTGACTTCTTCGGACGGTCCTGACATGTCTACAGAAATATTAGGGACCTCCGAGCTTGTTGTTGATGTTGATATGCCTTTGTCAAAGTCTGCACAAATATCATCGAAGGCATCAATAAACAACAAATCTAACTCAGATGAAATAGAGTTAGTTATAGAAGAAGTAGATGCTTTAGACACTGGTTCTATTCCGGAGTGAATAGAAGCTTTGTTCTTAAGTCCGAGTTCTGAACAATTGTGTCCAGAAGTCCGTGTAGAATTCTCATCTAAAGATACATTTATGCTTTCAACAATCGTCTTGGTTCGAATAATGTAGATTCGATAAGCTTTGGATGTCAGGGAGTATCCAACGAGATATCCTTCATCCGCTTTCTTATCAAATTTTGATAGACCTTGACGCTCTCGTAGAATGTAACACCTGCAACCAAAAACACGAAGGAATTTGATATTAGGTTTACGATTGATGATCAACTCATATGTTGTTTGATCAAACCGTTTAACCACAATGGTATGATTCTGAGTGAAGCAAGTTGTCGCAACTGCCTCAGCCCAAAGATACATGGGTAGATCAGAATATGCAAGCATAGTACGAGCAGCTTCAACAAGAGTGCGGTTCTTCCATTCAACAATGCCATTCTGCTGTGGAGTGTAGGCTGCGGAGAAGTAATGGGAGATTCCCACAAAGATAAGATAACTCTGCAAGGTGTCATTCTTGAACTCCGTGCCGTTGTCACTGTGAAGAGTTCGAACTGGCAATTGAAGACGTACTTGGATACGCTTAATAAAAGCGATAATTAATTCTGGAGCATCTGACTTGTTGTGAAGAAACTCGAGCCATGTATACCTTGAATAGTCATCTATCATTACTAAGACGTATTTCTTGCCGTTGATAGATGTTGTTCGCATTGGGCCACAACGGTCCATATGAATAAGATGATTCAGTTTTGGACTTGAATGAGCTTCGCTTCATTTTGCCCATCTCACATGCAGAACATAGTGAGTTTTTCTCAAACCTCATTTCTGGTAGACCTTTGACCAGACTTTGTCTCTGTAGCTTAGCTATTGATCTGAAATTCTGATGAGACAAGCGTCGATGCCACGTCCACGATGGTGCTTTAGATGCTTTGGCTAATAGGCATATTGGACGTGTGGTAGACAGTGTTGGAAAATCTACATAGTATAGATTTCCATGGCGTTCAGCTTTGAAGACTTCGTAACCATCTAGATCCTCAAGATAACAATGATTTGTTGTGAAGCAAACTTGATATTTCATGTCACAGAAGTGACTGGTGCTAAACAGATTGTGATCAAGACCTTCAACATATAGCACCCTTTGAATCTTCACAACTCCATTATCAAGCATTCCATATCCTCTGACGTGTCCTTCTACTTCTGAGTTTGCAAAATGAACTGCTCTGGCAGGCTCCTCCACATAGTTATGCAAGAGGTGCTTGAATCCTGTCATGTGGCGTGAACATCCAGAATCTATCACCCACAATCGATAGGCCTGCACAAGAAACAATTAGTTTTGCTTAGGTACCCATATCAGAATGGGTCCTTCGCTGTTAGCTTCAATCAATTCAGGAATATCAGCAGGTTTAAATTTCACTCTCCATTCATAACGGGGTTTTGGAACCCATTTCCAAACCATTTTAACATTTAATTCCTGAAAATGCTTTTCAGATTTAGGATTGGCAACCTTAGCTCGAAACACTTTGGGTTGTGTAGAAGAATTAGAATTGAGATTAAGTTTGGCTTTTATTTTACTCTTTTTGGACTTAGGAGTGGAGTAGTATTTGAAAGAATTATCCCAGCAATGTTTGCAATATAGATTCTTTCGAGCAAAAGTCATAAATTTAGATTTATCGGAACAAATCTGACATTTATGTTCAACAAAAGAACTACTTTTCAAAACATCACTGTCTGTAGTATAACTGTTTGTAACAGAAGTTTCACTAAAATTCAAACTATAATTTTTATTCAAACTATGAACTTTATTCTTCTTACTCCTCCCAACTCCATTTCCTTTTATATCTGAAACAGAAACAGGAATCTTGTTAGTCTCTTTCTTATAAGGTGATTTTTTTCTTGAGTTACTTGAAGTCTCACCCTTCTCAAAAATACTCGGTGGATATTTAGGACAATCAGAGTAAATAACTGAAGGTTTTGCAGGAGCATCAAATTCTGGATTAGTTCTTACCTTCCAGGTTGGATCATTAAACACTTGTTTATCATTTGAAACATTCTTAAACATAGTAATTTTCAAATCATTGATCTCTGTGCAAAGCACTTGATTATCTTTCAAAGATTTTTCAAGTTTAACCTTGAGATCAAAGTTTTCATCTTCAATCTCTTCAAGAGACTGTTGCAAAGTATCAATTTGTTTCATCAATTCAGATGTATGATCACTCACAGAATTTGACTCTTTTGCAGTAGAAACGGGATCAGAGTCTGAAGCATTCATCATTTCGGAAAACATTTCTTCAGTCATGTTCTCAATAAACTCCTTTTTATCATTTTTCAAACAAGATCCATTCGTGATTGCAGTTTCCTCTTCAACCTCTTCAACAAGTAAAGGTTTAGGAGTAATGGGATTTGAGACTGACGGTATAGTTGATGGATCAACATCCGATTCATACTCATCATATTTTCATTCAGTCTCAGGTGGAACCGTATCATTGCTGACTGATTCTTTTGAAGATGTGGTAAACATTGATTCAAACTCAGCAAATTCGATCTTTCGAGTCTCATAGCTTTTGTTCAAATCACTGTATTTAAAACCAACTGATTTAAAAGAATTTTGAGAATCAGTATCACAAGACTTGTTTTCTCCCATTTCTTCTTTACCTTTGGTCTCTATAAAAGGTTTAGAAGTACTTGCTTCAACAAAGGTTGCACGAATGTTAGGAATGGGTCTGATTGTGGAGCCAAGTTTATCAAAATTATACAAGTGCTCCGGTGCCTTTTTCAAGACATCGTTAATTGGCAAACCCAAACCTGGTTTAAGCTTATAAAACCTTTCATCTTGGAGTTTATTGGTCAACAGATTTAATGTTTGCTCAGTCTGACCTCGTTTCATGTTAATATCCTCTAATTGCTTGATTTTGGTGTAAGCTTCATTTCTTTCTTGAAAGCAGACTTCAAATTTGATTTTGAACTCACCTTTTTCAGCATTGAGATTTACAAGATCCTTTTCTAAACCAGATATTTTTCTTTTTAAAGATTCCTTTTCAGCTTTTAAACCATCTTTTTCTTTTTCTTTTTCTTCCACAACAACTTTTAACAAAGCGTTTTCATCACGAAAACTCAATACAGTTTGATGTGTGGAGCTAAGTTTACCTTTCAACAAAGCAAATTCATCTTTCATATTATGTATTTGGGCCATCAGAGATTCAATAAGTTCAGAATTTACCTCAGAGCTGTCATCTTCAGAATGAGCCTCAGATGCTTCATCATCACCATCAAGCTTGGCCATGTAAGAGACTTGGGTGAAGTGTGCCTGCTCCTCGTCATCAGAACTTTGGAACAGCCAGTTTTTCTCTTCAGCCATAAGTACCTTTCCTTCTTCATCTTTCTTGGTAATGAGTGACTTCCTTGCATAGTATTCTGAGTTCTTTACTTTCTTGAACTTGCAATCTCTGGAGAAGTGTCCAAACATGTCGCAGTTATAGCATCTGCCCGGTTCATCTTTTCTTTCTTCTTTCTTCTCCTCTCTCTTTTCTTCTCTTCTATCTTCTTTCCTTTCATCTTTCCTGTATTCTCGTCTTTCCTCTCTCCTTCCATACCTTGGCTTGTATCTCATTTCAGACTTCTCTTTCTTGTACCCTTCCTTCTTTGGCTTTGAATAGTACTTCTTCTTGCCAAAGCTCTTCTTGAATTGACGAGTTATCATGGCCAAGTTCTCTGAGAACTTTTGTATATCATCATCAGAATCAATCTCCAGTTCTTCATCACTTGAAACAGAATCTGACTCAGTAACCTCTAAAACAAAGGCTTTAGATACTTTCTTCTTTGACCTTGCAGAGGATACAGGACCTGAACTTGAACTTTTTCCTTTGCCAGCTATGAGAGCCACAGAGTCCTTAAGATTCTTGGACTCATTGTTGATAGATGTCACCTCTTATTCATGCTGAGAAAGAGTAGAGAAAATATCAGTTACGTTCTCTTGAGCCATGTTCTTTAACATCTGAAGGTTGATGGCAAAGTTCTTCCATTCAGGATTCAAGTTCTTGATGAACTTATAGTTTATCTCTGAAGCAGATTTAGAGATATTGTTCCTCCTCAGGTCATTCAGTATGATGTTGTATCTGTTGTAGGTATCAAGCAGTGTCTCTCCTTCCCTTGCATGAAATCCCTCATAGACATTAATGCACAGATTTTGCTTGGCCTGAATTGAAGCTTCACTTCCTTCAAATTGTCTTGCTAGCTCATCCCTGACTTCCTTAGCTGAATTTCGGTTGTCTACACAATTGTAGATGTCATTTGGGATGGCCATCGTCAGATAAATGAGAGCTTCTTCATCTATCTTCTACAGATCTTTCTCCTTTTCACTGAAGTACTGATACGGTTTAGGAACAAATCTATCAGGACTTTCTAGAGAGGTTTCAGTTTCTGCTTGACCAGGAACTCTAATCATTGGATTTACTGGACCAGAAGTGACTGATTCCATGTAGTCTCTGTTCTTGTGATTTAGAAACTAAATCATTCTCTTTTTCTATTGCTGATATTCATTGGCCATTAAGACTGGTGGTTTGGACTGAGAGCCCATGGAGAGAAGTTGGTTCGACATCTTTAGCTGTATGGTTAGTAAGCTAACTTATCTGTACCAAGAGAATCAACTAATAAGATCTTTAGAATCAAGATTTGGATAAAAACTACACTAACAAATTTTCAGAAAAATAAATTTCCAAAAATAGTCGAATGCAGAATTTTCAAATAGTATAAAACACAAAATAAATTAGCATGCAGAAAATCTGGCGCAAAACACACAATGCGATAAAGGACAGTGGCGCAAAAAGACAAATTTGCGCTAAGTGAACCTGGCGCAAAAGAAGATTTGCGCGAAGTACTGAGCCCTTGAGGAATTTTGCGCGTAAAGAGGGTGGCGCAAGAAGGGTTTTGCACGAAAGGCGGGTCGCGCGAAATGGATTTTGCGCGAATAGTAGGTCACGCAAAGGTGAGGTTTGCGCGAGTAGTGGGTCGCGGCGAAGTATGTTTTGCGCGGATAGAAGGTGGTGCAAAAGTGAGGTTTGCGCGAAAACCTTATAGCGCAAATCAGAGATGTCGCGACCGGTGTCTGACCGACCGGTGTCTTCCTTCGACCGGTTTCCTCCTTCGACCGGTGTCCTCTTTCGACCGGACCAATGTATCGACTGGTGTCTTCCTTCGACTGGTGTCCTCCTTCGACCGGTGTCCTCTTTCGACCGGACCAATGTATCGACCGGTGTCTTCGACCGGGGTGGAGCGAGCGGGTTGGACCGACCGGGGTGGACCGGGGCCCTCTGACCGGGGTGTTGCTTGACCGGTGTAGTGTGTGGCGCAAAAGTAAACTTTGCGCCAAGCGAAGGTGACGCAAAACGCAGTTTGCGCTAAGAGGCGGTGGCGCAAAACACTACTATGAACTGACGCAAAAGTAACAAACGCGCTAGTTCATCACAGTTCGACCCTGTGAATGATTTTCAACCCAGAAAACACTCCAATCGACAGATATGCAATGTAAAAATCATACTATATGTCTATAAACATGTATCGATCAATACCCAATCAAAATCAATGCCAAAAAAACTTTTTTATACTTCAATTATAATGAAACAGTACTCGACAGTTCATGAACCCAGTATCCAAAAATTATCAAAAGCCAATCACTTGATGATTTTGAGTGCAATTAAACAATCAGATAATGTTCAATAGCATAAAACGCATCTAATCCAATCAACTTTAAGCTTAAAAACACAGTAAATCAGCCAATCGATTTTCACACAGTAAGTTTCAAAAAATACTGTTTTTAATCCAAAAAGCTTGATTCTTTTGGTTCTGATACCACTTGTTAATCCCAGATTATAGTTGATAAATTAACACAACACAATAAAGAACAAGAGATAAAATAAATCAGAATAACATACCAATGATCTCTTGATTAATCAATGAATACGTATGTGTGTTCTTGGTACCTTGTGATGCGTACAATACAGAGAGAATACGGCCACCTTCAATCTACGTATTGTTCAACAACTTGACCTAATTCTAGAAAATACACTATTTATACCTAGGTCAACATGACCTAAACATTATTAACTATTTGCTAAAATACCCCCTAAGGTATTAAACACTATTACATATTAGACCCCTTATTTAATTTAATCTTGAATACAATTATTTGATCCAACACCCCACCTTTGAACCTCCTTCATGCACATTGAGTCTATCTAATACTATTGTTGTCTCAATGGTTTACATATTTGAGCATGATAAAGCAATAATTATGCTTCATTCTTTCATACACAAGCACGTACACATAGAAAATTCGTTTTTTTGTCAGAACGTTCATAGAATTACCTTGTGTTATTCGATGATTGAATGGAAGACCTGGGGAGTGAACATCACTAAAGCTCCTTGTACAGTACATTTGTTGTACTAAGTGACTTCGTGTTACTTACAGGAATCATAACTGATTCATATGTTGATTCAGAGTTACCAATTCCTAATTTGTCTGAATTTGAAAAGATTCGGATAAATACATTTCATGAATTGACGGATACCTATTCAGATCAGATCGAATGAGATTCTTATCATACTCATTGGGGGAGGTTGTCATGAAGTCTATGCTTATTTTGATATTAGGGGATATTTTTATCAAAGATGATGTTGAAATTGATAATGTTTTGATGATTCTAATGTCTCATAATTCATCAAAAAGGGAGAGAATTTTTCAAAGATCAATTTCAAGTAAAAAGGAGAGATTTCAAAGTCAAAGTGTTAAAGCAAGACATCTGATGAAGAAAGTTCAAAGTTCAAAGCAAATGTGAAGATAATTTCTGAGAGATAGATACATATCTTTATTCAAAAAGGGAGATTGAAAAAGAGATCTAGAAGAAGAGATTATTTTGGAAGTCTGAAAGTTTATTACATTTTTGTGAACAAAAGGGAAGATTCATTCAAAGAAATGAGAAAGTTTGTTTAAAGTGATAAAGAGTTTCAATGATTCAAAGTTGTGGAAGCCATAAAGTTGAAGATTTTTCAAGACAAAGAAGACCTGAAGATTAGTGTCAAATATTTTTAATCTTGAATCCAAAGGGGGAGAATGTTGAGTCAAATATTGTAGTCAAGATTAAAGAAGGGTTAAAGTTGTAAATTGTATAAATTGTAAGTGTTTGTAGAATATTTGTAAGTCAAAGTATTTTACTTTGACATAAGTCCTTGTGTTGTAAGGTCAAACTGTTGACCATATAAATAGTTGTGTCCATGTATTTTAAAAATAGACAATCACATACACAAGAACTCGCATCAAACTTGTAGAGAGAGAAAAACACACACACGTGAGACTTGTGGCACTCTGTATCACTTGTGACTAGAGATGATTGTAATCATTGTTCACAATCAATACAAAGATGATTTCTACATTTTAGAGTGTGATTGTAGCTTGGATCTGGAACAACATAATGGATCCATAGGTATAAGAGTTGGCTTATTTCGGGGCGTTGTTCCCCTTTTGTAACTAGTCGAGACATTAGGTCCCCGGAGGCAACTTGGTACGGTTATGTGGGACCGGATACTAGCCATGGGTCGTAAATGTAATCCTAGTGAATGAGTATGACTAGGATCCTCGGGTGCCCTCCCCCACATCTATGTACGAGTCGGCATTACTCGTGGACATAGTCCTAGTATTGAGCTCACAACTCAGAAAGTAGCTTACTTTTGTGTTCGGCTACGATCCTTGGAAATTACGTCTCCCCTGTTATCGCAAGATGCTTTTTGGACCGTAACGTTCTTATGTGGTTACTTGGCAAGTTACACCATCTCATGTTATTAAAAATCATTTATTAACATTTTATGCACTTCCAATTTATATATAAATGTTTGTTCTCACTAGGCAATCCTAACACTTTTTTCTTAAATGACATATATATCAGGTTCCTTTAGCGGCGAGGTTCCCAAGGTTTGAGGGAAGAGCATTGAGCCGGTAGCGGTAATTTTTGGAAATACATATTGGGAAGTTGGCGTATAGTGAAGAATAGATGTTTTGGGAGATTGAGTTGACAACCGTTATAATCTAGATATAAATGGTTTAGATTAGTATGTTGTCGACTTTAATGTCCATTTATAGAAATTTGTAAATGCTATTACTATTTCCCCTTTTGGGTGTTTTCCCTTATATTTAAGATGTCATATTTTTTAATTATTCAGGTTTAAATTCACTCTTATTTTTAGGGTGTTATATATTGGTTGCGATTGAAGTGTGAAAGATCCATGTGTCTATTTTTCTTGCAATGATGGTTTATTCATCTACTTGCTTCTATATGCTGATGACATGCTAATAGGTTGGAAATATGTTTCAGAAACTAACAACTTGAAACAGAAACTGAAGTCTGAGTTTAAGATGAAGGACTTGGGACAACCAAGCAAGATCCTTGACATGGAAATCTCTCGGAATAGAATCTCAAGGACATTGAAGCTCACTCAAAGTGAGCACATTCGAAAGGTACTTTAGTGCTTCAACATGAAAGGTGCAAAACCGATTGGCACACCAATGTCTATGCACCTCAAGATCTCAAAAGATGATTGTCCAAAATTCCTTATGCAAGTGCCATTGGAAGCCTCATGTATGCAATGGTGTACACACAACCCGAACCTGCATACTCGGTAGGTGTGGTGAGCCAGTTCATGTCAATCTGGGCAAACCACATTGGGAGTGGTAAAGACGATCCTGAGATATTTGAAGGGAATTCCCGGGCGTGGACTCCACTTTGGAAGGAAAGATCAAGGTTGAAAACTCGGAGGATTTTGTGACTCGGACTATGCTTGAGATCGAGTCAATTGGAAGTCAACCTCCAGCTACTATCCATTCTAGGTGGAACAACAATTAGCTAGAGATCACGGCTACAAAAAGTAGTAGCATTGTTCACCATGAAAGCTAAGTTGTCGCAGTGGTAGAGGCGGCTAAAGAAGCATTATACTTGAAGCATCTCTTAGAATATCGGGATTGAAGCAAGAACGTGTGAAGGTTCAATGTGATAGTCAAAGTGCCATTCAGTTGGCCGAAAACTTGGACTTTAGTTCGAGAACCAAACATATTCAAGTGAGAAAATCATTCTTGGTGGCTCTACATGAAGAAAAAGAGATAGCTTTCAAGAACATTCACAAAAATGACAATGTCGCTGACATGTTCACCAAATCATGCCAATAAATAAGTTCCAGCAATGCAAAACCTAATCCAACTTAAGAGGTTCTAAGTGCCTTCGGTCACTTCGGGAAGAGGAGGACATTGGAACTCTTAGTCCCAAATGCAAGTGTATATCGATATACTCAATCACAAATCACAAGTGCATTGATTTCTAAAATATTTACAATACAATGATCAGTTTCTCTCTCTCTAAGCGCTCTCTCTCTAGAAATGTAGAAATAACAATTCGTGTGTCAAGATTACAAAGGAAACTACTATTTATACCTAAGAACAAATACAAGGAAACAAACTTAAAAGCATTGACTTTTACAAAGAATGAGTTGACTTTGACATTATCTCCTTTTACTTTTGACTTTTTTTGGGGCAGGGTGTCCTAGGCTATGCCTAGACTAATCCCATGGCAAATTATGACTGTAAGACATCAGCCCTGATTAAATCTCAGTGGACACAATTGTTATGTACATCTGGATTCGAACCCTGGACATATGGGATATTCCACCACATCCCCCAGGGTCTTAACCAGTACGCCACAACCCTTGTGGTTTACTTTTGACTTTCACTTCATGGCTTTGACTCTTTTGATATTCAATATGGAATCCTCACTGATGATCTCGGATACAACAATATTAGCACTAACAGAAACATAGGGAAACAACAAGGTAATGTCTTGGAATATAAATTTGATGATTTATTGACAATGGGTGATGGCCAAGCCAAAGCTCATTGTTAGTAAAGCCAAACTTGTCTCGAGATTCGTTCAAACCTCGTCTTGATAATAAGGTAATTGTTTTGTATCAAGGTGGTTTTGAAAATTGTGATATAAAATATGAGAATGCAAAAGAGGAAGTTCTAGAATTTCTGGCATAGCGCCACCTTATATTCACGCATGGGCTTGTGCAATGTAACTTGACAAAACATAAAGTTTTGGGTATTCTTACACGACTACGCCTTATATTCAACCATGGTCATGCGTAATGTTACTTTGTAAAACACAAAGCTTTGGGTGTTTTGCACGACGACACCTTATGATCAAGCACAGATAGACGTAGTTTTTTTCCGTGAACAGAATCTCGTGGGTCTTCAGGCACGACCGCACCTTATAATGAAGCTTGGTCGTGCACGAATATAATTATGTATTTCCTAGATTTTAGCATTTTGATCAAATTGGGATTCCACCAATGGATAAGTATAAATAACCCTTTAAGTTCCATCATGGGATATAAGGAAATTGAGAGCCTAGAAACCCTAGTTTGAGTTGACAAAATATTGAGAGAAATTATACACAATTTAGTGTTCGTTTGTAATTTCTCTTTGGTGTTTGGGTGCTCTTCATCAATAAATGTTTCTTTTCTTCCTTATGGGCGTACATCACCATATCGGTGGTGGAACCACGTAAATTTTTGCGTTGTGTATTTTCAAAGTTCTTTGGTTGATTGATCGTTGTGCTTTCTATCCTATTTGTTTTTCCGCATTAGTTGTTGGTTGGCTTCACATACTTGATTGTTGTTGAATAAAATTCATTACCTTATATGTTTTTTGGGACCTTTGTGGTATTTAAAACCCCAATAACATACTCCCCTATCTAATCTCATGGCATCCTCATTCTATCCTTATTGCGCTTTGCTCGAATGTCTTTGTTCTCCCAAATTCGTTATTTTATTTTATGGGTCTCTAGGGTGTTTCAGCGTCTCTTCACTTCTTTGTCTCCACCCCTTATTCTTTCGTCTTCATTTGGGCCTATTTCCTTTGAAACTCAATGCATCGACATCCGAACTCGTGGATTGTACCGTATCACCACTTCGTCTTGGGGCATCATGCCTCTTCTCCATCTCGCGATAGACCTCGAGGTTGAAGCCTTTTGCCTCTTTGCATACTTCCAGAACTATATGCTTCTAATTTATTATCTTCTCCAATTTCATGTCTTAAATTATCTACACCATATTAATATCAGTGTTTAAACCCAAATTGCTCTTTCATTGTTCTGTTGGATGTGTGATGTTAAAAAGATGTTATGCACTCATGTTGTTGAGAATCGGACGTAGTCTGCATCATATTAATATCAATGCTTAATCCCAAATTTCTTTATTATTGTTTTGTTAGAATCAGACAAAAATATGGCTAGAGAAAATAAGATGAGGATATTACACACCTGTTATAATTGTGGTACTCAAACAAAACAAATGATGTTATGCCACTAAGAATTAGAATCTAATTGGTTGCTAATGCCAAGGATAGACCCTGCGATAACCAAACGAACAAAGAATTAGACAATCAAACCTGAGATGGTAGGGCCAACGGCGATGGCATTGGAGATGGCTGGGGGCGACGATGTCGGAGATTACCGGGGGCAACGATACTACGATTGAAAAGTCCCTTGAGATTTTTTTCCAACTTTTTAATTTTTTTAAAAATTAAAGTTGATTTTAATTTTCTTATATTATAGGTTAGAATTGGAATCATGTAAGAAATTTCAGTTTTCATGAAATCCGTGGCCATTTTGGAGCCATTGAAAGAGTTTTTTTTATCTTGTCGAACTTAGAACAACAAAACACGAAACATTCACAACAAAAAGAACACCAAGAAAACTCTAAATAACCTTCATAGGAAAAACACAGTGACACTTCACAAGATTTCACACAAAATTGTGATAACCTTGAGAATCGGTGCATCATGTGCTATTTCACATGATTTCTTTTCATCTACAACTTGGATTTAGTGTATTAATCGAAATATATATTTGTTTCACAATGTGATTGTTTCACACTGTGAACATATTTTATGTGTTTGTGAAACAAAAATCAACTAAAAACTTTCACATTGTGAACTGAATACATATGAAACAATCACATTGTGAAACAAATATATGTCAATTAATATATTAAATTCTAGTCGTAGGTAAAAAAGATCACGTGGGACAATACGTTATTGTAATAATTCTCACAGTTATTATAATATATGGGGTTTTTAAACTATTAAACCCATATATATATATATATATATATATATATATACACGTATGTATGTATAGGGAGAGGTTCATTTGAGAAATGTTAAATATATGAGAAATAGAGAAGTAATCTTAGCCTTTCATTCGGTCAAGATCGGTTTTGACTGGTCAAATATTGCATCTTTGACTGGTCAACAATTACGGCTTTGACTGGTCAAAAGTTGTGGCTATTCCAAAAATAGAATGATAGTTTTGTAATTTTTGCAAATACACGTGACGAGTTCATATATGAACATGTATGATTCACATATGAATTATATGTTCATATGCGTACCAGTGTAATTCACATTTGAACTCTTTTAACTGATTCATATATGAACCTTTATGATTCATATATGAACCAATTAACTGATTCACATATGAACTAATTAACTGTAGGTTCATATGTGAATCAGTTGAACTAATTAACAGATTCATATATGAACCTTTGTAATTCACATATGAACTAATTAACTTATTTATATATGAATCATAAAGGTTCATATATGAATCAGTTAAAAGAGTTCATATGTGAATTACACTTGTTCATATATGAACATATAATTATATGTGAATCATACAGGTTCATATATGAACTCGTTCCACGTATTTTACGAAACTACCCCTCTATCTTCTACAGACCACACAAGGAATTATCCGGTACTTCACGGTCAAAGCTGCAAATGTTGACCAGATAAAGGGCTAGGATCATTTCTTTATTTCTCATATTTTTAGCATTTCTCAAATGAACTTAATCATATATGTGTGTGTGTGTATATATATATATATATATATATATATATATGGGGGTATGTGCAAATGAAAACCACATTTTCATTGTGAACATGAGGAACAATCTTAGTCATTGATCAAAATTTAGAAAACTAATCAATGGTTAAAACATAATAATTAAGGATAATCGAGAAGTGATCAGGGGAAAAAATGGAAGTTTAATTAAACGTCTACCTTATTTGACTTTTTATTTTCATTTTTACTTCAAAAACTTTTACATCCTTAAAGTTTACAATAAATTATCTTAACAATTATTAATATATATTAATCAAACAAATTACATTAAAAAACGAGAATTTCGTGCTCTTCGATATGACATCCATCTCGACATAGTTTTTTTTTTCTTTTCGTTTTAACCGTTTTTTACGTGAAATGTTATATGTTTTATATTCATTATGAATATTTATGTACGTTCATATGTTTATAACAACTCTTTATATTTATCTCTTAGTATTATATTCATCATGAATATACAACTTAGTATAACATTAATCATAAATAATTATGTATATTTACTATATTCAACAAATATTCAGTATTCATACATCACTATGACGTTCATCATTAATATACATTTTTACTATAACATTTATCATGAATATACATATTATTCATCATAAATATTTATATATATTCACACGTATACAACTAGGGGTGAGCAAAGGTGGGTACCCGCCTAAAATTCCCGGAACCGGAACCGGCGGTTCCTGGAATGAAGGACCGGAACCGGTTATACCGGTTCTTTATATTTGGGAACCGGTCCCGGAACCCCGGGTACCCGCTGTCTAATTTTTTAATTTTTTTATCATTCATATTATAAAAAGGTAAATATTAATATATTTATAAAGTCCCAACGTAAATAAATAAATACCACAAACATGAAAACTAATACGATAAAAATTAAAAGCTAATAAATACTACAAACGATGTTTAGAAAACAAATAAATATTACAAACGGTACTTCCAAAATAAATAAATACTACAAACGGTGTCTCCAAAACATTTTATGTCATTAAAATTAGTTGATGCTAATAAATACTACAAACGGTGTTTCCCTAAATGGTAGTTTATTAAAATTTTATAAACAAATAAAATATATTTTATTAAAAATATAGCGGGTACCCGTCGGTTCCGGTTCTGGGTACCCAGCCCGGCGGTTAACGGTTCCAAAAAAATGAGAACCGGAACCGGTCCGATCGGTTCCATATTTTAGGAACCGAAACCAATCACGTCGGTTCCGATTTCGGAACCGACAGTTCTGAAGTGGTTCCGGTTCCAAAGGCGTGTACCCACTTCCGATGCTCACCCCTATATACAACAACATTTCAACATTCATACATCGGTATGATATTCGTCATGAATATACATTTTCACTATAACATTCATCATGAATATATATATATATATTATTCATCATTAATATACATATTATTTATTATGAATATTTATGTATGATCACGTGTATACAATAAACCTCTAGTATTTATATTAGTATGATAATTATCATAAATATTAATCTTCACCATAATATTCATCATGTATATACATATTATTCATCATGCATATACTACAGTTTCAACGCTACATACTCTATTTTTCTTTCTTTTTCTTTCTTTTTCTTTATTGGATTATCGATTGATCTTGATGAGTTCCTGATTCGTCTCGATAGATTTCCCGATCTATCTCGATAAAAGTTAGAAGTTGTAGGTTATGGTTTTACACAAAAAAACACACTATAAAATAATCAATATGTTCTAAATTGGTCTCGATGAAAAATGAAGGTGTTAGGTTATGATTTTAACACACAACCACACACCAAGTCAATGGATGGGTTCTCGATTAGTCTCAATCGATCCCGATGGGTTCTCGATCGATCTCGATGTGTTCTTGATTGGTCTCAATGGGCGTTGGGTTACGGTGATGAAGTACGTGGTGCCTTACGATGTGGAAGAAAGTGTTGAAGAATGTGATCTCGAGTTACGGGCTTACGGTGTCTAGCTGTTATACACACTTGAACATACATAAATATTCATAATGAATATAACACATATATATAATATTTCACGTAAATAATGGTTAAAACGAATATCGATATATATATATATATATATATATATATATATATATATATATATATCGAGATGAATGTCATATCGAAGAGTACGAAATTCTCATTTTTTTATGTAATTTGTTTGATTAAACTATTAGTAATTTTTAAGATAATTTATTTTAAACTTTAAGGGGTAAAATATTTTAATTAAAAAAAGGAAAGTAAAAAGTCAAATAAGATATGTGTGAGATTGAAATTAGCTTCCTTTTTTACTCTTAATCACATTAATTAATAATTTTAATTAAAAACTTTATCTAATGTGAGTTGTTGGATCAATAGAGATGGATGATCGAGATCAGTCTCATGTTCACAATGAAAATAGAGTTTGCAATTGAACTTTCCTTTCTCTCTTTATATATATATATATAGAGAGAGAGAGAGAGAGGAAAGTTCAAACGAGAGCGCTAACTATTTATGAAAACAATAAAACAGCAAATCATGTATAAAATCATATGTGATTTTACATTAACCAACAAAAACTGGACGCGGGGAAATTTTGCCGCAACTTAGGTCGCGAGGCAAAGTCGTGAAAATCATATATGATTTTGTACGTGAATCATATATAATTTTGTATGTACTCGATTGTTCTCGTGTTTTCTTAAATTGATATTGTTTCCGTATGAATCCACCTATATATATATATATATATATATATATATATATATATATATATATATATATATATATATATATATATATATATATATATATATATATATAAACGAATGATCGTGTAAGAAAAAGAGTTAAAGGTGAGAATTGTAAGAAGAGATCTGGATCACTTTTAATCTCAAAACAACTCATGAATTACATTTTAAAAAGAAATTGATCAAGTGCATTTCATTAGTGTTGATTTTCAATTAAGATCCAAACGTAGAAATCCCTTCTTATCCAAACCCATGTATATATGTACAACAAAAAATGAGGGACATATATATATATATATATATATATATATATATATATATATATATATATATGCAAAAAGGAGGTGGATGGTGACATGTGTTATCGACGGTAGTATACATGTCAAATTTTAGCCATGCCATCTTGCTTTGCTTTTCTCATCTTTAGACAACAATAAACAATTAATGGTTTAGTGTCATCTTATATCTATATATTAACGTGAATAAAAATTGCAGACGAAGAAACCGACCGTCGCAAATGGGTTCGGAGATGGTGGTGCACAACGGCGGATGCCAATGTAGACGTGTGAGATGGCGAGCCCGATCACCGGCCAGCGTCGTGGCATGGCAATGCAATTGCTCCAATTGTTCCATGAGAAGGAACACTCATTTCGTTGTGCCTTTTGAAAGGTTTGAGCTTCTGGGGGACTCGGAAAAGTTCGTCACCACGTACACTTTCGGCACTAACTCCGCAAAACACACATTCTGCAAGGTCTGTGGCATAACATCTTTTTATACTCCAAGGTCTAATAAAGGGATAGCGATTACATACAGATGTGTCGATCCCGGAACATTAAGTCATGTAGAGATTAAGCATTTTGATGGGGTCAACTGGGAGAAATCACAGAATCATACAGATGTTTCCAAGGGTAACTTTGATGTCTAAATGTATTGGGGTCATGTTATGAAACAAACCTTGCTTGTTCCATTATTTTAATGCTAGCTGTTTCACTCTTTACATTAAAATCAGGTTTATAGGATATCTAAAATGTCTAAACATCTTAATAAACTACTTTATAAGACCTATGTTTATAGGATATATATATATACATAGAGTGGGTTCCGGTGAGAATAAAAGTTATGGTGACAATTGTGAAAATAATTCTAAAACAAGCTAAAAAGAATCGCGGACCTTTAACTGGTTTTTTGAACAAATAACACGAACCTTCAACTACCTTCATTAACCTTAATCTTTTCTTTCATCCCCTTTACGAACTTTTACATACCTCCAATCACTTTTACATGCATGAATTTGTTAAAGATCGGTCATTGTGATAGAAATAGGTCACGAAGATAGTTGAAGGTAATTGAAGGCAAATGTTTACCGGGTAAGCGCTTATCAGCAATGACATTACCTCACTTACCTTATTGTATAACACTCCGACCATTAAACTTGTTTGTTGTTAAGCGTCTTAAACCCGGTAAGTGTACCGGTTAAGAGTCATTTCTCTCACCTACCGGGTAAGACTCTAGGTCCTTGTTATGGCTCTTACCGGGTAAGATTCTAAATAGTTTTCATCCTCAATAGGTAAGGACCATAAAGTAAGTGATACCGGTAAGTGCTTACCCGGGTAAGTATTTAGTAAACGGCCCCTTATTTAGTTTCGTCTCTATATATATAGAGAGAGACACACACAATAATGAAATACGAACTCAATAAGCATTATAAACCCCTGAAAACCAATCCAAAATTTCAAACTATTCAATGAGTTTGATTTTTTTAAGTTATGATTCATTATTTATATTGTTTCATATGTTTCGTTCGTGTATGTGTACGAGTGTGTAGGTTTCACATAGAAAAAGTGTTTTCATGTTTCTTATCGCAAGCAAAACAATCATGAATGTTTCATACATGAAACAACATGGTATTAACGCTACACATTTCACATATGTTGTTTCATATATGCTCACACATCATAATAATATGAAATTGATAAATGCTATGTAGAAGTAGCGTTCCGTTGAGAATTAATACGCATCTCTAGCGGTCGAATTATGCGTTTCTTCCGGCTCCACCACATCTCCTTTATTCGTTGACCCACATACCTCGTAAATTAGTCGCAACCATTTATTTCGTTTTCTTCTTCTCTTAGCTTTTGCGCCACTAGTATCACTTTCCGGCAACGGCAATACATTTTTCCGGCCATCAGGATCACAAACACCATCGGCAAATTTGCGACAATAATACTGGTCACAACCCGACTCTATATAGTAATCAAGATCCTTTGAAATCCTCTCAATTTCATACACATCAAGAAGAGAACTTCCAATATAATTATGATAACACTCGACATCGATCTTCGAAAATATGTCGGCATATCTTGTGGGTTTTTCATGGCTTCCATATTGTACCTCGATGGCCCGGCAACATCATAATCACTAGATTCCATATGATCAGTCGTCTTTTGTTCGAACCCTAATCCATGTCGATACCAAGCCCATGCATCTACTTTCACGAGGACTAATTCATCGACGCTTTCTGTTGGTTTTTGTTCCATGATCATGGTTTGATTGAAGGGTTGATGATGATATTGAAGATGGTTTGGATTTGGAATGTGTATATAAGCCCAAGCTTTAAAGGTTGAAAGATGGCATTTTGAAAGGCTGTTTTGTGATTAATAACATAAAAAGGTATTAGTACAAGATACAAGTCATGGATGTCACAGTTAGGGGTGTAAATGATGCGAGTCGAGCTCGAGTATCATTATACTTGACTTGACTCGCTAGTATATCGGGTCGAGCTCGAGTTCTAGTCGATCCTATTCGAGTCGAGTGTTGACCGAGTCGATCTCGAGTGAGTCGATCTTGAGTAGCTCGCGAGTTGTCTCGTCTCATTTATACCCCTACATAGGCTCAAGCCATTTAACAAAGGCAAAAGATGTAAAACAAGGGAGAAGAAAGGTCTATATATAGTAGAGTTCAAAGCATTGGATTCTATATCCCGTCAATGTGGAATGGATTAGACACACCATCAAGAATTTACCCATGTCTTTTACACCATCATTTTCCAAAAAAGAACTTAGAGTTTATTATTATTATTATTATTATTATCATCAATTAAATTAAAATAATATTACTAATTATTATTATTATTTTGCTTATCGAGTATCTCACGAGCTTATCGAGTCGAGTATCAGGTCGCTCGACTCGACTCGTTAGTATATCGAGTCGAGCTCGAGTTCGAGTCGACCCTATTCGAGTCGAGTTTTAACCGAGTCGATCTCGAGTATCTCGCGAATTGTCTCGTCTCATTTACACCCCTAGTCACAGTTTGAAAGTTTGTTTTTTGTTTTTTGGGAATTAATCTTGACCCTATTTTTCATTATTATCGCTTGTAATAAAGGGGTACGCTAATGGCACCCCTAAGGTATGCCATTGAAACCCATAGGCCTAAAACACTTATTGTTTTAATTTTGTTTTTTATCATTTTGTTGTCTTTTTATTTACAATTTTTTCTCTTTTATTTATTTATATTATATTATTAATAAATATATATTTTCTTTTATATATATATATATATATATTATAAAAAATGTCATCATTCGAATAATTTTTTTTATTCGAAGCATTTGATCATTCAAATTTTTTTTGAAAGTGGTTCATATAAAAATGGAAGACATTGGCTAGGAGTAAACTGTTTTTCAAAAAATAGCTAGAAAAATTAATTTCCCTACTATCCCTTAAAAAATTATAATAAAATCAAAAGTTAGAAAATTATAAAATAACAATAATAATATGTCAATCATTTTATATATATATATATAAACAAATAATATATATATATATATATATATATATATATATATATATACACTACCTTAATATGCATTTAGGAAAAAAGTCTTAAGTGCAACTTTTAAAGTATATGTTACTACCATTTTATACATAAAATGTACAAATCTCTTAAAGACAAGTTTTAATGTATAGAGTACTACTATTTTTTGCAAGGAAACTTTAAAAAACTATGAATTGTGAATTGTGAAGCATAATGTACAAATTGTAAATTCAGTCATTTTATTCTCACCACCATTGTGAGAGGAAAGCATATGCCATCCTTTTTAAAAAATCTGACATCTTGCTTTGTTTCTTTGTGAATGTCCATCCCTTCTTGCGTGTTGCTTTTTTATATTTAGAATGCCCATCCCTTCTTGCGTGTTACTTTTTCAGGTTTTCACCCACGCTTCAACATTCAAAGGGTATTCAAATTTCAAAAATTCCATCTCCTCTCTCCTTCTCCATTTTCTGTTTCACTGATTTCGTTTCTGTCTCGGCTGCTCCTGGTAAGATGATCTCCACATTCCATTTGCTCCACATTTCAACAAATTTCTTTGTTTGACCTTATATTTTATATTGGTGGTGTTAGATTTTGGTTATTTGTTTTACAAAAAAGATTGTTTGCCTTCGCCCAGCTGGATCTGTTTCTGTGAAACGAGTGTTCCCCGGTTCTCCTTCTCCTCATGATCAATCTCTCCCTGATTCGTTCCTCTG
Organism: Arctium minus; assembly: GCA_954870635.1. NCBI lineage: Eukaryota > Viridiplantae > Streptophyta > Magnoliopsida > Asterales > Asteraceae > Arctium > Arctium minus. The sequence continues at coordinate 32,847,626 of OX941097.1, read as the reverse complement.
AAGGTTCAATATCTCAATGGGTTACTACTTTCTTTGTTTATTCTTTAAAAATAATAGATCTATGTTTTATTGTAGATCATTATTTTCTTCGTAGATCTCTCCGTGCTACTGTGTTTTCTTTTCAGTTTACCACAGGATGGGAAAGTTGATGTGTGGAAAGCATTGAATTATATGGTAAGCGATCTAAATTTCATTTTCTATTTACAATAAAATCATACCTCGCGCCAACAGGTCCACCTCAATTGGCTTTTTTTCCTGGCCTTGGTATTGGGAGCATTTTTTGCTTGTTTGGGTGTGTGAGTTTTTGATCTCCCCCCCCCCCCCTTTTGGTATATTCTTGGAATTACTTGGGGGTGGCTGGTCATTGACCCTACACCCTTGTTAATTCTTGTTCCTTGCTGCTTTGGCAAAGTGATGTATAGATTTTTTATCACTGATCAAATCTATGTACTCACTTATAAGGAGCCTTCTGTGTTATCTGTTCTTGCTCCCTATGTCTATCTGTATTCCTTGGATTTCTCTAAGCTTGCTTGTTCTTGGCTTGGGAGCTACAAGGTTGGAAAATGTTTTGGAGGAGTGTGGAGAACTGTTCCTTGGTCTTTTAATTGTTGGAACAACTTTTGGCTCAACTATCAGAATATGGGTCTATACATAGCAATGCCAATGGCCTTTGGCCAAATTGGCCAGGCCCTATGTGTGAACTATTATGCTATGATGGATAATGGTCCTTTTATGGTTCTTGCTTTTTGGAGTTATAAGGATGAAAGGATTGTTGGAAGACTAATCTGTCACTTATATGACTGCTTTACATCTGCTTTTATAGAGCCTTCTTGTTTGGGACAGTTTGTTCCTTGGATGTTACATTTTTTGGAAGTTATAAGGAGATTTTGGTCCTGGATTGGTATGCAAATTTTGTTCCTTCTTTTTGGTTGGGATCTGGATACTCAAAGGCTCTGTGGTAGAATAGCCTTTTGTTATAGGCTATGGATTGAGAAGGTGTTATGTGGCCAGGCTATTATCCATATTCTTTCTTTGCTGTTGAATACCACAATGGGTTTTCAACCTTTGTTTCCCCCTTATTTTTTTGGTCTATTTCATCTAATGCCAATGGCCTTTGGCCAAATTGGCCAGGCCTTGTGTATATCATGTAGGAATCTGTTGGTCCCTTTATGGAGCTGCATTGTTGAACAAGGAGTTGTTTGGTTTTATAATATTGGGAGTATTATATTGATCTGTGTGTATCCCAATAATAGTTATGATAATCTTGGGGTTGTTACCTTCCAGATCCTTTCTGTTTATTGGTATGGAGTTTTGCTTTTTCAGATATTATGTGGACAGGCTATTTGGTCCTTTCTAGCTTTTAATCTTTTCTTAGCCTTGAAAACCATTTTGGTTTTTCAAAATTTGTTTCTCTATTTGTTATTGGTCTGAACTACCCTTATTTCTTTAGATTGAGGTCCATAATGGCTCCTCATCTGTTGTCTCTCCTTACTTTCATTGGTCTATATATGGTTCTTTTCCAAATTAGCCTTTTGTTGGTGCTACCTTTGCTTTCTTATTTCAGAAAGTTTTGGTTGGGGAATTGGGTTTTATGGAATCTGGATCTTACTGCCTACTACACCTATCTATGGAGCTTGGTGAATTATGGAAGTGGTAATCTTGATGATGGACTTTACCGAAATTATAAAAGTGGTGGGATGTATTGGATAATATGGAGTGGTGGGCCTGGTAATAATTTTGATATAAATCCCTTTGTTGATTTGATTAGGGAGGTGAAGCTTCCTAATATTCATGTTTATTGGTTTGAAAGTGATGTTGACCTGATAATCACTTGGTACTGCTTCTGGAATGTGAGATATTTTGCCAGGAAAAAGGTTGAGGGTGGGTGTTTTTGTGATAACATTATGGATAAGCTTGGGGAAATTTATGGATTAAATTTAATAAGGAAGTGGGTATTTTTGGAGAATGGGTCTTAATGATTATTAGTAGGGGTGCTCAAAAAACCGACCAACCCAATCAACCCAACCCGACTAACCCGGGAAAAAATCAAACCGAAGTAACCCGACATATAATCAATACAAAATTAGGACAACCCGAAGCTATTGGGTTGATATTGGGTTAGGCTCAAAGTAACCCGACCAACCCGATAAACGTTTTAGCGATTTCTCTAAAATTATTTATATTTCTTTAATATGTATAAGTTACTAAAAACAACTCGACAATAACAAAAAATGGAACTCATAAGAGGACATTATTGGAAAGTTATAGGTAGTACGTAAATATTTGACGAACCCGTATATTGTTTTGAATAATGGATCGTATTCAAAGAAAAAATTCCCTATTTTTATGTTTTCAATATTGTTTTTACTTTGTTTAAATACAACCCGATCAACCTGACCAACCCGAACGGGTTGGGTTGGGTTGCACTTTTGTTTGGGTTGGGATCATTTCTCAAATGAACCTAATATTTATTTCACGGTCAAAACTACAAATGTTGACCAGATAAAGGGCTAGGATCATTTATTTATTTCTCATATTTTTAGCATTTCTCAAATGAACCTAATCTTATATATATATATATATATATATATATATATATATATATATATATAGGGGGCGATTCAAGGGAGAACTCGGTCATTTGTGGTAACCGTGAGATCCAATTTTAACCACAAATCAGAGGATAAATTAGGAAACCAATAATTTTGGTAATTTTAATTAAAATTTAAATATAAGGGTATGTTAGGTATTTTAGAAATCTTCTCTCTCCTCTCTCCGGCGAACATTATTCCGGTGACCACATGATGCACAGTGTGATACCTTTTGTATACATCGAAAATAACGAAAAGAAATAAGAAATGTTGTGATACCTACTGTGATACAAAATAAGAAATCTTGTGATACCCACTGTGATACAAATACACTATGATACCCACCGTGATACAAAATACATTATGATACCTACTGTGATACGCAACACTGTGAAACTCATTGTGATACAAAATACACTGTGAATCCCATTATACAAAAATATTGGGTTTTAGATCATACAGAATTGTGTTAGGACTGAAAGTCATGTGCGTTGAAAGTTGATTAAAGCATTTATAAGGGGGTAAATTGTAATTCTTTGATAGTTGTTTGTTAGTTGGGCCCAAAGCCTATAAATCCCATCAAGCTTATGCGTTTCATATATAAGGGCTAGTTTAGCTCATAATTCAGTTTAGAAGTTTAGAAAGTTTTAAGTCGCATTTTCATAATTCTCTAGTCAATAGGTTTACATTTACTGATCAGATATTCTCTCTGTAAACCTAAATCCTTTCATTGAATATTAATCATATGACTAGAGGTTGTGGCTATATTATTGTTCTTCATTGATATAACTGTTCGTGATTGCACTGTACTGGGATCTACAATTGGTATCAGAGCATAATCGAATTAATGTTATTCGATACGATCAAAAGGTGTATCTAAAACCCTTTAATCGATTATTTGTTTTAATCGTACTTATCTGTTTATCTGCTAAGATTTGAGTGATCTGTGTTGCTGAAAATCGATTTTTCTGGGTTCATAATTTTTAAGTTCGGTCCATCAATTCAAGATTGATCTGATTATCTGCAAAAGTTAAGTTAAGTCGATAGTGTTCTGTTTCTAGATTGATTTTCTACATCGATTGAGTTTTCTGGGTTAAAATAGATTAAAGTTTTCTGGGTCGATTGATATATTGGTTTTCCGATTATCAATCTATTCAAGTTCTGCGTTAAAATCGATTTTTTTCTGGAAAAACAGTAGTTCGATCGATTCAGATTCATCGATTTTATCGGTTTTTAATTTGATCTGTTAATCGATAAGTGTTATCATCGATCAGACTCGTTCGACCGGTACCCTGCAAGCGACCGGTGCCTTTTCCTGCGACCGGATCCCTTGACCGGTACTTTGCTTGACCGCTACATTCTCTTGACCGGTATTTCAATAATTTACATTTTCTTGACCGGTACCGAGAATTGATTATGGGTCGGTACCCATTTTGGGCCGGTCCAAACTTAAAAACAGATAAGATATATTTTTATTTTTATTTTTATTAGAATAAATATAAACTAGAATGTCTAATCTAAAAAAAACTAAAAACAAACTAATAAGTAATCAGAAAAATTAAAAAAAATTCAAAGAAACCTAAGGACGGAGGAATAAAATAGAGAGCATGATCCGGCTCCCCCTCAAGATAGGAATCACTTACGACACGAACGCTCCCCCTTGACGATTACCGCGATGAAATAGAAACACAAGAAAACTTACCTGCTCCCCCTCGAACGGAGGACTATAAAACCTTACCAATCATCGAGCGGTAGAGCTCCCCCTTAACACATTAACAGCTTCGGAAGTTCACCACAAAGGACTTACTCGTTAAGAGATTGAAAGAAGGAACTGCAAAAGCAAAGGAAACACCACGAAGAACAAGGAAAAACACACGAGAAAATATAGAAACAAACGAAATCTAATTTATTAATACAGAGTTTGAAGACTTGCACAGAGCTTAACGAGTAAAATGCACAAACCAATGAGTGTGGATATGAGCAGCCAGAGACAAGTCACTGGGGCAGTAGGTCACAGTCATTCGTTATTGAATGAGACTCGGATAGGGCTGTGAAAGGGTCAAACTTTCAGATTTAGCATACCTAGCTTGGATACAAGATAGTTAAAACGTTTTTCGTCCAAGGCTTTAGTAAACAGGTCTGCTAACTGATGCTCTGTATTAACGAAGTAGAGTTCGATGGTACCCCTTTCAACGTGGTCTTTTATGAAATGATAGCGCACATCAATGTGATTCGTCTTCGTGTGCTGGACGGGATTGTTGGATATGGCAATGGCGCTCTTCGAGTCACAGTAGATGGGGATCTTCGAGTAGTGAAAGCCATAGTCTTTCAGCTGGGTGCGCATCCAAATGACTTGTGAGCAGCAACTAGCGGCTGCGACATACTCCACCTCGGCGGTAGAGGTGGACACGCAGTTTTGTTTCTTCGAGGCCCAGCTGACAAGACAATCACCCAAGAACTGGACATGTCCCGACGTGCTTTTCCGGTCCAACATATTTCCGGCATGGTCAGCGTCTGAATAAGCTGTCAGCTCAAAACCTGTCTCTTTCGGGTACCACAAACCAAGATCAGCAGTACCTTTTAAATAACGAAAAATACGCTTAATTGCAGCTAAGTGAGACTCTTTAGGTTTTGACTGAAATCTTGCACATAAGAAAGTCGAGAACATAATATCTGGCCGGCTAGCCGTCAAGTACATCAGAGAACCTATCATTCCTCTATAAGTTGTAGCATCCACATCCTTTCCGTCAAGATCGGAGTGTAGCTTGATACTGGTAGACATGGGGGTTTTCATAGGTGAAGATTTTTCCATCTGGTATTTCCGAAGAATATCCGAGATGTACTTAGATTGATTAATGAAAATTCCTGTTGCTAATTGTTTAACTTGAAGACCCAGGAAAAAATTCATTTGCCCCATCATACTCATTTGAAAATGTTTACTCATGAGGGCTGAGAAGTTCTGATAGTACTTGAGGTTTGTGGAGCCAAAGATTATGTCATCGACATAGATCTGTACAAGAATAATATCGCGCTTTTCTCTTTTAATAAATAGGGTAGTATCTATCTTACCTTTAGAGAAACCAGATTTAACTAAGAAGGATGAAAGAGCATCATACCAGGCTCGCGGCGCTTGCTTAAGACCGTATAAGGCCTTGTCAAGAAAGTAGACGTGATTAGGTTTTTCAGAACTCATGAAGCCCTTGGGTTGCGAGACAAAAACTTCCTCCTTGAGAACGTCGTTCAGAAACGCGGATTTCACATCCATTTGAAAGACGATGAAGTTCTTGTGAGCGGCGTAGGCAAGGAACATGCGAATCGCTTCAATGTGGGCAACCGGTGCAAACGTCTCATCATAATCTATACCTTCTTGCTGGCGATATCCTTTAGCTACCAGACGTGCTTTGTTCCGGACTATTATTCCGTTTTCGTCCTTCTTGTTCTTGAAGATCCATTTCGTCCCAATAACCGTCTTATTCATTGGCCGGGGAACAAGACGCCATACTTTGAGGCTCTCAAATTGGTTGAGTTCCTCTTGCATAGCGATCACCCAGTCTGGATCATTCAATGCTTCTGAGACGGTTGAAGGTTCGATACGACTGAGGAACGAAGAAAATAAGCAGTCATTCGCGGTGGTGGATCGAGTCTGAACAGGTGAATTGGGATCATCGATGATCTGATGTAGGGGATGAGATTGAGTCCACTTGGTGGCGTGTGGAAGAGGTTGATATGTCTGTTGAGAAGTGTCGGAATCCACATAACCACCGGGGGAAGATCTTGAACAGCTTCGAGTGATGACGGCCTGTGAGGTGGAAGCTCCGGGGCTGGAGTCGGGCGTGAAGTCGAGGACGACTCAGCGGGTGATGAAGCGATGACAGTATCCGGGATTGCCGGAAAGGGAACTTCGGTAGCACCTTCAACAGGGATCGGGTCAGGAGTTCCAACTGTTGTTGGTGTTTCAGTAGGAACTTGAGAGATCGGCGGGGGATCACTCGAGCTTGGGGATGCTGATTCAATGATTGTAGAGGGGGAAACATCAGGCGAGGTTGGCCCACCTGAGTCGGATGGACCAGTGACCTGTGTCACTTCTGGTGCTTGAGCATCATTCCTGTTACAAGATATATCATTAGGCGTAGAAGGAAAATAAACATCATAGAAATGATCAAAAAGTAAATCCAAATCAGAAAGTTGTGCTCTCGACGTAGACGCTTGATCTCGATTTACTGGAGTTTGAGTAGATCCTGAACGTAATTGTCCAGAAGCTAACACACCAGTTAAAGCGGGTTCTGAACTGAGGTGTTCAGAAGCCATATCAGCGGCCTCATCAAAAGTCACGTTTACACTCTCAACGACGGTCTTTGTCCGTTTGTTGTAGACTCTGTAGGCTTTGGCTTGCTGTGAATAGCCGATGAACACTCCTTCGTCCGCTTTGGGGCTGAATTTGCCGAGATCATCCTTGTCATTCAGAACGAAGCACGTGCATCCGAACGCATTGAAGTAATTGATGTTCGGGATGCGTTTGTTGATGATCTCGTATGGTGTCTTGTTGAATCACTTGTTGATGATAGTACGGTTTTGAGTGTATGGCTTATTTGTTTAATCTGTTTCTGATCTGTTGATATCGGTCGTCGAACCCGGTCGATATCTGATACCGGTTGTCAATCAACCTCGGTCGATTTGGTCCCCGGGGTTGGAAAGATTTGGATTCGATCTTATCTAATCGATAGTGGGGTGTTATTGATACGATTTATCGATGGTGTCTTGCTTTTATTGGGTACATCTTTAATGCTTAACATAGATTGCCATCTGGTTTTAAGTTTATCGGTCGACAGAGGTCAATACCGGCCCGTGGTGTGACACCGGTCGACCGACATGACACCGGTCACTTAGGTTAAATACCGGTCGAAGACCTTATCGGTCGAAGACCATACCGGTCGAAACATCATACCGGTCGATGCATCCTACCGGTCGATGCAACCTATCGGTCCGTTTGGTGTTACTGTTTGCAAACTGTTTGTTGGGCACCTTTCTTTTTCTTATGTGCTTTATTGTCACACCTGAGTATGTGATGAAAGTTGGATTTCAAAACCTCATATGGTTGAATTATCTTGGTTATTAACCCTAGTTCACGGACTAGGGTCGGTATTGCCCAATGACTTGGAGTTTTAAGTGGTTATGGTTTAAACCATTGACCATTTAACTCCAAAGATATCTTGTTTGAATGTACCTATGATCTAACATGTTCTTTCTTAACAGGTACAATGGCGCAAAATCCAAATCAGGCGATTGACCCCATAGCCGATGCCGAACTGATTCCCGAGGATCAGTTCCTTCCACTCACGCCCAACAACTTTCATCTCGACGTCACCCAACCTGCAATCCAATATCAGGTGATGATCGAGATCCTCCGTGGACATCCTCTCTCATACGCACTCACGGAGACAGCTGAAGTCCCACTAATATACCTGCAACAGTTCTGGCGTTCACTAACTCCTCTGGAGGCCGACGATGGCTTCCAGTTGGAGGGTCGGATTGATCACACGCCTGTGCTACTCACCCGTGATCTTTTCCGCCAGTTTCTCCATCTGCCGACCGCCACTGCATTTCCAGGGAGAGACAGTTATGACCCCATCATATCAGATGCCATTCTCTGCTCCGACATCCAGTCCCTGGGTTACGGCTCGATGCTACGTCTACCTTCCGGGTTCAACAGGAAGAATCTCACAACGATTTGGTACACGCTCTTCACGTACCTAAATCGGTGCCTTTCAGCTATCACGAAAGGCATCGACCAATCGAGTATCAACATTCTACGCCTATTCCACGCTATGGCGTTCCACCGCCATTCTGACTACACCGACTTCCTATGGTACGAGCTCGTTCAGAAAGTACGAGAAAACGCAACAAAAAGATGGAACTTCATTCTGTTCTTGCGATTTCTCCAGCTTATCATCCACAGCTTCATGGTTCTTTATCCTACCATTGCGCGCCGATCTTCGCACCTGAAGTGTCCACAAAACCAGACTCACAAGATCCCGACCCGTCCTGATCCACAGGGTCTTGTCGCAAGACTTATTCCAGACGGGTTACTGGCCTACGCTAGTCCTACGGCGCTGAGTGTGATATATTATAGGCGCACACACAACCTACAAGCTCCTATGGTCCATCCAGAACCGGAAGGACCTCCCCAGGGAGCGAGACCCGAGCGGCGTGAGGGTCCACGTATGAGAGGTGGTAGCGTCCGGAGGGTTGGGGCTCCCGGACAGGGTGTGCGTAGAGAAAACATTGTGAGGGGATCTAGAGTGGGCAGCGCCGTTCGACAAAGCCAGGCCAGTACTTCTCTACGATCACCTACACCTTCACCGACAGCCACTCATATGGTGGAAGAGGACACAACTACTGAACTCGCACATGTTCAGTCCTCGTCTGCCACCGAATCTGAGGAAACGACAGATCAATCTGGCAATCAGTCGGATTCCGCCACCGAAGCATCGGCATCAAGTGATGAGTCTTCTGACTCTGATGGTGACGATGATAAGCACTCACCTGGAGAGATAAGGAGAGCGGAGGGAGTTATAGTCGAACATGATAGTGTGAGCAGAGAGAGGGAAAGGAAGAGCAAATTTGATACTGAGCGTACACGAGTGATGAGGCAACCATCTACGGTTGACCTCCACCAGCCTACATCTAGTCAAGTATCCACATCTGCTACCCAGTCTCATGTGTTGAGACAGGGTATTGAAGGAGTCGTCGTGGACCTAGCGACGCAACTGCACCCCCCCCCCCCCCCCCCGAGCCACTCCACCATCTCTCAACAGATGGTGGTTTCAATTTCTCACGGGGAATTAGCACAAACGCTACCGGTCTCTCACTTGGAGAGTTCCGGTATTGAAACAAGAGAACAGCAGCCCCCGTTCTCGACTTCTTTGGGTGCACAGAGTCTAGAGCCATTTGACATTATATCCCCTATTCCTAGGACACAGGTTCCATTCTCGGCTACTGCCGGAGGCCTTAGTGGCCCGGCCAGAACACCTATAGTAATTCCAACTTCGGTTGGTATACGAGGATTGGGTGGAAGTCCTACCACAGCTATCATCACGCCAACTGTGAACGTAGGCGGTTCGACTTCTATAGTCGTAACCACAACTGGAAGTCTAAGTGACCCAGGTGTTACTCAACCAGAGTTCGTATCAAGGGAATTTATGGACGGCGCCCTAAAGGCTGTCAACACCATCATGCGAGCTGAAATGAGGGAGGAGGTAGATGCGCTGAAAAGACTTATCAAAGGCAAAGGTCCAGTGATTGAGCCTGAACCACTACCTCCTACACCACAACCCTCTATTGTTGCTGCCGACATGTCTATCGATGACCTCAAGTCCATCCTTCTTGCCAAATTACTTACCCAATCTTCAGTGGAACCCACCCAGGATGTCGATCTACTATCGCTCTTACGTGCCCAAGCATCTACACCTACCCCACCACCCCAACCCACTATATCTCTAGAAGCCTTCCAGCAACAACAGGCCATACTTTAGTCTTTGCAGCAAACAGTAGCTGTATTGACTGAACGACTATCATCAGTGGAAGACACCTGCCGAAGCCAGGCAGAAAGGCTCAAGTGCCGGCATGATGACCAGGATGATCTTGATCACCATGAGGGGGAGAAGCGCCAACGTCTATCCGAGCCAGAGACACAGATAGTGGAATCAGTACAGGTGGAAACGGAAAGGGTTTCGGGTTCTGGTTGTCAACCGGAAGGGCAAGGACAAGCAAGGGAGTAGACTTTGGATTTGGTATTATACGACATTCCAACGGTTGAAAAGCCTGAGGAACAAGATGAAGGTTCACCAATAGATCCAGAAAACTAGGCTTTGATTGTCGATCCTTATGATGTTTCAGACCCGACAGAAGAACAGGCCAACACCGAAAGGGCACTGGTAGTACTTCAAGCCGAGATTGATGACCTTATCAATTCTGAAGATTATCAGCCAGTCATACAACCTTCTGTCGAGGTTCCACTTTTGACATAACCTACTAATCACCCTGATCTTCCTCGGCAAGATATTCCCGTTAGATCTCCTCCAGCATCACCAGTTATAAGAACAGATAGTACTCCGCCAGTTCCGCCGTCCAAGTGGGGAAGAGTCAGAATCAAAGTTCCATTTCTTGAAGAAACTCAGAAGAAGATCTTTGCCCATTGGATTCGTGCATATGATGAAGTCGTGGTTCATGGTCTACAGCCGATGAAAAACAAGGAAAAGCAGCGTGAGATCATATTCGTGTATAACTACTTTCAAGACAAGTACAACAAGACAAAGCTCAAAATTACATCAGTCGATCAGATTCAATCTGATTTCTTCATGGGTGTAAAGTATTCACAGTTCATGGTAACTAGAGAAGATGGTGAAAAGTATTATTTTTCTGAAGCTGATTTTCCGCGTCTTGAACCTAGAGATCTGTTGTTCCTACTTAGAGATTTGAAGACCAGAACTATCAGACCTAGGGAAGTTACAGATGCACTCGAGACTGTCAAGAGATACATGAAATGTGCAATGAAGCTTGCCTCGGTAGAAGACTTTCAGATTGGGTTAGAAAGCAACCAACCGAAGATAAATCTGCTTAAACCTGATCTGAGTATTCCTTCTGATGCCTAGAATGTGCCAGCCTTCACAGTTCTAAAGTTTCCAGAATTCGGCATGACTTACGTGAATAACAAAGGTGAAATGCGTTTTATTCTTTTCAGTCAGATAGCCAGATTCTGCAATGGTACTTTGATGTTGCTTAAAGACAAGTTGAAGCGTGCAATTGATCAAGATGAAAAAGGGGTTCAGCCTTTGGATCCTAAATACAAGCCACTTGTTCTCGAAGCACTGGGTGTTATTGAAGAACGACTGCAGTACAGAACGCAAATGCGCTACTTTGAGATCAGCTTTGGGTTTCGAAAGATACATGTTCCAAACTGGCGCGATTACCAACTTCTATTTAAAGGGGGAGATTGTTAGGGTGTTTTATTGGTTAAATAGAAGTTAAGGGTGTAATGTGTAATTATTTAATAGTTTTATTAGCTTGTTGGGCCCAAAGCCCATAAAGCCCATCAAGCTTATGTGTTTCATATATAAGGGCTACTTTAGCTCATAATTCAGTTTAGAAGTTTAGAAAGTTTTAAGTCGCATTTTCATAATTCTCTAGTCAATAGGTTTACATTTACTGATCAGATATTCTCTCTGTAAACCTAAACCCTTTCATTGAATATTAATCATATGACTAGAGGTTGTGGCTATATTATTGTTCTTCATTGATATAACTGTTCGTGATTGCACTGTACTGGGATCTACAATTGGTATCAGAGCGTAGCAAGCGGTAGCAACTGCTTCTGCCCATAAATATAGCGGGAGCTTGGATGGAGATAACATCGTGCGAGCAGCTTCGACAAGAGTTCAATTTCGTCGCTCTACTACCCCGTTTTGCTGAGGAGTCCGAGCAGCTGAGAAGGTATGAGTGATGTCGACTGAAGTCAGGTAACCTGTGAGTACTTGATTCTTGAACTCAGTGCCATTATCCGTCCTAATGGTCTGAACTGATTGGTTGAGACTGACTTGAATGCTCTTCAGGAGAGAAATGATCAAATCGGGGGTTTCATCCTTTGAACGAAGGAATCTAACCCACGTGTAGCGAGAAAAGTCATCAACCATCACTAGGACATACTTCTTGTGATTGATACTCTGGATGCGCATCGGTCCACATAAATCCATATGAATGAGTTCGATGAGTTCGAGGGACCGAGAAGTACTTGGAACGGCTTTAGGCTTGTGAGAAGCCTTCTTCATCTTGCCCATTTCACAGGCAGCACAGAGGTGATCTTTTTCGAACTTAAGATCTGACATTCCCTTCACGTGTCCACCGAGCACCAACTTATTGATAGTCTTGAAGTTCAGGTGCGAGAGTCTACGATGCCATAACCAGTTTTGTTCGGCTGAGGCTTTGGACATCAAACAAACTTCCTTATCTACTTTCAGAGACGAGAGGTCAATCGTGTAGAGATTTGTGCGACGCGTTCCAGCAAGAATTTCTTTTCCATCTTCAGTCCGAATGCTGCACCTTTTGGATTTGAAGGTGACCTCTAGATTCTTATCGCAGAATTGACCTATGCTGAACAAGTTGTGACCAAGACCTTTGATATCGCCATAACCCATAATAGGAGAATAGTGGTCATTCCCAAAACGAACATTTCCACAAAACGTCTCGGTGAAGTTTGTGAGAAGCTCCCTTCTTCCGGTCATGTGCTTGGAGCAGCCTGAATCTAAATACCACACATGACCATCCTGCAAAACAAGTTAATGCTTTTTAGGTACCCATTCGTAAATGGGTCCTTTGGGGTTAGGCTTAACACCCGACTGGGATGCCCGTTTAGACTTGGGTCTTTTTCTATGACGGGGAACATCAAACTTAGAATGAGACAGTTGAAGTAATTGCGGAATTGAAGAAACTTTTAAAGGTAAAAATCCATTACATTCAACCAAAGGTTTAGAATCAAAAACATCATGACTGTTATTGTTTTTCCTAGAGTTTAAAGTTGGATTAACTAATTTTGTCGTCGTCGTGCTTTCCTTAGACTTCTTGGCTACCCACGCATATTTGACTTCTTTGCGTCGACCAAAAGTATCTGAAATACCGTTAAACCCATAGTCAGAAGATTTGAATTTTGATAATTGTTGCTTTTTAGAGCGACCGGTCTTTTTCTTCTTCTGTAAACGTCTTTTGGATTTAGAATTTGAAGAATTATTCACAGAAGAGTTTTGTGGGGCAGATGTGGAACATTCACCCTTGTAAAATTTTACCGGAGGCTCACACGAAGACGTTAAAAAATCAACGTGACTTGGTAGAGAGGGATTAAAATCAAATTGGTTTAAATCACCGTCTAAACACACCTCAGAATTCAAGAAGGCGGAAAATTCCATTTCCTCATCAGAAGGAGCCTTATCATTTGACGAATTCAGGACATCGGAAGAATTTGTTTCTAAAGATTGAGTCTCTTTTCCTTTGTTCCAAAAATTTGGTGACGAGTCACCCATAAAGGCTTTACAGGAAGATGTGTCCGAGGGTGGATAGGAATTTTCAGACACAGAAATTTTCTCAACTTGGATAATTTCGGGCTTAGCTGGAGGTTCAGCCTTGTGAAGTCGCTCTTTCATCCGATCTGCTGCCAAAGCAGCCAGTTGTGAGTTTAGCTTCTTTATCTCGGTCTGAAAGTATTCCTTTTCCTCTTCAGACACAGTCTCCTTTTTCTCGGAATTGAGGCACTCAAGTTGGGATAACAACTCTTGTTTTTCCTTTTGAAAAATATTCTTCTCCTGTTCAAATGACGTTTCTAGCTGAACAATTTTATTTTCTAAAACCAGAGGTGGAACATAAACTTTATGGCCGATTGGTTCCTCCTCAGTTTTAACGGTTTTAGCATCAAGTTCAGCTTGAGAGTAGCTTCTGAAATAGTCATTTGATAGGAAACAGGGTTTTTCTTCGTTGTAAGATGCATTCAATTAATCATAAACAAAAGGAAGTTGCATTTTAGTAGAATTCTCCCTTCGCAAATTATCCTCTTCCATTTCCCCATCATCAAGTGGTTTGGTCCAATTGATTTTGTAATCTGGATAGGTCTTGTCTATTCCAAGAAATTCGAACGCATATAACGTAGGAACTTTGGATAAGGCCTTTTTCAGATAATATGGGTTATCGTAACCGATACCCGTATCCGAATACTTGGGTTCTTTTGGTGAAATTAGATTAAGCGTTTGATTAGATTTACCAATTTTATAAAGTTTCCGTTCAAGCTCCTTTAATTGATTAGATAATCTTTGATTTTCATTTTTGTAAGCCACGCTTTGAGTGACAATATCAATTTTCTTATTTTCTAACATACGAAGCTCATAGGTAAGATTATCTACTTTGGTCTTTAGCTCTTTTGATTCTTTTGAACAACTCTCACACTCTTCTTTTAAATTTGAAATTATGCACAGGTTGCTAGCAATTTCTAAGCTTTGATTTTCAATACATTCAGACTGTGCAGTAACTCATTTTTCTAGAGATGAGATAAGTTGTTCATTTTCTTTTATGGTTAGCTTGCAAGAGTCTAATTTGTGCATAGTGATTTTCATCTGATTAATTAAAGCTTCTTGGTAAGGAGCATATACCTGACATGGGGAATTACGATCTTCATCATCAGTGTCAGACGGTGATGAATGCTTGCCCATGAAACACAGGTGTGCTTCAGCATCCTCGTTTTCTTCATCAGATACTTGCATCCAGTAGTCATCTTTTGCCATGAGAGCTTTACCTGCTTCCTTTTCTTTGGCCAGCAGCAATTTGGCTTTGTAGTAATCTGAGTTGCGCACGACAGGCTTGCGACAATCTTTGGCAAAATGACCCAACCGACCACAGTTATAGCATTTGATCGGCTCCTCTTTTGGCTTCTCTTCATGTCTCTTTTCAGACTTCTTTCCTTCTTCAACACGTCTCTTCCCTTCAGACTTTTCTTTATTATCACGACGAGTGGAGAATCTTTGCTTGTTTGAAGACTTGTTGAAGAACTTCCTCTTCTGGAATGCTTGAATCAAGAACATCGCTTCTTTAATCTGAGTGTATTCTGGATCCGAGTCACTGTCAGGATCTTCGGGTTCAGAATCACTTTGCACTGGCTCCTTTTCAGACGAGCGGCTGACAGATTTGCCTCTTTTATCTGAGACAAGTGCTAACGGATCAACTATCGGCTTTTCATCTGCTTTCTGATTCCCCATCAACTCCATAACTTCCTCTTCATCCTGGAGCAGCATTTCATAAAGTTCTTGTAGAAAAATCTTCTCCAGAGTTTGAGTATGACGGATATGAGAGACGAACGGTTTCCATTCAGGCTGGAGGTTATTCATGAACTTGATGTTATTCTCAGTGTTCGTCTTCGTGATCTTGTTTTTCTGCAGATCGTTCAGAAGCATGTTGAACCGTTCATAGGTTTCTGTGAGCGTCTCGCCTTTTCTAGCTTTGAAGCCATCATATCGGGTGATGCAATTTGTCACCTTCAGCTGATTGTTTATATGGCTACCCATCATCATTTTCTCAATCTGGTCCCACATTCCTTTCGCAGTCGCCTTGTAACTGTCGATGCAGGCATAGATGTCATTGGGTAGACTTTGTAGAAGATAGGACTTAGCATGCTTTTCAGCCTCATACATGCTCTTTTCTTGAGGGAGAAACTCACTGAGAGTTTTCCGAACACGACGTTCTGATCGACCTTCATCTGGGTTTCCAGGAACGACTTTCATCGGCCAGTCTTGCGGCCCCTCTTTCAGACACTTGTATATATCCTCGTAGTTTGATTTCGCTTCGATAAAGTTCATGAAGTGATCATGCCATTGAGGGTATTCTCCCCGATAGAGCACTGGGGGTTTTTGATCGGAGCCGATAGCTAAGGCGTCTCTTGAATTCATTTTAACTCTTTTAACTTAAATAGCACTGTAACGATCGTGAGACAAGAAGGATGATCCAAAAACAATATTTATAATAAGCAGACAAGGACCCGGTCAAGCAGGGACCCGGTCAAGCAGGGACCCGGTCAAGCAGGGTCCCGGTCGAACAGAGGTCCGGTCGATAGAAGTCCGGTCGACAAGGGTATCAGTCAACAAAGAGTACCGGTCAACATGGAGTATCGGTCAAGAAAAATATACCGGTCAGCAAAGTACCGGTCGAACAATATATCGGTCGAACACGGTATCGGTCGGACAAGGTATCGGTCAACCACAAAGAGTATCGGCCGACCGCTGAGTATCGGTCAACCAATATACTGGTCAAGGCAAAATACCGGTCGCTGAGTACCGGTCAAGCTATGTATCGGTCAACAACTTACCGGTCACCAAAGTGATCCGGTCAAGACAAAGTATATGTTGATAGGGTGAACCGGTAAAGCAGGGTACCGGTTGATAGGGTCGGTCGATAATGAACAGATAAACACAAACAGATCGACTTAATGGCCCGATAAAAACAATGAACACAGACCGATAAACACGATGAATTCTGGAAATCGATCGTAATCAAACCCAGAAAAAAACCATAGACCGATAAGAATTTGATTTTTCAATAACTCAGGTGGATCGACTACTGTTTTTCCAGAAAATCGATTTTCAGAAAGCAGTATGGTAAAATCTCAGTTTAAATCGATAAAGAAATATCAATCCAGAAAATAATCAATCGACACAAAAACAGAATAATGATTAAGAGTTTTAGACAAACCTTTTTGGATCAAACCTCCAGTCTCTTTGCTCTGATACCAATTGTAGATCCCAGTACAGTGCAATCACGAACAGTTATATCAATGAAGAACAATAATATAGCCACAACCTCTAGTCATATGATTAATATTCAATGAAAGGGTTTAGGTTTACAGAGAGAATATCTGATCAGTAAATGTAACCTATTGCTAGAGAATTATGAAAATGCGACTTTACTAATAATGAAACTAAAACAGCCTTTATATACTTAGGCTTACAAGATAATGGGATTATGGGCTTTAGGCCCAACAAGCTAATAAAATTATTAAATAATTACACATTACACCCTTAACTTCTATTTAACCAATAAAACACCCTAACAATCTCCCCCTTTAAATAGAAGTTGGTAATCGCGACAGTTTGGAACATATATCTTTCGAAACCTAAAGCTGATCTCGAAGTAGCGCATTTGCGTTCTGTACTCCAACCGTTCTTCAATAACACCCAGTGCTTCGAGAACAAGTGGCTTGTATTTAGGATCCAAAGACTGAACCCCTTTTTCATATTGATCAATTGCACGCTTCAACTTGTCTTTAAGCAACATCAAAGTACCATCGCAGAATCTGGCTATCTGACTGAAAAGAATAAAACGCATTTCACCTTTGTTGTTCACGTAAGTCATGCCGAATTCTGGAAACTTTAGAACTGTGAAGGCTGGCACATTCTGGGCATCAGAAGGAATACTCAGATCAGGTTTAAGCAGATTTATCTTCGGTTGGTTGCTTTCTAACCCAATCTGAAAGTCTTCTACCGAGGCAAGCTTCATTGCACATTTCATGTATCTCTTGACAGTCTCGAGTGCATATGTAACTTCCCCAGGTCTGATAGTTCTGGTCTTCAAATCTCTAAGTAGGAACAGCAGATCTCTAGGTTCAAGACGCGGAAAATCAGCTTCAGAAAAATAATACTTTTCACCATCTTCTCTAGTTACCATGAACTGTGAATACTTTACACCCATGAAGAAATCAGATTGAATCTGATCGACTGATGTAATTTTGAGCTTTGTCTTGTTGTACTTGTCTTGAAAGTAGTTATACACAAATATGATCTCACGCTGCTTTTCCTTGTTTTTCATCGACTGTAGACCATGAACCACGACTTCATCATATGCACGAATCCAATGGGCAAAGATCTTCTTCTGAGTTTCTTCAAGAAATGGAACTTTGATTCTGACTATTTCCCACTTGGACGGCGGAACTGGCGGAGTACTATCTGTTCTCATAACTGGTGATGCTGGAGGAGATCTAACGGGAATATCTTGCCGAGGAAGATCAGGGTGATTAGCAGGATATGTCAAAAGCGGAACCTCGACAGAAGGCTATATGACTGGCTGATAATCTTCAGAATTGATAAGGTCATCAATCTCGGCTTGAAGTACTACCAGTGCTCTTTCGGTGTTGGCCTGTTCTTCTGTCGGGTCTGAAACATCATAAGGATCGACAATCAAAGACCAGTTTTCTGGATCTATCGGTGAACCTTCATCTTGTTCCTCATGCTTTTCAACCGTTGGAATGTCGTATAATACCAAATCCAAAGTCTGCTCCCTTGCCTGTCCTTGCCCTTCCGGTTGAGAACCGGAACCCGAAACCCTTTCCGTTTCCACCTGTACTGATTCCACTATCTGTGTCTCTGGCTCGGATAGACGTTGGCGCTTCTCCCCCTCATGGTGATCAGGATCATCCTGGTCATCATGTCGGTGCTTGAGCCTTTCTGCCTGGCTTCGGCAGGTGTCTTCCATTGATGATAGTCGTTCAGTCAATACAGCTACTGTTTGCTGCAAAGACTAAAGTATGGCTTGTTGTTACTGGAAGGCTTCTAAAGATACAGTGGGTTAGGGTGGTGGGGTAGGTGTAGATGCTTGGGCACATAAGAGCGATAGTAGATCGGCATCCTGGGTGGGTTCCACTGAAGATTGGGCAAGTAATTTGGCAAGAAGGATGGACTTGAGGTCATCGATAGACATGTCGGCAGCAGCAATAGAGGGTTGTGGTGTAGGAGGTAGTGGTTCAGGCTCAGTCGCTAGACCTTTGCCTTTGATAAATCTTTTCAGCGCATCTACCTCCTCCCTCATTTCAGCTCGCATGATGGTGTGGACAGCCTTTAGGGCGGCGTCCATAAATTCCCTTGAGACGAACTCTGGGTGAGTAACACCTGGGTCACTTAGACTTCCAGTTGTGGTTACGACTGTAGAAGTCGAACCACCTACGTTCACAGCTAGCGTGATGATAGATGTGGTAGGACTTCCACCCAATCCTCATAAACCAACCGAAGTTGGAATTACTATAGGTGTTCCGGCCGGGCCAATAAGGCCTCCGGCAGTAGCCGAGAATGGAACCTGTGTCCTAGGAATAGGGGATATAATGTCAAATGGCTCTAGACTCTGTGCACCCAAAGAAGTCGAGAACGGGGGTTGTTGTTCTCTTGTTTCTATACCGGAACTCTCCAAGTGAGAGACCGGTAGCGTTTGTGCTAATTCCCCGTGAGAAATTGAAACCACCATCTGTTAAGAGATGGTGGAGTGGCTCGGGGGGGTGTGCAGTTGCGTCGCTAGGTCCACCACGGCTCCTTCAATACCCTGTCTCAACACATGAGACTGGGTAGCAGATGTGGCTACCTGGCTAGATGTAGGATGATGGAGGTCAACCGTAGATGGTTGCCTCATCACTCGTGTACGCTCAGTATCAAATTTGCTCTTCCTTTCCCTCCCTCTGCTCACACTATCATGTTCGACTATACCTCCCTCCGCTCTCCTTGTCTCTCCAGGTGAGGGCTCATCATCATCACCATCAGAGTCAGAAGACTCATCACTTGATGTCGATGCTTCGGTGGCGGAATCCGACTGAGTGCTGGATTGATCTGTCGTTTCCTCAGATTCGGTGGCAGACGAGGACTGAACATGTGCGACTTCAGTAGTTGTGTCCTCTTCCACCATCTGAGTGGCTGTCGGTGAAGGTGTAGGTGATCGTCGAGAAGTTCTTGTCATAAAAAACTTATCATTGACTGAAGGAGAGATACAATCACAAATTCCAACTGAAGCTTCATCTGTGGAACAGGAGAAAAGACAGAGGGCTAATAATATAGCTCGATATTTTATGACAAAGAGTATTTCTTGTGACCTTTTTCGTGACATTTTTAGTGAAATTTCTGGTCAAATAAATTATTACAAAATGACAGGAAAAGAGTTGTGGGATTGTACTGAATGGTTGATGTTAGGGCCAAATGTGATTTTAAAAGGAAGAGAATTGGAATCTGAGAACTCTGAGCTTAAAAGAAATATCTCTGATTTGGAGCAAAAGATTGCAAAAGACAAATCCGATTTTGAGACTAAAGATAAATCTTTTGCAAAGAAGTTCTCAGATTTTTCCGGAAATAGTTGTGAAGAAAAGAAAGCAGTCGAGCTGAAATGTATCAATCTCTCTCAGAAAGTTTCTGCTTTTGAGAAAGTACTTATCTTGGAAAGAGAAAAGTTTACCAAAGAAAAGAAGGCCATTGAACAAAAGAATGTTGGATTCTTCAAAGAAATATCCAGCCAGAGAAATAATGTTGAGAAAGGATTTGAAGAAGAAAGAAGCATGTTTGAGACTGAGATTAAAAAGCTGACAGTCAAGTTATCTGAACTATCTGAGAATGCACTGAAAGAGCAGAAAGCGAAGTCCGAATTAAAGGAGAAGATTGACTTGCTTGTTAAAGAAAGAGACAGCTTTGCTTTACAGATTAAAGATCTTGAAAAGATTGTTTCCAAGGTAGTGGTGACTGAGCAAACGACTCCAGAGTCACAAATCCACACACCTAGAAATAATTCAGCTGACTTCAAAAAGACAGCCTCAAGCTCACATCTGAAAATTGTTTCATCAAAAAGGTCAGTTAAATCATATGATCAGATTCGCAGTACTAACATTTTCTTTGATGGAAATATAGATGGTTCAGGTACACATCAACGAAGAAGGAGATACAAGGAAGAGGAACTGGTCTGGAAGAAGAAACCAGTTGAAGATGAGAAGAAAGATGGGAAGAAAGAGCTGAAAGGAAAGACATCATGTGTACATACACACAAAGCCAAAAAGAGTAATAAGCGTAAAGGTAAACCTGATCATATCTACTCGAGAGATCAATTAATCAGGTTGTCAGGTAAGAAATACTATTGTTCTTGTTGTCGTACACATGATCCTATTCACAAGACTAGTGATCATTACTGGTATGGTTCTTATTCCATTACTCCCATTCGAACTGCAACTAACATTCATGGACCTAAATACCAGTGGGTACCAAAGCCTAAAATTGATTCTTTGTTGCAGGCACCTACTGTCAAGGGGGAGTAGAAGAACTATGGCTTCTAAGTAAATCAGCTTAGAACCCGGACTTCAACGAAGTTTGGCTTCTGATCACATAACAGATCAGAACCCGTGTTTCAATGCTTAAAGAAAAGATACTCCCGAGCTGAAATGAGAAGATCAACATTCAAGGGGGAGTACTTATATATTCTGAAATATGCATTAGAGAGATATGACGGACTACATTCCAGAAGGAATTGTGGATCTCTATCATGTACCTTTTCACTGATAGATCTGTTGATGCATAAGTCAAGGGAAGTAAATTTATTATGACTTCTGATTAATTCAAATCAGCACTCGTTTTTTTAACTGTTTTTCTGCAGCTGACTTTTTCAAAGTTAAGAAGTATGGATATTTTGCAAATATCCAGGGGGAGCTTATCAGAGTATAAATCATTACATCATGATTTGAGAGGAACTTAAAGGTAAATATCTTCTAATCCTAGATCTTTGATTGTTTGAAAGAAGAACAACTTTCAAGCATGAAAAACGTTTTCTAAAATGTTCAAACCACTTCTGGTTCTCAAAAGATTTTATGAATTTAGAAGTGTGATTCTAAATGTTTTTCAATTTTGAGCATTAATGTTTAACTGACCGTGTGTTTCCAAAGATCAATACTTGTGTATTATCTTGTCCATATACTGTCAAGTATTCACACACACCGGTTCAGTACTTCGTTTGAATTTGTTATTACCATGTCTCATAACGAAACAATTTTTTGATGGTAATACGCCCGTTTGAAATTCAATGTTGTTGAGCATCAATCATAATTTCTAATCTTGTGCTTTCATTGCAAAATTGTTTATATTCGTTCATATAAACAAAATATCCAATTCTTTGATACCCTAACCATTTCATTTGATCTGATTGATACATTGTCAGATTCTCAAAACAACTCTTTTGATTTCATTTCTTTCATTCAATATCGTTGTTTTGAGAAATCTTCAAAGTTCAATTGCTCAAATATCATGAGCATACATTTTGACAATGTTATCATACAGTTTGTGCTTAATTGTACAAGTTAAACTGTTGAGCAACTATTCTTTTTAGGACTTACATGGGATTCATGTGTGAGCTTAAACAGAACTTCCATGGATTCACGTTAACCTGTGTTTCCTACCCTGGAAGTTATCTTTGAGTGATTAAGGGGTGAGGGGTCTTAAATCAAAGAGTGGGGGAGATAACTCATCCGGTTGAGTTTTTCTCATTGTGCTGAGCGGTAATATGTAAATGAGAGTTTGGTTAGAAGTGAGCTTTAATGACAAAAAGAAAGAGGGTGTGAGAACAGAGTTAAAAGAATATGAAAAGTCTGCACCAAACACTTTCTGAGTCGGGCAGCCACATCTACTGATTGGTTCACATTCTTTGGTGACCATCATTGAAACAGGCAGTGAGCCCATGCCAACTCTTGTTATAACCCCATCAGCCACTCATTTCTTTCCCGAAAAAGAAATGTTTCATTTTCATTGGGGACGCAGCACATATGCTATCTAGTCTTCATTCGGAAGATTTAGATATTGAAAAAGAAGGAAAGTTACCCCACATTCGCACCTCTTTCATGCACATTCAGTCCGTGTAATATCTGTTGCTGTCTCAACAGTTTACACAATTTTGAGCCTGAGAAAGCTAAGTAGCTTCAATCATTCTACACTTGCACGTACACACAAGGAATGAGTTTTCTTGTCATAACATTCATAGAAAATTCCTTTGTGGATTTTCGATGATTGAATGGAAGCCCTGGGGGAGTGAATATCACAAAAGCTTCTTTCCAAAGTACATCCGTTGTACAAAGTGGCTCTGTGCTACTTACAGGCATACTAACTGTTTCATCTGTTGAATCAGGGTTACATTGTTCATTATGTCTGAATTTGAAAAGATTCGGATATATACATTTCATGAATTAACGGATAATCAGATCAACGGGCGGAGAATGTCAAGTTATTATGAAGGGGAGATTGTTCGTCTTTACAAAGGGGGGAATCAAAGAAAGTGCTCAAATTGAAGAAGTTTTGATGATCATGATGTTCACAATCATCAAAAAGGGGGAGAAAGAAAGTTCTGTGAAAAGATTTGTCAAAGTTATAAAGAAAGAATTCAATTTCTGAATGAAGATGATTCGTGAAAGTTTGCTTGTCTGAAGACAGTCTAGAGATCAAAGAGATGAAGATATGAGTTCAATGTTGTTTTAATATTCAAAGATGAATATTTCAAAGATTTTATTGGTTCTTCTATCCTGTATCATGTGGTGTCTGCTTCAAGTCATTTCCTCCTACGCGCTGATTGAAACAAGTTCTTTAAGTCTATTCAACTCGCAGTTCAAAGACAGATTCTTTGTTATTAAAATGAAGATGCACTGTGGAATGTCACGTAACTTGCACATTATTTTTCTTGTATGCTGATCCGATGTGTTGAGTTTCTACAGTTGAAAGTTGCTTTATAGTGCATTCAGTCGAGGCTACTGTACATTGAATCTGGTTACAAAGTTGAAATTATGAAGACCAAGAGCTTTATTCAAGGGGGAGTTTGAAAAGACATGAAGACACGCAACACCAAAGTTTTTCAAAGATTCAAGAGGGAAAGAAGATCAAGGCATGAAGATTTCAAGAAGATAAATGCCTTTTTTCAACTTTAGGGGGAGATTGTTAGGACTGAAAGTCCTGTGCGTTGAAAGTTGATTAAAGCATTTATAAGGGGGTAAATTGTAATTCTTTGATAGTTGTTTGTTAGTTGGGCCCAAAGCCCATAAAGCCCATCAAGCTTATGTGTTTCATATATAAGGGCTAGTTTAGTTCATAATTCAGTTTAGAAGTTTAGAAAGTTTTAAGTCGCATTTTCATAATTCTCTAGTCAATAGGTTTACATTTACTGATCAGATAGTCTCTCTGTAAACCTAGACCCTTTCATTGAATATTAATCATATGACTAGAGGTTGTGGCTATATTATTGTTCTTCATTGATATAACTGTTCGTGATTGCACTGTACTGGGATCTACAAATTGTGATACACGTTGTGAACAACAATGATACATATTGTGATGCCCTCCGTAAAAACTCATAAATGCAATGTGATCTACTATTTAAAAACCCATAAATACACTTTGATACACTTCCTAAAAAACAACACACTGTGATACACTTCCTAAGGAAAGAAACCGGAAAGAAGGAAGAAAACAACTCACCTATTGATACAGCTTTTTCTGTGAACAACCAGTACCATGAACTCTCCCATGGCGCAGCAAACCTTTGAAATAAATGCAAAAAATCTTTGAATCGACTTCGCTTTTCGAAGAAAAAGAAGAACCCTCGTTGTATGGATTCTCGAAATTTGAGTATTGATTTATAGTTTAAGAAGGTATGGGTTTCTTTGAGACCGATATGGCTTCTTCGAGATCGATTTGGGTTGCATCGTCCGATTTCTTCGAGATCGATCTAGATTTTGGTGGCACCATTTTCAAAATCAGAAATCAATGGTCGCCAATATTTTTCGGAGGATTAGAGAAAAAAACAATCGATGGCCGGATGAGAAACGACATGGGCAACCTGGGAATCCAACTCTATATGAGAAAAAAAACAACCTGGGAATCTAACTCTGATACATACTTTTCATCTTCGATTGCCAATTTAAACCCAGATGCGATTGGAGGTGGAATGGTCGGTAAATGCCCCGTCAACCAACATTCTCTCGTAGACCAGATCTTACGAGCCAACTCTCTGCGCCAACGGTTGTCGCTTCTTCGGCACGGTAGCAACGATGAATCTCTACTCCAAGTGCTTCAACGACCTTCGGATCAAGGATCTTCGGCACGGCGGATCTTGGTGCTTCAACGACGAACCTCTGATCCAAGTGCTTCAACGATCGTCGGCACGGCGGTGGCGGAGGAGAAGGTGAAGGTGTCGAATCGGTGCTTGAGACTTGTGGAGAAGATGATACGCAGTAGAAGAAGACGTGAAATTAGGGTTTATTTTTTGGTTTCATGAGTTAATGTCCTCGAATTAGGGATATTGATCAATTTAAAAAGAAAATATATGTTGGGTTGTTATATAACTTATAAAATTACCAATATACCTTTTGTTATTAATTAGGAAAGTAAAATTAATTACAAAAATGATTGGTTCATATTGGATTTCACGGTTATCACAATCTACATAGTTCTCATTTGATTAGGCCCCTATTAGGAATAGCAACGGGGTGGGTTCGGGGCGGGTTTACCGTCCCCCGTCCCCGTCCCCGAAACTGAAATCCATCCTCGTCCCCGTCGGGTTTTTATTCGGGGTGCCCCGTCGGGGATTTTTTATGCCCCGTCCCCGTCCCCGACCCGATGGGGAATCCCCGATCCCCGAACCCGACCCGAACATTGGGAAAAAAAATCCAAGAATAAAAATGGCTGGAAAATCATGTTGAAATACGATGTAAATTAAAATTGTTGCTCCAAACACAATCCAAAAATCTAAATTAAAATTGTTGCTCCAAACACAATCCAAATTGAAGTCCAAACACAATCCAAATTGAAGTCCAAACACAATCCAAAATCAAGTTTGTTAACACTTAACAGTTAACACAACCAAACATAAACTTGTTCCGACGAAGACACAAACAAAAAGAGTAAAAAACTCTCTAACAAGTTAAAACCCTAAAAAACTAAACATATTTATATTAAATATTAATAATATATATATAATTTTTTTTTTATTAGTATATATATATACATATTTATATATATATATATATATATCGGGGCGGGGCGGGGCGGGGATACCTTGCCCCGAACCCGATAAAATCCCCGAAATTTTCCCCGTTACCCGACCCCGACCCGAAATTGTCTAACCTAACCGGACC
Organism: Arctium minus; assembly: GCA_954870635.1. Taxonomy (NCBI): domain Eukaryota; kingdom Viridiplantae; phylum Streptophyta; class Magnoliopsida; order Asterales; family Asteraceae; genus Arctium; species Arctium minus. The sequence goes on along the minus strand of OX941097.1, from coordinate 32,821,556 downwards.
CGAACTTTGTCGGGTTTCCCCGTCGGGTTCGGGATTTTCTGCCATCCCTAGCCCCTATATATATTTATATAGAGAGAGGAGTGTTCAAATGCAACCCCTTTACATGATGCAACCCCATGCAACTCCTTTATCCATCACTCATTTTATTTTCACTTTTTTAATTAAAAATGTGAAAATAAAATGAGTGGTAGATAGAGGGGTTGCATGGATTGCACCATGTAAAAGTTTGCATAATAACCTACCCCTATAGATATATATATATATATATATATATATATATATATATATATATATATATATGGGGGGAGGCTAATGGCACCCTAATCATTGCCAAGGGCCTCCCTAACTCCTATGTAATCATTAATTTTTTTTTGTTCTTTTCTGTCCTTTTTGTAATTTTAATTATTTGTATTATATTTGATTTGTTTTGAATTATTAATTTTTTCCTTTTTTTTACTTTTTGGATTTTATTTAAAACTTTTTGGATTTTATTTAAAAATAATTAAGCTATTACTATTTTTTCTAATATGTAAAATGTAAATTCAAAGTAATATTATTATTATTAGAATTCATGATTTTTATATTTTTTATTGATGAGAAATATTTTTTAATAATCCATCCTTAATTTATTGCTATTACAACAACAATTTTAATTTTTTATTATCAGTTTATAGTTTTCAAGCATGAAGTTATATTAGTAACTTACGATTTCGAATTTAAAAATTGTTCACAAATCTATTTTCCTACATATATGAGACGGCTTGTTATATAAACAAAACTAATGAATTTTATATCGAGTTTCTCACTTGAATGGCTCATATGTGTGAAATATAATGTAGATAATATTAATTTATTTAAAAAAACGTAATATATAAAAATACCTGAGTTGTATTTAATAAAAATAAATAATATGAACTATATAATATAATTAATATATATATATACACAATAAAATCGATGAAAAAAAATTAATATCATATATATTTATATACCTGAGTTGTATAATATATAAGAATATTAATATATTTATAAAAAACATAATATATAAGACATAAGTATTAAATAATAATAATTAATATAGATTATATTTATAATAATAATAATAATAATAATAATAATAATAATAATACAAATAATATATAAAAGTGATAATATATATATATAACAATAATAATAAAATAAAATATATTAAGTAATTGATTTGATGTTTAATGAATTTGATGTAATTCCAATTCTCAAGACATTCAACACCCCTATTATAAGGTGTCAATAGCAATGCCATATATATATATATATATATATGTATAGAGAGAGAGAGAGACACACATTCATTTGCTAACCACGGCATTGGTGTGTTAACCTTGTTAATCAATCTCAACCGTAGATTGATGAGATCAATGGTCCACAATTAATTGATTTTTTATTAAATTAAAATATTAAAAACGGTTGTAAAAAATACAATGCATGTATGCACAGGGGTATTCCGGTCAAAATACATATCTACACACTGGTATCTAATATGCATATGTGCACAGTGAGTATTGTGAATATGTACATGTTGTATATGTGTATATGTGCATATCAGCTGATTTATTCTGCATTGGTTGAGATACACACTGACATCTAGACATGCATGTATGCACACTCGAAATATGGAAATACATTAAATATTAAATATTATATTTAATATTTAATATTTAGATAACTATCATATTAATAACTCCTTGAAATATGGAAATACATTAAATATTATATTTAATATTTAGATAACTACCATATTAATAACTCCTTGAAATATGGAAATACATTAAATAAGCATGAACTATGAAATGTCCATATTACCCTTTGAGGATATAAACTCTAGGATGATTCTGATTGGTTGAAAATTGTTTAGCACCAATGTTGTGGTTAGCAAAATGAAGGAGAGACCCTATATATATATATATATATATATATATATATATATATATATACTAGAATGGTACTCGCGCAATACAGCGAGATACATCACGATTTTAATGTTTCATTTTATTTTTTTGTCGATTTACAGTACGATTTAGGATGGTTTTGATAAAAGTGATAATTTTTTTTTAAAAATTTGTTTAAGTTAGGCTTAATAATATAATTTTTTTATATAAAAAAATTAAGTATTTTGTTAGAATTCAATGATTATCTTGTAACATCCGGAATTTTAATTAAGTAAGCCTTAAGTCTAATTGTTCCGTTTACCGCTTAAGTTGTCTTATCTGTTTTAATTTCATCCTTAATCATATAAATGGTTCCTTAGATTACATCATCTGTTAATCGAGACTTTTCGGATGAGAAATCGAGTGGCCAGACCCTCTTGGCGACATTATCGGTGACTATGACACATGTCAATGTCGCGGGGGCAAAGTCGCGGGATGTTCATGGGTTTCGGTACGTCCCGCGCGAGAGTGACACGCGATTGTGCCCAGGGCACTCTCGCTGGTCACAATTGCGGGGATTGAACTGAGGGATGCTGGGTTTCGGCAACTATGCCCTGGCGATAGTGCCTAGGGCAATGTCGCGGGGCATTCTCGCCCGCAGGGTCTGCGCGTTTTAAATCACATTTCCAGCCTCTTTTCATATCATAACTTTACAAGCAGATCTAGGGTTCATTTAGGAGCAGCTTTGGGGCGATTTTTCACACTTCTACACCCTCTCCCTTCATTTATTACACTAGAGGTGATTAGGGATCTTTAAATCTTCAACCAACCACTTCAAGAGTGCATTCAAAAGCTAATAATCAAGCTTTGGGATCTCAAGACTTCATCTCCTCATCATTTCATCTATTTTCTAGGGTTTTATTTAAAAACCTAGGGAGTGAGTATTCTAAGCCTTTTTCAAATGAGATACATGTATTTATTTGCACATTTGTTATTGTTTCTATTAAATGAAAACTAGGGTTTCTTTACATCTTGCTATTTGACTCAATGAAACTTGGAATATGGAAGAGGAACTTGGTTGATAGGAGGGTATAGAGGTTGGTAATATGAGCAAGTAAAGAAAAGTATTTTATTGGTGAAATTTTATGATATGGCTATTTTATATGTTGAAAAATATTCCTTACCTTATGTGCATTTATTTCAATGTTCAACCATATATGCATGAGCAAGGTAGAAATGAAATCATCGTTCCTTGTATATAATTATTTGGAGATGCTGATTTGGGGAAAGTTTTACATTGGTGATGAAAGTGTATTGTAAGAGTTAAAATACTCTTTGGAAATGCATGAGAGGTATGGATGAACCAAGTTAAATGGTCACTAGGAGGACATAGTCTTGGGCGCCACCGGGTTGGTATGTGCCTAGACCCCCGCCATTTGGGGCAATGTCGTCATTGTACCCCCGAATGTGTCGGGCCTTGAGGTGTTGCTATTGGAGCTTGACACTAGGGTATCTCGTCTCTTGGGTGGGATTTGTTTGGTGTTATGGGTCTCCCCCATTGATTCCAGTTGTGAAACCCACCTTTGACATTTATATATCGGAACAGTTTACATGCATATATTAACTGTCATATTACTAACTAGGCTTTTTGGCCTAACACTTGCTTGTTGTATATGTGTATCTCAGGTTCTAGTGTCGTCGTTGCCAAGAAGGCTTAGTTGGGGCTGTGTGAGCTTGGGGTTAGGTTCATTTTTGGGAGAACCGGCATTGGATTATAGACGACACCCTTTTTGTAATCTTGTTTCTGTTGAGGAATTAGATTAGGTGGTTGTTGTTGTATTTTTCCCTTATAATTACAAACTATAATTAAACAGGTATCTTGATTCCCCATTTTTGTATGGCTCATGCTTTGGCATTTATATACCATTTTTCCAGTTTCTGGAAAATTTTTGTTGGCCCGTTTTTAGGGTGTTACAAGTTGGTATCAGAGCCAGGTTTAAGTGAACTAGGTATCGACCTTAGCATGCGTAGACTTAGATTGTAAGTGATGTTGGCGAGGCTCTAACTTATGGGTAGAATCTTAGGTGGGGAGAGTGGTAGGATTTACGGAATTACACAGATTAAGAGTTGTAATTGTGGTAGCAAGAATTCTTGTGTATGATATGTTCATAATTTCACTTAGCTACTGCTATTATGAATGCATTATTACGTGAGTAAGCTTGTAAATGCCATTGTTATTATAATTGAAATGTGTTTTAGTACGTACAATGAGTTAAACTCACTTAGTCTTTTCTCAACCTCTTTCTCGTACCTGTATGGCAGATAACCATGGTAAACACTCGTAGCAGACTCCCAGACTTACAAACGGGTCGCGTGGAAGTGGAATCTACTGCCGACCAACCTCCCTTGGTCGAGACTTCAGTGGGACCTCACATACCCACTATATTGGGCGGGGGACCCGAACGTGTCCCACGAGTGAATGTTTCCAACAATGCTCCGATCATCGAGGAGGTAACGATGGAAACGAGAATCAGGGATAGCATGATGCAAGCCATGAACTCGGACATGGCCCAGCAGCAAGAGTTCTTTATGAAGCTACTGGAGGATCGAGATGCTAGTCGCCGTCAACACGAGACAATGGCGGAGAATATCGTGAATGGGTCGGGCAATGGACCGGACGCCGTGGGAACGGAAGAACATGCTACTGTTAGAGAGAAGAGAAGGGAATTCGGGTGCACTTACAAGACTTTTCTGGGGTGCAACCCAAAGGAGTTTTCGGGTTCCTCAGATCCGGTTGCTTGCATGTATTGGCTAAAGGAGGTGGAAATGGCCTTCGAATCTAGCGAGTGCGACGATTTACAATGGGTCAAATTTGCCTCTCAGATACTCAGGGGAGAGGTCCTGATCTGGTGGAATCTCACCCGCTCTGTCCTTACTCCCGAAGTTCTCGCCAAGTTGACTTGGCCGGTTTTCAAACAAAATATCATGGACAAGTATTGTAGTGAGCGGTCGTTGGACAAACTGGAACAGGAATTCAGGAATCTGAAGAAGTGGACTCTGTCCATTACCGACTACTCCAAGCTCTTTCTGGAAAAGTTGAATTTAGTGGGACATTTGGTCCCCGACGAGAGGTCAAAGATTAAAGCTTATCAACTTGGGTTACCGGCCGAGATGAGGACGGCGGTAAGAAACGCTAGAGGATCAACGTTGCAAGAAGTTATTGAAGAATCTTTGCTCGTGGAAGACGACATGATTGCGGGAAAAGAGTAGAAGGGATTGATTGGAGAAAAGAGAAAGTGGGAGGGGTCATCCGGACCGAATCGTCAATTCAAACCGGCGTTCGGGGGAAGGGAAGCGACCCCCGCCGGGAAGTGAGGCGGTGTCACCGATGTAAGAGCAAGCACAGTGGGCCATGCAGTCAGAGGACTTATTCTGGTCCCCCCGAGTGTGCAAAATGTGGAAAGAGGGATCACATGACCCGCGACTGCACTGTCCGGGGACTCGTTTGCTACGAATGCCGAGAACCGGGGAACATGAAGAGAGAATGTCCAAAATTGGTTGGAAGTAACCTCAATCCCACTAGCGGTCCAACCCCAAAGAAAGAGAATCCACCGAGGGTACCGAGCCGAGCCTTCCAAATGACCGCCGAGGAGGCAAGAGAGACTGTCGATGTAGTATCAGGTACGTTTTTTGTAAACTCCTTGCCTGCTCATGTTTTATTCGACTCGGGTGCAAACCGATCCTTTGTGTCAAATTCATTTTGTGCAATGTTTTCTACTCCTGTTAGTACTCTTCCCGATGCCTTAGTAGTAGAAGTAGCCAATGGGGATCATGTGTTAATTCGGGATTATTACCATGACTGTGTTATAGATATAGATGGAACCCCTTTCAAACTAAACCTTTTTTCGATGTCCATTGGAGGTTTCGACGTAGTGATAGGCATGGATTGGTTGACCGAAAACTGCGCCGACATTATTTGTTCCAAGAAGATGATTAGGGTACCGGTGCCGAATGGTATGCTCACAATTTATGGAGAGAAATGGAAAGGATCCACTCCCGTGATTTCTTACTTAAAAACCCGCAAGCACTTAGCTAAAGGATGTTCATCGTATTTAGCTTACATCGTGGATGCAAAGTTGGAAAAGAATTCGGTGGAGGATGTAAAAACCGTTCGAGATTTTCCGGATGTGTTCCCAGAAGACCTACCCGATTTGCCGCCAGAACGCCAGGTAGAGTTTCAGATTGACCTCACCCCGGGAGCATCTCCGATAGCTCGTGCTCCCTACCGTTTAGCGCCGACGGAAATGCAAGATATGATGACTCAACTACAAGAGTTATTAGAGAAGGGCTTCATCCGACCGAGCTCGTCTCCTTGGGGAGCCCCATTTCTGTTCGTGAAGAAGAAAGACGGATCCATGCGGATGTGCATAGACTATCGGGAATTAAATAAAGTCACGGTGAAGAACAAGTACCCTTTACCCCGAATCGACGACCTCTTTGATCAACTTCAAGGCGCGGGGTATTTCTCCAAGATCGACCTTCGGTCCGGATATCACCAGGTGAGGGTGAAGAAAGAGGATATTCCGAAGACGACATTCCGAATGAGGTACGGTCATTACGAGTTTTTGGTGATGCCTTTCGGTTTGACCAATGCTCCGGCCGTATTCATGGATTTGATGAACCGTGTGTGCCGCCCTTTCTTGGACAAATCTGTAATTGTCTTCATCGACGATATATTAATCTACTCGAAGGATGAGGCCGAGCATGAAAAGCATTTAAGAGAGGTGTTGGAAATCCTCCGAAGAGAGAAGTTGTTCGCAAAGTTTTCGAAATGCGAGTTTTGGCTTCAAGAGGTACAATTCTTGGGTCACGTGGTGTCCAAGGATAGAGTAAAGGCGGACCCGGCAAAGATCGAGGCAATGATGAGTTGGGCGCCGCCAAGGAGTCCGACAGAGATCAGAAGCTTCTTGGGATTGGTAGGATATTACAGAAGATTTATTCAAGATTTCTCAAAGATTGCTTCGCCACTTACGACATTGACAAGAAAGAATGTCAAGTTCCTCTGGACGGACGCTCAGGAACAAGCTTTCCGTACTCTCAAGAAGAAATTGTGTGAAGCGTCGATTATATCCCTACCGAGGGATCGGACGACTTTGTTGTGTATAGCGATGCCTCCAAGATGGGCCTTGGTTGTGTACTCATGCAAAGAGGGGAGGTAATAGCCTACGCGTCGCGACAATTAAAAGATCATGAGAAGAATTATCCGACTCACGACTTGGAGCTGGCAGCGGTGGTCTTTGCGTTGAAGTTGTGGTGTCACTATCTTTATGGAACCAAATGTACCCTCTTCACCGATCACAAAAGTTTGAGGTACATCTTTGATCAAAAGGAGCTCAACATGTGTCAACGAAGATGGCTCGAACTACTTAAGGATTATGACTGTGAATTGCAGTACCATCCGGGTAAGGCCAACGTGGTGGCGGATGCTTTGAGCCGACGGAGTCATGGTAGTGGTACCGTGTTATCACTCACCAAAATTAACGTTGTGTCAAGCCTAGTCGAGGACATCAAGAGGTGTCAGACAGAAGCACTTCGAGAAGAGAACATCAAGGTTGAAGTGATGATAAAACAACGGGATCTATTGACGGAAGATGGTCGCGGCTTGAGGTTATTCCAAGGCCGAGTATGGGTACCGAAATTAGGAGGAAACTGCGAACTCCTCCTAGAAGAAGCTCATAAATCCAAGTATTCCATACACCCCGATAGCACGAAGATGTATAGGGACCTCAAGCTGAACTATTGGTGGCCAGTGACGAAATTCGGCGTGGACAAATATGTGGAGAAATGTGTCACATGCTTGCAAGTGAAGGCGGAACACCAAAGGCCATATGGCAGCCTGCAACCCTTATCTATTTCGGAATGGAAGTGGGAACACATCACTATGGATTTCGTCACCAAACTGCCTAAAACTTTGAAAGGCCACGACACGATTTGGGTAGTGGTGGACCGACTCACCAAGAGCGCACACTTTTTAGAGATGCGAGAGACGTTGCCCATGGACAAATTAGCTAAATTGTACATCGATAAGATTGTGTCAAGGCATGGGGTTCCGTTATCTATCGTGTCAGATCGAGATAGTCGGTTCACTTAAAAATTTTGGGATGGATTGCAAAAGGAGTTGGGCACAAAGGTCAAGTTGAGCACAACCTACCATCCTCAGACGGACGGACAAAGCGATAGGACCATCCAAACTCTCGAAGACATGTTGAGATCATGCGTCATTGATTTCGGGGGAAATTGGGACTCACACCTACCGTTAGTAGAATTTGCCTATCATAATAGCTACCATTCGAGCATCGGAATGGCTCCATTTGAAGCTCTTTATGGCCGAAAATGTAAGACCCCGACTTGCTGGCTAGAAGCGGGGGAAAAGCAATTTGTCGGACCGAAAATCATTCAACAGACTGCGGATAAAGTGAAGGACATTCGAGAACGGTTAAAAGCGGCCCAATACCGACAGAAAAGCTATGCGGACAAAAAGAGGAGGCCGGTTGAATTCCAAGTAGGTGATCGGGTGATGTTGAAGGTGTCACCGTGGAAAGGGATAATCCGTTTTGGAAAACGCGGAAAACTTAGCCCCTGTTTCCTTGGACCCTTTGTGATCTTAGAGAAGGTTGGACTCCAAGCGTATCGGTTGGACCTACCACCGGAAATGGACGGGATACACCCTACCTTCCATGGTTTCTACCTTCTCAAGTGCTTGGTCGAAGAAGAAAGCGCCATTCCTTTGTCAGAAATTCGGGTGGATAATGGAAACCGGTGCGTAGAGGAACCAGAAGCGATATTAGAATACAAGACGAAGAGGCTTCGTCATAAGGAGGTAACAATGGTCAAGGTTCAATGGAAACATTATCGGGGATCCAATGTCACATGGGAATCAGAGGAGGACATGCGACGGCGTTATCCTCACTTATTTCAGTAGAGTGGGATTTCGGGGACGAAATCCTAATTAAGGTGGGGAGGATTGTAACATCCGGAATTTTAATTAAGTCTTAAGTCTAATTGTTCCGTTTACCGCTTAAGTTGTCTTATCTGTTTTAATTTCATCCTTAATCATATAAATGGTTCCTTAGATTACGTCATCTGTTAATCGAGACTTTTCGGATGAGAAATCGAGTGGCCAGACCCTCTCGGTGACATTGTCGGTGACTATGACACATGTCAATGTCGTTGGGGTAAAGTCGCGGGATGTTCATGGGTTTCGGTACGTCCCGCACGAGAGTGACACGCGATTGTGCCCTTGGGCACTCTCGCTGGTCACAATCGCGGGGATTGTACCGAGGGATGTTGGGTTTCGGCGACTATGCCCTGGCGATATGCCCAGGGCAATGTCGCGGGGCATTCTCGCTCGCGGGGTCTGCCTGTTTTAAATCACATTTCCAGCCTCTTTTCATATCATAACTTTACAAACAGATCTAGGCTTCGTTTAGGAGCAGCTTTGGGGCGATTTTTCACACTTCTACACCCTCTACCTTCATTTATTACACTAGAGGTGATTAGGGATCTTTAAATCTTCAACCAACCACTTCAAGAGTGCATTCAAGAGCTAATAATCAAGCTTTGGGATCTCAAGACTTTATCTCCTCATCATTTCATCTATTTTCTAAGGTTTTATTTAAAAACCTAGGGAGTGAGTATTCTAAACCTTTTCAAATGAGATACATGTATTTATTTGCACATTTATTATTGTTTCTATTAAATGAAAACTAGGGTTTCTTTACATCTTGCTATTTGACTCAATGAAACTTGGAATATGGAAGAGGAACTTGGTTGATAGGACGGTATAGAGGTTGGTAATATGAGCAAGTAAAGAAAAGTATTATATTGGTGAAATTTTATGATATGGCTATTTTATGTGTTGAAAAATATTCCTTACCTTATGTGCATTTATTTCCATGTTCAACCATATATGCATGAGCAAGGTAGAAATGACATCACCGTTCCTTGTATATAATTATTTGGAGATAATGATTTGGGGAAAGTTTTACATTGGTGATGAAAGTGTATTGTAAGGGTTAAAATACTCTTTGGACATGCATGAGAGGTATGGATGAACCAAGTCAAATGGTCACTAGGAGGACATAGTCTTGGGCGCCACCGAGTTGCTATGTGCCTAGACCCCCGCCATTTGGGGCAATGTCGTCGTTGTACCCCCGAATGTGTCGGGCCTTGAGGTGTTGCTATTGGAGCTTGACACTAGGGTATCTCGTCTATTGGGTGGGATTTGTTTGGTGTTATGGGTCTCCCCCATTGATTCCAGTTGTGGAACCCACCTTTGACATTTATATGTCAGAACAGTTTACATGCATATATTAACTGTCATATTACTCACTAGGCTTTTTGGCCTAACACTTGCTTGTTGTATATGTGTATCTCAGGTTCTAGTGTCGCCGTTGCCAAGAAGGCTTAGTTGGGGTTGTGTGAGCTTGGGGAGATTAAAGGTTCATTTTTGGGAGGACCGGCATTAGATTATAGACGACACCTTTTTTGTAATCTTGTTTCTGTTGAGGAATTAGATTAGGTGGTTGTTGTTGTATTTTCCCTTATAATTACAAACTGTAATTAAACAGGTATCTTAATTCCCCATTTTTGTATGGCTCATGCTTTGGCATTTATATACCAATTTTCCAGTTTCCGGAAAATTTTTGTTGACCTGTTTTTAGGGTGTTATATATTTTATATATTTTAATGACATCTAGAAAAAATAACCAATTACATATTTAATAATATAATTAAAACAAAATTATAGTAATATAATATATTAACTAGAAGCGTACTCGCGCAATGCAGCAAGATACATCACGATTTTAATGTTTCATTTTATTTTTTGTTTTTTTTTGTCGATTTACAGTACGATTTTGGATGGTTTTGAGAAAGTGATAATGTTTTTTTTTATAAATTTGTTTAAGTTAGGCTTAATAATATAATGTTTTTATATAAAAAAAATTAAGTATTTTGTTATAATTCAATGATTATCTTATATATTTTAATGACATCTAGAAAAAATAATCAATTACATATTTAATAATATAATTAAAACAAATTTATAGTAATATAATATATTAACTAGAAACGTACTCGCACAATGCAGCAAGATACATCATGATTTTAATGTTTCATTTTATTTTTTTGTCGATTTATTGTACGATTTTGGATGGTTTTGAGAAAGTGATAATGTTTTTTTACAAATTTGTTTAATTTAGGCTTAATAATATAATGTTTTTTATATAAAAAAATTAAGTATTTTGTTAGAATTCAATGATTATCTTATATATTTTAATAACATCTAGAAAAAATAACCAATTACATATTTAATAATATAATTAAAACAAAATTATAGTAATATAATATATTAATTAATAATGATACATGGAAAGGTCTGCATAAAAGGAAGGTCCTACACATACCAAATTGGTGGGTGTTAGAAATCTGCAGTAGCTAGTAATATGTATCTTGTGCTTTGATACTTGTAAATTAAGAGATTTTTAAAATCTTACATAAAATGATGGTACCTTGTGCCTAATAATTTGTATTTATGAGTTTTTTATCCGTGCTTTATAATATAGTATAGATATACATTAATAGTGATACATGGAAAAGTCTGCATAAAAGGAAGGCCCTGCACATACCAAATTGGTGGGTGTTAGAAGTCTGTAGTAGTAATATGTATCTTGTGCTTTGATACTTGTAAGTTAAGAGATTTTTAAAATCTTGCATAAAATGATAGTACCGTGTGCCTAATAATTTGTATTTAAGAGTTTTTTATCTCTGCTTTATAATATAGTATAGATATAGATTAATAGTGATACATGGAAAGGTCTGCATAAAAAGAAGACCCTGTACATATCAAATTGGTGGGTGTTAGAAGCCTGCAGTAGTAATATGTATCTTGTGTTTTGATACTTATAAATTAAGAGATTTTTAAAATCTTACATAAAATGATGATACCTTGTGTCTAATAATTTGTATTTAAGAGTTTTTTATCTGTACTTTATAATATAATATAGATATATGTCAAGTTGATAGGATATATTAATCTTTTTTTTTTTTTTTTTTTTTTTTGGAGAGGGTATCCCAGACCACATTGGGCCCAGACTAATCCCTGGAAATTTGGGCCGAAGCCCGACTGCTAAAGCATGCAGCCCGGGGTCGAAGCCCCCGTACCTCCAGGATGCGTCCCCCAGGGTTCGAACATGAGACCGCTACTAGCAAGTCCACATGCCCTTAAATAAATAAAAATTGGGTTAGACTAAATACACCCTAGTCTAGGAAAAACCCAATAATTATTCCCTTGTTTTCCGAACCAAACACACAAAGCGATACTTTTATTTTTTTAAATGATATTTACAATTTTGGTCTCTGAACTCATTTTATTTATTTACTTTATATCTTTTGGTTTTATATTTTACATTTTACATTTTTATTATATTAACACATATAAGCGTATATTAACTATATACGTTAAAAAAATAATTTTTAATTTTAACAAGTTACACCATTATAATCGTCTTGTCAATACCTTCGAAATGAGTCCAATATTGAATATTTTTTGATTTAATTGTTATAAGAAGAAAATTACAAATTGTACAAAGTTCAAAATTAATTTTTAAAAACTAATCATCTATATTTACAAAAGTTTGTTGAGTTGGTTTGAGTTGCTTATAGAATTCTAGACGTGACATATACATGGTTTGCCATCCAGCTGCTGACGTGATTTTGTTCCGGGTCCATAATGCTGAAATGGGAGGCATTGGGTACTCTCCTTCTAACTGGACCATCACGTAATGATTGTTGTTTACGTGTGAAATTGTAAGGACCCGATGGTATTGAAACTCTTCGAGACCTTTCCAAAGAGGAAAACAAGTCATACAACCTCCAATGGTTAAAAGGTGAAAGATCACACCAAACCTAGTACTACTAACTTTTTACCCTTTTATTTTAGCGTTTGTTACAGAATTGGTCCCTAAAAGAAAAATACATTTTACAAAGTTATAATAAAATGTAATTGTTACAAAAAGGAAAATACATTTTACAAAGTTATAAGAAATCAAAAGTTACAAATTTATAAAATAAAATAAAATCAAAAGTTACAAATTTTATAAATTTATAAAATCAAAACACACACATATATATGTCACGTCTAGAATTCTATAAGCAACTCAAACCAACTCAAAAAACTTTTGTCAATATAGCGGATTAGTTTTTAAAAATTAATTTTGGACTTTGTACAATTTGTATTTTTTTCTCTTTATAACAATTAAATCAAAAAAAATCAATATTTGACTCATTTCGAAAGTATTGAGAAGACGATTATAATGGTGTAACTTGTTAAAAATAAAAATTAGTTTTTTAACGTATATTAGTTAATATACGCTTATATGTGTTAATATAATAAAAATATAAAATATAAAATATAAAATATAAAACTAAAAGGTATAAAATAAATCAATAAAATGAATTCAGTGACCAAAATTATAACTATTATTAAAAATATTAAAAAAATTAAAAATTAATGGTTTGGTGAAAAAGTTAAGAAATCAATGCTAAATTTTAACATGATTGCACCCTAGCCTTGTAGACTAGGATGCACAAAGCAACACTCATAAAAATTAAAGTTGGAGTGAATTACCCTCTTGCTTCATATGATTTACCCTAGAATAGATTATGGATTTCTGTTTCTAAAGTAAAATAATTATTGTGAGCGTACATTTTTGTCGTTTGTATGTCGCTTCAAGTCAGGTTCCTTGACTTAAATATTATTAAATTAACCCTTCGTTATACCCAAAATGCCCCAAATCTTGTAATTTTTGCCAAAATATCCAATAACCCTGTGTTTTTGGGCCGTGTTTTTGAAAAACGCGGGGTTATACGGTTTTGGTCCGCGTATGAGCAAAAACAGAAGGATAGGTCCGCGTTTTACATATTTGGTCCGCATTTGGTGGTAAAACACGGGGTTGGGGGTGGATAAACGCGGGGTTGAAGATGAAGATTCAAGAAAAGTAATAAAAAAAATGGAAAAATAAATAAAATAGATAAAATGACGATAATACCCTCATGCTTAACGGAGGAAATAGACGGCCGTTAGCTCGAGAGACCAAATCCAACACAAAATGCATACGTGGAGGGTTTATTTGTCATTTTTGAAGTTTAGGGACCAATTCCGTAACAAACGCCAAAGGTTAGGGACCAAATCTGTAATTTACTCAAAAAGAAAAGTATTTTTTTCGTGGCATAGTTGTAAATTCCTATAACATAATAAATCAATGGCTTTTGCCACAAGAGGAGGATATTTTTTTCAATATTCTTTGATTTCAAAGATGCATTATCAATCATGTAAAACATCGAATAAAATAAATAGAGAAAAGCCGACTATCGGAATCGAACCGATGACCATCACATTACAGATGCGATGCTCTAACCTCTGAGCTAAGTAGGCTCACATAACATAAATTTGACATGCATAAGAATTCAATAAACTCTTAGAATCTGGGAATATTTTTGTCATTTTACCCTTTTAATTAATAACTAGTGCTCGGAGACAACACCACTTGGTCTGAGGGCACGTGAAGTTGCATAAAAAGGATGGACACAAGGCCAACCCAAGTTGCAATTACAAGCAAACTCAGTCTATTCATTCTACCTTTTACATTTATGCGGTAAGTGGCGTCTTGTTTTAGTAAACTTGATTCCTCACAAGACGAAATCCATGTACTCAAATCTATTAATAGGGAATCTAAAATAACTTAACCGTAGGTATTAAGTTGGAATTAGGTTACAGTTATTCGCACCCAACCCAATCTGATAAACTCGACACCCTTCTTTTCCTTATTAATATGTATTATACTTTAAATCTCTTCCCTATCTCTATATATATAACTCCTATATTATATCCTCTCCGTATAAGTGTGATCATAGATATGCAACTTAAAAAAAATATGAATAGAGAGAACACTATTCAAGGTAACAAGCAAAATTTTAACCCTATCATATATATGCAAATAAAAAAGTCAATTAATAGATGATGAATAATAAAATTATGAATAGAGGAATAATTTTTTTCTGATTTAACCAACTTGTACTTTTAAACAGCAAACATTGTTTTTGCAATTGATATAAATCCATAACAGATGAGGGTAATCGCTTCTTAAATTACAAAAAACAAACTGTTAAACTTGCCATTTATGAGCATAAACTCTCTACGGCACAGTACTTTTATACAAACAAATTTTTCGGTTTTTTTTCGTTCCCATCTTCACGCTTCGGTCCTCTTCCCCGAAAACTGAAAGCAGAAAACGTTTTCTGAAGCTCCAGGAAAAAAATGCCGCTTTATTAAACCTTAAAAGTTCCGAAGATTGCTCACTTTTTCGTCAACACGGCACTGCACTGTGCCATTATCTTTGATGCTCTAGTAATGGCATCGGTCATATAGAAGTTCTCAACCGTAACACCAAACGGTAGTTTACTTACCTTTTTAGAGCTCTCAGGTTTCAACGAAACAGAAAACGCAGCCGGTTCTCGCTCATCGAGATTTAATAGATTTGGAGCCACGGTCCGTATCCGAGACCTGACCGCACGAATGGTGTTGTAAGGTAGTCTCACCCCAGAAACCTCGGAAAGAGCTCGGATTATCTTCCAATCTTCTCGAGCATCTCCGACGGTGGGCACAGCCGGGACGGTTTGCTGGGCACATCCTTCGGTATTCTCGTATATCCCTTCCTTCTCGCTGAAAACAGCTGATGGGAGGATCACATTTGCACGATAAACGCCATTATCACCATGGTGTCCCTGATAAACCACAAAAGCATCTTTCGGAAGTTTATCTAAGTTAACATCATCGGCACCCATCAAGTACACGAATTTTGCAGATTCGATGGCGTTGTCGGATTCGGGCACAAGTCCAAGGTCGAGGGCAGCAGCTTGAGCAGCGTTCAGGAGCAAAACGTTGAGCCCGTTCCAGTCGGGTCTGATTAAGTTTCCGTTTTTGGCAGCGATAGATTGGAGGGCGGAGAAAATGGCGTCCTTATCTTCCCTTTCAAAGATTCCGGCACCAACAATGATGGCGGGGTTTTTGGCACTTGCAAGTGCGGAACTGAATGGATGGCCGCCATCAGCGATTGCAACTAGGGTTTCAGGGCCAGTGCCGAGATGCTGATGATCGTAGTTGAAATCTGTTGCAGGGCCAATGTACCCAACCTTAGCTTGAGTTGCTCTAACGGTTTTGCGGATTCTGGCATTTACCATAGCAGCTTCAACTCTTGGCTGGCAATTCAAAATGTTAACAAACCTTGGTGTCATTACTTTCAACAAAAAATGGAATGAATAAGAACACAAATACCCAAAGAGCTATTGGCCCAGCAGTACACACTAAACCCACCTTCCTAAAAATCAGGGGTTCAAGTCTCACCAAATGTGAGAAATGTGTATGTGTATGTGTATGTGTGTGTGTGTGTGAATTAAATTTGCGGTATATACATATTATATGCTTAAAATAAAAGACAGATAGCATATGAGGCATCATTTAGTAAATAGACCTAATATATGCATCTCTCCATAAAAAAAATGGAGGATTCATGATACGAAGAAGTTAATCACCGATTAAGAACGCAATAACATTTCTCCAAAGCCATATTGATTTAACTAATTAAACTTTATCGATCTTCTTTAACTAAACTTCTTTCGGTAACTCGTAATTTCAACTTCCATATAGAACTGCATAATCTTATTCTCAAGTTTCAGTTCCGCACACTTTTAGTCAACAACTACTTCCTACGTCTCAAAATAAATGTCCACAATGAAAAAGGCACAAAGTTTAGAAATTATAATTATTACACTTTTTATTCAAAATAAATGGCAATTTTACCCTTAATAATTGAGGGAGTAATGAATTTCTCCATCTCATAATTAAGGGTAGAATTGTAAAGAGGACACTTATTTTCGGTCGGAACGAGTATATTATTTTGAATACAAGAAGTCTCTAGTCTAGCTAAGAGAGCAAAAATCAAAATGACATTTGTTCTAATCAACAATGGAACACTGGCAAGCACAAACTACGGTTCAAGGATGATAGCAAGAACATAAAAGATGATGCACATAGCTAAAGGGCTAAAGAAAGTGCACATTTTTTTGTTCTTAACTTCAAAAAAATGTTGGTATAAATCATTGATTGACCAGGGGTTCATGGGAAGTGATTCAAACCTTGGAACTCATACTCAATGTGAGGCTCAGATGACCACCCGGCCACCTGTTGGTGCTTAAACCAACCCATCTATTAAGTGAAGTGGCTGAATATTCAACAAACATTATGTCACAAAGATAACGTTACCTGGGTACCAACAAGAAGAAAACAATCAGCTTTTTCCAATCCACTGATGCTGCTATTCAAGATATATCCAGAACGCAGATCCGCATCTGTATTCTTGCCATTTCCCTCGCACCAAATGTTATTTGACCCCATTTTGTTCAAGAAATCTTTGAGTAAGATCATGGATTCTGCATCACTTAGTTTACCAGCTACCCCAACAATTTCTTCGGGTTTAACTTGGTGGATGACCTCAGCCACCACAGCAAGAGCATCACGCCAGCTCACAGGCTTAAAGCGTCCATCAGCACCACGAATCATAGGATCACTAAGTCTCTGTCTCTTCAGACCATCATAACAGAAACGCGTTTTGTCTGATATCCATTCCTCATTGATGTCCTGTTTCAGACCAGTGTAGAAGCCTGATAAGTAGAATTTCAGATAAACGTAACTATTTGAGCAATTCGATTCACTTCTTTTCTTAGCTTGTTTTAAATGTCTTTTTCAGCACTGCTTTTTAAATATTCCGTAAGAACGATGATTATACAAAAATATCTCTAAACGGTGAATCAGACGAGCAAACAGCAAAGAGGTTTAAAAATCATATGTAAATGAGGGCCTCAAGTCCACCAACCCAAAACTCAAAGAGGCCTTGGAAAGATATGCAAGAGAAACTCTCCACCAAGAATATGCAGGCTCTTCGCATATGGAGTGTAATGTCTGAACTTTCTGGTTATCAATAGATATGTGCTTCTCACAATTGATGTAGTTACTAACAATATAATTATAAGTATAATTGGATGAATCTTGAGTCTAGACAGAAACTCCATATGGCATGATGTATGAAGAAAGATTTGGGTGCATACTCATCATAGGGCTGAAGATCAACATAGTCATGAGAGCCGGTTATTTAATTCCAATAATATAACATCAGAAATAGGTGATATTCCCTTGCTATGCACGAAAAGAGGAAAAAAAAGGCTTTCACTAAGGTGGATAAATCAATAGTATCTTTTACAAGATTTAAACCAAGAGCCTTTTTCTTTGCAAACCTAAGCAACCCTACCAAAACTGAAGCTCTCCCCCCCCCCCCCCCCCAACCCAAAGTCCCACTTGGGGAGAAACATACGCCAAATCACAAACTTTAAAGCCTTCCATTTGCCAAATGCATCCTAAAAGTTTTAGCACAAACTTAAATGTAGACAAGAATTCCTTATTTCCCAACAAAAACAAAATATTATTGTAGCTAAAAAACAGAGCTACAAGAATACTGAAATAGAGCTTAACCAAATCTTAATCATAGAAAAACTGGTCATAGTTTCGAACAAAAAATTTAGGCCATCTAACACAGATCAAGCAAATACCACATAGAAGCGATGAAGATCAGTAAGCATAATACCTCATTTAACCGTGGAACAATGCGCATGACCTCTGGACCTCTACTGTCAATACGTATGTTGGAACCAACAGCGTCTGTAACATCAATGCTCTCTGTTCCCTTCAACTCCCAATTTCGAGCTTTAAAAGCAAATGGCTTCGAGGTGAGTGCTCCTACAGGGCAAATATCAATTACATTCCCTGAAAGTTCACTGGTCATAAGCTTTTCGACATAGGTGCCAATTTCTTCTCCACTCCCACGCCCCAACATGCCAAGATCCTGTACCCCAGCTATTTCACTTGCAAACCTGACACATCTGCTCAAAAGATTCGAGTATGTTAGCAACAAAAATAAAGCAGAGCCACCACTACTCATTCATCAACAAAAAAAAAACTGAAATATCACATATACAATGCACTAGTTTAGCATAGTAAAAAGGGGAGTTTCACGAAACAAAGACGTATCTATAGAATCAGTCAAGTAATATTACATAGCAGACAAAAATTGAGTGCAGCAAAACAGTAACACTAAAATTGAAGACACGTGACTTTTCAATACCAATGAATGTGATTCATATGAATATCAAACAACTACAAAAATCAAGTAAGGGGCTGTTTACCAAATTCTTACCGGGTAAGTGCTTATCGGCAAGAAATCACCTTCATTTACCTTATTGTGAAACATTCTTGGCCATAAAAATAGATTATTGGTAAGCATTTAAAACCCGGTAAGCACTTACCGGGTAAGAGTCATTTCCCACACTTACCGGGTAAGACTCTCAGTCTTCCCTTGTCTCTTACCGGGTAAGCATCTTGGTCCGCACCATGCTCAATCAATAAGGTAAATGATATTAGTAAGCGCTTACCCGGTAAGCGTTTAGTAAACGGCCCCTAACTAAACTTCAAATTAGAAAAAGTATCCAGAAAATATTTTATATATCGAGCTCATGAATGATTGAGCAGTGAGCACAAGAGACCAACATTAGTAGCCATGTACCCTAAAAAATAATTATGACCCACTACAGTTCACTTAAAAGTAAAATAAGTACACAATGTTCGTATAATCTCCAAAAGGTAAAGAAAAAAACCATCACCTAAATGCATCAAATATGATAGCCAAGTATTCCATTCATATCCAAGTGTTCATTGAATGAAACAAACTATAAGTGAATCACAAACCCATATCACAATTTTGTATGCAATTAGGTTCATAACTGCATGCATGAAGCACATAATTTATCAATATTGGCATATCTATTTGGAAATTCACATCCCAAAAACAACCAACACTTTGAAGATACCTAAAAAACAAGAAATGTTGATAAAAAAACCAGAGAAACATAATTAATGAATATGTAATTAAATTTGTAAAAAGGCCATTCTTTTACAGCCATGCAGATTACTATACTTGCAATTAATGCACATAACTTTATACATAAGAAGATGAATGCATGTTCCAGGTAAATGCCACAGCAAAGAGAAGTCAACAAAGGAGCATCTTCAATTCGACTCCAAGAAGATGCTTGCAAATTAAATTATGTTTTACATTAGAATTTTTGATTTAGAACAACTCCGAAATAATACTTTAGAATGCTAAAATAAACATGGTGGTCGTTTTCGAGAAGTCATCTGAAATGTACGACACAGATGGTCTCTAGTTGTGAGAGAGAGACAGGCTTGTCCAAGAACATGAAGCATGATAATATAAAATGTACATTACAATCCAAAATGTCATCAAATTCTGAGTGAGAGATGTACATAATTGACTGATGACGCATACCTGGTACACTGAATACAACGAGTCATCACAGTCTTCACCAAAGGACCCAGATTCTTATCAACCACAGATCTTTTTGTTTCGGTAAAACGGCCTCTATCAGATCCAAAAGCCATAGACTGATCTTGGAGATCACACTCCCCACCCTGATCACAAATTGGGCAATCCAGTGGATGATTCATCAGAAGGAACTCCATTACTCCTTCGCGTGCCTTCTTTGCGATTGGTGTGTCAGTCTTTATTTTCATCCCTGTACCCAAAACATCATAT
This sequence comes from Arctium minus, assembly GCA_954870635.1. Lineage (NCBI taxonomy): Eukaryota > Viridiplantae > Streptophyta > Magnoliopsida > Asterales > Asteraceae > Arctium > Arctium minus. The sequence continues at coordinate 32,800,867 of OX941097.1, read as the reverse complement.
GCATTAGAAAATGCAGGCTCAAAATACTGAAGAGTTTGAACCGTGTCCATATTAAGCTGAACAGAATACAAATCCTTAATAAATCGTAGACAATGCATGGTTCAGTGTAAGGTGCCATTTGTTTTTTCAAATAAAACCTAAAGTTAACCACTTATGTCTTACCAGACAAGAGGCTAGGCTAATAAGACTGTTTCTTTTTCTGTTTAATAAAAGGTTAAAACCTCTTACCGTCCTCTTATAAATTGAGCAAGAGATAAACTCATGTCTTATCAGCCTCTTAATGGGTTTTTATTTCTCTAAAACCTCTTTGTAGCCTCGTCACTTTGCAATCTAATATAAACATTATTACTGGATCCAGTTTTCGAATAAAATTTTGATTTTATTTAATTTATTTTATTTGGTTATTTGATTTATTAAAAAGTTATTTATTTATTAAAATAATTTAATGCAGAACTAAATTAAAAATAATTTAAATTGTATTAATAAATTGTTATACCCTGAGGGTGAGCAGGTCATTTTAGTAAGTTGGGTAATTGAAGTACAAGTGGCTAAGGTTGGGATAGTATAAGTATGCAATGCAAGGTTTTAATGAGTCTGGTCATTACTAGTATAAATAGGGGGTTAGGGGTTTGAGGGGAGGTATTCTGTTTTGTGTTTGTTTGTAATTGAGCTTTGCTCTGGGAGAGACCATGGCCTCTCGAACGCCATTGGAGTGATTTCATTTGAGTTCATTCAATAAACTTTCAATTTTGTCTAGCGTTTAGCTAATATTGCCCGGTGTATACCAAATTGGTATCAGAGCGGTGAGATTTTGGGAATGGCGACCAGAAGTGCGACGAATTAGGTAGAATATCTGAAATCGAACATGAGTTCGATGAAAGAGATTATGCATACGATTGGGAAGCAATTGGATTGTTTCGTCAAATTGTTGGAGGAGAAATCAAACAAATCGAACAATCTGATAACTCCTCGTAAGGAAAAAGATGAAGTGTTCACACCGAGACAGCGAGCAGAAGAGCGGGAAGGAGAAGAGCGGGAAGGAGGAACGTCTGATAGGTGTCTATTTTCTGTAATAAGAGGAAAGAGATTGGAGATCCCGATTTTCGATGGAACAGATTTGGATGGCTGGATTTTGAAGGCGGAACAATGCTTCATGGTGAACAAACTGAGTGATGAAGAACATATTCAAGTATCGACCCTTGCGTTTCAGGGCATTGCCCTCCGCTGGTTTCGTTGGGAGAATAGTTGCAGACCATTTAGGAGATGGGATGACCTTAAACTGATGATGTTGAGACAATTCAAATCGATTGTGGAGGAGAAGATTAAAGTGGTGCATCGTAGTAGTTATTCAAGTGTGTACAATACCAAGAAGTTCGACATGAGTGCAGAGAAATCGAAGATACAAACGGAGAGAGGAGAGATAGAGGAAGAGAAGGAGGTAGAACAGACAGAAAAAAAGGATCGAGGCCAGAGAGGAATGGTAGACAGCCATCTCGAGCCACTGCCGCCGTCGCCCTTTCTTACGCCATCACCGCCACCGTCATTGTTGCCTCCGTCATCATACAATTCGGGGTTAATGGTAATTAATTCCCAAAAGAAGATATCGATCCCGGGAAAACCCATTTTAACAATTACACTATGGTCGAAACCTAACCCAGTTGACTTTTTCTGGCCCAAGACTATTTTAAGTAAAACTATTCAGCCCAGGCCCAGAATAGACTTAAATTGGTCCATTGCAAAGTCTAATTCCATCACGTCGACTACCAGAAACAAAAATCAAAAATTGGTTGAGCGATGATGTTAGGAAATTGCCACCACCACCGCTGCCTCTAACATGGCTGTCGCCGGCGTTCAAGCCACCACTGCATCTACCATCGCCTTTCATACCACCGTCACCGCCGTTAGCCCTAAATCCTGGGGATCTCGAGGAGTTGGTGAAATTGCTTTCGCAAGAGGAGTTCATTAAAAAATTAGTTCGGGAACTAGACCCACTGAATGTTGGTGGAGCTGCAATTGTGGAACCAAAGATAGAGATTGATATTATGGGTCAGTTTCAGAGTTCTAAAACTTATCAGCTTCTTTCTAATGGAATTGAGTCTCGGATCATTCTAGATCCAGGTGGTAACATTCAAGAAAAACGGACAACAGAAACAAAATTGCTCTTGTGCAAAATTGTGTATGAGGAGACTATGTTGCAGCCAACGCATCTGAAGCGAGAGTGGATTCTGAAAAGTGTGCAATCACTTGCCTTTGGAATTCGGGAGGTTGAAGGGTGGAAGTTGATTTATTCACCACCTAGCTCATTAGATGTTCAAGTTTTTAGTCAGCAACCCTTCTCAGACAACACAAAGGACATTCAAGAGCGCGAAGTTAATCGAGAGAAAGAGGCTTCACTGAGGCAAGAAAGGAAATATGTCATTAGAAGAATCTCCAATTTGACAAATTCGTTTCACAGATCAAGTGTAATTTCGAGTACTCCCATTTCTAATATATTAAATGAAATGAATATAAACAATAACTTCGAAGATATAGATGCCTCAACTGTTTTTGGATACGTCTTTGATGCTGGGTTAACACAGTGGCATGTTGGTGTCACAGTTTTGGCACCAGAAACTCAAACAACCAGTTCTCTTTTGAGGAATTTGGTTGAGTTCTCTTTTGAGGAATTTGGTTGAGGTGATGGAGGAGTTTCAACCGGAGAGAATAGAGCTAAAGCATTTGATTCATGCAAGATTTCACACATCCCTGGATGAGTGCCTTTATCTGGAGTCGTGTTTCTTTGAGCCATACAGCCGAAAGAAGGCAGCAACAACTCTAAACACTTCATGTTTAAAAAGGGGTGTCTACTCGTCAAAGATTGTTTCATGCAGCAGTATTAGTACTTCCAGGAAGCAAAGACCTAATCTCGATGTCACTTTACTTTCCGATACAGAGGTATCAAACGCTATTGAAAATGAAAGGAAGCTTAACATAGCAATCGAAGGGAGCATTGGACAATATTGTATCTTTACCCTGGGAATGAACATAAGACTAGAAGGAGAAGCCAATGCCTATGTGGGAAAGGGGATTGTTGGAGGTGATGGCTATAAAAATTCGAGCCTGGCAAGGGAGAACAATGACGTGTATTGGACTAAAGAGATTGACGAGGATAGTCCATCGTGGTGTCTACTATACCACCCAAAACAAGGAACTAAACGGGTAGATTTCTTGCAAGTGGCAGTTCATGACAGTGTTGCTGAGAGTAGATGGGGACTGGAGTATTTGGATGAGTTGGTAAGTTGGCAAAAAACTACCGGTGACAGACTTGAGACTCTTTTGATTTTGGCGCTGGCATTGAAAAGACACGGTCACAAGGTGGTTAGTGATTTCAAAGATTGGTGTAGACGAGGAGACAACATGGTGCTTAATTGGAAGGCTTTATACCTGGTTGCTGCTAGTTGGAGAAACGTTACATGGCAGCATCGGTCTCTTCATTATTGTTTCTTTCCACCTTGAGGACAAGGTGAGAGTTTGGGGGCGGGTATTGTTATACCCTGAGGGTACAAGTGGCTAAGGCTGGGATAGTATAAGTATGCAATGCAAGGTTTTAATGAGTCTGGTCATTACTAGTATAAATAGGGGGTTAGGGGTTTGAGGGGAGGTATTCTGTTTTGTGTTTGTTTGTAATTGAGCTTTGCTCTGGGAGAGACCATGGCCTCTCGAACGCCATTGGAGTGATTTCATTTGAGTTCATTCAATAAACTTTCAATTCTGTCTAGCGTTTAGCTAATACTGCCCGGTGTATACCATAAATCAACAACGATATTTTAGCCATTAAATTATTTAGTTAAATACTATATTATTTATCATATTAATAAGTTATTTTTTATTAATTTTTGTAATAATGATGAATAAATAGGTGAAATTGTTGAAAAGATGTAAAAATAAATGGGCAATGTTGAAAATGTTTGTTGTTTGAAAATAAACTTCTTGATAATTATTTTACATTTACATATTTACGAGTAAAATTGGAGTTCTTTTTATTATGAGGGGTAAAATAGACAATTACAAACATTCAGTCATTTATCAGTTTACATAAACAAACAATCTTATTGATTCTGATTTCAGACGTCAACACCACCTCTTATCAATCAGGAATGAAATAAGACTTCATATTTCAGCACCTCCTAAAAACAAACAGCACCTAACAGTGTCTGCTGAATGGTTTAAGGGTTGTGGGTTGGTCAATTCTTCAAGATAAACAACAGTCATTATTTTACATAAAGAATCTAGAGCCTCCCCCCCCCCAAAAAAAAAAAAAGAAATTATATTATAATCCCTTTTCTTTAGAGAGAATCCTCTTTGTCTACCTTTTCTACATTCTCTCACGAATCTTCTCCTTCCCCTCTATGGTCTACCTTCATACATTCTCTCTTTGATGTATATACTCCCTCCTCGTCTTGTATCTCTAGTCTTTCTTTTGTCTCGTCTTTTTGAATCTTCTCTCAAAAGCTGAAGACCGATTGTGTCACAGACTCACAGGTATGGCTTTTTCACTCATGTAGTCATGTCCGACTAGAACAAAATCATAAACTCGTTAGAATGGCATCAACAGAACCTTGGACCCACTAGCAACTCACTAAAAAGTCATGCTGGCATAGAGTCAGTCCCAATAGCTGCTAACACCATAGAGATGAAAAACACCAATAATGATTTATCCTATTTATGATACTTCTCATGTAACTCATAAATGGAGAGAATGAGATACTAAACACTTACCTCAAACACAAGCTATTTGAAATAAATAATAGCTTCAGTAATCCCAAAATCTAATTAGATGTAAGAAGAAAATGAGCCAAATCTTCCTGTAAGAAGCACGGATACTACTACCATGGGCGCCAGTACCTATGCCAAACACATATCAGACATTGGCGCTTTTGAATATGCTCTAGACACATGTTCCATATGCTTGAACAGTTTTTCTTGTATTTAAAACCTTTGATATATAATGATTGATCAAAATGTATGAGATTACGCAACAGTTTTCTCTTCTATCTTTCTGGAAAGATGGCATCACAAACCTTCTATCTTTTGAGGTAAAACTTTTACAAAATGCAACCCCTAATACCGAGGATAAAGACAAAGAAGGATATAAGAAAATACATGAGAAACTGACTTTGAAAGAGTAAAAATTGAATCCTTAGTACTTATGTCTCCCTATCCAAGTATCTTGAGTCCTGACTTGGATTTCCTTTCCTCTTATGCATCTTTTCGTTAGATGAATGAAAATGCTAGGCTATACTACCACACTGAAACGATTCAAGGGATATAAAAATTTAGACCTGTCCATTCTTGTTTTTTGGTAACGAACAGTCATGTACAATAGACTAGTGTGATAGCCTAACTACATTTTTCCCTTCTATTCATCTATATAACATGATGAAAAGTTAGGGGATATTTGGTTCGTTTTAAGGAATAGGAATGAAAATGGGAATCAATATATTAGAGGATGGAAATGAAAATATTCATTACACTATTTTATTTTCCTTTGTATTTCTTTATATTGTTGATGTTTGTTCGATAAAACTTGAAAGTATTATCAAACAAGACACAGCATAATATCTCCATCATCTCCATCGTCTCCATAACAGCATCTTCATCACCAAGACATCATCCCCATTCTTTATCTTCAACAACGTATCTCCATCACCAAGATACCAACAATACCTAGCATCCTTGATTTTTCTCTTCCTCAGAAAACCCTAATCTTGGAGTAGAAGATAAACCATCCCTGATTTCTTTCTTCCTCATAAAACCCTAACCAAGTAAAAGAGAAGTCGGAACGGATATGTTACATAAGTCAAAATTTGTGGAGCAAAGAAACAAATCGATGTGATAAATCGAAGAGAAATCTTCAATCTGAAATTAATGGAGATAAATCTTCGATCTGATGTTGAAAACTGAGTTCGCCTTTTTTGACCGAGATGAAGAAAACCCTAACTGAAATAGAGATAAATCTTCAAAAACTTGATCGGAACACTTGAAGTGTAGAAAGATAGATGGAGAGACCGGAGACGGTAAGGGAGATGGAGATACGTTGGGGAGGATAAGGGGACACTATCTGTTTCTGTTGGCTACTTCTATTTCCCTAATTTCAGGAGGAATGATTTTTACCCAAATCTATTATAATGATTGTTTAATAATTTGAAACCAAACATCATTTTTCATTCCATTTCTTTTTTTTTTGGGTAACCGTGGGTTTCCGGGCCAGCTTACGCGCACCAACTAATCCCCGGGCGACCACAAATGGCCTGAAGATCGCAGGTGAACCTCTATGGCCACAAGAGCTTTGGCAGCGCTTGGATTTGAACCTTGGGTAGATGAGGTTTTCCACTACATCCCCCAAAGGCTTTACCAGTGCGCCACAACCCAAGTGGTTAGATGAGATTTTTCATTCATTTTCATTCCTTGTTTGAACCAAACATGACCAATTATCATCATTTCCATTCATTACCTTATAATACCCCCAACCAAACACCCCTTTATTGTATCCTAAGTGTGCTTTCTTAGAAAAATCAAAGCAGATTGTGTTGTGTGACAGATCTTGCATGGTGTTTCTTAGGCCTTTAGCAAAGAAGCGGATAAATGAACTAGAGAATAAAACCAATTGTCAATCAGCAAGTGAATTCTTTATTACACTTTAATGCATAAAACAGGTATATAGGGGATAAGCCAAGAATTATGTAAATAACATGTCGTTGAAAACGAATATATTCAATAAAAACTGATAGAAAATCACACATGGTCTCAGTCATGAAAACAAAATTACAAAGCCAATGATCAATAGCTATAAGAAAATATACAAGAATATATCTCAACTACAAGGAATGCTGTAACAAAAATTATTTTCATGGATACACCTAACTAACATAACTATCTTGCAAATTTCACAATACTGCATTTATATGTCAAGAAGTACGAAATAGTCAAATAACACCGAATGGTAGTCTTAAAGCTCATAAGTAAAGTTCACTTGATATACATCACCCACTTCCATGTACAACCTATTTGAGTAGGACAAAGATCATATAATGAATGAAGAAAAAACAAGTTGCCCAAACATCGGTGGTCAATTCCACAACCCCATTAACAATATAAGCATAACATTTCAAAGCCTATACATCATCCTAGAATTCATTTGATCTGACATTTATAAACTTTAGTAGGCAAAACCCATATCTATAGCTATTAACCATCTATAAAATCTGGTACTTAGTGTGTGTACGTTGTAAAAAAAATTATATGAATTAATCACATTCTAAATTCAAGAATTCACAAATAAACGGATGAGTTATAACAAATAAAATGATACCAGGAAGTGCGGGCATTGCGCAAGAAGCAACAGGCTTGGGTGACTTCTCCACTTCGACGAGGCACATACGGCAATTACCGGCTATGGAAAGACGGTCATGGTAACAAAAGCGTGGAATGTCAACGCCAGCGACGGAACAGGCCTGCAAAACAGTCATCCCCTTTGGGATCTTAACCGGATACCCATCGACAAAGACCTCGATGACATCATCTGGATTGGGGAAATGAACCCTAGCTCCGGCAACAGGAGTGCGCTTTGGGAGATCGGGCTCAGCCGCGGCTTCAGGCTTGTGAAGCTCGGGTGTGGAGACGATGGTTCGAATAAGACTGTATCTAGGATTTGTTGTCAAAACCCTAGATCGAAGGGCTGTGGAAGCTAGAGAACCCAACCCCATTGAATATGAATCTCTAGAAATCTATGGTTTCTCCCTCTAGAAAGAAGTTGGTTGATGAATGGAGTATTATTATTATTATTATTATTATTATTATTATTATGTATTGAAGTATGGCCGGAGAAATGGGAGAGGGCGTGTGGACACCATAGACGACACCAGCAAGCAAGCACAGAGGAAGACGCTCAAAAAGTTCAGAGGCCCATTGGGCCTTACACCCTTCAAAATCCGAATGTGCAAAATTCGAAACCCGGCTTTCGAGTATGAGAAAGGATAAACCCGTTTCCCGTTATGTTTCGACCTGTTGGATAAGGGTATGAATAAAGAAAATTTTATCCATTTATCCACTTATCCATTACCCGTTTATCCAAAATTTTAGTGGGTAGGATATGGATAAACGGTTTTTCGTTATCCATTACCCGTTACCCGTTACGATATAATATATATGTATGTATAATTATATAAAATTAAATATTAGTGTATATATACATAATTATATTAAGTTAATTATTAATATTTTTTTAATAATGTTATCATTTATTAATGTCTACTTTAATTTATTTTTTAATATTTATCGAGTAAAAGATTTCATGTTGATTAAATGAGAAACAAGCCGGATTTAGAAAAATATACAACGAAAAGTGTTAGTCTTACAATTTTTATATTATTTTTAAAATATTATATTATGATTATATTTAGAGTAATAAAGTGTTTACTACAACAAAACTAGATATAAAATAATAACTATATTTATGAACTTATTTTTACTTATATGTTTGAGGTTTAACAATATTAATTATAGTTCAAAATGAAATTTTGTTTTACCATTTATCCATTACCCGTTTCGTTACCCGCTAATTTCAATGGGTAGGGTAGGATATGGATAAGGATTTTATGAGATGGATAATTACCCGTTTCATTACCCGCTATTTTAAATGGATTGGATAACGGATTAACCCTTACCCTACCCATACCCTACCCGTTGCCAGCCCTACTTTTGAGTAGCTACTTCGGTTTAGGTTGGGTTTATTTTGGCCACTTGATTCGTTCCAAAACCCGAAATATATATATATATATATATATATATATATATATATATATATATATATATATATAAAAGAGGGACAGGTTCAAACAAGAAGCTAAACATTTTACGAGAAGACGATAAGTGTTTAATCATATATGATTAAACGCCAATATAACATGTGTTTAATCATATATGATTAAGCACACCCACAAGCCGTGTAATCATATATGATATCACACTTATTGCCTTCTCGCAAAATGTTTAACTTCTCGCATGATTCTTCTTATATAACGGCAATCAAATGAGAACCATAAAAAGGTTGAGAACCGTGAAAACCAATCTAAGCCTTACATCAAAGTTGATCTTATGCTTGTAATTTAAAGGTGTTTTTAATTAAAAATGGGCATAATGGTCATTTGGTAATAAATATGATTTTTTTTTTCTAATTAAATAGTTTTCTTTTTTATGCAATACCTTCCTTTTATACGATCAAGTGTTCAAAATTTTCAGGTTCAGATGATTGAGTTCCAATTTTGTGAGTTTTAGGTTTTCGTATTCATCCCGATTGAAGTCTCACTGGCTATTCTTCTTATTACATCGATGTAATCAAACGATTTATCACATTTCACCCTATGAATCAAATTCACCCTATCAAACATAAACACATTCACCTTATGAAATATAAACATATTCATCTTATGAAACATAAACAACTTCACCCTATGAAACATAAACAAATTCACCAAATTAAACATAAGCTTCAAAATCATAAACATATTCACTGTTTCAAACTCACCTTAAGAAACGTAATGACTGTGTTTCACCTTATGAAACTTCAACTTCTTGTTCAATAACTACTTTTCTTTGATCAAATTGTTTCTTCACTTCTTCCACAATCTTATGAAATATCACATTATCGGCGTCATCTTCATCAACAGGTACATGCCTGTCATCTCGTATTTGGCAAAAACTAAAACAATGAGATGGATGTGAAAGAATGAAACTAATCTAGGTTCGGAGAACACCTTCATTCCAGATCCCATTTCTTGGTTCGATATTTGGGTTCGAAGAACACCTCCATCCCAGATTCCATTAATGGGTTTGATTTCTTGGTTCGATTTTTGGGTTCGAAGAACACCTCCATCCAAGATCCCAAATTTGGGTTCGATGCACAAGGGGGATGAGTGTCGACGTTTTTTCAAATGGGGTGGACGCTAATCTTCGTGTGCGATTGAGATGCAGTTGGTTTTGGATTTGATAAGAGATGGATGATTGAGAGGGTAGATAGAAATAGAGGGTTTACACATAGAGAGAGATAGGTTTATAGATAGACTTGATGAGGAGTGTGAGTCTAGCACATAATACCTTTTCAATCTACTTTCAATTTGACAAAAATACCCTTATTTCACCTTTTTATTACAAATATGTTTAATTCTTTAATGACCTTTGATTTAAGCAAATCCATGGAATAGATTAGTCCTCAAGGTCCTCAACATATTTTTGGTCCTCGCTTGATTTAACCCCTATATATATATATATATATATATAATTTTTAAATTTATTTATTTATCTAATTATCTTTCAAAAAATTTAAATCCTAGTCGGTCATATTCTTTTTGAATTTTTAAACTTATTATTGATTTCATCAATTATCTCAATCGATTGAATTCATCGTCAAAATCAACTGAATATATATATATATATATATAACTATACTTGAAGTTGAACCTGACCGACCCCAATCAGTAACCCAACCAACCCCAACCCAAAGCAATCCGAAACCTGAAACACAAAATCTGGGACTTGGTTTCTATATCCGAAATCCGATCGGATTTTTAACTTGTCCACCAAACCCACCTGATGCACACCCGTACCGAGTATGGTCAGACGATCTGGTATGGTTACGGGATTTTTAAAAATTCAGGGTCTGGCCCGAGACTAGTTATGGGTTCGGGAACAGTTATGCATAAGGACCCGACTTTTCAGTATTTTTGAAGATTTTTCAAGTTTTTAAAAAAGATACTACAAGTTTTTCAATATTTTTTTTATTTAAAGGTAATATTTAAAATGTATCCCATCTTAATTCTCAATTTCAATAATCATAATTATAAAAACTTGTACAACATTTTTTGTGTAAAAATTATTTTTTTTAAAGTTGGATCAGGCCTAGGATCAGTCCTCATATTTTGGGTTGGGACTGGCCGACCCGGCTACAGATCGGCTTCCTCAGACCAGGACCAATATGGGCCCGGTCCGTAGATCGAGTTTTGGCTTGGGTGAAATGGAAAAAAAGATGTTCGGTTCTATATAATAAAATGAGTCCATTACCCAAAACCTTATGATCTCCATTTCCGGCCAAATCGAGAGAATGGAAAATTTTTGCTCAATTGAGATGGTGATATTTGGAGATCAAAACTCAAAATTTTACCATTTAAAATACCCTCAAAATCACACTTTGAACAATTATTTCTTCTTTTAATCGGTCGAGGCCTTAAAGTTTATGCCATGATTGTTTATATCTTTGTTGTAGACATAGAAAAATTGATTAATCGGTCGAGACCTTAACTTGCCGGACCCTTAATCAGTCCCTATAGGTCTCGAAATTTTTGTTACTGGTTAAGCGGGTCCTGGTTGCTGGTCCTGGTTATAACCAGTTACCCGCTTAAATATTGGTAGTTTGTAGTAACTGATATAACCGGTCACATAAGCGGTTAACTCTTGAAAATATTTGATTAATTTATCTATCATTTAGGAAACTATTAATTTCCAAGGATTTATTGACTTCATATTCTTTTAACTTCTCCGCCATTGTATAAAAATTTAAAACACTAAACAACGAGTATAATAATGTATATCGGATAATTGTTTGGTTACATTTTTAAATACTTGTAATATATCATTCTAAAATTCGGCAACGGGCCAATTGCGATCAACAAGATCATTTTCTCCATCCATTTTCTCATAACACATTTGCAGTGTCTCTTTTTGCTAAAATAATTCTTCAAACATTAAATTGGTCGAGTTTGATCTTATAGATATATCAAATGCCGGTTTATAACCATCAGCACCTATGGCGTGACAAAAAAGGTCTATGTGATTGCGTGACTATTTTGCCTTTATAAAATTTCAAGCGGAACATTAATTTAGTTGAGATTGACCGTTTTAATTTCGGCTTGTACATTTAAATTTATAATATGGCCAACACAATGAGTATGAAAAGCACCACCACATGTAAGATGCTACACATTTTGTATTATCAAACGACCATGCTAGTTATTTTATCGAACAAAATTCGTTTTCCGAATGTGGGTAACCAAATTACTCAACTACAAGTTTGCAATGGTTTGTTTTATCATTGTAACACCCGGATTTATGTTGAATTTTACGATTAGAAAATTCAATTAAACTAACGCAACAAGATTTAATATTAAAACAACAATTTTAATTATAAAACCAAAAATTACAAACTTTATTTATAAAGTTTAATAATTTAATTATTACGAAAACTGTTATGAATGATTATTAGGTGAACCTAATAATGAGACTAACCTTCAGGATAAATTCGTTAGAAGAAGAAGTAGAAACAGAGTGTCCACTCTACTGGACGGAAAAGAAAGACAAAACACAAAAATAAAACCAACCTGTTTAGACGATCTCCAACGAACAACACCAACAAATAGAACTGCACGGTTTTATAAACCTGTCCTTAAAGGTTTTAGACGAATCTCTTTAAACGCTGTGAGACTTATACTCGCTAAACCTCCAGGATTTGATGCAGCGTTTTCAAACACTAACAGCGATAGTGTTTGAACTTAATGCAGAGTTTGAGACAAAAAACTTTGATAGAGTGCAGATAGATCGAGAGAGAGCAGAGAGAGTTTTCGTTTTCGGTGTGTCCTTAGCACAAGAAAGGAGCTCTATTTATACTTGAGGAGATCAAGTATAAAATGAAATTGTTCCTCTCATATTAATTAATCATAAAGGTCTCATAAACACAATTTTGTAACCGACAACCGTTTTTATTCACCTCATAAAAACGATTAAGAAACTGACAACCGTTTTTATTCATCTCATAAAAACGATTAAGAAACCGATAACAACAATCTGCTCTATAATTCGAGCTATAAAAAGATACTCGTAGCTCGGGGTGAGGCTCCTCTGCTCCGATGCGAGCGTGCGAAGTGCAAAGTGAGCGACTCTTCGCAAGAACCGCGCCCGCGCCAACGGCCACGCGCGTGTGCGTTGCACTTCTTTGAGACCCCCACCATAAGCCTACCATTTTACTCAATACCCACTTGGGAGGATAGGCTTATAAACATAAGATTCTTTTGTGTCTCTACCAATGTGGGATAGAAAATTCCAACCTTACACTCAAATTTCCAACAATCCCCCACCAGGTTGGAAAATTTTCTGACATTCAATAAAAAATGATGTCACAGTGGTATCACTAAGATTAAACCCCGTTTAATGTGAATATGCAAGAAAAAATCAATTCAGAAGTATCCTTAGGATTTAAACTTTGAATCTTGTGATCTCTTCGGCTCATTCACACACACCATCTTTTGTCTTTGCATTCTCACTGAGCGCGAATAAGGCCATGCGCTAAAATCCTGTTTCATGACCTTTTAGAAGAGAAACCACAACTCTTCATTTTAGGCGGCACCACCTCTCAGTCGTATAGGCAAAGTTCTATAACATCTTCGTTGCTAAGATGCCTCTAAACTTTGTTAAGAGAACTAACTCATCCTTGTTCTCGGCAACGACGTACTATCACATACCTTACATGGGTCTATCATTTGATAGTACCTTCTATCAGTTAAGTGACTTGTTATTACCCTTTAAACTTGAGAGATAGGAGCACTAAATTCAAGTTGGGTTCCCATCACTTAATTGATTCTGAGTGGTTTCTGACCCATGTCTCCGGTAGTTGATCCTACTAAGTCTCTCGTCAGAGGCTTAGTCAATGGATCTGCCAAGTTTCCACGCGACTTGACATACACAATACTAATGGTACCATTTTCTATAAGTTGTCTCACATAATTATGTCGGAGACCTATGTGTCTTGACTTCCCATTATACACAACATTATAACCTTTTGAAAGTGTGGCCTCACTGTCACAGTACATGGGAATCGAAGGAGTTGGATGAGACCATAAATGGATATCTGTTAGTAGATCTCTAATCCATTCGGCTTCTTTGCCCGCAACGGCTAGGGCTATGAACTCGGCTTCCATAGTCGAATGAGCGATACATGTTTGTTTCTTGCTTGCCCAAGAAATCGCTCCACCACCAAGTGTATAAATCCACCCACTTGTGGATTTAGAATCACTTGAATGATCTATCCAACTAGCATCAGAATATCCTTCTAAGATTCCAGGATGCGTGGTATATGTCAACTCTAGATCACTGGTTCTTTTCAAGTATCCCAACACTCTACTTATTGCCTTCCAGTGATCTGATCCCGGATTGCTTGTATATTGACTTAGTCTACTCACAGCAAAAGCAATATCCGGTCTAGTACAATGCATTGCATACATCATGCATCCTATTGCACTAGCATATTCTAGTTGAGTCACTGCTCTACCAGAGTTCTTGTCAAGTTTCACACCTGAATCAAATAGAGTGTTGAACTCCTTTATATTTAAGTGCTGAAACTTAGTCAGTATCTTCTCTATATAGTGGGATTGACTAAGAGAGATTAGAGACCCTGACCTTTTAATTTTAATCCCGAGAATTGTATCTACTTCTCCAAGATCTTTCATCTTAAAGTTCGAGGATAAGTAGTTTTTTGTCTCATGGATGCCTTCAAGATTGGTTCCGATGATCAGCATATCATCGACATAAAGACAGATAATTACAGTGGATTCTTTGGTACATTTCGAGTAAATGCACCGATCAGCTCCATTATGTCTGAACCCGAAAGATGTGATAGTAGTATCAAATCTTTCATGCCACTGTTTTGGGGCTTGCTTTAAACCGTACAAAGACTTAATAAGTCTACACACTTTGTTCTCTTGTACAGGTACCACAAACCCTTCAGGTTGCTCCATATAAACCTCCTCGTTTAAGTAACCATTCAAAAAGGTTGTTTCACATCCATTTGATGAATATGTAGTCCTTTTATGGCTGAGATTGCTATAAGAATTCTAATTGAGCTAATTCTAGCAACTGGAGCGTAGGTGTCGAAATAATCGATACCCTCTTTCTGTCTATATCCTTTAGCTACCAATCTAGCTTTAAATGCTGAGATTGAACCATCTGGGTGTAACTTTCTTTTGAATACCCACTTGGAACCTATGGGTTTTGCTCCCTTGGGTAAATCAGCTAATTCCCAAGTTCCATTTCCCATAATAGAGTCCATTTCATTGTTTATTGCTTCTTTCCATAGTGGAGCATCTCTTGAAGACATGGCCTCTTTAAAAGTCTTAGGATCATCTTCGATGTAAGTCGATAAAATGACTTCTTTAGTCACTTTCTTTTGTGTTCCTTCTACTAGATAGGAGAAGAAATCATCACCTAGACTTTTCTCTTTTCTTACTCTAGTACTTCTACGTGGTTCGTCAACCTTGGTTGTGGTTTTCGAACTATCATGAGATGTGCTAGGAAGATTTGGAGCCAGTGTTTTATCCGAGTTTTCAGCATCTTCTGAAAACTTGTCTTCAAAGAATTCCACATCTCTGGATTCTACTATCACTCACGTTTCTTTATCCAATAATCTATAAGCCTTGCTATTCCTAGCATATCCTACGACTATGCTTTTAATGGCACGAGCTCCTAATTTAGATCGTTTTGGATCAGGAGTACGATAGTAAGCAATACAACCCCAAACTCTAAAGTATTCCAAGTTAGGATTTCTTCCTTTCCAAAGCTCGTATGGACTGGTTGGAATCACACGACTAGTTATTCGATTGTGAATGTGGCAAGCAGTCAATAATGCTTCTCCCCACAGATTGTTTGGTAAGCCCGACTGGTTCAACATACAGTTAACCATCTCAACAAGGGTTCGGTTTTTACGTTCCGCCAAACCATTCCGTTGGGGAGTAAAAGGTGAGGTGCGTTCATGTTTGATACCATTCTCTTCGTATAATGCATCAAACTCTCTACTGAAGTATTCACCTCCTCTGTCTGATCGTAGTATTTTTATTTGTTTTTCAAGTTGGTTTTCTACTTCAGCTTTATAAAGTTTAAAAGCATCAAAAGCTTCGTCTTTTGAATGTAATAAATAAACATATAAATAACGACTTACGTCATCACAGAATGTAATGAAATACCGTTTACCACCACGGGTAAGTATTCCATTCAATTCACAGATATCAGAGTGAATCAACTCCAAAATAGTTGTATCCTTTTTGACTGATGGAAAAGGTTTCTTTGTAAACTTCGATTTTACACAAGTTTCACATTTTCCAAAATCTTTGTTATCAATTTTAATTAAACCTTTATTTTGCATTTTTTCAATATTTTTAACATTTGTGTGAGCTAAACGACTATGCCATAAAGAAATTGAACAAGCAAAATACTCAAAAGAATTAATTTCATTGATATCAAAAGGAATTACATCGATAACAGAAACTGAAAAACCAACACTATTCTCAGACATATTTGAAACATTGCAACCAACTGACTCACTAGTACTAGCACCGGAACTGTCATCACCATCCTTATACAAACTAAGGCGATACATACCCAGTTGACGGTATGCCTTGCCGAAGTAGTGTTGTCTTTTGTGAAACACGATTTTCCCAGCCTCCATTGCAATTCCTATCCCATTTTCATCAAGCTTGCTTAGGGATACAAGACATTTGCATACAGTAGGCACGTGTAACACATTCTTCAAAGTTAAGATTTTTCCCGAAGAAAACCTTAGATACACAGTTCCTATACCCACGATATCTGCTCTACCGTGGTTTGCAGTCACAATGTGCCTTCCGTCTCTAACTGGATTGTACTCAGAAAACTTGGATCTGGAATCACATACATGAACAGTAGCTCCAGAATCCAAGTACCAGCCACCTCTCCCAACCATCACCCTTGTTGAATCTTCAGCAATCATGTCGATCTCATCCATGCTCAGATTGGCCACAAGATGTCCTAAGTCTACGACCGCATTAGCTGCGGCCGGTGGGCCAGACTTCTGCTCCTTACATTCCCTTGCATAATGTCTCGTCTCTCCGCAGACGTGACATTTACCAGTTCTCTTTGGTCCCTGACTAGCTGACTGACCAGGTTTTTTGAAGTTCTTCTTTTGTGGACCCACATTCCACTTTTTGGCGGGTCCAGAAGACTTTCCTTTTCCTTTGCCACCAGCCTGCACGCTGTTGGCACTCATTATGGCCTTACCCTTCTTGTCCCGATTTCTCACCTCTTCCTCAATCCTGATGTGTTTTATCAAATCATCCAAAGAGTAATCTTCGGATTTATGCATCATACGTTTTTGAAAATCTTTCCCTGATGGGGGCAATTTGTCAACAACAACCCCCACAAGGAAGATTTCAGGAAGAGGAATATTGAGAACTCTCATTTTATTCTCCAATACTTGAAGTTCATGAATCTGTTCAAGTATTGGCTTATCATCTACCATTTGGAATCTCAAGTATCGAGACACAAGATATTTATTCGTTCCTTCTTCTTGTGCCTTGTACTTAAATTCCAAAGATGTCCAAAGTTCTCTAGGACAAGTTATTGGGGCATAAAGGTCATACAGTCTGTCAGATAGGGCACTTTTTATGTACCCACAAGCCAGTGTTTCAGACTCCTTACGGAGTAGCCACTCCTTATCGAGCTCGGCTATTCTGGCGAAATCAGGTTCTCTCCCGGCCTCAGGAACGGGATTATTGGGAATAGGTGGCAGAGTAGGGTCCAAGACAAAGAACAATTTTAGGACCATGAGCATGAATTTGACCTTTTCAGCCCAACAAGTATAGTTAGACCCGTCAAAGCTATCCAATTTCCCAAGTTCTTGTAGCATCATACGAACGTTTCCGGATTCCATTTTCTTTTAAAACCTTTAAGATTGTTGAATTTTACGATTAAAAAATTCAATTAAACTAACGCAACAAGATTTAATATTAAAACAACAATTTTAATTATAAAACCAAAAATTACAAACTTTATTTATAAAGTTTACTAATTTAATTATTACGAAAACTGTTATGAATGATTATTAGGTGAACCTAATAACGAGACTATCCTTCACGATAGATTCATTAGAAGAAGGAGTAGAAACAGAGTGTCCACTCTACTGGACGGAAAAGAAAGACAAAACACAAAAATAAAACCAACCTGTTTAGACGATATCCAACGAACAGCACCAACAAATAGAACTGCACGATTTTATAAACCTGTCCTTAAAGGTTTTAGACGAATCTCTTTAAACGCTGTGAGACTTATACTCGCTAAACCTCCAGGATTTGAGGCAGTGTTTTCAAACACTAACAGCGATAGTGTTTGAACTTAATGCAGAGTTTGAGACAGAAAACTTTGATAGAGTGCAGATAGATCGAGAGAGAGCAGAGAGAGTTTTCGTTTTCGGTGTGTCCTTAGCACAAGAAAGGAGATCTATTTATACTTGAGGAGATCAAGTATAAAATGAAACTGTTCCTCTCATATTAATGAATCATAAAGGTCTCATAAACACAATTTTGTAACCGACAACCATTTTTATTCACCTCATAAAAACGATTAAGAAACTGACAACCGTTTTTATTCATCTCATAAAAACGATTAAGAAACTGATAACAGTTTTTTATTTATCTCATAAAAAACGATTATGTAATCGAAAACAACAATCTGCTATATAATTCGAGCTATAAAAAGATACTCGTAGCTCGGGGCGAGGCTCCTCTGCTCCGATGCGAACTGCAAAGTGCGCGACTCTTCGCGAGAACCGCGCCCGCGTCCACGGCCTCGGCCTCGGCCACGGCCACACGCGTGTGCGTTGCACTTCTTTGAGACCCCCACCATAAGCCTACCATTTTACTCAATACCCACTTGTGAGGATAGGCTTATAAACAGAAGATTCTTTTGTGTCTCTACCAATGTGGGATGGAAAATTCCAACCTCACACTCAAATTTCCAACAATTTCTCCCAGTAAGCTAAAGTAATCTCTAATGCCTTAAATAATTGTTTGTAAAGTTTCTTAGTTGAGGGTTGAGTAGTGGTTACCTTCGATCTTGTCGCGAGAGAGTGCCTGTGATTTCGATCAAATTTTGGGCTTTGGTATGTTTAGGGTGATAGTGTTCCTCCTGTCACTATCGTCGTGTCATAACCGCATGAGACCGTCGCCTCTCGGTACAGTTTTGGCGAGAGTGTCTCGCGATTGTGACATATGTCACTTTTGCTTGGCACAATCGCCCGAAGAGTTGGGCTCGCGGTACAAACCCCGCGATATTGCCTTGCGATTGTGACATATGTCACTTTCGCTTGGCATAATCGCCAGCGGGGTCTGTGTGTATAAACCCGAATTTTATTCCCTTCATTCATTTCACTCATTTATTTCCCTACCAAACCTCCCAAGAAGTGATCCCTCGACCTCAAATCGGTTCTTAGGGCATTCAAGGCACTCCCTCCCCATTTATTGCAAGATTTGACCCTCACCAACCAAGTTTGGAAGCTAGGAGAAGTTTCCCCAACTCCATTGTCATCTTCTACAAAAGGAAATTCTAGGGTTTTGGGTTTTGATCAAAACCCTATATTGTGAGTTCATACACATTCTTAAACTTCATACATGTTAAAAATCCTTACATCTTGAAT
The DNA here is from genome assembly GCA_954870635.1 of Arctium minus. NCBI lineage: Eukaryota > Viridiplantae > Streptophyta > Magnoliopsida > Asterales > Asteraceae > Arctium > Arctium minus. Next base: position 32,781,345 of record OX941097.1, on the reverse strand, counting down.
CTTTACACACCTTTTAACTTATATGTTGATTTATCTAATAAATCTTAACCTAAAACCTATTTTTGAGGTTTTAGGGTTTGGTCTTGATAAATGGGATTTTGAAGGAGTAAAAAAATGGGATTGATAGTTATTTATGCTTCTTCCAAGTATTATGATTTTTACCTTGCATTTATGAAATATTGATGAACCCAAACTAAACTAGGGTTTTGATAAAATTGAAGGTTTTGGGTTAAAGTTGTGAGTTGTGCTTACTATTATCGTAGACAAGATTTATGATGTTATTTATTGTGTTTTGGTGCTAGGAGATTTCCCCCCTCCAAGATATTAGAAATCAAGGCATCAAATTTATGAGTTTGTAACACCCCGAAATTCTCAAGTAATTCCATATCCCTTTAAGAACACTCACTTTATATTTATATATATATCTCGTTAAGTCACACTCCTTTTTAGCTCGCAAGTTTTCGTTTTAAGACCATTGCACCCTATGCGTATATGGCCAAGCGTAATGTTTTGAGTGTATGCATGGATATATCGGTTGTTAAAGGGTTTATGTGTATTTGTGTGTTAAGTGTACTTGTGTGTGTATATGAACTTTTGTCAATCGCATGAACCCGTTTAGTAACATACAGGGAGGAGTTTTCATATTCGGCTACCACCTTAATTCGCTTAAAAGCACTGCCCTGAGACTTTGGTAATCAATTGAATTCGAGAGAGGAGCGGGTTTGGGACTGTTGACGCTTTGACTTCGATCAAACAGCAGGTGGTAGGCCAGGGGCGACATTGCCCGACAACAATGCCGTGGTAAAGTTGTTGGGTCAATGTCGCGGTTAGAGGTCAAGAATTATGAGTTTCGAGCAACATTCCAGTGGGCAGGGTCTGAGATGCGACTTTGCCCCGACGACAATGCCATGGGCAAAGTCGCAGGGGCATTGTCGCCCGTAGTGGCGTGGGTACTAATTTGAGAACCGATTAAAAAGCCAAAATCATTACTTTTCTCATCATATTCAGATCTTGGTCGAACTCTCTTGTTGATCCAAACTCTCTCAGTGATTTGATAACGACCCTCTTTTATACTTAGTGAAAATTACGTTATTATATGTATTAGTGTTTCATCATCAGCGATCAGACTGAGTCTGTTCAGTTATCGCTGATGACCTTTCTGTAAACATTAATATGTATGTGTTTCACTTTCAGCGATCAAACTGAGTCTGTTCAGTCATCACTGATCGTTTCCTATGTAACACAGTTAACGTAATCCCTGAAGACAAGTCTCGCGTCAACATAGTTCATAGCTGAATCGAAGACGAAGCCACTGAACAATAGATAAGTCTACTAGTGACCTGATGCGGATATCAGCGAAGATCAGACATCTACTTACGCGAAGAAGCCTGAGGAAAAGCTTCAGCGATAGCTGAACTTCTTTATCTCTGGAAGAAGAGATACTCAGCGATCAACGATCGCAAAGCTTATGCCTCAAGTTTTCTTTTGTCTTACCTTGCACAACCAGTACGATGTGTCAGAACGGACACGTCTCTGCCACAAATCGTACACCAACTCTGTCAACTACACTGTTCATAAAGCGGCCAAAAGCATGTCTCCAAAAGTGAGACTACCAAAGCCAATCTATGAATGCCACGTGTAAAGTACCCTGCCATGCATTTAATGCATAGGGTATAAATAGGAAGCTCACCCCTTCATCTGAAAGTGTGCTCAATCCTTGAACTCCAAAATAGAAACCCTTGTTTTCTATCTCTCTAAAAATCCCCCATTCTCTGAATTTCTTGTGCAACCATCTTAGTGTTTCTTAAGTTTGTTTAGATTGAGTCTGTCTTAATCTTATTCCGCAACAAACTTGTAAATTGTATTTTGATTTATCAATAAACAATTTATTAAACTTTAATTTCTGTGTTTGTATTCAACCCCCCCCCCTTCTACAAACTTGTTAAGCACCTTCGGGACCAACATCTCTCACCTAGGGGGCGATTTTCCCTTTCTCTTTTCTCCCATTTCCTTCTCATTAAAGGCTTTCAACCAAACCCTAACATTTATTGATTTTCCAAGAGGTTGTTGGGTATTAGTGCTAAATCCTTGGTGTTATAAAAGCTTCAAGACATTCAAGGCTCATTTCAAGACCATATATCTATTTAGGGTTTTCTCCTTTACAAACCCTAGTTGTGAGTTTCTTCTATAAACTCTAACTCTTGAACTTACATGCTTATTTATTGCTCTTATGACCTAATCTATGTACTTTTATGGGTAAAATATGAAGAGACCCTGTTATCCCAGATAACAATGTAAACAAGATGACAATCACAATATCAAACACTTTCCATTTGTATTTCTCAATCACAGAATGCGTATACAAAGTATTCTCTCTCAAAGATATGAACTCGTATGATACTCTGTCAAAATCTACTTATGTCTACACGCACACCACAAACAACAAACCTATTTATACAAGGACACAAAACACTCAAACTACAGAAACACTCGCGCCACAAAACTCTCACAACATTACAAAACACAAACTTTGACTTGGCTTGAGAGTTGACTTGAGCTTTGACTTGGTTGACTTTCATATTCAGCCTTCATGATCTTGTATCCAACAAATATGTGCACTAACATTCTCCCCCTTTGGATTCAAGATCATCTCTAAAAGATTTTGCAATACAATCTCCCACTTTGTTAGTCTTCAACAAATTTATCTTTAAAGAAAATTTCAGAAAAATTTGCTTGCTTTCGGAAATCTTTGAAATTATCTTTTTCAGCTTTCAATAATTCTTCAACAATCTTTCTTCAACTTGACATAAACTTCTCCTTTAAGCTCCAAACTTTCTTTATCATACCATATTTCTTGAATATCTCTCCCTTCTTTAACATATCTTGATATTGTCTCCCCCTTTTTGATGATTGGAGCATTGAAATCATCAAAACTTTGCAAGAAATGTCTGTGATCTGATCTGAATACTGATCTTTACCACTGAGCCTCTGAACATCTATCGATCCAAAAAATATATTCATTCGAATCTTTGCAAATTCAGACAAATTAAGAGTGTAACACCTGAATCAACAAATGAATCAGTTAAAAGTGTCTGTCAGTAACACAAAGTCACTGTGTGTAACAAATACACAATGGAAATGAGATTTTGTGATGTTCACTCCCCCAGGGCTTCCATTTAATCATCGAATCACCACAAAGGAATTTCTATGAACGTTATGACAAGAAAACATACTCCTTGTGTGTTCGTGCAAGTGTTTGAAAGAATTAAGCACAGATGATTGCTTTTTATAAGGCTCAAAATTGTGTAAACCATTGAGACAACAACAGTTAAACACAGACTCAATTGTGCATGATCGAAGTGCGAAGGTGGGACAGACTTCCTTCTTTTTCAATATCCAGGTTTTCCAAATGAAAATCAGATAGATTATATGTTGCGTCCCCTTGAAGTATGAAACTTCTTCTTTTTGAGAAGAAAATGAGTAGCTGGTGGGGTTTTTATCAAGAGTTGGCATGGGCTAGTTGCCTGTTTCAATAATGTTCACGAAAAATTGTGAAACACTAGTAATGTGGCTGCCCGACTCAGAAAAAGTTGGTGCAGAGTTTAATATTCTTTTATTCTGTTCTCTCACCCTCTTTCTTTTAAACATTAAGCTCGCTTCTAACCAAACTCTCATTTCCATTTTACCTCATCACTCAACCCCCACTCGGTATTTGGAGTCCTCACTCTTCGATCACTCAAAGATTAACTTCTTGGGTAGGAAACACTGGTTAACGTGAATCCATAGAAGTTTCAATTAAGTCCTCACACAATGAACCCATGTAATCCTAAAAGATCATGTTGCTCAACGATTTCTTGGCAATAAAGCACAAGATATATACAAGTCAGATGTCTGTATGCTCACGGATATAATCATGAAGATTTGATCATTTTAAACATTGAAGACTTTTCAAACAAGATAAATGAATGAATGAAATGAATATAAGAAACTTGTTTGAAAATCTGACATTGTATGAAAAAGATCAGAATCGAAATGATTTATCAGGCTTAGGTTAGCAAAAGTTGGATTTTGTCTATACGAAACAAGATATAGACATTCTTGAAATAAACGTTTCGAAATGAAATCACGTTAAAAAATTATTTGAATATCAATTGGGGTGTCTTACCATCGAAAATTTGTTTCAAATTAGAGACATGGTAAGAACATATCAAACAAAATATTAAACCGGTGTGTGTGAATATTTGACAGTATATGGAAAAGACAATACACAAGTATTTATCTTTGGAAACACACGGTTTATTGACATTTAAGCACAAGTAAAAATGAAAACATTTAAAATCACACTTCTATATTCATGAAATCGTTTAAGAATCAGAAGTGGTTTGAACATTTAAAAACATGTTTTCATACCTGAAAGTTGTCCTTCTTTCAGATACGTATGAGATTAAGATTATAAATAAACCTTTTTCGCTCAGTCTTAAATCTCATCAAGTCAGCTCTAAGTCATATATGATATGATCGTTTAAGCTTCCTCTCAAATTCTGCAAAAGTCACAAAGTCGTCAAAGTGCAAAGCTTTATTCACAACATTATTGAAAAGAAAATGACATAAAGCAGTAAAACTTTGAATGTACGAGTTCTGATCAGATATAATCAGAAGTCATAATCCATACTCCTTAGCTCTTAACTCTTACTCCCCTGCATTTATGCATCAAAAAAAAATTTATCTGTGATAATCATATGCAGAAATATGAACTCCCCTCAAATGTATGTAGATCATCTTAAATTCTCCTCTCACTCCCCCTGAAATCATGAACATACCTTAAGGTGCAGATATCTTTTCATAATAAAAATAAAGAAATGAAGAAAAATAATAATAACAAAAACTTTAGTAGGTAATCACCGATTATGTCTTGAGATTTAACATGCCAAGTTTTGAAATGAGAAAATTAAATATCTTTTCATCGAGAGGCTTGGTAAATAAAGCTACAAGTTGATAATCAATGTTTACAAAATAAAGTTCTATTGTACATTTTTCCACATTATCTTTGATAAAGTGATATCGTACGTCTATGTGTTTGGTCTTAGTATGTTGAACAGGATTCGCAGATATGGCAATAGCGCTCTTAGAGTCACAGTATATCGGGATCTTGTCAAATTTGAAGCCATAATCTCGTAGTTGTGTCCTCATCCACAACACTTGAGAATAGCAACTCGCCGCAGCGACGTATTCTGCCTCAGCTGTTGACGTGGATACACAAAGTTGTTTCTTTGATGCCCAACTAACGAGTTTATCGCCTAGAAATTGTATATGCCCCGATGTACTTTTCCTATCCAGCATACAACTTGCATGATCTGCATCTGAGTAGGCTGTCAGTTCAAAACTAGTATCCTTAGGATACCACAGACCAAGATCTGCAGTGCCCTTCAGATATCTAAAAATTCTTTTAGCTGTAGACAAATGAGATTCTTTTGGAGATGCCTGATATCTAGCACATAGACATTTAGAAAACATTATATCTGGCCTACTAGATGTTAAATACATTAAAGAACCAATCATCCCTCGGTAGGTTCTAACATCGACAACTTTTCCTGAAGGATCAGTGCCAATCTTAGTTTCGGGTGCCATCGGGGTTCCAATAGGTGTACAATTTTCCATTTTGAATTTTCTAAGAATATCGAAAATGTACTTTGATTGATTGATGAAAATCCCCGTTGAAAATTGTTTGACTTGTAATCCGAGAAAGAAATTCATCTCTCCCATCATACTCATCTGAAAACGTTACACCATGAGGTTATAAAAATTCTTACAGTATTTTGGATTTATTGAGCCAAATATGATGTCATCCACATAAATCTGGATTAATATGATATCGGATTTTTCCTTTTTGATGAATAAAGTAGTATCGATCTTACCTTTCGTGAAGCCCGACTTGACTAGGAATTTAGATAAAACTTCGTACCAGGCTCGAGGTGCTTGTTTCAGACCGTAAAGCGCTTTGTCAAGAATATAGACGTGATTCGATTTCTCTTGATTGACAAAACCTTCCGGCTGTGAGACGTAGACTTCCTACTTTAATATGCCGTTAAGAAAGGCTGTCTTCACGTCCCTCTGGTAGACAGTGAAGTTCTTGTGGGCAGCATATGCAAGAAACATTCTGATCGCTTCAATGCGTGCCACTGGAGCATAAGTCTCATCGTAGTCAATGTCTTCCTCTTGCCTATATCCCTTAGCCACAAGTCTTGCTTTATTTCTGATCACGATACCATCTTCGTCCTTTTTGTTTTTGAATACCCATTTTGTGCCGATTATCGATTTACCTTCCCGTCTTGGCACAAGTCTCCAAACTTTTAATGCTTCGAACTGGTTCAATTCCTCTTGCATTGCAGTTACCCAATCTGAGTCATCTAGAGCTTCAGATACTCGAGTAGGCTCTATCTTACTCAGAAATGAGTCATGCATACACATATTTAATGTAGCAGACCTAGTTTGCACCGGTTTTGATGGATCTCCAATGATTTAGTTTATCGGGTGCTCTTTGGTCCACTTGTGTTCATGAGGGAGTGGATTTGACATAGATTGATCATGATTATCATCTAAGTATCCACTGTGTTCTTCTTTTTCAGGGAGTTGTTCAGTTGAAGTATTTGGTACAGAAGTTTCAGTTGGGACAACTATTTATGGCTGTAGATTAGACGTTACAGTACAACCAACTGAATCAGCAACTTCTATCTCGACATTTTCAGGTACAACTTCAACTGAAGGAGTAATTGTTTGAACTGGAGTTTCTTTCTGAATTGGAGGAACTAATTCAGTAGATACATCCGAAATGGTTGGATGATTAGTCATTGAGTCTTCTGACCTGTCAACCACAACAGATTTTGGCAATTTAGATCCAAGAAACTCATCATAAAAGAATTCAAACAATAAATCTAATTCTGATAAATGTGATTTAGAAGTTGAGGGTTTATCAGAATTAGTGTCTATAACCACAGGTTCTGGACTGATTTGTCTAGAAGCTAACACTCCTGTAAGTACGGGTTCTGAACTGCTTTGTTTAGAAGCCAACTCCTCGTCAAATGTAACATTAACGCTTTCTAGAACAGTCTTCGACTTCTTTAGATACACCCGGTAGGCAGTAGATATTTGAGAATATCCAATGAAGATGCCTTCGTCAGCCTTTGATCTGAACTTGTTCAAGCTCTCTCTGTCATCCAAAAATATGGAAGTATGTAATGTTAGGTGTACGATTATTAATCAAAGCATAAGGAGTTTTACCAAAACGACGATGTATTATGGAGCGATTCTGAGTGTAGCACGCAGTCGAAACAGCTTCGGACCACAGAAACAGAGGTAGATCGGATTGTCTTAGCATAGTGCGAGTGGCCTCGACTAGCGTTCGGTTACGTCTTTCTACAACTCCGTTCTGTTATGGCATTCTAGCAGCAGAGAATTGATTTGTTATCCCGACCGATTTGAGATAATCTTCTACAGATTTGTTCTTAAACTCTATACCGTTATCTGTATGAAGAAGCTTGACTGGCTTTTGCAGATTAACTTGGGTAGTCTGTAAGAAACTGATGATGACTTCGGGCGTCTCATCCTTTGATCTTAGAAATTTGACCCAAGTATATCGCGAATAATCGTCCACAATAACTAAGACATACTTCTTGCCGCTAATGCTTTGAGTACGCATAGGACCGCAGAGATCCATATGCAACAGTTCAAGTGGAGAACTTGTACTTTGTTCAGGCTTTGGCTTGTGAGCATTTCTCTTCATCTTACCTTTCTCGCACGCTGCGCACAGAAGTTCTTTCTCGTATTTTAGCTCAGGAAGTCCTTTAACTAATTTCCCCTTGACCAATTTATTGATGTAACGAAAATTCAGGTGAGAAAGCCTTCGGTGCCATAACCAGCTTTGTTGCAGCGAGGCTTTTGACAGTAGACAAACCTCATTGTTAGTCTGGACTTCTGACAGATTAATCGTGTAGAGATTAGACTTTCTCGTGCCGACCAAGAGTTCCTTACCGTCTTCAATACGCACAGAACATCGTTTGGCCTTGAAATTTACCTCTAGGTCTTTGTTGCAGAACTGACCAATACTGAACAGGTTATGTCCTAAACCTTCCACGTAACTCACCTTCGTAATCGTCACGTTGTCATTAATCATGTCACCGTAGCCTAAAATCGGTGAAAATTGATCGTTGTCGAATCTTACATTCCCGCAGAATTTCTCTGTATAATTAGACAATAAATCCTTTTGCCCGGTCATATGCTTAGAGCAACCAGAATCCAAGTACCACATATGACGGGTCTGCATAAGAGAAATCAGGGAATAACAACTTTAGGTACCTATTTAAAAGTGGGTCCTATCAGATTAGTACAAGATTTTGGCATCCATTTATATATGGATCCTCTGAACTTTTGAAAAAGCTTTGAAGCATTTGATTTATAAGAATAAACATGATAAGTACCAAACCAATCATCAGAATATTGGTGAGAAACAAAATCATTTCGTCTATAAGTAGATGACTTAGTAGTAGACCGAGATAATTGGAGTAATTGCTTTATTGTATAACTCTTGTAAGGAATTACAAGTTTTTGTTTGGTAGAAGCAACCGTACCAACTACATCAGAAACACTACTAGTCTGTCTATTACAATCCATATCAGGACATGATTCTGAACTCTCATCAATCTTCTGTTTTGGTCGCCATTCAGTTCGACCTTCCGACCTTTTCTTTAAATCTGAAACAAAAAATTTAGATTTGTTAGGAAAATCAGATTTCTGAAATTGTCTTTTCTTAAGCTTACCAGTGTATTTCCGTTTTTGTGAGCGTTGTTTCTTTTTCTTCTTACTTGTCTGATAGTAATCAGTACTCACAGAAACTGGTTTATCAACCTTAGTCGATGATTCACCAACTTCATACACACTTGGTAAAGTTTCATTGTTAATGATAAAAGTAGAATGATCTGGAAGTTTAGCATTAAAATCAAACATATCAATCTCATCAACACACCCATCATCAGAATTTAAAAAATCATTTGCAGACGCAAATAAGTCATCAAAATCAGGTTCAGAGGTTTGAGGAGCCTTAGAAGAGTTAGAACACTTTTGAGATTCAGCTTTGAAAACAGTGTTCTTCATTACAGTTGAAAACACATTTTGTTTTATATCAACCAAAATTCTTTCATCTGATAAAGCATTTTCAAGATCAACTATTTTGCTTTCTAGAATGAGTGGAAGAACATAAATTTTAGCTTTAATTGGTTTTGCCTCCATCTCAGTAGTAGAATAGCTAGCAAAATAATCATTTGAAAGAAACTTTGTTTTTTCTGAAAGGTAACTATCATTCAACTTTTGATAGCAGAATGGTAGTTGCATTTTCTTTAAATTCTTTATGTTTTCATCTTCTTTGGCTTCAACCTCATCAGTTGACTTGGTAACAAATTTGGGTTTCAAATGAGGATATTTACCAGCACCAAAAAGAAAATCAAAATTATACAGTGCTGGTTGTTTTCTGATGTCTTTCTTTAAGTAGTGGGGGTTTTCATAGCCGAGTCCCCACTTCTCTTTCACATCAGCTTCTTCATTGGGTGTATTTAAGAAAATGGTTTGATCTGTTTGACCTCTAGCATATAACTTGGCTTCCAAACCATTTACCTTTTTCTCTAAGTTCTTGTTTTCTACCTGCAAAATATGAGCTTTTAGAACACATTCTTGTTTTTCTAAATCAGACTTAGAAAGTTTAGAAACAAATTCAGAAATCTTACTTTCAAAACCATCTTTTTGCAGTTTAAGATCAGAAACAGATTTGTTTAGAGAATCAATCAAATCTTTGTTCCCAACAAGTTCCTTGTTAAGTTCAAAGATCTTTTGATTTTTCTTTGCAACTCTGTTCTTTTCCTTTTTCGGTTTAGATTGTAGGTCTTGAAGTTCGACCATCATGGCTTCCATTTTGGTTAGAAAATCATTTTCAGAAAAATTCAATACCTCATCAGCTGTCTCTTCATCAGATTCATCAAACTTTATCTCCTTTCCCATCAAGCACATATGTGTTGTCTCTTCTTGTTCGTCCTCAGAATGGTCTAGCCAGAACTCATATTCCGCCATTAGGGCTTTCTCCGCTTCCTTTTGCTTAGCAAGTAACATCTTCTGCTTATAGTAATCAAAATTCCTAACAGTTGGCTTCCGACAGTCCTTGGCGTAATGACCCAGCTTTCCGCAGTAGTAGCACTTAACCATTTCTTCAGTCTTCTTCTCAGAACCATAGTCATTCACATACTTCTTCTTCTCTTCCTGCTTTCTTTCTCCAAATCTTTTCTCCTCAAGTTTCCTTCCTTCAACTCTTTCTCGGTGTTCATGATTCTTTGACCCTGACGAGTACCTTTGAGAGTTTGAACCCGACTTCTTGTAGAACTTTTTCTGAAAGGCACGGGTCAATAACATCATATCTTGCTTCAGGTTTTCGCCATCGTCACTGTCAGAATCTGAATCTGCCGAATCATCTGAACTAGGAAGTACTATTTTCTTCTTCTTCTTCTTTTCCTTCTTCTCCTTTTCCTTCTGACCAGCTACCAAAGCAATAGGATCTACAACCTTCTCAGCTTTCTTCTTCTCACTCCTTTTCTCTTCAATTTCCTCCTCATTTTGCCTCAATGTCTCATAAACTTCGTGGAGGGGTATGTCACTCAGGTCTTTCATTTGCTTCATCCTGCGAGTGTGCTTTTTCCACTCGGGCTGCAGTATACTGAGGAACTTTATGTTGTTCTCGATTTGCTTCTTCTTAACCTTGTTCTTTGACAGCTCGTTTAGAAGAAGTACAAATCTCTCATAGGTGTCCTAAAGGCTTTCATTTTCTTTCGCCTTAAACTCTTCGTAGTTGTTGATGTAGTTAGCTACTTTCATCTGATTGCCAACTTTTGAACCCATCATCATTTTCTGTAGCTGATCCCACATCTTTTTGGCATTGGCTTTGTAGCTGTCGATCTTTATGTAGATCTCATTCGAAATGCTCTGTAGTAATAGAGATTTGGCTTGTTTATCAATTTTAAACCGGCTCTTCTGTTCATCAGTGTACTGGGCAAAGTCTTTTGGAACAATCTTTGTTTTTCTGATTTTGTCCTCATCTCCATCCTCACTATCAGAAGATTCTTCATCAGGTATCTCCATAGTAGGAGGAATCATTGGACCTTCAGTAATAGACAACATAATGTTTTCTCTATTTGAGTGTCGGTCAACAAAGTCTAAGAACCTGTCCTTCCACTGTTCATACTCCCCTTTGAACAAAACAGGGGGCTTGACATCTGTACCGATCGAGAGAGCGTCCTTTGAAGTCATCTTTGATCTACACAGCTTGTTATGATCGTCAAAATTTAGAAATAAAGGATGTATCTACAAAAATCAAACTTAGTTAAATTTCAGAAAAATCAGAAAATATACTAAGTACAGAACGCGCATACCAAAAAAAATAAACACTTCGCGCACAAAGAAAGTTGCGAGAACTAAGGTTCGCGCAAGCAAGCTTATGCGAGTTTTGAGTTCTCGCACACAACTATGTGCGAGTTCTATCACTTCTCGCAAAGACTTGTGAGTTCAAGACTTAGAAAAAATTTCAAAAACAAGTTCGCGCTAAATGCAAACGCGCAATAACCACTTCTCACAGAACCTCTTGCGAGTTTTGGACTTAGAAAAAATTTTGATCAAAGAACTTCTCGCTAAAATGAAAGCGCGCAAGATGAAAACTTTCTTGCAGGAGCTACTTCGTGCACGACTCTTCGAGTGAACAGTAAGAACTCGCACAACACTGCGTGCGAGTTCTTCATATTTTTAGGAAATTATCCTTGTGCGATTTTCTTCAACCTTGCGAGTTTTACCCTTTGCGAGTTCTTGAGATGCGAGTTCTTCATCTGCGTGTTCTTCAGATCTTGCGAGTTCTTGACTTGTCGAACAAAAAACTTGACTTTCTTCACTGATTTCGATTCAAACCTTCTTCAATTGGCTTGAAATTTCGTATAGATCACTCAGAGCATGTTTCGAGTCACTTACAATCAACTAATTTCAAGCTAATACACCATAAATACAAATTCGATTTAAGACAGTACGTAAGAAATATTTCGAACAAAAATCAAGAAAATTTTCAAATTCACACTGATCAAGTAAAAATTGAGCTTAGTTTTACAAACAAAAATCGTTCTATATGACAGAACGAATCTAGAATAACCAAATTCTAGTCCAAAATACTCTGAAATCCAAAAATCAATATGTCACAGATCGACTTGCGAGTTCGACCAAGAAACTTAGAATTAGATCCAAAAATTCTGAATTTCGTTTGCTCTGATACCAATTGTTATCCCAGATAACAATGTAAACAAGATGACAATCACAGTATCAAACACTTTCCATTTGTATTTCTCAATCACAGAATGCGTATACAAAGTATTCTCTCTCAAAGATATGAACTTGTATGATACTCTGTCAAAATCTACTTATGTCTACACGCACACCACAAACAGCAAACCTATTTATATAAGGACACAAAACACTCAAACTACAGAAACACTCACGCCAGAAAACTCTCACAACATTACAAAACACAAACTTTGACTTGGCTTGAGAGTTGACTTGAGCTTTGACTTGGTTGACTTTCATATTCAGCCTTCATGATCTTGTATCCAACAAATATGTGCACTAACAGACCCTTATTTATGGGTTTGACCTAAATAGCTAGGGTTTGACCTAAATAGCTAGGGTTTCATGGAAATGTGAAAGAATAATATAAACCTCTATCATGGTATTTATTGAAAACATGTTAGATGTACTACTTGAAATGTAGAAGTAGATGGTCATTAATGAGATACATATTATTTTATCAATATGGAACCTTGTATGAGGAATATGGCACCTATGTGTTGACAAGTGGAATATATATATAGTTGTGTATATTTAATCAGTATGTGATCACCTGATAAGTTTATGAATTTCCTACTTCCTTGTGCACGGGAATGTGGTTATATGTTTATTTGGACCTGCCGTTGTTGGTCGTTGTGGTTTGCTAGCGAGTAGGCAATAGGGGGACGTGGGCCCTTGAGGTGTAACTCGTCTAGATATGGATAGACAATAATGTCCCGTAAGACCTTGAGGTGTAACTCGACGGAGTAGGCAATAAAGGCAATGATTATGGTTTGAGGTTGTGATGTCTCGATGGCATGGGAACTAGGACTGGGACATGAGGTGTAATCCAATAACATCATGGGTGACTCCACTCCCATGTATATGTCACCCCGATGGAAACGGGTCTCCCCCGTAATTTCAAGGGTTATCTCTTGTGTGTTATATTCAAGTTTGGGAACATTGTTGCAAGTGGGAATACCAATGTGAGATAATAGAGTTCGGTAACACAAGTCTTGTATTATGATGTCTTTGTTTGTGATTTGTATAATTTATGAAATCTCACTAGGCTTTGTCCTAACACTTGTTATGGTGGTTGTTTTCTCACAGATCCCACTTGCGGTGGAATCTAGGATGTCGGGCTTGTTGACCGGGCACGTAGGAGATCTTGAAGTGCCGGTCTTTTGGGGTTTCATGTGAAGAGGGATTTTTGGTGGAATAGCAACACCCAAGTTAATCTAGTTCGAATTTATTCTAGATTAAGTAGGTTGTTGTATTTATATGTCCCCTTACTCTTACCATTCCATTTTGGTGCAAACTCACCCAACTTGATATGGGTTTTAGTTGTCTGGAAATTGGGATTTTGTCCTTGTTGAATGTTTATATTTACAGGGTATTTTTGGACCTTCGTATTTTAGACGTTATATTGCCGAAATTTCGAATTTTAATTCGTCTAATTTTTAGGGTGTTACAGAGTTGTTATTAGGTGTAACTTGACACCAAATTTATTACACCTAATTAAGTGTTGATGCATTTAATCTTGTTTTGGGTTTTTGGTATTAGTGCAATGGATTCATAGGCACAGTGTTTTTATGTCTTAATTTTAGACATTGAGTTCACTACTTTGGCACGAAATGGGCATCGAGTCACCATGGTAAGTAAGGTGTGTGCCTATATGGTCGGACATCGTCCCATGTGCAATAAGATGTAGTTCCATAGTGCATGAGTTCCCGTTTTGGAACATCTCAAGATATAGACCTAGAGGGGTTGAAGTTGAGATCTCATGAGCAATAGACTTAGAGGAGTTGGGCTCAATAATTTAAGTTGGTGTATGAAAGATAATATGTTGTGGTTATTGTTGAATGTTGATTCCATATTTTGTTGAACACATACTTGGTTACCACGTGTTATTATTGAAAACTTATTTTACGTACACTTACAAATGTTTGTTCTCGCTAGACTTTAGCCTAACACTTCTTCTTAAACTGACATGTATGTCTAGTCATCTTAGCGACGGGGCTTCTCGAGATTAAGTGGACGACCAAGTGGTCGAGAGTAGCATTTTTGGAAGAAGCATAGATTGGCGTATTTTGTTTATTGGAAATTCTTTTAGAAGGAATAGCGACACCCATTTGTAATCTGAATTAATTTGATTTAGATTAGTAGGTTGTCGAATCATATCCTTTACTTTATCATGGTTTATGTAAACGCCTTACTATTTCCCCTCTTTAAGGTGATTTACTTAATTATAGGATGTCATTTCCATAATTATTCAGATTTAAATTAACCCCTACTTTTAGGGTGTTACAATCATGACATTAGGCCAATCCAATGAGACGTTACGTTACATAAAGATATGCACGTGGTAAATTGTATGGAGCACTCCAAACATTACGCGTTAGAGCAACACAAGTTGCCAAGTTCAAAAGAACATTTCGAATTTAAATACATCATGTTTGAGGATAGAACGATTTACTTATCGGTATATAGGTTGAAGCAATGTTTGAATCCACCTTATAATATTAGCATTGTCAAATTGACCAAACGACAAGCCTAATTGAATCATCAATTCAGCTCCACATTATATGACCGACCAAGTGGTTCTCGTTGGTGTAAGCTTCAGCTTGAGTCAAGTCTAGTGAAGATTTATTTTTTCGCATGGACATCCTAATATAGAATTTCCCTCTCCAAAGTGTGCCACAATGTTTACATTATGTTCTTCTATTAAGCATAACTGTCAAATCAAAATAAACTCAAACTGGGGTTTTTCGATTATGCTTCTCAATTACTTGGGTGATGCCATTTTTAATTGAAAATTCGAGAAATTTAACGAAACCGAGACTAAAACCAAAATTCCGAGCATTGCAAGATTGAGAGAGTACAATAGTTGGGATGATTTGCAAAATGAATGAATGTGCCAATTTACGATTTGTTAAAGGTTATTCTGGTAATTTACTTGAAATATTTCAAGTAAAAAAATTAAAAATAAAGCGGCAAAACCGTCGCTCAATTAGAAGCTGCCACATGGTAGCTTTTTTTTAATTACCGTTTCAGTCCTTAAGGCCCGGTTAACATAACTTACAATAGGCCCCGTGGTGGACCGCTTTCAACTTCAAACACATTAATTGGCGGTCAAGTCAGACCCAGTTTCGGTTAACCTTAACCGGTTACAAGGGTTCGATTAGGTTGCCATCTTGCTACAAGAGAAGACTATACAGACTGCTTGCTATGTTCTAACCATACAGTTAGAATAAGAAGTGATGATGGCACTGACGTGGACCACATTCGGGTTGATTGTGTACTACTTAGGACTGTCGGACCCAGATCAATCCTAATTTTTAGACCAAAAACCGAATTTTAATTTTCCATTGCTGGGACTAGACCCGTGAGGAACGAACTATAAACAAGCATTAGTTCAAGGCAAGAACATATATGACCACAAAAAAGGAAGATCAAAACAGATTTCCTGCCCATCAAATGAACAAGAAAACTATAGGTAACATCCTTAGATTCATGTCAATAATGAGCGGAATCCATCATGGTTTTACCTTCATACGTAAAAGAGAAAAAGTCCTGAGTAGCATGTTGTTGTTTAACCAAAACCAAATGAACTCGGTATATCCACCACAACCAAATTTGGTTTTTATATAATGTAATATTATTTCTTGTCGTAATAGACTCCTCAATAGGACTTTAAGTTTATAGAACCAAACAATTGTGTCCTATTAATGTATTACAATAAACTGATAGAACGTTCTTGGACATCCTAATAAGCTTTTTAGGACAATTTTGAAATAAAGCGTCCCATTGGTCTTTTAATGATATTATTTGAGAAAATGTCTTATAAAAACTAAGTGTCATATAAAAAGATTTGTTAGAACATCTCGCGAAAGTGTCCTATAATAAACTTGTCAGGATGCCCAAAACCTTCTAACATCCTATTGTAACACCTTTTTATAGGACACACAATTGTTTAGTCATATAGACATAAGTCCTATAAGGCAGTGTATTTTGACATTTAGACATCTTTGGCGTTTATAAAGCTCATTTTGTTATAGTGATCCCATTAAGAGGTGGGGTCCGGGGGTGAGATGTACATAGATATGTGTGAGACTGGCCATTTACTAAATGCGGTAAGTGCTTACCGGGTCATTTACCTTACCATTTACCTTACTAGATGAACATGACAAGGGCCGAGAATCTTACCCGGTAACAACAATGATAAGGATGAAAAGACTTGTAAGCTTACCAGGTAAATTGTTGCATACGATACCGTTTTGATGGACTACAATCTTACCCGGTAAAGTAAGTTAGAGTGTTGACGGTTAACGGTAAGCGCTTACCGGGTAAGGGTCTGGGTAAATGGCCCCTAAAATCAACAAAAGTTTTGTCTACCAGATATTAATGTTGTTAGCCATAGCAACTAATCCAGCTTACAAAATTTCACCAGGTTCAGTTCTTGAAAAATCTAACCATTAGCAATGTCAAATTGGGATCTTGGATGCTATTGGATACAAAAATAAAATTTAAAATTTTGGTACCTTACATCAATCTTGCTTTAGAGCCTTTGCGATGATAGCTTTAACGATCACGATGAAAAGGTATGACAAAGCTGTAACGGAAACACCAGCCACTAAAATCAGGTGATCGTAAGCAGCACCCTGGACCGAGTAAACACGAAGACCAATTACATCCCAATTGCTCTCTGCCCACACGGGATCCGCTGCTCCCATGAGATCTGAAGAATTGGGAGGCAACAAGCTCCAGGTACCAGACTCGTATTTCAAGCGAGTGGAATAAGCGGGAACGTACCTAAAATGGTAACTTTTTAGTTTGGTCTCCAACTTACTGAGCAAGGTTAATAAAGTACCGGGTAAATATAGCGCAAAATGCATCAAAATATATCAAAGTTTGGTTCAGTTCCTGTTTAGTGTAATGAATAAATTTTTTCTCAATCGATGTAACAGAGTTTCAAAGTTCCTATTTTGTACCAATTTTGGCCTGTAACTTCTGATGACGCGGCTGCCCGTTTAGAAAGGGTTACAACAAAGGTGACGATAAACTTGGCATCCACATCATCAAATGTTACAAGATCAGATGGCTACCGGTCTAAATTGGTACAAAAATAGAAAATGTTGAAACTTGGTTACATTGATTGAGAAGTAAATTTTTTGTTATACTACTCCATTGCATTTTGCCATTAAATATAAGAACAATTTAATGAACATAAAGAGGCATATACACTTCCACACTCTACTTAATTGAAGCAGATAGCATCTCTTAACTGTTGAATTATGGCATAGTGTGGGAAGGAAGGCTTCTTTAAAGATAGCAAATACTCACACACACTCCTAACTTTTGGTGAGAATTGAACCCTTGACCTCCTGGGAGACTAGGCTCTACCGGTAACCCAGGTACCACTAGGCCAATGACCCTTTGGTATAAACAGACAAAGTTACCAAGTTGCCGTTAACACAAGGATATCTATGGATCTCTACAACCCACAGATTGTGATTGTGAGTTCACGTCTCTTAAAAGCATGAGTGTATCTGTTTATTGACAATTAAAATCAAAAAACCTAAAAAGAAGATTGATAAATCTAGCTATTACTCCCTCTCTTCCAAAACAAATTCTGCAACGCCCGTTTTTGGTGCATTTCATATTCATTGCAACATTTCCTTAATTTCACAAGTTTTCAAGCTATGTCACTTATTTGGGCATAATAATGATAACAATTATTAAAGATTTTGTTTTTGATCCACAATATTCCCTATATTCTTTATATTATTGGATGGTATTTAAAATATTTAGCGATAATCAAACACTTATGATGTTAACAAACAAAATAATCACTGAACAGCTCTAGCAGGTTGTCCCGCCCGTGAACAGCTCTAGCGAGGTGTAAGATGTATGCAGATGTCAAACACAAGAAACCACCAACCTACTTGAAGACAACCCACCCACTAGCCTCCCATCCCTCCCCACAACAACACTCCTCCCTACGATCAACTATCCTAATGGAAGTCTTAAATGCTTGTTCAAAAAAAAACCATAAACTGAAAATTGATTCCTAGGTTAAGCCTATATATTATTGTCGAGTGAGTACTAAACATTCTTTTAAGGTTTGATCTACGTTTTGTTTTACTAGTGGTTACCATTTCAAACCATTATATTTGGTACTTCATTTTTAAACAACCCTTGCAAAATGCCATAAAGATCACTCCAGTTGCTAGGAAAAAAAAAACAGAAGTATAAATCGTTTCACTATTTACTTCTTTTTTTGCATATTTGCATTCTTGCAATCGATTGTTAAAAAACAAGTGCACAAAATGGTTCAAAATGCTAATCAGTCCTTCCACTAAATATTTGGATTACTGAGGCACATCCCTGGTTTCAATCTGCAAGAGGGAGAATAGTGTCTAATTAACCAAGCATCCCAAGTCCAAAGGAAAGTAAGCAGTTTTAGAACATGATCCCAAGTAATTTCTAGCGGCAACTCCAAGTGGTTTACCATCAAGATAAGAAGTTGATCATTAGATGTTAGTTTCAGTCAACTTTTTTTTTGGGAAGGGTGTCCTAGGCTATGCCTAGAGCCCTAGACTAATCCCTTGGCAAATTATGACTGTAAGACATCATCCCCGATTAAAACTCAGTGGCCACAATTGTTGTGTATGCCTGGATTCGAACACTGGACAGATGGGATATTCCACCACATCCCCTAGGGCCTTAACCATTACGCCACAACCCTTGTGGTTAGTTTCAGTCAACTTTATGCAAGTTAATAACACAAATGCGGATACTTTTAGTCACCAAATGCCATATTTATTTGTAACAATTTTATGTACTTCTGAACACATTAAAAATATGCAAGATACCTGGTTGTGGAGGTAACACATAATCCTTTCCCATCTATCTCTTGTTTGATGCATACTCCACCGGTCTTGCTGCAGTTTTCAGAGCAAGGACTAACATTCTTCAACGGGGTAGATGTTCTGTCAGCCATAAAATTCCACACAAATCTTGGAACATCACCCACATAACCAAGGAAAGGTTCTAAAGAAGGATCCCCTTGGATAACACCAACATAATGGCTTGGGCAGGTAGAGGAGGGCGTAATATAGCGCTTCACCAGCTCACATGACAGACCTGGATCACAACTAAGCAAGCAACCCAAAAGTTCGTCGACCAGAGAGGTATTTACATTGACTGCCTTTAAGGATGAAGCACTCAGATCCTTATTATCGCTGGCAAGAATGTAAAGTGTACGAGCAACAAGAGAAGCAGCAGCCACTATTGCTGAAGAATTGATATTAGCTACAAAGAATGGAAAGAAAAATGTTTTATATACTAAAAATATCAGTAGAAATAGATGAGTGAAAGATGGAATGTCCAAGAAATCTGAGCAACTCACAAAGATCATCTAGATGACTATGGTAAAATTTGTTTGTAAAAGCGGAATCAAAGTCCTCCAATACAACACCAGCAGTATGAGGGTTCTGTTAAAGCAAACAACAGGAAAGAGAAAATGAAGATTTGGTGATATTAATGAAGATTTGGTGATATTTGTACTCCAACACATTCTCTAAATGGTACTCTAAAATAGAGAAAAGAAGAGAGAAGAAAAAATTCTCTAAATTTAGAGAATTCTCTAAAATTTAATGTGAGGCGAGAAAAATGATTTTTTATTTCTTTCCCACAAATGAGATTGAATGTATTATTACTTTATATAAAGTTTTTTCAAAAAATTAATGGGATGATAAACATGTAGAATATTTTGATAATATAATTGATGTCAAAATCTCCAAAATAGAGAATCTATTGGAGTTTGTAATTTTTCTTAGAGATTTTAACTTTTGGTTCTCTATTTTAGAGAAATTATAAAGAATCTGTTGGAGATGCTCTAGTAGTGCAAATAGTCTGGAAGACTGTAACCATAATGGCTTCCCTTTTTAGGATGGGTGTATAAAATTGACCATTCTACATCTCAGTGCTGTGGCCATTAGTTAGGAAAAAGAACACCATAGCAATATAATATTGCGACGGTTCATTGTCAAACTCCTCAAAGATTGTGCATCACTAATACTTCCTCCGTCCCAAATTAAATGTCCACAATGAAATTAACTAAATGACAAATTTACCCTTAATAATAGCGGGAGTAATGAATTTTGCATCTCGTACTAAGGGTAGAATTGGAAAGTTGGCACTTACTTTTGAAAGTGACCACTTATTTTGGAACAAATTAACATAGAAACGTGGACACTTATTTTGGGATTGAGGGAGTATTCTCTTTGTTCTTTTCTTCAGCAGAGTAATACAAAAATGTTGGCCATTCAATACCTTGGTGATATTTGTTAGTTTACACGAGAAAAACTATCATTAGTATGTTTTATCTGCCCAGTATCCAAACCTGTATTGAAAATGACATGAAGGAAGATGGAGGAATTCCAGGATTAGATTTACTTGCTGTAGAGTACTTAATGCTTTCAGTTCCAAGTG
Organism: Arctium minus; assembly: GCA_954870635.1. Classification (NCBI taxonomy): domain Eukaryota; kingdom Viridiplantae; phylum Streptophyta; class Magnoliopsida; order Asterales; family Asteraceae; genus Arctium; species Arctium minus. The sequence goes on along the minus strand of OX941097.1, from coordinate 32,760,459 downwards.
AATCTCGAGCTTGTTGTAAAGCCTTCAGTGTTCCATTTGTGGCAGATGATGCCTGTAATGCAATAATGAAAGCATACAAGTTTAAGATTACTCTAAGACCCTAATATCAAAGCATAAATCCTCGTATCCACAACTCGAAAAAAGAAACATACATAAACTTCATTTGCATATGCTGTCTATTGCTTATACATACTTTTCCTACTTTTAACATGCATTAAACTGAGAACAAGATGGCACAGCCAACTTAATACTCCCACCGTCCCAAAATAAATGTCGACAATGAAAAGGGCACACGATTTTAGAAATGCGTAAATAGCACACTTTTAATCAACTAATTACAATTTTACCCTTGATAACAGAGAGAGTAATTCCTCCCTCTCAACATTACTGATAAAATTGGAAAGAAGACATTTATGAAAGTGGAGGCATATTTTGGGACAAACTAAAATAAAAATGTGGGCACTTATTTTGGGACGAAGGGAGTATATAATTTTTCTCGACAGCAAATCGTCGAAGCAGAATTAGTTTGGTTTGATAAAACTTGAGATCCTTCAGTTCATACATACTTGAACGGTAAATAACATAGCCATCTTTGCATTGCTTCAGACAAATGTAACACAAGAATATGATTGGATAGCCTCTGATCTAAAGTCTTTTTATAAATCATTTTCCATTTCTTGCAGAACCATATAGTAACATCTAAGATGTCATACTTACTATAAGACGAAGTATATCTAAGGTGCTGCAATCTCGATATAGACAAGTGCAATAACACCTAGCACTAATATCGTCAATTTCCCACTCGGTTCCCAGAAAAACACACAACACCACCTTCATTCTTGCTGAGCTACAAATACCAATAAGGGGCTATAAAGTTGTGGCGTAATGGGCTGAATAGACATACAGGCTTGCTCGGTTGTCGCTTAATGGTGTACCAAGGACTTATTTGGTCCTACTAAGGACTTATTTGGTCAGCAGATTAGATGTGTTGTATACATTCAACCCTAGTTTATTCAACATATACCTTGTAACATAATACGCTCCAGCCTCCACAAAGAAAAACACTCTCACCTGCAATTTGTTCCTGTCGTCGCCGTCGTTTGTTTTGTTCATAGTTGTTTTCTATTTTCCTTGTTGCGTTTTGTTCCAATGATTAGTTGTTGTCATTTTCATTTTGGGAAGGATTGAGATGGTTTGTAATTATATGAGAAAGTGTAGGGATTAAGGAGACTGCAGCTATGGTCGGATTTTCCTGCAGGATACTTAAAATGGAACCTAAGGTTTTGTTTTAAATGAAATTTTATTAGTGTATAATTCAACTTATCCATTATTATTATGCTTTTTTTTACAATTTTCCAATACCAACTTCTTGCAACCTTTAAACAAACAAGCTTAGTTTTTTTCTCTTCAAAATATTACATGATAAAGTTCAACATTAGAGAAGTCATTTGAAAATTATTGAATTAAAAATAAAATTTAAAATGTAATACTACCGGCTAATTTATGTGATCAAACTGCAAATGGACTAGTATCAAAGACTTAAAATCATTGAAGTCGAGATAAAGATGTTTTTGTTTTAATAAATGCTTAAATAGATATTTTTTATCAAGTCAATCATTCAATATTTTTATCAAACAAAGATTTTAATATATATTTTAAATAGTGTTTAATATAGACTTATGGATAAAATAGTTATTTCTGACATTCAGATTGTTTACTTAGCACAACAACCGAACAACAATTTAACTTAAATCATACGAACAACTTAAATAATACAAACAACTAAATCCAAATAGTTTGAATGTCCGAAATGACTATTTTACCCCTAAGCCTATATTGAACACCAATTTAAATATATTAAAATATCTAATTGATAAAAATGTTAAATGACTGACTAGGAATGATATAAGAATACCGATTGAAGCGTCTTTGAAATAAAAACAACTTAATCTTACATAATGATACGAATTCAAAAAAATTAAATATTTGATACTAGTCCAATTGCAATTTTTGAACAAGGTAGCTCCACCCCTTTGCCAACTCAGCTACACGCCCAAGGGTAGTCCAATTGCAATTTGATCACGTAAATTAGCAAGTAGTATTACATTTTAAATTTTATTTTTAATTCAATAATTTTCAAATGCTTTTCTATAATGTTAAACTATACCATGTAAAATTTTGAAAAAAGAATACTAAGATTAGTTATTTAAAGGCTGCAAGAAGTTGGTATCGGAAAACTCTAAAAAAATATGCATGATAATTATAATTGATAAGTTGAATTATATACTAATTAACTATTCTTTAAAACAAAATCTTAGACCCCACTGTAAGTATGCCGCAAGAAAATCAGACATCTATGGCAGCCTCCTTAATACCTTCAATCTTCTCTTACAATTACAAACCCTCTCGCTCAATCTTTCCCCCAATGAAAATGGCAATAACTAATCGTTGGAAGAAAACATAACACAAAAAACAGAAAACAACTATGGAAAGAACTGATGATGACGGCAAGGGTAGGCGACGGCATGACCGCCGACGTGAAGGCATGATTGGCGGACAGCAACGGCGGGAAAAGATCGCAGGTGAGAGTGTTTTGTTGTTGTGGAGGCTGAACATATTATGTTACAAGGGTATCTATGGAATAAACTAGGGTTGAATGTATAAATACCTCTAATCCGGCTGAGCGAATAAGTCTTTGGTTGAACCATTAAGCCACAACGTAACAAACTTGTATGGCTTACCATATAAGCCATGGTCTATTTCAGCCCATTAAGCCACAACCAAACCACCCCTAAACACTTGCATTTTAAACTTTTCAGGTCAGACACAAGCTGCACAAAGCTAACAATCTAGATGTGCATACGTTTTATGGTCCACAGTTGAATAAATTGAAATAAGCAAATACATTTTTACCATAATTGAAGCAAATCTGCATAATTCTAGGTACCATATGGTATTGATGAGAACAAACTTTCATACCCCAGTTGTATGAGCATAGAAGGTCTTGACACCCTGATCATAGCCCTTCCCAACAGATCCAACCTCTATAACCTGTTTCAATTCATCCAACATTAGTGGTTCCCATTCTTAGACATTTCAACAATTGCAAAACCCTCCACCTTATGAACCAGCATTCAACAGTCTCAAGGAGGTAAAGGCAAAACTCAAAAAACATCCGTTGAAAGAAGTCAATCAAAAAAGGAAAAAATATTATAGAAAACGGCTAGAGAGTAGTAGTAGAATCATAGTCAAAGAATTTCTTTTGATCAGAACAATGAAAGACTTCAACAGCTACTGCACTAACATAGCATGAGAACATTCAAGAAAATAAAATAAAATATCAATGATTGTTTTAGCTGTAAGTTTTTTGGCCTCCATAACTGTTATAAACTACTAGTTCATTGTCTACATTCAGTTCAAGAATTGTGACAAAACAGTGCATCAGCATGGCGAACAGGCTTTTAGCCCGGCCTATTTAGCATTTAATGTGGCTTTCATCAAATAGAGAAGAAGAGGCAGGACATAAAAAAATATCAAGTTCAGCAACAGCATACCGTTTCAATCAATGTGTTGTCAATCCCATTAACAGCATCCGTGTGTTGATCAAGTTCAAGAACAAATCTCCGACTACCTAGGTAGCCCCAAGCCTCTCCAGTAAAAACGACAAAAACAAGCTGCATTATTGCATAGAAAACAAGAAAAATTCAAAACGCTTAGATAAGAAAGCCTTAGGAAACAAGTTACACATGTGGTCAAGATTAAACAAATAACCAGTGCCACGGTCAACAACTAGGAAACAATGTTATGCATACTGCTAAACTTACGATATATGCATGCATTCCAAGGGAAGAACCCTCTGATTGGTAGCAATATTATTACGCCAGTATCTTTTCATATACGGAAAAAAATGGGTAGCTGCTCATTTTAGATGACGATATTATTAGCAGCCATGCCATGCATCAAAGATTGCCGAGTGTAGTATGAATCTAGTAACAAAACTGCTACTTTTGCAAACTCTATCTCAAGACCGAAGTATAAATATAACCAAACACAAAGTCACATCTCCAATTATTAAAGCAAGAAATTAGGCATCTTAAAGGAGAAGATTTAAACATGCAAGAAAAGGAACAATAATTAACAAAGAATATGAAGCAGAAACCATGCAAGGTAAAGCAACTATGGGAAAGCTGAGGACAGGAACAAACTATCAAACATTTAAATTAATGTAGGAAGTTATTTGCATAGAAGTTAGTGTAGGGAGTGGTTTTAAAGATTGTTATTCCAACCATGCTCTCTACTTTAATCAATAATAGGTATACATTATTTTAATAATTTTCTTTTACTTTTCAAAATTATTAATACCTTTTCTAATTATCAATAAAACAAATAATCTATACTATATTATAAAGCACGGATAAAAAACTCATAAATACAAATTATTAGGCACAAGGTACCATCATTTTATGCAAGATTTTAAAAATCTCTTAATTTACAAGTATCAAAGCACAAGATACATATTACTACTGCATGCTTCTAACACCCACCCATTTGGTATGTGCAGGCCTTCCTTTTATGCAGTCATTTCCATGTATCACTATTAATTAATATATTATATTACTATAATTTTGTTTTAATTATATTATTAAATATGTAATTGGTTATTTTTTCTAGATGTCATTAAAATATATAAGATAATCATTGAATTCTAATAAAATACTTAATTTTTTTATATAAAAAAACATTATATTATTAAGTCTAAATTAAACAAATTTATAAAAAAAACATTATCACTTTCTCAAAACCATCCAAAATCGTACTGTAAATCGACACAAAAACAAAAAATAAAATGAAACATTAAAATCGTGATGTATCTCGCTGCATTGCGCGAGTACGTTTCTAGTAAAAGAATAAGATAGATATATTTTTGGGAGCTTTCCACATGTGGGGAGTGAGATAATGTAAATTAGGGTAAGGAGTAAGTTGTAGGGAGTGATTGGAGTAATGATTTTATGGTTTTGGCTCCCTACAATAGTTAAACAGTGGATGTAAGGAGCGGGTTGAAGATGCTCCAACCAAAAAAAGGAAAAGAAAAGCTTTAGCATAAGCAAGAGAAAGACATATTTTGCAGTAGATATAATACAAGGAATTGATGGAAGAAAAAAACAATGTGAAACCAAAGAACCTACACAAATAGTAGCCCACATTATTGCTCAAATAACATATAAGTATGATGACGAAGATAAACCCATTAGTTTTGGATGGCATCCAATAAAATAATGTCATAATTAAGAGATAGCAATGGAACAGACAAGGATACACAACTCCTTTTAAGAAGCCTTCAGCACCTACTTGAACTAGAGACAAATGCATATTAAGATGGAGGTTTGTGTGTAAGAGGTTTGATCTATTACAGTGCATATGTGCCCTTTTAAAACTATAGTAATATCCGGAGTATCAAGATAACCAGAAGAGCAAACAAATATCCATATATAAACTCAATAGGACACTCATCCATCAAACTAATAGACCCTCCACGCGGGCCACAAGGAAGAAAAAACATTAATACCAGCAACACGCATAAGCAAGCATATACAAACCTGCTTCGCAAGGGTATCTAAATCCTCAATACGTGAAACAGCATCCACTGCTGCAAGCAATGATATCATTCCCTAGTAGATAACGTAAATATAAGTAAATGAACCAATGGAAATAGCATTTGAAAATTAGTGTGCAACACGTCAACTTACAGATATGGGAGAGTCTGCACCCAGGCTCTTGTCACGGAAAAATGAAGCAGAATCCATAGATGCCACAGTCAATACAACAGGCTTTTCGCTGCTTGAGGCTGAAACATTTGTTGTTGGAAGGGCTGACCAAACACTGCCCTTCATATTCAATTTACATGAATAGAAAAATATGGTCAAAAAATGCCAAATTGTGAACCATAAGACTACAACAAAGTAAGACTCATGATGTTACAGTATCTCCTCAATGACCCACTAGCGCCAAAGTCAAAGACAAATAATTACACAAAACATCTTAGAATGTTGTAATTTTGTGAATTTCGACCATTTCATACTGCATCGACTAACCAATACTGCATACTCCTGTTTCAACAAATACCAATACCACGCACTTCCTTCCTATTACAGTTGATTCTTGACAATTCTAATTTTTATCAAAAGACCTTTGCGCTTGTACCAATTCACATGCAAATCAAAATGCTCCTATGTAACCTTGCACCTAAAATTGAATTTGCAACAAACAGAAACCAAAACGCTTAAACTTCCACTAGTCCTACTAATACAATCTTAAGTTGCAACATGGTAAGCAACATAATATTTTTAAATATAAGTTGAAGGTATTTAAAATATATATAATGGCTCACCTATATCCACCCAATGGGAGACAGGTTCCTTCTCGCAGACATGATTCGGAATCATGAGTTCCTGCTTTAGTTGTCTACAGAATAATTGGAATCAAGTTTATAGGTATGTATGTAAAAAAGGAAAAAGGATACACAGATCCATATTCATTAGTTAAAAAGCATAATGGCAGACATGAAGATTTTGAAGACACAAAATGCAAAAGCTTTTACCTGCATCACTAGATCAAATTCAGTCACATCTGCAGCATATGTTTCCTTCTTATTTTCATTTTTTACAGCAATCTGCAAGTACAGAAGTAGTTCTCATGTGCAATTTCAAAATTGAGAAAGAAGAAATTTTTTTGCTGGAAAGAAGACGGCACCTCTGGAGCCTACAACTACAGTCTATTCATTTTAGCAAACTTTATAAGGTGAATAGGTAATCGACCCTTTTCTCATGTGTGTTTATCAGATATTGCATGCACTTGTGGGTAACTATGAACATTACTCATCTTCCTCTTCCACCTTGGTACCCATTTTCAAGATCACTAAGGATGTGAAAACAAGGCTAATTTGAAGTTACATGAGCACACATCTTCTTCAGGAACCGAGGAAGCAAAAGTATCGCTCTGAATACTACATGAGTGGATATGATAAGAGCAAGATAGTCATAAATCATATGAGAAGAAAATGTTTGTTGTGTGACAAAAAGCAATTGAAGCTTTGCAAATCTGCTTTCCCTATATGTACTAAATGAATAATGAAAAGGCAAGAAGAATCAAAGAAATAGAATAAAAGCAGCTAGGGGTGTAAATGAGACGAGACAATTCGCGAGCTACTCGAGATCGACTCGGTCAACACTCGACTCGAATAAGCTCGACTCGAACTCGACATACTAACGAGTCGAGTCGAGCGACCTGATACTCGACTCGATAAGCTTGTGAGATACTCGAATATATTTTATATATAATTAATTTTATATTATAATTTATAAAATATGTTGAAATTTTTTTAATAATAGTAAGAACTAATCGAGAGAGAGAAATAATTATTTTTTGTTTCATGAATCAAAACCAAGCAAAATCACCTAACTCATTTGACGAATTTGTAATAAATAACTCATTTGACGAATTTGTAATAAACAAATTCCATGGACTAAACCCAAGTACATAAAAAATCAAAGGGACCAAAAATGAAGTTTAATCAAAATTAGTTGTATGGTGTAGGCATGGAAATTGGCCCCGACCCGTCGGGGAACCCGGTCCACCCGCCCCGATCGGGGATGGGGATGGGGACGGGGATCCCCGTTTGTCTCAAACCGGGGATGGGGACGGGGACGGGTATCGCACTCCCCGCCCCGGCCCCGTTTTGTATTTTAATTAATATTTGATATATTATTTATTTAAACTAAATCGGTAATTCATAATTTCTTATTTCCCAACTAGGTTTATAATATAAAATTTTTATTTTTTGGATGTTAGTATGTATTTTGGATGTCAATCAAAATACAATTACTCGATATGGTTTTGAATCTTACTCGACATCTTTTTGTACGTTTGAAGTTAAGTTTTTTTTTTTCCGAATTCGGTTGAATTTCTTTTGGTTTTAAGTTATTAATTATTATATGATGTGATTTTTATACTAAATTAAATTTCTTTCGATTTTAGGTTTATTGGAAATATGTGATATTTAAATATGTGCGGTGTCTCGTATATTTGATTTAAATAGCTTACATAAACGGAAAAAGAAAATCCCCGTTTCCCCGTTGGGGATGGGGATGTGATCATATTCCCCGACAGGGACGGGAACGGGGATGGGGATGAAGATGAGGGATTGGGGACGGGGATGGGGATTGAGGTCCCCGCCCCATTTCCATGCCTAGTATGGTGCGATGATCAAAATCAAATAAAGAAAACATGGGTTAGCATCAAGGTGTTTGTTAAGGGAATCCTTGTCCCACATCGCCTTGTCTAGAAATTTTTCTACTTCCATCTCTTGGTTATATATACATCCCTTAAAACTCAATTGATATTCCACCAAGTAGTGGTATAAGCCTTGTGACTTGAGCCCATTGGCTTGAGTTAAGTGTTTTGAGTCTATTTGGGTTTAGTGACTTGAGCCCCATTGACTTTGTTTGGTAACTCTTAATATTGTTATACATTAAATGAGTTTGAGCTTGTTTCGAGCCTGAAACGAGTTCGAGCTTCAAACGAGTTCGAGTTCGAGCTTGTTTCGAGCCTGAAGTTCGAGCTTGAGCTTGAGAGTTGGTTATCGAGTTCGAGTCGAGTTTGGATTTTTACTACTCGCGAGTTTTCGAGTCGAGTTCGTGCTTGGGAATTGGCTTTCGAGTTCGAGTCAAGTATTATGATACTCGAGCTCGACTCGCATCATTTACACCCCTAAAAGCAGCCATCTATTTTCTTGTGAACAACATATAAACCAAACCACTAAGAAGTAGGGCCTAATGAGGGTAGGATATATGCAACTTTTTCTCTACCCCTAGGAGTAGAGAAGTTGTTTCCATGAAGACCCTTGGACTGTGACAAAGTTATGGAAAGATCTGGAAAGAAAATATTTTAAAGCTTTGAAGATTTTCAAAACCCTAATATGATGCACTCCTAACTACCGAGCAAAGAGTCACCTCTCTAGCTATCCTAGGGCACTACTAACTGAAGAATTTCTGGAGTTGTTGGTAATTGCATTAAAGACCTTGGGGATCATGTCAATTAGAGCGTTATCCATGATTTCTAGCATTCTGATCTTTTAGAGATTTTCCCCATCCTTTCCTTAATTGTTGAGAAAGATATGGAAAGGATTCTCCTTCTCTTGTATAGATAGTCTTTCTTCTGTTTTGTAAATCACCAAGAAATATATGAAAAGCCTTTGATATTCAACTCTGATTAGTTTCTAAATGGTACAGAGCAAGGTCTCTGATCATCGCCTCTCATGGAAAACCTTTCCTTTAACTTCGGTCGTTACCAACCATGCCTTAGCGAGTCCACCAGCTCCACCACCGACCAAAACAGACCCAACAACCCTCTTCCCATCACTGGTCACAAGCTAAACGGCCAGAATTTCAACTTGTGGTCACATTTCATCCAGATCTTTATTGGCGGCAAGGGAAAAGAATACTATCTCTCAGGAAAAAGCATGTCACCCGAAGGAGGAGACCCCACTTACAAGCAAAGAAAAACCGAGAACAATCTTGTAATGTCTTGGCTTCTCAGCTCCATGACGGCTAAAATCGAAGAGCAATTCATCTACTACAAAACCGTCGTTGAAATCTGGGAAGCAGTAGGTGTTAATTCTTTAACCCTAAAACACCACTTTTTGTTGTTTTTATAGATTTTTATTTGCCCAATTTAGCTTCTTGAGTCTTTTCTTTGTCTTAATTTGCACTTTTTCTTAGTTGAGTATAAGTTGTGGTTTTGCTTTAAGTTTTATGAAGAATTTGTCTGATTTTCGGTTCAATCCTACACGATGCTGTCAAGTGGAAGGTGCAAGATCTGCTGTTGGGCTTTTTTGATTTTTTGGGCTCACTTTTGGGCCGAAAATTGGAGTAAAGATTGGAAGAAATGGACTTAGCCCATGGACTTGATACTTGCATTTTTGCCCTGACTTGGTGGCAAAGTTATATTTCTATTATAAATAGGATGGTTATGTTAGGTTTTTAATTATCTTTTGATCATATGATTTGATTCTCTCTCAAAATTGTAATTGGTAACATTTAGAATTCTCTCCATTTTGCTACTTGTGCTTTGGTGAATTGTGTTTGCAAGTTTTGAAGAAATACAAGCAATTTGGTTTATAATTCCATCTTTCATTACAAGTGTTGGTTGTTACAATTTTAATTTAGAGAATTGCTTTTTGATTTCCAAAAAATCGTTTTCGAGTCCAAAAAATCATTCTAAGGTCGTAGCCTTGTTTGTGATCTCCCAAAGTGATTTTTAAAGTGTTAGGTTATTTTTGTTTTGGTTACGATTGTTTACGTAAGAATTATTGCTTGGTCCATCTTGCTTTCTCAATTATTCTAGTTTTTAAAATCGTGGTCTACATTGGATTTATTTCTTTTGTGACCCGTGACTAGTATTAATCTGTTGAAACAAATTCAAAGTATTTTCCAAAGTATTCAAGGTTCTTTTGCTTTATTTTCCTTTGGTAACTTTTAATTTCACTTTTAGAACTAAGCCGTCATACTTGGTGTTCTTTTGGATTAAATTCCTTCTGTGCCAAGCGGTGAATTTTCTAATTAGTTGAAATTACTGTTTCCAAGTTTTATTTTGCAAGTGTTCTAGTTTTCAAACGAAACTTCCCGCGCAAGTTACTAAATCTGGCAGCACTCACAGCACCCTTACAATTTACTGCTTTCTTTACATTTCTCGCATTTTCATTCCAGTCATTTAATTTCCAGTAATTCACTTTCCCGTTATTTACATTTCTTGCAATTTAATTTACGTCTTCACTTTAGATTTTAATTACTTGCGCGACAAGTTTTCTTTTTAAACTTCAATACTTGATATTTGATTTCATTTTTCCCTTCTCAATTATTTATTTTTCTGTATTTAATTCTTTTGTAAGAAATACCAAGCAATGATAGGCTAAAACCTTAGCTTGGGGTGCAAGGCAGAATTAGGACCTAGACCGATGAAAAAGTAAAAAGGTGTCAAAAATATAGTTTAAAGTCTCGTTGAAAATATTCAGGTAATTAAAGATTACAAATAATTAACCGACAACTAATTAAATGTATGAAAATATGTAACCTTAAAAAGTTATATTAAATGTTAATTCTGAGATAAACGAGACTGCTATAATATCTTTTTACCGGATCATTTATTTCTGTCCTAACGAACCTCTGCACCATTTGCCTTTTCTTACGACTGAACTTTTCTTAGTGTTAACTTAGACTCATTAAAGATTTCTTCAAATTCGCCATCTGAAATTGACTTTTAAATACCGGACTTTTCTGAAAAACTTTCACAGTCTTCCCTGAGGATCGATATTCGGTACTTTGTACCACTATTACTTGTAAGAGACGATAGTAGGACAAGGTGTATACTTGCACTGAGTTCTATTTAAGTGAATCTAAAAAAGGATTGCATAAACTCCAACAACAAAGTGATGTACACCGGTAGAAATCACCAAATCGAATGATTGAATTTGATTGAAAATGGTACTGACTTTCGAGAGGTCAGTTCTCTCCCAAGAGCATGAGCTCCAAAAGTAACAAATTACAAGAAATGAACAGAATGCCCTCAACAAACAACTTCTCCCTCCCTAAAAGGAAAAATCCCACCCAAACAACAAGGATAAAAGAAATACCGAAAATACCCTTATTATATTTATTCAGGACCAACTACTAATACCTCAAGCCTTTACTTTGACCTCCTTCTAAAGGTAAAACGAATCGGAGGTTTATCAATACCTCCCCCCAAAGCTTTCACCTTGTCCTCAAGGTGACAATCACGGAACTGATTGATCAATGCTTCCAAGTCTTCCCAAGTTGATTCGAACTCGGACAACCCTTTCCATTTCACAAGAACTTCCAGCTTTCCAGGATCGCCTATCATGATCGAGCGAGCATCAAGTAACAATTCTGGTTCTGCTTGTAGCACTAAGTTTTCTGTTAATTGTGTCGGGATAATCTTTGAAGATAAACAATTCCCTATAGCTTGTCGAAGCTGAGAAACATGGAAGACCGGGTGTATCTCCATCTGGTAACTCAAGTCGATAGGCCACCTTTCCCACTTGTTCAACCACCTTATAGGGACCATAAAATTGAGGCAGTAATTTGGGATTATTTCCATTCATCAATGATTTCTGACGATAGGGTCGCAATTTAAGAAATACCCAATCACCAATTTTAAAGCTCACCTCCTTTCGTTTGGAATCAGCATATTGCTTCATTCGGCAATGCGCTCTCAACAAGTGCATTCTTGCATCAGCCCATATCTCATCCCTTTCAGCCAACTCTACCTCCACCGCTTGCACCTTCGCCGCCGAACTTCTGTATCGTAACAGAGGGGGTGGATCACGGCCATATAACACTTTAAATGGCGAACATTTAAGTGTGGTATGATAGGTCGTGTTATACGATAACTCAACCCATGGTAACCAACGACTCCACTGTTTTGGTTTATCAGAAACCCAACATCGAAGATACTGTTCCAGACCTCGATTGACAACTTCTGTCTGTCCATCCGTCTGCGGATGATAGGTTGAGCTAAACTTGAGGGTCGTTCCTTGTAACTTGAATAATTCTTTCCAAAATAAACTTTGGAACACTTTATCTCGATCCGATACAATAGAATTCGGAATTCCATGTAAACGTATGATTTCTTTGGCAAATACTTCAGCAACACTTTGAGCCGTATAAGGATGTTTCAGACCCAAGAAATGAGCATACTTACTGAGCCGATCCACCACCACCAATATCGAACTCATACCGTTAGATGTTGGTAACCCTTCGATAAAATTCATAGAAATCTCTTCCCAAACCGTTGTTGGAAGTGATAGGGGTTGTAACAGGCCAACTGGGGAACCGCTTAACACTTTGTTACGTTGACATATTTCACACCTCTTAACCCAATCCGCAATATCCTTTCGCATCCCCACCCAAAAAACCTCAGCAGCCATTCTCTGATAAGTTCTATCTTCCCCCGTATGTCCCCCAATAAACGATGCATGAAATTCTTCAAATAACAAAGGAAGGATGCTTGATTTTCTGGGAATTACGAGTCGGTCCTTAAACAACAAAAGATCTTAACGAATCTCAAATCCTTTATGTGCGTTTGGATCAAGAGCTAAATCACTTTTAATTTTAGCTAAGACCACATCGTTAGCCACTTCGTCTTTTAATCCCTCCCACTGTCTCCAACAAGGGACTCCTATACTTGAGCATTCCACTTCTACAACCTTTCGTGATAGAGCATCGGCAGCGTTGTTCACCCTTCCACGTTTATAAACTATCGAAAAATCATATCCCAACAGCTTGCTAACCCATTTCTGATACTCAGGCTCTACCACCCTTTGCTCCAGCAAAAACTTTAGGCTTTGTTGATCGCTTCTTACTGTAAAATGTCGCCCCAACAGATACGGTCTCTATTTTTTTACCGCCAACACTATTGCCATCAATTCTTTCTTGTATGTAGACTTCTGTCGAGCCTGTTGGCCCAAAACTTGGCTAAAGTACGCAATGGGCTATTCCTCTTGCATCAACACGGCTCCCAAACCCATTCCCGAAGCGTCCGTCTCAACTACAAAATCGGCTGTGAAATCAGGTAATCGTAACACCGGAGGTGATGATAAGATTCTTTTTAATGAATCAAAAGCCTCTTGCGCCTCGGTTGACCACCCAAACTGGTTTCTTTTTAGTAAATCAGTCAAAGGTCCCGCAATCATTCCATAACCTTTCACAAACTTCCGATAGTATCCAAAAAGTCCTAGAAAACCTCGCAGCTCAGTCACATTTTTAGGCACTTTCCAGTCTAAGATTGATTTAATCTTAGTATCATCCACTTCCACACCCTTGCTTGATATGATATGACCCAAGTATCCCAACCTTTCACGCCCGAACTCGCATTTGTTTTTATTCGCATACAACTTATGATACGACAAAATTTCGAAAACTTGTCTTAAATGATCAACATACTCCTCCCACGACTTACTATATACTAGAATATCATCAAAGAAAACTAAGACGAATTTTCGTAAATAGTCTTTGAAAATATCATTCATCAATCCTTGAAAAGTCGAGGGTGCATTTACTAGACCGAAAGGCATTACCTTAAATTCGTAGTGTCCTTGGTGCGTTTGAAAAGTTGTTTTCTGGACATCGGTCTCTTTCATTCGAATCTGATGATACCCAGACTTCAAATCCAACTTCGAGAATATGCGGGCACCATGTAACTCGTCGAGCAATTCATCAATAACCGGTATGGGAAACTTATCAAGCACCGTTGCTTTGTTTAAAGCGCGATAATCAATGCAGAATCTCCAACTTCCATCTTTTTTCTTTACTAATAATACCGGACTTGAAAAAGGACTAACGCTTGGTTGAATCACCCCAGCCTCCAACATCTCTCTAACCAGCCTTTCAATTTCGTCTTTCTGATAGTGGGGATATCGGTACAGCCTCACATTAATTGCATTCGTTCCTTCCTTCAGAATAATCCCATGTTCCTTTCCTCGAGGGGGGGGGGGGGGGGTAGCCCTTTTGGCATATGGAAAACAGGATCATATTCGACCAACACTGGTTTTAGAATTTCACTTATATCATTCACTTCATCATCCTTTGTTTCACACGATCCCAATTCCACCAGCACAACATGCCCTTCTTGTTGTATAATTTTTCCCATAGCTTTCAACGACACCTTGGTTTTTCCCAAGGATGGATCACCCTTCAGTGCCACTGATTTTCCCCCAACTGAAAACTTCATCACTTGTTTCCAATTAGTGTAGGTCGATCTCAAAGACTCCAACCATTGCATTCCCAGAATTACGTCACTATTTCCCAACTTTTTTTTTTTTTTTTTGAGAGGGTATCCCAGACCACATTGGGCCCAGACTAATCCCTGGCAATTTGGGCCGAAGCCCGACTGCTAAAGCATGCAGCCCGGGGTCGAAGCCCCCGTACCTCCAGGATGCGTCCCCCAGGGTTCGAACATGAGACCGCTACTAGCAAGTCCACATGCCTTACCACTAGGCTAACACCCCTTTGGTCACTATTTCCCAACTTGATGGGTAAGAAATCGTCCACCACATCCAAACTCTGAATTGATAAGACCACCTGACGACAAATTCCATCTCCTTTCAAAACATTTCCCGTCCCCATCGTTATAGAGTATTTCTTAGTGGCCTCAACTTTCAATTTCAATTTATCCACAATTTCTTTTGAGATGAAATTGTGAGTTGCTCCGCTATCAATCAAGACTATCACCTTCAGATCTTCTATCATTCCTTCCATCTTCATAGTTTTGGGATTGGTTAATCCCACCACCGAATTTAAATGGACTTCAACGTTTGGTCCTACATCAACCACAGTAGTTGTATTCAACGTCTTCTCCTCTTCTTCTACCCCCTTATCCTCTCCTGCTCCTTCCTCTTGAATTAATAACACCGCTAATTCCTGCTTTTTGCATTTATGCCCCGGAGAGTACTTCTCATCACAGCGATAACATAGTCCCAAAACACGTTTCTGCTGAACCTCGTGATCTGTCAGCCTTCTAAACTCTGTTCCCGTCCTCGATGAAGAACTCATGGGACTAATACTCGATGTTGAACTTTTAACCTCTGAATTCACTGTCGAATACTTCTTCGATGCTCCCATAAATTTCTCTCTAGCAACAGCCTTATTCTTCTCCTCTATTTTAAGTGCCACCTCCATAGCTTCTTCCAGCGTCACTGGACTCATTAATCGAACTTCGGCTCTAATCGTATTCTCCAATCCATTTATGAATTGACTTAGGAAAACTTCTTCAGGTATACCTTCCAACGGTGCTGCTAACTCCACAAACTTCCTTCTAAATTCTTCGATCGAACCAGTCTGCTTCACGGCCAAAAATTGTTCGCATAATGACCCTACTGCAGTAGATCGAAATTGCCTTAGAATTAGACGACGTAGATCCTCCCATCTGGTGATCGGATGTCGTTGATTCTCCCATTGAAACCATTTAAGGACATTACCTTCAAAGGCAATGAATGATACATCGATCTATTCCTCCGGTGTCAACCGATTTAATGAGAAATAACGCTCGGCTCTGATGATCCATCCATCTGGATCATTTCCGTCAAAAGTTGGAATCTCCAACTTCCTCCCTTTCACTGCTAAAAATCGCCCTGAATCTCCCGAATTGTCGTTTTTCTTCTTCGCACCTCCTGATCCCGGTGATTCCTCTCCATCAGACGACCCCGTCGAATTCACCTTACTAGCGGCCACATCCTGACTCAGTTTATCTATTTGTTGAAGAATTCGCTCCAGAGTTTCCTCGATCGACCCTACGCTACTCTCCAAATCATCCATCCCGGCGTTCGCATTTCTAGTTGTCATGATCGGATCGCAACTGCTCTGATACCAATTTGATGTACACCAGTAGAAATCACCAAATCGAATGATTGAATTTGATTGAAAATGGTACTGACTTTCGAGAGGTCAGTTCTCTCCCAAGAGCATGAGCTCCAAAAGTAACAGATTACAAGAAATGAACAGAATGCCCTCAACAACTTCTCCCTCCCTAAAAGGAAAAATCCCGCCCAAACAACAAGGATAAAAGAAATACCGAAAATACCCTTATTCTATTTACTCAGGACCAACTACTAATACCTTATGCCTTTACTTTGACCTCCTTCTAAAGGTAAAACGAATCGGAGGTTTATCACAAAGGGACACCTTTTCCAACAAAGATAATGCCTCTGTTATCTTTGAAATCAAGGGGTTGCTCCATCATCTTCGACAAGGAGACTCCACATTCACGAGTTGTTACATATCCCTAACTCGTTTCTAGCAACAACTTGATACTCTTGATGAAAATATATGGAGTTGCCCCACTGATGCAAAGCGATATAGACTGATTCTCGAAACTGACGGGATCTACAAGTTCCTTCTCGGTCTAAATCAAGAACTAGATGAAGTTCGAGGAAGAATTCTCAGCACTAAGTCGTTGCCCAACATCTGAGAAGTGTTCTCTAAAGTTCGACGTGAGGAAAGTAGAAGAAAAGTAATGCTTGGAAGCACTACTACCTACCCCGGTTGGAGAAGGGATTGCCCTAGTTGCTCGATACCCATCACCTAGTGGGAAATTCAACAAGGCAATTCCCAGAAAAAGTCAGAACGGCCATGGTGCGACCATTGCAAACGGACGGGTCACGCAAAAGAAGTATGTTGGAAATTCATGGGAAACCACTGGATCGGAAATTGAACTTCTCATAAAACAATGGTCGTGCAAATCTGGCAATTGCTCAAGGTCATGAACCGTTCAGCAACAAACAAGTAGCAGCCCTCCAGAAAACTCTCCATGACACGCTACGGGGAACTCAATCCTTTGATCAGACAAAGACTGCAACCATGGCACAAAGAAATACAATGACGACTCATATGGTGCAGAACAAACCTTGGATTGTAGGCTCTGGAGCATCAGATCGTATGACCGGTAACCGAAACATCTTCTCAACCTTTCAGCCATAATCAAGTGGTACCACCGTACGAGTAGCAGATGGGTCCAATTGACAAGTCACGGGTATTGGTACAGTTGTTATATCAAAGGAAATTGTGTTAAATTCTGTGTTTTATGTTCCAAATCTGGAGTACAACCTTCTATTTGTTAGAAAACTCACCCAATATTTGAATTGTCATGCTAATTTTCTACCTGATATATGTTGATATATGTGAATTGCAGGTTTTAAACTTGGAGAAAAAGATTGACAGTGCTAAAGTTCAGGCAGGTCTGTACCTCCTTAATACCAATGTGTCCGCCAACCCCTCCAAACTCAAGCTAGGCTTGTTTACGGTTTCTAGCTAACCATGTTCCTAAGCACTATTAGGGAGAGGCTGCTATGACGTCAGCATGTTTGATCAATCGCATGCCCTCTCGTATCCTCACTTTCCAAACACCACACCAAACACTTTTATCCACATATCCTCACCTCAGACTCATGTCCCATATTCCCCTAAAAGTGTTTGGGTGTATAGCTTTTGTCCACAATACCCAGCCAAACCGAAGCAAACTTGATCCGCGAGCGTTTAAATGTATATTTCTTGGGAACTCTCCTAACAAAAAGGGTACAAGTGTTGCTCTTCGTCCACAAACAAAGTGTACAACACCATGGTAACAACCATTCTATACCAAAACCGATATTCCAGGGGAGAGTGTGGAAGAATACCGGTTTTGTCATACTCTGACACCACAAATCTGTCCTCACAAGTCTCAAATCAGCCCTCTCCTGTCTCAAATCAGCCCTTACCAGTCTCAAATCAACACTCACCAGTCTCAAATCTGCCCTCGACAGAAAAAATTCAGCCCAATGTTACTGAAAACACAATTCCAAAAGATTACATTGTGTATATAAGGTCACATAAACCTACTGTTGAGCCGATGCATTGTCAGACTCTCTCCAAGGTTGCAACCGACAAATGATCATATAGGTAGTAATCCTTCCTTCTCGTATAATACTGAAAATTTTGATGAACTGGAAATTCCCATAGCTCTCAGGAAAGGGAAACGGAGTTGTACGATGCACCCAATAGGCAACTTCGTGTCATATGAGAGATTATCACCCAAGTATAGAGCTTTCACTATCAACTTGGATGAGATAAAAAATTCTCAGGAACATACAAGAAGCTGTTTATTAGAAGGAATGGAATGAGGCAGTAAAAGAGGAGGTCAAAGCCCTGAAAACCAATGGCACATGGAAATATATGGAACTACCAAAAGGAAAGAAGACGGTTGGGTGTAAATAGGTATTCTCCGTAAAATACAATGCCAATGGAAGCATTAGTAGATATAAGGCTAGGTTGGTGGCTAAGGGGTTCACTCAATCATACGGAATTAACTACTCCGAGACCTTTGCACTCGTCGCCAAACTTAACTCCATACGGGTGCTATTGTCAATAGCTGCTAACCTAGACGGGCCTCTACACCAGTTGGACATCAAGAATGCTTTCTTAAATGGAGAACTGAAGGAAGAAGTCTATATGGATGTGCCCCTAGGACTGGAATCTAGCAAAAATCAAGGGAAGGTATGTAAATTGTTAAAATCATTATATGGTCTAAAGCAATCCCCACAGGCTTGGTTTGACAGGCTCACTCAGGTACTAAAGAGACATGGCTTCATTCAAGGGCAAACTGACCACACAATGTTTACCAAACACTCCTCGGACAGTCGAATTGTCGTGATGATCGTCTATGTGGACGACATCATCATTTTACCGGGGATTTTTTTCCAGGAAATCGCCCGCCTAAAAACAGTTCTTGGAAGAGAGTTCAAAGTCAAAGATCTGGGACAGTTAAAATACTTCCTAGGAATGGAGGTTGCCAGATCAAAGCAAGGAATTGTTGTATCACAGAAAAATTATACGCTTGATCTTCTCTCCGAAATCGGACTTTTGGGATGCAAGCCAACAAGTATTCCAATAGAACCCAGCAGGTCATCTAAACCGAAAGAAAAAGAAGGTGCAGAGCTAGTGGATAAAAGAGATACCAACGGCTGGTTGGAAAATTAATATATCTCACTCATATAAGACAGATATTGGATATGCAGTTGGAATGGTCAGCAGGTTCATGAATACTCCAACTAAGCAAAACATGGATGCAGTGTTCTGGATCCTACACTATCTCAAGAAAAATCCAGGATATGGACTCTTCTTCAAAAAGACAAATAAGAGAGACCTTCAAATCTTCACTAATGCGGACTAAGGAGGTTCAAGAACCGATGGAAGGTCCACAACAGGTTATTGTACCTTTGTTTGGGGAAATTTAGTAACCCGGAGAAGTAAGAAACAAGTGGTTTCCAGGAGCAGTGTAGAGGGAGAATTCAGGGCCATGTGCCATGGGATTTGCGAATGAATTTGGGTTAAAAGGATGCTCAAGGAACTAAGGCTTCTCAACCAGGAACCAATAAGGCTCCTATGCGATAACAAGGCAACCATAGAAATTGCAAAAAAATCCAGTGCATCACGATAGAGCGAAACACGTGGAGATAGATCGACACTTTATCAAATAAAAGGTAGAAACGCGAGCCCTTGAGTTTTCCTTTGTGCCATCTGAATTTCAAGTAGCAAATGTCCTTACTAAAGCTTTACCCAAGGGCAAGTTCGAGAAAATGATAAACAAGTTGGATATGATCGACCTCTATACCCAACTTGCGGGGGAGTGAAGAATTTCTGGAGCTGTTGGTAATTGTATCAAAGATCTCAGAGATCATGTCAATTAGAGCGTTATCCCTGATTTCTAGCATTATGATCTTTTAGAGATTTTCCCTATCCTTTCCTTAGTTGTTGAGAAAGATATGGAAACGATTCTCCTTCTCTTGTATAAATAGTCTTTCTTCTGTGTTTTGTAAATCACTAAGAAATATATGAAAAGCCTTGGATATTCAACTCTGATTAGTTTCTAAACTAACCTATTTGTCGGCTCTCTAGCCCACCCACCAAGGCACCAACCCCTCTAGCCCACTATGAACGACATCTCATTTCTTCAAATCCACAAGTTTATTAATTAAATCAAAATTTTCCAAAAGATAACTTGGAGGCAAATATGGCAAATCGTCAATTTCATAAAGATGCATAGACCTTCGAAAGCTATAATGGTATACACAGAGGATAATTTGAAAGCATACACACCATGATTTGGATCTATCGCATTGTGGAGCACTTCAACCCACATCATGTTGTGATGCTGGCAACTTTGTTAAAAGCATTGAATCTAGACTTGGCTATTACCTCAGAAATTCAGCATATATAACTTTTTTCCACAGTTTCTTAGATGCTCGGTGTGAGATGATGGCAGCTAAAGCCTTGTTATTTGACTATTTTTATTTTCTGTTCCTAAGCTAGTCAAGAATTTGGTCAACGGTTTCAAAGTATTGAAACTTATTTCATTATATCTTCTCCAAAAAATATTGCATGTTCGTTTTATTTGGGTATAACCTTTCATTAAAAAAATGCCCCACTATATGGCCTTGTTTAGTTCATTCAATTATATTGCATTAAGTATCCATAACTCAAATGTCTGACACAGCAAATGCGCCCATTACTTTTCATGACAACATACCCATTATTTTATAACTTCTCATTAAAGTACAACCACATATGCATAAGCTTACTTTGGCATTAAGGAAAACAAATATAACATTATATTGAGGAATTAGTACATCTCAAAAGCACTAGATTACCTCCTGCAGGGTTTGTGTGCTGCTTTCAGAAAGCAAGAATACAGGAAAATTATAAAGCCTCCACATAATACCAGATCCCTGCAAATGGCAAGGTACTACATGTTAGTAATTTTAAATGGAAAATAAATGGAGGTCTTATGACACCAGCACTCATCGCTTGTCTTTTATCCACAATACAAATTGTTGACATGTAATAACACAAAACTATGAGCCAATCCTAGGGATTTATGGATCTTGGACCTATTTGATGTCCTCTCGTATGCTCATTTAGAAATATATCTTGTTTACTGGAAAAAAAAAATTAATCATGTTGGAGATATGACTCATTGACAGGCAACATAGAACACAATACACCATTACGAAATCTACCAAAGTGAAAAATAGTATATACATATATATATATATATATAACATACAGTTGGATTCCACTCAAATTTGTTGTTCTGGTAAGGAGCAAATTCAGCTTGAGGAAACTTCTTGTCTGGAGATGATCCTGAAAGGGGTAAGCAACGTCATTGCAGGAAGCTTTCCCTTAATTCCTCTTCTCTGGCCATATTAAGGTAAGCAAGAGGTAACTAAACTACCATATCAATTACCAGTTAAATGGGTTTGATTTTGAGTTCTGGATTCAACTAATACACCAGCTATGTTTCTAGCAAAATTTGAATCACTTGATACTCTGGAGCAGAAGAATAAAGATGTCAGCAACAATATGCATTGATAGTCAAGCACAACAGAGTTAAGACATCAGGGACAGTACAGAAAATAAGCATAAATAGTTAAATACAGCATCAATGGGTTCTCAAAGCAGGGATTGATCTCATCCATGTCTTCTAACTCTATATTGGTTTTTGGACAAGTCCTCCATGTTATACAGGTATGTCTTCTTCTTCTATATTCATTTTTTAACATAGAACATTTATGCTAAACAGATGGAATAATTAAAAATCTAGAAAAGTGAGGCATGGTCAGGTAAGCTCAAACACAAAAGACAATAGATGACAAATCTATTTTATAAGAAATGCCAATCAGCTACATTGATATATCCATGATCAAGGTCATCAGATATATATATATATATAGGGGCGGCTTCAAACGAGAAGCTAAACATTTTGCGAGAAGGCGAGAAGTGTTTAATCATATATGATACACAAGTTTAATCATATATGATTAAACACATGTTATATTGGCAATATATAGACGTTTAATCATATATGATTAAATACACCCACAAGCCGTGTAATCATATATGATATCACGCTTCTCGCCTTCTCGCAAAATGTTTAATTTCTAGCATGATCCTTCCTCTCTCTCTATATATATATACATATGTACATATATATATATAGGGTCAGGTTCAGGGAAACCTAAAAAAAACGAAAAACTGAGGAACACCCTAGTGGCCTAGCAGCCCTTCATCTGAACGGTATGCACTTGTGCATACAAGTAATTTGTAACATGCACATGTGCATATGCACACGTGCATAAAAACCAAAAAACAACTTAATTTACTTGTATGCACAAGTGCATACCGTCCAGATCAAGGGCTACCAGAGTGTTCTTCATCAGTTTTCCATTTTTTGAGGTTTTCCCTTGAACCTCCCTCTGTATATATATCTATATATATATAGGGGTGGTATCAATTGGAAACCAAATTTCATTGGAAACTTTGGAAACCAAATTTCAGCCATTGATCTTTATAATCAATGGTTAAGATTCATTTGAATTATATATGGTAGTAAATTAATTAATTTATTAATAATAAATAAAAATAATAGATGAAAAGGGTAAATATGTCTTTTGATTTTGTGTCTCAAATATGGCAAGAAAGGTTTATTTTATTTAGATTACTTGAAACCAAAAATAAAATTTCCCACGCAATCTAAATTTTGTTATTTTTTTACTATGAAAACGAGGAGCACTTGTCTTTTCATCAAAAAAATTATTTTTCTTTTAAAATGTAAGAAAATATTTTTTTTAATTTCATTTTATTATAAAATTTCCCACGCAATCTAATATTGTGATGAAACAGAATGAATTTGTGGATTACAGATTTCATTGGATTACAGATTTCATTGGATGATAGATTTCATCAGGTTCATCGTGTTAACATTATTGTTTCATAATGAAAATAGATTCATCAGGTTCATCGTGTTAGCATTATTGTTTCATAATGAAACATGATGAATTTGTGCCATTTTTGTTAACTTCCCATTTTTGTTTCGTTACCTGTTCAGTTGCATATCCGTATATGAAAATAGATTCATCAGGTTCATCGTGTTAGCATTATTGTTTCATAATGAAAATAGATTCATTAGGTTCATCGTGTTAGCATTATTGTTTCATTATTACCATATATAAGCTAAATTAAAATTAAATAATTTACCTAAATTAAATATCTCATTTTTAAATTAATCAATGATTATTATTACCATATATAAGCTAAATTAAAATTAAATAATTATTAATATAATAATAATAACAGTTACCATATATATTATGAAATAATGTAAAAGACAAAAATAACCTTTTCAATTAAAAATAAAAATAAAAAAAAAGAAATTCACTGATTGGTTGATTCGGTTTCCAAAGTTTCCAATGTAATACTGGTTTCCAATTGATCGCTCCCCTATATATATATATATATATATATATAATTGAATGAAGGCCGAAAAAGCATATAACTTTGAAGCAAAGTGAAAAGAGACGGTTAAATGTAATATAAACACTATAGTCACTGTATGAAAAACTATAATTATTGTATACCTTGAAAGTAATCTGTCAAAATCATACAATGGCACTAGTATTGTCGTTGAACGAACCAGTTCTATACCATTCTTGAATCTAACAATAGGAGCTACAACTTTATCAAGGCCAGGATCTAAGATCAAAGAACGCCATTGGAAAATAGGTGAGTGAAATCATAATGTACAGCTAACTACAATTTTGATTCTGTCAGAGATGTAAACGGTAAACCATATACTTACTCGCACAGCCGATTTCCCCAGAAAGGTTGAGTAATCTTACACAGGGATATCCATCCAGGACCTTGTACATAGATTTCTCTAGGTCAGGAACTGACTCGAATGCCAACTGTTCTGAAGCTGATTAAGAAAAAAAAATATTAGTTGAAACCCAGTAATCTAAACTGGGTATAAAAAATAATTATGTGTGTATATAAACAAACAATTATGCATCACTTTGAATTAAGATGCAATTTTTCTAAACAATATGCTGATTGTTTGGAAAAACTTGTGGATAAATTACCAGTGTCCTGAGCAGATTAGATGATTGAAATAATCATTTTACATATAATCCATGATTGTTTCTTTATACCTTCTATGAAATAAAAGTTGTAACAACTATAACGTGGAAACATGGGATCATTTTAAATTGACCTTAAACATTATAGTAGCAATCATACATGTTCTTTAGTGTACAGAGGATACCAATCATACTATTCTATAGCAGTTTTGCATGGTATGCATATAGTTTTCTTGGTTGACACTTGACACTATGTCTTCCACTCTAACAAGTTGGAAGAACCAACTGTTTTGCTATTCACCAAAAAGATTTTATTCAACGGGTAAAAACAATCCACCCAATTAAAATTTCGAACAGAAAAAACTAAGAAATAAAGCAATTACAAAAGCAGTCATACAATAATCAACATAACAAGACTCATGAAAGACAGCTTTTAAATATGATGCATGTCAGATTATCCCATGCTCCCAAACACTCCTAAACCAGAACTAACTTACATTGCTTACATAATTTACGATGACAAAATAGCAGTGCATATGATTGATATATATGCCGCATTTACCAAAAGGAACGTATAAAACTTTCTTTCAAACATGTAGAAGCCCAAGGATGTGTATGATCCAAATTTAGCACGTAAGAGGATAAATGTCTGATCATTTGTCAATATCCAAAATTAATCAAACTTGACCTTTGTGATTTGAGGCCAACCATCATCTCCTACATATAACATACTCCGTAGTCCGTCCATTTGAAAAAAGAGATCCAGGTTACAACTTTTATGTGTCCCAAAAAGAGGTCTTATTTCAAAGTCTAACATCAGGATAATATCATGATCCTATATTGCATTCCCTATTTAAAGATTGGAAAAGGAGTTATTATGTAATACCTCCCTCCCACGTTAGAGTTCATAAACAGGAAAAAGGAATTATCATGTACAACCTGAATCACAATTTCTTTTCGTGGTGATTAGCATTTTCCAAAAATGAATATGTTACAAGTAAAACCCATTCATAAACTAGACTCTTGATGTGTATTAGAATAGAGTAAACGGCACCCAAAACCACATTTTACCTCCATTAGCAGAATTTCATACAGGTTATTCTAATAGCAACCAAATTATAAATAATCGTTTACATTAAACTTCACAACCAAGTACTAGAATCGAACAATGATAAAAACGTGAAATGCAACAACATCCGCAATAAATATCGAATTTCTTTAAAGCATGTGTTGGTTATTGGTTAGAACCTGAAATAAGAAATAGAAATGAACTGACCAGAGAAAGAAACGTGAAGACTGGCGAGTAAACATAGAAGACAAAACAGGAGCTGTGTGGCGGTGGAAGCCATGGCAGAACACAGGTGAGGTGAATAGATATTATGGGCGTAAATCAATCAATAAAACCCTAGGCTGCCATGGACATGAAATTTGAAGCCCTTTCTGTTCTTCGCTCCTCTTTGATTTCATCTGTTGACTGAGAGACGGACTCGATTGTTGTATCTGCTCGAATGGAAAAGTCGACTGTGACCCAACGGGCAAATCCAGAGCGTCGGGTCGACCCGCCATTTAATTTTTTGGGATATAATAATAATCTTACTACTATATAAAAAAACTAATACGGTTATTATACAAACTTTTGTATAATAACACTTAGAGCATCTCCAACAGCATCTTCAAAATTTCTTCAAAATGGAGAATTAAAAGTCAAAATCTACATAAAAATTTACATCCATCTCCAACAGATTCTCCATTTTGGAGATGAAATCATTACTTATAATATTAAAATATTGTATAAATATAATAAAATATTATTTATCTCTCATATCCATCTCATTTGAAGAAATCTTATTGGTTGAATATAATAAAAAAATAATTTATCTCTCATGGTAATCATTTTTGGAGATTTTGGAGAGTTCTCCATATTTAGAGAAAATTACACTCTCTCCTACTTTCTCCATTTTTGAGAAATATTTGGAGAATCTATTGGAGCACAAAAATGCCTAAAATCTCCATTTTCTCCATTTTGGAGAAGCTGTTGGAGATGCTCTTATCATCCAAAACTTTTGTACAATAATACTTATCACTCTTATAATATTACATTTACCACATTTACAATTATTTATTTAATTCATTTTATATCCCTTATTTTTTCATTTTTCATTTTACATCATTATCATATTAACACAAATAATCGTATATGAACAAAAATGCAATGAAAAAATACGTTTCTTTTTCTACAAATTATATCATTATAATCGTCTCGTCAATATCTTCAAAACGAGCCAAATATTGAATATTTTTTAATTTAACCATACAATTAAATATCATGAATATCTACAAATAAAATTGTTTTATATCCTTACACTTTATTTTATTTTCACCTTTAGCATATTAAAAATACGTAAACCAACTAAAATATATTAAAAACACGTTTCATCAATTCATTTTATTTTTAAAAAGTTACATTGTAACACACATAACAAATTATTGAAATAGTTCACATAAATTACCAACTAACGAATTCCGTATACCGAAGTGATATTTGTTATTCTTGATTTAATTATACAATAAACATGAAATTATTGGAATTTACGTCTATCTTCAACGTCCCCTTTTGCCCTTTATTTAACTTTTTAAATAAATTTGGAAGATAAAAATAAATTTTTACATCCGCCGCATTGCCCGGGCATATAACTATATATATATATATATATATATATATATATATATATATATATATATATATACAGAGAGAGAGAGAGGTGAGTTATTGTGCAACATTTTTAATAGTGCAACCCATGCAACCCACCTATCTACCACTCATTTTATTTTCACCTTTTTTAATTAAAAAGGTGAAAACAAAATGAGTGGTAGATAGGTGGGTTACATGGGGTTGCACCATTAAAAAGAATTGAATTTGAACACCCCTCTATATATATATATATATATATATATATATATATATATATATATAAATTTGTAAAACTTGATAAATTGTTTTATATAACTTTTTTTGATAAAATTGTTTCATATGTTTGTGTTTTTTATGTGAAAATGAAAAAAGTTTAATCAGATTGAGAAAATGCATTAAACAATTTCATTTTTACATAAAAAACACAAATATATGAAACAATTTCATCAACAAAAGAATTATATAACACAATTTCATCAAATTAAACAATTTCATGAACCAATTTCATTAACTTAATCAATGAAATCGATGGTTTACACGGTTTGCAAAATTAGAGTGGTTTCCATTTGATCTATATACTAGAAATGTACCCTCGCAATGCAGCGGGTTTCTGAAATCTAAAACTCGAACCCTCGATCATTATTCATAATTTTTGTTAGTCTTTTTTTTATTTTATTTTAAGATTTTGAGAAACCTAGATTTAAAACAAAAATATATTTTAGTTTAGTTTAATTATGGTTTTTTATAAAAATAATAATAATAATAAAATTTGTTACGGGTCAAAAAATGTTTAATTTAAGGGAAAAGTCCAAAAAAATCCAATGGACTTTAGTGTTTGGAGTGATTAAGTCATTGGATATTTTTTTGAAACAAATAAGTCCTTAGACATTTCAAAACACACTAAATAAATTATTGGACTTTTCGAAACCTGTTAAATACATCCTTATTACTTAAAAATGTAACTTGCAACCTACATAACAGATAAAACTACAAACTAAAAAAATAAAAAAGATGTCACCTACTTTATTCCCCTACAGATTAAAAAAATTGAAAATTTAACTAAAATAGTCAATCTCATCAACCAAATTCATTTTTTAAGCACTTTTCAAAATATCTTTTTTAAAGTAGTCTAAGTTTACGCAAAAAAAAAATTGCCTTAATAATTGTTTTTGGCAAAAAAAAGGAAAAAAATTAGAAGACATTTTTATAATTTATTATTTAATTTACTTTATATCTTCTGTTTTTTTAATTTCAGTTAACGCTTTGTTATATTAACCACACATAAATGTATATTAACTAAAATACATCAAAAAAAATATGTTTTTTTTTCAAATCACACCATTATAATTGTCTCGTCAATACGTTTAAAATGAGCCTAATATTGAATTTTTTGGATTTAATCTCATGTTATTAAATATCATAAATACGTATAAACTATATTTAATATTTACACTTTCTATCCTTTTAGGGTTATTTATTTAATAAGATAAGATTAATTTGTAACTATAAGTATTAAAAATAATTCGTACGTATTTATGATATTGAATAATATAAGATTAAATTCAAAAACAATATTGAGTTCATTTTGAACATATTGACCAAACGACTATAATGGCGTAATTTGTAAAAGAAGAAACTAATTTTTTTGATATATTTTAGTTAACTAGAATCATACTCGTGCAATGCAGCGAGATACATCACGATTTTAATGTTTCCTTTTATTTTTTTGTTTTTTATCGATTTATGGTATTTTATCGATTTATGGTTTTGAAGTGGAGAGTGGTTTTAGGAGAGTTAAAGTGGTTAGAGATAAGGATTTAAAGTTAATAAATAGCATTAAATGTAGTACATAAAACTTTAATAGTTGTTTTTAAGACATATTTTAAATAATTAGCATTAAAAATCGGTACATTAAGCCTTAGCATTGTTTTTAAGAGTTTTTTGTAGATGCTTCTATAATATAGTATAGATATACGATTATGTGTGTTAATATAATAAATATATAAAATGAATAAGTAATAAATATAAAATAAATTAAATAACTAATTATAACTTTATAAGGATGCAAAATGTAATTTTTTTTCTAAAACTATAAGCTGAAAGTGAATCTTTATACATAAAATTTTCTATGTACGGATGTTTTTTTATTTTATTTTTTGGAAAAAAAATCCTTACATAGAAAAAAAAACATTATGCACAAACCTTGACTATTTTAGAAAAAAAAACTTTGAAAAGTGGTTAAAAAATGAACTTGGTTGATGAGATTGACTTATTTCAGTTAATTTCCCCATTTTTAGTTTGTAGGCGGATAAAGTATGTGACATTTTTTTTAATTTATAGTTTTACCTGCTATGTAGATTGCAAGTTACATTTTTTAAGTAATAAGGATATATTCAACAGGTTATCCAAAGTCCAAGGATTTATTTAACAGGTTTTGAAATGTCTAATGATTTATTTGTTCGAAAAAATTGTCCAGGGACTTAATCACTCCAAACCATAAATCCGTTGGGTTTTTTTGAACTTTTCCCTTAATTTAAATGATAACTCTATTTAAGATATTTTATATTTAAAATTAAAAAGATAACATACTTCTATAAAAAAAATAAAAAATAAGGTGTTTTATCTCGAATTTTCTTATATTTATCGGTTAGTTAAAAAATTTAGATATTTTAGAAAATAAAAATAAGTGTTTATTTGCAGTTAGTTACACGAATTCAAACATTGAGCTTTTATAAGTTGTACTTATGTTTAATCAATTTGTACTTTTGGATTTTAAATAATATGCATTAATAAGTGGTACCTAATGCATAAAAATTAGTTTTTAAGAGTTTAGCTTAAATGTTTTATAATATAGTATACATATATTAGTTAAAATTCAAAATTACAAGTTAATGAAACATAATTATAACTTATTAAAGTCTCATGTTTTTATTTGTATAACTAACTGCAAATAAATATATTAAATACAAAATAAACACTATGAGATAAACTACCTGTTTTATTTTTTTTAAATATATTTATTAGATCAATGCATGTTTTTATAATATAGTATAGATATATTAGTTATTAGATTATAACTAATATAGATATAGATATATTAAGGGCAAATCATAAAATAAAAAATAAATATTGATAATAGTAATATTGATCAAATCGTCCAATAAATATAAAAAATAAATATTGATAATAGTAGATAATATTGATCAAATCGTCTATTAAATATAAAAAACAAATATTTATATTAATAAATGAGTATCCATTCCACAAATAGATGATGATGTGAGATATTGTGCTTTGATAAGTTGTACCAATGTATTATGAAATTGTAAATGAAGTAATTGACTTTAATTAGTTGTATTTTGTACTTAAAATGTTGTAATTAATAAATTTTTATGTCTCTTTTATAATATAGTATAGATAAAATATATTTATTAAATCAATGCATGTTTTTATAATATAGTATAGATATATTAGTTATGAGATTATAACTAATATAGATATAGATATATTAAGAGCAAATCATAAAATAAAATAAAATATTGATAATAGTAATATTGATCAAATCGTCCAATAAATATAAAAAATAAATATTGATAATAGTAGATAATATTGATCAAATCGTCCATTAAATATAAAAAACAAATATTTATATTAATAAATGAGTATCCATTCCACAAATAGATGATGATGTGAGGTACTGTGCTTGGATAAGTTGTACCAATGTGTTGGTCTCGGAGGTGCTTAACAAGTTTGTAGAAGGGGGGGGGGATTGAATACAAACACATAATTTAAAGTTTAATAAATTGTTTATTGATAAATCTTCCTTATGTTTGCAGGGATCAAAGGGCATCTGGTATCTCGATAGTGGATGTTCTCGTCATATGACTGGACAAAAAGACCTGCTCACTGAATACAAGGAAGAGAAAGGTCCCTCTGTGACCTTCAGTGGAAATGGAAAAGGATATACCCGAGGGTTTGGTGTCCTCAGCAATGGGTCAACTATCTTCAGAAGAGTCGCTTATGTAGATGGACTGAAGCACAACCTTCTGAGCATCAGTCGGCTATGTGATAAAGACTATGAAGTTCGTTTTACCAAGAAAGCATGTTCAGTGGTAAATGAGAAAGGAAAACTTGCTCTCAGTGGTTATCGTAAAGAAAATGTCTATGTAATAGATATGGACTCTACTACCACTGAAAACATATGTTTTCTCTCTAAAGCCTCTTCTGATGTCAACTAGCTATGGCACAAAAGGCTATCTCATCTAAACTTCAAAACCCTTAATTATCTCTCATCTAAGGAACTGGTTTATGGGCTTCCTCAGCACTCATATGCTAAAGAATCTCTCTGCTCAACATGTGAAAAAGGAAAACAGACAAAAGCTAGTTTCAAGTCTAAACAAGTTTCCTCAGTGACAAGTCCTCTTCAACTCTTGCATATGGATTTGTTTGGCCCTGTCAACATCCAATCAGTAGCTGGAAATAAATATACGCTTGTCATTGTAGATGAATACTCTCGCTACACCTGGGTTATCTTTCTTCGCTGCAAGAGTGATACTCCATAAGAACTAATATCTTTTGTTAAAAAGATGGAAGTGCTGAATAATCTCACTGTTCGTTCAATAAGAAGTGATCATGGAACTGAGTTCAAAAACAGTTCTCTGAACAATTTCTTTGAGAACAAGGGAATTTCTCATAACTTCTCTTCAGTAAGAACACCTCAGCAAAACGGAGTCGCTGAAAGAAGAAACAGAACGATCATTGAAGCTGCTAGATCAATGCTCAACGATTCTCACCTCCCAACTCAATTTGTGGTTGAAGCTGTAAACACTGCATGTTTTACTCAAAACCGATCGCTGATAGTAAAGCGATTTGGGAAGACAACTTATGAACTCTTTCATGGAAGAAAACCTTCTATCAGTTTTCTTCATATATTTGGTTGTCAGTGTTTTATTTTAAACAACAAAGATCAACTTGGAAAGTTCGAACCAAAAGCTGATGATGGAATATTTCTTGGATATTCATCTATCTCCAAAGCCTACAGAGTTTTCAATAAGATAAGACAATCTGTGGAAGAAACAATTCATGTCACTTTTGATGAAACTCGCTCAGCGAACTCTAAACCAATCGCTGACAATGAAGAGTTAAATGCTTGGATGTTCTCTCACTACAGAGAAACAGAACCCTTCTTTTCAAACCATCAGCACACAAATCCTCCTACTGCTGATGATGTTCCAAACATCATACCTCTGAACGCTGAATCCATCTCATGGGTTTCAGCTGAGCCTCTAAACACATTTCCTCCATCAGATCCATCTTCGTCTGAACACCTCTCAGAAAACAATGGTTTGTCTGACACTCAACAATTAATAGCTGATGAACCTCAAGCTTCTTCATCAGTGAACATTCCTATTGTTGATCCAACCTCTGAAATGAGCGATCATGCTCTTGCTCAACGATGGACCATAGATCACCCTATAGATCAAATTCTTGGTGATCCCGATGCAGGTATTCAGACAC
Organism: Arctium minus; assembly: GCA_954870635.1. NCBI lineage: Eukaryota > Viridiplantae > Streptophyta > Magnoliopsida > Asterales > Asteraceae > Arctium > Arctium minus. The sequence continues at coordinate 32,727,736 of OX941097.1, read as the reverse complement.
GACGAAGTTCAAGTAATATTTGTCTCTTTGTCAACTTTATTTCTTTAATAGATCCAAAGAAGGCTGATGATGCCCTCAGAGATCCAAACTGGGTCAGCGCTATGCAAGAAGAGCTGACTGAGTTCTCTCGCAACAAAGTTTGGAATCTCGTTCCTAGACCATCTGATAAAACTGTTATAGGTACCAAATGGGTGTTTAGAAACAAGTTAGATGAACATGGAACTGTAACCTGCAACAAGGCTCGACTTGTTGCTCAGGGATACAGACAAGAGGAAGGCATAAACTATGATGAAACCTTTTCCCCTGTGGCTAGGCTCGAAGCAATTCGACTATTCTTAGATTATGCAGTCTACAAAGACTTCATTGTGTATCAAATGGATGTAAAATCAGCGTTCCTAAATGGAAAGCTGAATGAAGAAGTTTATATAGAACAACCTCCAGGGTTCTATGACCCTAAGTATCCAAATTATGTTTATAAATTGGATAAGGCTCTCTATGGTCTAAAACAAGCCCCTCGTGTTTGGTATGACACTCTCTCATCTTTTCTCATCTCTGAAAATTTTGAACGTGGCAAAATTGATAATACATTATTTTTCAGAAAGATAAAATGTCATATTATTCTTGTACAAATATATGTCGATGACATCATATTTGGTTCTACTAACCCATCTCTATGTACTCGCTTCGCTGAAAGAATGAAGAAAGAATACAAAATGAGTATGATGGGTGAGCTGACATATTTTCTTGGTCTTCAGATTAAACAATCTGACAAAGGTACTTTTATCAGCCAAGGTAAGTATGTTAAATACATGCTGAAGAAGTTTGATTTAACACAAACTTCAACGATGAAGACTCCTATGGCACCTCCTCTGACACTAAACAAAGATCCATCTGGAAAACCTATTAATGTCACTGCCTATAGAGGAATGATAGGCTCCCTGTTGTATCTTACAGCGAGCCGAACTGACATCATGTACTCTACTTGTTTTTGTGCACGCTATCAGTCTGAACTCAAGGAATCCCATCTGATCGCTGTTAAGCGAATTTTCAGATATCTGAAAGGGACTCCTAACCTCGGTCTTTGGTATCCCAAAGACTCAGGGTTCGATCTAACTGGATATTCCGATAGTGATTTTGCAGGTTGTAAACTCGATAGAAAGAGCACCACTGGTGGATGTCAACTCCTAGGAGGAAAGCTGGTAAGCTGGACAAGCAAAAAGCAAAATTCAGTGTCCACTTCCACAGCTGAAGCTGAATACGTAGCCACTGGAAGTTGTTGTGCTCAGGTCTTATGGATGAGAAATCAACTATTAGACTATGATCTTCAGCTATCAAAGATTCCAATCTATTGCGACAGCACTAGTGCTATCGCTATAACAAACAATCCAGTGCTACATTCAAAGACAAAACACATAGAGATCATATATCATTTTATCAGAGATCATGTGATGAATGGTGATATTGAACTTCACTTTATACCCACTGACTATCAGCTTGCTGATTTATTTACCAAACCTCTTGATGAGACAAGGTTCAACTTTCTCATCAGTGAGCTTGGAATGTTGAATCTTGAAGATTAACTCTTCATCTTCCTGCATTATGTCAGTGATTCTAAGTTCCCCTTTATCACTCTATCGCTGAATAAATTTCTGACTCTCAGGTATGTTCTCTTATTCTCCATCACTGAATATTCATTCAGTAAGTTGTTTTTCTCTCAAAAATAAAAATAATCATTTTCTTTCTTCAAATGATTAAAAGCTTTTTGATAAACAAATTCTATCACTGACATTTTTCTTCAGTGATCCTTCTGAAATGAAAAATCAATCTCTGAATTTCTATCAGGGATTCTTTCAAAAAGAAAACCTATCTCTGACTTTTCTTCAGAGATAATTTCGGAAAGGACAAATGAAACGTTTTTTTTCTCTCTCCTCATGACGTCATTTGAACCGACAATCCACGACATGCCTTTTTCTGACACGTTCGTCCGTTGCCCTTCTATCCAATCAACTTCGTCAAACGTGTCCATGTCATGATGAACATTTGTTTTCCCGCCTCTCTCTCTCTCTCTCTCTCTATACGTATAAAAGGAATGTTTCTTTTCATTCTTATCTTTTACGCTTTCTGGAAATCTTATTGAACAAGAACTCTCTCTCTCTCAAGGCAATTCTAGCAAACACCTCCTCTGGTATTTGTTCTTCAAGATCAACATGTTACCTTGTTCTTCTTTTTCTTTTAAAATTTTGTTATATACTCCTATATATGTTCCATCATTAAGGGTTTTTACAAGATTTTTGTTCACTAAAATCATTCTTTTTTATTTTAAACTTTCAAAACCTTTGGTTTTCTCATTGTTCTTCCTTCTTCAACTAAGAACAATGTCTTAATCTTCAAATATTTTAGTTTTTATACGTTTCTTTCTCCAAATAGAAACTGGTAAAAACTTATTTATTTTTAGACTCTAATCCTTTCCTTTTATTCTCATTCTTTCCATATTCAGAAATGGCACAATCATCTCTTATTGCCTCCAAGTCAGTCAAGTTTGCTCTCACTGAATCAGAGATTCCCAAGAACAACCATCTTGCACGCTTGGACTTTGATGGTGTCAAATACCCACACCTAGTGGAAGCTGCTAAGTTCCTGAAGCAATCTTGCATTGCTTACGCCCTCACTGTGGATCCTCAACCTTCCAAAACGCTTCTCCAACAGTTTTGGTTCACTGCTGAAGAAACCTCCATCACCAACAAGAAAGGTGACCAGGTTCCTGCATTTTCTTTCAGCACTAACTTAGGAACAGGGATGATGACCGCTTTCAGCTTGAGGAAGGCACTCAGATTTCCTGACAAACCCAAGAGTGGATTTGACGCTCTGCCAACTGATGTTGAACTCATCCAGTTTCTGGATGCTATGGAATATTGTTGGGACAACAAGCCCCGAACGACCATCCCCAACAAGCGGCTGACTCTCATCAAGAAGGCGAGCATGCCTTCTCAACTGAACTTTATTTTTTCTCACTTCACTCAATGTATGAGTGGGAAAAGTGGTTCACTTGATCATGCTAGCAAGGTTCAGGTCCAGATGGCTTATTCTGTGATCGCTGGAAGAAACTTTGACTATGCCACTTCTATCTTTGACGATCTCAAGTCAAAGATATAGAAGACGGAGAGGGATCCCAAGATCCCATATGTACGGTTCATTTGTGCATACCTGAAATTCCTCTACCCTGCTTCTTACCCCACTACTTCTGATGGCACTTTCGCTAAAGTGGGTCAGCTATCGTTGGAGGTCAAACCGCTCGACAACGAGGTAAGTATTTCTACTCTTCGCTCTCGACTCTCTATCCACACTTCTTCTACTTCAACGGCCAAGCAGGAGGTTCTTTCTTCTGCTAGCCCTGCCGCTACAACCACTTCAAAACAACCGTCAGCTAGTCTTTCTGGTCCTTCGAAGAAGGCCAAATTGACTAAGGAGACCATTGCCCCTAGTTCAATGCCTGAGGTAGTTTCTCGACAAACTTCCTTGGATGATTTTGTGGGTCTCTTCTCCACATCCTCAACTATCACATCATCAACCGTGCCAGCGATCTCGGTCGCTGTCACAACATCAGTGACGAAACCACCCATCTCAATTACTAGGTAACTACCCAACTCCCAACTTCTTCTATCCCCGTTACTAGGCCTCCCATCTCTTTGGTCTCTAACCCTCTTCTCATACAGCAACCTCGAGTTGCATTCTTATGACCTGATGCTCAAACCTTTGAAAGAGACATGCAATTTTTCAATATGTTTGTACCATCAGGTATACCTAACCCCTCAAATACTACTCCCAACTCTCCATATAAGCCTGTTTATCAGAAACTAACTTTTCTTTCAGGTCCTAATATGGCGACTGTTGACGTTCATGTCAACAGTTTAGGTGTGAAGGTGGATTCTCTCACCACCTCCGTCAACGAAACCACCAGTGCTGTGAATACCGCTGGTGAAGAGCTGAAGAAACTTACAACTACTTGTTCGTCCAAAGCCGAAGCCTCCCAGATCACAACTCTTCAGGGCGAGCTTGTCAAAGTCAAGGAGGATTCTCAACTCCTTCAGGGACGTGTGGATACTCTCAGCAACAATGTCCAGGGATTATCTGCAAAGATCGATTCATGCACAAACATCCTACAGCAAGTCCTTGAGAAGCTGAATGCACCAGCTCCGACACCCACTCCTTCTTTCATAGAGGATGATCGCACTTCTCTGAATGTCGCTGTTGAATTTATTCATCATGCTACTTCAGACATCCCTGTGCTTGAAGGACGTCTGGAAACTCTAGAGGCTGAAGTCCGTAAGTTGGCCGCTGCACAACCTTCCTCTCCACCTAAAGTCCTCTCCCTCGCTGATAATGACAAAGAGGGGGAGAAAGTTGCTGAAGAAAATTTAGAGGAAGCTGCTGCTGAGGTTCACCCGGAAGATCCTCCCTCTCATGTTGAGGGGGAGAAGGTTGCTGACAAAGCCCCTCCATCTTCTTCCTACGATAAAGTCTTTGTAGATGAAGAAGAAGAGGAGGAGGATGAAGAAGATGGAGATCTTGATCTTCAAGATCAGGATGAAGAGCAACACAATCAAGATGATGATGATGACGATGAATAAGACCAATCTTTATGGTTTTCTGCAGCCACCACATCATCAGTGATAGCTTCGAAAGTAGCTGTCACAGTAGGGGGAGTAAAGAAACATCTTCAGGAACCGCTTCCCAAAGCAAATCTAAGGGTACAACTGTTGAGGGAAGCCTGACTAAAGTTTCACTATCTGAGGAGAATCCTTCTCAGGTATGCCTTTCACTTGTCCCTGTATCTTTCTATAAATCCCCAACCCCTGTTTCTTTTTAGCCTTTATCTTTCTTCTTCCCAAAACAAACACTAACTTCTTTTATCTATTTTCTGACCAGACAGTTCTCTCCCCTACTTAAGGGTAAGGAACTACAAATAATCCCAGCTTCTATAGATGATGACTCAATAATCCCAATCTCCGTAAATGAGATTGATGAAGAAGATGAAGAAGAAGAAGTCCTGCACCATCCAGGAAGGCCCTCAAGACCATCTCACTGGTTAGAGGAAGAGATGAAGAGAAGAACAGAGATGATCTCTCATCTAGAAAGTCAACGGCTGAAGGTCCCTCTTCAAACAACTTCTACAGAACTAGAGTTCCTGACTTAAGCTGAAATCGAAGAATCTGTCAGAGCTGAGAAACTGATAGCTGATTGTCAAAGAGATGCCTCTCTTGCTCTCAAGATTCAGTCCTCTAAAGTCAAAGACAAAAAGCTGAAAAATAAACCAGTGGAAGTCCAGGATGCTTTATTAAAGGAAATTGAAGAGGAGCGCTCAAAAGAACTAGCGGTCAGCGATAACTCAGTCGAATGGTGCAAACATAAAGTCGACTATCGCTCTAACCCAATGAAGATCATAGCCGTTGTCATCTCAGGGAGAAAGAAGAAGGACCGAACTTCTGTCACAATGGAGATAACCAGAGAGGATGGAAGTTGTAAGGCTATGTTCGTTTCAAAGCTGGAAAGCTTCGGTTACATGGAATGGCTAGAGTTCAAAGATGCGCTGAAGAAATCCAAGTCAACCTACAGAGGCTATGTTGAAGGGATAAATGATGCTCTCATCAACAGAGTCGCTGCCATCCTAAAGGTTCCATCTACTCTTCCTTCCAAGCCAAGGAAACTAAAAAGAAAGCATGGCTCCTCCTCATCTGAGAATGTCGCTGCAATAAGAAACGACACCTCCATTAAGTTCTCAAAAGAAGCTCTGTTCGGTTCTCCTCCTGATCTCTCAGTTCTAGATCTATCCCTGCCCCCTGGTGGTCCATATATTGCAGGGCAAGTAATTAAAGATCCTTTTGGTATCTTCTTCAGAGATGATGAGGAACAAATCAGATTCCAAAGAGTCTCTAAAATTCCTATCTGTCCCCTCAGCCATCTCAAGGATCTCCTATGCTTATGGTGTGACTTCTCTCCTTCTACTGAACCGATTAAGGCAATCATCAGTCAAGAATCTTCAGATCGAAGGCAAAGAGGAGAAGAAATACCTGACTATATGGTTATTCCTCCAAAATCTTCTTTAGATAGTTGATAGATTAGTTTTCTATTTCTTGTAATCTATTAGTTAAACTTACATTAGTTAGTTCCTCACTTGTACTTGTAATTTTCATACCTTGTAATTCTATCTTTGAATTAATGAAAATTTCAGTGAAGTACTTAACTCTATCAGTACTGTAAAAGATCCCTCAAAATAGTAATTGGGACATGTATGTTATGAGTCCTGCTTATTCCATTATTTTGAACTATAAAGTAATTTTTTTCAGTTACTTTGTCATTATCAAATAGGGGGAGATTGTTGATCCAAACTCTCTCAGTGATTTGATAACGACCCTCTTCTATACTTAGTGAAAATTACGTTTTAATATGTATTAGTGTTTCACCATCAACGATCAGACTGAGTCTGTTCAGTTATCGCTGATGATCTCTCTTATAAATACTCATATGTATTAGTGTTTCACTATCAGCAATTAGACTGAGCCTGTTCAGTTATTGCTGATGTTCTATGATGTAAACGTAATCCCTGAAGACAAGTTTCGCGTCAACAGATGTTCATAGCTGAATCGAAGACGAAGCTGCTGAACAAAGACAAGTCTACTAGTGACCTGATGCGGATATCAGTGAAGCAAAGACGACTCTACTCATACGCGAAGAAACCTGAGGAAAAGCTTCAGCGATAGCTGAACTTCTTTGTATCTCTGAAGGAAGAGATATTCAGCGATCGATGATCACTTAGCTTATGCCTCAAGTCTCTTTTGTCTTTCCTTGCACACCAGTATGATGTGTCAGAACGGACATGCCTCTGCCACAATTCGTACAACAACTCTGTCAACTACACTGTTCATGATACGGCCGAAAGCATGTCTCCCAAAGTCAGACTCCCAAAGCCAATCACTAAATGACACGTGTAAAGTACTCTGCCATGCATTTAATGCATAGGGTATAAATAGAAAGATTACCTCTCCATCTGAGAGTGTGCTCTCTTCTTGAACTTAGATAGAAACCCTTGTTTTCTATACCTCTCAAATCCCCATTCTCTATATTCTTGTGCAACCATCTTAGTGTTTTCTTAAGTTTGTTTAGATTGAGTTCTACTTAATCTTATTCCGCAACAGACTTGTAAATTGTGTTTGATTTATCAATAAACAATTTATTAAACTTTAAATTCTGTGTTTGTATTCAACCCCCCCTTCTATAAACTTGTTAAGCACCTCCGGGACCAACACAATGTATTATGAAATTGTAAATTAAGTAATTGACTTTAATTAGTTGTTTTTGTGCTTAAAATGTTGTAATTAAGAGTTTTTTTTGTCTCTTTTATAATATAGTATAGATATAGATATCTATATTATTTGTACAAAGTGTTTCTTGTACAATGTTACATTTACTATCCTTACACTTACTTATTTAATTTACTTTATATCCTTTGTTTTTTCATTTTTCATTTTACACCATTATCATATTAACACAAATAATTGTATATGAACAAAAATGCAATGAAAAAATATGTTTCCTTTTTTACAAATTATACCATTATAATCGTCTCGTCAATACCTTTAAAACGAGCCCAATATTAAATATTTTTTAATTTAACCGTACTATTAAATATCATGAATATCTACGAACTAATTTGTTTTCTATCCATACGTTTTATTTTTTTCCACCGTTAGTACATTAAAAATACATGATCGTAAAATACGTTTTATTCTTATTATAAATTATATCATTATAATTTTTTTTGTCAATAGTTGTAATATAAACTAATTATTGAATATTTTTATGGGTTTAGGGTTTCATAAATTGTGATTCTTAGGTCATGGTTGATTGTTGATGACATGTCTATAAGGAAGTAACATTAATTGTTCGTTATTTACTTACATTCTGCTGCATTGCACGGGTATATGCCTAGTCATTTATAAAAGAATCACATCAAGAAATGAGTGTTAGGACTGAAAGTCCTAGTGCGTTGAAAGTTGTATAATACATTTATAGGGGTTGAATTGTAATATGTTGAAAGTTGCTTTGTAAATGGGCCTCAAGCCCATTAGGCCTAATACGCCTAATATATATTGTTTTGTTTAGTTGAATATTAGGTTAAGAAGAAATCAGTTAGTCATAAGGTTTACATTCTATGATCAGAAATTCTCTCTATAAACCTAAAACCTTTTATTGCTGAATCTAATCATATGACTAGCTGTTGTGGATCAATCATTGCATGTTATTGATTATTATCTTGTGATTGCACTGTATCTGGGATCTACAATTGGTATCAGAGCGGGATCGAATTAATTTTTATTCGATACGATCAAAAGGTTTGTCTAAAACCCTTATTTTTATCGACTTTTTGTTAATCATATTTTTGCCTCTGTGTTCTTCATAATCAAAGGTTTTTGGTGTGAGTTTTAGTGTGATTTCATGTGAATTAATTGCTAAAGATTGATTAGTTTGTGTTTGTGATACCTTATGATTGTCAATCTAACAAAAAAAACTGATCAATTTTAGTTTATAATATATTTTTTTGGATCGATAACAATTGATTTGGAATCACAATTGAGCTTGTGATTGGATGTAAAATTGAAATTGGTGGCTTCAATTTTAATTGTTGGACGGTGGAACCAAGTTTTATAATCGGCGGCTAAGGAATCAAACTCATGGTCTGTGGTGGATTGAATTTGTTCAAGGCGGCTGCAGTTTTGTTTTTAATCGATTGGGTGATTTAAGAGAGTGGGTCGGTGGAGTTAAAGTGTTGAGGCGACTGTAATTTCTTTGTGGTCGGTGGTGTCTTTAATTTGAAGACCGGATACACACCCACGAGGTCCGTTCTCCTGGTCCATCCCGGTGCAAACTCTCGGTGTCTATCGACCGGACCGTAATCTCCCGGGGTCTTGACCGGTATCCCTATCTCAAACCGGTTAGTGAGACACAACAAAAGCTCACCAAGTTTCAAGTTTCGATCGGTTGTCGAAAAGTCTTTCGGTTGATTCGGTAGTGATCGTGGACAAACTTTTTCGATTTTTAAACATTAAGTGTTGTTTACAAACTTAAACGATCGATTTTGATTGTAAAATTTTCACCCATATCAAGTTCTTAAGTTCTCATTCGGTTTCCGAAAAATTTTCGGTTGCTCCGTTCGAGAGTTTGAGAGATTTTTTCGAGTTCTAATTAGTTGAGGGAGCTTAAGGAAACATAAACGATCAATTTTGGTCGAAAAGTTTCAATCCATACCGAGTTTTTGGGTTTTTGATCGTTTTCCGAAAAAGTTTTCGGTTGGTTCGTTTGTGATCGTGGGTTGATCGGTTGAGTTTTAATCTGTTAAGGACTGATCAGGGAGCTTTAACGATCGTTTTGCATTGATTATTTCTAACCGTTTTCGAGTTTTTGCAGGTTGTCTCAACGAAGGGAATGATGAATAGTGTTTCCGTTAAGTGACGGTTAAATTTCTTACATTTTAGTCCTTTTTCCGTTAAGCCTCCGTTAGTTTAGTTAGTTTGTTAGTTTGGTTAGTTTTATTTCTTTTTTAGTCCTTTTTCAGTTAGTGTCAAGTTAAGTCCGTTAGTAGCTTTAAATTTTACACTTTTAGTCCCTCTAGTTAGTAGTTTCATTTTATGTCATTTTTGGTCCTTCTACCTTTAAGTTTCACTTTCTATCATTTTTAGTCCCTCTAGTTTTAAGTTTCACTTTTAGTCCCCGTAGTTCATAGTTTCGGTCATTTGTTAGCTGTGACCCCTAATCTTTCAAGTTTCACATGTTGTCACTCTTGGTCCTTGTACATTGATTCTTTCATATTTTGTCAAGTTTAGTCACTAGGCTTCAAGTTTTTCAAGCAACAATGTCTCATCCATCTTATTCTGAACTAGAAGAGAAAGTTTCTTGTTTAGAAGCTAGAGTTGAAAGACTACTTGACAAATATGATAATCAAGGCATTGAAAATGCTGGAAACTTGTGCATAATTTCAAATCTAAAGGAAGAGTGTGAGAGTTTTTCAAAAGAGTTAAAGGCCAAAGTAGATGATCTTACTTACAAGCTTCGTATGTCAGAAAATGAGAAAATTGATATTGTGAGTAAAAGTGTGTCTTATAAAAATGAAAATCAAAGGTTATCTGACCAGTTAAAGGATCTCGAACTGCAACTTTACAAAATTGGTCAATCTAGACAAACGATGCATCTGCTTACACCCAAAGAATTCAAATATTCAGAGACGGGTATCGGTTACGATAACCCACACCATCTGAAAAAGGCCTTGACCAAAGTTCCCACGCTATATGCTTTCGATTTTTTGGGAGTGGACAAGACCTACCCATAGTACAAAATCAGATGGACCAAACCACTTGTTGATGAGGATCCGGAACTGGAAACTTTGAGAAGGAAAAACACTACCACGGTGCAACTTTCTTTTGTTTATGACTCATTGAATGTGTCATACAACACCGAAAAACCCTGTTTTCTGTCAAATGACTATTTTCGAAGCTATTCTCAGGCTGAACTTGATTCCAAAACCGTTGAAACTGAGGAGGAACCAATGGACCACAAAATTTATGTTCCACCTCTGATTTTAGAAAAGAAAATTGTTCAACTAGAAGAGTCAGTTGCACAGGAAAGGCTCATTTTTCAAAAGGAAAAGCAAGAGTTATTATCCAAACTTAAGTGCCTCAATTCCGATAAAAGGGAAACTTGATTGAGGGAGGAAAAGGAATATCTCCAAACAGAGATAAATAAGCTTAATTCACAACTGTCTACCTTGGAAGCAGATCTGCTGAAAGAACAACTTCACAAAGCTGAGCTTCAAGCTAAGCTTGACTCACTCCAAGGGGAGAAAATCAATCTGTCAGAACATTCTTCTCAACCCTCAGACACCTCTTCCTGTAAAGCTTTTCTGGGTGATTCTTCACCAAATTTTTCTGATAAAGGAAAAGAGCCTCAGTTGGAGTGTCTCAAAAAGGATCTTCATTTCGATTTTCAAAATGCTTCCACTAATGATCCACTTAAAGGAACAAATCCTTCCAGTTTCCTGAATTCTTCAAGTGATAAGGCTCCTTCTGACGAGGAAATGGAATTCTCATCCTTTCTGAATTCTGAGGTGTGTCCAGACAATCAGCTAGACCAATTTGATTTCGTTCCAAAACTTCCAAGTCATGTTGATTTTTTGGATTCAACTGGTGAGCCACCGGTCAAATTTTATATAGGTGAATGTTCAACTTCTGCATCTCAAAAGGTTTCTGTGAACAAATCTTCAAAGCAAAAATCTAAAAGACATTCACAGAAACAAAGAAAGACTGACACCTCGAACAAAAGACATACTTACTATTCCAGTTCTTCTGATTGCGAGCTTAATGATTATTCAAATAATCATTTCTCTAGAAAAGTAAAGATGGTTTGGAGAAAGAAACCAACTACAGAAGACAGTGAAGGAAACAAGTCTCATGATTCTCCTGTAGTTGATACAAAATCATCTATTTCCAAGACTGATTCACCTACTTATGTTTATTCTACAGGAAAGTTGATCAGTCTAAACCGAGCAAAGATCTGTTGCACTCACTATGGAAATAGTGACTTTGTGGATTTAAGGTATGTTAATAATTGGTATGGTACTTATCCCCAATCCTCAGTTTAATAGCTTCAAAGCCAAGGCAACTAACCATCAAGGATCCATCACAACATAGATACCAAAACCAAAACCTTCTTAATCTGTTTTGCAGGAATGTCATGTGTGATTTAATTCAGATTATTCATGTCAAATGACTACAATCACGGGTTATGCCACTTTTGAGGGGGAGTACCATGTTTGTTTAAATATTCATATCGACTTCTGAACACTTCAGTTCAGGACTCGTACTTCAATGTTTTGACTTGTACTTCAATGTTCTATTTTGGTGAGTTAAAGGAGTGTTAGGGTTTTTAATATTTCTATGGTCCATCCATAACCGGAAGGACCTACCCAAGAAACACATCTTATTCATAGACATCAGTGAGGGGTTTAGATTGATAGATGAGTTCGGAGTGAAAAAAAAATGGTGAGGATGTGACAGGACTTAAAAGAATTATTGATCCTTACCAAACCGAGTCAGTTATCCGGGTTACCACATAATCTATTCATTCTCGTTCCTTGGAGATGAATATTGAAACAAACATGGACCCAGTGTCGATAACTCGTGTCACCCCACCCAGCCACTCAAGTATCTCTCAAAAGATACTTGTTTCATATATGGACGGAGATTTAGCACATAATCTATCTATTCCTCACTCGGAGGTCTTAGATATTGAAAAAGGAAGACATCAGATCCGATCTCCGAACTTCATATTCATCTCACTGTGTCAATTGATTTATAACATGCGTCCCAGGTTGAATCAATCTTTGAGCCTAATCGATATGAGTTATACTTCTTTCACACACGCACGGATCTTTGTGATTCCCCTTGCATATCTTTGTGATATTGCCAGAACAGTTTGAGAAGCAATTTATTAATATTTTACTTCAGTGATAACTAGAAGTCCTATCAGAGATACCTCTTTGCCAACTCTAAAAATAGGCCACACAATTATTTTAATTGTTGTGATAACAGTTACTATTGTGTTTATGTGTTAGCTGTTACCCTTGGTTACTAATCGCTTTATCTGATATTTTGCTACTCATCTGGTTAGTCTTTGAAGATACATGATGCTCAGGATTCTCCTAATCATCATGAGGGGGAGAATGTCACACAATTCAAAGACACAGTTCATCATGTTGAGGGGGAGTTAGCAAAATCTGAGGTTGAAAAGCCTTTGGATTCAAATATTGCAGCTGAGAAGAAAAGATTTTATTGGTTTTTCTATCCCGTATCATGTGGTGTCTGCTACAAGTTTGTTCCTCCTACAAGCTGATTGAAACAAGTTCTTAAGCTGAAAGCATATTCAACTCGCAGTTCAAAGACATATTCTTTGTTATTAAACTGAAGATGCATTGTGGAATGTCACGTAACTCGCACATTATCTTTCTTGTGTGCTGATCCGATGTGTTGAGTTTCTACAATTGAAAGTTGCTTGATAGTGCGTTCAGTCGAGGCTATTGTACATTGAATCTGGTTACAAAGTTAAAATTATGAAGACCAAGAGCTTTATTCAAGGGGGAGCTGGGAAATACATGAAGACATGAAACACCAAAGTTCTTCAAAGATTTAAGAGGGAAGGAAGATCAAGGCATGAAGATTTCAAGAAGATAAATGTCTTATTCAATTTTAGGGGGAAATTGTTAGGACTGAAAGTCCTAGTGCGTTGAAAGTTGTATAATACATTTATAGGGGTTGAATTGTAATATGTTGAAAGTTGCTTTGTAAATGAGCCTCAAGCCCATTAGGCCTAATACGCCTAATATATATTGTTTTGTTTAGTTGAATATTAGGTTAAGAAGAAATCAGTTAGTCATAAGGTTTACATTCTCTGATCAGAAATTCTCTTTATAAACCTAAAACCTTTTATTGCTGAATCTAATCATATGACTAGCTATTGTGGATCAATCATTGCATGTTATTGATTATTATCTTGTGATTGCACTGTATCTAGGATCTACAATGAGACATCTAAGTAATCATTCATATGTATGGTACGTATAGGTGCATAAAAATAATTTGTCCGGTACATGTGCATAACATGCATACATACCTAAAAATCCATGAACATCTTCAATTTTATGTATGTATATGTCAATACTGTATAGATGAATGGTGTTCCTTAATTTTTTTTTTATTTTTTGTAACATCCTAATTTTTGTCCCAATTGAAGAAAGTGTCGAACCAAGTGAATCAGTAAAGAAAAATCCAGATTTGGGGTATGGCCATAGTGTCATGCAGTTGTGACAGCTGCCACAATATGTAACACTCTCAATTTGGAAATAACAACCAATTTAAAAATTTATAAATATGCCTCAAGGAATGGATAAAACTTCATGCGACAAGTCCATACTTAAAATACGATTCTAGAATTTTCCATCAACATAACAAATGAAATCTTACATAGAGGCTAACTCAAGGTCGGGTGTTACTAAACCCAAATACAAGTTGCTCTTCTCAACACTAATGCGGAAGACTTCACCAAGCCACTCACTCTTGCACATACATCTAGCACTCATCACTTCGCAGAAACGCTAGAACCATTTCCCCCATTGGAACCTGATGCACATGCCCACAAATAAAAAGGTTAGGCTAACGCCTAAGTGAGTTCAAGAGTTTTCAACATGAAACAAATATATTTGTTAAAGGTAAGAATGCAGTTTAAATCATTATCTTTCAAAATGATTTACTATAAATATTAACGACTCATTTTTCAATAACACACACCTTTAAAAACAAGCAATCCAACATGAACATTCTTTCGTAAAACAACTTCAACCCCAAATTTACCCAAAACGTGAATAGTAATTAAACTCCCCATTTTATAAAATTGCGGATAAGACTTCATTTCTCGAAATACTCAAACACGGGAGGGCATAATACTCGGCCCATAAATCACGAATAAAAACCGAATATACAAAACGTCACCGAAAACATGTATAATAAAATAATACCATTTAATACCCAAATAACACCTTCCGGTGACGGGGGAGACCCGATTCCGTGGTATGTGGCGGAACACAAAGTTAAGCCACCTAGCCACGTTGTCGAACTACACCTCAGATCGTAACTGTATTGCCTGCTCTGCCGAGCTACACCTCCAGTTAGACTTTATTTCAAGTCCCCAAACACCGTATCCCCCATTGCCTGCTCCGCCGAGCGACACCTCAAGGATACACGATCTTATTGCTTGTTCGGTCTCTAGTGGAGTTTCATCCTCAGGGTACTCATTCGACCCCTAGTGCCTACTCCCTAGCATTCAAGATAGGAGCCTTGGCTCCTCACTTGATAACTCATGACATCTAACCCTCGTGCACAAGAATTAGACATCCAATCCCAAGACCCATGGTCCCGAAGTACAACCCGTAAAGTAGGGGTTGTTCAAAAAAACCGTTGGACCGCTCAAACCGGTCGAACCAAGTCAAACCGGACCGTTTTTGGCGGTTTGAACGGTCTGGCGGTCCAGTCTGGTCTGAAAAATAGCCAAACCGCTCGGTTTGGTCCGGTCTGTGGTTTGAACATTTCTTTGAGCGGTCTGGACCGAACCGACCGTCAAAAATACACATGTATGAATTGTATTTATTTTTCATGTTGTAGGCTTTACTTTTATGGCCCAGTAAAAAAATCGTCAAAGACGTTATGTTGTTTAGTTTTCATTTATAAATTGGTAAAATGCCGAAATTCGTCAAAAATCAAATTCAAAATTTCAAATCGTCATTTGTCTTGCTCAATGTTTGTCTAAAATTTGAACTATTGTTGTTGGATTTGTTTAACTTTTTTTCATTTGCTCAATGTCTTTTTTTAATTTTAGAGATAGACATTTTTTTTAATTCAGTATACAATTTTTTAGTAGTGCTATATTGATAGAAATTTCTTTTTAGATATAGATGTCATGTTTTTTTATAAAGCCAATGATAGTCCCAAACCGCCTAAACCGGTCAGACCAGACCGTTTTTTTATGGTCCAGTTTGACCGGTTTGGTCGCTTGTTGTCAAACCGCTCGGTTTGGAAATTTTCTAAACCGCCATAGTGGTCCGGTTTGTGGTTTGAGGGATTAAACCGCCCAAATCGGACCATGAACACCCCTACCGTAAAGGTTCCTCTTCACCAAACAACTGGGACAACAACGATGCCAACACGATATAATTCCCAATGTGAGAATACCAAGACTCCTCATCCTTAAATATGACTGACTCACATGCCTATGGATCCAAATGCATTACAGTCTAAAATACATGACTCCCAATGAATGACACATGCACTCAAAACATGTATTCTCCATAAAGTGCAATAAATGCAACTCACACATAAAGCTCCACTTTAAGTTATTAAAACCGGACAAAAGTCCCTAAGACCCGATAAAGTCGAAAACCGAGCCTTAAGCTCAATCAGTCAAATGACCATATGCTAAAATCCACAATATGCATTAAAATGCAACCGACCACGTTTATGCAAACACATGCTCCAAAAATGCATGAATACACTCAAACTAGGGGTGAGCATCGGCACCGAAAATACCGAACCGTACCGGAACCGGTACCGATTATATTTTTCGGTTCGGTACTCGGTACTTGTAATGTCGTTGATTCGGGATTCGGGAAATTCGGGATTCGGGACTCGGTACTCGGTACTAATACCGAACCGTCCCGGTAAGACCAAAGGTCATTTTAATTAATATTACTTTGATTCTTGCCTTCTTGACTTCTTCTATAAAAAAAAGAATAATTATTGTTGAAGATTTGGTCAAGTAGCCGTCTCCTCATTCCCTATCTTTCCTATTTCCAATGTGCCATCAACTCTCCTTTTTTTTTTCTTTTCCCTTTAATTTTAAAGTATATCCCTTTAATTCTATTATCTATTCTTTTATATATATAGATATACGTTTCTATTATATATATATATTTCTAACTATAATATTGATTTCTTTCCCATATTGAATCATTTTCCTTCAAACTTTGAGCATTATTGGGTGTTTTAAGCATTGGAAGCAGTTTTGAAATATTCAAAGGTGAATGGATAATTGGGTCAACTCCTCCATGGAAGAAACACAAGTAAGTCTTAAAACTTTTGTGTTTTTATAATCTAAACTTGAATAATTTTTTAAAAAACTAGTTTTGTTGCTTGTCTTTTAGGGTGAGGAAGATTATATTGATGATACCCCTATGGTGAATATTGATGACGCTTCCGACAAGGAAAAGAAAGAGAATGTAGCAAAAACAAGCAAAAGAAAACGACCGACAAAATCCGGGAAGAAGCGGTCCGAAGTTTGGAATCATTTTGAAGAGAACTTAGTAGAAGAGAATGATGGGGTAAAAAGAATCTATGGGAAATGTAAGTATTGCTCTACTAATCTTAAAGCCGATCCGAATCGTAACGGCACATCTAGTTTAAAAAAACATTTCCCTAGATGCAAAGAAAATCCGGAAAACAAAAAGAAACAAAATATTTTGCAATTCAAGAAAGAAAGTTGCGGGGAGGGTAGTGTGGGAACATGGAAACACGATGATGTTAGGATTAAAAAAGCTTTGTTAAACTTATTTGTAGTAGGAGAGCTACCATTTAAATTTGTTGAAAACGAAGCTTTTGTCGAATACACGAATGCGCTTAATGGAAGGGTTACTTTGCCTTCACGGTATACGGTTAGTAGGGATGTGGGGAAGTATTATATTGAAGAAAGAAACAAGTTGTATGCGTACTTAAGTAACCCAAATAATAGTATACATTTGACTACCGACACTTGGACGTCCTCGTGTCAAAGAATCAATTATATGGTAGTCACAGCGCACTTTATTGACGATAGTTGGGTTATGCACAAGAGGATTATAAATTTTCGTCAAATTGATAGTCACAAGGGAGATGACATTGGCCTTTTGTTGTTGGATTGTATACACGGGTGGGGAATAAAGAACGTTATGACCATGACGTTTGATAACGCCACTTCAAACAACACGGCTGTTGAGTTTTTGAAAAAAGAATTACCTAACATGTATGAAAGTGGTAAGAATTTTCAAGTTAGGTCTATGGCACATATCTTAAATTTAATCGTGAAAGATGGGTTAAAGGAACACACATATAGTGTGGATTGTGTACAAAGAGCCGTTAGGTATATAAGACACTCGCCACAAAGAATTACCCGGTTCAAGAAGTGTATGAAAGAATGCGGATTAGAAACAAAGAAGTTTTTGTGTGGGGATTGTCCGACAAGATGGAATTCGACGTATGAGATGTTGAAAGTCGCCGTTGAGTTAAAAGAAGCTTTCATCAAGTACAAACTTCAAGGTATTTTTTTATATAAAATTGTTGAGTATATTTATATAAAACTTTTGCATATTAAAAAAATTTATATTTTTTTTTGTAGATAGAGACTTTAGACGGGAGATAGATAGAGTGCCGGAAAAAGCGGATTTCGACACTTGCAAAGCCGTGGTGGGATTTCTTGAAAAATTTAAGACAACAACGGAGCTTGTGTCGGCAACTTCAAAACCTTTGGTCCACATATTTTTTCGGGAAATTCTTGAAGTTGACAAACATATTCGAGAGTGGGAAACGAGACCGGATTTTTGTTTAATGGGTAATGAAATGAGGTCGAAATATGATAAGTATTGGGGAACGTTCGAGAAACTTAACGACTACATGTATTTTGCCGTAGTGTTAGATCCACAAATGAAATCCGGGTTTCTTAAACACGCCTTTAAGATGATGATAAAGTCAACCGTAACGGATGCCAATCAGATGACAGAATCGACTATTGAGCTCAAGGCGATACAAATGCTTTGGTGTGTTGAACAAAAGTTAGAGATGTTCTTTATGAAGTACAAGGATTTGTATGGTAATGGATCTTCTCAAGAAGAAAAGAATGAAGATGGGGCGTCTTGTGATGTAGGGAATGGAATTTTAGGTTCGTACCTCAACGTGGAAGAAAACAACTTGGTTTCAACGGAAACCGAGTTAAAGAAGTATTTGAGTGACCGAAATGAAAAATACACCAAAGACTTTGATATTTTAAGGTGGTGGAATCAAAACGCCATTCGTTACCCGATAGTTTCTCGGATGGCCAAAGGTAACATGAATTACTTTTTTAATATTTTGTGTGTTTATTTAATATAAATTATTAGGTATAATTTTTATCTTTTTTTGAAGATATTTTGGCGATACAAATATCAACTGTTGCATCCGAGTCGGCTTTTAGCACGAGCCGTCGTGTATTGGATCCCTATCGAACAAGTTTGTCACCACAAATCGTTGAGGCGTTGATTTGCACCCAAGACTGGGTTAGAAAGTCTAGAAAACCAATTATAGACGATATTGACGACATCTTAAAGGATGATGATATAGCGTTTGGTAATTACTAATCTTACTATCTTAGTGTTTGTTGTTTTATTTATAAAAAATGATAAATTATATTATAACATTACTATTTGTTGTTTCATATAGAGATCGGTGAAGCAATACGCATTGATTGCGGAAAAGCAAGGATGACGACGGATGATTAGTAGTTGATAGCTGTTTTGGAACGGATGGATTTTCGTATTTATGAATGTTTTTTTTTATATGGAATAGATATGGATTTTGCGTATTTATGAATGCTTTTTTTGATATGGATTTCGTATTTATGAATGTTTTTTTTATATGGAATTGAAATGTTCGGGAAATTCGGGACGAATACCGAATACCCGGTACCGGTACCGGTACCGTATATGATTACCCGGTTCGGTATTCGGTACCGCCTTTAGACCATATTCGGGATTCGGGAAAATCGGTACCGGTACCGGTACCGGTCGGTACCGGTCCGGTACCATGCTCACCCCTAACTCAAACACTATTTAGATTTTAACAAAGTCATTCTCTAAAAATGTTTATAACCCCATTGGCTCTCTCAAACGTCCCAAAGCACAAGGTCGACATTTTTCATAACACACATTAAAAGTACAATCACTCCAAAGGAGTAACAAGCGTACGATAGATCGTTAAGACATCCTTATTAAAGATTTACTCAACAATTTACTTGAAATACATCTTTCCCAAAAACCACAGAGATCTACAATGACCGAAAGGTAAGCAGGGTTGGGAATGACCAATCTACAATGACTCGTACATTGGTATTTTCAAAACATTTCACAACACAAAATAGTTATTTCCAATAGCCACAAAAATTCATTTTTACCAAATACCCTCCATTTGTGAAAATGGTTATCAAAACGTCTCCATTATGATACATTCATAAAAAATCCCCAAAAGTGGGTAGTTTATAAGTTTATAAAGTTAAACACTTCCAAATAACCAAAACTTATCAGATGATCAACAATTAACAATTTCATGTAAAACACAAAACACTTTAAAATGAACATTTTGGCATGTTCATCATTTTCATAAATCAACTTGAACCCACCTTGCTAAATTTAGGCTAAATCTAGAGTTTATCCCAACTCGAGCTTCCTTGAAGAGACTTGAATCCACAAGCAAATCCTTCCAAAACTTAGATCCACGAGTTTCCTATCATAAATATACATGTTCAACCACTTAGAATCGATCCACAAACATTTTACATCAAAATCCCCAATTTAGCCAAAACCCTAATTTTTGACCTAATCTCTCCAAATTCATCAAACCCAAAACCACTAGGGAATCACCAATGGAGCATTTATATCTCATAATAGGGTTTAAAAAAATAGAGGATGAACTTACCACTTAGGTTTTGGTGAAAACCTAGAAAACCCCAAAATATCTAGTGTTGGAGGCGGGAACATAATCTTGCATCAAGAGACAAAGCCATTTACATAATATGGAAAGGGAACACTTTGATCTTCATGGAAAAACCTCAAAAATCGGTTAGGGTTCATGTGGAAGAGGGAGGAAACGTTTTGGGAGAGGAAGGGAAGAGATTGGAAGTGAAGAATGGGTGAAATTCGGGCTTTAGTCGCATGGTACCTCTCAGCCCCGTGGGCGACATTGTCCATGCGACAATGACAGTGTCAAAGTCGCAGGGCATAGTCACATGGTGTGTACAGAAGGTACTCCTCCATCTGCGACATTGCCAGGCGACAGTGACAGTGTCACAATCGCTTGGCATAGTCACTAGGCTTGTACCGAGCCCCAAAATCCGACTCTTTCGATGCCAAGGTCCTCGATACTCTTAAGAACTTTAAGTAATGCTTTCCCAATAAGAATCCCACCATTTCCAAGTTGTGAAAACGTCCGGTTGACCTTTACTTACCGAAAATTACGGGTGTTACACAATAGCACCAATGGTACTAAGATTATGGCCATCTCGATTATAGTGGCATGCAGTTATGACATTTGTCACGATAACACTAGTGTTACCGAGTGTGTGGTCGTCCCAACGAATGTCCCATACAATTATGGCAATGGCATGATAATAGGCACAATAACATCAAATATACCGAGAAGTTGGTGAGAGATAGTACATCCAGTGCGATTGTGACATGCGATTGTGACAATGGCACAATAGCGGGCACAATAGCAACATCTGGCGCGATTATGACGATGTCACAATCGGACATGTCACTATAGCATGAGGTGTACCCAGAGCTGGTACATTCGGGTGATTATCCCATGTGATTGTGACATTGTCACAATTCCAGGGCACTATAGTAAGCGGAGTCCAGTACCGTAAAATCCGATTTTTCAAGGGTTTCTTCATTTGGCCATAACTTCTTCATTTTTCATCCGTTTTGGGCGATTATTGAGGCTATGGTTTCGTATTTTGAAGCTTTTTAGGATAGAAACAAAGATGATTAATGAATCCTTGATGATTTTGAGGTTCCTAGAAGTTGAAAAGTAAGCTCTAATCTACCATCTTTTAACCTAGGATTTTGATCTCTTTGCACCCACAACCTCTAATCCCTTCCTTATGGTATATGTTGGTGTTTTGGAAGTAAAAATGAAGTACTTTGGGAGTTTCACATCTTGGCTTGAGGGTTGGTTCAAAGAATTGCATCTCTTTACCAAAGGGAGCTCAAGTGTTGGGGTAAAACCTAGATTTACCCTAATCTATCAAGATGAGTTTATGTTGCTTTGTGAAAACTATGTACATGTCAAAATGTGTATTTTGAAGTGTTAATGTGTTTTAGTTGATATTTAGCAAATGCGTTGAGTATTTGACAAAGTTTGCATATTCAGTAAATTTGGTTTAATAAATCTTTTAAATGTCTATATTTGAGTTTTTTGACATTTTGATTAATATATCAAAATAGTGTGTTCTTTTGTGGAGGTGTTTTATAAATGGATATTTATTAGACAATAATGTATGTTTGGTGTATATGGGTTTGGAAAAGTACATATTATTGCATTAGGGGACACTTTAGAAATATAAATGGTATGATTTCAATTGGAAAATGGTTTGTCCTAACTAATTATGAGGTTTTGAGTTAGTCATACTTTTGGAACATGAGTATACCTATTTATTGGACATTTGCATTTTATTCCTCATAATGGCTTTTATTGATTTGGCAATTGAGTTGTGAGCTTTTGGATTGGTTTTGACTCAGATGAGTCTTATTGGACTTTTGTTCGATTTAATTTGCTCTATGTCGAGATTTTGGAGTTATATGCAGTTTTGGCAAATTGATTTGAAATATATTGGTCATTCATTAGAGGTCATGTATTTTAGATTGTAATACAATGGATCCATAGGCATAGGAGTCAGTTTGAGTGGGATAAACATCCCTGTAATGTAACATGGAATAGGCATGGGGTCTTCAGGGGTAATAAGATGTGGACTCTTTAAGTCGGCCATTGACAAATAATTGTAATTCCCGTAATGTAACGTGAAATAGGCATGAAGTCTTCATGGGTAATAAGATGTGACCTCCTTGACTCGGGCATCGACCATTGACTAATAATTGTAATTTCTTGTGAATGAGTGAAATCTAGGATCATCGGGGGTCTTTTGCCATGAACCATGCAAGGGTGAATTGGATGACCATTGATCCGTAGTGGGGGCTCATTAACATAAAGTTGTGGCTTACTTTTGTGTTCCATCACATCTAATGGAATCGGGTCTCCCCCGTCACTGAAAGTTGCGTTTTGAATATTATGTTTTATTCATTCTTTCGGTGTTGTTGTTTGGTATAGTATGTACTCACGATTTGAGGTTTGGATGTCATTTATTATCCATGTGTTGTTACTTTGGATATTAAGTTTTATCCTTGTTTTCCGGTATTTAAATATCAAGCGTTATTTATGTAACGTGTGATTAATGAGTTTGATTTCATGTTTAAATGGGTGCTCCGGTCACTTAGATTTCATCACGAAAACGGTGGGTTTTGTGAAAGGGGTTGCTTTTATATTTAATACATTTTATTTTAGAAACAGTGATTTAAATAACATTCCTTAGGTTTACCATTTTATATAAATAATCAAAATTCTTGAACTCAATAAGCGTTAAGTCTAACCCTTTTTATTTGTCGGCATGTGCATAAGGTCCTTGTTGGGGAATGGTACTAGTGACACCATGATGAAGTGAGTTCTAATTAGAGGCACGAGAAGGATCTAGCTATTTGATGACATCTTCGCATTTGGAGATAGCTACTGTTAACTGTTTTAGTAACACCCGACCTTGATCTAGTCTTGACGTAAGACTTAGTTTACCTATTATTAATGTTAAATCTAGTTTTGTTCTCTGAGTTAACTTAAGTATTGATTTAGAGAAGAGATTTATCCTTTATTTGATGTATTATTGAAAAATTTAAATTAATTGTTATTTCCAAATTTGAAGGTGTTACAGGTTTTCGTGAACCTCGCTATACTCATTTATATATACATAAATGTTATTACTATTGTTCTATTTGTATATTTATAATAGTTATTTACATTTAAAAGAACATTTAGATTGATTTTTGCATTCATCATATGTATCAAACAGTTATTATTATACCTAGAGGTTAGCATAATCATCATTAGTGCTTAAACGTGTAACCCATATTCTCTCTACATCAATCATATGTCCAGGTTTATTGAGCAATCTTATTGTGTTTGATTGATTGTTATTCATTATTTTACTTGTTCTGGGATTCACAAGAAGACTCATTTCTCGACACAGGAACTACCAGATGAAGAGAGAAGGGGTGATGTAAGCTAATTAGGCAATAGAGCATCTAGAGGAGTATGCTAGCATTGGACCCTACCCACCAGAGCTTATCATTGGAGCATATGAGCTCCTACCCACTGTTGCAGCACCACCTACTTCCAATGAGTAGGGTAGGTCCATTTCTTATGCCTTAGCTCCATAGGTTTTAATACTTTATTTGCAGTTTTATACACTTGAGTATGGGAAAATTTGCATTTTATTTTGTAGATAATGAGATTATTCCTTTACAGTCCACATCCCAAGTAATTTTGTTATTTGAATTTCTTTTAAATCCTTGAGGCCAAAACCATGCACACCCATCTGGGAAGCAAAAAGACATCCCAACTTTGAATTTTGGAAAATGATTTAGGCCATTCTTTCGCATACACCATTTTGTACATATCCTTTGCACCCTTTAAGACCAAACCATTAGATGTTCTCAATGAGGACATTGGACACTTCAAGAGTGGGGGAGGGATCATGTAGACTCATGATCAAGCAACAAAAGCCCATAAGGCAGCAAAATGCTCCAAAATTTTCAAATTTGAGTTAAATGAATTCAAGTCAAAGTAGAAAAGATAAAATAACATATCATATATACATTGCTACAACATTTCAAAAGTACTTGAAAGCTAGAAGAAAGAATACCCATGTGCCTAAAAGATCAAAACCACCAAAAAGCCCTAAAGATTCTGAATTCCTAAGTGGGGTTGATGTCTAACAATAGGAAGTGTGTATATGGCCTATGGACTTTAGTGAAAGAAAGAAATGAACACAAAATTATGCTAGGCTATGGTTCTGTTTTTGGTCTTCAATCTCATTAGTTGAAATTTTCATTTCACCCTTCAATTTTTTTTTTACACTTGTTAGATTTGAGTCATTTTTAGTTGTCATTTTAGTTGCTTGGGGACAAACAATAGTTTAAGTGTGGGGTGTGATAAATGTGTAGACGTATACGCTTTAGCACCCACTTAGGACATTATTTTACCTCATTTTACATCTTTCCTAATCATATCTTGAGTCTTTTATGTAATACCCCAAAATTTTAGATTATGGAGGGGTGGGTTGTATATATGTTAGAAGAATAAATGCAAGGGGGCTTAGTAGAACTTCACCAAAGTTGAAGGACTAAGTGTATTGTTGGAGTCCTTATCTAAAATAAGGAAAAGAAAAGAAAACAACAACCTCGTGATGTATAGGAAGGAAAATAGGAGGAAGCAGTTCCTTTTTGGATAAGGATAACAACGTGGGAGAAAAAATTGGGGAAAATGTGCATTACTCCTTATATGATCCGTCAGAGAATTATATACCTAGTCCCAAGGATATCGAGGAGTAGTTGGAAGCACTAAAAAACGAGAACATGAAGCTGCAAAAGAAGAACGCTAAGCTACAAGAGGATCTCGAGCGATTGCAAAGGACATACTTTAGGGACATGAAGATGTTGATCCTCTTGCAAGTTGGGAATGGTGGCCTGATAGACAAGATTTCTAACCTGACATAGGATAAGGTGGCTTTGGAGCAAGAGCGGGGGATATCCATCAGGACCTGGAGGACCCGAGTTAGGGACCGGGTCTGATACTTTCGAGGGGCGTTTCTTAAGTATTCAGGAGTGGCAGGTAAGTACATATTCGCTTGGGTTCAATGCTATCAGAAGGAACCGAGGAGCTCCATGCTTTGGTGATTTCGTCCCTCCAAGAGTTATGAGTAATGGTTAAGAGACGCCTACTACCCACTATGAAGGGGGTTGGACCAACTAGGGAGGGAGATTTCATTCAGTTTAGGTGTTGGGTTAATTTCTTTGTATGTGTTAGGATTGCTTTATTATTACATTTGGAGTTTTATTTGAAGATACATTGTTAGGTTTTATTTGATTATGTAAAGACCCTACCTCTTTCTATGATTAAATGAAGTGCTAGTTTTTATATATTTGGTGTATTATGCATTATTGTTATTACTACTATTATATTTTGGAAATAAATGTATGTTGAATGATGTGGGGTGGTAATAAGTCATTCATGGAGAATGACGATGTTTTATCATGGCAGAATGGTGTCTCGAATGTCAGTAATGACTTCAACCTCGAGCGGAGAGGACGTTGATGCGGGGGTACCGCCCATAGGATGAGGTCGAGGCCAAGCCTGAGGGCGCACCACCAGCTTGGCTGCAGCTTCGTCTGCTCAAGCCAGTTTAGCCGCAGGTAGAGTCAACAGAAGGCCCGAAGCTACTGGTCAGGATGAGAATCCACTTAATGAGGAGGTATTGATTGAAAGAATGACCTAGGTCCTTCAGAACACGTTGTCGTCTATGCTTGAGTCAATGTTGGAGAACTGACAAAAGCATCAAGAGGAAGAGGAAACAGGTGAAAAGAAAGACGATGTGGTGGTGACTCCGCCACCTAAAGAGAAATGATGTAGCTACAATACTTTTAGTAGCACCCATCCTATGGAATTCAAGGGAGTCGAGGGTCCAGTTGCTCTGATGAACTGGATTATGAAGATGCAAAGTTATTTCAATATTTGCAAATGCACTAAAGAGAAGAAGGTGATATATACAACAAAAACCCTCGCGGACTCAAAACTCCATTGGTGGTTGGTCGAGTGTGCAATCATCGGTGAAGAGGGTATGGCAACCATGACCTGGGAAAAGATGAAAAAGTTACTTATGGACAAGTACTATACCAAGTATGAAGTGAAGAAATTGGAGTCTGAGTTCCTGAGGGTAGAGCAAGGGTCGTCATGGGTTCAAGAATATGTCAATGAGTTTCTCGAAAAATCAAGGTTTGCCAGTTATCAGGTGGCAACCGAGTAGAGGAAGATTGACCGCTTTATGGATGGGTTGAGAGTGGAGATCAAACAATATGTGGACATGACTTCCCCATCAACTTTTCGTTCAGGAAGTAGAGATAGAAATGGTGGTTGAGGAGAATAATACAAAGGCATATGGGGGAAAAGAAAGATGGTAAGAAGAAATGGGAGGGGTCGAGTAAGTTGGTGAAAAATCGAAAAACTACTTCGGCACAGTTAAGACTCGTGGAAAGGAAATCATCATTCCCCAGTGCAACAAATGCAGCCGAAGGCACAGGGGAGAGTGCAGAGCTGGGAGCTTATCATGCTACAGGTGTGGAAATCCTGGGCATACAGTGCAGGAATGTCCAGAATCTAAATATTATTACGGTTGTGGGGCAACAGAACATCTAAGTTTTCAATATCCCAAATTTCAAAAAGGTCCAGTGAGCAACTCAAAGACAGTGAATGATGGGTTCGACAAAGGTTCAGATAAGAAGAAGGAACTACCCAAGGGACGTGGAAGAGCCTATACTATGACTTTGGAGCAAGCTCGGGAGACTCCTGACATCGTATCATGTATGTTTCCTACCAACAACATCTATGCTCATGTATTGTTTGACTCAGGTGCAAATGGTAGTTTCGTGTCTACTGCATTTCGTCACTATATAAATCAGGATGCCTATAAGCTAGAAAATAGTTACACTATTGAAACTGCCGATGGAGGACAGATTAAAGGTGATGAAGTAATTGATGGTTGGACGATATGTATAGATGGTATGGAATTGCTAGTTAGGCTTATGCCAATGTGTTTAGGAGGGTTTTGATGTAGTCTTGTAGATGGATTGGTTGTTCGAAAATCATGCCCAAATCATATGCAACAAGAAGATGATCAAAATCCAAACCCTAGAAGGTGAAATCGTTCACGTGCATGGGGGTCAAAAGAAGAACGATGTTGGATTGATTTCAGAACTAAAGGCGAGCAAATGTATTCGGAAAGGATGTATAGCTTACTTGGCTTACACAGTTGACGCTAAATTGGAAAAGATGGTGCTATATGTACTAGTAGTGAACGAGTACCCAGAAGTGTTCCCAGATGACTTTCCGGGATTACCACCGGAACGTCAGGTGGAGTTCCACATTGATTTAGTACCGGGTGTGGCGCCGATCGTAAAGGCACCTTATCGGTTGGCTCAGACGAAAATGTAGGAATTAATAAAACAACTTCAGGAGCTGCTGGATAAAAGATTCATAAGGCCGAGTTCGTCACCATGGGGAGCGCCGATATTATTTGTTAAGAAGAAGGATGTCACGATGAGAATGTGCATCGACTACTGTGAACTAAACAAGATCACGATCAAGAATAGATATTCATTGCCAAGGATAGATGATTTGTTCGATCAACTTCGGGGAGCTAGTCATTTCTCAAAGATTGACTTAAGATCTGGTTATCACCAACTCAAGGTTCAATAAGAGGATATACGAAAGACGACGTTCAGGACTCGCTATGGGTACTACGAGTTCCTGGTAATGCCTTTTGGATTGACGAATGCACCATCTGCTTTCATGGATCTGATGAATAGGGTTTATGGACCTATCTGGATAAGTTTGTCATAGTCTTCATCGAAGACATCCTTATCCATTCGAAGCGCAAAGAGGAACATGAGCAACATTTGAGAACGATTCTCGAGTTGTTAGCAAAGGAGAAACTATATGCCAAATTCTCGAAATGTGAATTCTAGCTGCGAGAGGTACAATTTCTTGGTCATGTGGTCAACACATATGGGGATTAAGGTGGATCCGGTCAAGATCAAAGCACTTAAGGAGAGATTTAGTAGCGCCCCATTGTTGTCCTTACCAGAAGGAACAAAGGATTTTGTTGTCTACAACGATGCCTCTAAAATGGGATTAGGTTATGTGTTGATGCAAAGAAGCATGGTTATTGCCTATGCATTGCGCCAACTAAAAGAGCATGAAAAGAATTATTCAACGCATGACATGAAGTTAGTTGCAGTAATATTTGTGTTGAAATTTGGAGGCACTACATATATGGTACAAAGTACCTAATCTACACTGATCACAAGAGGTTGAAATATCTCTATGATTAGAAAGAGTTGAACATGAGGCAAAAGAGATGGATGGAACTTTTAAAGGATTATTATTGTGAAATCCACTACCACCCAGGGAAGGCAAACATGGTCATCGATGCATTGAGTAGAAAGGAGAGAACGAACCGATTAAAGTTTGAGCCATGTGGATGGATATCCAGGTAGACTTGGTTGATAGGATATGAGATGTTCAGAGGGAAGATTTGTTAGACGAGAACATTAAGAAGGAGAGATTAGTCGGACATGTCAAGTTATTGACCATTAGGTCAGATGGTGTGTATAGGTTTAGGAACCGGGTTTGGATTCCTAGTAAAAGTGATCTAAGAAACATGGTGTTGGATGAAGCGCACAAGTCCAAATATACCATGCACCTTGGCAGAGACAAGATGTATAAGAACTTGAAACAAAGTTATTGGTGTCCGAGTATGAAAAAGGCGGTAGCAAGATACGTAGAAAAATTCTTGACATGCTTACAAGTAAAGACATAGCATCAAAGACCGTCAGGACTACTACAACAAATGAAAATCCCAGTATGGAAGTGGGAGATTATAACTATGGACTTTGTTACCAAGTGTAACACCCGGAATTTCGATGAGAAATAAACCCAATGGTTAGAATTAACTCCCTTAAAGCGTTTCTTCTTATTGTCGGTTTCGTCGAGGGAAAAAGTCGGATTTTCGGGACTCGGGAGTGCTGGGCGACAGTGCCCGACGACTGTGCCACAAGGTACTATCGCAGGGCATAGTCGCGAGGGCCTAAGCCCTTGCGGTACATTTCCGGCGATTGTGCCAGGCGATTATGCCATGGCACAATCGCATGGTCAAGGTCGCCGACGGGGAGCAGTGGGCTTTTAAGCTCATTTTTGGCATCTCATTTCCATAACTCCTCACCCATTTCAAAGAAAATGCTCTCAACTTGAGGATTCCATTTGGAGACGTTTTGGAGCATTCAAGAGAGTCTCAACCACCATCTTTTGAAGCCATCATCCTTAAGCTAGAGATTATTTAATTTAGGGCTTCAAGCACTCCATCTCCAACTTTCTTTAAGTTTGACTAAGTTTCTAGGGTTTTTATCAAAGCCTATATGGTGAGTTCATCCTCCACTTCTCTAAACATTTATATGGGTTGTAAATGTTCTTTTGATGATTTCCTAGTGTTTATGTTTCTCAAATTTCGGATTTGATGATTTTGGAGAAATTAGGTCAAAATTAGGGTTTTGGCCAAGTTGGGGATTTTGATGTAAAATGTTTGGGAATCGATTTTAAATGGTTGGATATGTATATTCATGGTTGGATATGTATATTCATGGTTGGAAACTTGTGGATCTAGGTTTTGAAGATTCGGTTTGTGGATTCAAGTTTCTTCAAAGAAGCTCAAGTTGTGGTGAAATCTAGATTTAGCCTAAATCTAGCAAGGTGAGTTCAAGTTGATTTGTGAAAACGATGTACATGCCAAAATGTTCATTTTAAAGTGTTATGTGTTTTACAAAAAATTGTTAACTGCTGATTACCTGATAAATTTTGGTTATTTGGAAGTGTTTAACTTTATAAACTTATAAAACACCCATCTTTGGGATTTTTAGAATTTTTGATAAATGCATCATAATGAAGATATTTTGATAACCATTTCCATAAATGGAGGGTACTTGGTAAAATGCATTTTTGTGGTTATTGGTAATAAGTGTATATTGTGTTGTGAAATGTTTTGAAAATACCAATGTACGAGTAAATGAAGTTTGGTCATTCCCAACCCTGTGCACCTTTCGGTTATCGTAAACCTCTATGGTCTTTGGGAAAAATGTATTCCAATTAATTTGTTGAGTAAATCTTTGATATTGATAATTTAACGATTTATCGTACGCATGTTAATCCTTTGGGGTAATTGTACTTTTAATGTTGTTATGGAAAATGTCGACCTTGTGCTTTGGGGACGTTTGAGAGAGCCAATGGGGTTATAAACTTGTTTAGAAAATGATGTGTTCAAGCCTAAATGGTGTTTGAGTGTATTCATGCATTTTTGGAGCATGCGTTTGCATGAACATGGTCGGTTGCATTTTTATTGCATTATATGGATTTTAGCATATGGTCATTTGATTGGTTGAGCTTAAGGCTCGATATTCGGCTTTGTCGGGTCTTGGGGACTTTTGTCCGGGTTTAATAACTTAAAGTGGAGCTTTAGGTGTGAGTTGCATTTATTGCACTTTATTTTGGAGAATACATGTTTTGAATGCGTGTGTCATTCAGTTGGAGTCATGTATTTTAGACTCTAATGCATTGTATCCATAGGCATGTAAGTCAGTCATATTTAAGGATAAGGAGTCTTGATATTCTCACCTTGGGATTTTATGTCGTGTTGGCATTGTTGTTGTCCCGGTTGTTTGGCGAAGAGGAAACTTTGTGGGTTGTACTTCGGGACCATGGGTCTTGTGATTGGATGTCTAATTCTTGTGCACGAGGGATAGACATCATGAGTTATCAAGTGGGGAACTGAGACTCCTATCTTGAATGCTAGGGAGTAGGCACTAGGGGGCGAAAGAGTACCCTGAGAATGAAACTCCACTAGAGACCGAACAGGCAATAAGATCGTGTATCCTTGAGGTGTAGCTTGGTAGAGCAGGCAATGGGGGATACGGTGTTTTGGGACTTGAAATAAAGTCCGATTGGAGGTGTAGCTCGGCAGAGCAGGCAATACAGTCACGATCTGAGGTGTAGTTTGACAACATGGCTTTGTGGCTTAACTTTATGTTTTGCCACGTACAATGGAATCGGGTCTCCCTCGTCACTGGAAGGTGTTGCTTGAGTATTAAATTGTATTATTTTATTATCCATGTTTTCGGTGACGTTTTGCATATATGGATTTGTTTACTCAAGATTTATGGGTTGAGCGTATTATACCCCACCCTTGTTTGGGATGTTTCTGGAAGTAAAGTTTGTTTCGTATTTTTATAAATCGGGAGTTTATCTATTATTCACGTTTTGGGTGAGTTCGGATTGGAGTTGTTTTACGAAGGAATGTCTGTGTTGGGTTACATGTCTTTAAAACGTGCATTATTGGAAAATGAGTCTTCTCATATTTAAAGCAAATCATTTTGGAAATTCATGATTTGAATGGCTTCCTTTCCTTTAATATTATTTATTTAATTATATGGAAAACTTTTGAACTCACTAGGCGTTAGCCTAACATTTTTATTTGTCGGCATGTTCATCAGGTTCAGGTTGGGGAGTGGTTCTAGCGTTGTTGCGAAGAGTTGAGTATTAGTTATATTCACGAGGGTGAGTAGCTTGGTGAAGTCTTCCGCCTTTATCTTGGGAATAACAACTTGTATTTGGGTTTTAGTAACACCCGACTCTATTTAGTCTTCGTGTAAGACTTTATTTATTTGTTTTTTTTTTTGGAGAGGGTATCGCAGACCACATTGGGCCCAGACTAATCCCTGGCAATATGGGCCGAAGCCCGACTGCTAAAGCATGCAACCCGGGGTCGAAGCCCCCGTACCTCCAGGATGCGTCCCCCAGGGTTCGAACATGAGACCGCTACTAGCTAGTCCACATGCCTTACCACTAGGCTAACACCCTTTTGGTGACTTTATTTATTTGTTGATGGTTAAACCTAGATTAGTAATTCAAGTTTCGACTTGTTGTAAGAGATTTTATCTTTATTTGAGGTTTTATTGAAAAATTTAAATTAGTTGTTCTTTCCAATTTTGAGGGTGTTACACCAAGTTACCAAAAAACGATTAAGGGACATGATGCAATATGGGTGATTGTGGATAGACTTACTAAGTCTGCTCACTTTTTGCCGATTAATGAAAAATATACGTTGGAGAGGTTGGCACAAACCTACGTAAATGAAATTGTATTGAGGCATGGGGTGTCATTATCAATCGTATCTGATAGAGACGCGAGGTTCACGTCAAGGTTCTGAACTAGTTTTCAACAAGAGATGGGTACCCGACTGAATCTGAGTACAACTTATCATCCTGAAACTGACAATCATAGTGAGAGGTCGATACAAACTCTAGAAGATATGTTGAGGGCTTGTACGCTCGATTTTGGTAGGAGTTGGAATAATCACCTTCCATTAGTGGAGTTTGCGTACAATAATAGCTACCACTCGAGCATTAAAGCGGAACCTTTTGAGGCGTTATATGGCCGAAAATGTAGAACACCTATATTTTGGGCTGACGTTCGGGAGAGACAGTTGATTGGGCCAGAATTAGTCCAACAAACATCAGATAAGATAGTGCAAATTCAGAAGAGGTTAAAGATTGTACATGATAGACAGAAGAGCTATGCGGATAGACGTCGTCGACCATTGGAGTTTCAAGTAGGGGATAAAGTGATGCTGAAGATATCGCCTTGGAAATGGATCGTAATATTTGGAAAAAGGGGCAACCTAAGTCCGAGGTACGTTGGACCATTTGAGATTCTCGCGAAAGTAGGGGCGGTGGCATATTAATTAAAGCTTCCGGACGAGTGGTTTTAGTAAAATGGAAGTTTTACAAAGGTTCAGAAATGACGTGGGAACTGGAAGAGGAGAGGAGGGCTAAATATCCTCAACTATTTGGTCATAATTAATTCAGAGGACGAAATTCATTGAAGGAGGGAGAGTTGTAATACCCAAAAAATTTAGATTATGGAGGGGTGGGTTGTATACATGTTAAAAGAAAAAACACAAGGGGGCTTAGTAGAACTTCACCAAGTTGAAGGACTAAGTGTATTGTTGGAGTCCTTATCTAAAAAAAAAACAACAACCTCGTGGTGTATAGGAGGGAAAATAGGAGGAAGTAGTTCCTTTTTGGATGAGGATAACAACGTGGGAGAGAAAAGTGGGGAAGATATGCATTACTCCTTCTTATATATCAGTTATTGACGCCAAAGAGAAGGGGGAGAAAATAATATGAGTTGTAGAGAGGAGGCTGTGAAGATCGAGAAAACGAAAAGAGGAAGGTGCTCAGATTCAAGGCTCAGTTTCATTACGTACGACAAGGTATTTTCGTTCATTCTCAATTTAATGTTACCTATATAGAGGGAATGTGTTCGTATCTATCATACTTCAATGGTATTTAATCATAGGTTGGATTTCCATAGCCATGAGAAGGTTCTGTTTGTTGGGAAAAAAAGAGATTTTTGTTGTATCATTCAAAACCCAGAACCACATGATGCATATCTATCTGCATATATATATATATATATATATATATATGTGTGTGTGTGTGTGACATATATATATATAAACGTATACGTGTTTGTGGATAAAAGAAGAGCAACCATTGCATGTATGTGTATATATATATATATATATATATGAATCTAATATATATGTATATGCATTGTAAGTGTGGAGAAAAGATAGTTGTGCATATATATATATATATGTACAAAGTATATATACATGGGTGTGTCTAGAGAAAAGGAGAAAAAGTTGTGCATGTGTTTATATAAATATAGATATGTGTACAGTGTGTATGGGGTTGAGGAATGGCCACTGTATATGCACATATATGTATATACGAAGTGTATATATATACATATCTATATGTCTAGAGAAAAGACAAAGTGAAGTACATGTGCATATATATATATAGAGGGAGGATCATGCGAGAAGTTAAACATTTTGCGAGAAGGCGAGAAGTGTTTAATCATATATGATTACACGGCTTGTAAGTATGTTTAATCATGTATGATTAAACGTCTATGTATTGTCAATATAACATGTGTTTAATCATATATGATTAAGCTTGTGTATCATATATGATTAAACACTTCTCGCCTTCTCGCAAAATGTTTAGCTTCTCGTTTGAACCTGCCCCTATATATATATATATATATATATATATATATATATATATATATATATATATATATATACGGGTGGTATCAATTGGAAACCAAGTTTCATTGGAAACTTTGGAAACCAAATTTCAGCCATTGATCTTTATAATCAATGGTTAAGATTCATTTGAATTATATATGGTAGTAAATTAATTAATTTATTAATAAAAAATAAAAATAATAGATGAAAAGGGTAAATATGTCTTTTGATTTTGTGTCTCAAATATGGTAAGAAAGGTTTATTTTATTTAAATTACTTGAAACCAAAATAAAATTTCCCACGCAATCTAAATTTTGTTATTTTTTTACTATAAAAACGTGGAGCATTTGTCTTTTCATCAAAAAAATTATTTTTCTTTTAAAATGTAAGAAAATATTTTTTTTAATTTCATTTTATTATAAAATTTCCCACGCAATCTAATATTGTGATGAAACAGAATGAATTTGTGGATTACAGATTTCATTGGATTACAGATTTCATCAGGTTCATCGTGTTAGCATTATTGTTTCATAATGAAAATAGATTCATCAGGTTCATCGTGTTAGCATTATTGTTTCATAATGAAACATGATGAATTTGTGCCATTTTTGTTAGCTTCCCATTTTTGTTTCATAACCTGTTCAGTTGCATATCCATATATGAAAATAGATTCATCAGGTTTATCGTGTTAGCATTATTGTTTCATAATGAAAATAGATTCATCAGGTTCATCGTGTTAGCATTATTGTTTCATTATTACCATATATAAGCTAAATTAAAATTAAATAATTTACCTAAATTAAATATCTCATTTTTAAATTAATCAATGATTATTATTACCATATATAAGCTAAATTAAAATTAAATAATTATTAATATAATAATAATAACAGTTACCATATATATTATAAAATAATGTAAAAGACAAAAATAACCTTTTCAATTAAAAATAAAAATAAAAAAAAGAAATTCACTGATTGGTTGATTTCAGTTTCCAAAGTTTCCAATGTAATACTGGTTTCCAATTGATCGCTCCCCTATATATATATAGCTCCATTCATTTGCTAACCACCACATTAGTGCTAACCAATTTTCGATCAATCAGAAGCTTTCTAGAGTTTAGGTTAATTGATCAAGGCTATTAAATATCCAAGGGCATAATTGGAATTCTAAATTTCACCCATTTAAATGCATACCATATTTTAAGGATGTTTTAAATTTGGTATTTATCTAAACATTAAATGTATTAATTTAAAAATAAAGTTTGATTTGCTTGTGATTATCAATGGAAGTTATCTTTTTCCTTACTTTTAGCATAGCATATATTTCTCACGCCATAACCATCTTTAGCGATCTGGTTTTTCGTTTTGCTTGACATAACCATTGTTGAAGAAACTGTATCGTTTATAGTGAATATTATAATGAGCGACAGTCGAATCACATCCTTAATTGATAACGAGAGCTTGTTGGAATCTATTTTTCAAAGTCAAGATGCTCACACGTGCACCCGTCAGAACGATGCCGATCAATCATTAAATATTGGACTATCCCAAGATTCGTTAATTCTACCGGACTTGATGATATATCCCTCGATAAGACTAATGTTGAAAATCGCCCATCGTCTAGTTCACTGTATCCAGAATCTAAAATCGGTAAAGAAATTGTAATTTTTTTTAACATTATCTGTACAATATGCATATATGCACAAATAATAACCAACTGTATTCGTTCATATGTTAAAATCAGGTCATATGTATAAGTGCATGGCATGGGAATCCATAATCTAATGTAGGGTAAATATGTGAATTTTTTTAATAGTAATATTATAGTACGGTATTGGTTTTGATTTCTTTGAATTTTTTTTGTAGTGTGCATAGATGCACAACTGTTATCGTTATTCATGTTGTGCATGTGCTTAAATCTAGACTGAATTTTAACTGCATGGTATGTGCATGCATGACATTTTTGTGTGTATTCATTTTTGCATATGTAAATATAGACTTAATAATGTTTGTATTTTATTGTGCGTCATCTATCGATGTTAAATTTTATGTATGTTTATGTGTGTAGTTGATGAGATTGATTTCGATGTCGTTGAGGATGATGATGGTAGCAAGTTATGGATACCGAAGGTACCTGATGAAGTTAAGCCGAAGTTGGGTGACCAGTTTGCGTCTATTATCGAGGCTGAGAATATGTACAGAAATTATGCTGACAAGGCGGGTTTTGATGTTCGTTTGAAGGCGAAGAAGACAAACAAGTACGGGTCAATCCAGACCTGATGGGTTGTCTGTAGTAAGGAGGGGTTACCGAAGAAGAAGAATTTTGATTCTCTTGAGCTCCGTTCCGATGATCGTCGTGTTCACAACTAGAATGTGAAACGTTCCGGTTGCAACACTTGCATGAAGTTACATTTGATGAAGGATAAATCTCGATATGAGGTTTATGAATTTGTTGAAAATCATAATCATGTGTTGTTTAATGCTAACGATCGACGGTTTTCTCGGAAAAACAGGAAGATGCAGTACACCGATTGTAGGAATGTGTTGAATAGCTCTAGTTATAAGGTTGGAGCAACAAGAGCGCATAAGATGCAAACTGCTTTGAAAGATGGAGTTGAAAATGTTCGTTGCACTGTGGTCGATTACCAGAATTTTAAGAGGGACGTTGATGTGTTTGTTGGAAACAAGGATGCGAAAATGTTGATTAATAAATTGACTAATAGGAAGGAGATTAAAAGCGATTTTTTTAGAGTACAAGTGCCATGAACGTGAGTTGCAAGCGATATTTTGGGCGGACGAAGTGGCCCAGATTAATTACAGACATTTCGGAGATGTGATATCTTTTGATGCTACGTATAGGACGAATGAGTGAGTGTCTTGTCTAAAAGTATTTATTTTTCGTATTTTGATTTTAATCTAATGTTCTGTTTTATTCGTAGGCATGCATTGGCATTTGTTTCGTTTTTGGCTGTTGACATTCATAAAAGTTCTGTCGTCGTTGGTTCCGCGTTGATAGCTGGAGAAACGATTGAGAATTTTAAATGGGTGTTACGAGCATTTTTAAGATGTTACGAGAAGCAGCCGTTGGTTGTGATTACTGACCAATGCTCTACAATGAAACAAGCAGTACCGTTTGTGTTTACCGAGTCTAGACATCGTTTATGTATGTGGCATATAATGAAGAAAGTACCTTCGAAGGTATGTTTTTTTTATTCCCTTTGATGTTAATTTTTTTGTAGCCATGTTGTTAGTCGATAATATTTAGTTACACGTTTCTGTGTTGTTTTAGGTGAGCGCTGCACTAAATCATGATCCCGAGTTTAATCGTTTTATATTTCAAAAAACGATTAAAAAATAAATTCTTAAAGAATTTCAAAAAGGTTAAAAAAACTGAGTTTAATCAAAAAGGGGGAGAATTTCAGAATTTCAAAGTCAGATTCAAGAATTGGTTGATTGTATCAGAAAGGGAGAGAGTTTTCAAAGATAAATTCTTAAAGAAAGAGCAAAGTTCGAGGTTTCAATGTCTGATTCTTTTGAAAACAAAGGGGGAGAATAAAGATAATGGTGACTATTTAAAGCTGTTTTAAAGATGGAGATTAGTCTGAAAACGCCATTAATGTCAAATCAAAGACAAAGTTCATTCAAAGTGTCAAAGATTTGAAGTTGTCAAAGCTGATAAAGATTGTTTGCTGAATATATTTTTGAAGTTAAGAAGACCTGAAGATAATTGTCAAAAAAAAATTTAATCTTGAATCCAAAGGGGGAGATTGTTGGATGTATATTGTATTCAAGATTAAAATAGAGGGTCAAAGTTGTAATAGTTTGAAAGTTAAGGGTTTGAGTTGTAAAGTCAACCAATGTTGACTTAGTATAAATAGGTTTGTCTTGTTGTAATTTTATAGACACGCACAATTACGAATGCAGGATTGGTAAGGAGTTCGCACACCTTAGAACACACACACTTATACGTGAGACTTGTGATTATCTGTTAGATCTGTGACTAGATGTAAAACATATGATTTGATCAATAAAAGTTGTGTTCTTAATCTGTTGTTTAATTATATATGCTAGTATTTGGGATCACAATAAACAAAATTGTATGGAAAGTGAACATTAGTCCTGAAGATTTTGAGAGGTTGTGGCATACGATGATTGTTAAATTCAACCTTGTCGATGACCCATGGTTCACTGAGATGTTTGAGATTCGTAGTTCCTGGATCCCCGCCTTTTATAGGGATACTCCGATGTCAGGTCTTATGAAGACCACTTCAAGATCTGAGAGTGCGAATGCATTTTTTAATATTTATGTAGCATGGCACTTTGATCTTGTCCGGTTTCTTAACAATTATGACAATGCAATTGAGGCGCAACGTGAGAAACAATCTGGCAACGAGTATGTTACCAGGACCACGTACCCGCAGTTGGTTTGTGCCTTTCCGATTGAAAGGCATGCGGCTAAGCTGTACACAAGGAACATTTTTTTTGATTTTCAGAAAGAGATAAAGAAGGCTATGTTGGCTTGTGGGGTGGAAGGTGTTGAATGTGTTGGTGACATTAAGACGTTTATGATTAGCCATAAGAGTAAGTCGGCGGATACGATGATTATATACAAGGTAATTTTAAAATATCGTGTTTTTATTTGTAAACTGGTTTTATTTTGCTTTGAATAATGTTCTTTGTTTTCAACATTAATTAGGTTGTTCGTAGTTCGACAAATAACACCGTTGATTGCGAATGTAAATTCTTTGTTCGGAATGGGTTTCTATGTCGCCATGCGTTGAAGGTGTTGATGAATGAACATGTCGATTCTATTCCAGATCAATATGTTGTCAGAAGATGGTTGCCAGAGTTGGTGCCTGTCCAACTTCAAACCACGAAGGTAAGATATGGTGAGGTCGACTCGGAGAAGGAGGAGTTAATAAATGGTGTCTGTTCGAAGATCGATGGAATTATTAGTCATGATCGGAATGAGAAACCATGGTTATGTAAACTTAGCAAAATGCTTGATGAATTCAAACTGTTAATAGATAATCAGTTAGAACATGAAGATCCAGGCAAGCAGAAAGTCGATGCAGTTAATGAGTATTTGGGTGTTCCTGAAGAGGTTGACATATTTCCCCCTACTGGTCTCAGGAACAAGGGTTGTGGTACCGGAAAACGATTGGTTGGGATTTCTGAGAGGATACAGTCTCAGAGTAAAAGGCCAAAGCGTAAATGCAAGAAATGTGATCAGAGCACAGGGCATGATTCTCGTAATTGCCCCTTGATTCTCGACCGTGAAATCAATTTCAATTGTTTAGTAGTTTTTCCTAATATTCATTTGTGCATAGGACATAAGTTCAAGATTTTTTTTAATTGTCTATGATTATCTATTAGATAATTGCATTTAAATTTTGTAGGTTATTTAATGTTTGATTTGGTTTTTATGGACCATAAATGTCTTTCGATTAAATGAAGTATTCAGGTGTTTTTGTTTCTGACAGTGTATGTAGTTATTCATTAGAAATCAGTATTGTTTCCTACAAATTGGGTAGATTTTTATATGTTTTCTATATTTTACTAGTGAAGAATTAAATGATGGTTGTTGGTGGATGAAGTAAATGATCTTGAATGTTTGGTGAGAAGAGTTAAGTATCATTAAATGAAATGGTTGCATGTTCATTGTTAAATATATGCTTCTAATCGTGTACCTTCTATCTATCTTCATCCAAAAACTTGTCTTGTTTCTAACTTCATCCCAACACTTTATCCAAAAATGGCGAACAACAACAACCGAGATAATGTGCATGGTAACGGGTCATCGTTATCTCACATTGTTCAAGAGTACGAAAAGCTTTTGGATGGCAACCGTAGGCTCCGCCTTCAGTTGCAGCAGGTACGTTTTAGATTTACTTTTTTTTTTTGGGTTGTACTTGTTACATTATATTCGTTGATTAAAATGTTGTAGTTTAATAAATTTTAACAGGCTGCAGATGCTCGTGAGTTTAAGGAAATACAACTTAACCAACGAGATGAAGAACTTGCAAATGTTCGCGAAGATTTGTTTGAAGTTCGCCGACAACTTGCACTAGCGCAATGCGAAAAGATGTCGATCGAGAACGAGTTCTTGACAAGTTGAAGTGTACATGCCAGGACTAGATGGGGATCTACTTTCGTTGCATAGTTCGGTTGTTTTTATGATGTTTCGGTTTGTTCATTTCATACCAATTGTTTTTCAGGATTGTTGCATACACATATGTTAGTTTTTAAGTATGTACTA
The DNA here is from genome assembly GCA_954870635.1 of Arctium minus. Lineage (NCBI taxonomy): Eukaryota > Viridiplantae > Streptophyta > Magnoliopsida > Asterales > Asteraceae > Arctium > Arctium minus. Next base: position 32,687,020 of record OX941097.1, on the reverse strand, counting down.
AACCCGATTTTTTATGTTACTGTTTTAATACATAACGTGGCTTCTTTAAGTTTATAGGTGAAGTTGAATAAACATTGTGTTAAGATGTTAATCGCATTCATGTATACTAGTATTTTGTGCAAAAAAAATGCACAAACTTTTTGTACCCAATTTTACTGTTCTGTATATGCACAATCAAAAGTTGTTCACCAATCTAGTATATGCACATACGTGCATGATTCTATCTTTCCATATATGACCAAGTCTTAAAATTTATTCTTTTTTACACATTACAAAACTGCTCGTAGGTGCTGCACACTCACACATGAACGTTATGATGCGAAGCGAATCTCATATGCACGTTATGATGAGAAGCAATTATCACACATGCATCTTTCTCATATGCACATTATATGATTTCATTAACGTATTCTATATGTCCATATGTGCATTCATGCAATTCTCACAATTATTAAGTGTTACATATTTACAAATTTTCAGTTGATCGCATTTGTAAACATGTCCACATATGTAAAGTACCACACATGCACATATCTCATATGCATGTTATCATGAGATGTACTTATCACACATGCATCTTTTTCATTTGCACATTTGTTCACATTATTAATGTATCACTGTGTAATATGGAAACTAATATTTAAGAATCCATTCTAATTAAAACATTACTGCAAAACCAATAGTTATTAAATTTGGACAAGATAGAGTTAAAAGTTCCCAAAAAACAAGTCTAAGTTATCTGTCATCCAAGATGTTAATATTCGACCCCTTCTACACTTCATGCTTGTCTCCATTGACATGAATCGTGTAACTTCTATGCGGATTGCATGCTTTCGTATGTTTACTTCACTTGACAATATCTTCATTATGTACTTTAATCGTAGATCCTTCAGCTGCCTTTTTTGCTTTGTACTTTCCTTGTAGAGACCACTTTCCCATTTCGTGTCTTCTTCTCCGTAATACATTTCCATATTCCTCATCATTATCACACCTTTGTCGTATACATTCTTTTTTGATCTCCATCACAGCTTTAACACATCCCGTGCAGTGTCTTGGAAAGCATTCCAGTTCTTATGATCATTGATTTGGAGATGATGAAGCACCATTGTTTGCTGGTACAAAACAATTCAGATTAGTTTAATGTTTTCGTACGTTTCAATTTAATTATTATAAATTGTTTTTTATAAAGTATACATACCAACGCATCTAATGCATCAATGTACACTTCATCTAAATCACCTTCGCGTTCCTCACTGTCTATGATAACCACTGATGGGTACTTTAAGTTGAAAACGACCAGGTAGAAGTACATACCGTCTACAATGAGGAACAAAAGCTAAAACGGCAAACTGTTAACTTATTGAAATGTAATTTGAAGTACATAATAATATGTCAATGTTGTTTTTATATTAACTTACCAAGTCCACATTTTTCATTGTTAGCCCATCTGGATTATATTTCCCCCATTCCACAATATGTATATGAAATGCATCGTATCTTGTTTTTGCTGGTAGTTGTAGGTTTGTGATCACCTCATCCATCTGTTTCAAAGCAAATCAATCAATCCTTTAACCATGTGTACAACGTGCAGTGATGCAGGTGTGCATAATTATCTATGTGTCATTCCTTTGCGTCTGATATCTATGCACTAGTCTGCATATTTGCACTAGGATGCATATTATGTGTAGATATCAAAATTGCACACATATGCCAAGATATATGCACTAGGCTGCATATTTGAAGTAATTCATATACACAATATGTAATTGCATTTTTTAAACTATGCACAATTACTAAGTATGCAAGTTTTTATATATATGCACATGTGCACATATTCAAATCAGTACTGGTGCATAGAAATATACATGGTTGCACATGCACATTTGTCAGTTTCAGAACTAGACATGTTTGCATATGTGGAAACTTAATTTCAATAGTTTTCATAAATTTCCTAAATCATATCCACAGGTGCATAAATATTACTTTGCTTACCAAGATATCCGTGGGGAAGAACAATCTGTCTGCGATACCTTTCATCGTAATTCATAATCTTGACCCAAACGTCAATGATTTTCCTTGGGATTGTTCCTCCGACTAGAAATTACATTTCTTGTCTATCAACTGTCATCCCCACCTCATCCATGTACATCATTTCCCTGTATCGTATTGTGAGAACATAATTAATGTTCATGTTATGTTTATAATATGGAATTGATTGTAAACAAAAATACTTACAGTGTGCCCCCAATTCCTCGTAAAACCCAATCCTTTAATTGCACTTCGTCTTTTGTTACATCGAATCCAACCGATCTTTTCACGTATGGCGACCGGAACAATGGTCCCAACCGTCTGGTTCTTTTCCCAAGTACAACTTGTGTTACTGTTCCATCTTGATCTTGTACGGTATTGTCTTTTGGTATTTCATTTGGTTCTTTTGGCGGGCTTATACCCAGGTCAAACTGTGGGGCTGGAAAGTCAATGTAGGCAACCAACCTACACTCGGTTGGGTTTGACACAGTTGTGAGTTTATCAGGTGTCACATCCATGGCAATCTGCTTACCCTTGTCGATTTTCGGTATTCCCCCATCACTGATGTCAGCTGGTATTTGCTTCCCTTTGTCGCCTGATTTAATTAAATTCTCTGGCATAGCTTTCGGAGTTTCATCCTCATCCATTCTTTTCTCACTTTCTTTCTTTCCAGTTTTTTGTACTGAATACATATCTACCTCCTCATATACTACCAGATCCTCCCAGTAAGGTCATAGTGCTGATTCTGCGGCTACTGGGAAAACAACAATGGCATTATCCTTGATTGGCGCATGCTCTCGGGATGCTCCATGTTCCTTTTGATTTTCTCCAGATGGTGTGTTTCCGTGATCGTCATCCACTTCATCTAGCTCCCATTTGTTGTTCTTGAAAAGGCTTGCTAATTCGAGCTTGTATGCGTCAAAGTCTTGGTCTTCTGGAAACTCTTCGATCGCTTTAGATAGTTCAGAATCTGCCTCCCATATGGCTCCATGAACCAACATCATATTGTCATCTAGCCTCTCCATCAGCACCTAGAAATTATTGTTAATCAATCCTTATTGATATAGTAATGTTCATCATAAAATGTTAAGAATTGTATAATGTACGATATTGTTCATAAACTGTTTTAAGTGTACATTTTGTATTTAACAAAGTTTTGATGTTGTTGCTATGTGCACACAACCCCATATGATTCAAAATAGCAGCCATTATTTAAACAACATGTTACTATATGTAATGTGTATTTTACAAAGTTCCAATGTTTTTTGCATTATGCATGTGTATATATGTACAGACTTCATACGCACATGTTTAATTAATGGAATTATTAACATCACTATTTTTGGTATTCATAAATGATTTTCCTATAAATACATGCTTCAACACCTCAATCCCATTCATACATATGCATGCTGTTGGTAAGAAATTCATAAATGACTTCACATGCACATGTGCATAAATGATTTTCCTATAAATACATGCTTCAACACCTCAATCCCATTCATACATATGCATGATGTTGGTACGAAATTCATAAATGACTTCATATGCACATGTGCATAAATGATTTTCCTATAAATAGATGCTTCAACACCTCAATCTCATTCATACATATGCATGTTGTTGGTAAGAAATTCAAATGTATGTAGATAGGATCAAGCAATGTTGGTATGTGCACACAATGTACCACGCTATTGTGAATATAGTTAATATCAGAATAAGTTGTTTTTGATGTTTGGTATCTAATATTACCTACTTTCGTTTTTCTTTGTCTGGCTCTGCGTCATGATCTCCTTTTGGAAGACAATTACTCTCACTCGGACCAGCTACATTGCTTCCAACATCTACCAACGGTAAGATTCCAAATCCTCCAGATCGTAACTCCACCTCCTGTCTATTTCTTAGTAATTCTATTGTCCATTTTGTTGTTGCACGGTCGCTTCGTTCCTGTTCATGAAATCCCGGACATCTCGTTGACTCCACGTATAAAAGCTGTTACAAATGTGTATTTTAATAAGTGGATTTAAAATTTTTCGTAAAGTAAATGTCAATTAATGTTCGGTAATAAGTGAATAGTTGTAATATATGTAATATTACTCAATGTAAGTGAAAGCTTTGTAAATATGTTTTTACAGTGAGATAAGTCAACGGTCCTGCATAGAACGACTTGGAGCTTTCTCTTTTCCAATTTCTCTTGCTGAATGGTATGCAATCGTATACATACTTGCACCAATCGATATCAACTATCATTTGAACACCGCTGATCTTTGACAGGAAGTCTAATTTGCAACACCCCATTCTGCTACATTCTGCCAACGTGTTCATGACGATAACGAGAAAGTTTAGCTTGAAGGTTATTCCTGCTTCCTTTGTTCGTCGGATCTCTGATAGGACATCATTTAGTGTCATGCGCTCCTTCACAAACTGTTTCCTCCAGAAGTATGTGATGTCGTCATCCCCCTTTAACGACTCTGTGGTTGATAAGTCAATACCACCGGTAGGCAAGCCTAAGATCGTATGAATTGAGTCTATGGTAATTGGTATCTCCCCATTCTTATCTTTCAGATGCATCTTGGTCGTGTTCATAATATCTACTACATAGTACCCCATCTTTGAAGGAACTCCATCTATTTTTAGATTCAGAACAACTTCCAACCCAATTTCTTTCACTGCCCTTTTTTGATCTTCAGTTAAGGTTCGTACCATATCGAATAGGACCTTTGGTGAAGTTCTTGTTCTAATACCAAGATGCTCTCGCGGAGCTTGTTGTCTTCGTTCTTTCTTACCCTTAACAATGTTTTTGTTCCATGTTTTTTTGTCTTTCAGTTCTTTTGCTACCAAGTTGATCATTGGTTCTTCTTCAAAGTCGCTATCCGGAGGTATGCCTGTTATAATAACAATATGGATATTATGCATATTACCATATCATTTTGATAATGTTGTAGTTGTTAACTGTTTGTTTCAACTTACCCGATGTTGTGCCCTTGTTGGCTTTGTTGGTGCTACTAGATCTTGTAGATCGTGCTTCGCTAGTACGTTTTCCAATTGTTGTTCCTTTATCTCAATTTTATTAAAAAGTGTAAGTGTTGGTTTCGTAACCTCTAAGTGGTATGATGTTAAATAATTTTCGTGCCTCTGTGGTACGCATAAGTGTGCATTTATGTAGAACCCTTTTTACTAAAAATAACCATGGTTTAAAGTGTTACCGTCTTGCGCTATAATTTTTGTCAATAGGAGATGCCTGACCCGAGCTTGACTCATTTTGTGCGCTTTTTCTTGTTCGTTCCAACGGCGTACCTACATGTCATATACTTGTTTCATTCAAGTGGAAAAGTAACATAATACAAAAGCATTGTACAACTATATCTAGTGTACATAAACACTGTTGGCCAGTATGTGCATATGCATATGTGGACTATCAAATTGATCAGACGTGTTCATACTCACAGTACAAGTAAGATCATATACCCATAAAATTGCAACCATGTATTATACACATCCCCAAAATTCAAAATGAACAACTATAACCAATATATAGAAACACTGTGCGCAGGTATGCACATATGCATATGTGCACTATCAAACTTGAACAGCAGGTACTTGAACATTATTAAATCACCATTGCACATATGCACTCATAACACATGTACATACTCACAATTCAAACATGCCCATATGCCCATAAAAAGTGTGTTCTTGCATTATGCACATCCCAAAATTTCAAAATGCACAACCATAGCCAATATACATGAACCCTATGTGCAAGTATGCACATATATGCATATAATATTTTACTACAACCCACATGCACATAGCACTCTATGCAAGTGTGGACACATGTGCTATTTTACATTTTTGTTAGTTTTTTTGACATGTATAAAGGTCATCTAAATCTAATAAAGTAACAACGAATTAATAAAATTTATATTCCCCACCAGTTTAAGTGGGAGTGAGAGATGCTAATTTAGGCTTTCATTCTTTTTCACAATTGGATTGCGTTTCCATGTACTAAACATTCATGATATAGAGCCATCATAAGTGAAACATGCATGTAGTGCACATCCATGATACATGAGTGATCATATTGATCAACCATCATCATCCAAAAAGCTTAGGCGTTGGTTCCGTAATTTCTAAGAAGTTCGATGTTAAAGAATTTCCGTGACTTTATGGTGCGCATGAGTTTTTTTTGCATTTATGAGGAACTGCTGTTACTAAAAATAACCATGGATCAAAGCGTTACCGTCCTGCGCTATATTTTTGTCCACATTAGATGCTTGACATGAGCTTGACGCCTTTTGTGCGCTTTTTCTTCTTCGTTTCAATGGCGTACCTACATGTCATATAATTGTTTAATTCAAATGTAAAAGTAATGTAATACAAAAGCATTGTACAACTATATCCATTGTTCATAAACATTGTGTGCCAGTATGTGCATATGCATATGTGGACTATCAAATTGATCAGACATGTTCATACTCAAAATACAACATGATCATATAACCATAAAGTTGTTCATACTCACAATACAAGCATGATCATATAACCATAAAATTGCAACCATGTATTATACACATCCCTAAGATTCAAAATGAACAACTATAACCAATATACACAAACACTATGCGCAGGTATGCACATATGCATATGTGCACTATCCAACTTGAACAACAGGTACTTGAACATTATTAAATCACCAGTGCACATGCGCACACATAAGACATGTGCATACTCACAATTCAAACATGCCCATATGCCCATAAAAAGTGTGTTCATGCATTATGCACATCCCAAAATTTCAAAATGCACAACCATAGCCAATATACATGAACCCTATGTGCAAGTATGCACATATATGCATATAATATTTTACTACAACCCACATGCACATATGCACTATATGCAAGTGTGCACACATGCACTATTTTATATGTTTGCTAGTTCTTTGACATGTATAAAGGTCATCTAAATCTAGTAAAGTAACAAGGAATTAATAAATCCAACCAATTTAAATCTGATGGACATATGCTCATTTATGCTTTCAATCTTTTTCATAATGGGATTGCACATATTAACAGTAATTTTGTAAATGCAAATTTCATATGTATTAACTTCATAAAAATGTATAGAATGTCTAATGAAAAGTTAAGCAGTAGAATGTGTGTACATGCGTTATGCACTCCCAGAAGTTCAAATTGCATCTCCTATGCATACTCACAATTCAAACATGCCCATATGCCCATAAAAAGTGTGTTCATGCATTATGCACATCCCAAAATTTCAAAATGCACAACCATAGCCAATATACATGAACCCTATGTGCAAGTATGCACATATATGCATATAATATTTTACTACAACCCACATGCACATATGCACTATATGCAAGTGTGCACACATGCACTATTTTATATGTTTGCTAGTTCTTTGACATGGATAAAGGTCATCTAAATCTAGTAAAGTAACAAAGAATTAATAAAATTTATATTCCCCACCAGTTTAAATTTGATGGACATATGCTCATTTATGCTTTCAATCTTTTTCACAATGGGATTGCACATATTAATAGTAATTTTGTAAATGCAAATTTCATATGTATTGACTTCATAAAAAATGTACATAATGTCCCATGAAAAGTTAAGCAGTAGAATGTGTGTACATGCGTTATGCACTCCTACAAGTTCAAATTGCAGCTCCTACGCATAAATTCAAAGTGCCCATATATTTACATACCAAATTTTCAAAAGGCTCAATGCAAATATACATAAACATTGTGTGCAAGTGTGCACATATGCATATATGCGATATCAACTTTATCAGATTTTTGCTCTTATGCATATTTCACAGTGCACATATTCATATTAGATATTAGTTTTCATATATGCATATACTATTTCATTTGCATATATGCACTGTATGCAAGTGTGCACATGTGCATAAAAATAAAGAAGTGGTCCCCAAAGGTCACAATTCTTACATTTTGTCTGGTTTCAATGTGCATATATATTATATTCTAGTGTGCATATATTATATGGGTTGACCATTTTATAATGTATCTTAATATTCCATATCCAAACGTTTTTAGTAAAAGCATTTTTTCAACCATGTTGTGCCCTTTACAAAGATTCGATCTTGTCGCCATATGCACACATCCCAATATTATTCCAAATAGCAGCTTCTTTTTTTAGAAATAAAATTATATTTTAACAAAAAGTTATAAACTTGATGCCATATAGGTTGTGAGATTCATTAATCATGTTGGTACCTTCATCTTCTTTATCTATATTTGAATCTTCAACTGGTACTCCTGCACCCTTTGCTATTTTGCGGACCAAATCACACAACTTGGGGTTATCATCCTGGTCAATAGCCACAGCCATTTCCATGGTGTTCTTGAACTTCGATAGTCCACAATTCTTGAATATACGCTAACTTGGTTTGCGAACTACAACAATGTACAAGTAAATCTCAATGTATTTCCCCCTTTTATAAACCCTAGTTTTTCAAAATTTTACCTCTTTGCAATCGATTCCCGCCTTAAACATTCATATTCGCGCCTTCAAACCACGATTGAGATGGTGATTCCAAGCTTTACGATGATCGTGTATTTGGAAAATATTTTTCCGATCTCCCCCTGATTAATCTTGATGTCGATGATGTTGAGTTTATCACGAAAGTGTTGATTAGAGGGTTTAGAATCGATAAAGCGAATTTGGGGGATAAAATCCCTAAATATATGGTATTTTGATTTTGAAGCGTGTGTTACCAAATTAAAAAATAATTGTAGTTGGACAAAATTAACCTTATGCATACATGCATATTATTTTTATAAATCATTTTTCATATTTTATTTTAATAGAAAATCAATTAATTCTGGACCATTGATCTAATCAAACTACGGTTGAGATTGGTTAGCACGGTTAGCACCAATGCGGTGGTTAGCAAATGAAGGGGACCCCTATATATACACGTATTGTGTGTACTATTTGAAAAGTGAAGTGCATGTGCACATATACATATACATATACATATACATATACATATACATATACATATACATATACATACATACATACATATATATGTATGTACTGTGTGAGTGTTTTATGGAGGTTTTAGGAGACAACTATTTTGCAATGGTATGTATGGATGTGATGGGGTGCATTGTACCTTCTAGATAATAAACGGATATATATATATATATGTGTGTGTGTGTGTGTGTGTATATATATATATAGGTGATGAGTAATCTCCACTATCCTTTTGCATGTGATTCCATCATCTGTTGCATACATACATATATATATATATATAGATATAATTTTTTTTATTTCAGGAGGTATATAATTAAATCATCTAATTAATTGTTTGGTTTAATAACGCGTATGATAGGTCAAGATTTGAGTTATTAATTATTATATGATCACTTTAATTTGGAGCGGATAATTTATATATATATATACTTATAAAATGTTAAGTCTACAATTATAAGACGGGGGTAGACTTATAGGCTTGGGAGTTAAGTCGTAATTGACTTTAGTTGACATTTGGTAAGTTGGGTCGTTAATGGGATGTGATGTGTAATTTGAAGGTCGTGGGTTAGAAGCTAAATCTAACCGATCTACGCAATCAAGTGAGTTTTCATGTGACATACCCTAGGATTTATGCATATGTATCTTATATATTATTTTGGAGCATGTTTCATTGGGTGAAAATATTATTGATATGTATGTTACCTTTTGGACTTAATTACACGTTATTGTCTATTGCCATGACATGTATTAGGTGTTTGGTGTTTTGGTGATTCACATGCGATTATTTTACTTTTTTTAAAGTTACTCGCATGTTATGTTATTTATTAAATTTTGGTGGTTTATGAAACGGGTTTTATGTAACACCCTCAAATCTGGAAAGAGCAACTAAATTAAAGTTTTCAATAATGCCTCAAAATAGATAAGATCACTTACAACAAGTTCATACTTGAAATATTAAACTAGGTCTAACCATCAACAAAGGTAAATAAAGTCTTACACAAAGACTAATTAGAGGTCGGGTGTTACTAAAACCCAAATACAAGTTGTTATTCCCAAGACAAGGCGAAAGACTTCACCAAACTACTCACCCTCGAGCATACAACTAGTACTCCTCTCTTCATAGTGTCACTAGTACTTGACCCCCAACCGGGACCTGATGCACATGCCGACAAATAAAAAGGTTAGACTAACGCCTAGTGAGTTCAAGAGTTTTCAATATAAATAAATACATATTGTCAAGGGAAAGAAAGCCATTTAAATCTTGAATATCCAAAATGATTTACTTTAAATATGAGACGACTCATTTTCCAATAGTGCACATTTTAAAGACGATTACCCCAACGTAAAACATTCTATCGTAAAGTAAATTCAACCCAAGACTCACTCAAAACGTGAATAGAAATTGAACTCCCAATTTATAAAAAAACACGGATAAACCTTTATTTCCCGAAACACCCAAAACACGGGTGGAACATGACACTCAACACATAAATCATGGATAAAACCCATACACATAAAACGTCACCGAAAACATGTATACTAAAACTCAATACCCAAAACAACACCTTTCGGTGACGGGGGAGACTTGAATTCCATTGAATGCGACGAGCACACAACGTTAAGCCATATATCAACGTTCTCGAGATTCACATAAATCCATGGTCCCCGTATACGGCTCCCAACCGAGCTACCACTTCAAGATACCCAAATGACCCTAGTGTCTACTCGACCTCTAGATGAGTGTCACCACAAAGCCACAAGTCCCCATATCTGGCTCACCATGGGCACCACCGCAATACTTAGCTCTGTATACGGCTTGCAGAGCACCACCGCTAGCTTACATAAAAACATGACCCGGGGACCACTCACTAGGCTTCAAACACGGACACTACATTCCACGATGAATAACCAGACTGGATTATAAATGGGCATCGAGTTCAACCACCCACGATCTATACCTCGCGCCCTTCACTAAAGGTTACACGGTTATCGAGTTTAACCACCCACGATCTATACTTCGAGTTCCCGCTAGCCATAAACAATTTCCAGTCCCAAAACGGGAATAAAGTCCCCAACTAAACCAACTGACTAACTCATATACCTATGGATCCAATGCATTACAGTCTAAAACGTTACATGACGCAAACAAATGAACTAACGCATTCAAAACATGTAACTCTCAAATAAGATGCAACTAAGTACACCATACGTCCAAGGCTCTTTAACGAGCAACTAAAACAGAACAAATGTTCCAAAGACTCATCTGAGTGTAAACCAAGCCCCAAAAGGCATAATGAACGTTTGGCTAAAATACGTGAACCAATAAGGTTACATAAACCAAAATACATATTTTTCCAAAAATCTTTGTCTCTCAAATCCCAATTGGCCTTCGGCCCAAAACTAAAAAGGTTTACCATTTCTAAAATGTTCCCAAGGTCGAGAATGACCAAAATCAAAGGACTCACACATTCGTACCTTCAAAACGTCCTATTACATAAATGATGCATATTTCCAACAAACACTAAAAGTGCATTTTTGACCAAATATCTATTTATGCAATAAATCATCAAAACACATTCATTTATGACACATTTATCAAAATGCCCAAAAATCCCAAATGTGGGTGTTTTACAAAGTTTAATAGGCTAAACACTTCAAATAATCAAAAGTTGCCAAATAACTCAACAGTTGACAATTTCATGTAAAACAAATAAATACTTTAAAATGGACATTTTGGCATGTACAACGTTTTCACAAATCAACTTGAACTCACCTTGCTAGATTTAGGCTAAATCTAAAATTTCCCCCCAACTTGAGCTCCATTGAAGATGCTTGGATCTTCAAGCCAAACACTTCCAAAAACCTAGATCCATAGACTTCCCACCATAAATAATCATATTCAACCACAAAGAATCGTTCCCCAAACTTTATACATGAAGATCTCAACTTATGTCAAAACCCTAATTTCCATAGATGAAGAAAAGAGAAGGTTACCTTACCCACAACTTGAATCCATCAACAATGCACTTCTAGGTCACCAAAGTGAGCCACAAACTTCCCATATTCAAAATAGATAAAAAGGTTGGGTGAAACCCTAAGAAGCTTGGTGGAGAAGATGAAGATGGAGGGATGATGGTTCTAGCTCCCAACTTTTTAGGTGGAGAAGAAACGCTTAGTTTTAGGAGGAAATCCTCCAAACATGAGTTAGTGTTCAAATTTAGGGTTTGGGGGTCGGTTTGGGAGAGGAAATGAGGAGAAGTGTTGAGGTTTCGGGGAAAATGAGGTTTGGGGCCGGATTTTCCCGTTTTATTGCACATAGTGGCTCCGTGCGGATGCCGACACTGATCAATCCGTGCGGAACACTGCCAGCCTGATTTTCTTCATTTTCTTGCCCGATCATTTTTTTGGTCATAATTTCTTCGTTTTAGCTCCGATTTTGCTCCAAAAAGAACCGTTGGACTCGTAATTGAACCCTTTTCATCCAACAAGACTATAAAATCTAGGATTCAAGTCCAGAATACTAATTCTTCTTTTTCTCTAAGACACCCATTTATGTATTAACTTGAAATTATACCTTCCTAAAAATCGGGGTGTTACAATCCTCCCAACCTTAAAAGAGATTTCGTCCTCGAAATCTAACCCCGACCAAACACCCAACGTCACATTTAGCGAGCTCATTTGGCTCTCCAACCAACAGGGATACTTTCACGATACCTTGCCTCATATACAAATCCAATTACACCCCTGTTGAGGTTGGCATTGTATTTATCACAACGAGCCGTCACAAACCTAATTCTCAGGTTCGGCGTATCTTACCGATGACGGGGTGAACATAGAGTCCTTATCAAATCATTTTCTTATCATTAAGATCTCGGTTGTCTCCCAAGCTTAGATCGCACTTATTACCTCAAGAGTAGCTTACGATCCTAGCTAAATGACTACTTCCACCAAGGACACCCCAAGGCGAACATTACCCTTAAATACTTCTAATTCCGACACATCACGGTCTCCTCAATAAATGATTTATACTTAAGGTCAACTTCAACGGTCTCACTACTTTCTCCAATAATCAATACCATAAAGGTTTATCGTCCTTTCCTTGACGAAATTCCTAGCACTAGTTTGGTCCGATCCAATCTTCAATAAATCGGTTCCTCAAACTGACACAAGCACAACATGTGCATAGATCGGATTAGCCCAAACTCCACGGTTACACATCTCCTGTAATGCATTCAAACATCGACTGGCAAATCGGCGGAAACCTTGCTGATTATATAATTACCAATGATCGACCCCTAATTGCCAGCTTCTAGTATTCTTAAGGTTACCACTTAACTTGCAGTCCCACCAAATTCAACGGAAGTGCACGGAAGCACCCTAACGGTCATTGTACTCGATCGAATGTCGATACTTATCCTCAAAATGTTTACACCTCAACCGTGGATCTACCACCACAAAAATTCCTTCCAGATTTTGCACTGACGAATTAAAGTTGACACCTATCATGGTACTAAATTCCGACAAACAAATCGCCATAATTTCTCTATTCTGGAAGACTCACCCGGATGGTATACATCCGACCCATCAGTTCATATCCCACCGAAATCAAGCAACCACCCAATGATTTATCCTGAAGATTTACTGACACAGTAAGATTACCATTTAAATAGTTGGTAGAATGCATAACTTTAATATACCAAGCATTCATGCGTACACCTATTCACAACCGAAATCCCAAAATTCAAAACTAACCACAAATCTGACCCTCCGACACTTCAATTCCCAAGGACTCCTCTAGTCCTTAATTACAACTCATTTCACGATAGGGGTTTAAATCTATAGCCCTAATGAGTTCAAGGTTTTTCAAATTAATATGCCAAGTCGAAATTTTATAAAACCTTCGAATGCAAAAGCTTTATAACAATTAATCGCACGTATAAAAACCCACTACCATTTACTCGGTAGGTGTGTAAGTGGTCACCGATGCCACACATATAAAAACCATTTCGAAATTCACTAGATCATTACTCACGTTAATAATGGTAATAACAAAGATGCACCACAAAAATTTCAAATGACCACTATGATTCTAGCAGGCATTAATTTATACTGTGTACGTGAAAATAATTTTCTGCACTAAAACATGTGCACAATGTTTTACAAACTCTAAAAGAGGAACTTCACAATTTCAACTTAAAAATTCTTTCCTTTAAACCACAAAATGTCACGGAGTAAAATTTCCAACAAGACCAACATATATCAGTTCATTTCCCAAACTTAGTAAAATGATAGGTGCATGCGACTTGGTCAAACGTAATTAAATTTTTAATCGGTTTTCAAACCTTGGACCACACGGATAAAATGCACTTGTCCAAAAATCGTGGCTATAAAATCATGTATACCAGTAAATCAATATAGTGCATTGTGTGAGACGATAACAAAAGAATCAACAACTGAAGAAGGCATAAAGCAGAAGTTCAACTCGAATTTTTTTAGATCCTTCACATGCTTACTCGCCCAAAAGTGTAAATCAATTCAAATGTTAAATATCATACAACGAAATAATATTGTGTGAAACCCAAAGAGAAACTACACGACATTTAAACTTCCCAAAATAACACATGGGATGACATCTACTAACAAAACTCTCAAGACGTCTCTTGTTGCGAAAAGACATGTGCAAAACTCGCATGAGACAAAAATGTTAAACAAAAACTCATAAGTTAACGCACACAACATCTCAAGTATACGCGTCTGAAAGTTCACTCACGCGTTGAAAATATCGTGAAATAATACCCTATAAAACTAAACACAACACGTACAAACTAAAATTCCCAAGAAAACTCGGACGCAAGAACATAGGAATAACTTTTCCTTTAAAACCTTAACATACATGGAGGAGATCCAATGTCAGGGTCAAAATTTCACAGTTACTTGCCCAATACCCCAAATAACATTAAAACACAGATGTCACAATATCCGAAAATAGCGTTAGACATGAAACGGGGATGAAGAGGTTTTCAATAACAATTTGCAACCACGTGCAACAAAACAATTTTGTACGTGCTTAAACTCACGGTTTAAAATCTGATGAGTGTTAAACACTTTACCAAGACTTCGTAATATAACTCACTTTATGCTTTGAGAACATGAGAAACATTTGATGCAATCTTATTTTAGAAGTAAATTTCGTGCATGAATTTGGTCGGCGCTCAACATCTTAGGACCACGCTTCTTAATTTCCTAGCCACGCCATCGTCATCCGGATGTATCAAATATCTTAAGGCAATAATCACACTAATTTGATTAACTTACGATTTCTCCTTGAAATAGAGTTAATTTAATAAGCCTATGGTTCTAATTCAACCAATAACTCCAACCCAAAATGGTCAACTTAATCTATTCATCGTGCTTAACCATCACTCCAAGATGACAATACTATAAACATCAACTCTTCTATCGACTACCTGTTTAGAAATTTACTTACTACCCCAACGGTCATCATATCAAGGTAGTTCAAGCATACACCTATAACATGTAGGTTCACCATAACATTGGCCAGGTGCAATTATGAACGTACCGTACATGATCATTCTTGATACCCTCGACGAGTTTCCCGTTTCTAGCGACTCTATCAAGCCCAAAATATCCTATCTTAAGGTGCCTCATGGTGCAATTTCACTTTCAATAACTTAAAATAACGCTAGTTTGAGTCTAGGCATCCAAAATCAACACCTAATTCTCTCAAACATAAGCTCTGATACCAACTTGTAACACCCTCAAATCTGGAAAGAGCAACTAAATTAAAATTTTCAATAATGCCTCAAAAATAGAAAAGATCACTTACAACAAGTTCATACTTGAAATATTAAACTAGGTCTAACTATCATTAACAAAGGTAAATAAAGTCTTACACAAAGACTAATTAGAGGTCGGGTGTTACTAAAACCCAAATACAAGTTGTTATTCCCAAGACAAGGCGAAAGACTTCACCAAACTACTCACCCTCGAGCATACAACTAGTACTCCTCTCTTCATAGTGTCGCTAGTACCAGACCCGCAACCGGGACCTGATGCACATGCCGACAAATAAAAAGGTTAGGCTAACGCCTAGTGAGTTCAAGAGTTTTCAATATAAATAAATACATATTGTCAAGGGAAAGAAAGCCATTTAAATCATGAATCTCCAAAATGATTTACTTTAAACATGAGACGACTCATTTTCCAATAGTGCACATTTTAAAGACGATTACCCCAACGTAAAACATTCTATCGTAAAGTAAATTCAACCCAAGACTCACTCAAAACGTGAATAGAAATTGAACTCCCAATTTATAAAAAAACACGGATAAACCTTTATTTCCCGAAACACCCAAAACACGGGTGGAACATGACACTCAACACATAGATCATGGATAAAACCCATACACATAAAACGTCATCGAAAACATGGATACTAAAACTCAATACCCAAAACAACACCTTTCGGTGACGGGGGAGACTTGAATTCCATTGAATGCGACGAGCATACAAAGTTAAGCCACATATCAACGTTCTCGAGATTCACATAAATCCATGGTCCCCGTATACGGCTCCCAACCGAGCTACCACCGCAAGATACCCAAATGACCCTAGTGTCTACTCGACCTCTAGATGAGTGTCACCACAAAGCCACAAGTCCCCATATCTGGCTCACCATGGGCACCACCGCAATACTTAGATCTGTATACGGCTTTGCAGAGCACCACCGCTAGCTTACATAAAAACATGACATGGGGACCACTCACTAGGCTTCAAACACGGACACTACATTCCACGATGAATAACCAGACTGGATTATAAATGGGCATCGAGTTCAACCACCCACGATCTATACCTCGCGCCCTTCACTAAAGGTTACACGGTTATCGAGTTTAACCACCCACGATCTATACTTCGAGTTCCCGCTAGCCATAAACAATTTCCAGTCCCAAAACGGGAATAAAGTCCCCAACTAAACCAACTGACTGACTCATATGCCTATGGATCCAATGCATTACAGTCTAAAACGTTACATGACGCAAACAAATGAACTAACGCATTCAAAACATGTAACTCTCAAATAAGATGCAACTAAGTACACCATACGTCCAAGGCTCTTTAACGAGCAACCAAAACTGAACGAATGTTCCAAAGACTCATCTGAGTGTAAACCAAGCCCCAAAAGGCATAATGAACGTTTGGATAAAATACGTGAGCCAATAAGGTTACATAAACCAAAATACATATTTTTCCAAAAATCTTTGTCTCTCAAATCCCAATTGGCCTTCGGCCCAAAACTAAAAAGGTTTACCATTTCTAAAATGTTCCCAAGGTCGAGAATGACCAAAATCAAAGGACTCACACATTCGTACCTTCAAAACGTCCTATTACATAAATGATGCATATTTCCAAGAAACACTAAAAGTGCATTTTTGACCAAATATCTATTTATGCAATAAATCATCAAAACACATTCATTTATGACACATTTATCAAAATACCCAAAAATCCCAAATGTGGGTGTTTTACAAAGTTTAATAGGCTAAACACTTCAAATAATCAAAAGTTGCCAAATAACTCAACAATTGACAATTTCATGTAAAACAAATAAATACTTTAAAATGGACATTTTGGCATGTACAACGTTTTCACAAATCAACTTGAACTCACCTTGCTAAATTTAGGCTAAATCCAAATTTCCCCCCAACTTGAGCTCCATTGAAGACGCTTGGATCTTCAAGCCAAACACTTCCAAAAACCTAGATCCATAGACTTTCCACAATAAATAATCATATTCAACCACAAAGAATCGTTCCCCAAACTTTATACATGAAGATCTCAACTTATGTCAAAACCCTAATTTCCATAGATGAAGAAAAGAGAAGGTTACCTTACCCACAACTTGAATCCATCAACAATGCACTTATAGGTCACCAAAGTGAGCCACAAACTTCCCATTTTCAAAATAGATAAAAAGGTTGGGTGAAACCCTAAGAAGCTTGGTGGAGAAGATGAAGATGGAGGGATGATGGTTCTAGCTCCCAACTTGTTAGGTGGAGAAGAAACGCTTAGTTTTAGGAGGAAATCCTCCAAACATGAGTTAGGGTTCAAATTTGGGGTTTGGGGGTCGGTTTGGGAGAGGAAATGAGAAGTGTTGAGGTTTCGGGGAAAATGAGGTTTGGGGCCGGATTTTCTCGTTTTATTGCACACAGTGGCTCCGCGCGGAACACTGCCCGCCTGATTTTCTTCATTTTCTTGCCCGATCACTGTTTTGGTCATAATTTCTTCGTTTTAGCTCCGATTTTGCTCCAGAAAGAATCGTTGGACTCGTAATTGAACCCTTCATCCAACAAGACTATAAAATCTAGGATTCAAGTCCAGAATACTAATTCTTCTTTTTCTCTAAGACACCCATTTCTGTATTAACTTGAAATTATACCTTCCTAAAAATCGGGGTGTTACATTTTAGTGTGCGTCGGGATTCCAACCGGTATGTCGGTAAAAACTAACGGGCTTAGTCCCGTGATGGAGAACAACCAGATGTGGGTCGCGCCTATCATAGCCAAATAAAGGAGATCACAAGGAGGTAATCCCTACCATACTAAGACCAGTTTAGGAGATTTTCTTGGTGTCAAATATGTTGGAAAATAAATGCATGATATTTTATTTTTACCGATGCTTAAATATTTATTTGCTTGATTATGTGTGATTCCATGCACAAAAACTATGGACTCACTGAGCTTTTTAGCTGACTATTAGTATACATCTCAGGAGCGGGAGGTTCAGGTGTGGACAAAGGCAAATGACCGGTTTAGGAGTTTAATTGTTCATTTAGGTAGCGTTTGTAAAGGCATACATGATTGGACGGGACAGGACAAAATTGGACAGGACAGGACAAGAGGCTAGGACTGGACAGGACATGACATGTCAAGACAAATGTTTGTCTTTTGTTTGGTATGACTAGGACTGAATAGGACATGATTGAACAAATTTCCCTAAAAGTTGTTTGATGATTTTATATGTCATATAATAGTTATAAATAACACAAATGAAGTATATCTTTAAATAATTTAATTAAAACACATTATTATTATTTTACACGATTTTCATTCATATAAATACATACAAAAGCAATGGTAGAAAATTTGAATGAAGAATCTGAAATAATTGATGGTAGTTCGAAAAAATCCGACTCATATAAAGAAAATATAATATTTGATTCAATTTGGAAGATCCTAATGAATTGGCGTATGCATAGTTGCAGCGACAAGCAAAATTAAAGGCGATGGGTGGTCGATGAAGGATGGTAGTTGTGAAGAACGTGAAAAATAGTGGATAGTGGTGGTGCAGGAGGTTGTTGTGGTTGATGTGGTGGAGGTATTGGTAGTCGACAATGGTAGTGGTGGTGGCAGTGGACAGTGGTAATAGAGGTTTTTGTAGTGGAGGAAGAGACGAAGGTCACCACCGGTGGTTGGCGGCGAGCGACGGTAGTTGGCGGTGAGCGTCGATGGTGGCAGCGATAATGATTGGTGGTGATCGGTAGAGGTGGCGATAGGCGGTGGTTGTGGAGGTGGTGGAGGAAGTTGTTGTAGTGGTGGAGGAAGTTGTTGTTGTAGTGGAGGAAGAGGTGGAAGTGCTCGACGATGGTTGGTGGTGGCGGTGGTCGTTGATGGTGGTGGCAGCCATAGGTGGTGGTGATCGGTGTTAGTGGAGGTGGTAGACGATGGTAGTGGTGGTGGCAATGGCCGATGGTTGTGGAGGTGGTGAAGGAGGTTGTTATGGTGGATAAATAGATAGAGGTGGCCAACGGTGGTTGGCGGTGGCTACTGGTGGCCACCGATGGTGGTAGTGGCGGTGATGGGTAATGGTGCCCTTAAGACTAATACCATATTAGAATTATATATCAAATAGCGGCGGATCAGTGATTTTTAGTTTTTGTCTCACTTTTGTCCCATGTTGTTCCACCTATTTTGGTGGAACAAGAAAATACCCTTTTTTGTCCCATCTTGTCCCACCCTGTCCAGTCTTTGTCCCTGTCCCATCTCGCGCCAAACGTGGGACAGTGAATTTTTGTCCTGTCCCATGTCACACCAAACGTGGGACATTGAGTTTTTGTCCCGTCCTGTCCCATCCAGTCTGCAAACCAAACGCACCCTTAAGTACTTTGTTTATGGTTGGAACCTTTAGATTTATTTAGTTTTTTTTTCTCTTTCTAATCTAGTTTAGTATGGGAGAACTAAAGTAGAAAAAGTTGTTTTAATTGAAAGTATTCCGATGTGGTTTGGAGTTTATTTCCTTATTTTATTTGAGACATTTTATATTTGGAGTATGAAAGATGTAACACCTCTTATTGTGAAATTAAGGGTGTTATATTTTAGTCATTATATGCTTTTAGTTTGATTTGAGCTAGGATGTAGGAAGTGATAATGTTCTATGATTATTGGTGAAAACATTGCTAAACTGACTATTGCTGCAGCACATATTGCTACAACACTGATATTGGCAGTAGCCGGCTCAATCCTTGGAAGATTTCTTTTTATGAATTTTTTTTGGAAGTCATCTCGGAGTACAAATGCAGATGAATACTGATAGAAGATACCTCTGAAGACGCATTGCTTTGTCTCCCTAAGCATCTTTTACTTTTGTTAATTAGACTTATGATGCTTGGTTATTATCCTTTAGACAATTTACTTTTGTACTATTAAGCCTCTTTTTGATTCCATTAGCTTAGTATAAGTAGGAATTTAACTTTCAGTTGTAAGCATGAACAAAATATAGATCAAAGCTTCTCACAAGCTTTGTATTCTATTAGTTTTTAATTGCATTTTTTAGTACTTGTTCTTATTTTCTGTCAGATGTTGCTACAATAATCTTTACAGCATTTACTTTACTTTTCTTGCAAGTTTACTTTTCAAATCATTTATTTTAAGTCATTTACATTCATGTCATTTACTTTTGATCTTTTACATTCAGCCATGCTAGGCTAACCACCTTAGTGTGGGTGTAAGTGAAGGTTGTTAGATTAATCCAAGTGTTAGTGGATATTTGCTTGTTAATAACACTTTACTTCACTATTCACAAGTGGTATAAACATTTCATCTAGTAATCTTTGACAAATTGACACATGTTATTTTATTTAAATGAGTTGGACTTAAAAGTAAGATAACGCAAATGTTTCTATTAAGTGTGTTATAGAGGTTACAGAGAGCTATAACAACCTTATGGGTTGCAAAACTATATGGAAAGAAAGGCAAGATCTGTACTAGTTTGGTTCTTGATGCATCACCATGTGCACTGCCAACATATGATCTAATCTGCATTTCCTTGGAAGGCATTCAATTCGGTAGTGTTTGTAGATAGCTATTACTGCAGCACCCTTGTGATGCTATAGCAATGTTCACTGCACTCTGTTTGCTGAAATCCAACCTGATCTTGCACCCATACTATCTTTTACTTATTGTTACATTTCAGTATTTTAGTTACCAACTCTTAAAAGATATTGCTTCGATTTTAATCTTGAAATCTTGTTTTAAAGTTGACTTTGGTTACTCTTCTTGTTTTGAAAATCCCTGAGGTATGATATCTAGTATTACTTACCATTATTACTTGCTTTGGACGATACTACTGAGTCATGTATACTTGCATGATTTGCCAATTGCTATAGACTTTTGGGGTTATATCCAATCCACACCACCTACCCTCACCCCACTCACCTACCACCACCCCCTATTATCGTTGTCACAACTGCCACCCACTTATCCTCGCCCACCTATCTATCCCAATCTGCAACGCACCCCAACCCTGCCACCCACCACTAATATCACCATGCCACTACTGTCATCGTCACAACCCCCTTCCCCACTCTCACCACCTTATCCCTCAGGCACCACCCACCTCACCCTGCCGCCGACATCGTCATGCCACTATTGCCATCGTCTCAACCGCCACCCCCACCCACCACCACGACACTACCGTCTTCGACACAACCACCATACCAATTAATATTATCATTATATTTATAATTTAAGAAAAAAGTATGAAAATGTAATAAAGGGGTATTTTGGTCATTTATAGTTATGTCATCTCAATTCCAAAGCTACATTCTGCCAAACAAACATGGAGATTCCACTTGTTTTGAGAGATTTCATGTTTGTTTGGTAGAATGCAACTTTGGAATTGTAATGAAATTATTTTTTTATTAATTGATTATTACAAAATGATTCATGTTTGTTTGCCAAAATAAATTATATATAATTATAAAAATAATTAAATTATTTTTCATTAATTGATTATTACAAAATGAACGTTTTTATTATATTTTAAACATTATTACAAATGGATACTATAAAATCCCGTAAAATACCAACTACCCCATAAAATCCCGTAATATACCAAATACAATGTTTAGAGTTTCAATAAAATACCAATATTTCATTTCCGGATTTTCTTTTAAACGAAATACGGAATTGAAATGGAATCTAATTTCAAATTCCACCAACACCCTCAAACCAAACCAAGACCTTAATTTTTAAGATTACAACTTATAAAACATTTTTCAATTTCTAAAATATTAGTGTTTTTACATTTCTTAAATATTAAGAATAGAGAAACCTCTACCACTCTTCCGAAATATAAAACAATCAACCAAATAACAACAATATTTGAGATTTCGTTAATTAAAAACACTTCCGATTTCGGTTTACATTAAATTATACATTATGTTGCATCTAACGGGTACACTTCTAGTACATATTCAAGCCCGACATCCGTTATGTTCCAAAGATTTCGGGTCGATGGATTTTGGTCATGTAATACCAAACCAAATTCTACAACTTCATTTTCGTTATGTTTCATGAGCATAAGACGACTATGGTATACTTTAGGATAAGTACATTCCAAATAGTTAACATAACCTCGGGCATTCATATGTGAATATAGGAGA
Source organism: Arctium minus (assembly GCA_954870635.1). Taxonomy (NCBI): domain Eukaryota; kingdom Viridiplantae; phylum Streptophyta; class Magnoliopsida; order Asterales; family Asteraceae; genus Arctium; species Arctium minus. The sequence goes on along the minus strand of OX941097.1, from coordinate 32,663,995 downwards.
ATTCATCCCTGATACTAGCTACAAATAATCTAAGTTCTCGAGCCCTTTTCGTATGTTCAGGCGACACATCTGTTTCCGACTCACTTAACTCAATCACATCAACCGGAGACGGGCTCAAGAGATCAATGATCTCCGTTTCACCTTTCCCGTTTGATTTCCGATCAACCAAAGGCGTAGACAGATTCACAATTTCCGTCTCAATTGCACAACAACTTTCTGCACCGTTTAACCTCGTGTTGACCGGTGGTTCGTCGAGTAAACGAAAAGTGTGAGCAGAAGAGCTTGCACCTTCAATTTCAAGCACAAGTTCTTGGAGTTTGACATCGATTTCGCTAAGAGATTTGTTCGTTTCCGATGGCTTTGATCGTGTTTTACGTGGTTTTGGCTTCTTCTTTTCGGCTATTTTCTCTTCGAACTCCAGTATCTTTTCTGGGCATGCACTGTATCGGAAAATATTAAGGGGTTGTTTACTAAACACTTGTTGCCTCTTACTGAGTAACTAAAATATTACTGAGACGTTTATCTGGTAAGAAATTGATGGTCTTCATCAACAATCTTATTGTATCATTTTGCCGTCCAAGAATCTTACCCTCTTAACAGGTCAGCGCTTACGGAGGTGTTTACCAATAATCTTACCAGATAAGGTAAGTGATGGTAGCGACTCTTACCCAATAAGCCTTTTACCCGATAGGTGTTGGTAAACTGTGAACGGCCCCTAAATTTACACAAAAAATCACGAGAAAATAAAATAAAAAAAAAGCGAAAAAACGACGATTAATGGCTATTACCTTTCGACAAGTTCACCTGGCACGATGGAGCTACTAAGTCCATCGACTTCTTCCCACAAAACCTCGAAGCATTCTTTTCCCTGAGCTTTCCGGCGTTTAACGATTCCAGAAACCGGACACTTCACTGGCATCTGCAAAGGTGATCGGTTCATAAGTCCATAGCCATCGAAAGACTTGGTTCAAGATTAGATTCCGTTAAACTTACAGTAGAAACCACATGTTTTATGAATTATTTGAACTGTAGGGGTGTTCATCGGTTGAAATCCAATTGATTTAGGTGGATCTGATCTGATCCAATCATCCATTGGATGTTGGATTTTGCCATCCGATCCAATCAAATAAGGCGAATGGACCAGTTTGGTTCCATCCATTTGATATTACTATTGGTTATCCATTGGATCTAATTGGATTTGTCCAATATTTTAATCAAATTTTCAACTAATTAATCCAACATTTCAAACCATTATTCATATATCTTTTTTTATTTTCTTACAGAACATTACAAACAAATATCAACTAAAAGCAATATCTTAAAATATTATTAATTATATATTTATATATTGGATGGTCACCGGCTAATAATTGGATTTGATTGGCTCCGTTTTATTCTGACTGCAATACAAGAACCCCGACCGATCCAATTTGAATGTTAAAATTTTGGATTTGATCCAATCCAATTATGATTAGGTTCTAATTGAATCGGATGACTTTTTGAAGTGATAATGAGACTGGGAATATACTTGCCTTTTCTTTGCAAACAAACAACCGTCTTCACAAAAAAATGCAGGGAAAATAGGGTTATTTAGCTAAATGACCTCCTGACAATTGTTTTTTAAATCATACAACTTTCTAGGCATTTTCGTGTATGGAAGTGGAATTCTTCTTTATTCAGTGGCATTCTCAAAACTGTCATAAACGTGACAGAAGGTCATTCAACTAAAGGACCCATGTGCCAAATACGGTGGTTTTCTCCTTTTTGCAGTTACATTTTTGCGGTATGTCCATAATTGCTCATCCTAACAAAGAACAGTGGTTCTTCGGCACTTTCGCAAGAATGATGGTTAGTTTGCAACAAAAAGACGAGTATAATGGTTCAAAAGGTTAGTCACTCAATGGGAGTAACAAGAAAACAAATTTAGTGAGTTGGTGTAATCCATAAAGTTAAAACAATTGCTTTGAGACATCACAAAAAGGAAACTGCATCACCTTGTCTAATGGAAGTCGAACTCCTAAGTGTGAAGAAGTGAAACGTAGATTTGCAAATCGTCTCAAGTCTCTTTCGGCAATCTTTGGAAGTATATACTCATCTAAACCAGAAGTCCATCATTAGACATAGAAATGAATCAGAATCCATTTTAGTTTTCTTTCTTTTTAACCTTTAGCATACCAAGTCCGTCAAAAAGACGCAACGGACCTGTTTTTTCTGGAGGCCACTCAAAAAATCGAGTACATAGCTGCTGAAATGTGGCCCGATGAAATTGATGCATACCAAGAACCCTGCAATGAAAGTAAATGGTAATTATTAGAAAATATTTGGAACCCTGTGAGATTACTTTCCAAAAAAGTTCTTGAGGAGAGAAGGAGGTTTCAAATATATGGATGAAAAATGGTCCAAGTCTAGCCGATGTGGCCCTCCAACATAGGCTAGACAGGTACAAATTCTCCCAGAATGCCGAGATGAGGCTAGACGGTACATATTTCCCTAGAGTGGTAAACCTTGCTCATATACCATGTTAGAAAATATGTGGAACCCCATTAGATTGCTCTCCAAAAGAGCTCCTGAGGATATAAGGAGGTTCCAACATATATGGATGAGAAATGGTCCAAGCCTAGTCGATGTGGGACTCCAATACGCCCCCTCGAACGGAGGCTAGACGGGCATAGATAGTTCTAGAATGTCCAGAGGGGGCAGACGATACAGATTGCCCCAGACTGTCGAGTCCCTAGAGTGGTAGACCTTGGCTCTGATATCATGTTAACAAAATATGTGGAACCCCATTAGATTCCTCTCCAAAAGAGCTCCTGAGTACATATAGAGGTTCAAACATACATGGATGAGAAATGGTTCAAGTCTTGCCGATGCAACATATCTTTTTTTCCTCTTGAGTTTGAATCGAATACATGTGGGTTGTGTCAATGGACACATGACACTTGTTTCCATGGGTCATTTAGGTAAACGATCTTAATTGAGTTTTCAATTAGAATCATAACCATTTTAAAAAAATTAACTCAACATCCTTCAAATGAGATGCCTTTGGTGTTAAATCCGTTAAATCTTGAAAAAACATTACAAGGTTAGTTTGTAGTAAAAGATAATTTAACTACATATACCTGTGGACCATTTGAGAGTCGGCTGAATGGCATTTCGGTTTGAGGTATGCATCCATCACTTGCAGAAATTCACAATTCCTTGGTAAATTGCTTTTATCTCCTATAAAACAATATATATCATAAATTAAACCACTCTATTCATCTTGGATGAACTAAAAACCTCTTGATAGTTCCTTGGTAAACTATTAAGATTTTCAATTCGGGAGAATTTCAAGCTAAAATTCCCAGCTTGTCCACTATAACTTAATGATGCTACAAATTCTCGCCCACAAAATTCCCTTATTTTATCAAATATTCAAGGATATTTTAGTCATTTCATCAATAAACCAAACCAAAGAGTGCCTGATTGTGAAAAGTGTGTGAAAGAGTGCCTGATTGTGAAAAGTGTGTGAAAGACAGACATATTTACATATATGATAAATTTTGCAAAGCTGGTTAAGAGTAAGCAATAACATACAAATAGAAGCAAGTACAAGAAAAGCATAACCAAGATAAGAAAACTACGCACCCCTAGTCTAACTTAGGGCTCTGGCAACCTAACTCCGGACTCACAAACTCAAACAATATGGCAATGACCAAGGGGGCATTAACTATCTTGAAATTTAGTTGAAGTATAGAGCTTCAACCAATCAAAGAGAACATTTAAATAATTAATTTTTCATAAGGAAAATTATAAAATTCGGTCGTTACATATCAATCATTCCCCATGGATATTATCCTAAAAGCTTCAAATTATATAAATAGCTAGTGTACCATTAATGTTTGATTCATGAGGTGGGATGTTCTCTTTATTGTTGCACCCGCGTACTTGATTCCGTTTCTTGGAACAAATTGCCTTCTTTAGAAGCGACAACTCTTCTGATGCAATTCTTTGAAGAACTGCAGATTCACCCAAAGATTTAACGATCTGGCATGCTGAATCCTGCATATTAGTCCATATAGATATTAGTACTGATCAATGAAAATTAAGTGAAAATAAATAACAAATAAATTATGGAAGTTTCAAACTTACTGGACCGAGCCCATGGACACCCGGCGAGTAATCACAACCAAGAAGGATGGCCAAAGCAATCTGAAGACCCAAGTAACTTATGTGAGCTCAAATCTATTCAGTATAGCAATCACATCCCATGTCATAGTCTTTGTCCCAAAATAAGTATCCACGTTTCTATTTTAGTTCGTCCTCAAATAAGTGTCCACTTACAAAAAATTAGTGTCTACTTTCTAATTCTACCCTTAATTATGAGAGGGAGAAATTATTTACTCGCTCTATTATTAAGAGTAAAACTGTCGGTTGATTAATAAAGGTGTAATAGTTACAAATTTCACAAACTGTGTGCATTTATCGTTATTATTAGCAAGCATTACTTGAAACAACTAACTCCAGTTTTGGGACACAAATTTTATTAATGATTAACAGGCATTTTAAACATTTGATCAATAGTCGGACATTTTATTAAAGTATGTGTCATGTCAAATGTTGCTTTTTTTAGGTACACAGGGGGAGTATAAGATTAGGAAATAAGGGTTTCTAGGGCCCGTTTGGTTTGACGGAATGTTTTTGAGGGATATGGATTTTGTAGAAGGATTTGGAATTGAAAGGAGTTGGAATATTTGGTGTGTGGTTTGTAGGATCTGGAATGGGATTGAATTCCATTCCTTGTAAAAAACAAATAATAATTAATTATAAAAATAATTAAATTACCTTCTATTAATTGATTATTACAAAACGAATGTTGTTTAAAATATTTTAGAACATTATTACAAACAAATCCCATGGAATCCCGGACTTCCCTTTAATCCAAAGGGGGGATTGGAATGGAATTTAATTCCAAATCTCACCAAATATCACCCAATACGCAAACCAAACGGGCCCTTAGTAGAACATGTAGAGATGTTCACTTGCAACAAAACTTTACACAATCAATCTACCAAAAATGAACTCTAAATTTACAAGTATTTAAGATAAAATTGAACACGAGAAAATTGATTTCTTTAGTAATTATAAGAAAGCAATATGTAATAGAACTCACCAACGAGTTTCTTCCAAATCCAAGTTTTTTCTCGATGTCGGCCATTTCATAACAAACAACATAACCACCTTCCCCTACAAGAATAGAATAGATTTAACACCGGTGAAGAACATCCTCAAATTAAGTTAAATTCAATATAAGTGAAAAAAGAAAGTCACGTATGCTAACCAAGGCATATATCTCTATAAACTGTTCTTGCTCCAAAGAGGAAGATATCCGAGTCTGAAGAGAAACATCCATCCTGAAAAACCACAAAATTTTGTGGGATGTGAATTAAAAAGCTTCAAAGAAACATGATGACAAAATGGTGACATATATGATCTTCGGGTATGTCAACTATCTTAAATGATTATGGATTGTTTTTACTTACACATAATGACTCCGAGTCCAACAATGCACACTGAGCTTCACCTTCCTCGATTCTGAGTAGGAAGAAGTTCAAAAGGTTAACTAGGTGCATGTATATCATCCATATCGTAATTAAAACCAAACAAACCCAGTTAATCCCACCGGAGGTGGGGGGTCTGGGGAAGGTACACAGACCGACCTCCACCCTAAAGAGTAAGAGCAACTACTTCCATGAAGACCCTCAACTAGTGTAGAATGTGAGAAAGATAGAAAAACAGATGCACTAAACATGGATAAGTTAGAATTTTGGATTATGAATCATCCACACCGTAATAGGATTATGAATTTTGGATACTCAAAACAAGGTGAGGTGTGGATTGCACCCCATTTGGCAACGGTTGATGTATATTGCCATGATTGAACTTTAGAAGAACGTTTCTTGTGTTGAGAAATATGTCGTTAATAGAACATGAATTTTATAGACGTCTTCTTTCTTGATGGTGCTCCTCTAAAAAACAGGTCGTTCAAACAAAATCCAACCGAAACCCTAAAGAGATGTCAAGAGCTGAAAACCAAAAATGCTTAAAAATTAAAACTTCTGGTTCATGGTTTGATCTGGACTGAACCCATGAAATCTGAAATTGAACCAGGTCTGAGCTGACATCTTTTGATCAGGTTCTTGCATTTAGTTCTGTAAAATTTTCCATTTATGTTTGGTCCAGTTAATTTTGATTCTGAATCAATCCACACCCTTGTGTGCATAATTAAATAGGAAAACTTACCCATCTAAACATGGAACCCCCAACGCTGACCCAAGAATCTTGGCCTCTTTTATCATACATGAGAACTCGGAGCCCATATTCCTCTTAAGCGAAGTATTTTTGTTTGAAGAAGATTCATCTCGAGTGCCCTATCATACAATTATAAAATAAAGTTAATACTGAATCACATACAATGAATGGAAGAAAACAAGATCATAATAGCATAGAGAAATTCCTACCTCATTGTTCAAGTGTAACCGCCGTCTATATGTGGATACTTTGATGCCTGGAATTGATCCATCTACGGAGTACCATAACCCATTTAAATAAACAAATGATAAAAAAAATGCATTACACAAAAAGATTATAGAAGTAACATCCAAAAGTGACACATCTTCATAATGAAAAATGGGTGTAAATATTATTTCTTTTTTCTTTCAACATTTTATCCCTTTGCAGGGGATTCTTTCCACAAACCCGAAGTTTATAGTAAACTGATATGGCAAAAAGGAATTTTCTTACCTTACGACAATTAGAGTTGCTTATAATGCAAGAAAATGTTTCACCGTTGCTTGAGGACTTAGGATTGAGAGGTGGAAAAGCTAAGTACCAAAATTACCAGCTAATAGCAAAGAATGCAAGAAGTATCTATTGCTCATGTAACTCACAGCCACTATCGATCTTAACATGTTTGGTCCTACCATGATGCACCAGATTTGTAGCGATACTAAATTGCTAATAGTCGCATTATTTCACACATCATCTTGATATGAGAGGTAAGGTGCAGACCGAGCTCATTTGATCCATATACGGTTGCAAATTCATTTTGTTAATGCCATATATTGTTAATGCCATATCTTGCTCACACCAAGTTCCCCACAGAAAAGAGCAGTACTCAAAAGTTGATATGTCGTCATTCCACCTCCAGTCCAGTTTGTATCAGAGTAGATCTCAAAGTTCTTTTTTCCTATTTTTCTAAGAACAATCCATTTCCGGATGTCATCTTCATATATCATAGAATCCTCTATACTTCCACAAAGTGAGCTTCATTTGGTTGTGCATAAATCGGCTAATACTAACCACATAGCCAATATCATGTCTTGTGTGAGCAAGATAACTGAGATGCCCAACTAGGCGTTGATAAGTGCAACTTTTTGTGAGGTTCCATGGGAGTATCAATAGGTTTGCATCTGAGCATTCCTGTTTCTTTTATAGATCAAGTACGTATTTCCTTTGGGAATGATAACACCTCTTTTTGACCGAGCTACTTTCATGCGAAGGAAATATTTCAGATTGCCAAGGTCTTTACTTCAAATTGCTGTGATAGATCTCTTCAACATAGACTATTGGAATGGCAATTTTTCCTTAACTGTGGTCGTCAAACAAACACTGTATGACCTGCATGCATGACATAAGGTATAGCTAAGATTCACAATCGACTTTTAAGCTTTGTCAAACCATACCCTAATGGATTGCTTTAGTCCAAAGAATGATTTTATGAGTTTGCAGACCTAATTGTTTGCTTGATTACCTTCGAAACCTAGGTGGTATGTCCATATATTTTCTTCTAAATCTCCATTCAAGAATGCAATTCTTATATCCAGTTGTTGTAGACGTTGGTCTTGATTCACAGCCAATGAGATGATTATTTTGATTGTGTTGAGTTTTACAATTGTTGTGGAAGTTTCATGATAGTCGATTTCATATGACTGGGTTAACCCTCAAGGAACTAACCGAGCCTTGTACCTTTCTGCATTGTCATTCGCGCCTTATACATGACTGTCAATATCCACTTGCAGCCAACAGTTTTCTTTCTAGGTGGGAGATTTGTAAGTGTCCATTTTCCAATTTTCTCAAGTGCTTCTATCTCATCGTGAGCAGCCTTATTCCACTCTGGATTTTGTAAGGTTTCATGAATGTTTTTTGGAATTTCTTTAAAGTCAAGAATAGAAACAAAATCTCTAAATTTTGGTGATAGACCATCATATCTGATATAGTTGATAGGGAGTACACCGCTTCACTCCTTTCCTCAAGGCAATTGGTACATTCAAATCATCCACATCTTCCACTTCCGGCCCATCTTTATTATGACTTTCTCAGGAAAGCTCAAGTTCAAGTCAATGGGTTGAACAAGTGGTGAACTTGCTTCACGCTCTACAACTCGTCTCTTCTTCGGTTCTTCCTAGAAATTATGTCCTCTTCTGGCCTATCTTCAATTATGACTTTGTTGTGATGCTAGTCACAACTCCAGAGCTTAGAAGGGTGAGGGATTTTCATGGGTAAAACCGTAAAAGAAAGTAAAAAACTAGATCACTTTTCTTGTAGAGATGAGACTTGTGTAGAGAAAAGTAATGACCTTAGATCACCACCATACTTGATTGTAAGACAAGTCTTCACCAATCACTCTCTTACAAGACCATACCTTGTCAATTCCTACCTTGTCTTACATAAAATAATATGAGATTATGATGTAATCTAATTAAATTAATATTGTATCTGATCTAATATTTAAATACTTTATTTATTCAAACTCCATATTCGGATATGTTCAAGGCATGTGACTCATTGGGTTCTCATCACATTGGTAATAATTATAAATCTAATATTTATAATTATAAACGAGGAACAGTATCTAATGTGGATTCACTAACTTGTACCCATATGTGAATTCTATATTTAATGTGAACTGTTACCGTATTATCTCAACTTGGGTCCAAAGTGATACTTGACTAGCTACATTTAAGAATACAATTACTCTAGGCCTAGGGTTATTATCATGTTTAAACGTACCATGGAATATAAGATAGAGATAATAAATTGGACAACTTTTTATTAATAGGTCTTTGAAATCAATATGAATTGTATTTCACTAGATTCAATTTACATACAAAATACATATATTTATACATGGTTTGAGGAAATCAAATCTCTATGATTTCCTAATCTAAATGATTTTGTTTCCTTTTCTTGTTGATTCCATAACACTTCCCCTCAAGCTAGAGCATAGATATTGATCGTGCCTAGCTTGTTACAAATATAGTCAATACGGTTCCCATTCATGACTTTTGTAAAAATGTCTCCTAATTGATATTCTGAAGGGGCATGTCCTGTTGCAATGAACCGATTTTCAATCTTGTCTCGAATGAAATGACAAATCGATTTCAATATGCTCAGTTTGTTCGTGAAAAACAGGATTTGAAGCAATATGAAGGGTTGTCTCGTTATCACACCAAAGCTTTGCAGGAAGTGCAAGCGCATAGCCAATTTCCTTAACTAGCTTATGTATCCATACTATCTCATAGATCGAGTTAGCCATAGCTCTATATTCTTATTCAACTGTGGCCGATATACCACATTTTGTTTCTTACTCCTCCATAATACCAAATTTCCCCAAACAAACACACAATACCCTGAGGTGGATCTATTGTCATCCTTGCATCAACCATAGTTTGCCTCTAAAAAAGCTTCAATTAGGTCGGTGAAACATTCTACCTTAGCATGGCCATGGCATCTATAAAGCAATGATTAATTGTTCTAGAAGTACTTCTATTGTTGTAGCATATAAATCGACCGATTGCAAATGCAATGTCATGGCGTGTTACCGCAACGTAATTTAATTTCCCAACAAGCCGTCTATACCTCTCAAGGTCATGAAAAGGTTCTCCATCATTCGTAACGTAATTTAATTATCTGAATGAGTATTCTATTTCCTTTTCAAGCTTCGACTCATAAACATCTAAAATTAAGCTTGGCAAGGAGTATTAACAGACATGAAACCAAATCGCAAAAGATTTGATATTAATTCATGATTCACTATTGTATATATTTTCCTTATTGGTAGGATTAGATTTTATTATAGCATTTATGTATATTATTTTGCTTAGTCCTGTAAATATGTATCATCTATTATTTAAAAGAAATCTTTAAAGTTTTTCCAATTCCATTACTCTTAAGACAAATTGTTTTTCATGTTTTGTAGCTTGACTTAAAGGCCATTTCCGTAATTCTAAAAAAGGGCCTCCTTTTACAAATATTTTCGTAGATTTTAATAATATCCATTTAAATTAGCAACATAAAGACCATACATTTGTATTGGTATTTATGTCTTTAAGATGTAGAAGGCATCCAACAGTAAGGAAATGAAAATGAACTACAAGTGTGACACTAGACCTTAGCATGCAAACTATGATGGGAACTTATCAGTAGTCCACTACCAAGAGGTTATACGGGGATCACAATTCAAAATAACAAATTGTCCGCATCCATGTCCTCATCCTCATCCTCGTTAGGTTTAAATAGAAACCCGATTTGAAGCCCAAAACCATCATCCCCTTGAGAGAGATGCATGAGTGCAAACCACTACATCTTGAGGAACCATGTATAACATGCCAAGCCCAAAGCAACAACTCAATAAACTTTTGAATCAACTAAAAATCTGGTAAGGCGCTCCCAAGGGGTTACAAGTGGATCTAAGGGTCTGTTTACTACTAACTATTACCGCCTGTTACCGATGAACTAAATACTTATTATGGTCTTTACCAACATTCTTACCGAGCCATTTTGCTAACCGAGAATCTTACAAAAAGTGAGGGTGGTTAGACTTACCCGCTAAGCGCTTGCGCGTTTTGTATTGGTAAACGGCCCCTAAAACATATTTCCAAACTTTCGGTTTAATACTTGGCATGTTAAAATCCTCCTCCATGATGCACGACTCTAACCACAGAAAAATGTGAAATCATACCCTGTAAACCATAACAAGGACCCCCCTTTTCAGCATAGAAACTATCAAACCCACTTGTCCCGCTGGCTTCTGACTCTTTCTAATAAACTAGCAAACCAATTTGAAATAACTACATAAAAACCAATACTTTCTCTGTCTAAAAACCACAATCAAAACCAGTTTTTTAATATAAGGATTTAGGAATTAGGGCATGATACCTGTAACAAAGATGAGGCTACAATTCAGGGCAATGAGAGCCCTAATTCGGTGAAATAAACCCTTGAGATAAAGCTTATCTTTCATAGGACAGTGTGATTTGTTTACATTGTGAAGTTGAACCATCCAACATGATAGATCTATGCACACCCTCTTGTTCCTACACAAAAAATTAACGAGACTTAAAATTGAAATGGGTTTTGGGAGAAATTAGTAAGATAACTTACTGGAGATGCTGAAGAGGAAGTGTTTTCTTGCAAGATTCTAAAATGTCCCACAGATTTTTAACTCCCATTTCTTCTTTCACTTCTCTGCAATGGATTGGGTGGAGTCAAGGCAACATGGCTTCTTCTTGATGGCGGTCTTTCTTTCTTTCTTTCTTTTAAAATCGAAAGGAAAGGAAAGGAACGTTAGATTTGAAAATTTTCACTTGGGTTATTTGTGGTAGCCGGTTTCGCTTAGAAGAAAATAATTTGGGTGGAAAAGGAAGATAGAAACTTCGGAAAAACCAACAAACTATTCCATTTTGAATGATTAAGTCCTTAAACTAATTTTTTGAATGAAAAAACCATTAAATTTTCTCATTTTGAATGAGTAAGTCCCTGAACTTTTTTTTGAATGAAAAAACCATTAAACTTTTTTCATTTTGAATGAAAAAACAATTAAATTTTCCAATTTTGAATGATTAAGTCCCTGCATATTTTTTTCAATAAATTAAATCATCGAACTTTTAAAAATTGGTTACTTATATAATTTTAACCCAAAAAAAACTACATGAAACCGATTATCTTTTGATTCTTCCTTCTTTGATAAATAAAAAATAGATCAAAAAGAGGGAGATCGATGCCAGAAACAACAACGTGTTAAGTGATATGGAGAACGAACAATGTAAGGGCAATGGGGAGAGGTGAGACAGAGCGATACGATTGTCTATGAGGGGTTTTAATGGCGTATAATTTGAGAACGGTAAAACTGATTTTGATTTGTTTTTACTTTAAAACCTTCATCGTCAGTTCCAGATATCTTTAAAAAAAGGTAACCAATTTTTAGAAGTTCGATGGTTTATTTATTCAAAAAAAATGTTGAGGGACTTAATCATTCAAAATTAGAAAGTTTAATGGTTTTTTCGTTCAAAAAAATAGTTGAGGGACTTAATCAATCAAAATGAGAATGTTTAATGGTTTTTTCATTCAAAAAAATAGTTCATAGACTTAACCATTCAAAATATGATAGTTTATTGGGTTTTTTTGAACTTTTCCCAAAAGAAAATAATCTTGTGGAGTGAACTGTGGATTTGGTCCCAGTGTTTTTATATTTTCCTTGTTTAGGGTCTTTATGGTATGTTTATTGTGAATTTGGTTCTTGTGATATTCAATTTATCTTGATCATGCTCCCTCTGACTAAGGTTTTCGTTAAATCAAATATCATTTTAGCCATTTTGTCTAATTTTTGTCTTTTTATGAGAATAACAATAAAAACAATATTTTTATACACACACACGCACACATATATATATATAACGATATTAAAATAAATAAAATAGGATATTATTGTATGATTTAATTGTTTAATTTTTTTTAAAACAATTAATTATATTAAATACGATTTTATTTTATTATTTTATTGTAATTGTGGAAAAAGATATGGTTTTATTGTTTTAATGTAATTAAAATTTTAATTTAACTAATCAGATCACTAAAACTATATCTTATTTTATTTAGAGCGAATAAGATAAGATATGGATTTATGATTTGATTTATTAAATTAAAATTTTAATTATGTTAAAGACGATTTAATTTTGTTGTTCTTTTACTACCATTGCAACAAACAAGCTTATTATTGATATTTTAACTCAAAAAATAATTGAAAATCATTGAGAAATGAACTCTAATTTTATCATCGTAAAATTAGAGGTTCTAATTTTCATATTGTTTTTCAGTCAAAAACTAAAATCAACTATTTACATTTTAACGAATGAAAGATTCATACATAATATCATCTTCGTAACTTAAAATTGAACAAATCATTTTTATAAACTTCAACCATGTTTTCATACCTAAATAGGCAAAAGTACTAAAACAATAAAATTAAATCATGAGTAAATTATGTTTTTAGTTCCTCTAGTTTGTTAAAAGTTTCTATTTTCGTCCTTATAATTTTGAAAGGGAAAATTGCATTAAAATGGAACCAACTTTCACTTGATTCCTATTTTATGGAACAAACTTTTAAAGTTATCATTTAAGGGTTTGGAGCAAAGTTTTCATTTATTTAAGGGTTTAGTTTACCTATTCAGTAGGTAACCGGTTAACTTCAAATGACATGGCAAAAATAAATCCTACATTATTAACTAATTTCCATGTCATCAAAATAATTAGCATGAAGGTTTCTTAATCAATCTCCATATGATGAACATGAACAACCGAATAAGACTTGGATGTTTAGTTGAAAATGAAAAAGACACAAAATCATAATTGAACTCATATTTCTTTTACAAATCTTGAACTTTGTGATATACAAGAAATAAAAAAACCTAATCATATTTATACAAAACCCATTTGAATATGGGTTTTGAAGATCAAATCAAAACCCTACTATCCTAGAATCTTGTAACACCCCGTTTTTCCTATTCGAGTAAGTCATCGTAACCCCCTTATATTTTGATGTGGAATCCCGACGATTGTATTCTCTTGTTTAATGAACCGTTTATTAGGTTGTAAACTTCCAACGTAAACCTTATATATCAAGGTGGTGGCGTTGATACATGTATATGTGTAATTGTGTGTATGTATATGTGTAGTTGTGTGTGTATATGTATTTCTATGTGTATATGGATGTCCATGGTCATGCTCGACATAGGCAAGTCATTGTACGAATAATTAATGTCCTTAAAAACTACCCTCGACTATAAGGAGTGTTATTATAAGATGTAGCGGCTTTATGGGATTCGAGAGGGTCGGGAGAGGACTGTGCGACTATGCCCGACGAGTATGTCGTGGCATAGCCGCTGTTTGGCACCATCGCACCAAGAAAACATAATGAGGGGGAGGAGGTGCGACTATGCCCGACGAGAATGCCATGGCATAGTCTCCGGTGGCATTATCGCCGCCGTGATACCGTATGCTTGGAGAGACGAGCGACTATGCCCGGGGCATAGTCGCGTGGTCAATGTCGCCTGTGGGTGTGTGTGTGTTGATGCATAAGTCGACCAAAAACCCCAAATTTCATTCATTTTTCTTCCCTTGTCCGATTTTCAGATCTGCTCCCACAGGTAGGCGATTTTTCACCCTCCTTTCTAGTTTCTCTCCTCATTAAATGCTCTAGAAGAAACCCTAATGTTTATTGTTATTTTGGTGGCTATTGAATGCAAGTGTTGGAAGCCTTAGTAAGATTAAAAGCTCTAGAGAACCAAGTCTTCTTCAAGTTCACCCATTTTAGGGTTTTCACTTTACAAACACTAGTTGGTAAGTTTTCACCTATAAACCTTAACTTATCCACGTTTATGCTTACTAAATACTTATAGATCGTGTCTAACTTTCTTGTATGCTTAATTATATGTATAAACATATATGTATATATCCTTATTTATGAGTTGACTCAATATCTAGGGTTTTATGGAAGTGGTGATAGGAGTGTTGTAATCATTATCTCTTACATTTAAGGAAAATATGATGGTAGTGTTATTTGAGAAATAAAAATGGGTGTGTCACAAGTATGAAGTAAACTACTATTGAAATAAGGAAATCTCATATGATAAATATCATGCTCATCGGTGGAAATGGGAAACATGTCTAAAGGTGTATTTTTGACTTGTATGTGATTATATGTTGGGATTGTTGGCCCCTACTTCCTTGTCACAAGGATGTAGTTGGCATAATTATTTGGCCCATCATTGTTGGCCATTATGGATTACTAGCGAGTAGGCAATGGGAGACGCAAGGCTTTGAGGTGTAACTCGTCTAGATTTGGGTAGACAATAATGTCCCGCAAGACCTTGAGGTGTAACTCGACATAGTAGGCAATAAAGGCAATATTATGGTTTGAGGTTGTGATGTCTTGATGGCATGAGAACTAGAACCGGGACATGAGGTGTAATCCAATAACATCATGGGTGACTCCACTCCCGTGTACATGTCACCCCGATGGAAACAGGTCTCCCCCGTATATCAAGAGTTATCTCTTGTGCGTTTTGTTCAGATTTGGGAACATCGTTGCAAGTGGGAAAAATAATATTGTGGCACCAAGGAGATTCCGGTAACACAAGTTTGGCATTATGATTATCTTGTTTATGAACTGTTTAATTTATGAGATCTCATTAGGCTTTGTCTTAACACTTGTTATGGTTGTTGGTTATCTCATAGGTCCTACTAGCAGTGGAATCTAGGATGTCAGGATTGTCAATCGTGCACGTAGGAGATCTTGAAGTGTCGGTCTTTTGGGGAATCACTGTGAAGAGAGATTTTTGGTGGAATAGCAACACCCATATTAATCTAGTTTGAATTAATTCTAGATTAAGTAGGTTGTTGTAATCTATATGTCCCATTCTTTTTCAAACTACGTCGATACAAACTAACCCAACTTAATTTGGGTTTTAATTGTCATGAAATTGGGAATTGCTCTTATTTGGACGTTTCTATTTACAGGGTATATTAGACCTCCGTATTTTAGACGTTACATTGTCAAAATTTCGAATTTTTAATTGCCTAAATTTTAGGGTGTTACAAGTTGGTATCAGAGCTCTAGTTTAAGCGAACTAGGTATGTAATCTCGATGCCTAGACTTAAGCTGAGACCATTAGGTAACGAATTGTGAGAATGGGGTAGAACTTCTAAGATGGGGCGGTCTTAGAGTCAACGAAAACTACACCGTTGAGAATTGTAAAAATGGTAGCGAGAATTCTTATATAAAGTATGTTCATAATCGCACTTAGCTATTGTTATTATGAATATATTTCTATGTGAGTATGCTTGAATTACTATGATTATGATGATCGATGAATTGTATTAATACGTTTCTTGTGTATAATCTCGTGTAAGTCTATCTCTTACCCTCTCTCGATTGTGTGACAGACGGAAATGGTAAATACTCGGAGTCACCTTCAATCATCTCCAGAGGGCCATGCCATGACCGAATCCACGACCGATCGGCCAAATGAAACTGTAACGGTTGTACCTCCACTTCCGCCCTTGCTTGGCGGGAGGGTAGAGCAAGTACCAAGAACCACCATTGCCACCGCCGATCCAGTTCTGACTGAGGTAACCCCTCAAACGCAAATGATGGATATGATAAGAGCCATGAATGAGACCATGGAGAAACAACAGGAACTGTTCATGAAATTGCTAGAGGTCCGAGAGGTTAACCATCACCGACACGAGATGATTGAGGAAAACGTGGTTGTAGCGGGGTCCGGGGGTACCAGAGATGAGAACCGGACCGAGGGAGTAGTAACTCTGGAGACAAGAAAACCGGGGAAAGGGTGTTCGTACAAGTCCTTCCTTTATTGCAAGCCGCTGGAATTTGTCGGATCTGATGAACCCGCGAAATGTATAAATTGGCTTAGAGAGATTGATGAAGGCCTTGTGACTGTGAAGAGGGTCAGAAGGTAAAATACGGTTCTCAAATGCTCCGAGGTTCGGCCTTGACATGGTGAAATGTTTTCATCTCGACTCTAGAGGATTCCGTGTTAGCCAAGATGTCTTGGGCCGAGTTCAAGAAGAAGATTTTGGAAGATTATTGTAACAAAGAAGAGATGGACCTGATAGAGGAGGAATTTCGGTTGATCAAAAAGGGGGATTTGTCGGTGAAGGAGTACACCCGATTGTTCATGGAGAAACTAAACTTGGTGGGGCATGTGGCCCCGACCGAGAAGGAAAAAGTAAAGGCGTACTTGAAAGGCTTACCCGCGGACATGTTGTTAACACACCGCAATTCCAAGGCCTCTAACCTCCGTAAAACAATCGAAGAGGCAAAAGTTATGGAGACACTCTATGCACGGGACAAGGAATAGAAGACGAAGACTGTGGAGAAGAGAAGGTGGTAGATCCCACCAAGTTCGTACAAGAAGTCGAGAATTCAACCGGGAAGTAAGAGCTTTGATAACCGTCATGAGGCGAGGTGGTGTCCCAAATGCAAAAGCAAGCATTTTGGATTTTGCAAAACCAACTCCAACCCCAACCCAGTCTTATGTTTCAAGTGCAGCAAACCGGGTCATATTAGCTCCGAGTGTCCCATCAGAGGGACAATTTGCTATGAGTGTAAAGAGATGGGGGCATGTGCAGAGAGAGTGTACCAAGCTGAGGGGGCTTGCAAGAGGAGGAAGCTCGGGGAGCCAACCAAAGAAAGAGGTCATCTCTAGGGCTCAAGGGAGGGCCTTCCAAATGACCAAAGAGGAAGCGAAGGAAACCGCCGATGTGGTGTCGGGTACGTTCTTACTCAACTCCACACCCACTAGAGTATTGTTTGATTCTGGCGCAAATTTCTCATTTGTGTCAAATGTATTTTGCAAATCCTTGAGCATGTCTACTAGTACTCTTTGTGATGCGTTAGTCATAGAGGTAGCTATTGGAGAACAAGTAGTCCTAAGGGACATCCTAAAGGATTGTTGTCTAGAAATCATTGGCGAACCTTTTATGGTGGACTTGCTTCCCATGACCATTGGGAGTTTCGACGTGGTGATCAGGATGGATTGGTTGGCGAAGTATCAAACAGAGATTTTGTGCTCCAAGAAACTCATCCCGTACCCGTCCGGGATGGGGATTTCATTCTTGTCTATGGCAAAAAGCGTAAAGGCAAAGTGGCCATCATCTCATCCATTAAAGCAAGAAAGTACTTGATGAAGAAATATCCTTCGTATCTAGCCTTTGTGGTAGATGCCAAAGCGGAGAAAAACAAGGTAGAAGACGTGAAGGTTGTCAATGAATTTCTGGACGTGTTTCCCGATGACTTACCAGGCTTGCCACCCGACCGACAAGTGGAGTTTCAGATCGACTTAGTTCTAGGGGAGACACCAATAGCTTGTGCACCGTACCGCCTCGCGCCAACGGAAATGCAGGAGATAATGACTCAACTGCAAGAGTTGCTAGAAAAAGGGTTCGTGAGACCGAGCTCTTCGCCTTGGGGAGCTCCGGTACTTTTTGTGAAGAAGAAAGACGGGTCGATGCGCATGTGCATCGATTACCGAGATTTGAACAAGGTGACTATAAAGAACAAATACTCGTTAACCCGAACAGATGATCTCTTTGATCAATTGCAAGGGCCTGGATGCTTTTCCAAGATTGATATTCGATCGAGATATCACTAAGTGAAGGTTCGAGAGGAGGACGTCCCGAAGACAACATTTAGGACTTGGTACGGGCATTACGAGTTCCTAGTCATGCCTTTTGGGTTGACGAATGCGCCAACGATATTTATGGATTTGATGAACCGTGTGTGTCGACCATTCTTGGATCGGTCGGTCATTGTGTTTATCGACGACATCTTAGTATACTCCAAGGATGAGGAGGCACATGAGCAACACTTGAGGGAAGTGCTACAGGTGCTAAGAAGGGATAAACTATATGCCAAATTCTCCAAGTGTGAATTTTTTGGTTGCGGAAAGTTTAGTTTCTCGGCCACGTAGTGACCCAAGAAGGAGTGAAAGTAGATCCAACGAAGATTGAGGCAATGATGAACTGGGAGCCTCCAAAAAGCCCCATCGAGACTCGTAGATTTTTGGGACTTGTCGGGTACTACCGAAGATTCATCCAAGACTTCTCCAAAATCGCCTCATCATTAACCGCGTTGTGTAACACGCAGAATTTTGTAAGTATAGCCTATCCCTATTAATCGTGTTTATAGTATGTAGGTATGCGGTCATTTTATAGATAAACGTGTCTCCAATCGAGATTAGTGGATTTGTTAGAAAGAAAATCAAAATCAAGTTTTGGGCCTTTAGGGCGAGTTCCAAGTGAGTTGCGCAGACCTCAAACTCACATTAAACTAGCTTTGGGGGCTGTTTTGATTTTAAACCCAAATGTCTTTCGGGCGACTTTCTAGTGAGTTGCATGATCCCAAACTAACTTCAAACTGACGCCGGTCACTGTTTTGACATTAAACCCAAATGCCTTCCAGGTGACTTTCATGTGAGTTTCTTGACCTCGAACTAACTTCAAACTCACGTTGCCCATTGTTTTGACACTAAACCCAAATACCTTCCAGGTGACTTTCAAGTGAGTTTCTTGACCCCGAACTAACTTCAAACTCGCCCGAACCAAAAAAAATTGGGTTTAAAACCCTTTAGACGTTTTTTTTCTCATTCACTCCCTTTCTCTTTCACCTACCCATTAACCTCTCTCTCATTTTTTTGTTCAAACAT
Organism: Arctium minus; assembly: GCA_954870635.1. Classification (NCBI taxonomy): domain Eukaryota; kingdom Viridiplantae; phylum Streptophyta; class Magnoliopsida; order Asterales; family Asteraceae; genus Arctium; species Arctium minus. The sequence continues at coordinate 32,644,448 of OX941097.1, read as the reverse complement.
TATTTAGTCCTCCAAAATCAAAATCTTCAAGATTTTTAAGAGATTGGGAGCTAGAGATTCAAGCTTTGTGGATGGAAACTCAAGATGTTCATCTTCTTCATCTTCTCCAACTATCTCTCACCATTGTTGACCTAGTTTTTGGGGATTTTTCCTAAGAACAAATTGTAAGTCCATCTTAACCTTCTAAACCATTATTCTTGTTAAAACCTTTCATTTTAACCTCCTAGAGTATTTATTTTGATGTATCATCCTTGTTTTGAAGTTTTGACCAATTTTGGGTATTTTGGATGATTAGAGGATTTGACTAAGATTTGTTATGAATCTGAGTTTGTGATTACTTTTGGTATATTCCTAGGCTTTGGTTGTGACCCAGATAAAGTTTCTAGTAATGGATGTTTGTGGATCTAAAGCCTTCACCAAAGGAAGCTCAAGATTGGGGTAAAACCTAGATTTAGCCTAAATCTAGTAAGGTGAGTTCAAGTTGATTCGTGAAAACTATGTACATGCCAAAAATGTCTATTTTAAGGTGATTATGTGTTTACATAACTTTTGTTAAGCCCCTTTTGTGGAATGTCTATCAAATGAGTCTTGGGGACATTTGTCTGGTTTTAATAAGCCCCTTTTCTGGAATTTTGAGTATGATTGCGTTTATTGCGTATCATTTGATAACTGTATGTTTTGAGTGCTTTGGTCCTTCAATTGGAGTCATGTAATGTTATAGACTGTAATGCAGTGGATCCATAGGCATATGAGTCGGTCTTATTTATTTGAAAAGAAAAAGGGCGGTTATTTTCATGTGAGACCAGGATTAGTCATGGGGTCATCGAGGGCCTTATGGTGCAGGCTCGTGGAGTCAAACATCTGCCATTGGCCCCCTGATGTAATTTCTGAGTCTGTTTTTATAGGATAGTCATTTCCCATTTGTATCTAGTTGATACATTGGACCCTAGGATGACAACTTGGTACGGTTATGTGGGACCGGATACTAGCCCTGGGTCGTAAATGTAATCCTAGTGAATGGGCATGACTAGGAATCATTGAGTGCCCTCCCCCACATGTGAGTACGAGTCGGCGAGTTCGTGACCTTTATCCTAGTATGGTGAGCTCAATAACTTAGAATGTGGCCTACTTTTGTGTTCCACCACTAGCCATGGAATTCGGGTCTCCCCCGTCACCGAAAGGTGTTGTTTTGGGTATTTAGTTTTATCCTTGTTTTTCGGTGACATTTTGAGTTTGAGGTATTCTCCATATGTTATAATTTTGGATGCTTGAGTTTTACTCATATTTTTGGTCGTTTGGTTTATAAAGTTTTATTCGAATTTCAATATTTGAGCATTTACCATTATTCATGTTTTGACTGACTTTTGGGTTGCACCACTTCATGAAAGAATGTTTTGGAGTTGAGGCATTCATTTATAAAATGTGTGTTATTGGAAAACGGGTTGTTTTCATATTTAAAGTAATTCATTTTGAAAGATCATGATTTAAGTTGCATTATTTTCGTTTAACGATTTTTATAATCATGATAAAAACTCTTGAACTCACTAGGCGTTAGCCTAACCTTTTTATTTGTCGGCATGTGCATCAGGTTCCGTTTCGAGATTTGTTCTAGTGACACTGTGAAGAGATGAGTGCTAGTTGTGTGCTCGAAGAAGTGAATATCTTGGTGAAGTATTCCGCATTTACTTTGGATATAACGACTGTTATTGGGTTTTAGTAACACCCGACTTTAATTAGTCTTTATGTAAGACTTTATTTATTTTGTTGATGGTTCAACCTAGAATTGTATTTCAATTTTGGACTTGTCGTAAGAGATTTTATTATACTTTGAGGTATTGTTGAAAATTTTAAATTAGTCGCTCTTTCCAAATTTGAGGGTGTTACACGTTGACTCGGAAAAATGTGAAGTTTGCATGGACTGAAACTCAAGAGAAGTCATTCCATACCTTGCAATGGAAACTCTGTGAAGCTCCAATATTATCCCTGCCTGAGGGAACGGAAGACTTCGTCGTTTATAGTGATGCATCTAAGATGGGTCTAGGTTGTGTTCTAATGCAGAGAGTCGAGGTGATCGCATACGCATCCAGACAATTGAAGGAGCACGAAAAGAAGTACCCAACTCATGATCTCGAACTGGCGGCGGTAGTATTTTCCTTGAATCTATGGCAACACTACCTATATGGTACTAAATGCACACTCTACACCGATCACAAAAGCTTGAAGTACGTTTTTGATCAAAAGGAGTTGAATATGGGGCAACGAAGATGGCTAGAATTGTTGAAAGATTATGATTGTGAAATTCAATACCACCCGGGTAAGGCAAATGTAGTGGCAGACACGTTAATCCGGAAAGAGGTGGAACGGTGTGAACCACATTGGCAAGGATTGAGATCATCTCAAACCTCATGGACATGATAAAAACCACACAAGCCGAAGCGTTACTCGAAGCGAACCTAAAAAATGAAGCCATGAGAAAGCAATACCTTAGCTTGTCGGAAGATGGTAGAGGATCAAGGACGAGTTTGGGTGCCCAAGTTGGGAGGATGCCAGAATTTACTCTTAGAGGAAGCACATAAATCAAGATATTCCATTAACCCCAGGAGCACCAAGATGTATAGAGATCTAAAGTTGAATTATTGGTGGCCGGTTATGAAGCTTGATGTGGCGAACTTTATGGAGAAATGCCTTACTTGCTCGCTAGTGAAGGACGAACACCAACGACCGTATGGGAGCTTGCAATATTTAGAGACACCGGAGTGGAAATGGGATCACATCACAATGGATTTCGTTTCGAAGCTACCAAAGACGTTAAAGGGTCACAACACCATTTGGGTAGTGGTGGATCGATTTACTAAGAGCGTGCACTTCTTAGCCATGAGAGAAACGTTACTGTTGGACAAGCTAGCAAGATTATACATCAACGAGTTGGTCTCGAGGCATGGAGTGCCGTTATCCATCGTTTCCGATCGGGACAGTCGTTTCACTTCCCATTTATGGAATGCCTTTCAAAGAGAATTGGGAACTAGAGTGAAGTTGAGCACGGCGTATCATCCTCAAACGGATGGGCAAAGCGAGCGGACTATTCAAACGGTAGAAGACATGTTTAGGTCGTGTGTCATCGAATTTTGGGGAAATTGGGATTCGCACCTCCCGTTGGTGGAATTCGCCTACAACAACAGTTATCACTTGAGTTTGGGCATGGCACCGTTTGAGGCCTTGTATGGCCTGAAGTGTAGGACGACGACTTGTTGGCTTGAAGCGGGCGAGAAGCAGTTCGCAGGATCGGAAGTGGTGCAAGAGACGGCGGACAAAGTGAAGAGTATCTGAGAACGGTTGAAGGTGGCCCAAGATTGCCAAAAGAGCTATGCGGACAAGAAGAGACGACCGATGGAATTTCAAGTGGGTGACCGAGTAATGTTGAAGGTGTCGCCTAGGAAAGGGATCATTAGGTTTGGAAAGCGGGGGAAAGCTTAGTCCTCGTTTTCTCGGGCCTTTCCCTATTGTTGAACGCATGGGACTCCAAGCCTACAAGCTAGAGCTACCACCCGAGATGAGTGGGATTCACCCCACATTCCATGTATGCTACTGATAGGGTTAATTTATTAACCCTATTTATATCACATTTCTCACACTTTGAATGTCCTTTTTAGCTTCCAATTGAGTCTTTTGTTCCCTTTTTACTTATTTATTTGGAGTAGTCTATGTTTGAACCCTGCTAAAAAGAAATTGATCGAAACATGCAAAAATTTGTTACTTATAATGTTTCTATCATGTCTTCCTCAGATTGCAATGCGAATGTTGGGAAGCCGAGAAACGAGGACAAAGATATACTGGATCATGGGCCGAGCTTTTGGGAAATGATTGTTGGAATTCTCATGGACATGTCTTAAGTTAATTTATTTGGGCCGAATTGTTCTAGGCCGAATTATTCTAGGCAGATAGTGTGGATTGATACAAAACAATTGTTGTTGGGCTATTTGGTTAAACATTGATGTAGGCTTAGTCTTGTTTTAGACATATTTTCGGCCCATGTCCCTTGATAAGCACTATAAATCAAGGTGCTTGGCTTTGTTGAACAGACACTTGAAACTAACCATTTCACCATACCTTGGTGAATGGTTTAGTACCCCATTAGCCTTAGTTTAGATTTTTAGTTTGAAGCTTGGAGTCTTCAGCTTTTGTAGAGGTTCACACCTTCGGCCGAAAAATCCAATATTTTGTTTTCAATCATTAAATTCAAGTTCTTTTTGGTTACTTGTTCTAAGTTCTCTCTTCTTCATGTTCTTTGTTTGAACCATAGTCTAGCTCCCATCATCCGTGAAAAGCAATCAATTGAGGTTACAGTTGGGATCCAAACATCACAACTTAACCCGAACAATTGGTTGATAGATTAAGGATGAATTTCATGAGCAATACATGCACTCGGTACTTGTTAATACTCGTTACTTGGAACACAAGTTTCCTTCCCCTTTCCCTCCCTTTCTCATCAATCTTTTAATTTTACGTCTTTATATTAATGCAATTTAATTTCCGCACTTTATTTCTCGCACTCTACTTTCTTGCAATTTAATTTATCGCATTTCATTTCTTGCATTTTAAGTTAATGTTTACTTGTTTTCCAAGAAAGCCGATTACTTGCATGACAAGTTTCCTTTCTTGACATTCAATACTTGCAATTTCCTTATCGCATTTTCCATCTCCATTATTTGTTTAGAGGTTTATATATCTTTCGTAAAAAGAAATCAAGCTATGACAAGCTGACAACCTAAGCTTGGGGTGTGAGGTCGAGTTGAGATTTAATCAGGCAAAAACATATAGAAGTGTATTGATATAGTCTTATCGTTATTAAAATCAGGTTATAAATATTTCATTGAAGATTACATTTAATTAATTGACAACTAATTATTTGTATGAAAATGTGTTGTCCTTTCAGAGGTCACTTAAATATTTATAATCTGAGATAACGTAAGTTTGCTATAACATCTTTTTATTGGATTGCTGGTTTTATCTCAACAAAACTTTACACCCTTTGCTTCTTTTTATACTTGATTTTTCAGTAGTTGTTAATCAAACCTCCCAACAAAAGATTTTCTTCGTTCGCCATCTGAGACCAGGTTTTAAAGACTAGTGATTGTCCCTATAAATTCAGTTTCTTATCACATAAACATATATAATCACAAACAAGAGATTAACAAACCTGTTTTGATTTAACAATGCCAAACGATTTACAAGTTTTCTCTCTTGAAGGATATTTCTCTCTCTAAGCTCTCTCTCTCTCTCTCTAGAGTTGGCGGCTGATGTTTTCTAATTTGGGCACACTCACACACACACAACCCTAGCACACTAAATACCATATACCTATTTAGAGAAAAAGACAAAAATACCAAAATACAAGGAAATTAACTATGACTATTTATTACAAATGACCTAGACTAATATTGAGAGTTTGACTTTTCAGCTTAGACTTCTTGAATCTTTCGTCTTCAATCTTTATGATCTTGAATCCAATAAATCTGTGCTCTAACATTCTCCCCCTTTAGATCAAGATCATTACTAAAAATATTTAGCAATGCAATCTTCTTTCTTTAAGCTCGATTGAAATAAACTCCCCTTTTGATCAAACTTTATCATTTCTTGTAATCTCCTTGTTAATCCAGATCATCTTCAGAAATAAGGATAATCTTTGAAGTACAATCTCCCCTTCAGAAAAATTCATTCTCCCCTTTTGTGCATAGAACATTCTCTCTTCTTTGATAAGCACAATCTTCAAAACTTTGCATTTCTTGACGTTAGGACATTTCTTCAAACATTATGTTCTCCCCCTTTTTGATGAATACAGCATCGACATCATCAAAACTTCTTCCAAGAAATGTCTTTGACCATTCTGATCTGTTCAAGAGCCTCTGATTCGTTGATCCGTAACCAAGTATTTATCCAGATATTTTCAAATCTAGACAAAATAGGAATGTAACACCTGAATCAACAAATGAATCAGTTAACATGCCTGTCAGTAACATAAAGTCACTGTGTGTAACGAATACACATTGGAAAGGAGTTTTTTTTGATGTTCACTCCCACAGGGCTTCCATCCAATCATCGAAACACCACAAAGGCAATTTCTATGAACGTTATGACAAAGAAACAAATTCCTTGTGAGTTCGTGCAAGTGATTGATAGAATTAAGCACGAATGATTGCTTATACAGGCTCAACATTGTGTAAACCACTGAGACAACAGTAGATAAACACAGACTCAATATGCATGATTGAAGTGCGAAGGTGGGGCAGACTTCCTTCTGTTTCAATATCCAGATTTTCCAAATGAAAATCAGATAGTAAATGTGCTGCTTCCCCTTTGAAAAATGAAACATTTTCTTGTTAAGAAGAAAATGAGTGGCTGGTGGGGTTAATGTCAAGAGTTGGCATGGGCTAGTTACCTGTTTCAATAATATTCACCAAAGAATTGTGAATCATTAGTAATGTGGCTGCCCGGCTCAGAAAGTAGTTGGTGCAGAGTTTGATATTATTTTACTCTGTTCTCTCACCCTCTTTCTTTTAATCAATAAGCTCACATCTAACCAAACTCTCTTTTCCATTTTACCTCAACACACAACCCACACTCATTTCTTTTCGACTCCTCACACTCAATCACTATGGATTAACTTCTTGGGTAGGAGACACTGGTAATCGTGAATCCATAGAAGTTCATTTAAGTCCTAGCACAAAGAACCCATAATTTCCTATAAAGCATAATGTTGCTCAATTGGTTTAACTTGAACAGTTAAAGCACAAATACAAGTCAGATATGTATATGCTCAGAATATAATCATGAAGATTTGAGCATTTTTAAACATTGAAGAATTTTCAAACAAGTAAATTGAATGAATAAAAAAGAATGCAAGAGACTTGTTTGAAAATCTGACATTGTATGAAAATGATTAGAAATGAAATGATATAGCAATTAAAGCTTATGGTCAAGAATAATAGATATTGTCCATATGAAACAAAAATATAGACATTCTTGAATGAACGTTTAGAAATGAAATGACGCTCAAAATTCTTTGAAATGCAAGCGGGGTGTCTTACCATCGAAAAATATGTTTCAAATTTGAGACATGGTAAGAACATATTTAATAAAGATTCAAACCGGTGTGTGCGAATACTTGAAAGTATATAGAAAAGACAATACGCAAGTATTTATCTTTGGAAACACACGGTTTGTTAACATTTCAGCACAAATAAAACTGAAAACATTTAAAATCACACTTCACATTCATGAAATCAGTTTAAGAATCGGGAAGTGGTTTGAACATTTAAGAACATGTTTTCTATGATTGAAAGTTGTCCTTCTTTCAACCACTTATGAGATTAAGATAAGAAATTTAACCTTTGTCGTTCAATCTTAAATCTCATGAAGTTAAGCATGAAGTCATAAAGATATGATCTTGTAAGCATCCTCTCAATCTATAAAAGTCTCAAAGTCATGTCAAAGCAACTTTATTCACAAAATTTATTCAAATGTAAAAGACATAAAGCAGTAAAACAATTAAAGTACGAGTTCTGATCTGAAATAATCAGAAGTCACCACCTTTACTCCCCCTGAAATTATTCATCAGAAAAATTATCAGTGTAAAAGATATGTATTAACTTCCCCTCAAATGTAGAACATCATTTCTGTCGGATGCATAAAATTTCAGACAAATATATATATATATATACTCCCCCTTGAATATTGATCTTCTCAGATATGTATCTAGGAGTACAATATCATTCAGCTCAGGAGTAAAGTCTTTTGATCATGTAAGTGCGGGTCTTGAACTGTTGTATTCAAGAGCCATAAGTCTCTTACTCAACCTTGACTTGACTTTCCTGTAACACAGATTCATCCTTTTTCTTTGGTATCTATTTGTATTTGGATTCAACAGAGTTAGCACATGATTTTGACACCCATTAAAACTTGGGTCCACTTTTCTTTTGAAAACCATATGAAGATTTAGAACGATAAGAATATACATAATATGTCCCTGTTGGTCCCGGAGGTGCTTAACAAGTTTGTAGAAGGGGGGGGGGTTGAATACAAACACATAATTTAAAGTTTAATAAATTGTTTATTGATAAATCAAATACAATTTACAAGTTTGTTGCGGAATAAGATTAAGACAGACTCAATCTAAACAAACTTAAGAAACACTAAGATGGTTGCACAAGAATATAGAGAAAGGGGGATTGAGAGTATAGAAAATAAGGGTTTCTATAATGTAGAAAGATGAAGGCCAGAGGTGAGCACACCTTCAGATGGAGAGGTAATCTTTCTACATTATAGAAACCCTTGTTTTCTATACTCTCAATCCCCCATTCTCTATATTCTTGTGCAACCATCTTAGTGTTTCTTAAGTTTGTTTAGATTGAGTCTGTCTTAATCTTATTCCGCAACAAACTTGTAAATTGTATTTGATTTATCAATAAACAATTTATTAAACTTTAAATTCTGTGTTTGTATTCAACCCCCCCCCCCCCCTCTACAAACTTGTTAAGCACCTCCGGAACCAACAAGTGGTATCAGAGCAGACTGTTTAATCCGATAAACAAGATCTTGTTTTATTCTCTTCCTTGCTATTCTAACATGGCACTTAACACAAACACAAACTACTATGATAATGGTTCATTTTCCAAACCTCCTCGATTTAGCAGAGATAACTTCTCTCTGTGGAAGAATCGAATGATGCTATTTCTTGAAGGTGCAGATCCCACTATACCTGAGTACGTAGAAAACGGACCATATGAACCTGTCCAAATCATAACTGCCGTTCTAGCTACTGCTACCACTCCATTTATTCCTGAACGCTATATTGCTAAGGAAATCAGACAATGGAGTGATGAGGACAAAAAGAAGGTTGGTATTGATGCAAGGGAAAAGATCATTATCTCTATGGCTCTGTCTGATGAAGTTTTCCATTCCATCATGCATCTTAAAACTTCTAAAGAAATGTGGGAAACCATATGTGTTCAATATGAAGGCACCACTGAAATCCAAGACACTCGAAAGATTAACTTGGTAAGACAGTATGAAAGTTTTATCGCTGGTAAGAGTGAATCTCTCTCTGATGTTCATCAGCGGTTTAACTACTTAATCATTGATCTAAGAACTGTTGGTAGGACCTATTCTAATTCTGAGGTCCTAACAAAATTCTTGGAATGTCTTCCTGAATGCTGGGACAGTTATTCAATATGTCTCAAGCTGACAAAAGACTTAAACTCTCTTTCTCTCAGCACCTTGTACGAAATATTGCTTAACTATGAGCAATCAAACCTGTTGAAGAAGAATCTTATAAAAGATTCTAAAGACTCCAAAAGCACTCCTGTTGCTTTAGTCTCTTCAGAGATAATTCCATCTCCGCGATCTACTCTCACCATCACTGAGTTAGATTCTGAATCTGAGGATCTATCAGACACTGATCTTTCAAAGTTTGATGAGTCCTTAGCACTCTTGACAAACTCTTTTAAGAGATTTGCAAGAAAGAGCAATTTCAGAAGAAATAAGCCTCTCTCTCTCTCACTGACAAGCCAAAATCAACCCCTGTTGATAAGGCTACTGCTACTTGCTTTAACTGTGAAAAGATTGGACACTTTGCAAGTGAGTGCAGGTCGAAGAAAGTCTTCAAACCTTCTACCTCAAGAAGATCCAGCAATGACAAATACCTAAAGCTGTAAGACAAATATCAAAAGCTGAAAAGCTACAAGCGAAAAGGTAAAGGTCTCATTGCTGAAGAACATGACTGGGCTGAATCAGAAGAATCAAGTTCTGATGAAGAAGAAATCGCTAATCTTTGTCTTATGGCTGAGATTAAAGAAGAAGTGGAAGAACAATCTGAAACTTCTATAAGCTATATATCATCTCAGGGATCAAAGGGCATCTGGTATCTCGATAGTGGATGTTCTCGTCATATGACTGGACAAAAAAGACCTGCTCACTGAATACAAGGAAGAGAAAGGTCCCTCCGTGACCTTTGGTGGAAATGGAAAAGGATATACCCGAGGGTTTGGTGTCCTCAGCAATGGGACAACTACCTTCAGAAGAGTCGCTTATGTAGATGGACTGAAGCATAATCTTCTAAGCATCATCCAGCTATGTGACAAAGACTATGAAGTTCGCTTTTCTAAGAAAGCATGTTCAGTGGTGAATATGAAAGGAAAACTGGCTCTCAGTGGTTTTCGTAAAGAAAATGTCTATGCAATAGATATGGACTCTACTACCACTGAGAACGTGTGTTTTTTCTCTAAAGCCTCTTCTGATGTCAACTGGCTATGGCACAAAAGGCTCTCTCATCTGAACTTCAAAACCCTGAATTCTCTCTCTTCTAAGGAACTGGTTTCTAGTCTCCCTCAGCACTCATATGCTAAAGAATCTCTCTGTTCAGCATGTGAAAAAGGAAAACAGACAAAAGCTAGTTTCAAGTCTAAACAAGTTTCCTCAGTGACAAGTCCTCTTCAGCTCTTACATATGGATCTGTTTGGCCCTGTCAACATCCAATCAATAGCTGGAAAGAAATATACGCTTGTCATTGTAGATAAATACTCTCGCTACACCTGGGTTATCTTTCTTCGCTGCAAGAGTGATACTCCAGAAGAACTAATATCCTTCGTTAAGAAGATGGAAGTGCTGAATAACCTTACTGTTCGTTCAATAAGAAGTGATCATGGAACTGAATTCAAAAACAGTTCTCTGAGCAATTTCTTTGAGAACAAGGGAATTTCTCACAACTTCTCTTCAGTAAGAATACCTCAGCAAAACGGAGTCGCTGAAAGAAGAAACAGAACGATCATTGAAGCTGCTAGGTCAATGCTCAGCGATTCTCATCTCCCTACTCAATTTTGGGCTGAAGCTGTAAACACTACATGTTTTACTCAAAACAGATCGCTGATCGTAAAGCGATTTGGAAAGACAACTTATGAACTTTTTCATGGAAGAAAGCCCTCTATTAGCTTTCTTCATATCTTTGGTTGTCAGTGCTTTATTCTAAAAAACAAAGATCAGCTTGGAAAGTTCGACCCAAAAGCTGATGATGGAATATTTCTAGGATATTCCTCCATCTCCAAAGCCTACAGAGTTTTCAACAAGAGAAGACAATCTGTGGAAGAAACAATTCATGTCACTTTTGATGAAACTCGCTCAGCGAACTCTAAACCAATCGCTGACAATGAAGAACTAAATGCTTGGATGTTTTCTCACTACAGAGAAACAGAACCCTACTTCTCAAACCATCAGCATTCAAATCCTCCAATTGCTGATGATGATCTAAACATCATACCTCCTAACGCTGAATCCAACTCATGGATCTCAGCAGAGCCTTTAAACACACTTCTACCATCAGAACCATCTTTGTCTGAACATCTCTCAGAAAACAATGGCATGTTTGAAACTCAACAGTTGATCGCTGATGAGCCTCAAGCTTCTTCATCAGTGAACATTCCTATTGTTGATCAAATCTCTGAAGTAAGCGATCATGCTCCTGCTTAGCGATGGACCAGAGATCACCCCATTGATCAAATCCTTGGTGATCCCGATGCAGGTATTCAGACACGACAAAGTTCAGGTAATATCTGTCTCTTTTTTAACTTTATTTCTTTAATCGAACCAAAGAAGGCTGATGATGCCCTCAGAGATCCAAACTGGGTCAGCGCTATGCAAGAAGAGCTGACTGAGTTTACTCGTAACAAAGTTTAGAATCTCGTTCCTAGACCATCTGACAAAACTGTTATAGGCACCAAATGGGTGTTTAGAAACAAGTTAGATGAACATGGAACTGTAACCCGCAACAAGGCTCGACTTGTTGCTCAGGGATACAGACAAGAGGAAGGCATAAACTATGATGAAACCTTTTCCCCTGTGGCTAGGCTCGAAGCAATTCGACTATTCTTAGCTTATGCAGTCTATAAAGACTTCATTGTGTATCAAATGGATGTATCCTAAATGGAAAGCTAAATGAAGAAGTCTATGTAGAACAACCTCCAGGGTTTTATGACCCTAAGTATCCAAATTATGTTTATAAATTGGATAAGGCTCTCTATGGTCTCAAATAAGCCCCTCGTGCTTGGTATGACACTCTCTCATCCTTTCTTATCTCTGAAAATTTTGAACGTGGCAAAATTGATAATACTTTATTTTTCAGAAAGATAAAAGGTTATATTATTCTTGTACAAATATATGTCGATGACATCATATTTGGTTCCACTAACCCATCGCTGTGTACTCGATTCCCTGAAAGAATAAAGAAAGAATACAAAATGAGTATGATGGGTGAGCTGACATATTTTCTTGGTCTTCAAATCAAACAATCTGACAAAGGTACTTTTATCAGCCAAGGTAAGTATGTTAAAGACATGCTGAAGAAGTTTGATTTAACACAAACTTCAGCAATGAAGACTCCTATGGCACCTCCCCTGACACTTAACAAAGATCCGTCTGGAAAACCTGTTAATGTTACTGCCTATAGAGGAATGATAGGCTCCCTGCTGTACCTTACAGCGAGCCGACCTGACATCATGTACTCTACTTGTTTATGTGCACGCTATCAATCTGAACCCAAGGAATCTCATCTGATCGCTGTTAAGTGAATTTTCAGATATCTGAAAGGGACTCCTAATGTCGGTCTTTGGTATCCCAAAGACTCAGGATTCGATCTAACTGGATATTCTGATAGTGATTTTGCAGGTTGTAAACTCGATAGAAAGAGCACCACGGGTGGATGTCAACTCCTAGGAGGAAAGCTGGTAAGCTGGACAAGCAAAAAGCAAAATTTAGTGTCCACTTCCACAGCTGAAGCTGAATACGTAGCCGCTGGAAGTTGTTGTGCTCAGGTCTTATGGATGAGAAATCAACTATTAGACTATGACCTTCAGCTATCAAAGATTCCAATCTATTGCGACAGCACTAGTGCTATCGCTATAGCAAACAATCCAGTGCTATATTCAAAGACTAAACACATAGAGATCAGATATCATTTTATCAGAGATCATGTGATGAATGGTGATATTGAACTTCATTTCATCCCTACTGACTATCATCCTGCTGATTTATTCACCAAACCTCTTGATGAGACAAGGTTCAACTTTCTCATCAGTGAGCTTGGAATGCTGAATCTCGAAGAGTAAATCTTCAGCGTTCATGCATTATGTCAGTGATTATAACTTTCCCTTCATCATTCTATCTCTGATTAAAACTCTGACTCTCAGGTATGTTCTTTTACTTTTAATCACTGAATCTTCAGTCAGTAAGACGTTTTAAATAAAACTTTGATCACTGAAGTTTTTCTTCAAATGATTAAAAGCTTTTTGAAAAACAAAATCTATCACTGAGTTTTCTCTTCAGTGATCCTTCTAAAATAAAAATCAATCTCTGAATTTTTATTAGGGATTCTTTCAAAGGAAAAACCTATCTCTGACATTTCTTCAGAGATAATTTCAAAAAGGACAAATGAAACGTTTTTCTCTCTCCTATGACGTCATTTGAACCGACAATCCACGACATGCCTTTTTCTAACACGTTCGTCCGTTGCCCTTCTATCCAATAAACTTCGTGGGACGTGTCCATGTCATGATGAATGTTTGTATTCTCGCCTCTTTCTCTCTCCTACTCTCTACGTATAAAAGGAATGTTTCTTTTCATTCTTTTCTTTTACGCTCTCTAGAAATCCTTTTCAAGCAAGAACTCTCTCAAGCATTTGCAAGAACATCTTTCAAATCATTTGCATCTTCTTCCTTAAGGATTAACAGGTTATTTTGATCTTCCTTTTACTTAAATCTTGTTACTTAATCCTACTTATGTTCCATCATTATGGATTTTTATAAGATTTCTACTCACTAAAATCATTCTTTTTGATTTTATTCTTTCAAAACCTTTGGTTTTCTCATTGTTCTTCCTTCTTAAACTAAGAACAATGTCTTAATCTTCAAATTTTTTTGTTTTTATCTTAATCTGGTAAAAACTTCTTTATTTTTAGACTTTAATCCTTCCCTTCCCTTCTATTCTTTATTTCTTTTCTTATTTAGCAATGGCACAGTCAACACTTGTTTCCTCCAAGAACGTCAAGTTCGCCCTCACTGACTCTGAAGTCCCCAAGAACAACCATCTTGGATGCCTAGACTTTGATGGAATCAAATACCCACACCTAGTGGATGCTGCTAAATTCCTGAAGCAATCTTGCATTGCTTACGCTCTCACTGTTGATCCAAAACCCTCCAAAACTCTACTTCAACAGTTTTGGTTCACAGCTGAAGAATCGACCATCACCAACAAGAAAGGTGATCAGGTCCCTGCCATTTCTTTCTACACTAACCACGACAAAGAAATGATGACCGCTTTCAGCTTAAGAAAGGCTCCCAGGTTTCCTGACAAACCTAAAGGTGGCTTTGAAGCTCTGCCTACTGACGCTGAACTCATCCGGTTTCTGGATGATATGGAGTACTGCTGGGACAACAAGCCCCGCTCCACTATCCCCAACAAGAAGCTGACTCTCATCAAGAAGGCGAACATACCTTCTCAGCTGAACTATATCTTTTCTCACTTCATTCAATGCATGAATGGGAAAAGTGGTTCCCTTGATTAGGCCAGCAAGGTACAGCTACAGATGGCCTACTCGGTAATCGTTGGCAAAAACTTTGACTTTGCCACTGCTATATTTGACGATCTAAGGTCAAAGATAGAGAAGACAGAGAGGGATTCCAAGATCCCATATGTACGATTCATCTGTGCATACCTGAAGTTCCTCTACGCCAACGCTTATCCCGCTACTGCTGATGGCTCCTTCGCCAAAGTGGGTCAGCGTTCTCTAGAAGTCAAACCGCTGGACAACGAGGTAAGTATTTCTACCCTACGCTCTCGCCTCTCTCTCCATTCTTCTACTTCAGCGGCCACACAGGAGGTTCATTCTTCTGCTAACCCTGCCGCTACCACTGGTTCCAAATGTCCATAAGTTAGTTCCTTTGGCCCTTCGAACAAGGCCAAAGTGACTAAGGAGACAAGCGCCCCAAGTTTCTCGACAAACTTCCTTGGATGATTTCGTGGTCCTCTCCTCCACATCTGCTGCTGTGATAACATCAACCGTGCCAGCGACCTCGGTCGCTGCCACAACAACAGTGACTCAACTTGAAATCTCAGTTCTTCAATCAACTAAGGTACCTTTTCAACCCCAAACTTCTTCTATCCCCATCTATAATCCCTCTATTTCTTTGGTCTCTGACCCTCCTCTCATAAAGCAACCTCATGTTGCATTTTTAGGACCTGATTCTCAAACGTTTGAAAGAGACATGAAATTTTTCAACATGTTTGAACGATCAGGTATACCTAAACCCACCAATACACCTTCCTTCTCCCCATCTAAGCCTGTTACTCAGAAGCTAACTTTTCTTTCAGGTCCTAGTTTGGCAACTGTTGACGCGAATGTCAACAGTTTGGGTGAAAAGGTGGTTTCTCTCACCGCTTCTGTCAACAAAACCACCAGCGCAATTAATAACGCTAGTGAAGAACTGAAGACTTTGACAGCTACCTACTCCACCAAAGTTGAAGCCTCTCAATTCTCCACTCTTCATGAATAGATTATCAGAGTGAAGGAGGATACTCAGCGACAGATGGATGCTCTATCCACCAAAGTGGATTCCTGCACAGCTCTTCTTCAGCAAGTCCTTGACAAGCTGAATGCACCAGCTGTTGAATTTATTCATCAGGCTACTTCAGATATCCCGGTGATTGAAGAACGACTAGACAGTCTGGAGGCTGAAGTCCGAAAGTTGGCCTCTGCACAACCTTCCTCTCCTTTCAAAGATCTCTCCCTCGCTGATAATGACAAAGAGGGGGAAAAAGCAGCTGAAGAAATTAAAGAGGGGGAGACAACAGCTGAAGCTGCTGAGGTTCAACTTGAAGATCCTCCTTCTCATGTTGAGGGGGATAAGGTTGTTGACCAAGACCCTTCTTCTTTCAAAGAATTTATCGAAGAAGAAGAATAGGACGATGAAGAAGAAGATCTTGATCTTGAAGATCAAGAGGAAGAGCAACCTCATCAAGAAGATGATGATGATGACGATGAAGAAGACCAATCCTTATGGTGTTCTGCAGCCATCACATCTTCAGTGATAACTTCGAAAGAAGTTGTCACAGCAGGGGGAGTCATGGAACATCCTCAGGAACCCCTTCCCAAAGCAAACCCAAAGGTGCGGTTGCTGAGGGAAACCTGAAGACAGTTTCACTATCTGAGGAGAATCCTTCTCAGGTATGCCTCTCACTTGTCCCTGTTTCTTTCTACAAACCCTCTATCTCTTTCTAGCCTTTATCTTCTCTCTTTCCAAAACATACACTAACTCCTTTCTTTCCATTTTCTGTCCAGACAGTTCTCTCCCCTGCTTAAGGGTAAAGAACTACAAATAATCCCAACTCCCAAAGCTGATGAAGAAATAATCCCAATCTCTGTAAGAGAGATTGATGAAGAAGAAGAAGAAACCCTGCAACATCCAGGAAGGCCCTCTAGACCATCTCACTGGTCAGAGGAAGAAATGAAGAAAAGAACAGAGATGATCTCTTATCTAGAGAAACAACGACTGAAGATCCCTACTCAATCAACAGATCTAGAGTTCCTACCGAAGCTGAAATCGAAGAATTTGTCAGGGCTGAGAAGCTGATAGCTGATTGTCAAAGAGATGCCTCTCTTGCTCTCAAGATTCAATCCTTTCAAGTCAAAGACAAGAAGCTGAAGAAGAAACCAGTTGAAGTCCAGGCTGATCTCTTGAAAGAGATTGAAGAGGAGCGCTCAAAAGAACTAGCGGTCAGCGATAACACAGTCGACTGGTGCAAGCATAAAATCGATTATCGTTCTGACCCAATGAAGATCGTAGCAGTTGTCATCTCTGGAAGAAAGAAGAAGGACAAAGTTTCTGTCACTATAGAGATTACCAGAGAGGATGGAAGCTGCAAGGCTATGTACGTTTCAAAGCTGGAAAGCTTCGGCTACATGGAATGGCTTGAGTTCAAAGATGCGCTGAAGAAATCAAAGTCAATCTACAGAGGCTATGTTGAAGGGATAAATGATGCTCTCATCAACAGAGTTGCTGCAGTCCTAAAAGTGCCATCTGCTCTTCCTTCTAAGTCAAAGCAATTCAAAAGAAAGCCTATCTCCTCCTCGTCTGAAGATGTTGCGGTGATCAGAAATGAAACCTCCATCAAGTTCTCAAGAGAAGCTCTGTTCGGTCCCCCTCCTGATCTCTCTGTTATCAATCTATCTCCGCCCCCTGGTGGACCATATGTTGCAGGGCAAGTACTCAAAGAACCTTTTGGAATCTTCTTCAGAGATGATGAGGAAGAGCTCAGGTTTCAAAGAGTATCTGAAATTCCTATATGTCCCCTCAGTCATCTCAAGGATCTCTTGTGCTTATGGTGTGACTTCTCTCCTTCTGCTGAACCGATCAAGGCAATCATCTCTCAAGAATCTTCAGATCGAAGGCAAAAAGGAGAAGAAATACCTGAGTATATGATCAATCCTCCTAAATATTCTTTTGATAGCTGATAGATTAGCTTCCTATTTCTTGTAATCTATTAGTAAAACTTACATTAGTTAGTTCCTCACTTGTACTTGTAATTTTCATACCTTGTAATTCTATCTTTGAATTAGTGAAAATTTCAGTGAAGTACTTAACTCTATCAGTACTGTAAAAGATCTCTCAAAATAGTAATTGGGACATGTATGTTATGAGTCCTGATTATTCCTTATTTTGAACTATAAAGTAATTTTCTTCAGTTACTTTGTCATTATCAAATAGGGGGAGATTGTTGATCCAAACTCTCTCAGTGATTTGATAACGACCCTCTTTTATACTTAGTGAAAATTACGTTTAATATGTATTAGTGTTTCACCATCAGCGATCAGACTGAGTTTGTTCAGTTATCGCTGATAGTCTTTCTCAAACATTTATATGTATTAGTGTTTCACTATCAGTGATCAGATTGAGTCTGTTCAGTTATCGCTGATAGTTTCTGATGTAAATAGTAACGTAATCCCTGTAGACAAGTCTCGCGTCAACAGATGTTCATAGCTGAATCGAAGACAAAGTTGCGGAACAAAGACAAGTCTACTAATGAACTGATGAGGATATCAGTGAAGAAAAGACGACTCTACTCATACGCGAAGGAACATGAGGAAAAGCTTCAACGATAGCTGAACCTCTTTATATCTCTGAAGGAAGAGATATTCAACGATCAAACGATCACGAAGCTTATGCCTCAAGTCTCCTTTTGTCTTACCTTGCACAACCAGTACGATGTGTCAGAACGGACATACCTCTACCACAATTCGTACAACAACTCTGTCAACTACACTGTTCATGATACGGCCGAAAGCATGTCTCCCAAAGTTAGACTCTCTCAGCAAATCAATGAAGGACACGTGTAAAGTGCTCTGCCATGCATTTAATGCATAGGGTATAAATCGAAATATTACCTCTCCATCTGAAGAAGTGCTCACCTCTGGCCTTCATCTTTATACATTATTGTTAGCTCCAAATCATCTGTTAAAAGTGTTGAAAATAACCGTCCTATTTCAGAGAAGACATCAGAGGACGAAGACTTCAGAGGACAAACCTGCCTCTGAAGTACTTATCAGTGCAACTTTCAGAGAAGACATCAGAGGACGAAGACTTCAGAGGACAAACCTGCCTCTGAAGTACTTATCAGAGCAACTCAGAGAAGACATCAGAGGACGAAGACTTCAGAGGAAAAACCTGCCTCTGAAGTACTTATCAGAGATTGCAACTTACATCAGAGATAGCTTCATCAGAGGCTCTGAAGACAACGTCAGAGCTCTGAAGACATTCTCTCTGAAAATGCACAAGTTTTCTAATGAACAGAAGAACAGATGACACGTCACTTAGTGATAAGATTTACTTTCTAGAGTAGGTCACTGTTCAGCATGCTCTTTTTGTCATGCAAGTACACTGCTTACTTTATGGTCCTATAAATAGGACCATCACCTTATTGTTCAAGAGTGCTTAAGAAGATATATATCTGATAATATAAGTTGAATATTTTATTAAAGAATATCTTGTTTATCTTTATCTGCTTTATGAACTGTGATATTTGAATCTCCTTTGATATTAAACTGTATTGCTTCCGCTTTCATTACTCTTATTGTTTATATCATTGTTACGAGATTAGATCTGGGATCCAACAATTGGTATCAGAGCCTCCTTTGTTTCTAAACAAAGAAAGATCATATCTGCATACTCGGATAGATTTACATCTCATTGATTCTAAACTTTCATTATCTGTGCATGTTCATATAAACCCAGTTTATTAAAGAATATCATATGCTCTAGATTTGATAGTAAATCTCAGTTCATTACAAAAAGCATCAGTTCTTCAAATCTTCATTTTTACAAATGGCAAACTCAAGCATAAGTGCCATTTATACAGCTGGGTCATTAACAAAACCTCCTACACTTTTAAGGGATGAATATCCCCAATGGAAAATAAGGATGGTAAATTTCCTAGAAGGTATGGACAGGGATCTTTTTAGATCTGTGAACATTGGACCTCACATTCCAATGGTGTTGGTGCCAAGAGTTCCTGCAACAGCAGATACTGCCGAAATACCTGCATATTATGAAAAGAAAACCACAAACTTCACTGATGAAGAAAATAATATGATGGATAATGACTCAAAAGCTGTTAGATTACTCATAATGGCCATTCCCAATGA
Organism: Arctium minus; assembly: GCA_954870635.1. Classification (NCBI taxonomy): domain Eukaryota; kingdom Viridiplantae; phylum Streptophyta; class Magnoliopsida; order Asterales; family Asteraceae; genus Arctium; species Arctium minus. The sequence continues at coordinate 32,624,710 of OX941097.1, read as the reverse complement.
TATCTTTCAAGAACTTGATTCTTGTAAAACTGCAAAAGAGATATGGGATCAGTTGTTAAATCAACTTGAAGGTGGCCTACAAACCCAGAAAAATAGAAGAAATCTATGCATCAATGAATATCATGATTTTCATGCTCTACCAGAAGAAACATTACACCAAACTTACTCAAGATTCAACATTCTAATAAACAAATGCAGAAAGTTTGGAGTAATGAGAACAAAAGAGGAAAACAATGTTCTTTTTTTGAAAAGCTTGAATGAAGAATGGTCACAACTGTCCATGTCTATACAGGCTAATCAAGATCTTGAGTCATGGTCATTAACTGACATTTATGGTACTCTTGTTGCACATGAAAAAGAAGTTATGAAGCAAAAATCAAAAACCTCTTTGGGTGGACCCCTTGCGCTTGTTTCAAAACAAATATCAAAAGAAAACAACTGTGAAGAGTCACAAAAATGTTTGGAAACAAAAAGAAGATCCAAAAAGGTCTTGATGGCAGAAGAAACTCATTCAGATTCAGACTCAGATGAAGATATCAATGCCTTTGCCAAATCTCTTGCATTAATCACTCATCAGTTTAACAAGAAATTTGGTAAGAAGGTATTTGAAGGAAAGAGAGAGAATGAAGAAAGAAGAAATCCAGAAAGAAGATTTCAACAAGAACCCAGATTCACTCCATATAGTGATAAAAAGGGTGCAAACTTCAATCATGATGATGCAACACAACAAACAAGACCACAACAACCATTCCAACCAAGGTATCCACAACCACAGAGATACTTCAAACCTCAAGAACAGAAGCCAGGGACAAGTACTGCCACTCTTCCAACAAATCAAAATGATGGAAGATGCTTCAGATGTGGAAAACCAGGCCACTTCTCTGCAAACTGCAGAGGAAAACTTGTCAAAGATCAAGATTACTACAAGAACAAATACAAATACAATGTAAAAGAAAGAGTTCTTGTAGCAGAAATGGAAGACTGGCTATCTGACTCGACAAGTGATGGTGAGGAAGAGCCTACCAATCTCTGTGGTATGGCTTTTTCAGATGGAAATCAAACTGATGAAGCATCCGAAGATAACTCTGAAAAGGTAAACTCTCTTTACACCTCTGACAGTGATCCTGAAATAGATGCTTTTAAACTAATTAATGAACTTCAGGATTTAGAGCAAAAATTTGTTGAAGAAAAACAGAAAAGAGAGCAAGCAACAAAAGAGCTCATCTTTTACAAAAGAGAAAAGAATCTTCTGGAATCAGAAAAGAAAGATATTTTTCTTGAAAAAACTAAACTTGAAGAAACCTTCAAGCAAAAAGAAAAATCATTTTCAGAAGAAATAAGAGAAATAGAGAAAGTTTTAAAAGGAAAAGAAGAAGAAGTAAAGAAATCTGAGTATGAAAGGCTCAATTCTATTGCCTTAACCAAATTTTTTCAAAAGGAAAGAGAAATCTTACATCAATCTCTAGATAGAAAAAATCTTCAAATCAAAAGCTATGTTAATGCACAAAGTGTCTTTGATAAAATAAAATCACAAATGGACTCTCAAGGACTAGGATTCAATGAGTTGAATTCATTCAATGGATTGGAGAAAACTTCACTTTCTTCCACTTTCTGTATGGGAAAGGTCCAAAGATTTGAAAGTCCATCTCTGAATAATTTCAAAAGAATGAAAACATCAGAGGGATCAAAAGCAAGAGCTTTGAATTTCAAAAATACTACGTACTCTGAAGTAAAAGACATTCAAGAGTCTGTGTTACAGGTAAAAGAAGAAACTTCAGAAGTACTCTTTACAAAACCTCAAAGCTATGATCCCAAAGAAATTTTCAGATTTGATGCCTTCATCTCAAGTGAATCAGAGACATTTGAACCAAGTACCTCTGATACAAGTACTTCTGAAAATGAATCTCAGAGTTCACTTAATCAAAATGCTCCTCTGTATTCACCAAAGTCAGATGAAAACATCAGAACCACGTTTGAAGATGATGTTCAAAGGATATGGAAAGAAAATGTCATGGAGGACTTAAAAAGAAAAGAAAGCATGAAACGGATCATCAAAGTCTCTAGATCAAAAGAAATTAAAAAACCAATAGAGGTAGATATCTCTATCAAATCTAAGAGAGACTTTCTTGACTCTGATTCAGAATCTGATTTAGAGATTGATGAACAGATTTTTTGTAAACCAGGGAATGTAATTCACAAAAAGATAGAAACTGTTGGCTCTGGTATTTTGAATGTTCCAATTTCAGTATTGAAAACCAAAACCAGAATACCAATAAGTCCTGATTTTGCAAATATGTGTTTACAAGCAAAAACATCTCTGGAACTTGAAAAAGAGTTGCAAGAAAAGGCAAAGAATAAAACAAACACTTCTGGCTCTAACACCTATAAAACAATAAAATTCTCTCCTGAACAAAAGGGCAAATGGACAAAAACTAATCATATTGATCCTGTCTGTGCAGTAAGCAGCAAAGAAAAGAAGATGTTTTTGAACAAGAAAAAGCAACTTGAAAAGAAGACTGTCTTTCAAGCAAAAAGAAAAGAAGTAGTTAGGGATAAATGTAATATTCCTAGTGCTAGTTTCAAAAGAAGTCAAAATGTAACAAATGCTTTTAATAAAAAGAAAAACTTTGCTCCTACTTCTTCTTGTTCTATTAATTGTAACTGCATTTATCTCCTGATGAAACTGAAGAATCATTTTAAAGAATCACACTGCCTTTTGAATCAATCTCTGAAAAATATCTCAGAGACAAAATCTCAAAAGAAGACACGTAAAGGCAAGACATCAAAAGATGAGATGCCAAAAAGTCATTCAAATCCACCAAAGTCTAACACAAAAGGACCCATAATGAGGTGGGTACCTAAGAAACAATAATCTGTCTTGCAGAAACAGTCAATGCCAATATGGTACCTAGATTCTGGATGTTCAAGGCATATGACTGGAGATAAAGAACTGCTATCCTCATTTAAAGCAAAATCTGGAGGAGCAGTTACTTTTGGAGACAACAAGCAAGGACAGATTAAAGGATATGGTGAGTTATCAAGAGGAAATGTTTCAGTATCAAAGGTTGCTTATGTGGATGGATTAAAACACAATCTGATAAGCATAAGTCAACTTTGTGATCATGGTTTTGATGTGAAATTTCAAAGAAAATATTGTTCACTTCTTCACTCAAAATCAGGTCAAGAAATGCTAAGAGCAGACAGAAAAGGTAACCTCTACAGAATGAACTTTACCAAAATCACAAACAATGATTCAGAGAAACTTTGTCTTGTATCTCTGAATAGTGAGGAAATCTGGCTCTGGCATAAAAAGTTTTCACATCTAAAATTTTCCTCACTTGATAAGTTAGTTAAACTTAATTTGGTTAAGGGATTACCATCGCTAAAGTTTAACAAAGATCATCTTTGTTCTGCTTGTGAGATGGGAAAAATGAAAAGATCTTCCCATAAAACCAAAAGTGAAAACAACTGTCCTAGACCTCTGCACATGCTTCATGTGGACCTCTGTGGTCCTATCTCTGTACAGAGTCTAGCAGGTAAGAAATACATTCTGGTTCTGATTGATGAATTTTCCAGATACACATGGATAGAATTCATTAGAGCTAAATCTGATGTACCTGACATATTAATAAGGTTGTTAAAAAGATTACAGGTTCTATTCAGCAGCAAAGTTCAGAAACTAAGAAGTGATAATGGAACAGAGTTCAGAAATGCCAAAATCAATTCTTATCTATCAGAAGAAGGCATTACCCCTAACTTCTCTGCAGCAAGAAATCCTCAACAAAATGGAGTAGTTGAAAGGAAAAACAGAACACTTGTTGAAGCTGCCAGAACAATGCTTGCTGAATCTGATCTTTCAACAAATTTTTGGGCAGAAGCAGTAGCAACAGCCTGCTTCACTCAGAATAGAGCTACAATTGTCAAGAGATTTCAGAAAACATCCTATGAACTCATTAACAATAGGAAACCTAATATTAAATATTTTCATGTTTTTGGATGCAGGTGTTATATTCTGAAAGATAGAGAATATCTTGGAAAGTTTGACAAGAAAGCTGATGAGGGCAAATTCATTGGATATTCATTAGCCTCAAAAGCTTTTAGAGTGTTCAATCTTAGAACAAGAACTATCCAAGAGAGCATCAATATCACTTTTGACGACAATAAAAGCTCTGAACAACAAGAAAGTTCATCACCAATCTTTGAATCATCAAGGGAATCTGAATTAAACAAAATATTTGAAGATTTCTTTGATGATGAAGATATCTCTGAAGTTATCTTCAGAGATAGACAGAGAGAGAATTCAGAAGAACCTCAAGAAACAGGTACAACCCTTTCAGGGCCCTCTGAACCAACACCTTCTGTTTCACCAAATGCAGATCAACAAAGTGAATCAGAAGATGATCAAGAAGTATCTGAAGCAAATCCAGAACCAAATGATGAACAAAAATCTGCATCTCCGGAACAAAACTCAGAGCCTCTGAACAGTACAACAGAGGCATCACCAACAGAGCCTCTGAACAATACAACAGAGGTGTCACCAACTGTCAGAGACTCTGAAGCTCAAACTCCACCCCAAATTTATGCTCCAATTACGAGATGGACAAAAGATCATCCAATTGATCAAATAATTGGATCCTCATCCGAAGGAGTTAAAACAAGATCTGCCACCATCAATGAATGCTTCTATGTAAACTTTTTGAGCATTATTGAACCAAAGAAGGTAAAAGAAGCTCTTGAAGATCCTCATTGGATTTTTGCAACGCAGGATGAACTTCAAGAGTTTGTAAAAAACAAAGTCTGGACCCTAGTTCCCCTTCCCAAAGGAAAATTTGCAATTGGAACGAAATGGGTTTTCAGAAACAAAAAGGATGAGGATGGAATAATAATCAGAAACAAAGCCAGGTTGGTTGCAAAAGGATATTGCCAGGAAGAAGGCATTGATTATGATGAAACCTTTGCACCTGTAGCTAGGCTAGAAGCAATAAGAATCTTCTTGGCCTATGCTGCACACAAAGGATTCAAAGTTTATCAAATGGATGTTAAATCTGCCTTTCTTCATGGTAAATTAAATGAAGAAGTTTATGTCCAGCAACCACCTGGATTTGAAAGTACAGAGTATCCTAATCATGTTTATTATTTGGATAAAGCTCTGTATGGACTTAAACAAGCTCCAAGAGCCTGGTATGAAACTCTGTCCACCTTTCTAACTCAAAATGGATTTGAAAAAGGCACAATTGATACTACCTTATTCATCAAAAGGTACAAGAATGAGATGCTTTTAGTACAAATTTATGTTGATGACATTATATTTGGCTCTACAAATCAAAAGTATTGTGACAAGTTCTCAGAGTTGATGAAGAGTGAATTTGAGATGAGCCTCATGGGAGAATTAACTTTCTTTCTGGGCTTACAAGTAAAACAAACTTCAGAAGGTACATTCATAAGTCAATCTAAGTATGTCTCTGAAATTTTGCAAAAATACAAACTCAATGATTCAACTTCGATGAGAACTCCTCTATCCACCGGAGTCAAACTTGACTCTGATCCTTCAGGAGAATCTGTGGATATAAAAACCTACAGAGGTATGATAGGTTCACTATTATACTTAACTGCAAGTAGGCCTGACATAATGTTTGCAACATGTCTTTGTGCTAGATATCAAGCAAATCCAAAAGAATCTCATTTATCTGCTGTCAAGAGAATTTTCAGATACCTCAGAGGGTCACACTCATTAGGCCTCTGGTATCCAAAACTTTCTAGTTTTGATCTAACAGCTTACACTGATGCAGATCATGCCGGATGTAAGCTTGACAGAAAAAGTACCTCAGGATGCTGTCAGTTATTGGGCAATAAGCTGGTAAGTTGGTCATCCAAGAAGCAAAACTGTGTTTCAACTTCAACAGCAGAGGCAGAATATGTTGATGCTGCTAGTTGCTGCTCACAAGTAATATGGATGAAAACTCAGCTCAGTGATTATGGCCAACAAATTGAAAGAATTCCAATTCTCTGTGATTCAAAAAGTGCCATAGCCATCTCTGCCAATCCAGTACAACACTCCAAAACCAAGCACATCGATGTAAGGTACCACTTTCTAAAAGATCATGTTGAAAAGGGAACAATAGAGATGTATTTTGTACCAACTGAACTACAACTTGCTGATATTTTCACAAAAGCTTTAGATGAACGAAGGTTCAATTTTTTAGTTAGCAAGTTGGGAATGTTGAATATGTCTACCTAACAAAAATTGGTAAACTCAGTCTCTGATCAATTATCAGAGACTCTGAACCAAGTAGCATATGTCAAACAACACAAGAAAACTTCAGAGTCTCTGATCCTTTCAATCAGAGCCTTTGGACTTTTTCACCAATGGTAAAAATCACATGTTTTCTCCAAGCATGTGTCAAGGGGGAGAACATCAAAGACTTCTTTCTTTGGTCAAGGGGGAGACAAAGACCCTTTCAGCCTTTCAAGGGGAAGAAAAGTCTCTGATATTTATATCAGAGCCTCTGATCTTGTCTCTGATATTTATATCAGAGCCTCTGATCTTGTCTCTGATATTTATATCAGAGCCTCTGATCTTGTCTCTGATATTTATATCAGAGCCTCTGATCTTGTCTCTGATATTTATATCAGAACTTCTGATCTTTTCTCATTAAACGAATATTCCAGGAAATTCGTTTAAATAATAAATCTTTTTGGATAACCATTCATTTCTTTTTAAACCCAACTGGCGGTTTTCTGACACAAAGCGGCTCTCCCCTACATACCTAAACGTGTCACCTATTAATTAGGGGATGATGGAACGTCCTTTCTGACATAAGGACTCTCATTCGCCGTTTCCATAACCTCTCCCTCTACCCTTTGTCTATAAAAACCCTGTTTCCCTTTTTATTATCCTTTACGCTCTCAAAATCCAAAATCCCAAATCTCTCTTTCTAAGCTTTCATCTTTCTCAACCTGCAACAATGGCGGCTCATTCCCAAACTTCAGATAACTCAAGCAAACTTGTTCCAAGCTTGAATATGGTACAGTTCGATGTTCCAGTCAAAGGAAACAACTACTTTCTGGACGTCACCCCATCAAAATACGATGAACAGTTTCGCCCAATCCTCGACTTTTTCACCAACTGCGAACTCAATGATGTTCTAACCAAACATGCCTCAGATATTCCCCTTCGCTTTGTCCAACAATGGTGGTATTCAAGTGAATACGACGATGAAAAGGAAGGAATGGTTGGGCACATTGACCTAGGAGAACAAAACCTGACAATAAGAATAACCCCACAAACCCTGACTCGTCGATTCAACCTCCTCACGACAACTGATCTTCAAATATATGCTTTTGAGAAACTACCAAGTCAAGAAGTCCTTCTTCAGTTCCTCCACCACTTGGGCTACAACAAAGAAATAACACGCCTAAGTCAATTCAGACGTCAGTACCTGCCTCCCAAATGGAACTTTATGTTCAGTGTTCTCAACCGAACAATAACTTGCAAGATTGGAAGTCAGGATCAGACTCATCCAGCGATAATAGCCATAATGTATGCTCTCTTTTTCAACAGAAGCATCAATATGGCTCACATTCTCTTCTGTGAGATGCTGACGGCGGTGGACAAGAAGAACAAGGACTTTGCCAAAGGAAAACAACCAATATCGGTACTGTTTCCTCGATTCATCTCTGTGGTCATTCAACGAGCAATGGAGAAATTCTCCATCACTGAGGAGGGCCCAATGACACCTCTGTTTATGATGAACTCATTCAAAGCAACAGAGGTTCCTCCTTATCCACATGACCGACGATTCCCACACACCATGATTGAGGTAATTCCTACTGACTCTCCTACCCATCTCCTACTTAGTCGTGTTGCCCAATCATCAGAACCGATGATGGGATCCCCAACACACTTAGGTTCTGAGCCTGAGCCTGAATCAGAGAGTGATATCTCTGATACTGCTCAAAACATTAACAGAGCGCAACCAGAGGGTGGCTCTGAGAGAGTGAGGAAGAGAGAACATGAGAACCCTCCCTCTGACGAAGAGAATATCTATGTCAGAGCAGATGAAAGTGAGGAAGAGAGAATTCCAGAGGGTGAGTTTCTAAACTTAGAATCTGAGGGCGGTGAGGTAGAAAAAGATGTCCTTGACGACACAAATGAGAGAATTCAAAGCCCAAATCCCAGTGCAACCAAATTTACTGTCCAAGGTGGTCCAGCATCAATGGACATTGAAACAGAGGTGCACACCTCAAACCCTACCCATCCTAACCTCTCAGAGGCATCTGTTTCTGCCTCTGAAGCATGCACCAGAGGGGAAACCTCTGATACGGCTAAGTCCTCCCAAAAGGACTTAGACCAAGATAAAAATACTCAATCACCCCAGAGTATGTCACCTCTACCTACACATGATGCCTTTGTGGCTCAAACTAAGTTGGACCGTCCCTTAGAACGTAAGCATTGCCTGTCAGAAAAAGAATGGCACGACCTTCTTGCACAAGGAATCCTTAGCCTGGACAGCAAGGTTTCCAAACACATTCGGTTCTCATCATCAGATTCTGACTCTGATGATCAGAGACCAATCGGAACCATTATAGGGAAATCCTTGAAAAAGGGTCCCCAAGGATTAATGGGAAGTCCTTCCGGAGAAAACATCAAACCACCTCCGAAAGAAGGCCCCTCTGAACTCAAGGGAAACTTAGAATCATGTGTTGATCCTAAGGTTACCCCCTCTGATTACGTTACCAAAGAAGAGTTCAAAATCTTTGGTGATGAAATCAGAGAATCTCTGAAGGAGATAAAACTTCAAATGGAGAAGACCTCAGAGGCCTCTGCCTCTAACTCTGAAGTTGAAAAGCTCACTTCAGAGGTCTCTGAGCTGCGCACGACGGTTCTCAATCAGAACGAAAAACTGGATGCTCTGGAAAGCTTGGTCATAAAAAATGACTCCGTATTGTCCAGGGAAATTCAGAACTCGAAAACAGAGCTCCTCCAGGCGATTCTACCTACCTCTGCCCCCACTCCAACAAATACAGACTTTTCTCAATTCAAAGAGGAAGTCTTGCGTTCTTTGGCAGAGGTACTTGCAAAGATCCCTACCTCTACTGCTGCTCCTGCTACAACAGAGTTTATTACAAAGGCTGACCTGACCAACTTCTCCAAGAAGATCACCAGCAATGTAATGACTATATCCAGCAAGTTCGTCTCCAAGACCACTCAGCAGAACAAGAAGATTGAAGACCTTCTGAAGAATGTCAAATCTTCAGAGGGAGTATTGAAGAGAAAGGAACCAGAGGTCGCATGCTCTGAGGAAGCGCGGAAGAAGGCTAGGTATGAAGATTCTGATGACGAAGATGACCAAACTCAGGGGTCATCCGATCTTCATAAGGGGGAGAAGACTCCTACTCCAAAACCTGTTGAAACACAAAAGGAGTCCACTCCCTCTGAATTAAACCAACACAAGGAGAAAGGAACAGAGAGACGTTCAACCTCCACCTCTGCTGAAGATATTCAGGCCACTCTAAAGTCGCCAGTACCTGTCATCTTTCTAGCACCATCCACTTCAGGTGCTCCAATAGTTCCAATCACAGCTGAACAAATCACAGCTGCATCTCAAGAAACTATTGGAGCTCTGGACGAAGAAGAAGATGAACAGATCGTAGACTTCTCAACATCAAAAGATGCATTCTCATCACCAGAAAGATCAACTTATGTGATGAGAGATGCTTACGAATCAGAATCTGAAAAAGAAGAAAAAACAGATTCTGGAAAAGAGATTGAAGAAGAAGTTGAAGTAGTTAATGTCGAAGAGTATGTCTTCAAGAATGCTCAACCACATCATACTTCAACAACGTCAGAGCTAAGGGAATCACCAGAGATAGATGGCTACATCTCTGAACCCTCAAAAGAAGATCCTCCACAGACGAAGGAACCAGAAACCATGGTTGTTGATGAACAGGCTCCTTCAGAGAATCCTGTTCAGAAAACAAGCATCGGTCTTCCAGCAAAAGTGTTCAATAAACCTCCCACATTCCTCGAATCAAATCCCGAAGCTTCCATAGAAGACCACTTCAGATACATCTACTGTGAGTTCAACATGGCAGACACACTAGTCATTCCTCTGAATCCAAGAATCAGAGAGGACATGCCAGACTATGAGCGAAGATTTATCAGAGATAAAACCAAACCAAGAGCACAGGTCCTCTCTGATGATCCAATCATCAAAATCAACAAAATCTCAGAAAAGACCTTTGCTTACAACAAGATTATCTATAGGAATTATGTGGTAACTCGATTTGATCAAAAGATTTACGAGTTCAATGACAATGATCTCGTAAATCTAAATCCATATGATTTACCACATCTATAAGCCTATTGCTCTGCCAGGTATGATCATGGAAGAAGGGAAATCAGGATGGGCATGGTTGAAGTCCGACGGGCAATGGAGGCCTATGTCAAACACCGAGCAAAACGTGACATTCAAATAGCTCTGAACCTAGGGGAAGAGAAGCTGGAGGTAACTGAACCTGTGGAGTCATTTGACAAACTTAAAGAACAGAAGACTGGATCAATCGTTGCAGAACCTCTGGGTTTCGTCTTCAGAGTAAATCAAGAAAAGAAGATCTTTCTAGCTTCAGAAGTGTCGAAGTATTCTGATGAAACCTTGAGAGGTATAAAGAAATTGATCCATGCAAAAGAAGAAAGGCACAGAGCAGATTTACTGGCAAAGCTTGACTTAGAGATTGACTCGATGATCAACTTCAGAGCTCTGATCATGAAATTCCATGGAATCTGTTCAAGTGACAAATTGTAGTCTGTTTCTTTATTTTTTTGATATTACTTTGTATTAAACTTCCAAATGTTTAAGGAGTAATACTTAAGAGGATGATTTTCTCCTCTATGCTTTCTAGTTTAAAATTCAATTCTCTGTTATTTTTGTATCTTTTATTTTCGACACTTAGGGGGAGATTGTTAGCTCCAAATCATCTGTTAAAAGTGTTGAAAATAACCGTCCTATTTCAGAGAAGACATCAGAGGACGAAGACTTCAGAGGACAAACCTGCCTCTGAAGTACTTATCAGTGCAACTTTCAGAGAAGACATCAGAGGACGAAGACTTCAGAGGACAAACCTGCCTCTGAAGTACTTATCAGAGCAACTCAGAGAAGACATCAGAGGACGAAGACTTCAGAGGACAAACCTGCCTCTGAAGTACTTATCAGAGATTGCAACTTACATCAGAGATAGCTTCATCAGAGGCTCTGAAGACAACGTCAGAGCTCTGAAGACATTCTCTCTGAAAATGCACAAGTTTTCTAATGAACAGAAGAACAGATGACACGTCACTTAGTGATAAGATTTACTTTCTAGAGTAGGTCACTGTTCAGCATGCTCTTTTTGTCATGCAAGTACACTGCTTACTTTATGGTCCTATAAATAGGACCATCACCTTATTGTTCAAGAGTGCTTAAGAAGATATATATCTGATAATATAAGTTGAATATTTTATTAAAGAATATCTTGTTTATCTTTATCTGCTTTATGAACTGTGATATTTGAATCTCCTTTGATATTAAACTGTATTGCTTCCGCTGTCATTACTCTTATTGTTTATATCATTGTTACGAGATTAGATCTGGGATCCAACAATTATAGAAACCATTGTTTTCTATACTCTCAATCCCCCATTCTCTATATTCTTATGCAACCATCTTAGTGTTTCTTAAGTTTGTTTAGATTGAGTCTGTCTTAATCTTATTCCGCAACAAACTTGTAAATTGTATTTGATTTATCAATAAACAATTTATTAAACTTTAAATTCTGTGTTTGTATTCAACCCCCCCCCCCCTTCTACAAACTTGTTAAGCACCTCCGGGACCAACAGTCCCAAACCAAACATCAGAATATTTCCGAGAAGCATAATCATGTCTATCATAGTTGGAAAACTTTCTAGTAGACAAAGATAACTGGAATAATTGCTGTCTTGAATAGTTCTTGTAAGGAAGTACAAGTTTTGTTTTAGAATTAGCAACATCCACAATTATATCATCTTTACTAGTAGTATTGTTATTACAATTAGCACTAGAAAATGATTTAGCATTCTCATCTTTCTTCTGCTTTGGTTGCCACTCAGACTTAACTCCATGCCTTTTCCTTCTCACATCTGAAAAATTTGAAACTTCAGAGTTAGACCGATGAGAATCAAATAAATGCTTCTGCTTTGACTTACCAGTGTTGATCTGTTTTTGTGAATGCCCAGATTTCTGCTTTTTACCTTTGGCAACTTTCCTTTTCACAAGAACTGATTTATCAACTTTCGTTGATGGTTCACCTTTATCAAACACACATGGTAATCCAAAAGCATTAATAACAAAAGATGAATGATCAGGAAGTTTAGAATTAAAATCAAATTGAGCAATACATTCATATAAAACACCATCAGAGTTTAAGAAATCAAACCCATCATTAAGTAATCTAGACATATCATCAGAATTTGAAGCTTTAGAAGAATTAGAAAATTCAGAATTTTTCAACACAGTTAAAAGCACATTTTGTTCTAAATCCATCAAAAATTTTTCTTCTGTTAGAGTATTCTCAAGTTCAGAAATTTTACTTTCTAATATGAGAGGAGGAATGTAAATTTTACCTTCAATAGGCTTTCCCTCCTACTCTTTTGAGGAATAACTCTCAAAATAGTCATATGAAAGAAATTTTGATTTAACAGAACTATAACTACTATTCAACTTCTCATAACGAAATGGAAGTTGAACTTTAGTTGTGTTCTTTCTTTTCTCATATTCCTTAGCTTCATCTTCTTCAAATAGTTTAGTCCACTCAACATGAAGATCAAGGTATCTTGATGCTAGACTTAAAAATGTAAAATCATAAAGTGCAGGCACTTCAGATATACCTTCTTAAGATAGTGTGGATTCTCATAACCGAGTCCCCAACACTCTTTGTTCTCTTTGGGTTTGTTTAGATGAATGGTTTGTTCAGTTTGAACCAATATGTATAATTTTCCTTCCAAAGCATTCACTTTTTCAAGTAAAGATTTCTTTTCTTTTGAAAGCGAAGAATGCATTTTAATAAGTTCTTTTGAATCAAACTCACACAGTTTATATTTGGAAGTTGTTTCAGTTAACTCTTTAAGAATTAGAGTCTTTTCTTTAGCACTGGTATCAATATTTTTATGTAAAGTCTCAATCAATACTTTATTCTCAGCAATATTTTCGCTAAGTTTTTGTATTGATTGGTTTTTGTCTTTATTGATACCTCTTTCACGCTTAAGCTTTGACTCTAACTTTTGAAGTATAATCATCATGACATTTATTTGACTTATAAAATCAGATTCAGTCATGTCACATACCTCATCAAGTTCTTCTTCAGCTGACTCAACTTCATCTTCAGCTTCATTCACCATCCTTCCCATCAAGCACAGGTGTACTATCTCTTCCTTCTATTCTATCTCAACCTCTTCGTCTGAGTGATCAAGCCAAAATTCATCCTCTGCCATCAATGCTTTGCCAGCCTCTTGTTGCTTGGCTAGAAGCATCTTGTTCTTGTAATATTCAGAGTTTTGAACCTTTGGCTTGCTACAGTTTTTAGCAAAATGCCCTAGTTTGCCATAGTTGTAGCATTTAGTTGGCTCTTGCAACTTTGCCTCTTCAGCTCTAACCTTTCTTTCCTCTGGTTTCTTCTCTTCCAATCTCTTTCCTTCAGTTCTCTGTTTGTGCTCATAGTTCTTAGACCCAGAAGAGTATCTTTGACTGTTTGAGCTAGGCTTTTTGTAATTTTTTTTCTGAAAAGCTTTTGTCAACATCAACATAGCCTGTTTCAAACTTTCACAGTCATCTAAATCAGAGTTATCTTCACTCTCTACCTCTTCTGATTCAGAAAGTATGACTTTCTTTTTCTTCTTAAGGCTCACACTCTTCTTTTTTCACAACTAGAGCAACTGGATCAACAACTACCTTCTCAGCCTTTTTCTTTTCACCCATAATCTCATCAACTTCTTCTTCATTTTGTCTAAGAGTTTCATAGACTTCATGGAGTGGTATTTCATTCAAGTCCTTCATCTGCTTCATCTGCCTGGTAAATCTCTTCCACTCAGGCTGCAAGATACTCAGGAACTTGACATTAAGCTCAATTTGTGACTTATTCACTTTGTTCTTGCTGAGTTCGTTCAATAAAGTCACAAACCGATCATAAGTAGCCTCCAGTGATTCACCCTCCTTAGCCTTGAACTCTTCATAGTTATTGAGGCAGTTGGATATTTTGAGCTGGTTCCCAACTTTTGATCCAAGCATCATTTTCTCCAGTTGATCCCACATTTGCTTTCCGGTGGCATTGTAGCTGTCAATCTTGACATATATCTCGTTTGGTATGCCTTGAAGAATGAAAGACTTTGCCAATTTATCAGCTCTTGATCTATCTTTCTCCTCATCACTGAATTCATTGAATTTAAGTTCATATTCTATCTGCTCAGTTCCAACAGTACGAGTCGTTTTTGGAATTGGCATAACTCCTTCCTCCAAAGATATCTTGATAAGTTCACCCAATGCATGTCTATCTATGAAGTCCATGAACCTATCTTTTCATTGCTCATACTCTCCCTTGAAGAGTACTGGTGGCTTTGTGTCAGTTCCAATAGCGAGAGCTTCTCTTGATGTCATCCTGTTTGGTAAAAAATATGCAATAAGAAACTTGAAATTGACCGTTAGTCCAAATGAAATCACAAAGATACAAAAATCTTAAAAACACAAAGATAAAAATAAATTTTTTTGACTAAGTACTGAAACTCGCAAATCACTAAAGAAGCTTGAAACTCGCAGACGCCTAAACTCGCAAAATACTATTTACTGAGAAACTCACAGGCTTAGGCGTGCGTGTTTATGAAACTCGCAAGCAAAGGGTTGCGTGTTTTGACAAACTCGCAGACCTAAAGGAATCGATGAAACTCGCAGATAGCAGCATGCGCTTTTCCTGAACACTCAAATGCCTAGTTGCGCGTTTGAACAAATTCGCAGATCGAAAGAACTCGCAGATTACTATTCCGAAGAAACTCGCAAACTTAGTCTTGCGCGTTTGGAGAACTCGCAAAGGTCTACTTGCGCGTTTTAACAAACTCGCAAGCTAAACTCGTAAGATGAAACTCGCAATGGTTGCGTGTTTCAACACTTAGAAACTTTTTCCCAATTTTCAAACTCGCAAGTGTTTAAACTCGCAGATTGAAGATCAAACTCGCAGATTTCACCAAACTCGCAGATTGAAGACCAAACTCGCAGGCTTCGATCTACGCGTTTCTAGAACTCGCAAACAACACTTTGCGCCTTTTCATCCAAAAATCAATATTCTTTAGCTTGCGCGTTCTTCCGATGAACCTTGCGCGTTTGAAGGATCTTGCGTGTTCTTGCGTTTTTCAAACAAAAACTTGATGTTCACACCGAATTTGATTCAAAACTCCACCAAATGATCTGAAACTTTGCAGATTTCCTCTACTTCATATCTTGAACCCATTACAATACAAAGATTTCAATGAAAAACATTAAACATACAGAATCGATCTATGAAACAGTGCTTTAAACTCGTGAACTCTAAAAACACCAAATTCATCCATTTACAATCAAATACAGTGCAAAAGATGAATTAAACTATACAAACTCGTTCTAGTATCCTATTTGATCATTAACTACTCAATTACAACACGAAAAACTGACTCAACTTCAGAATTGAATCTGTAAGTTGATAGAACAGTGTCGACAAACCTTTTCTTGAAATGATTTCAATCTGGATCTGCTCTGATACCAATTGTGTGTCCCTGAAATCAAGATTCTAATTGCAAACAAATCAAACAAACAAGATGATTACAATTACCTGTTTGATTCAATTCAAATTCAAACAATTACAACTCTGTTTTTGACTCTCTCTCTAGATGACTCTCTCTCTCTCTACAAATTCTCTCTGGATATGCACAACTCAAATTCTAACCATCTATCTATTAAACAACAAATAAAAGTATTTATACCCACAAGCTAAAACAAGGAAACAAACAAACACAAGTAACTTTGACTTTATTACATTTAGACTTTGACTTTTAATGAGAGTTGACTTTCTCAGCTTTGACTTCTTGTATTTTGATCTTCAGTCTTCATGATCTTGTATCCAACATATTTTTGCTCTAACAACTAGACTTTTGAGAACCCATTGGAAACCTCTCCCTATGGGATCGATATCTGGTACTTGTACTGTTATTACTTGTTTGAAAACGATAGTAGACCAAGATGTATACTTGCGTTGAGATCTCTTTGGGCGCTCAGTTTATGGTTGCATAAACTCTAATGACCCAACAAGTTTTTGGGGCCGCTGTCAGGGATAGGCAAGTCAATAGTTTTTATTTCAAAGTAAAGTTTTTAAAAGATAGTTTTTCTACCACCTTTCGGTGCATGCCACGAATACCTCTCGACGAGCTTTTTCAACTGGATCCTGATATCGAAAAAACTTTCTGAATTCGACGAAGAATGCAAAGGGCCATTTCAGCTCTAAAATCTTCTGAAACTCCTGAGACCGATCGCAGGATGGTTGAACCAGAGAGAAATAAATATCGAAGATGAGGAACAAAGCATTTTTCGACTTGCAAACTCAAAAGATGGAGGAATTGCTATCCCAGTGTTAAAGCAATTACATTCGGGGATACACAAACCCATAATTACTGCCACTCAATTTGAGCTAAAGCCAATAATGTTTCAGATGTTGCAAACTAACGACCAGTACGCTGATTTTGCCATCTGAAGATCCTCACTCACACTTAAGATCATTCCTGGAAATCACAGACCCTTTCTTAATTCCTGGTGTACCAGACAATGCTCTAAAACTTAAACTTTTTCCATACTCTCTAAGAGATAGAGAAAGGTCATGGTATAACTCTTTGCAGCCAGACTCTGTGACTACATGGAATGAAATGGCAGAAAAATTCCTAAAAATATTTTCCACCCACGAGGCAGTTCCTACAAATGGACGATGAGGCAGTTCTTGATGCATGGGACATATACAAAGAGTTGTTAAGAAAATGCCCTCACCATGACATTTCATACTGCATACAGCTAGAGACATTTTACAACGGTTTAAATATTGTTGCAAAACAAATGCTTGATGCTACTGCAGGAGGTTCTTTCACAGCTAGTACCTACAATGAAGGCTATGACATACTTGAAAAGATTTCCAACAACAGCGGATAATGGTCTGACCCACAGGTAAATACACCTAGAAAGACAACAGTACGAGAAGTTGATGTTTACACTACTTTGACTGCACAGCTTGCTAACATGGCTTCTTTAATCAAAAATCTCACAACCAACCAAGCTGGGCAATCAAATGCCAAAGCTTCTATTCCCACTGTCAACTCTATACAATGTACTTACTGTGGTGACAGTCATTCATTTGAGCACTGTCCCGGAAATCCAGAACAAGTAAACTATGTCAATAACAACAAGAATGGACCTTTTTCTCAAACTTACAATCCAGGATGGAGAAATCATCCTAATTTTTCATGGCACAGTCCAGCTCTTAATCCATCATTGCCAAAACTTCAAGGGCAATCAAACCACCAATCACAACAGCACATGCAGCCCAATTTTCAATCACATGGGCAACCTCATTTTCAGCAACAGTCATACCACAACTCTCAGAACAACCATCAGGCAAATTTTCAAAATCACCAACCCTCTTTCCAAAATAAACCTAATCAGCATGTTGAGTCATCTACTTCCTTGGAAGCTATGATGAAGAGGTTTATGACCCAAACTCAGGCTTCTATCAAGAACCTTGAAACACAAATGGTTCAAATGGCTCTGGAAATTAGGAAAAGACCAACAGGTTCTCTACCTAGTGATACAGAAGTGCCCAGAAGGGATGGAAAAGAGCATGTAAAGGTTGTAACCCTGAGAAGTGGAAAGAATTTACCAGAAAATACACTAAGAGAGTTAGAATAACCAAGCAAGGTAGAACCTAAAAAGAATCCCAAGGAGTCAACTCCTGTTTTAATATCTTTGGGACAACCCATTGATACTGCACCCATTCCAAAGAGATCAGACTTTCCAACCCTCTTTCCCAATGAACCCAAAGAAACCCGAAACCCAAAACCCTAAGGAAAAGAATAGTGTGGATGTGTCACAATCTGGTGACAGTCCCAAAGTTCCTTGTCACACCACACCTATGGAACCAGTTAAGGTCACACCAACCATTGACAAAGGACCAGATTTGAAACAGTTTCCTGCACCTACTCATCAAAAGACTACGCCTCCTACTCCAGTTCCTCCCTATATTCTTTATCCCCAGAGATTGAGGAACCAAAGGGAGGGTGTGTGTCCCATAATCAGTGCAAATCAAACAAGATGACAACGAATTCAATCAATTTCAATTCTATTAATTTTCCAATTCGATTACAAAGAAGCTCTCAATATTTTCTCTCACTACACTATGATACATGCATAACCTTCTAGTCTAATGATTCTACAAACGAAAAACAATTATACCCACTACTCTTACAACACAGAAACACTTACAACACACTAACTTTGACTTTGACTTTATTACAAAGACTTTGACTTTTAGCTTGAGAGTTGACTTGAGCTTTTGACTTGACTTTCATCTTTAGTCTTCATGATCTTGTATCCAACATATTTGTGCACTAACAATCTCCCCCTTTGGATTAAAGATCATCTTCCAAAAAGATTTGCAATACAATCTCTCCCTTCTAGATTTCTTTCACAAATTTAATCTCCCCTTTCGGATAAACAAAAGTTAACTTTCAGCATCATCGAACAATCTCTCCTTTTGTCTGAGCAGTCTTCAAATTTTCTGTAATCTTCCCAAAGTCTGTGAGTATGTTCTTCAAGAATCTTTAACAATCTACCTCAAAGGTTGTGGAAACTTCTTTCAGACTCCAGAAAGAAATTATCTTCAGATTTAGCTCTCTTTTCTTCAGCAAATCATCTTCAAAGAAAAATTTCAGTAACTTTCAACGAACATTCTAAATTCTTTGAACTTTTTCTTTCAAATATGTACAATCTTCTCACTACTTGCATTACTTTGACAGAATCTTGCAATAAACTTTCTCCAAATCAAATTTCTTGAAACAATTTCTGTTAGGTCTGATTTTATAGTAATCATTGTATTTTTAGAGCTTGGTCATATACTGTGTTTAGTGCTTTTCAGTATTGTATTTGACCAAGGGTATTTAAGTCCTTTTGGTCTTGTTGGTTGTAAGAATTACACGCACATTCAATACAATTCCTATTTTTTGCGCCTCTAGTCTCTCTCTCTCTAAAGATTTAGAGTTTCTTGGACTCTCAATTGGTATCAGAGCCAACTGAATCTTGAGAGAATTGAGAGATTGATTTACTGAATCTGAATTAGTGATCGAAATCGAAAATTTGATCGATTTTCTTGAATTTCTCAAGAAAATCTCGTTTTCTTGATTTCTCACAAAATTTGGATTTGTTTGTGATCGATTTTGTGCAAATTTGATTTGATTAGTTTCGTTTTTAGTAGTCGATCATATTTGATTCATATGTTTTTGCATAAAAACAATGATTTGATCATCAATTTTGCAAAATTGTGATTTTCTGGAAAAACGGGTTTCGTTACTGTTCTATTCAAGAATTTGAGTATTAATGTGTTTTAATCGAAATTGTTTGTTAAAAGTTGTTTTAAAGATGTTTTCGAAACTCAGAGTGTGATTTTCTTGTTTTAAATTCAGTGTTAGAATCGATTTTACGCAAAATTAGAGGTTTTCTGAAGTTTGCGTTTCATTCATCCAAGTTTGCGTTTCTATCATGTTACTTTGCGGGTCATTCATATTGATTTGCATTTTCTACTAATCTTTGTTTATTTTGTTTCAGGTTTGCGGTTCTCAATTGGTTTGCGGTTCTCACTTCATACGCAAAGATCATCTTGCGTATCAATCTTCATACGCAAACATCACTTTGCGTTCCTCAAGGCACCCGCAAACATCACTTTGCGTTCCCCAAGGCACCCGCATAGTATATCTTGCGTTCCTCAAAGCACACGCAAAGTCTATCTTGCGTTCCCTCGGTCACCCGAAAGACTCCCTTTGCGTGTCCCTCTGCACCCGCAAATCATACTTTGCGTTGCCCACTTCAAACGCAAAGTCCACTTTGTAGTTCTAACTTCACCCGTAAAGATCCTTCTTTGCGTTTCTGTCTTCACCCGCAAAGCTCCACTTTGCGGGTCTCCATGTCTTAGATAAAAAAAAAAAAAAGTCTGGATTTTTTTTTTCACATACGGATTCTGCAAAATTTTCTTTTCAAGCTCAGTTTTACACGAGTGACCTCATGATGTCATTGGGCACAGAAACTCGTCCTCCGGTCCTAGTTGACGAAAACGAATTCACTCAATGGCAAGATAGGTTCCTGAACTTCATCGAGCGTCAAGCCAATGGAGAAAACATGATGAAGTCTTTATCTGAAGGACCTTTCATAAAGCCTAATAAAGAGACTCCTCCAACACCTGAAGAGGCTTCACGAATTAAAGCTGATCGAGAGCTGAAAGCTAATCTGATGCTTGCCTTACCAAACTCTGTATACAACCAGGTTGATCATTGCAAGGATTATCCAAATCTATTATGGGCTCAATTGGAAAAGATCATGCTTGGTTCTTCGGTTGCAACTCAGCTCCGACAAACTCGGTACATGAACAACTTTGAGGAGTTTAAAGCCAAAGAAAGTGAGTCTATAAAGAGTGTTTTCGACAGATTTTGTGCAGTGCTGAATGATCTGAGAAAGATAAATGTGATCAAGACAGAGCTTGAAACAAATCTGAAATTTCTTAATGCTCTTCAGCCTGAATGGAACAAAACATGTCACAGACTGAGGAACGATGTTCGGATCTCAACTATGCAGATTCAAGAGCTGTATGAGATTCTGATGACTGATGAGAGCTTGGTGCTAGAGAAGAAGGTCAAGCTAGACAAAAAGAACAAAAAACACAGTAGATCCGGTAGCTCTTCTCACAAAGCAATTATCTGAAAAAGCGTTGTCTGATAACGCTTATACTGGGTCAACTGATGATGATGGAGAGGCCTTACAGAAAGCTATGATTCTTCTCTCTCAGCATTATCAGAAGAAGTTCCAACCAAGATCTGATTCCAACTCTTCTCGCTTCACTTTTGGGTCTAAAGCCAAAGTACCCGAGCCAAAGACTGCTGCTTGCTACAACTGTGGAAAGCCGGGTCACATCTCAAAGGAGTGTAGAGCAAAGAAGGTTAAGGACTCAACTTATTACAGAAGGAAATTGGAACTGGCTGAGAAAAAAGAAAGTGGATCAGCTTTGCTAGCCGAGGAAGAATTTTGGCTGGATCACTCTTACGACGAAGCTTCGAACGTAGAGATCGCTCAGATGTGCTTAGTCGTAGATGACCAGTCAGATGATTCTGATACTGATGAGGATGAGGTATATTCTGAATTTGACTACAAATTTATTACCTCTCAGTTTGATATCATGATAAATGCTCTGATTTGCGTTCAAATATTTTATCTGAAAAGAATTTAAATGTTGAAAAGTCAGATTTAATTGAAAAGCTGAAAATTTCTTTGAAGGATGAAAAATCTATTTTAGAAAATATTAAAGACATCTTTCAAAAGAAATTGGATGCTTTAGAAAATTCAAACAAGACTTATCTTGAATCTTTGACATCTATGACTAATTTAAAAGATAAATTTTCTGATAAAATAATTAAGTTAGAAGAAAAGCTTTATCGTAGGAACCAATCTGAACAAACAATTTATATGAACAAACCAAGGAGTGAAGAAGCTTTAAAACAAATGTGGGGACTTGGTTTTGATAACCCTCAATTTTTAAACAAAGTGATAAACGAAGTTCCTACTTTATATAAATATGATTATCTGACACTTGCTCATTATGCTCCTCAGTTCAAATTTCATTGGACTGGTGAAAAGGAAGTGTTAGATCTCGAAAATGAGAAAATGATATATAAAAAGAAAAATGAAATTCCTTTTGTTTATACGTCCGAAAATGCCAAATATTTTCCGGAAAAATCAAGAAGAGGAAGAAGAGTTTTAAATGATATATCTTCTGTTAAATCTTCAGTGTCTAATGATTTTATTCCTTCTTATGCCCCTGATTCTGATAAGGAAAATATTTCTCCAATCATTTATGATTCAAAGAAATATACTCCTCCGTTAGTATTAGAAGGAAAAATCATAGATCTTGAAGATCAGATAGAAGATCAAAATATTTTGAAGAAAATTGAATCTGACATTATTCTTTCTTTTATGACCTATAGTCTTGAAGAAAATTTATTTTCTCAAAAATCAGATTCTATTTCTAGCCTATCTTCTGATTCTAAGGAAAATAAAAAGGAAGTTTCAAATTTTAAAATCCTTTCTCAAAATAATTCAGACTCCGAGGTGAATTCAAATTTATTAGTTGATCAGATTGGTTGCTTGGATAAATTTATTTCTTCTGATTTAAATATTTCGTCTAAAATTCTTGATAATTCTTTTACGCTCAATGATCAATATTATAAACCTAAGCGTAAAAGAAGACGGTCAAAGAAGTCGAAAAAACGAGATACAGTTCTTTCTGACTGTTCTAATTCTTCCGATACTATTATTTCAGATAGGACTGTGAGCCAGTCAAAGAAGCAGATCTGGAGAGCGAAGCTGAAATCTATTGATTCTATGTTTGAGGGAGATCGATATGTAGACAAACTTTATCATAGTGATTCATTTGCTTATTGTAATAAAATTTCAAAATACTCTATAAAGCAAATGTTTCAAATTTCCAAAAATGTCTCATATTCGTCTTCTGATTCTAGTTCAGATGATTATGCTTTCTCTTCTGATGATTGTGCATATTTTTCTGATGATATTCCTCGTGCTTTAAATGTTAAATCTAACAAATATTTCCCCATAAGAACTGCAACTAACAAACACGGACCCAAATTCAAGTGGGTACCCAAATCTTTATCTGATTCAAAGTTGCAGGCATCACATGTTAAGGGGGAGTAAGGGAATTTGGGCTTCTGAGTAATTCAGCTCAGGACCCGCACTTCATAGACTTCGACTTCTGAACACAACAGTTTAGAACTCGTTCTTCAATGATTAAGCTTCTGACTTAATGAGATACTGTGAGTACATCAATTTTAATTCCGCTGCATTTATCTCTGATAATGATGGTATTCCAGTTTTTCTCAATGTTTGAAGAATCTGAGCTTGTTTAATCTATCTCATGAATTTGTATTACCCAAAATTTTCTTTTAATATGAGACACAAATTATTTTTATAATGTGAAAGATGAAATAATTGAATTTTATTTTGTTCCAACTAAATATCAATTTGCTGAATTCTTTACATTTTGTCTTTAATGAAAATTTTTAATATTGGCATATTGAGTTTAAAAGTTTAAATCTTTACAAATTTTATTCTATAAAGTAAAGTTTTACATTTTTTCTTTCCTTTGAATAAAATATGTGTCTAGGATAAATTTTCAAGTTCTTTTGCTTATATTAAAGTTTTTATATGGTCAAATTTCAAGTCTTACAAAAGTCGAAAAGTCAGCAACATGTTTGAAACTTTTATTAATGCTTTAAAGATATGTGAGTCGGAATTTTTATAGTTTACTTTGCTTAGACTACCTAAATGATCAGAATTATAGATTGGAATAAAAATATGGGCTAAGCATTTAGACGTTGATCTGAGTGATTGAGATGATTAATAAATTCTTAAAATACAGAAATCTCTAAGTTTAAAAGTTTGTACCTGTGACCTTTCTGGTTTGGGAAAGTAAGTTCCGTGGGATGCTAGTCATCTGGTCCCCTAAGGTCATTTGGCCTGGGAGTGATCGAACAGAAATCCTTCTATAGAATCAGATCGAAAGTCATGCTCTACTGGTATGAATGGGTTTAGGATATGTCGATGTAGCCTTTCTGATCTGGGAAAGTAAGTTCCAAGGGGTGCTTGACACCTAGTCCCCTAAGGCCAACTGGTCTGGGAGTGGCTGACCCAAATCCTGCAATAGGGTCAGATAGAAAGTTACGTTTACGACATGTTCTTTACCTAATAAACTTTTTGATCAAAAGATGCCAAAGTGCACGCGCTTAAAAGATGCCAAAGAGCACACTCATGTTAAGATGCCAATGAGCACAATGCTAAAAAGATGCCAATGAGCACACATCTCATGATACTTGGTGATATGTTTGAGTTGTGATAAACCTGTAAATTTGTGAAAGTCTTAATTTTTGATGAATTAGTGTCAGTACATGCAAAGTTCTCTATAATATTTTTAGAATTGCATTTTCTTGAAGCTAATCGAAGATTCGCATGTGAGCACACTGAATAGATTGATGGAAGTTTTTGAAAACTGAACATGTTTTAACTTGATATGCAATGAAACTTGTTCTTGTATCCAACAACATATGTTTGATTTCAAATGATTGATAAATTTGTAATATTTTACTCTGTAGAATTTAATTTGTTTAGTGTTTAAAATTTTATCTGTTTAGTTGTTTCAAAATTTACATTCAGTATATTTTTATTTCTACATTAATATTTGCTCATTGTGTTCTCATAAATATTTTAATGGGTTTATGCATTATTCAAGGGGGAGTGAACAAAGAGAATGGTTTTCAAATATTATATCTGGTTTTGAGGGGGGGTATCTGATTTTCTTTATATGAATGCTAATCTGAATTGTCATATCTAATGCATTTGTGTAGGGGGAGTCAAAGGGTTTCAAAAGGTAATTTTTTTTAAGTCTGCTTTGCGCTTCAGGCATGACACGCAAAGCTTGTTTTGCGTTTCCTTCATGAACCGCAAACCTTGCTTTGCGCGTCACATGTGAACCGCAAACCTTGCTTTGCACGTCACATGTGAACCGCAAACCTTGCTTTGCGTGTCACACATAGAACGCAAACCTTGCTTTGCGCTTCCTGCATGGAATGCAAACCTCCTTGTTTTCTCTGTTTCTTTGATTTTGCATATCTTACGCTGTCTCGTCTCCAACATTCGCATGACCAAGTTGATCAAGATCATCAAGGTCATGAGGGGGAGAAGTCAAGGAGAAGTTAAAGAGACAAAGAGTTCAAAAGATTATCTGCTGATCAAGATTCGCTCAAAGATTCCATTCACTCAGCTATTTCAAATTCTTTTGCTGTTCTTGCTCCGAAAACCACAGTTCATTCAAGATCATTCAAAAGAGGTGTATCGTCTTGAGCTTAAGCAGCAAAGAAAATTTTCAATCTGCAAGATGCTGAGAAGAAATTTTTTCTTAAAAGTCAGAAAGCTTCTGAAAGTCGCTTTGTTGGTCCGTGCTATTATAGAAGATAATTTTTGAAGACCAAAGCGCCAATGATTACTAAGGGGGAGATTGTTAGGTCTGATTTTATAGTAATCATTGTATTTTTAGAGCTTGGTCATATACTGTGTTTAGTGCTTTTCAGTATTGTATTTGACTAAGGGTATTTAAGTCCTTTTGGTCTTGTTGGTTGTAAGAATTACACGCACATTCAATACAATTCCTATTTTTTGCACCTCTAGTCTCTCTCTCTACTTTCTCTCTCTAAAGATTTAGAGTTTCTTGGACTCTCAATTTCTCCCTTAAATTTCCTTTCAGTTTCTTGATTAACTCCAAAACTTTTCTTCAACAAACATTTCTTGAAATTAACTTCTCCATTTCTTGAGTCTCTCCCCATTTTTGATGATGTATAGCAGAGAAATCATCAAAACTTCACCAAGAAATGTCATTAATCTTTTCTGACCATTGATCTTTACCACTGAGCCACTGATCATCTGTCAATTCCTAAGGTATTCATCCGAATCTTTTCAAATTCAGACAAATATGAATGTAACACCTGAATCAACAAATGAACCAGTTAATAATGCTTGTCAGTAGCATGAAGCCACTGTGTGTAACAAATACACATTGGAAAGGAGCTTTTTGATGTTCACGCCCCCAGGTCTTCCATTCAATCATCGAATAACACAAGGTTAAACTATGAACGTTTAGACAGAAAAACGAATTTCCTGTGTGAATGTGCTTATGTATGAAAGAATTAAGCATGATGATTGATTTTGAATAGGCTCAAAATGTGTAAACCATTGAGACAACAACAGTAATACACAGACTCAATTGTGCATGATCGAAGTGCGAAGGTGGAGCAGACTTCGTTCTTTTTCAATATCCATATTTTCCAAATGAAAATAAGATAGATTATATGTTGCATCCCCAGAAAAAGTGAAACATCTTCTTTTTAAGAAAAAGATGAGTAGCTGGTGGGGTTTAAATCAAGAGTTGGCATGGGTTAGTTGCCTGTTTCAATGATGTTCACAAAAGAAATGTGAAACAACAGTAATGTGGCTGCCCGATTCAGAAAAAGTTGGTGCAGAGTTTGATATTCTTTTACTCTAATCTCTCACCCTCTTTCTTATTAACATTTAAACTAACTTCTAACCAAACTCTCTTTTTATTTTACCTCATCACACATACCCACACTCAGATATGTTGACTCCTCACCTCTCGATCACTCAAGGATAACTTCTTGGGTAGGAAACACTGGTTAACGTGAATCCATAGAAGTTCTGTTAAGTCCTCGCATAATAAATCCATATAAATGTCCTATAAACAAGGTGTTGCTCAATTGGTTTAACTTTTCAGTTAAAGCACAACAATACATGTCATATATATTTATGCTCATAAATGTAATCATGAAGATTTGAGCATTTTAATCATGAAAGATTCTCTCAAAAACAAGTATATTGAAAGAATGAAATGAATACAAAAGACTTGTTTGAGAATATGACATTGTATGAAAAGATCAAATATGAATGTTTTAACAATCAAAGTTTAAGTCATGAAAAATTGGATGTTGTCTATAAGAACAGTTATAGACATTCTTGAAAGAAACGTTTTGAACGAAATCGTGCTCAAATATCAATGAAGTACAAATGGGGTGTATCACCATAGAAAAAATTGGTTAATTTGAGACATGGTGATAACATATCAACAAAATACTAAACCGATGTGTGTGAATACTTGAAAGTATATGAAAAAGATAATACACAAGTATTTTTCTTTGGAAACACACGGTTAGTTCAACATTTTAGCTCATGAAAATCAAAAACATTTAAAATCACACTTCTAAATTTCATGAAATCATTTTGAGAATAAGAAGTGGTTTGAACGTTTAAGAACATGTTTTCATGTACGAAAGTCGTCCTTCTTTCAAACATGTATGAGATTAAGGTTAGAATAATTCTTACGCTCAGCTTGAATCTCATAAAGTCAGCTCAAAAGTCATGATTGATATGATCATGTAAGTTACCCCTCAAAATCTGCATTCAGTCAAAACTCGTCAAAGCACAAAGTCTTATTCACAAAATTTATTGAAAAATAAAAACATGAAAGCAATAAAACTTGTTAAGAACAAGTTCTGATCAGATATAATCAGAAGTCATTGTCCTTACTCCCCCTGAAAATATGCATCACAAAATATATCAATGTAAGAAATATGCAAAATTTTCTAACTTCCCCTAAAATGTAGACCATCTTATCTTTGTCTCACACTCCCCTTGAAATCATGAACAAACTTCAGTGTAGATATCTTACAGATTAAAAGTAAAGAAATGAAGAAAAATAACAAAACTAGACTGTACTAGGTAACAACAGATTAAGTCTTGAGATTTAGCATGCCAAGTTTTGAAATGAGAAAATTAAATCTCTTTTCATCAAGTGGCTTGGTAAACAAATCAGCAAGTTGATAATCAATGTTTACAAAGTAAAGTTCGATTGTACCTTTTCAACATTATCTTTGATAAAATGATATCTCACGTCGATGTGCTTGGTTTTCGTATGTTGAACAGGGTTTGTAGATATTGCAATAACGCTATTTGAATCATAGTAGATCGGGATGTTGTTGTACTTGAAACCATAATCTCGGAGTTGTGTTCGCATCCACAACACTTGAGAACAGCAGCTAGCCGCAGATACGTATTCTGCCTCATCTGTTGAAGTAGATACACACAATTGTTTCTTCGAAGCCCAACTCACGAGTTTATTGCCTAAGAATTATATGTGTCCCGAAGTACTCTTCCTGTCAAGCATACAACCTGCATGATTTGCGTCTGAAAACGCTGTGAGCTCAAAACTAGTATCTTTAGGAACCACAAACAAAGATCTGCAGTGCCTTTCAGATACCTAAATATACGCTTTACCGCTGAAAGATGGGATTCTTTAGGTGAATCCTGATATCTAGCACATAAGCACGTAGAAAACATAATATCTAGCCTACTACCCGTCAAGTACATCAAAGAACCAATCATCCCTCTATAGGTTCTAACATCGATAACTTTTCCCGAAAGATCAACTCCGATCTTAGTTCCTGGTGCCATCGGGGTTTCAGTTGGAGTACAATTTTCCATTTTAAATTTTCTCAGAATATCAGAAATGTACTTCGCTTGATTAATAAAAATCCCCGTAGAAAATTGTTTGACTTGTAATCCGAGAAAGAAATTCATCTCTCCTATCATACTCATCTGAAATCTGGACACCATGAGGTTAGAAAAATTCTTACAGTACTTTGTATTAGTTGAACCAAATATGATGTCATCCACATATATTTGAATTAAAATGATATCAGCTTTCTCCTTTTTAATGAAAAGAGTATTATCGATTTTACCTTTAGAAAAGCCCGACTTGACTAAGAATTTGGATAACACGTCATACCAGGCACGAGGGGCTTGTTTCAAACCGCAAAAGAGCTTTGTTAAGAATGTAAACATGATCTGGTTTTTCTAGATTGACAAAACCTTCAGGCTGCGAGACGTAGATTTCCTCCTTCAGAATGCCATTTAGAAAGGAAGTCTTCACATCCATTTGATATACTATGAAGTTTTTGTGTGTGGCGTAGGCTAAAAACATTCTGATTGCTTCTATGCGCGCAACTGGAGCATAACTCTCGTCGTAATCTATGCCTTCCTCTTGCCTATATCCTTCAGCAACAAGTCTTGCTTTGTTCCTTATCACGATACCATCTTCATCTTTCTTATTCTTGAATACCCATTTTGTGCCAATAATAGTTTTACCTTAGTGCGAGGCACGAGTCTCCAGACTTTAAGCGCTTCGAATTGATTAAGCTCTTCTTGCATTGCAGTTACCCAATCTGAATCAGCTAGAGCTTCAAATACTCGTGTAGGCTCTATCTTGCTCAGAAAGGAATCATACATGCACTGATTTAATGTCGCAAACCTAGTTTGCACCGGTTTGACGGATCTCCAATGATTTGATGTATTGGGTGCTCTTTGGTCCACTTATGCTCATGAGGGAGTGGATTAGATGTAGATTGATCATGATAATCATCTAAATATCCACTTTCATCTTCTTGTTGTTCAGTAAGGGGTTCAGTTGAAGTATTCGGTGCAAAAGCTTTAGTTGGTTGAAGACTGGATGTCTGTTGAGTAGGCGTTGTAGTACATCCAACTGATTAAGTTACTTCTGGATCTTCATTAACATTTATAGCTTCAACTGATTGAGTAGGCGTTTGAATATGAATTTCTTTCTGAATCGGGGAATTTGGTTCAGTTGAGATATCTAAAGTGATTGGATGATGATTACTCAAATATTATGATCTGTCAATCACAACAGGTTTAGTCACTCTAGAACCAAGAAATTCATCATAGAAAAATCCAAACAATAAATCTAAATATGTTAAATGAGATGTCGACGTTGACACTTTATCAAACTTAGTAACGTTGACCGCAGGTTCTGGACTGCTTTGCCCAGAAGCTAAAACTCCGGTTATCATGGGTTCTGAACTGCTTTGATCAGAAACCATTTCCTCATCAAATGTAACATTTACGCTCTCCACAACGATCTTTGACTTCTTCAGATAAACTCTGTAAGCTGCAGATGTTTGAGAATATCCGATGAAAATGCGTTCATCAGCCTTAAGACTGAACTTGTTCAAGTTCTCCTTGTCGTTAAGCACAAAACACCTGCATCCAAAAATATGAAAATATTTAATGCTAGGTATTCGATTATTAATCAAAGCGTATGGTGTTTTACCAAACCAGCGATGAATTATGGAGTGATTCTGTGTATAGCATGCAGTTGACACAACTTCAGCCCACAGAAATAGAGGTAGATTTGACTGACTCAGCATCGTGCAAGCAGCCGCCACTAGAGTTTTGTTTCGCCTTTCTACAACTCCATTCTGTTCTTGTGTTCTGGCAGTAGAAAATTGATGTATTATCCCGACTGATTCGAGATAATCATCTACAGTCTTCTTCTTGAATTCTGTGCCATTGTCTGTTTTGAGAAGCTTGATTGTCTTCTGTAAATTCACTTGAACGGTCTTTAAGAATGAGATGATGACTTTGGGTGTCTCATCTTTTGATCTCAGAAATTTGACCCAAGTGTATCTTGAATAATCGTCTACAATCACTAGAACATATTTCTTGTCGTTGATGCTTTGAGTTTGCATTGGACCATAGAGATCCATAGCAGCAATTCCAATGTAGAACTTGTACTTGGTTCAAGCTTAGGCTTATGAGAAGCCCTTATCATTTTTTCCTTTCTCACACGCAACACACAGATGTTCTTTAACATATTTAAGCTCAGGAAGTCCTTTCACCAAGTTACCAGTGACCAACTTATTGATGTACCGAAAGTTAAGATGAGATAACCGTCTATGCCATAACCAACTTTTCTGCATAGAGGCTTTTGAAAGTAGATACACCTCATTATCTGTCTTGACTTTTGACAAATTAATTGTGTAGAGGTTTGACTTCCGCATCCCGATCAAGAGTTATTTTCCGTCTTCAGTCCTTACGCAACAACGTTTGGTCTTAAAATTCACCTCTAAGTCTTTGTCAAAGAACTGACCAATGTTGAATAGGTTATGTCCTAGTCCTTCTATGTATCTCACCTTCTTGATTGTTACATTGTCTTGCACAACATCACCGTATCCAAAAATTGGTGAAAACTGGTCATTTCCAAATCGAATGTTCCCGCAAAATTTCTCTGTATAATTAGATAAAATATCTTTCTGCCCAGTCATATTCTTGGAGCAATCAGAATCCAAGTACCACATATGACGGGTCTGCACATGAGAAATCAGGAAACAATAGGTTTAGGTACCTATTTATAGATGGGTCCTACAGTGTTAACACATGATTTTGGCATCCATTTGAAATTGAATCCTTTGCACTTTTGAAAAACTTTTGAACCAATAGAGTGATATGAATAGACATGATATGAATCAAACCAATCATGAGAATATTGTTGAGATACAAAATCATTCCGACGATATTTAGAAGACTTATTAGTAGACGGAGATAATTGTAGTAATTGCTTTATTGAGTAATGCTTGTAAGAAGTTACAAGTTTTGATTTATGAAAAGCAACTTGACCAACTACATCAGTTTTACGATTAGTCATTCTATTACAAGGAATATCAGAACATGATTTTGCATTCTCATCAATTTTCTGCTTTGGTCTCCACTCTGATTTCACTTCAGGCTTTCGCTTTTCAACATCTGAAACATTTGAACTTCGAAAGTTAGAACTATGAGATTTAAAAGATTGTTTATTCTTTGATTTACCAGTGGTTGTCCGTTTCTGTGAATGTCTATTCTTTTTCTTCTTACCGTTGGCATCCTTGGTACTCACAGAAACTGGTTTATCAACTTTTGTTGATGATTCACCTTTCTCATACACACTGGGTAAACCATTAGAATTAATGATGAATTGAGAATGATCTGGAAGTTTTGCATTAAAGTCAAATTGATCAACACAATCATCATCAGAGTTTTGGAAATCAAACTCTTCATCAAATAAGCCATTAATATAATTTGATTTTAAAGCTTTGGAAGACTTTGAAAAATCAATATTAATGAAAACAGTTGAAAATACCATTTGTTCTAACCTAGTCAAAATCCTTTCTTCTACTAGAGTGTTCTCGAGTTCAGAAATTTTACTTTCTAAAACGAGTGGAGGAACATAAATTTTACCTTCAACTGGTTTTGCATCCATTTCCTCTGTAGAATAGCTTTGAAAATAGTCATTAGAAAGAAATTTTGACTGTGTAGAACTATAACTAGAATTCAACCTCTCATATTGTTAGAGCTGAATTGTATTCAAGATTAAAAGAAGGGTATAAATTGTTATTGTTGTAAAGTGTGGGTGTTATTTGTAATTGTTGTTTAGAAGTTGACTTTTGCTAAAGGTCATGTTGACCATATATATAGCAAGTCTTAGTGTTGTTTAGTTACATAGAACATGCACAGATTGGTAAGAGATTATACGCTCAAAACACACACACACACACACAGTGCTTTAGAGAAATATGCAACAAATAGGGACATGACTCTTTGTAGATTGTTTGATCAATAAAGATTGTTGTTCTTGATAATCTGAGTGTTAATTGAATGCTAGAATACTAGGATCACAATTGGTATAAGAGCCTAACAAATTCAGAAATATATTGATTTTTCACTCAGAAATTGAAGAACTCGTACGTAGTCTGTGTTTAGATTGATTTTGAGATTTGATGTTGTAATTGTCAAATTGTTGATTGTATTGTATTCACATGATGTATTAGATCAATTTTCGTTTCAATTGTAAAGGCTAATTCAATGTAATTGTCATTCAATTTTATGAATTTGTAAATTTTTTCTTCGAAGTTGAAACGCACTGTATTAAGATCAAGATCATCAATTCAGTTGTTTTTAGATAAAATTGTTTCTAAGGTTTTGTTCACGAACATATTTTGAACAAATTATCAAATTTTGGTGATCAAATTCGAAGGATTCAATGGAAAACAGTGAAAATCAAGCCGAAGAAACTCAAGATCCAAAGAATTCACATCCTGATGAAGAACTCGCATCTTGCATGATGATGACAGAATTCACATAGTGAAGAAAGTTGAATTTTGTTAAGGCAAGAATTCGCATCCCAAAGGATACGAAAAGTTCAGAATTCGCATAAAGCCTTGTACGAAAAGCTAAGAATTCGCATCAATACGAATTGTTCAAGTCTGAAAAAGATTCTAAGGGAGGAATTCGCATCACAGTGATATATCTTATGTGAAAAGTGAAGAATTCGCATCCTACCTTATGCGAAATGTGTAGAATTCGCACATAACTACATGCGAAAAGCTCAGAATTCACATATAGTTACATGAAAAAAGTGAAGAATTCTTATCCCTTCCATACGAATTCCTCGTGGTGTGCGAATTCTAGTGTGTGTGCTAACCGGGTAGGGGACCCCCCGTGCTAAGTCTGCGT
This sequence comes from Arctium minus, assembly GCA_954870635.1. Taxonomy (NCBI): domain Eukaryota; kingdom Viridiplantae; phylum Streptophyta; class Magnoliopsida; order Asterales; family Asteraceae; genus Arctium; species Arctium minus. The sequence goes on along the minus strand of OX941097.1, from coordinate 32,591,402 downwards.
AGGGGAACATATTTCTGAGTGTGATCAAAGTTTATGATTTTTGTAAATGATCATTTCAAGCTTATATTTTACAGATTTCAAGATGTCTTACACTGACGAGAAGGGAAATACCATGTTGACAAAAAGAGATTGTGCTATCGCTTATATGCCAGAGATTCCAGCACTTGAAGCTGAAAATAAGAATCTGAAAATTCAGAATTCATCTCTTCAGGCTCAAATCAAAAAATTGAAAGATAATTCTAAAGTTTTAAAGAAAAATTTTATTTGCTCAGATTGTGTTGCTAACTCCAAAATAAATTTTGCAGGGATCATTGAATCTAAAGAAAAAGAGATTTCAAATCTGTAAACAAAGTTGAAGAAGTTTGAAGGACGAAATGCAAATTCTACATGGTCAAAGAAGGAGTTGATGCAAAAAGAGATTGATGATCTTAGAAGACGTGCAAACATTGCTGGAGAAACTTGTGACAGACTGAAAAAGATAAATTCACAAATCTTCTCTGAAAGAGACAAGTTAAGAGACAAAGTGTTCAGTATTGAAGTTGAAATAAACATGCTTAAAGAAAAAGCCACAAAAGAGATGAATAACTCATGAGCTCAAGAGGAGATAAAGAAGATTGAAAAGAAAATAAAGGATTTGGAAAGAGATAATGCTGAGCTTCAGAAGAAAATCACTGATCTGAAAGAACAAAAATCTCAAGATGAAAAGAAATCAAAGAAAGAAAGAGAAGAGTTTGAAAGAGAAAGAAAAGCTTATGCTCAAAAGTTTTCTGACTTTTCAAGAAAGTCTTTTGAAGAAAAGAAGATGGTAGAACTTAATTGTTCCAAACTTTCTCAACAAGTGACAGACTTTGAGAAAGTTATCATTATGGAGAGAGACAAGTTTGAGAAGGAAAAGAAATATGCTGAAAAGAAGCATGTTGGTGTTTTCAAAGAAATATATGAACAGAGAAAGACTGTAGAAAAAGATTTTGAGGAAGAGAGAAAAGTGTTTGAGGCTGAGATAAACAAGCTTACCAAGAAACTATCTGTACTGTCAACTACTGTTATGAAGGAGAAGTATGCAAAGTCTGAAATGCATAAGAAGTTTGATCTACTTTCAAAGGAAAGAAACAATTTGTCATCAAAGATCAAAGAACTTGAAGAGATCTTGTTCAAGGTGAAGCTGATTGAGCAAAAGACGCCAGAATCAATTGTTCAATCACCGAGAGATGATCCAGCTGCATCAGAATGTTCATTCAAATTAGCTGCAAGTTCAATTTTTACAAATGTTTCTAATAATCCTTTGTTTGTTAGTATAGATGATAATCATACTTCTAAACATATAGAACAGATTCGTCCTTCTAACATTTTCTATGAAAAATCTATTGATGGTTCAGGTAACATCAAGAAGAACAAGTCTCAGTAGAAAATGTTTTGGAGAAGAAAAGATGAGAAAGAAAAAGAAAAGTGAATTTGGAGAGTAAAAGGATCTTCAGATGACAAGAAGGAACATAAATCATTTGTGCAAACACCGATTGCAAAGAAGAACAATGCTTCTAAAGGTAAAACTTTTGGCAAACCTGATCTTGTTTACACTGTCAATCAATTGATCAGGTTAGCACAAAAGAAAATTAATTGTTCTTACTGTGGTGTAAGTGATTTTGTAAGCAAAAATTATGTGGATAACTGGTATGGTTCTTACTACATTTCTCCTAATAGAACTGCAACAAACAAATCAGGACCCAAATACCAGTGGGTACCAAAAGCTAAATCTGTGTTGCAGGCACCTAAGGCCTAATGGGAGAAAGAACATTAACTTCTAGACACACAGTCTAGGACTCGTACCTCAAAGATCATAGTAGACTTCTGAATACAACAGTTCAGAACTCGTACTTCAACGAATGATGGTTTCTGATTACAACAGATCAGGACCCGATCTTCAATGATATAGATGAAATGTTAATATTCTCACCAGAGAATATGTGACGATGGCTTCTGAATACTTCAGTTCAAAACCCGTACTCAAAAGTTTTTGCTTCTAAAGGATGCTTAATAGATAACATCTTTAAAGGAGTTTTTATTTCGAGGGGGAGTTGCTGAAAATTTCACTGTCATATCTTTTAGGTGGAGAAGATAAAAGGTACTTATACTTTAACTGTCACATTTTTCTGATGAATTGAATTTTTACAGATATCGAGGGGGAGCATATATGAAGTTTTTGTCAATGATGCTTAAATGATAATATTCATTTTAAGGGGAGCTAAGTGTAACACCCGTAAATTTCCAACGAGTAAAGGTTGCTCCGAGCCCATCTTGTGGTTTATGAGCATAAGCTTTGGAAAGGAAATGATCTACTTTGGATCTTCAGAGCGATGAGAGAGTTTCGGTCGAAAACTGGAAAACTTTGGGCGACGGCAGGCCTTCGGCGACTCATATGCATTGAGAATTCAATGCATAAGAGCGTTTTTTCCTTCTTTTTGGATAGATCATTTTGTTTAATCCCAACTTTGAGTCCATTTTTCTTATCTTATTTTCCCTTTTCTGTTATATGGAGCTAAGTTTGTGGTTTACTTGCTTTTACTTATTTGGTAGGCCAATATTGTCTAAAAATGTGCAGGTTGCAATGCTGAAATCTGATGCCACAACATTTGATCGCGGATTTAGATTTGGGCTTTTTGCAAGCTTAAAGGAGAAAATCGGCCAAGATTCAGAAGTGGAGGCCAGCTAAGCTAGTCAAGTTAATGATCAATTGCTCTTTTGAATAGAATCAGATTGTAACTATGGTTTTATGTACTTCTAGTTAGTTTTTTGAACTATTAGTTTATTATAAGTTGCTTTTGTACTTTTTACTATTTGCTTTAGTCCTTTTTGTCCCCTCTTGGAACCTATTTAAAGAGGAGTGGGTTGTCTTTGAAGGTAAGTATTCTCAGACTTAATCTAGGACTGAAAAAGCTTGTGGTGGAAGATTCACATTTAATATTAGTTTTTAATTTCTTTTTGAAATTCTTGTTCTTACACATGGGTTGCTACAGCATTGCATGACAGATTTTTCTACTTTAATTTATTGTTTTATGTCATTTACTTTATGCTCTTTACTTTCAGTCATTTATATTTAGTAATTTAAATTCCGTCATTTATTTTCCGTCATTTACATTCCGTCATTTATTTTCCGTCATTTACATTCCGTCATTTATTTTTCCGTCATTTACATTATGTTTTTACTTTATGTCATTTACATTTCTTGCAATTTATTTTACGTAATGAGTAGCTAATTTTATAGTTTGGGTGTGAGACAAAAAAGGGAGGTTGTAAACCAAAAACTAGTGGACTTTGTTCTTCAATAACATTGTTCCACTATGTCATTTTAAGTTTTATAAATCCAAACGCACTTCTTGACGAATTGATCACTTCTTAAAGTGTGAAAGTGCCATGGATTTAGGAATAAGCCATGAAAAAGCACGTCAGTTTGAATGATACGGGAAGTATACTTGGAAGAGTTGCTAGCAAGGGAACTTGCTATCTTTGTCTTTCAAACCGATTGATTCTTGACAGGTTGATCACTAGTCAAAGTGTTAAAGTGTAGTGGACTCAGGAATGAGCCACTAAGAACACGTCAACTTGAATGATATGGGAATCGACTCGAAAGGGTGATTTTTAAACAAAGGCATTTGTTTTTCCATATACTTTAAAGAAACCATTTAACACTCACACTGGTCCGGACATTTGCATAGGCATATGTGGATTGAAGGCTAAATAAAAGTGCAATGGTAGATATCCGGAAGGATACTCTTTAAAGTACATGGTGGAACTTGTTGTTGCTGAACTAATGCTATAGCATTCCTATAGCATTGGCCTCCAGAATTTGTGTTTACTCCTCACTTTTAGTCTTGCACCCATTCTATCTTTTTATATCTTGTTAATCATATCACTGTTAACCGACTCAAACAAAGTCTTCAAATTCGCCATCTGAAATCTCTTCTTTTACTACACTTTTATTGCACTTTTACAACAATCTCTGTGGGACGATATCTGGCATCCTACCATCTTATTACTTGAAAGACGATATTGGATCCTATTGTATACTTGCTTTGGGATTCAATTATCACATGTCGTAGAGGTGTGCAAACATTTCGTATCAAGTTTTTGGCGCCGTTGCTGGGGATTGGCTCGCTAAAAGTCTATAAAAGTTTGTTAAAAGATTTGATTTTTCTAACATCTTTTTGACCTCATTTTGAAGTGGTTTATGCCCAGAATACCATGTGGGGAATTGTTCGAATTTGACCCGGACATTGAAAGAACGTTTCGTAATAGGAGGAGAGCGCGAAGAATTACATTGACCATAGATCCTCCCATCATGGAACCACCCCCACCAGGTTTTGAAAATAGGGGACCTAGACAACCACCGCTTTTAGAAAATCAAGTAAGACAACCAATCTTTCATGATGCACCACCAATTTTTGGAAATCCACCCGAGCACCCTTTTCAACAACAAGGACCAAATCAAAACCATAATCATAATAATGGTGATGATGATACAGAATCAAACAACAATGAGCATAGGAATGAGATTCCAAACATCATTAATCTTCCAAATTCCAAAGAGGGAAAAATTATGGACTACGCTATCCCTGATTTTGAGCAATTAAATTCTGGAATAGTTAGACCCCATATGGCAACCCTCCATTTTGAACTCAAACCTATTATGTTTCATATGTTGCAAACAAACGGACAATTTGCTGGAACGCCATCAGAAGACCCCCACTGACATTTAAAATCTTTCATGGAAATCACTGATGCATTCCTGATCCCTGGGGTATCTAACGATGCTTTGAGACTCACTTTATTTCCTTTTTCTCTAAGGGATCGGGCAAAGTCTTGGTTTAATTCTTTGGCACCTGGTTCTGTACCATCATGGAGCAATATGGCTGAGAAATTTTTGCGAAAATATTTTCCGCCTACCCGTAATGCTAAGTCCAGAAACGAAATCTGCAAGTTTTAACAAATGGACGATGAAGCAATTCCCGATGCTTGGGAAAGGTTTAAAGAGCTGCTTAGGAAATGCCCTCACCATGGCATTCCCTACTGTATTCAACTCGAGACGTTTTACAATGGGTTAAACCCCATGGCTAAACAAATGCTCAACGCGACATCAGGAGGGGCCTTTACAACCAATACCTACAATAACGGTTATGAAATTCTTGAAAAAATTTCAACAAACAATGGACATTGGGCTGATCCACGTGCTCAGCCTCAAAAGAAAACAACTGGGATTTATGATGTAGATGCATATACTGCATTAACAACACAACTTGCTTCCATGACCACAATGCTTAAAAATTTATCTACAGGTCAAGGAGTACAGCCAGTTGTTGCTGCATCCACTCAGTCAGTACTTTCTGTACAATGTGTTTGTTGTGGTGGGGAACATTCTTATGAACATTGTCTTCAAAATTCTGAATCAGTAAACTATGTTGACAACAGGAATGCTCTCTACGACAACAATTACAATGCTAGTTGGAGGCAACACCCAAATTTTTCTTGGAACAATCCATGTCTAAATCAACCAGCTCCTAAGCCACAAGAAACTTCAAAATTTCAGTCACAACATCATGCTAGTAGTTCACAACACCATCAAAACCAAGGTTCACAACATCATAACCAAGGGTCTCAACACCAACAAAACCAAAGTTCACATCATCATCAGAACCGAAATTTTCAAAATAACCAGCAGCATTTTCAAAAATCACCTCCACAGGCAGAATCATCATCTTCCCTGGAAGCTATGATGAGGGGTTTCAAGACTGCACTTCAGAACTTAGAGACTCAAGTCAGTCAAATTGCACAAAACCAGAACAAAGTGACACAGAAATCCCAAAGACCCCAGGAAAAGAACATGTAAAAGCTGTGACCCTTAGGAGTGGTAAGGAATTAACAGAGACAGTGCCAAAAGAATTTGGACCAATGAGTAAATCAGAATTTGAAAAAACCATACAGTCAGAACCCAATGCTACAACATTGCCCCCTGTTGATGAGATAGTTTCCAAACCACTTGGAGACCAAGAGCCTGTTGTCACCAATAATATCCCTCTTAGGACTGATTATCCTACATTATTCCCAGAAAATGACACTAGAGAAAAGACAGTGGAGAGTAGTATTCCAACCAGCTCACAAGAGAGTACAACAAAAGGCATAGCAAAACCATCTTGTTCAACACTTGCAAACAAAGCTGTTATAAAACCAGTTCCTCCCTATGTACCTTACCCCCAAAGGTTAAGGAATCAAAAGGAGGAATTGCAATTTAAAAAATTCTTGGATGTGTTTAAAGAATTGCATATCAACATACCACTTGTTGAGGCAATTGAACAAATGCCTAGTTATGCCAAGTTCCTCAAGGACATCCTCAATAAGAAGAAGAAGTTGAAAGAATATGAGACTGTAGATCTTACTGAGGGATGTAGTGCTCTCTTGACCAATAGAATACTCCCTAAGCTGAAAGATCCTGTGAGTTTTACCATTCCATGTTCAATAGGTGGGAAGGAGGTTGGAAAGGATCTTTGTGATTTAGGAGCCAGTATAAATCTCATGCCGCTGTCTGTTTTCAACAACTTAGGGATAGGAGAAGCCAGACCTACCACAGTCACACTCCAATTGGCTGACAAGACCATTGCCTACCCAAAAGGGAAAATAGAGGATGTCTTAGTTCAGGTTGACAAGTTCATCTTTCCGGCAGATTTTATTATCTTGGATTTTGAGGCTGATAAGGATATTCCCATCCTTTTGGGAAGACCCTTTCTAGCCACCGGAAGAACTTTGATTGATGTTCAGAAAGGAGAGCTAACCATGAGACTCCAAGACCAAAGAGTCACATTTAATGTTTGTAACTCCTTAAGATACCCTGAAGATGTTGAGGAGTGTTCAAACTTAAGTGTAACCGAATCATTGTGTCGTGAGGATGGAATTAGAAAAGCCTGTAAGTTAGAGAAAGAGGATGATGAGAATGTAGACCTAGATGTTATTGATGACCTTTCCCTGGGAGATGATGAGACTGTTCCAGTGAATATTGTAGCATTTGAACCCTTGGAGAACAATGAACCAAAGGCTTTCACACCATCCATTGTATCACCACCTGACCTGGAGTTGAAACAAATCCATCTCACCTAAAGTATGCTTTTCTAAGAGAAGAAGGCAAATTGCCTGTCATCATCTCATCTACCCTAGAATTGTATCAAGAGCAAAAGTTAGTGGATATGTTGAAATTGCACACTAAAGCTATAGGATGGACCATTGCTGACCTTAGAGGGATTAGCCCCTCTATTTGTCAACATAAGATCATCTTAGAAGACAAGAATTTCACATCCATTGAACCACAAAGAAGATTGAACCCTGTCATGAAAGAGGTAGTGAAAAAGGAAATTTTGAAATGGTTAGATGCAGGAATTATCTTCCCAATAGCCAGTAGTTCTTGGGTAAGTCCAGTCCAGTGTGTTCCAAAGAAGGGAGGGTTTACAGTCATAGCCAATGATAAAAATGAACTCATCCCCACTAGAGTAGTCTCTGGATGGAGAATTTGCATGGACTACCGTAGACTGAACAAGGCTACCCAAAAGGACCATTTTCCATTACCTTTTGTTGACCAAATGTTAGACAGACTGGCCGGTAAAGAGTATTATTGGTTTTTGGATGGATACTCCGGATATAATCAGATAGCCATATCACCAGAGGACCAAGAAAAGACCACATTTACTTGTCCCTATGGTACTTTTGTGTTTAAAAGAATGCCATTTGGACTTTGTAATGCACCAACAACCTTTCAAAGATGCATGATGTCCATATTTTCTGACATGATTGAAACATCCATTGAAATCTTTATGGATGATTTTTCTATTTATGGCTCATCCTTTGATGATTGTTTGAAAATTTTGAAAAAAGGTCTTGAAAGATGTGAGGAAAATGATTTGGTTCTCAATTGGGAAAAGTGTCATTTCATGGTTAAAGAGGGAATTGTTCTTGGACATTTAATTTCAAAAAGAGGAGTGGAGGTTGACAAAGCCAAACTTTAAATAATTGCAAAAATACATGAACCAACCACTATTAAGGGAATCAGAAGCTTTCTTGGTCATGCTGGATTCTACAGAAGATTCATTAAGGACTTTTCAAAAATCTCAAAACCCTTATGTATCTTGTTACAACATGATCAAAAGTTCATTTTTAATGAGGATTGTAGAAATGCATTCCTTATTATGAAAGAAGCTTTGGTAACTGCACCAGTAGTTGTTGCTCCAGATTGGAAAAACCCTTTGAAATCATGTGTGACGCAAGTGATTGGGCTGTAGGTGCAGTACTAGGTCAAAGGAGAGAAAAGATTTTTCATTCAATCTATTATGCAAGTAAAACATTGAATGAAGCACAAATCAACTACACAACAACGAAAAAAGAACTTTTAGCTGTGGTTTTTGCCTTTGAGAGATTTAGATCATATTTAATGGGGACAAAAATCATTGTGCATACTGATCATGCAACCATTAAATACTTGGTCTCAAAAAAGGATGCTAAACCTAGGTTAATTAGATGGATTCTGTTGTTACAAGAGTTTGACCTAGAGATTGTGGATAGGAAGGGAGTAGACAACCCGGTAGCAGATCATCTGTCCAGGCTAGAGAACCATGAAATAGAACAAAAAAAAGGGGAAATCATTGAAACTTTCCTAGATGAGAGAATCCTGATGCTACAACATTCATTCATGCCTTGGTATGCTGATATTGCTAATTACTTAGCTTGTGGCATCAAACCATGTGATTACACCCACCATATGCTCAAGAAGTTCATCCATGATACCAAGTTTTATCTTTGGGATGACGCTTATCTGTTCAAAATTGGAACATATCATTTATTGAGAAGATGCATTCCAGAAACTGAGGTGGCAGCAATACTGCAGCATTGCCACCAGTCACCTTATGGGGGTCACTTTGGTGGACAAAGGACAACAACAAAAGTATTACAATCTGGTTTTTATTGGCCTACTCTTTTCCAAGATGCCCACAGTTTTTCAAAAAGGTGTAATGAATGTTAAAGAAGTGGTTCCATTTCTCAGAAAAATGAAATGCCTTTAAACGGGATATTGAAAGTTGAGTTGTTTGATGTGTGGGGAATTGATTTCATGGGACCCTTCCCACCATCTAACAATTGTCAATATATACTTGTTGCTGTTGATTATGTGTCAAAATGGGTAGAAGCTTTGGCTTTTCCTGCAAATGATGCAAAGACTGTGGTTAAGTTCCTTCAAAAGCAAATATTTACAAGGTTTGGTACCCCTAGGGCACTAATTAGTGATGAGGGTACCCACTTTGTGAACAATTTGTTACATGGAGTTTTGTCAAAATATAATATTAACCACAGAGTTGTAACTGCTTATCACCCATAGACAAATGGACTTGCTGAATTATCAAACAGGGAAATAAAGGGAATTCTAGAGAAAATGGTAAAGCCAAACCGGAAGGATTGGGCTCTCAAGCTAGAGGATGCTTTATGGGCATACCGCACTACTTTTAAAACACCAATTGGTATGTCCCCATACAAGCTGGTATTTGGAAAGGCTTGCCATCTTCCTCTAGAACTTGAACATAAGGCCTATTGGGCCATCAAAGAATTGAACATGTCCTTGGATAATGCTGGAAATAAAAGGAAATTACAACTCTGTGAGATGGAAGAACATAGAAATATGTCATATGAGAATGCCAAGCTCTATAAAGAGAAAACCAAAAAGTGGCATGACCAAAGAATCCATCACAGAGAACTCAAAGAAGGACAACAGGTCTTATTGTTCAATTCAAGGCTTAGGCTATTCCCTGGAATGTTGAAAACTAGATGGTCAAGACCTTTTCTAATCCACAAAGTGTTCCCTTATGGTGCTGTTGACTTGGTGAACCCTGAGACAAAGGGTATATTCAAGGTTAATGGCCAAAGGGTCAAACTTTACCATGATGCTGTAGCAATCCCAGAGCATTGCTCTGTGGATCTGGCTACCACTCTCTGAAGCACCACCTTTTGGGATGTGGGCTCCCTCTAAAGTCCATGAATGTTTGTAAATAATCTTTTTGCTTTGAATTCTCTTTGTGTAAATATGTTTTAAATGTTATTTTGCAGATCTCTAGGATGGAAAGTGAGAAGAAGGATGTTGCTGGAGCATCCATTTCCAGCATAAGAGTCCAGGGAATTTTGAGAGGGAAATGCTCTTTTAAATTTCAAAAATAGAAAGGACACATTATTTCATCTGGTTGAGTCCCAATTAGAAAAGGTACAATGATAACCTAAAACGTTACCCTTTGTTTGCCATGATGAGAAAAAGAAAAAAACAGGGGTCCTTTCTTGCAAAAAGTTTTCCCACCTTGTACATACCATTACCTACTTGTTTGAAATAGTACAAGGGTAGATGTCCTTCTCTCCTCTTTTCCAGCAGTATGGCTTTTCTCTTTTAGTATTATTTTCTTTGTACTTTTTTTTCTTATTATTAAAAGTAGTTTTATTATTATTATTAGTATTTTCCTTATTAGATTTTAGTTTTGTTCTTATCTCCATAAAAGGAAACTACCCTAAACCTTTTTATTTTATAACTTCCATTTTCAAATCAAGTCTTTTCCTTCTCCACCCTTTCGCCTTCCTCTCTCTCTAACCCACCTTTCTTAAACCGTTTTTCTTCTCTCGCCGGCGATATTCCGACAAACCACCACCGAGCACACTTCTATTTTCAACCAATGGCGAGGGTCAAGACACCTGCAAGGCGTGATGATACTCCTCCTCGAAGGAGTGGCCGGAGGTGAAACACCGAGCAACCACCACTTAAAACCTCCGAACCATCAAATGTGGTGACTAATCCTCTACCCCCTATTTCTACAACACCAACCAGGGAAAACCCAACAAGCCCAACCGCGAAAAAAGCCCTAGAGGCTGTGATTTCCACATCGATGGTGGAAGAAAGCCAAACCCAAAACCCTCCTATGATCGATTCTACCACTGAAAAACATTCTTCACCAAAGCCTATGGTGACCATCCAAACCCCTTTGGACTCTCCCATTCAAACCATAACTGACGAGGGGGCTGTGATTGAAAAAACCCCTCTTGAAAACCCCTCTATGATTGCCCATTCTACTGAGGTTCCCGCTAAAGAACCAAGCACCACAGTGGAAGAAATCACTGTGGTTGCCTCTACCAATCTTACACCATAGGCCACTAAGTCTACCAAGGAGGGACGAGCACAAGAAGGTGACGCCAAAAACAGTGAAGTCCCTAATCTCAACATCGATGCAAAAGAAGTATTTTCTAATCTTGAAGTTTTGGTTGAGGATTATTTCTCCTCTAGATCTGAATCAAAAAGTGATTTTTCATTTGCATTTGCAAAACCACCACCAATGTTATACTTAACTTGGCCTTGTGAACTTTCACAGAATTCCCCTTCCATTCAACCAAACCATGTTTTGGATGACCCTGGAACAGAAGGAGTAGACCCTATGCAAAGGTTGGACCAGATGCTAAATGAGATGGGATTACCAACTGGAGGGGATGCCAATGTTGTAGCATCATCACAGCATCCTGAGGCAATGACCAATAAAACTGCAGAAACTAACATTGAACCTAACAGTGAGGACCCTGCCACTGCCCCTACTTCCTCTAAAAAGAGAAAGGGATTGGGGAAGACACATGCTACCAAAAGTAAAACTGCAGGTCCTAAACCCAAGAAAAGGAAGGTGCAACCCAGAACAAAGACCATTGCAACAAAACCTCCCAAGGAAACCAAGAAAGGCGAAGACCAATGCTGGAGCATCCACACAACATCAAGCTGCAGAAGGGTCTGCCACTGGACCCATCTCAAGGCCTCAAATGCCTTTTAATGGTTTCAGTTGTGAAGAGTCCTTAAAGATGTTTGCAAAGTTCAGAAACAAGTTTGCCCTTATTGACAGAGGATTTGATAGCAAGAGCAGGGAGGAGGTGGACATAGTCAGGGAGGTAATTGAGGAAAGAGGAAGGGGCAACTTCTGTGAGGTAAAATCTGCTTACAACCTCACACTCCCTAGGGAGTTTTATGCTGAAGTCTCATTAAGAACCACCACTTTTGTCACAGTTAGAGGCATAGAGGTATCCATCTCTGGAGAGGCCATCAACAATTTGTTGGGCCTCTCAAATCCTGCACACACTCAGTTTGAAATCCTTTTTGAGGGGGCTCCTATATCCAGGCTAAATGAAATGATTGAAATTCTTGCGAAGACTGGATCACATTGGGAGCCCCACACAAATTACAAGCTGAGATCATTCAAAGCTTATAACCTCACTGCTAATGACAATGTGTGGAATAATTTCATAAAGATCTCTCTGATGCCCACCACACACTATAGTTTTATCTCATGTGAGAGGATGATATTGCTCTACTGTGTATTAACTGGGAAAAGTATTAATGTGGGAGATATGGTCTACAAATCCATCAAATATTGCTCTGGTAGAAACCAAGGAAAATTGTTCTTCCTTGGGCTGTTGCATAAGTTGTTGATTGATCAGGATGTTCCTCAATACAATGAGGACATCATTCAGAAGGAGGGTGATGAGAAGTGGGCCATTGACCTCAAGTCAGTGGCCAGGATGAGGCAACCAAAGACATCAAGCACTCACATGATGGGACTCCTACAAGATTTGCTAGCTCAAAACAGCAGCCTTACAGACTGCATACTGGAGCAAAGGAGGGAATTCTTTGAGAAGATGGATAAGATAAAGGCAAGGTTGGAAGAGAAACTGAAGAAGCAGAGAAAAGAGAGCAGGGAAGGTTTTGAGGCTGTGAAAAAAGAATTGGAGGAGAAGTCTGGTGGGAAAGTCCAGAAGTTGAAGAGAAAGCTGAAGGAAAGGAAGGCTGAAATCAAGAAGCTCAGATTGGAGAATGGAGAGCTGAAAGCCAATGTTGCAGCATTGGCAGTCACTGCACAAGCTTCACAGCCTACTTCTAAGGAGTAGGGCAGGTTCAAATCACTTCACTTAGTCTCCATATTTTTTTAATGTTATTTCTTTTGTTTTGTGTCTGGGATTAATTTGCTGATTTATAGATTTATTTTCATGTTAAGATCATCACATATTACTTGCATATCTTTTGAATTCATAGCCTAAATAATTTTTTGGAACACATCATTGCACCTAGTCTATGTATGCATTAGAGCTAGCTTTCACTTTCTTGGGACACATTGGAAATGAACAATCTTTTTGGGACATGATCTAGGCCATCTTTCACTCACCATAAACCACTTGTAGCCATTATACACCAAAGCACATTGTTTCCTCACAATAAGGACATTGTGAATTTCAAAGTTTGAGGTTGTAAAGTTTGGGGATATGGAAGTTGCATAATGGCAAAACAAGGCTTGAACATCAATACAAAAGAGAATAGCTCTAACTTGATGCCTTAACAAAACACCCAAAAATACCCCATAGGGGTAAGGTGCACACAAATGTCCCATAGGGGCAAGGTGCACAAAAACAGAAAAAAAGAGCACAAAAGTGCCAAAATTGAAAAAAAAATTGTTGGGAATTTGTGAGGAAAAAGGCCAAGTGGGACAAAAATTGCCAAAAAGGAGTGACCCTACCAAAGCCCTTTTGATCCTAAATTTGATTGTAATAAGTTGAGAAAGAAGAAAGTGGATACTAGCTTATAATTCATGCACATACCTAGGCTAGTAATGGATGACTAGGAATTTATGAAAGGCTATGGATTTCATGTGGTATCTTTTCGCATTATGTGTGCGCTTAATGCCTTGATCTTGCATATCTTTTAATTGAGTCATTTTCTTTCTTTTATTTTATTTGCTTGGGGACAAGCAAAATTTCAAGTTTGAGGTTGTGATATGCATTGAGAATTCAATGCATAAGAGCGTTTTTTCCTTCTTTTTAGATAGATCATTTTTTTTAATCCCAACTTTGAGTCCATTTTTCTTATCTTATTTTCCCTTTTCTGTTATATGGAGCTAAGTTTGTGGTTTACTTGCTTTTACTTATTTGGTAGGCTAATATTGTCTAAAAATGTGCAGGCTGCAATGCTGAAATCTGATGCCACAACATTTGATCCCGGATTTAGATTCGGGCTCTTTTCAATCTTAAAGGAGAAAATCGGCCAAGATTCAGAAGTGGAGGCCAGCTAAGCTAGTCAAGTTAATGATCAATTGCTCTTTTGAATAGAATCATATTGTAACTATGGTTTTATGTACTTATAGTTAGCTTTTTGAACTATTAGTTTATTATAAGTTGCTTTTGTACTTTTTACTATTTGCTTTAGTCCTTTTTGTCCCCTCTTGGTAGGGGTGTTCATCGGTTGACATCCAATGGATGTGAGGGGAACCGAACCGATCCAATCATCCATTGGATGTTGGATTTTCCCAACCTAACCGATCCAATCATCCATTGGATGTTGGATTTTTCCATTCCAATGGATGATTGGATCGGTTCGGTTCCATCCATTGGATGTTTCTTATTGGATATCCATTGGATCAGATTGGATATCAATTGGATATTCTTATTGGATATCCATTGGATCGGATTGGATCCATCCGACATCCAATGGATGATCAGATCAGATCCATCCAACGTGTTAATTTAATGCAATTTTCTAGTTAATTAATTTTAGTTTGTGTTAAAACCAACATAAGTGAGACTAAGAATTCAAAAACTGTAGATCCCAGTTTCAGTGCAATCAACAAATATATGAATAATGATGAACAAGATATTGACCACAGCAACTAGTTATATGATTAATATAAACTTCAAAGGGCTAAGGTTTACAGAGAGAATTTCTGATAATCGTATGTAAACCTAACAACTAGTAAACTGAATAATGAATCTCTCTCAACCTATTCAACTGTTCCTCCTCAGTTATGAAACAAAATAGCCTTTATATACTTAGGCTTACAGGCCTAATGGGCTAATGGGCTTCGGCCCGTCTAATTAAAACAACTATTAAGTAATTACAATATGCACCCTTATAAATACTTTATTCCACTTTCAACACATAGGACTTTCAGTCCTAACAATCTCCCCCTAAAGTTGAATAAAGCATTTATCTTCTTGAAATCTTCAAACATTGATCTTCTTTCCCTCTTGAATCTTTGAAGAACTTTGGTGTTGCATGTCTTCATGACTTTTCACGCTCTCCCTTGAATAAAGTTCTTGGTCTTCATAGTTTCAACTTTGTAACCAGATTCAATGTACAATGGCCTCGACTGAACGCACTATCACGCAACTTTTAACTGTAGAAACTCAATCACATCGGATCAGCACACAAGAAAGATAATGTGAGAGTAACGTGACTTTCCACGGTGCATCTTCAGTTTAAAACAAAGAATCTGTTTTTGAACCGCGAGTTGAATAGGCTTTCATCTCAAGAACTTGTTTCAATCAGCGCGTAGGAGGAATGATAAACAAATTTGTAGCAGACACCACATGATATGGGAAAGAAGAAATAAAATCTTTGAAATCTTCATCTTTGAATTTTAAAACAACATCTTCATCTCTTTGATCTTTAGACCGCCTTCAGAGAAGCAAACTTTCTTTCTTCAAAACTTTGAAATTGAACTTTTGTAAAAATTCTCCCCCTTTTTGATGATTGTGAGCATCATGATCATCAAAACTTCTTCAATTTTTTTTTTTTTTTTTTTTTTGCACTTTCTTTGATCTCCCCTTTATGATAATTTGACATTCTCCCACCTGTGATCTGATTATCCGTCAATTCATGAAATGTATATATCTGAATCTTTTCAAATTCTGATATAATAAGATTTGTAAACCTGAATCAACAAATGATACAGTTAGTATGCCTGTAAGTAGCACAAAGCCACTTTGTACAACAGATGTACTTTGGAAAGGAGTTTTTGTGATGTTCACTCCCCCAGGGCTTCCATTCAATCATCGAAAAACCACAAAGGAATTTTCTATGAATGTTATGACAAGAAAACTTATTCCTTGTGTGCTCGTGCAAGTGTATGAATGATTGAAGCTACTTAGCTATATCAGGCTCAAATTGTGTAAACTGTTGAGACAGCAACAGATATTACACGGACTTAATGTGAATGAAAAAAGGTGCGAAGGTGGGGCAATTTTCCTTCTTTTTCAATATCTAAATCTTCCGAGTGAAGACTAGATAGCAGATATGCTGCGTCCCCAAAGAAAATGAAACATTTCTTTGTTAAGAAAGAAACGAGTGGTTGGTGGGGTTAATGCAAAAGTTGGCATGGGCTAGGTGCCTTTTTCAATGATGGTCACCAATGAGTGTGAACCAATCAGAATATGTGGCTGCCCGGCTCAGAAAGTGGTTGGTGCAGAGTTTTGATATTATTTTAACTCTGTTCTCACTCCCTCTTTCTTTTTATCATTGAAGCTCACTTCTAACCAAACTCTCTTTTCCATTTTTTCCGCTTAGCACAATGAGAAAAACTCAACCGGATGAGTTATCTCCCCCACTATTTGATTTAAGACCCCTCACCCCTCAATCACTCAAGGATAACTTCCGGGGTAGGAAACAATGGTTAACGTGAATCCATGGAAGTTCTGTTTAAGTTCTCACACAAATCCCATGTAAGTCCTATAAAGAATAGTAGATTAACAGTTTAACTTGAACATTTATGCTCAAATAAGATAACACTGTCAAAAAGTATGCGCAGGAGATTTGAGCAATTGATCTTTGAAAAACTGACAATGTACCAATCAGATCAACTAAACAGGTTAGGGTATCAAAGAAATGGATATTTTGTTTATATGAACAAATATAAACAATTTTGCAATGAAAGCACAAGATTAGAAATTATGATTGATGCTCAACAACATTGAATTTCAAACGGGGGTATTACCATCGAAAAATTGTTTCGCTATGAGACATGGTAATAACAAATACAAATGAAGTACTGAACCTGTGTGTGTGAATACGTTACAGTATAAGGATAAGATAATACACAAGTATTGATCTTTAGAAACACACAGTCAGTTAAACATTAAATCTCAAAAAAAATGAAAAACATTTAAATTCACACTTCTAGATTCATGAAACCTTTTGAGAATCAGAAGTGGTTTGAACATTTCAGAAACTGTTTTTCATGCTTGAAAGTTGTTCTTCTTTCAAACAATCAGAGATCTAGGATTAGAAGATATTTACATTTTAAGCTCCCCTTCAAATCATGATAGAATGATATAGATCTATTAAGCTCCCCCTGGATATTTGCAAAATATCCAGATCTAAACGTTGAAGAACGGGTCCTGATCTGTCATGTAATCAGAAGCCAAACTTCGTTGAAGTCCGGGTTCTAAGCTGATTTACTTAGAAGCCATCGTTCTTCTACTCCCCCTTGACAGTAGGTGCCTGCAACACAGAATCAGTTTTCGGTTTTGGTACCCACTGGTATTTGGGTCCTCGAATGTTAGTTGTAGTTCTTGTGGGGGATATAGAATAAGAACCATACCAGAAATGATCACTTGTTTTGTGAATGTGATCATGTGTACGACAATAAGAACAGTGGTATTTCTTACCTGACAACTTGAGTAATTGATCTCTTGAGTAAATGTGATCAGTTTTACCTTTACTCGCATTGTTCTTCTTTGCATTAACCGCATATACACACGATTCTCTTTCTTTCAGCTCATCTTTAACTGGTTTCTTCTTCCAGACCAGTTCCTCTTCTTTGTATCTCCTTCTTCTAGGATGTGTACCTGAACCATCTATATTTCTATCATAGAAAAGGTTAGTTTTACGAATCTGATCAAAAGATTTAACTGACCTTTGTGTAGAGATAGATTTCTGATTTGAGCTTGATACAGACTTTTCAAGCACTTTAATCGTTGAAGCGAAGTTGTCTCTTTCTTGAACAAGCAGGTCAATCTTCTTCGTGAACTCAGACTTCGTTTTCTGCTCTTTTAGTGCCTTCTCAGATAGTTCAGATAGCTTGGCATTCAGCTTTTTAATCTCAGTCTCAAAGATGCTTCGTTCTTCTTCAAATCCCTTCTCAGCATCATTTCTTTGGTCAGATATTTCTTTGAAGACACCAACATTCTTTTGTTCAATGGCCTTCTTCTCTTTGGCAAACTTCTCTCTTTCAAGAATGATTACTTTCTGAAAATCAGAAACTTGCTGAGAGAGTTTTATGCATTTCAGCTCAACTTCTTTCTTCTCATCAGCACATTTTCTCGATAATTCTGAGAACTTCTTTGCGAACGATTTCTCAAACTCGGATTTATCTTGAGCATGTTTTTGCTCCACATCAGATATTTGCTTTTGAAGCTCAGCATTTGTATCTTTCTGATGCTCAATCTGCTCCTCAGAACTTTCAACAGCTGCTGCTTGTTGGATTTGGACAATTCGAACTTCCAGATCAGAAATCTGTCTTTTTAGTTCAGAGTTCTCAGTTTCCAAAAACTTTACTCTTGAAGACATCTTTGTTCCTGTCATTATCTTTTCAAGATGTTCCCACAGCTGTTTTCCTGTAGCCTTTTTACTGTCTAAACTTACAGAAATCTCTTTTGAAATCTCCTCGGAAATTCCTTGCAAGATAAAAGCTTTAGATAATTTATCAGCTTCAAATCTCTTTCTTTGCTCATCTGTGTAATCCTTAAATGGTATTGTGTACACTAAGTGTTCCGTTCTTCCATTTTCTCCCATATAATGACAAATATCTGTCGGAGTTTCCATTTTTCCTTCCCTCAGAGATAATCTGATATAATCACCCAAGTCATGTTTATCAATGAAGTCTAAGAACTGAATCCTCCATTTGTCATATTCTCCTCTGTAAAGAATCGGTGGCATCTCATCCATACTTATTGAAAGAGCTTCGCTTGAAGGCATTCCTTTTGATATACAGGGACTGAACTTTTCAAAGAGATGGTATGCTAAAGTGCAAGGACCAAAAGTGACAACTTGTGAAACTTGAAATTTTAGGGTCACAAATGACACGCTGAATCCTTGAAGTACGGGGGCTAAAATAAATGCACTGCAAAAAAATCGTGAGACAAAAAAATTTGACCCTTTTGTACTCTGGTCTAACAGGGGGTCCGGTCGAACAATATCCGGTCGAAGGTATGCCCGGAGGAAGCAGGTATCCGGTCAAAGGACACATCCGGGATACACTTATCCGGTCGAAGGTAAGACCGTAGTAGCAAGAACCCGGTCGAAGGGTAAGACCGGATATGCTAAGGTCCGGTCGAAGGAAAGACCGGGAAAGATAAGGTCCGGTCGAAGGGTTTGACCGGAGATTACAACTACCCGGTCGAAGGTAAGACCGGAGTAAACAAGTATCCGGTCTAAAGAGCAAGACCGAAGTACAAATGTCCGGTCAAATGGGTAAGACCGGGAAAGCTCTTATTCGGTCGAAGGGGCAAGACCGGAGCACAAGTGTCCGGTCAAATGGGTAATTCCGGGGAAAACTCTTATCAGGTCGAAGGGGCAAGACCGAAGCACAAGAGTCCGGTCAAATGAGTAAGACCGGGAAAACAAGTATCCGGTCGAATGCTCAGGTCGAATGCTCAGGTCGAATGACTATGAAAGCGATAAACACAAATTAACAGATAATATCGATTAACCCTACAAGACCGAAGAACACGAAGACTCGACCGAAGAACCCGATGAATTTCTGGGATTCGACCGAAACCAAACCCAGAAACTTAGATCCTTCGATCGAATGAAACCCAGATAAACAATCAACAAAAACGACCGAATGCGAACACCTCGAACTCAGATTAGACCGAAGATTTGCACATAAACTCAGATTCGATCGATAAGAAAAAATTCCAGAAGATAACTTTTGATCGAAACACAGATACAAAATTTTTTTTGCAGATAATATAAACACAGAAAATAAACACTAATAATCAATTAAAGCAAATATAGCAATTATCACAAGTAATTGATTTTAGGGTTTCAGACAAACCTTTTTACTGGATCAAACCTTTTTGCCTATCTGCTCTGATACCAATTGTAGATCCCAGTTTCAGTGCAATCAACAAATATATGAATAATGATGAACAAGATATTGACCACAGCAACTAGTTATATGATTAATATAAACTTCAAAGGGCTAAGGTTTACAGAGAGAATTTCTGATAATCGTATGTAAACCTAACAACTAGTAAACTGAATAATGAATCTCTCTCAACCTATTCAACTGTTCCTCCTCAGTTATGAAACAAAATAGCCTTTATATACTTAGGCTTACAGGCCTAATGGGCTAATGGGCTTCGGCCCGTCTAATTAAAACAACTATTAAGTAATTACAATATGCACCCTTATAAATACTTTATTCCACTTTCAACACATAGGACTTTCAGTCCTAACAAAAACCAACACAAAACAAATTTAGATTTAAGCAAATTGCAAAAAAAAATAATTGGATGATAGTTGGATGGAAAACTGGATGGTAATCGGATGGTTAATTGGATAGGTAATTGGATGTTAGTCGGTTCAGTTCGGTCGGTTTTGGTCGGTTCTGGACTGCCATCCAAGAACCGACCGATCCAAATTGGATGTTGAGATTTTCAATCCAATCCGATCCAATTACAATTGGATATCCAATTATGGTCGGTCGGTTCTAATTGGATCGGTCGGTTCCTATTAGGTCGGTTGAATTTTTGTACACCCCTACCTCTTGGAACCTATTTAAAGAGGAGTGGGCTGTGTTTGAAAGTAAGTATTCTCAGACTTAATCTAGGACTGAAAAAGCTTGCGGTTGAAGATTCACATTTAATATTAGTTTTTAATTTCTTTTTGGAATTCTTGTTCTTACACATGGGTTGCTACAGCATTGCATGACATATTCTTCTACTTTAATTTATTGCTTTATGTCATTTACTTTATGCTCTTTACTTTCAGTCATTTATATTTAGTAATTTAAATTTCGTCATTTACATTCCGTCATTTACATTCCATCATTTATTTTTCCGTCATTTACATTATGTTTTTACTTTATGTCATTTACATTTCTTGCAATTTATTTTATGTAATGAGTAGCTAATTTTATAGTTTGGGTGTGAGACAAAAAAGGGAGGTTGTAAACCAAAAACTAGTCGTGGCCATGGGAGCACCCGCGGTACAATCCTGGCGACATTGCTTGCGATTGTGCCACGGGGCAAGGTTGCGTGGCAATGTCGCGGCTGGCCCCAAGCTTTGATTAAAATTCGATTTTTACTCCCATTCCACTTATTCTTCACCCTCTATTCTCCTTTCTCTCCCAAAATGAACCCTTTAGAGTTATTTAGGGTTTTCAACCATTGGAGGCCACAATCCTTGAAGTTTATGAAGAATCTTCATCACTAAGCTAAAGAGTTGTTAAGAAAGCTTGGAACCCTTCATCTCCTTCACCATCTTTATCAATTTCTAGGGTTTCCACCTAACCCTTTTCATCATTTCGAAGTTCGGTCATTATTGAGTCATTTTGGTGACCTAAAGTGCATTGTTGATGGATTCAAGTTGTGGGTAAGGTAACATTCTCTTTTCTTCATCTATGGGAATTAGGGTTTTGAGATAAGATGAAATCTTCATGTAAAATGTTTGGGGAATGTTTCTATATGGTTGAATATGGTTATTTACGGTTGGAAATGTTTGGATCTAGGTTTTGGATGTTTTGGCTTGGAGGATTCAAATTTTGTCAATGAAGCTCTAAGTTGGGGAAAAATCTAGATTTAGCCTAAATCTAGCGAGGTGAGTTCAAGTTGATTTGTGAAAACGTTGTACATGCCAAAATGTTTATTTTAAAGTATTTATGTGTTTAACATGAATTTATCATTTGTGGAGTTACTTGATGGGTTTTGGTTATTTGAGAAGTTTAGTTTTATAAACCTTGTAAAACACCTATATTGGGGATTTTTGGGCATTTTGATAAATGGGTCATAAATAGGTGTGGTTGGTAATTTATTGCATAAATGAGATTATTTGGTTAAAAGGCATTTTTAGTGTTTGTTTAGGTAAAAGGGTTTAATTTTGTGTTATGAGACGTTTTGAAAGGATAAAGAGTATAAATCGAATTGGAAAACCTTTTGTCCCGACTTAAACTGTGATGAAGTCCATTCAAGTATTTTGGAGCTTGTGATTTCATGGTATGGGTCGAGTACGTATATTATTTGAAAAGCGTTAATCATTGGTCAAAAAGAGGTTTTGAGTGTTTTGGCTCGATGTCGTTTTAAAGGAGTCTTGAGGACACTTGTCCGGTTTTATATGGCTCAATGTAAAGTCCAGTTATGACGTACGTATTGATGCGCTGTGTTGCGTATTGAGGTTGGTTACGGGCTCGAGAGCTTTGGTCATTCATGTGTAGTTCGGTAAGGTTAGACTGTGTTGCATTGGATCCATAGGCACGTAAGTCAGTCTGTTTTGGGATGGTCAATTGGGTGCTGTGGGGTTAAACCCCTGTACCCATGTTATATGACCGGAAACTTTACAAGTGATCGCTAGGAGGGTTGAGTCTGTTAGTGCTACCGAGGAAGTAGGCGCTAGGACCTCCGCCGCTTGAAATAATGCCTGGGAGGTAGTCTTTAAGTGTGCCGGGCCTTTGGGGTGGAGTTCTTCGGAATGTTTATCAAGGTCAACTGACTTGGGGTGACACTTGTTAAAGAAGTCGTAGGGACAGCTGGCTGTGATGTCGGGAGGTGTCATGCGATTAACGTTGTTTCAGTGGTATACTTTTTTGTTTCCTACACTCTCAACGGATACGGGTCTCCCCCGTTGTCGGCTATCCGTAATTTAAATATAAGGATGTCTCATTTTATTGTCATTGGTTCTTTATGGTCGACAGTGAATGAGGGCCTTAATATTGGACCTCCCTCCTCGTATATTAAGGTTTGAATGGATTATGTCAACCCCTCGTTTTGGTAGTTAGATTCCTTTCGCTTATGGTCATGTGAGTATTGGGCCTAGTGTCCATGATTTTCTGACGTATGGCATACATGGATTTCTAATGAGGACTTATGGGTTGAGTGTCATGTTTCACTCTTGTGTAGGGCGTTTTGGGATACAATGTTTTACTTACGTTTCTTAAATCGGGAGCTAATCCCTATTCTTGTATCGAGTAAGTGTGGGTTGTATCATTTATAAAGAATGTTTGTAACAAGATGTTTGTTTTCGAAAATGCACGGTATTGGGAAAGAGTTGTCTTTGGGTTTAAAGTAAACTATCGGAAAGAACGTAATTTTAAATGGAGGTTTTTCTTTTAAAAGATTTGTTTATTCATATAAAACTCTTGAACTCATTAGGCGATAGCCTAACCTTTTTATTTGTCGGCATGTGCAACAGGTTCGTTTGGGGATTGGTTCTGGTGACACCTTGGAGAGAGAGGTGCTAGACGTGTGCTCGAGGGTGAGTAGTTTAGTGAAGCTTTTCGCCTTGACTTGGGAATAGGAGCTTGTATTCGGGTTTTAGTAACACCCGACCTCTAACTAGTCTTTGTAGAAGAATTTATTTACCTTCGTTGATGGTTAGATCTAGTCTAATATTTCAAGTATGAGTTTGTTGTAAGTGATCTTATCTATTTTGAGGCATTATTGAAAATTTTAATTTAGTTGCTCTTTCCAGATTTGAGGGTGTTACATTAAGAATTTCTACGCTAATGGTATACATTTCTAAATTCTTAAACTCTATCACTTGTTGAAAGAAGAATAACTTTCGCTTGTGAAAATCGTTTTCTTAAATGTTCAAATCACTTCCTATTCTTAAAATGTTTTCATGAATTGAGAAGTGTGTTTTTAAATGTTTTTGGATACTTTGATGATTATTTGACCGTGTATTTCCAAAAGATCAATACTTGTGTATTATCTTGTCTATATACTGTCAAGTATTCTTACATACATCGATTCAGTACATTTTTTTTGACTTTGTTATTACCATGTCTCAAAAGATAAATCTTTCGATGGTAATACTCCCGGTTGAATTCAATGTTGTTTGAGATCAGACGTCATTTCTATTTGAAATGTGCTTTTATTGATAATATGTTTATATCTCTTTCATATAAACAACATTCGTTCTTTGAAACCCCAAATTATTTTTCTTCATGATATTTGATCTGATTTTATCATTGTCAGATTCTCAAAACAATGAAATTGAATGATCATAAATGTTCAAAGTTTTAAGATATCTTACATGTTCAATTGCTCAAATTTCATTCATATTATTCATGAGCATACATATTATGATAATTATTTATTGTGCTTAACTGTCAACATAAATTGTTGAGCAACACATTATTTTTAGGACAAAATACATGGGATTCGATATGAGTGCTTAAATGACTTCCATGGATTCACGTTAACCTGTGTTTCCTACCCCGGAAGTAATCCTTGAGTGATTGAGGGGAGAAGGGTCAAAAGATTGAGAGTGGGTGTGTGTTGAGGTAAAATGGAAATGAGAGTTTGGTTAGATGTGAGCTCAAATGATTAAAAGAAAGAGGGTGAAAGATCAGAGTAAAAAGAATATCAAACTCTGCACCAAACTTTTTCTGAGTCGGGCAGCCACATAATCTGTTGGTTCACACTTTTTCGTGACCTTCATTGAAAAAGGCACTTAGCCCATGCCAACTCTTGCATTAAAACCCCACCTGCTACTCATTCTTTTCTCAACAAAAGAATGTTTCATTTTTAAAGGGGAAGCAACTCATAATCTATTGGATCTTCATTTGAAGATGCTAATATTGAAAAAGAAGGAAAGTTACCCCATATTTGACCCTTTCTCATGCATATTGAGTCTCTATCGAGTAAGTGTGGGTTGTATCATTTATAAAGAATGTTTGTAACAAGATGTTTGTTTTCAAAAATGCACGGTATTGGGAAAGAGTTGTCTTTGGGTTTAAAGTAAACTATCGGAAAGAACGTAATTTTAAATGGAGGTTTTTCTTTTAAAAGATTTGTTTATTCATATAAAACTCTTGAACTCACTAGGTGATAGCCTAACCTTTTTATTTGTCGGCATGTGCAGCAGGTTCGTTTGGGGATTGGTTATGGTGACACCTTGGAGAGAGAGGTGCTAGACGTGTGCTTGAGGGTGAGTAGTTTGGTGAAGCTTTTCGCCTTGACTTGGGAATAGTAGCTTGTATTCGGGTTTTAGTAACACCTGACCTCTAACTAGTCTTTGTAGAAGAATTTATTTACCTTCGTTGATGGTTAGACCTAGTCTAATATTTCAAGTATGAGTTTGTTGTAAGTGATCTTATCTATTTTGAGGCATTATTGAAAATTTTAATTTTGTTGCTCTCTCCAGATTTGAGGGTGTTACAAGTTGGTATCAGAGCATAAGTTTGAGAGAATTAGGTGTTGATTTTGGATACCTAGACTCAAACTAGCGTTCTTTTAAGTGATTGCAAGTGAAATTGCACCATTAGGTACCTTAAGATAGGATATTTCGGAATGGATTGAGTCGTGAGAAACGGAAACTTGTCGAGGATAGCAAGGATGATCATGTCTGGTACGTTCATAATGGCACCTGGCCAGTGTTATGGTGAACCTACATGCTACATGGTTATGCTTGTACTACCATGATGTGACGACCGTTGGGGTAGTGAATAGGTTTCTAGGTGGGTAGGCGTTAGGCGAGACTGGTGATTTTAGCGTTTGTCACTTAGAGTGACAATAAGTATGGTGGTTGCATTGAGTGGACCCTTCCGGGTCAGGATGAATGGTTGGATTAGAACCATAGACTTTTGGAATCAACATTATTCGAGGAGAAATTGTAAGGTTAACCAATTTAGTGTGATTATTGCCTTAAGATGTTTGAGCATCCAGATGACGGTAGTGTGGCTAGGAATTTGAGGAGCGTGGTTCTAAGACGTTGAGTGCCGACCAAATTCATGCACAAAATGTATTTCTGAAATAAATTGCATCAGTTACTTCTCATGTTCCCAAATCACCATGTGGATTATATTATGAAATATTGGGAAAATATTTAGCACACACAAGTATGTAAACTATGATTTTAAACATGCATAAAATTATTTTATTGCATATGGTTACAAACTTTGTCAAGATTTTCTTTATGCTCGTTGTTGTCCAACGCCATTTTCGGATATTGTGATGTCCTTATTTTGATGTTGTTTAGAGTCTTGGACAAGTAACTGCAATTTATGACCTTGACATTGGACCTCCTCAACGTATGTTAAGGTTTTAAAGGAAGAATTGTTCTCCTGTTCTTGAGTCAGAATTTTCTTGGGAATTTTAGTCTGTGCGAGTCATGTTGAATTTATAGGCATTGTTTTACTACGTTTTGGGCATGTGAGTGTACTCTGAGTCGTGTGAGTTTAAATTTTATTGCGTGTAAATTGCGAGATTATTAGGCGTCCCGTCTCATGTTAGCGTTGTTGGAAAAGGGGTCGTTTTATCTTACGTTGCGGTCTTAAGATTTTAATATTTTTGACTTATTGTCATCTTATGCTCTTTACGTTGAGTTGTATGGTGTCTTATCTTACAACATTTTGTGTTGCGTAGATAAATTTTGGAACGTGTATACATGCATTATTGTGTGCGTTAATTTATAGGTTTTGTTAATATATGTCACCCCACTTGTTGTTTTGGGAAAATTTCATTATCACGTGTTTTTATCTTTGGGGTTTTATACAAGTGTCGATCGTTATATACTAATTGTATTTGGATTAAATTTATATTGTTGGTGTGAGTAATCATATAAAATATTTACGTTGTTTCAGATAGAACTGTTGATTTAAACGTGCTTCAATTGTTGACGTTGCTGTCATAAGTTTTCTGCAATGCATTAAATGAATTATCGGTTTACATGTCGTTGTAGTTACCGCTTTGGACAAGTGCGTTTTACCTGTGAACTCGATTTAGAAATTTATTTACGTTCCTATCGTGTTTCTAAATTGGGATATAAACGGACGCATATGGGCCTTGTTGGGGATTTTATCATTCGACGTTTTGTGTTTTTTTTAAAGGAGAAGATTTTAAAGTTGAAGTTGTAAAATTTTCCTTTGGGAGTTGTACAAACCTTTATTTCACATGTTATAGTGCGGAAAATTATTTTCATATGCATAATATAAACTTATGCATGCTGTGACCATGGAAGTCCGTTTGAAAATTTTGTTGCGCATCTTTTATTATTAACCATATTAACGTAAGTACTGATCAGATGAGTTTTGGAAATAGTTTTATATGCGTAGTGTTGGTGATCAATTTTGAAACCTATCGAATGAACGGTAGTGTATTTTACCGCACGATTAATTGTTATAAAACTTATGTATTTGAAAGTTTTATAAATTTCGAATTGGCATACTGGATGAAAAACCTTGAACTCATTAGGGCTATAGATTTAAGACCCCTATCGCGAAAGGAGTTGCAATTAAGGGAATAGAGGAGACCTTGGGAATTGAAGCGTCGGATGATCTGACTGGTGGTCAACCTTGAATTTGGGTTTCGGTTTTTGAATCAGGTCATGCATGAGTAGTAGAGGTATTACATTCTGTCCCCCAGTTATTTAAGAAATGATCCTTATGTCTCAGTAGACCTGCGAATAAGATCTCGTGTGATTATTTACGCTTGGTTGGATTTGATTCGTTGGATGGGTGATCCGTTTGTTAGAAATGTAAGATTTGGAATCTTAGTACCTTGTTAAGTGTTAATTTGACCGTGATAATACGTCTGGAATGAAAGCTTGGGGTGAGATATCCACGTTTTCGATGTCACCATTTTGATACTAAGCGTCGACTCGTCTCGTGAAGCCAATGAATCTTGGAATGTTTGGAAGTATTCCGGTTGGATCATGAGAAATGTTGACCTCTCGGTGGTGGGATTTAAAGGAAGATTAGATGTAGGTAATTAAGTATCGATGTGTATGAACTTTCCCGATGTGGTAAATATCTTGTTGATGAAATGTTTTTAGGCTAGGAGTAGAGCGGGATTGCGTGATAGCCAGATCTGCATTAACAAGCTACCTGGAGAGCGTATTGGTACGCCTAGGAAGGACGGCCTGATCAATATCAAAAACCGAGTATTAAGAATTTAGAGGATTCCTTGGAGGTTGATGTCGAACTTTGGTTTGGGTTCAGAAGTATGTTGAGAGGAGGTGTATTGTTCAATGAGAAGTTGAGGTCGCAAACTACTCTTGAGGTAGTACGTGTCGCTTAAGGATGGGAGACAATCGAGATCGTATAATCGGAAATTACCCCAGTAAAATTCAATTTCCACTCTAGTCTGAATGTACCAGGTCAAGGTGGACATTTCATGTGAAAGTCTTATCGGAACTCAGACTAGCAGTTGCAGCAAGGAAGTCATAAAGTTGTAGTAAAAGGAAGAGGATTAGAGACAATCCCTTACGAAGGGAGACGGTCGTTTGGGAAAATGGCATCTTTGGGGTTTATGGTTAGTTTAGTACCTTCTTGGGAACCGAGGAAACCCAATGAGTGTTAAGGGTGGTAATGAGATGTCTTGGGTGAGACATTGATTTTGGGGACAAAATCGTTTTAAGGTTGGGAGGATTGTAACACCCGTAAATTTCCAACGAGTAAAGGTTGCTCCAAGCCCATCTTGTGGTTTACGAGCATAAGCTTTGGAAAGAAAATGATTTACTTTGGATCTTCAGAGCGATGAGAGAGTTTCGGTCGAAAACCGGAAAATTTCGGGCGACGATAGGCCTTCGGCGATAATGCCCGCAATTGTGCCACAGGGCACTATCGCAGGGAAAAGTCGCGGCCATGGGAGCACCCGCGGTACAATCCTGGCGACATTGCCAGCGATTGTGCCATGGGGCAAGGTCGCGTGGCAATGTCGCGGCTGGCCCCAGGCTTTGATTTAAATTCGATTTTTATTCCCATTCCACTTATTCTTCACCCTCTCTTCTCCTTTCTCTCCCAAAACAAACCCTTTTGAGTTATTTAGGGTTTTCAACCATTGGAGGCCACAATTCTTGAAGTTTATGAATAATCTTCATCACTAAGCTAAAGAGTTGTTAAGAAAGCTTGGAACCCTTCATGTCCTTCACCATCTTCATCAATTTCTAGGGTTTCCACCTAACCCTTTTCATCATTTTGAAGTTCGGTCGTTATTGACTCATTTTGGTGACCTAAAGTGCATTGTTGATGGATTCAAGTTGTGGGTAAGGTAACATTCTCTTTTCTTCATCTATGGGAATTAGGGTTTTGAGATAAGATGAAATCTTCATGTAAAATGTCTGGGGAATGTTTCTATATGGTTGAATATGGTTATTTACGGTTGGAAATGTTTGGATCTAGGTTTCGGATGTTTTGGATTGGAGGATTCAAATTTCGTCAATGAAGCTCTAAGTTGGGGAAAATCTAGATTTAGCCTAAATCTAGCGAGGTGAGTTCAAGTTGATTTATGAAAACGTTGTACATGCCAAAAAGTTTATTTTAAAGTATTTATGTGTTTAACATGAATTTATCATTTGTGTAGTTACTTGATGGGTTTTGGTTATTTGAGAAGTTTAGTTTTATAAACCTTGTAAAACACCCATATTGGGGATTTTTGGGCATTTTGATAAATGGGTCATAAATAGGTGTGGTTGGTAATTTATTGCATAAATGAGATTATTTGGTTAAAAGACATTTTTAGTGTTTGTTTGGGTAAAAGGGTTTAATTTTGTGTTATGGGACGTTTTGAAAGGATAAAGAGTATAAATCTAATTGGAAAATCTTTTGCCCCGACTTAAACTGTGATGGAGTCCATTCAAGTATTTTGGAGCGTGTGATTTCATGGTATGGGTCGAGTACGTATATTATTTGAAAAGCGTTAATCATTGGTCAAAAAGAGGTTTTGAGTGTTTTGGCTCGATGTCGTTTTAAAGGAGTCTTGAGGACACTTGTCCTGTTTTATATGGCTCAATGTAGAGTCCAGTTATGACGTACGTACTGATGCGCCGTGTTACGTATTGAGGTTGGTTACGGGCTCGAGTGCTTTGGTCATTCATGTGTAGTCTGGTAAGGTTAGACTGTATTGCATTGGATCCATAGGCACGTAAGTCAGTCTGTTTTGGGATGGTCAATTGGGTGCTGTGGGGTTAAACCCCGGTACCCGTGTTTTATGACCGGAAACTTTACAAGTGATCGCTAAGAGGGTTGAGTCTGTTAGTGCTACCGGGGAAGTAGGCGCTAGGACCTCCGCCGCTTGAAGTAATGTCTGGGAGGTAGTCTTTAAGTATGTCGGGCCTTTGGGGTGGAGTTCTTCGGAATGTTCATCAAGTTCAACTGACTTGGGGTGACAATTGTTAAAGAAGTTGTAGGGACACCTGGCTGTGATGTCGGGAGGTGTCATGCGATTAACGTTGCTTGGGTGGCATACTTTTGTGTTTCCTCCACTCTCAACGGATACAGGTCTCCCCCGTTGTCGGCTATCCGTAATTTAAATATAAGGATGTGTCATTTTATTGTCATTGGTTCTTTATGGTCGACAGTGAATGAGGGCCTTAATATTGGACCTCCCTCTTCGTATATTAAGGTTTGAATGAATTATGTCAACCCCTCGTTTTGGTAGTTAGATTCCTTTCGCTTATGATCGTGTGAGTATTGGGCCTAGTGTCCATGTTTTTCTGACGTATGGCATACATGGATTTCTAACGAGGACTTATGGGTTGAGTGTCATG
Source organism: Arctium minus (assembly GCA_954870635.1). Lineage (NCBI taxonomy): Eukaryota > Viridiplantae > Streptophyta > Magnoliopsida > Asterales > Asteraceae > Arctium > Arctium minus. The sequence goes on along the minus strand of OX941097.1, from coordinate 32,560,843 downwards.
TTTCACTCTTGTTTAGGGCGTTTTGGGATACAACGTTTTACTTACGTTTCTTAAATCGGGAGCTAATCCCTATTCTTGTATCGAGTAAGTGTGGGTTGTATCATTTATAAAGAATGTTTGTAACAAGATGTTTGTTTTCAAAAATGCACGGTATTGGGAAAGAGTTGTCTTTGGGTTTAAAGTAAACTATCGGAAAGAACGTAATTTTAAATGGAGGTTTTTCTTTTAAAAGATTTGTTTATTCATATAAAACTCTTGAACTCATTAGGCGATAGCCTAACCTTTTTATTTGTCGGCATGTGCAACAGGTTCGTTTGGGGATTGGTTCTGGTGACACCTTGGAGAGAGAGGTGCTAGACGTGTGCTCGAGGGTGAGTAGTTTAGTGAAGCTTTTCGCCTTGACTTGGGAATAGGAGCTTGTATTCGGGTTTTAGTAACACCCGACCTCTAACTAGTCTTTGTAGAAGAATTTATTTACCTTCGTTGATGGTTAGATCTAGTCTAATATTTCAAGTATGAGTTTGTTGTAAGTGATCTTATCTATTTTGAGGCATTATTGAAAATTTTAATTTAGTTGCTCTTTCCAGATTTGAGGGTGTTACATTAAGAATTTCTACGCTAATGGTATACATTTCTAAATTCTTAAACTCTATCACTTGTTGAAAGAAGAATAACTTTCGCTTGTGAAAATCGTTTTCTTAAATGTTCAAATCACTTCCTATTCTTAAAATGTTTTCATGAATTGAGAAGTGTGTTTTTAAATGTTTTTGGATACTTTGATGATTATTTGACCGTGTATTTCCAAAAGATCAATACTTGTGTATTATCTTGTCTATATACTGTCAAGTATTCTTACATACATCGATTCAGTACATTTTTTTTGACTTTGTTATTACCATGTCTCAAAAGATAAATCTTTCGATGGTAATACTCCCGGTTGAATTCAATGTTGTTTGAGATCAGACGTCATTTCTATTTGAAATGTGCTTTTATTGATAATATGTTTATATCTCTTTCATATAAACAACATTCGTTCTTTGAAACCCCAAATTATTTTTCTTCATGATATTTGATCTGATTTTATCATTGTCAGATTCTCAAAACAATGAAATTGAATGATCATAAATGTTCAAAGTTTTAAGATATCTTACATGTTCAATTGCTCAAATTTCATTCATATTATTCATGAGCATACATATTATGATAATTATTTATTGTGCTTAACTGTCAACATAAATTGTTGAGCAACACATTATTTTTAGGACAAAATACATGGGATTCGATATGAGTGCTTAAATGACTTCCATGGATTCACGTTAACCTGTGTTTCCTACCCCGGAAGTAATCCTTGAGTGATTGAGGGGAGAAGGGTCAAAAGATTGAGAGTGGGTGTGTGTTGAGGTAAAATGGAAATGAGAGTTTGGTTAGATGTGAGCTCAAATGATTAAAAGAAAGAGGGTGAAAGATCAGAGTAAAAAGAATATCAAACTCTGCACCAAACTTTTTCTGAGTCGGGCAGCCACATAATCTGTTGGTTCACACTTTTTCGTGACCTTCATTGAAAAAGGCACTTAGCCCATGCCAACTCTTGCATTAAAACCCCACCTGCTACTCATTCTTTTCTCAACAAAAGAATGTTTCATTTTTAAAGGGGAAGCAACTCATAATCTATTGGATCTTCATTTGAAGATGCTAATATTGAAAAAGAAGGAAAGTTACCCCATATTTGACCCTTTCTCATGCATATTGAGTCTCTATGTAACTATTGTTGTCTCAATGGTTTACATAAGTTTGAGCCTTATTACAAAGCAATCATTGTGCTAATTCTTTCATACACAAGCACGTACGCATAGAAAATTTGTTTTTCTGTCAGAACGTTCATAGATTAACCTTGTATTTTTCGATGATTGAATGGAAGTCCTGGGGAGTGAACATCACCCAAGCTCCTTATATAGTACATCCGTTGTACTCAGTAACTTTGTGTTACTGACAGGCACTTTAACTGATTCATACGTTGATTCAGGGTTACCATTCCAAATTAGTCTAAATTTGAAAAGATTTGGATAAATACTTTTATGAATTGACGGCATAATCATTCTATCAGATCAGATTGGTGGATATTGCATATTTTCCTATTTGGGAGAGTTTGTTCATGAAGACTGAGCTTACATTGATTATTTGGGGGAGATACTCCAAAGAAAAGACAAACCTGACCTTGAAAAGTATTGATGATTCTGATTCTCATAATTCATCAAAAAGGGGGAGAATTTCAAGATTTCAAAGTCAGATTAAAGTTGATCTTATCAGAAATGGGGAGATAATTAGAGAATTCAAAGTCAAATCAGTTTCAAAGCGGAAAGTCAAGCGAGATGGTACAAAGGGGAGAATAGAAGAATGAGAAATTAAAGTCAGATGGTTGATTGATTCAAAGAAGAGATTAAAGTCAAGGAATGTTGAGCTTATCTGAAATGTTGAGCTTATCTGAAATGTTAAGCTTATCTGAAACTGTACTTTTACTCAAAGGAGTAGATTAAAAGGAAAGTCGAAGGGGAGATTCATTCAAAGTGCCATCAAAGAGCTATGAAAGATCGATCAAAGTGTCAAAGATTTGAAGACGTTAAAGTTGTGAAAGACTATTTGTCGAAGATATTTCTGAGAAAAGAAGACCTGAAGGTTATTGCCAAATTTTTTTTAATCTTGAATCCAAAGGGGGAGATTGTTTGAGCTGAGTTGTATTCAAGATTAAAAGAAGGGTCTAAATTGTAATTATTGTAATGTGTGGGTGTTATTTGTAATTGTTGTTTAGAAGTTGACTTTTGCTAAAGGTCATGTTGACCATATATATAGCAAGTCTTAGTGTTGTTTAGTTACTTAGAACACGCGCAAATTGGTAAGAGATTACACGTTCAAAACACACAAACACACACACACAGTACTTTAGAGAAATATGCAACAAATAGGGATATGACTCTTTGTAGATTGTCTGATCAATAAAGATTGTTGTTCTTGATAATCTGAGTGTTAATTGAATGCTAGAATACTATGATCACACATATCGAAATGAAAGTTGCATTTTAGTTTTGTTCTTTCTTTTCTCAATTTCCTTAGCTTCATCCTCATCTGAAAGTTTAGTCCACTTAACTTTGAGTTCAGGGTATTGAAGTGCCAATCTTAGAAAACCAAAATCATATAAAGCAGGCACTTTAGAAATCCCCTTTTTCAGATAGTGTAGGTTCTCATAACCAAGACCCCAACACTCACTACTCTCTTTTGGTTTGTTAAGGTGAATGGTTTGTTCAGTTTGACCCAAAGTATAAAGTTTTTCTTCCAAAACATTCACTTTCTCAACCAAAGATTTGTTTTCTTTCTTAAAAGATAAGCACTTTTTCGCAACTTCTTTAATCTCAAGTTCACAAAGTTTATATTTTGAAGTTGTTTCAGATAGTTGATTATGAATTACAGTCTTTTCTCTCGCACTGGTATCAATATTTTTGTGTAAAGCTTCAATCAATACATTCTTCTCAGCAATATCATTGTTGAGCTTCAGTATTGATTGGGTTTTCTCTTTAATGATACCTTTTTCGCGTTTAAGCTTAGACTGCAAATCCTGAAGTTCAATCATCATGGATTGCATTTGATTAAGGAAATCAGATTCGGACATATCACATACCTCTTCATTATCCTCAACATCGGAATCTGCTTCATTCTCTTTATGACCCATAAAGCACAAATGAGAATTTTCATCTTTGTCTTCATCCTCTGAATGATCTAGCCAGTACTCGTCTTCAACCATCAATGCTTTGCCAGCTTCTTGTTGCTTGGCCAAAAGCATTTTATTCTTGTAGTACTCTGAATTGCGGACCTTCGGTATCCGACAATCCTTAGCATAATGACCTACTTTCCCGTAGTTGTAGCATTTAACTGGCTCAGATTCTTTCTTCTCCTCAGATTTGTATCCATATTTCTTCTCCTCTGGTCATTTCTCCTCAGACCTTTTTCCTTCCACTCTCTGTTTGTGCTCATAATTTCTTGATCCCGATGAGTATCTCTGACTGTTTGACCCTGGTTTCTTGTAGAATTTATTCTGGAAAGCTTTGGTCAACAGTAGCATAGCTTGTTTCAGGTTTTCACAATCATCAGAATCAGAATCAGAATCTTCTTCACTTTCAACCTCATCAGATTCAGATACTATCACCTTCTTTTTCTTCTTCAAACTAACAAATCTTTTCTCTTTCTTCTTCACAACTAATGCCACTAGATCTGCAACCACTTTCTCAGTTTTCTTCTTCTCATCTTTAATCTCTTCTACCTCTTCTTCATTATGTCTCAAAGTCTCATACACTTCATGGAGTGGTATCTCGTTCAGGTCTTTCATCTATTTCATATGTGTCTAGTAAACCTCTTCCATTCATGTTGTAAGATACTCAAAAAAATTGACATTCAATTCTATCTGAGACTTCTTGACTTTATTCTTGCTGAGCTCATTCAGAAGTGTAACAAATCTGTCATAGGTGGCTTTAAGACTTTCACCTTCCTTAGCCTTGAATTCTTCGTAGTTGTTCATACAGTTTGATACTCTCAACTGATTGCCAATCTTAGATCTGAGCATCATTTTCTCAAGCTAATCCCACATCTGCTTCCCTATAGCATTATAGTTGTCTATCTTTACATAAATCTCATTTGGAATCCCTTGCAGAATAAATGATCTTGCCAATCTGTCAGCTTTTAATCTCTTCTTATGTTCCTCAGTGTACTCCTCAACTGGAAATGGGTACTCTTTATTGACTACTTCCTCTCCATTATTTGTTTTAGTAGTATGAATCTTCGTAGGAGGTTTCATCACTCCTTCCTTAAGAGATAATTTGATGTAGTCACCCAAATCATTCCGATCAATAAAATCTAGGAATCTATCCTTCCACTGTTCATATTCACCTTTGAATAATACTGGTGGCTTGACATCCGTACCAATAGCAAGAGCCTCTTTGGAAATCATCTTTAACAATGCACTGAATTAAACTGATCGTCAAAAATTAAGAAAATAAATTTGACCTACAAAAGTCAAACTTGGTCAACACACGAAAATCTCAGAAAAATTGCTAAGTATGAAAACTCGCAAACTACAGAAAACCAACTTGTTAGGTCCATTGAGATCATGATTGGATTGATTGAATGATGAACAAGAAATCAAAGGGATAGAAATATGTATATTATTCAAGACAGGAAATTATACTACAACTACTAGAGAGAACAGTAGCCGTATGTTTACAAGGTGAATGAAAATGCTTAACCTAAACTAGATTACAAGATTCCTATTTATACCCCCAAGCCCTTGTATACAAATAAGCCCAAACCTATATACAAGGCCCAATACAATAATATTGATTACTTTACTAAACTTCTAAAGTGAACATATTTTATGTTCTAACATTCTCCCCCTAAGTTTTGTAAAGTAATAATTCTCTGTTCAGCTCTTCTCCCCCTTGATTGCTTTAAAAAATTTAGTGTTGCATAAACTTCAAAGCTCCTCAGCTCCCCCTAGAATGAAGCACTTATCCTTGAAGTATCAACTGAAATATCAGATCTGATGTAGACGACTGATTGCACACAAAGACAACTTTTGACTCTTGTAAATCCAACACATTCCTTAACGCCCACAAGAATGATATGTGCGGATTATGGAATGACAACCAAGTGCATCTTCAGTGTATAACATCTGATATGTCTTTGAACCACGAGTTGAAATATGAATTCAGCTTAAGAACTTCATCTGATAAGCTTACGGGCGGTGGCATTCGGTAGCAACACTACAAGGCAAGGGTTAGAAGGCAAGCAATGTTCAACAACTGATAGAAGACGCTCATTTTCTGACTGCTTTCCAGAAAACTGAATAATCAAACCCAGAACTCCTTTCTTCACGAATCAGCTGGATGATTATAAGCACTCAAGATTCTGAATTACTACTCAAGCATCAGAACAATGATTGTGGTCACTCACACTACTGAGTGATCAGTTCAGAAGAATGATAAAGTGCTCTCAACGGTCTAACAACTCAAGAAGTTTTCCATACTGATGATTGTAGATGCTCAGACAGCTAACTCAATCCAAGCAGAGACCAAATCTGAAAATCCAGAATCTGAAAATCTTGCAAAGCATGAGCACTCGTGTAAGAATAGATTAGTTACTAAAGATATGTGACCAACGTATGATAGGAGTGATGTCACATATGCATTCCGCATACAAATCTCAGGAACTGGGCAAACTTGTAACATAATGGGTTCAGAACAGTCAGAATTCTCAAAAATCATCAAACTTTTCGCAAACACAATCAATTCGCAGATCACTATTCACCATGAAGCACAATTCGCAAGATAGACTTAGCTTGAACCCCAAAATTTGCAAAGGCTTTCCTGCGAATCCTTACTTTTCGCAAGCCTCACATCTGCGAATTCTCGCATTTCGCAGACCTTATATTCACGAATCCTCAGAATTCGTAACTCACATGCTTGTGAATTCTCAACTTTCGCAACACTCTAGCATGTGAATCCTATACTAAGAACATTTTTCATATTGGAAGCCATTAGTGACCTGCGAATTCTTAAGACTTCACACACAACGTATGCACAGCAGTCTGCGAATCCTTTAACTTTCACACGTAACTACTTGCGAATTCCTCACTTGTAAAAAATTGTTGTGTCCAAATGTTCTTTCTGCGAATTCTTGCAAAATTCTTCTTTCTGCGAATTCTTTCCAACATCTGCGAATTCTTCGACTTCTGCGAGTTCTTTCTTGAATCCTGCGAATTTTATGGATCTCGAACTGTTTTTTACGAAATCTTCAAATTAAACCATCAAAACTTCGAATTTTGAGCTGATACATTGACAACAGGTTTGAAAACACCTATTGAGCACATTTGTAGTTGATCATATTGTCTAGTTTTGTCTCTAAAACCCAAATCGATCCAACCACAGTGATAAAAGTTTTTGAACTGAAAATACTCAAAAACGACAGATTCGACTTTCTGGAATGAAATTGATACAAGCATTTGATTCAATAATGATATACAATAACCTCTGAATCAATTTAACAACAAATAACAAACAATCAAATAACAATTCCAGAAATCGAAATTTTCAAACATCGATTGTTCTATCAAAAACCAATCAGATCTCGATCGTCAAAGAAAATTATCTCTGTTCGGCTCTGATACCACTTGTTAGGTCCATTGAGATCATGATTGGATTGATTGAATGATGAACAAGAAATCAAAGGGATAGAAATCTGTATATTATTCAAGACAAGAAATTAAACTACAACTACTAGGGAGAACAGTAGCCGTATGTTTACTTCGTGAATGAAAATGCTTAACCTAAACTAGAATACAAGATCCCTATTTATACCCCAAGCCCTTGTATACAAATAAGCCCAAACCCATATACAAGTCCCAATACAATAATATTGATTACTTTACTAAACTTCTAAAGTGAACATATTTTATGTTCTAACACAACTTCGCGCAAACCGTATTGTGCACGTTTGAGGTTCGCGTACACTGAAGGATACGAGAACAAGGTTTGCGCAAACAGGCTCGTGCGCGTTTTAGCTTCGCGCAGTCAACTACTTGCGAGTTCTTGAGAATGTCACTTTGCGCAATGCTTTTGCGCGTTTGACACTTAGAAAATTTTTCGACTTTTCACTTCGCACAAAATAATCACTTCTCGCACAAAGGAAACTTCTCGCAGAACCCACTTCACGCAAGACAAAGCAAATGAACAGTGCAAACTCGCACAAAGACGCTTGCGTGTTTCTACTTTTCGCAAGTCAAGTCTTGTGAGTTCTTCACTCTTTTTCGAAATTCTTTGATGTGCGTGTTCTTCAGGAAGCACTTTGCGAGTTCTTCAGATCTAGCGTGTTCTTCCACTTTCGACCAAAAAAAAATCAATTTTTTCTCTGAAATCGATTCAAACCTTCATGAAATAATCTGAAATTTTGCAGATATCTTCTAGAACATGTCACGAACAGATTACAATATCTTGATTTCAGTCTAAAACACTAAAACTTACAAATTGATCTACAACAGTACGATTTCAAACTTCGAACAAAATGTTATTGCACAGATTTGTTGGATGCAAGATCATAATGTTTGAAGATTAAAGTTTAACAAGTCAAAGCCTCAAAGTCAACTCTCAAGTAGGAAAGTCAAAGTCATTGTAATAAGTCAAAGTCAAAGTATTATATTTTGTTTCCTTGTGTAATGTTGCTTTGTATAAATAACCTTCCCTTGTAATCTTGTGTAAGAACAAGCATAGACGTGTGGAGCTAATTAGAGAAGAGTTTCATTGTATATTTTCTAGTGAGAGAAAGTAGAGAGAGAAAGTGAATTTTGTAATCTGTAGTGTTTGAAATCAATGACATGTGATTACGAAATTCTCATCTTGATTGTTGTTCTTGATCGTATTACATTTAGAACTTGAATCTGGGAACTAAAAATTGGTATCAGAGCAGAGAAATTCAGAAGAAACTTGATCAAATTTAAAGTTTTTTGGTCGTTTTTCAAGAACTCGCATATCGTCTGTGGAAATTCTATTTTAGCAATTCTTTGATGTTTTTGATCTAAATTTGTTTACTTTGTATGCGAATTTGTATCTAGAACATATTTGGTTTGTCATTCAGAGTCCAAATCACAATAGTTAGTGCGATTTTTGAAGTTTTCTTGAGTTTAGTTCGAGTTTTTTTTAATCGCACTGTCAATGGATCAAATCTGTATTTTTGTTGATTGAGTTTGAAGTTCTTTGTTTGTAACCTGTTCGTGACATGTATTAGGAGATTCCTGCAAGATTTCAAGCGGATTGGAGAAGTATTGAGTCGAATTCAGTGAAAATCGAGTTTTTGAATGAACAAGTGAAGAACTCGCAAGATTCAAAAAATACGCAAATGAAGAACACGTACGACAAAGAACTCGTATAACATTGAAGAACGTGCAAAAGCTTAAAAGTCGCAAGAAATGAAGAACTCGCAAGAAGAGTCGTGCGAGAAGTAGAAACGCGCAAAACCCAGTGTGATCTGCAAGAAGTATATCGTGCAAGAATTTATCTGCGAGTTTGTATTTAGCGTGAAGTGGAGTTTCAAAAAATTTCTGAGTCTCGAACGCACAACCTCAAGAACTCGCACGAAGTGTGTGTGCGCAAAGTGACAAGAACACGTAAGCTTTAGTGTACGTGAACCAGAAACTCGCACGTCCTTGTTTGTGTGAAGTCCAGTTCTCGTATCCTTTGGTCTGCGTGAAGTACAAACACGCAAGCTACTGTTTGTGCGAAGTTCAATCTTCTTTGGTTTTGCGAGTTTTGTATTTAGCGCGAAGTTCAATTTTCTTTGGACCCCCGTGCTAAGTCTGCGGAGGGGGACAAAGTTTTTTTTGTACTTAGAATATTTTCTGAATTTTTCAATATTTGACCATATTTGATATTTTGTAATACAAGTTGTTTCTGAATTTCTAACGATCATTTCAAGTTCTAACGGAAAACAATGTAAAGCTCAAGATGACATCAAAAGAAGAAATTGTTAAACTTAAAGCCAAGATTGTTTCTCTTAAAGAAAAGATTGTTAAAAGGCGTGATAGCTATTACCAATCTTTGGCAGGAAAGATAGACCAGATTGATTACTATCAGAAGAAAGAAAATGACTGAGTTGCTACTTTCAATAGTCTTAAAGAGTGGATGCATGCTCATATTGCTTTACTGAAAAAGGCAACTGATTCTGGAAAACATTCAGAATTCTTTGCAGAATATAAAGATCATATTAAACTACTTGAAAGAGAAGTTCTTCAAATTCTGAAAGAAGAAAATGGATGGAAGCTGAGAAATTGAAGACTAAGAATTCTGAGCTAAAAAGAAAGATCTCAGACTTGGAAAATCAAAATATCCAAGTCCAGGAAAGAGATACTGTTGAAAAGAATGAGGAGAAGGTAAAGAGTTTGGAAGCTACTAATGAAGAGCTGATAAAGAAGATTTTTGAGCTAGAACTGCAAATTGCTGAAGAGAGATCAGAATTTGATAAAGAAAATAAAGTATTTACTCAAAAATTCTCAGAGTTTTCAAGGAAAACCTTTGAAGAGAAGAAAGGTGTTGAGCTTAAATGTTCTAAGCTTTCTCAACAAGTTTCTGATTTTGAGAAAGTGATCACCTTGGAAAGAGAGAAGTTTGAGAAGGAGAAGAAAACCATAGAACAAAAGAATGTTGGAATCTTCAAAGAGATATCCAGTCAGAGAAAGAATGCTGAGAAGGATTTTGAAGATGAAAGGAATATTTTTGAATATGAGATTAAGAAGCTTACTGATAAGTTATCTGAACTATCAGCTTGTGCACTGAAAGAGCAGAAAACGAAGTCTGACTTTCAAGAAAAGATTGACCTGCTCGTCAAAGAAAGAGACGGTTATTCTTCAAAGATAAAAGAGCTCGAAGACATTGTTTCAAAGGTGGTGGTGACTGAGCAAACGACTCCAGAGTCAAAAATCCACACACCTAGAGATGATTCAGCTGATTCTGAATGTTCATTCAAGACAGCTGCAAGTTCACATCAAAGAACTGTTTCTTCAAAAAGGTCAGTTAATTCATTTGATCATATTCGTACTACTAACATTTTCTATGATCGACATGTAGATGGTTCAGGTACACAAAGAAGGAGAAGAAGGATATATAATGAAGAAAAACTGGTTTGGAAAGTAAAACCAGTTGACGATGAAAAGAATGATGAGAAGAAGGATGAGAAGAAAGGAAACAAATCATTTGTACATTCATCAAAAGCCAAGAAGAACAATGTGCGAAAAGGTAAACCTGATCTTGTTTACTCGAGAGATCAATTAATCAGGTTATCTAAAAAGAGGTATTGTTCTTACTGTCGTACTTATGATTTTGTTCATAAAACTAGTGATCATTATTGGTATGGTTCTTATTTTATTACTCCTAATAGAACTGCAACTCACAAACATGGACCCAAATACCAGTGGGTACCGAAGCCAAAGGATGATTCTGTGTTGCAGGCACCTCAAGTCAAGGGGGAGTAAGAGAACCAAGGCTTCTGAATAAATCAGTTTAGGACCCATACTTCAACGGAGTTTGACTTCTAAACACAATAGTTTAGGACTCGCTCTTCAATGACAAAAAAAAAGATAAGATGATACTCCCGGGCTGTTATGAGATTGTACTCTGAGATCTACATGAGAAGATCAACCTTCAAGGAGGAGTACATATTTTTACTGAAATATGCATTAGAAAGATATGATGGTCTACATTTCAAGGGGAGTTGTAGATCTTTATCATGTGTTTTTCACTGACAAATTTGATGATGCATAATTTCGGGGGGAGTAAAGATTATGACTTCTGATTACTTTAGACCAGAACTCGTACATTCAAAGTTTTACTGCTTTATGTCTTTTATTTTTTCAATAAAGTTGTTGTGAATTAATCTTTGTGCTTTGACAAGACTTTGTGACTGATGCAGATTGAGAGGATGCTTACAAGATCATATCTTATATGACTTGAAGCTTGACTTCATGAGATTTAAGACGGAGCGAAAAGGTATTATTTCTAATCTTAATCTCATAAGTATCTGAAAGATGGACAACTTTCAGATATGAAAACATGTTTTTAAAGGTTCAAACCACTTCTGATTCATTAAACGGTTTCATGAATATTGAAGTGTGATTTTAAATGTGTTCATTTTACTTGTGCTTAGACTGTTTCCACAAACCGTGTGTTTCCAAACATAAATACTTGCGTATTATCTTTTCTTTATACTTTCAAAGTATTCACACACACCGGTTTGACTTTTTGTTGAAAAAGTTCTTACCATGTCACAAACTGAACTACTTTTCGATGGTAAGACACCCCGATTGTAATTCAAAGAAATTTTGAGCATTGATTTCATTGCGAAATATTTCTTTCAAGACTTGTATGTATTTTGTTCGTATAGACAATATCCATTATTCTTGACCTAAACCTTAATTGAAATATCATTCTTATTTGATCCTTTTCATACAATGTCAGATTTTTAAACAAGTTTCTTGTATTCATGTTCATTCATTCATTATACTTGTTTGAAATATCTTCAATGTTTAAAATGGTCAAATATTCATGATTATCTGATTGAGCATACAAACATCTGACTAGTATTTGTGCTTTAACTGATAAAGTTAAACCAGTTGAGCAACATGTTCTTATAGGACAACATGGGTTCGTTGTGTGAGCTTAACTAAAACTTCTATGGATTCACGTTAACCAGTGTTTCCTACCCAAGAAGTTAATCCTTGAGTGATCGAAGAGTGAGGAGTCAAAATACTGAGTGTGGGTTGAGTGATGAGGTAAAATGGAAAAGAGAGTTTGGTTAGAAGTGTGCTTAAAGATTAAAAGAAAGAGGGTGAGAGATCAGAGTAAAAGAATATCAAACTCTGCACCCAATTTTTCTGAGTCGGGCAGCCACATTGCTAGTGTTTCACAATTCTTCGTGAACATTATTGAAACAGGCAACTAGCCCATGCCAACTCTTGATAAAAAAACCCACCAGCTATTCATTTTCTTCTCAACAAGAAAATGTTTTATTTTTCAAGGGGACGCAGCACATAATCTATCTGGTTTTCATTTGGAAAATCTGGATAATGAAAAAGAAGGAAGTCTGCCCCACCTTCGCACTTCGATCATGCACAATTGAGTCTGTGTTATACTGTTGTTGTCTCAATGGTTTACACAATTTTGAGCCTTATAAAAGCAATCATCATGTGCTTAATTCTTTCAAACACAAGCACATACACACAGAGAATTCGTTTTTCTGTCAAAACGTTCATAGAATAAACTTGTGTTATTCGATGATTGAATGGAAGACCTGGGGGAGTGAACATCACAAAAGCTCATTTCCATTGTGTATTCGTTACACACAGTGACTTCGTGTTACTGACATGCATTATAACTGATTCATTTGTTGATTCAGGTGTTACACTCTTAATTTGTCTGAATTTGAAAAGATTCGGATGAATATATTCTTTGGATCGATAGATAATCAGAGGATCTTATGAAAGATCAGTGGTCAGATCAGTTCAAAAGACATTTCTTGTAAAGTTTTGATGATTTCATGCTCCGATCATCAAAAAGGGGGAGAAGAGTTCAAGAAATGTTTGAAGAATTCAAGAATTGTTTGAGTCAGAAATGTTAAAGTTGGGGGAGAAGATCAAGAAATATTTGAAAAGTGTTCAAGAGTTATTCGTTTGATAAAGGAAAGTTGAAGCTGAAAAGAGAAAAGTTCAAAGTTTACTGAAATTTTATTTGGAGATAATTTGCTGAAGCAATCAGAGTTGTGCCTGAAAGAGGTTTTACAACCTTTGGGGAGAAAGTTACTAATTTTGAAGAAAATTTTATCAAAGAAAGGGAAGAATGTTTTGTGTATAAAGAGAAGATTGAGCTTCAATGTTTATTTTGCTAATATTCTACAAAGGAGGAGATTGTACAGATTGAGCTTAAAGGGGAGATCCATTCTTAAAGATCTTCAATGCAACGAAAGAGAGAAGATTGAATTGCAAAATCTTTTTAGAGATGATCTTGATCCAAAGGGGGAGAATGTTAGTGCACAGATTTGTTGGATGCAAGATCATAATGTTTGAAGATCAAAGTTTAACAAGTCAAAGCCTCAAAGTCAACTCTCAAGTATGAAAGTCAAAGTCATTGTAATTAGTCAAAGTCAAAGTATTGTATTTTGTTTCCTTATGTAATGTTGCTTTGTATAAATAGCCTTGCCTTTGTAATCTTGTGTAAGAACAGGCATAGACATGTGGAGCTAATTAGAGAAGAGTTTCATTGTATATTTTCTAGTGAGAGAAAGTAGAGAGAAAAAGTGAATGTTGTAATCTATAGTGTCTGAAATCAATGACATATGATTACGAAATTATCATCTTGATTGTTGTTCTTGATCGTATTACATTTAGAACTTGAATATGGGAATTAACATAAAATATTCAAGAAAATTCAAAATTCACACCAAATTGATGTGAATTAGGAAAAAACAATACAAACAAAAATTATTCTAGATGTAAAATCTAGTACAACGATACTAAATTCAGATCAAAACCATCCCTGTAGCTCAAAAATCAAATATTCACAATCGTTTTGCGTGTTCTTGAAAAGTCGACCAAAAATTCTTGAAATAGATCAAGTTTTCCGAATCTTTGTAGGCTCTGATACCAATTGTGTGTCCCACAATCAGTGCAAATCAAACAAGATGACAACGAATTCAATCAATTTCAATTCTATTAATTTTCCAATTCGATTACAAAGAAGCTCTTAATATTTTCTCTCACTACACTAAGATACACGCATAACTTTCTAGTCTAATGATTCTACAAACGAAAAACAATTATACCCACTACTCTTACAACATAGAAACACTTACAACACACTAACTTTGACTTTGACTTTATTACAAAGACTTTGACTTTTAGCTTGAGAGTTGACTTGAGCTTTTGACTTGACTTTCATCTTCAGTCTTCATGATCTTGTATCCAACATATTTGTGCACTAACAGAGGGGTTACATTTCAAAAAGTTTTTGGATGTTTTTAAACAGTTGCATATAAGCATACCTTTGGTAGAATCCATTGAACAAATGCCAAGTTATGCAAAGTTTTTGAAAGACATTTTGAGCAAAAAGAAAAAACTGACTGAATATGAGACTGTAGCTCTTACTGAGGGTTGTAGTGCATTATTGTCAAGTAAAAAATCCCTCCCAAGATGAAAGATCCTGGAAGTTTCACAATCCCTTGTTCAATAGAAGGGAAGGAAATAGGAAAAGCCCTATGTGACTTAGGTGCTAGCATAAACCTTATGCCTTTATCTGTTTTTAACAATTTAGGCATAGGTGAAGCTAGACCCACCACTGTTACTCTTCAATTAGCAGACAAGTCCATAGCCTACCCAAAGGGAAAGATTGAGGATGTCTTAGTTCAGGTTGATAAGTTTATCTCTTCTGCAGACTTTATCATCCTAGACTTTGAAGCTGATAAGGATGTCCCCATCATCTTAGGCAGGCCTTTCCTTGCAACTGGAAGAACCCTGATTGATGTCCAACAAGGAGAGTTGACCATGAGAGTCCAAAAGCAAGAAATGACTTTTAATGTGTTTATCTCCCTTAAGTACCCTGGGGAAAGGGAAGAATGTTCCACATTAACCTCAATTGAATCATGGTGTCAAGAGAAAAGTTTGGGGGAGATTTTGGGAATAGGGGAGTCTGATAGTGATAAGGATGATACAGATTCTGAGGATTTAGAAAAACCACATGAAGTTGTTGCTTTTGAGGTTCTAGAAAGTGAGGATAGGAAAACCCTTGTTCCTTCCCTACAGTATGCTCCAGACCTAGACTTGAAACAACTTCCCTACCTTTGAAGTATGAATTTCTAGGAGACCCAGGGAAGTTACCAGTCATTATTTCATCATCATTAGAATCTGACCAAGAGGAAAAGTTGGTTAACATGTTGAAACTTCACACAAAAGCCATAGGATGGACCATTGCAGACTTGAAGGGCATAAGCCTTGCTATTTGCCAACACAAAATCATCCTAGAAGATAAAGATTTCACCTTTGTTGAGCCTCAAAGAAGACTCAATCTTGTGATGAAGGAGGTTGTCACAAAGGAAATCTTAAAATGGCTTGATGTTGGCATAATCTACCCTATCGCTAGCAGCACATGTGTCATTCCAGTACAATGTGTACCCAAGAAGGGAGGAGTTACTGTGGTAACTAATGAGAAGAATGAACTTATACCTACTAGGATAGTATCAGGTTGTAGGATATGCATGGACTATAAGAGGCTAAACAAGGCCACCCAAAAAGACCATTTTCCATTACCCTTCATGGACCAGATGCTAGATAGACTAGCAGGAAAGGAGTTTTATTGTTTCTTGGATGGTTACTCCGGTTACAACCAAATTTCCATTGCACTTAATGACTAAGAAAAGACCATTTTTACTTGTCCTTATGGAACTTTTGCCTTTAGAAGAATGCCTTTTGGACTTTGTAATGCCCCAGCCACTTTTCAAAGATGCATGATGTCCATTTTTTCTGACATGTTGGAACACTCTATGGAGATTTTCATGGATGATTTTTCTGTATATGGGTCATCATATGATCTATGTTTACAAAAGCTTGAGAAAAGTCTTAAAAGATGTGAAAAAACTGATTTGGTTTTAAACTGGGAAAAATGCCACTTTATGGTTAAAGAGGGCATTGTGCTAAGGCATCTCATTTCCAAAAGAGGCATTGAGGTTGACAAGGCTAAATTGGAAGTAATTGAAATTTTACATGAGCCAACAACAGTTAAAGGAATCAGAAGTTTTCTAGGACATACAGGTTTTTACAGGAGATTCATCAAAGACTTTTCAAAAATTTCAAAACCTCTCTGTATGCTACTACAACAGGACAATGTCTTTAACTTTAATTAAGACTTTAGAAATGATTTTCAAATTTTGAAAAAGGCATTGGTCACTGCCCCTGTAGTAGTTACACCTGATTGGTCTCAACCTTATGAAATAATGTATGATGCCAGTGACTGGGCTGATGGAGCAGTTTTAGGTCAAAGAAGAAACAAAATATTCCACTCTATTTACTATGCCAATAAAACTCTCAATGAAGCTCAAATCAATTACACCACTACTGAAAACTGAAAAGGAATTAGTAGTTGTCGTTTTTGTTTTTGAAAAATTCAGATCATATTTGATGGTAACCAAAGTAACTGCTCACACTGATCATGCTGCCATCAAATATCTCATTTCTAAAAAGGATGCAAAACCTAGGCTAATAAGGTGGGTCTTGTTGTTACAAGAATTTGATTTGGAAATCATTGACAGAAAGGGTGTGGATAATCAGGTAGCTGACCATCTATCCAGGTTAGAGAAACAAGGCAAACCAACAATTGATGGTGACATCTGTGAAGTATTTCCAGATGAAAGAATTTTGGCTCTCCAACATTCTACCACACCCTGGTTTGCTGATATTGTAAATTATTTGGCTTGTGGGATCATTCCCAGGGATCTAAATAAATATCAGAGAAAAAAGCTCATTGTTTACTCTAAGAAATATTTGTGGGATGACCCATTTCTGTTTAAAATTTATGCAGATCAGATGATCAGAAGATGCATCCCAAAAGAGGAAGTGACACCAGTCCTACATCATTGCCACTCAGGTCCTTATGGAGGACATTTTGGAGGAAACAGGACAGCCGCCAGAGTTCTACAATCAAGATTATACTGGCCCACCCTGAACAGTGATGCTCATGACTTTGCAAGGAGTTGCAATTGTTGATCCAAGCTCTCTCAGTGATTTGATAACGACCCTTTTATATACTTAGTGAAAATTACGTTTAATATGTATTAGTGTTTCACCATCAGCGATCAGACTGAGTCTGTTCAGTTATCGCTGATAGTCTTTCTCAAACATTTAATATGTATTAGTGTTTCACTATCAGTGATCAAACTGAGTCTGTTCAGTTATCGCTGATAGTTCTGATGTAAACAGTAACGTAATCCTTGAAGACAAGTCTCGCGTCAACAGATGTTCATAGCTGAATCAAAGACGAAGATGCTGAACAAAGAGAAGTCTACTAGTGACCTGATGCGGATATCAGTGAAGCAAAGACAACTCTACTTATACGCGAAGGAACATGAGTAAAGAGATATTCAGCGATTGAATGATCACTTAGATTATACCTCAAGTTTCTTTTTGTCTAACCTTGCACAACTCAGTACGATGTGTCAGAACGGACATGCCTCTGCCACAATTCGTACAACAACTCTGTCAACTACACTGTTCATGATCCGGCCGAAAGCATGTCTCCCAAAGTCAGACATTCAAAGCCAATCAGTAAACGCCACATGTAAAGTGTCCTGCCATGCATTTAATGCATAGGGTATAAATAGGAAGTTCACCCCTCCATCTGAGGGGGTGCTCAATCCTTGAACTCCAAATAGAAACCTTTGTTTTCTATATCTCTTAATCCTCCTTTCTCTGAATTTCTTGTGCAACCATCTTAGTGTTTCTTAAGTTTGTTTAGATTGAGTCTGTCTTAATCTTATTCCGCAACAAACTTGTAAATTGTATTTGATTTATCAATAAACAATTTATTAAACTTTAAATTCTGTGTTTGTATTCAACCCCCCCCTTCTACAAACTTGTTAAGCACCTTCGGGACCAACAAGTGGTATCAGAGCAGTCTGTTTAATCTAATAAACAAGATCTTGCTTTATTCTCTTCTTTGCTATTCTAAATGGCACTTAACACAAACACAAACTACTATGATAATGGTTCACTTTCTAAACCTCCTCGATTTAGCAGAGATAACTTTTCTCTATGGAAAAATCGAATGATGCTATTTCTTGAAGGTGCTGATCCTACTATACCTGAATATATAGAAAATGGACCCTATGAACCTGTTAGAATTATAGTTGCAGTTCCCGCTACTGCCACCACTGAAGCTGTCCCTGAACGCTATGTCGTTAAGGAAATAAGACAGTGGAGTGATGAAGACAAAAAGAAGGTAGGTATAGATGCAAGAGCAAAGACCATTATATCAATGGCTCTGCCTGATGAAGTTTTCCATTCCATCATGCATCTGAAAACTTCTAAAGAAATGTGGGAAACCATATGTGTTCAATATGAGGGCACCACTGAAATCCAAGAGACTCGAAAGATTAACTTGGTAAGACAGTATGAAAGTTTCATCGCTGGTAAGAATGAATCTCTTTCTGACGTTCATCAGCTATTTAACTGCTTAATCATTGATCTAAGAACTGTTGGTAGGACCTATTCTAATTATGAGGTCTTAACAAAATTCTTAGAATGTCTTCCTGAAAGCTGGGACAGTTATTCAATATGTCTTAAGCTGACAAAAGACTTAAATTCTCTCTCTAAGCACTTTGTATAGAATATTGCTCAACTATGAGCAATCGAATCTCCTGAAAAAGAATCTTGTTAAAGATTCTAAGGACTCTAAAAGCACTCCTGTTGCTTTAGTCTCTTCAGAGATAATTCCATCTCAGCGATCTACTCTCACCATCACTGAGTTAGATTCTGAATCTGAGGATCTATCAGACCCTGATCTTTCAGAGTTTGATGAGTCCTTAGCACTCTTGACAAACTTTTTTAAGAGATTTGCAAGAAAGAGCAACTTCCGAAGAAGTAAGCCTCTCTCTCTTACTGAAAAGCCAAAATCAACGCCTATTGATAAGGCTACTGCCACTTTCTATAACTGTGAAAATATTGGACACTTTGCTAGTGAGTGCAGATCGAAAAAGGTGTTCAAACCTTCTACCTCAAGAAGATCAGTGATGACAAATACCTAAAGCTAAAGAACAAATATCAAAAGCTGAAAAGCTATAAGCGAAAAGGTAAAGGTCTCATTGCTGAAGAACATGACTTGGCTGAATCAGAAGAATCAAGTTCTGATGAAGAAGAAGTCGCTAATCTTTGCCTCATGGCCGAGATTAAAGAAGAAGTGGAAGAACCATCTGAACCTTCTATGGGCTACATATCATCTCAGGTATCTATCTCTACAAATCCCTCTCTGCCTGAAGCTGAGAGAAGTCGCGCTGTTGATGTGCTGACGATTGACCTTTATAATGCTCTAAACGACAAAACTCAAGCTGAGAATAAAAATGTTCATTTAACTCAAGAGCTAGAGAAATGTCATGAAAAGATCAGAGAACTAAATCTTTTAGAAGAAAAGTTGAAAGATCAATTCATTATAAATGAAATCATCAGCATTGAACGCGAACAAGCCATCGCTGCTCTAAAAGCAGAAAAGGCTCATGTTGAAAAATGGTGCAAATCATCAACAAAGATCTCTGAGATAATAAATGCTCAAACTCCTGAAAGTGATAAAACTGGTCTTGGCTTTTGGACACCACAGGATGAGCCTAAAGAAGAAAGTTCCATGCTTAAGTTTGGAACGTTTGTCACTCCTATCTCTGACACTTCGTATGATCAATTTTATCCTTCTTCTTCTAATTCTATCCCTGAGGAAAAATCCAAAGACACTAAGTCTGAGGATAAAGGAAAGTCCATTCTTCGTCCCCAGAAGGCTACCAAGAAAGCAAAACTGAAAGTTCCTTCTAAACCTTCAGTAAATCAATCTTCTAGCTCTGTGATAGAAATCTTCGATCTCTGTCCTCCAAAGCTAAAGATTGATCTAAGACCCATGAAATCTGAAGAAATGAAAATTCCTCCCAGATCTCATGAGAAAAGCATTCTTGGACCTGGCCCTGCTCATCTTAAACTTGCAAAACCTTCTACTTCTGGTCCTAAAACCATTTTCTAATATAGAAAATGCTATCACTGTGATTTTACTGACCATATTGCAAGCAAATGTCCAACTGCCACTAAAGCTGATAAATCAGTTAAAGTGAAGATGAATGCCTCCAAGGCTGAAAAGGTCACTAAAGCTGAAAAATCAACCAAAGTGAAGAAAACCACTAAGGTTAAGAAATTAACCAAAGTGAAGATCACCACTGAAGCTGAATCTTCATCTGCTGTGAAGACTGCTGAAGCTTCCACATCCACTAACTCTAAAGGACCCATTGAAAAGTGGGTACCAAACAATGCTTAATCTTCCTTATGTGTGCAGGGATCAAAGGGCAGCTGGTATCTCGATAGTGGATGTTCTCGTCATATGACTGGACAAAAAGACTTGCTCACTGAATACAAGGAAGAGAAAGGTCCCTCTGTGACCTTCGGTGGAAATGGAAAAGGATATAACCGAGGGTTTGGTGTCCTCAGCAATGGGACAACTACCTTTCGAAGAGTCGCTTATGTAGATGGATTGAAGCACAACCTTCTAAGCATCAGTCAGCTATGTGATAAAGACTACGAAGTTCGCTTTTCTAAAAAAGTATGTTCAGTGGTGGATGAGAAAGGAAAACTTGCTCTCAGTGGTTATCGTAGAGAAAATGTCTACGTAATAGATATGGACTATACTACCACTGAAAACTTATGTTTTCTCTCTAAGGCCTCTTCTGATGTCAACTGACTATGGCACAAAAGGCTCTCTCATCTAAACTTCAAAACCTTGAATTCTCTCTCATCTAAGGAACTGGTTTCTGGTCTTCCTCAGCACTCATATGCTAAAGAATCTCTCTGCTCAGCATGTGAAAAAGGAAAACAAACAAAAGCTAGTTTCAAGTCTAAACAAGTTTCCTCAGTGACAAGTCCTCTTCAGCTCTTGCATATGGATCTGTTTGGCTCTGTCAATATCTAATCAATAGCTGGAAAGAAATATACGCTTGTCATTGTAGATGAATTCTCTCGCTATACCTGGGTTATCTTTCTTCGCTGTAAGAGTGATACTCCAGAAGAACTAATATCTTTTGTTAAAAAAATGGAAGTGCTGAATAATCTTACTGTTCGTTCAATAAGAAGTGATCATGGAACTGAATTCAAAAACAGTTCCCTGAACAATTTCTTTGAAAACAAGGGAATTTCTCATAACTTCTCTACAGTAAGAACACCTCAGCAAAACGGAGTTGCTGAAAGAAGAAACAAAACGATCATTGAAGCTGCTAGATCAATGCTCAGCGATTCTCATCTCCCTACTCAATTTTGGGCAGAAGCTGTAAACACTGCATGTTTTACTCAAAACAGATCGCTGATAGTAAAGCGATTTGGTAAGACAGCTTATGAACTCTTTCATGGAAGGAAGCCTTCTATCAGCTTTCTTCATATCTTTGGTTGTTAGTGATTTATCTTAAACAACAAAGATCAGCTTGGAAAGTTCGACCCAAAAGCTGATGATGGAATATTTCTAGGATATTCCTCCATCTCAAAAGCCTACAGAGTTTTCAACAAACGAAGACAATCTGTGGAAGAAACAATTCATGTCACTTTTGATGAAACTCGCTCAGCAAACTCCAAACCAATCACTGACAATGAAGAGTTAAATGCTTGGATGTTTTCTCACTATAAGGAAACTGAACCCTTCTTCTCAAACCATCAGCATTCAGATTCTCCAGCCGCTGATGATGATCCAAACATTATACCTCCTAGCGCTGAATCCAACTCATGGGTTTCAGCTGAACCTCTAAACACCTTGCTACCATCAAATCTACCTCTGTCTGAAAACATCTCTAATAACAACAGGTTGTCCACTACTCAACAGTTAATTGCTGATGAACCTCAAACGTCCTCATCAGTAAACATCCCAATTGTTGATTTAACCTCTGAGTTGAGCGATCATGCTCCTGCTCAGCGATGGACCAGAGATCATCCAATAGATCAAATTCTTGGTGATCCAAATGCAGGTATTCAGACACGACGAAGCTCAGGTAATATCTGTCTCTTTGTCAACTTTCTATCTTTAATAGAACCAAAGAAGACTGATGATGCCCTCAGAGATCCAAACTGGGTCAGCGCTATGCAAGAAGAGCTGACTGAGTTTACCCGTAACAAAGTTTGGAATCTCGTTCCTAGACCATCTGAAAAAACTGTTATAGGCACCAAATGGGTGTTTAGAAACAAGTTAGATGAACATGGAACTGTAACCCGCAACAAGGCTTGACTTGTTGCTCAGGGATACAGACAAGAGGAAGGCATAGACTATGATGAAACCTTTTCCCCTGTGGCTAGGCTCGAAGCAATTCGACTATTCTTAGCTTATGCAGTCTATAAAGACTTCATCATTTATCAAATGGACGTAAAATCAGCGTTCCTCAATGGAAAGCTAAATGAAGAAGTCTATGTAGAACAACCACCAGGGTTCTATGACCCTAAGTATCCAAATTATGTTTATAAATTGGATAAGGCTCTCTATGGTCTAAAACAAGCCCCTCGTGCTTGGTATGACACTCTCTCATCATTTCTTATTTCTGAAAATTTTGAACGTGGCAAGATTGATAATACGTTATTTTTCAAAAAGATAAAAGGTCATATAATTCTTGTACAAATATATGTCGATGACATAATATTTGGTTCTACTAACCCATCTCTATGTACTCGCTTCGCTGAAAGAATGAAGAAAGAATATAAAATGAGTATGATGGGTGAGCTGACATATTTTCTTGGTCTTCAGATTAAACAATCTGATAAAGGTACTTTCATCAGCCAAGGTAAGTATGTTAAAGATATGCTGAAGAAGTTTGATCTTACACAAACTTCATCAATGAAAACTCCTATGGCACCACCCCTGACACTTAACAAAGATCCTTCTGGAAAACCTGTTAATGTCACTGCCTATAAAGGAATGATAGGCTCCCTGTTGTATCTTACGGCGAGCCGACCTGACATCATGTATTCTACTTGTTTATGTGCACGCTATCAATCTGAACCCAAGGAATCCCATCTGATCGCTGTTAAGCGTATATTCAGATATCTGAAAGGAACTCCTAACCTCGGTCTTTGGTATCCCAAAGACTCAGGGTTCGATCTAACTGGTTATTCTGATAGTGATTTTGCAGGCTGTAAACTTGATAGAAAGAGTACCACTGGTGGATGTCAACTCCTCAGAGGAAAGCTGGTAAGCTGGACAAGCAAAAAGCAAAATTCAGTGTCTACTTCCACAGCTGAAGCTGAATATGTAGCCGCTGGAAGCTGTTGTTCTCAAATCTTGTGGTTGAGAAATCAACTATTAGACTATGACCTTCAGCTGTCAAAGATTCCTATCTATTGCGACAACACTAGTGTTATCGCTATAGCAAATAATCCAGTGCTACATTCAAAGACGAAACACATAGAGATCAGATATCACTTTATCAGAGATCATGTGATGAATGGTGATATTGAACTTCACTTTATCCCTACTGACTTTCAGCTTGCTGATTTATTCACCAAACCTCTTGATGAGACAAGGTTCAACTTTCTCATCAGTGAGCTTAGAATGCTGAATCTCGAAAAATAATTCTTCAGCGTTAATGCATTGTGTCAGTACTCATAAGTTTCCCTTTTATCATTCTCTGATAAATATTCTGACTCTCAGGTATGTTCTCTCAATCCCTACAACTGAATCTTCATTCAGTTGTTTTTCAAAATATAAACCTTAATCACTGAACTTTCTTCAAATGATTAAAAGCTTTTTGAAAAATAAATTTATCACTGATATTTCTAATCAGTGATCCTTTAAAAGAAAATCTATCCCTATCTTTACCATCAGGGATACTTTCAAAAAGAAAAATCTATCGCTGACTTTTCTTCAGCGATAATTTCAAAACGGACAAATGAACAGTCTCTTTTCTATGACGTCATTTGAATCAACAATCCACGACATGCCTTTTTCTGACACGTTCGTCCGTTGCCCTTCTATCCAATCAACTTCGTGGGACGTGTCCATGTCATGATGAGCATTTGTTTTCCCGCCTCTCACATTCTCTCTCCTTTCTCTCACATATAAAAGGAATGTTTTTCCATTCTTATCATTTTACGCTTTCTGGAAATACTTTCAAAGCAAGAATACTCTCTCAATCATTCTAGCATTCTCAAGCATTTGCATTATCTTCTTCAAAGATCAACAGATTATTCTTGATCTTTTTCAAATTCTTATCTTAAATCTTTTTACATAAAACTCCATTTATGGGTTTATAAGATTCTAATCACATAAAATCATTTTCATTTTTGATTATATTCTTTAAAAACCATTCTATTTTGATTGTTCTTCATTCAAAATCCTTGGTTTTTCTTCTTGTTCTTGTATCTTCTGTCAAGAACACCTTTTTAATCTTCAAATTTGTTGATTTCCCTATGTTTCTTTCCCAAAATAGAAACTGGATAAATCTTCTTTATTTTTAGACTAAAACCTTTCTTCTACTCTTTTATCTACTCATAGCTCAGAATGGATCAATCTGCACTTGTCGCCTCTAAGAACGTCAAGTTCGCCATCACTGACTCAGAGCTTCCAAAGAACAATCATCTCGCTCGCCTCGATTTTGACGGTGTTAAGTACCCACATCTGAAGGAAGTTGCAATGTTTCTAAAGCAATCCTGCATTGCTTATGCTATCACTGTGTATCCAACACCCTCCAAAGCTCTTCTCCAGCAATTCTGGTTTACCGCTGACGAAACCTCTATCACCAACAAAAAGGGTGAACAGGTTCCTGCTATCTTCTTCAGCACTCAACTTGGCTCAGGGATGATGACTGCTTTAGGCCTGAGGAAAGCTCTGCGTTTTCCTGACAAACCCAGGAATGGATTCGACGCCTTGCCAACTGATGTTGAACTCATCCAATTTCTGGATGCCATGGAATACGCTTGGGAACCCAAGCCAAGGACGACGATTCCAAACAAGAAGCTGACTCTTGTGAAGAAGGCACTGATGCCTTCTCAGCTTAACTACATCTTCTCACACTTCATTCAGTGTATGAGTGGGAAGAGTGGGTCACTGGACCAAGCAAGCAAGATTCAGGTCCAGATGGCTTACTCAGTGATCACTGGACGAAACTTCGACTACGTAACAGCTATCTTTGACGATCTCAAGTCAAAGATAGAGAAGACCGAAAGGGATCCCAAGGTCCCCTACGTACGCTTTATTTGCGCGTACCTGAAGTTCCTCTACCCTGCTACTTACCCCACTAACTCGGATGCATCTTTTCCAAAAGTGGGTCAGCGCTCCCTGGAGGTCAAGACGCTCCCCAACGAGGTAAGTATCTCTGAACTTCGCTCCCGACTCTCTCTCCTCACTTCTTCTACTTCAGTGGACACGCAGGAGGTTCCTTCTTCTTATATCCCTGCCGCTACCCCTTCCAAACGACCATCAACTGGCTCCCTTGGTCCTTCGAAGAAGGCCAAGGTCACCAAGGAGAAAGCTACCTCTAGCTCTATACCTAAGGATGTTTATCAACAAACTTCCTTGGATGCTTTCGTGGGTCTCTCCTCCACATCCTCAGCTATAACCACTTCAACCGTGCCAGCGATCTCGGTCGCTGTCACAACAACAGTGACGCAACCTACAATCTCAGTTCAACAACAACCTGAGGAAAATACCCCTATCCCTACATCTTTTATCCCCATCTCTAGTCCTTCTATTTCTTTGATCTCTAACCCTCCATCTATTTCTACTCCACAGTTTGGACCTATAGGACCTGAACATCAATCTTTTGAGGAATCTTTACAATTCTACAAAATGTTTGATAATTCAGGTATCCCTATAACCTTAAACACTTCTCCCAACTCACCATATAAGCCTATTTCTCAAAAACTAACTTATATTTCAGGTCCTAGTTTGGCGACTATTGACACAAATGTCAACAATCTGAGTGCAAAGGTGGAATCTCTGACTGCCTCTCTCAACAACACCACCAACGCTGTTTAATCAGCTGGTGAAGCACTGAAGACGCTGACTGCCACCTGCGCCTCCAAAGCTGACGTTTCTCACATCGCTACTCTCCAAGAAGCGATTGTCAAAGTCAGAGAAGACTCACAACAACAGTTTGCAGCCCTGACTACAAAGGTTGATTCTTGTGAAGTCATTCTTCAGCAAATCCTGACTCACCTGAAGGCACCAGCTCCTACTCCTACTCCATCATTCACATAGAACGATCGTACATCGCTGAACATTGTCGTGGAGTTTATTCATCAGGCTACATCAGATCTTTCTGCGTTTGAAGGCCGACTGGACAGTTTGGAGGCTGAAGTTCAGGTGTTGGCCGCTGCAAAAGCTTCATCTCCTTCCAAAGATCTCTCCCTCAATGATAATGACAAAGAGGGGGAGAAAGCAGCTGAAGAAAATACGGAGTTTGAAGTCGCTGCTGAGGTCCAACAGAAGGAAACTCCCTCTCAGGTTGAGGGGGAGATAGCTGCTGAAAAAGCCCCTCCTTCTCTCAAAGATTTAATCGATGATGAAGAAGAAGAAGACGATGATGATGAAGACCTTGATCTTGAAGATCAAGAGGAAGATTCTCATCAAGATGATGATGATGACGATGAAGATCAATCTCTATGGTGTTCTTCAGCCGTCACTTCATCAGCGATAGCTTCGAAAGAAGTTATCAAAGCAGGGGGGAGTTAAGAGACACCTTCAGGAACCCCTTCCCAAAGCAAAGGTGCAACTGCTGAGGGAACCCTGAAGATGATTTCACTACCTGAGGAGAATCCTTCTCAGGTATGCCTTACTCTTGTTCCCTTATCCTTCTATAAAAATCCAACCCCTGTTTCTTTCTAGCCTTTATCTCTCTCCTTCCCTAAAACTAAATCTAACCTTTTTCTTTTTCTGACCAGATAGTTCTCTCCCCTGCTTAAGGGTAAAGAACTCCAAATAATCCCAGCTGCTGAAGCTGATGATCAAATAATTCCAATCTCTGTAAGAGAGATTGATGAAGAGGATGAAGAAGAAGAAGAGTACCTGCAACATCATGGAAGGCCCTCTAGACCCTCTCATTGGTCAGAGGAAGAGAGAAAGAAAAGAACAGAGATGATCTCTCATCTGGAGAGTCAACGACGAAAGATCCCCTCTCAATCATCAGATCTGGAGTTCCTGACTGAAGCTGAAATCGAAGAATCCGTCAGGGCTGAGAAGCTGATTGCTGACTGTCAAAGAGATGCCTCTCTAGCTCTCAAAATTCAGTCCTCTCAAGTCAAAGACAAGAAGCTGAAAATCAAACCAGTGGAAGTCCAGGCAGCTCTTTTGAAAGAGATTGAAGAGGAACGCTTCAAAGAAAAAGCGGTCAGCGATAATACAGTCGATTGGTGCAAACACAAAATTGACTATCGCTCTGACCCAATGAAGATCGTAGCTGTTGCTATATCTGGGAGAAAGAAGAAGGATAAACTCTCTGTCACAATGGAGATTACCATAGAGGATGGAAGCTGCAAGGCTATGTTCATTTCAAAGCTGGAAGAATTTGGCTACATGGAGTGGCTTGAGTTCAAAGATGCGCTGAAGAAATCAAAGTCAACATACAGAGGCTATGTTGAAAGGGTAAATGATGCCCTCATCAACAGAGTCGCTGCTATACTAAACGTGCCATCTACTCTTCCTCCAAAGTCCAAGCAAATCAAGAGAAAGTCTGTCTCCTCCTCATCTGATAATATCGTAGTGATCAGAAATGAAACCTCCATCAAATTCTCAAGAGAATCTCTGTTCGGTCCTCCTCCTGATCTTTCAGTTCTGGATCTCTCTCTACCTCCTGGCGGACCATATGTTGCGGGACAAGTTCTTGAAGAACCTTTTGGAATCTTCTTCAGATATGACGAGGAACAGCTCAGATTTCAAAGAGTCTCTGAAATCCCTATCTGTCCCCTCGCTCTTCTCAAGGATCTCATGTGCCTATGGTGTACTCTCTCTCCTGCTGCTGAGCCAATCATAGCGATCATCTGCAAAGAATCTTTAGAGCGAAGGCAAAAAGGAGAAGAAATACCTGAGTATTTGATCAATCCTCCTAAACCCTCTTTAGATAGCTGATAGATTAGTTTTCTTTCTTGTAATCTATTAGTTTAACTTACAGCAGTTAATACATCACTTGTACTTGTAATTTTCATACCTTGTAATCTTTTTTCTTGGATTAATGAGAATTTCAGTGAAGTACTTAACTCTATCAGTACTGTAAAAGATCCCTCAAAATAGTAATTGGGACATGTATGTTATGAGTCCTGATTATTCCATCATTTTGAATTATAAAGTAATTTTCTTCAGTTACTTTGTCATTATCAAATAGGGGGAGATTGTTGATCCAAGCTCTCTTAGTGATTTGATAACGACCCTTTTCTATACTTAGTGAAAATTACGTTTAATATGTATTAGTGTTTCACCATCAGCGATCAGACTGAGTCTGTTCAGTTATCGCTGATAGTCTTTCTCAAACATTTAATATGTATTAGTGTTTCACTATCAGTGATCAAACTGAGTCTGTTCAGTTATCGCTGATAGTTCTGATGTAAACAGTAACGTAATCCCTGAAGACAAGTCTCGCGTCAACAGATGTTCATAGCTGAATCGAAGACGAAGCTGCTGAACAAAGAGAAGTCTACTAGTGACCTGATGCGGATATCAGTGAAGCAAAGACAACTCTACTTATACGCGAAGGAACATGAGTAAAGCTTCAGCGATCGCTGAACTCTTGATATCTCTGCTGAAAGAGATATTCAGCGATTGAATGATCACTTAGCTTATACCTCAAGTTTCTTTTTGTCTAACCTTGCACAACTCAGTACGATGTGTCAGAACGGACATGCCTCTGACATAATTTGTACAACAACTCTGTCAACTACACTGTTCATGATCCGGCCGAAAGCATGTCTCCTAAAGTCAGACATTCAAAGTCAATCAGTAAACGCCACGTGTAAAGTTCCCTGCCATGCATTTAATGCATAGGGTATAAATAGGAAGTTCACCCCTCCATCTGAGGTGGTGCTCAATCCTTGAACTCCAAATAGAAACCTTTGTTTTCTATATCTCTGAATCCTCCTTTCTCTGAATTTCTTGTGCAACCATCTTAGTGTTTCTTAAGTTTGTTTAGATTGAGTCTGTCTTAATCTTATTCCGCAACAAACTTGTAAATTGTATTTGATTTATCAATAAACAATTTATTAAACTTTAAATTTTGTGTTTGTATTCAACCCCCCCTTCTACAAACTTGTTAAGCACCTTAGGGACCAACAGCAATGAGTGCCAAAGGAGTGGGAATATCTCTCATAGGAATGAGATGCCCTTAAATGGAATTCTAGAAGTAGAGTTATTTGATGTCTGGGGCATTGACTTTATGGGACCCTTTCCTCTCTCTATTAATTATGCCTACATACTGGTTGCAGTAGACTATGTGTCCAAATGAGTGGAGGCTATGGCCTGCCATACCAATGATGCAAGGACTGTAGTCAAATTCTTACACAAGCACATTTTCACAAGATTTGGAACCCCACGTGCATTTTCACAAGATTTGGAACCTCACTTCATAAACAATCTTTTGAAAGAATTCCTGGAAAAATATGACATTAAGCATAGAGTAGCCACAACCTACCATCCCCAGACCAATGGATTAGCTGAGTTGTCAAATAGGGAGATAAAAGGGATCTTATCAAATATAGTCAAACCACACAGGAAGGATTGGGCCTCCAAATTGGATGATGCCCTGTGGGCCTACCGAACTGCCTATAAGACCCCTATTGGAATGTCTCCCTACAAATTGGTCTTCGGAAAAGCTTGTCACCTACCCTTAGAATTGGAACACAAAGCCTACTGGGCTATCAAGGAACTCAATCTGAATTTAGACTTTGTAGGGAAGAAAAGATTGTTACAACTCAGTGAATTAGAAGAGCATAGGAATCTTTCCTATGAAAATGCCAAGCTTTACAAAGAAAATACAAAGAAATGGCATGATAAAAAAATCATTTTTAAAGAATTCACTGAGGGACAATAAGTTTTACTATTTAATTCTAGACTCAAATTATTTCATGGCAAATTAAACTCTAGGTGGACAGGACCATTCCAAATAGAGAAAGTATACCTTTACGGTGTTATTGAACTAGTGGATCTTGAGAAGGGTACAACTTTCAAGGTAAATGGACAAAGGGTAAAGCCCTTCTATGACCCACAAGCCCAAACACAACAACCTTTTTAGGATGTTGGGCCCATGAAATGATTGGGCCCACAAAAGTGGTTGGACTTCCAAAAGTCTATTGGGCACTCAAGAACTTTAATTTTGGACTTTTAAATTCATCAATTTAAGAATCCAATTTTGAGTTTTTTTTGTCTCTCTTTCTCTCCCTTTCTCTCCCTTTCTTTCTCTCTTTCTCTCTCCCTATTTTTCTCTCTATCTCCCTAAATATTATTTAGGTCACCAAATTCATCAACTTTTTTCTCACTGATTCCATCTCGGTAAGACCATCAGGGATAGCCTGAAGTGATTACGGAGAATCAGTGACCTACTGTTTCAAAGCAGCGATCAACCCCTCTACTTCAGCGATGGACCAACATCAGCGATCCTTGTCTTTCTACAACAACAGTTCACTGATGACCACTGTGATGGAGGAATCTCTCAGCGTTGTCGGAAAACTCGCTGACAGACCTTCTCTTCCCTTGATCTTTCTTCTTCGTATCAAAAATGGCATTCACTTAAGAAGATCACTTCTCTCAGCGATACCACTTTGTCTGATAAAAGTTATACTCCGTTAGTAAAAGACCTTAATCTGATGAAGAATTATCATCACCCTAATGAAAGCTTATCAACGATTTCATTCGAGGATATTTTCTATAAAAAACAAGCATCTCGCTGACAAAGATCATGTCTATCGGCAGCTCGTGTCTATAATGAAAATCCTTTTTCATTATGCAGATAGTCTTGGTTCGCTGAATGCTCTATTTCTCAGCGACCAAAAGAATTATTGTTGCAATCCTTCTCACTTCAATCAAACATCTAAGTTTGGGGCTGAGAATTGCACTTATCAGCAATGCAAGAGTGCAGTGGTAGTAATTGAATCCCCTTAATCAGCGAGCACTATCTGATAATGGTAAGAGTCATCATAAGTAAAACCCTAACCAGATGATGTGGATATTATTTTATCGATTATCTAAATTAATTATTAAATAGTCAGATCTATCCTGCCACGTCAATAGATCATTAAATGCGATTGTACTTTTTTTCGGAAAGGTGGCGGGCACTCATGATTTTGCATGCAGACGAAAAGACGTTTTGTAACTCCGCTTATCAACTCTTCGTCTCTCACACCCTCTGCTCTGTACGAATAAATTGCAGACAACCTTCCATTTTGTACTTTCAAACCCAGATCATCGTACCTTCTTGGTGTACTTTCACACCATTTCTAGCCGAAGACTTTTTGCAACCTTCGATTTTGCAAGTACGAGGTAAAATCTCACTACACCACGTGTTTGTTTAAAACCTACCATTGTCTTATTCTTTAAATTTCAAACATGAGACTGAGATGTCAATCTCAAACAAGAGGAGGATGATTTACAAGAAGCCAATCATGATTACAACAAGATTCAATGGCAGATGTTGCAGAACATTCACATATTGTTAGTGCACAAATGTGTTGGATACAAGATCATGAAGATGAAAGATGAAAGTCAAAGTCAAAAGCTCAAGTCAAAACCTCTCAAGCATAAAGTCAAAGTCTTTTGTAATAAGTCAATGTCAAAGTCAATGTATTTTGTGTTTTGTACTGTAGGGTATAAATAGCTTTTGTTTTAGTTAGTAGAATTATTAGGCTATGTGTATATGACTAGAAGAGAAACATATGACTAGAAGGTATCACATCGTGAGAGAAGTGATTGTAGTGAGAGAAATATTGAGTCGTTGAGAGCAATTTTGTAATCTGTGATTCAAGAAATACAAATGACTTAGTGAATTGATTTGGTTTGTCATCTTGATCAATTGCACGTATTGTGGGACACACACATATACTCCCAATACCATATTCTTCTTCAACTTCTAGTTCATCACCCCTACCAACAGAAGATACCAACCGTCAAGCCAATCTTGACACCCTGTTGGAAGAAGCTAAAATTATTGGTCGATTGCCACCATTGCCACGAGCAAACGACCATGAAGCTTCTAGTTCTAGAGGCAAGCGTCCTATTACGCCGGACTTGAACATCCCTCTTTGTAACTCTCCACCCACTTTCCTGGCTAATCCCATACCTACACCAATCCCACTGTTTGCCCCTCCTGGATTTCCACGACCAGTTTTCCAACCTATTGGAACATCATCAACTCCCATTGCATTTGTCCTCAATCCAAGAGGAGAAGCTATTGTTAGACCACCCATTGGACTCACACCTTTTCCTCATTTCCAACAACTCCGAGGAAACATCTGGCCACTCATTACGCCATCTCCGACGATTCCAACTCCTCAAGCACTAAACCCTGTAATCCATGCTCTTCCCTTCTCAAGTGCACCACCTCAGCCGCCTTGCCCCATCCACAGTGAGGCATCTTGCTCACGTAATCCTGATAATATTAGGATTACGTATCAGCGTCAGCAACCAACCACTCCACAACCTGAGATACCCTCCAAAATGGTCCGCCTTTCAACGTTTAATGAAGGACTACCTCATCTGGGACCAAGCAGGGTCACAAGACGAAGAACAGGGTGGAGAAGGCCTAGGAGCTCACTACAAGGACCAGAGGGAATGGCTAGACCGTTGAACAATCCTCCTGTCAACAATCAGGTACCACGATATAACTTGTTTAGTTCTAGAGAAGCCCAAGAGAGGCACTCCTGGTTTGCAAAACGTCTAGGACATACTCCTAAAGGCTTTCACAAGAAACTTTATGATGCATTCCTTGTCATTAGGGATGATGTACAAAGACTGGGGTAGGAAATTCTATGTGAAATCCCTCCCCCGTATAACTTAGATTGGGTTAGGTACTTCTATACATAAGTTTCCCTGTCAAACTTAAAAGAAATAGAGGCCAGGAAAACACTTATAAATTATTCAGCGACCTCTATTAACCATATTCTAGGATTGCCCAATCTAAACCGCACCCGCCTCGATCAGCAGATGGCTGAGATGACCTCCAGTGACCTCGAGGATATTTTGTAAACCATCACACAACCAAGTTCTACTTGGTTTTTCAAAGGGAACTCTAGGCACCTTCACACACGATCGCTGACACCTGAGGCAAGCATTTGGTCCTATTTTGTCGGTCACACACTTTTCCCTACAAGTCACAACACAGACTTATGCATGATCAGGGTATCCCTGATTTATTGCATTTTCAAAGGCCATGCCTTTGACGTAGGAAGATTAATCTCTCTGAACATCAAACTTAGTTCAGATTGCTGCAATGGGTGATTGATATACCCTGCCATCATTCACAAGCTGATGGCAGCGACCCACATCACTCATTTGCCCAGCGACACCTTCTCAACAGAGAAGATGTCCATGGACAAAAGAAATGCCGAGCGGCGGGTGAAGAGCAAAGACCATCAACACCAATCATTCGTTGAAGAGGAAAGTTCGAACCCCCAACTTCTCCCTTTTTACAATGATATGCAAACCTATGTTAAGGCACAGGTTAATTCTCAGCGGGAGCTTCTAGAGGCCATTCGTCAGATGCAGAATGAGCAGCGAAGGGCAAGAAGGGAGAGGGATGCCTGGA
Organism: Arctium minus; assembly: GCA_954870635.1. Lineage (NCBI taxonomy): Eukaryota > Viridiplantae > Streptophyta > Magnoliopsida > Asterales > Asteraceae > Arctium > Arctium minus. The sequence continues at coordinate 32,526,787 of OX941097.1, read as the reverse complement.
TGGTTTATGAAGAAGCTAGGGACAGAACGATGAGGAGGTCTTGGATGATGAGAGATTCAAGTTAGTTGGAGGATCTACCACCTTTCCCAGCATTCAGAGGCCGCATGCATGTGAACTTATCACCTACTCATCCCTGAGTAGGCCAGGTTCTATCGCTGACAACTCCAATTGTTTTTATTTCTTTATTAGTTGTTTTCTAGGTTAGTTTGAGTCAGTTAACAATTTGAATCACGAATCATGACAATACCATCTTTCATGCATGCCACTGTTTTGCCACTAATAAACATGTCACTCCCTAAAGTTTCACACATAGACTTAGTTGTTGAAATGATCACTGACAACTTTGCACGTATCACTGAAATTAGCAATACAGTCCCTGACCTTATCCTTGATCACTGAAATACTCATCATGCCTTTTTGAGACACTTATTTCACTACAGACTTGTTCAATGGGTACATTGAACCCTTCTAAGTTTAGGGTTAGAAGAAGTTGTCTTCTACACTTCTTATCTCAAAAAGGCTAACCCAATTCATACACATCCCTCACTTAAAACACTTTTGCATACCCCTTTACCTCAAAGCATACTCTCTCAAATGCCTAAAAGTCATACATATGCAAGCCAACCACTGAAAAGAGCAAATGCTCACTCACTGATTGCATATGAAAGTGTTAAAGGGTAACACACTAAAAATAGGGATAACAAAATTTCCAGAAAATGGAAATATGGTATATAAATTTGCCAAAGCAATTGAGCCTCCCAAAAATGGGGAAAGAATATTCACCTGTTTTTAAGTACAAGTTACAAATTCTAATAATGGGAATATAACAACCTAATAATCTAATTTCATTCGAAATAAGATTACGATTCGGGTGTTATCCGAATTTCCCCAAAATGACGTCTTCTAAAAGAAATGGTGTCCCAAAAGTTTTCCCCAAGATCACTCTAAGTCGGCTAGACCTTTTAATCGCCAGCACAGCTAGAACCCGAGATACACATCGACACCAAACAAGTGTTAGGCCAAAAAGCCTAGTAAGTTGTACAAGCAATAATATTCCAATCAATAGCATAATACTTATCAGCAGTTAACAAATAATTTCTCATATGTGGAGTCAATAGGGGAGACCCATAGCACCAATCAAGTTCCACCCAAATAGTTGATATACCTTGATGCCAACTACCATGAGTGACATCTGAAAGGCCCGACACACCCGAGGACTACAACCATGGCATTACCCCGAATGGCAGAGGTCTAGGTACATACCTTAACGATGGCACCCAAGACTATATCCTCATAGTATCTACTGACTTGGTTCGTCCAACAATATCATTAGTAGGTCTCAAGGCACATAATGCACATGAATCAATCACAGTACCAACCATGGGTACAATATTAGACCATACAACTCAAACATTTGCATATAGTTTATAACAAGACTAGCATGGATGTATTATTACCAATGTAGTCAATATCCCACCTCATGGGGATTTGAGTAATAAATCACCCCAATATCATGGTACATAAACTTCATCAAACAATAAGAAGCAACTATTGTCATGTACCTACCAAATAATCCATTTTCCCAAGATTAGGTCAAGCCACCCATATGGACCATTGATCCAAGTTACCCATACAACTATATTTCCCACCTATTTAAGGTCAAAGAGTCCTAATACCAATTTAGGGTGACCCACCCACATAGATTATGAGGACTTAGACTTACACATAATAAAACCCATAAGAAACAAAGTTTTATGAATAAATAGCTCAATAAAGATGAATGACGATAATAAATAGCAAGATAGGATGTGTATCTAGTTTTAACAAAGTTTAGGAACTCACAATCTAGGTTTTGGCCAAAAACCGAGAAAAGTAGAAACCCTAGAAAGTTGGATGTGAGTAGCTTGATCTTGAATCTTGATGGAACCACTCCAATAAATGATCTCCAAAGTAGGTTAAAGTGTAATGAATGTTCTTTAACTACCCAAGGCTTGCAATAAATGGTGGAAGGTGAGAACAAGGAGAAAATCGCCCAAGAACCCTAAAAATCGCGGATGAAAACGAATAGAGGTGTGTTGTGGTTCAAAATCGAACAAGGAAGGGTTTTGAGGACCTGCAGGTAGCCCCGCGGCTTTGGACGTGGCTAGGAGGCCGCATCATAATTCGCGCATGTTTTCTAAGGGTTTGCACTCCAGTGAGTTACACGGCTTGGGCCGCAGCTTGGAACCCACACAACAAACCACACAACTCTCTGTTTCAAGGTGTTGAACAGGGTTTGAAAGATATGAGATACCCACACACCAACGCACGGATATACACATATACATATATATATATACATATATAGGCAAGTTCTAAGCGAAAAAATACGGGTGTTACAATCCTCCCCACCTTAATTAGGATTTCGTCCCCGAAATCCCATTCTAGGAAAACAAGTGAGGGTAGCGGTTCCTCATATCCTCTTACGATTCCCATGTAACGTTGGCACCTCGGTGGTGCTTCCATTGAACTTTAACCATGACCACGTCTTTATGTCATAACTTCTTTACTTTTGACTCCAATATTGCTTCTGATTCTTCCACACAATGATTTCTATTATCTACTTGGATTTCCGTCAAGGGAATCACACTCTCTTCTTCGACTAGGCACTTTCGAAGGTAACACATGTGAATGGTAAGGTGTATTCCATCCATTTCGGGTGGTAAATCCAACCGGTAAGCTTGTAACCCAATCTTCTCTAAAATGACGAAGGATCCGAGGAAACAGGGGCTAAGCTTCCCACGCTTCCTAAACCGGATAATCCCTTTCCATGGAGATACTTTCAACATGATGCGATCTCCCACTTGAAACTCGACCGGTCTTCTCTTCTTATCCACGTAATTTTTCTGTCGGTCTTGAGCCGCCTTCAATCTCTCTCGAATTTCTTTCACTTTGTTTGTCGTCTCTTGAATGATCTCTGGCCCGGCGAATTACTTCTCACCCGCCTCAAGCCAACAAACTGGAGTTCTACACTTCCGTCCATACAACGCCTCGAACGGTGCCATTCCAATACTTGAATGGTAACTGTTATTATAAGCGAACTCCACCAAAGGTAGGTGTGAGTCCCAACTCCCTCCAAAGTCGATAACACACGACCTCAACATGTCCTCGAGCGTCTGGATGGTCCTCTCGCATTGACCATCCGTTTGAGGATGGTAAGTCGTGCTCAAGTTTAATCTTGTGCCCAACTCCTTCTTTAGACTAGTCCAAAAATTAGATGTGAATCGACTGTCCCTATCCGACACAATGGATTGTGGAACTCCATGTCTCGACACCACCTCATCAATGTATAGTTTGGCTAATTTCTCCATTGGCAAGGTCTCCCGTATAGCAAGGAAATGCGTGTTCTTGGTTAGACGGTCCACAATCACCCAAATAGTATCATAACCTCGTATTGTCTTTGGTAGCTTTGTCACGAAGTCCATGGTGATGTTGTCCCACTTCCAGTCGGGAATGGATAGTGGTTGCAAACTCCCGTATAGACTTTGATGTTCCGCCTTTACTTGAATACACGTGATGCACCTCTCCACGTAGTTGGCCACGTCAAGTTTCATCACCGGCCACCAATAGTTTAACTTTAAATCTCTATACATCTTAGTGCTACTGGGATGTATAGAATATTTTGACTTATGTGCCTCTTCTAGGAGTAGTTTCCGATTTCCACCAAGCTTTGGCACCCAGATCCGACCTTGAAAGAGTTTAAGTCTCCGACTATCTTCCGTCAATAGTCCGCTTTGCTTCACCATAATCTCGGATTTGAGATTTTCTTCTTTAAGTGCTTCTGATTGACATGCCTTGATACTCTCCAACAGACTTGATACCACATCGATCCTAGTCAGGGATAATTTAACACCGCTTTTATAACTCCTCCGACTTAACACATCCGCCACCACGTTGGCCTTACCGGGGTGATAGAGTAACTCGCAATCGTAGTCCTTTAGTAGCTCAAGACACCTTCTTTGTCGCATATTGAGTTCTTTTTGATCAAAAATGTACTTAAGACTTTTGTGATCGGTTAAGAGAGTACACTTCGTCTCGTACAAATAATATCGCCATAATTTCAATGCAAAAACCACCACCGCCAATTCCAAGTCATGAGTCGGGTAGTTCTTCTCATGGTCCTTTAGTTGCCGAGAAGCATAAGCTATCACTTTTCCTCGTTGCATTAACACACACCCGAGTCCCATCTTGGAAGCATCACTATACACCACAAAGTCATCTGATCCCTCGGGTAGGGATAGAATGGGAGCTTCACACAATTTCTTCTTGAGCGTTTGAAAGGCTTGATCTTGCTCTTCGGTCCAAAGGAACTTGACATTCTTTCTTGTGAGGGAGGTGAGTGGCGAAGCTATCTTGGATAAGTCTTGAATGAAACGTCTGTAGTAACCCGCCAATCCCAAGAAACTTCAGATTTCCGTCGGACTCATTGGCGGTTCCCAACTCATCATCGCCTTGATCTTTGTCGGGTTTACTTTCACTCCATCTTTTGACACCACGTGGTCCAAGAATTGCACTTCTTGAAGCCAAAATTCGAACTTCGAGAACTTTGCGAACAACTTTTCTCTTCGGAGAACGTCCAACACTTCCCGAAAATGTTTCCCATACTCGGCCTCGTCCTTTGAGTAGATCAAAATATCGTCGATGAAGACAATCACGGATTTGTCCAAGAAAGGGTGACACACGCGGTCCATCGAATCCATGAATACGTCCGGAGCGTTGGTCAAGCCAAAGGGCATCACCAAAAACTCGTAGTGACCGTATCTCGTTCGGAAGGCCGTCTTCGGAATGTCCTCCTTCTTCACTCTGACTTGATGGTATCCGGACCGAAGGTCGATCTTCTAAAAGCATCCCGCACCTTGGAGTTGGTCAAAGAGGTCATTGGTGCGAGGTCAGGGATACTTGTTTTTCACCATGACCTTATTCAACTTGCGATAGTCTATGCACATCCGCATAGACCCATCTTTCTTCTTCACGAACAAAACTGGGGCTCCCCAAGGTGACGAGCTCGGTCGGATGAATCCCTTCTCTAATAGTTCTTGAAGTTGCATCATCATCTCTCCCATTTCCGTCGGAGCCAAATGGTAAGGAGCACGGGATATCGGAGCCGCTCCCGGAGCAAGGTCAATTTGGAATTCCACTTGACGTTCCGGCGGTAGTCCGGTTAAGTCCTCCGGAAAGACGTCCGGGTAGTCTTGCACGATCTTCACGTCCTCTACAGACTTCTTCTCTTTCTTCGCGTCCACCATATAAGCCAAATACGAAGGGTAACCCTTCGCTAGGAATTTGCGGGCCTTAAGAGAGGAGATGATAGGATTGCATCTCTTCCCTTTCTCTCCATAGATGGCGACTACACCATTTCCCAACAAAGGCACTTAGATCAACTTCTTGGAACAAAGAATGTCGGCCTTATGCCTCGACAACCAATCCATGCCTATGACTACATCAAACCCACCTATAGTTATAGGTAACAAATCTACCCCAATGGAGTTCCCATCGATCTCTAGGGTACAATCAACAAAACGCTTACAAATAATTACTTGGTCTCCGTTAGCCACTTCCACTACCAAAGCATCAGAAAGAGCACTACTAGTAGTAATGAATTACTTACAGAAAACGTCTGACACAAAAGAGCAAGTAGCACCTAAATCAAACAACACACGAGCGGGCAAGCAGTTTTACTAGGAACGTACCCAAAACAAAATCGGCGGTCTCCTTTGCTTCTTCGGTGGTCATCCGGAATGCTCGGCTTGGCTCTCTCAATGTTTGCTCGACCCTTTCCGTCGGCCCAAAAGAACTTCCACGGTTGCCACCAACTAGCTTCGGGCAATCCTTCTTCATGTGACCCGATTCCCGACATTCAAAACACACCGGCCCCCAGATAAGGCAATCTCGGATGGCATGACCCTTCTTCCCGTACTTGACACACTTGGCGGAACCCGAGTACGGTTTTGGATTGCATGGCCCAAAGTGCTTGATCTTGCATTTGTGACACCATTTTGCCTCTCGGCGGTTATCCCCAAATCTTCCGCCCACAAATGGTTTATTCTGACGAACAGGCCCCGATGGCCCTTCCCACTTTCTTTTCTCTATAGCTTGACCCTTCTCTTCCTTTCCTTGTGCAATGTCATCCTCTACAAGGAATGACTCTTTGATCGCCTCCTCTATCATCGACACTTTTGCATTCCTCACCGTCGTCTTCATCTCGGTCGAAAAACCCAACAAATTGGCCTTAATCTTCGTCCTCTCATCGAGAGTCAGATGCTCCACCAAACTCAACTTTTCTAGGAATTGCTTTGAGTAGTCGGAAATCGACATGCTACCTTTCTTGAGACTACAGAACTCTTGTTCGATCTTGTCCAAAGCTCTTTCACTGCAATATTTGTTTAAGATTTTCTTCTTAAACGTTGGCCACGAGAGTTTGGCCAACACTTCTGGAGTAAGAGACGACCGGGTGAGATTCCACCAAGTTAGGGCCTCACCCTTAAGCAGATGAGAGGCAAACTTGACCTTCGATGATTCATCGCATTCGCTTTCCTCGAACGCCATCTATATCTCTCGGATCGAATAGATGCAACTGATGGGATCTTTAGCACCTGCAAATTCGGGTGGCCTGCACCCCATAAAAGTTTTATAAGTGCATCCCGTCTCCTTCCTTTTCTCACGAACAATAGCATGTTCTTCCGTTCCCACGACGGTCGGTCCACCACCCGATCCGACCGCAGTATTATCCCCCACCGTTTTGGGCCGTCGGTGGCTAGCATCGCGATCCTCTAGGAGTTTCATAAAGAATTCTTGTTGTTGTGTCATGGCCGAGTTCATGGCTAGCATCATACTATCCTTGATTCTAGTCTCAAGTTTCACCTCTTCTATGATCGGGTTGTTATCGACAAGGTTCATGCGTGGGATATGCTCGGGTCCCCCGCCCAAGATGGTGGGTATGGGAGGTCCCACAGAGGTCTCGACCAAAGGAGGTTGGTCAGCAGTAGATTCGACTTCCACGTGACCGTCTTGCGGGTTTGGTAGTCTTTTCTGAGTGTTTACCAAGGTTATCTGCCATACACGAACGAGAAAGAGGTTGAGAAAAGACTAAGTGAGTTAAACTCATGGTACGTATTACTACATTTATCAATCATCATAACAATAGCAATTCAAGCATGCTCAACTAAGAGCGCATTCATAATAGCATTAGCTACGTGATATTATGATTGCGTGATACACAAGGATCCGTCGTTACCGTCATCATAATTCTTAATCAATGTAATTCCATATATCCTAACGCTCAACCCACCTATGACTTTTACCCCAAGGTAGACAACTTAATGATAAGTTTAAAGCTTAAGTCTAGATATGCAAAGTCAATACCTAGTTCACTTAAACTAAAGCTCTGATACCAACTTGTAACACCCTAAAAATAGGGATAACAAAATTTCCAGAAAATGGAAATATGGTATATAAATTTGCCAAAGCAATTGAGCCTCCCAAAAATGGGGAAATAATATGCACATGTTTTTAAGTACAAGTTACAAATTCTAATAATGGGAATATAACAACCTAATAATCTAATTTCATTCGAAATAAGATTACTATTCGGGTGTTATCCGAATTTCCCCAAAATGACATCTTCTAAAAGAAATGGTGTCCCAAAAGTTTTCCCCAAGCTCACTCTAAGCCGGCTAGACCTTCTTATCACCGGCACCGCTAGAACCTGAGATACACATCGACACCAAACAAGTGTTAGGCCAAAAATCCTAGTGAGTTGTACAAGCAATAATATTCCAATCAATAGCATAATACTTATCAGTAGTTAACAAAGAATTTCTCACATGTGGAGTCAATGGGGGAGACCCATAGCACCAATCAAGTTCCACCCAAAGAGTCGATATACCTTGATGCCAACTACCATGAGTGACATCCGAAAGGCCCGACACACCCGATGACTACAACCATGGCATTACCCCGAATGGCGGAGCTCTAGGTACATACCTTAACGGTGGCACCCAAGACTATATCCTCCTAGTGTCTACTGACTTGGTTCGTCCAACAATATCATTAGTAGGTCTCAAGGCACATAATGCACATGAATCAATCACAGTACCAACCATGGGTACAATATTAGACCATACGACTCAAACATTGCATATAGTTTATAACAAGACTAGCATGAATGTATTATTACCAATGTAGTCAATATCCCACCTCATGGGGATTTGAGTAATAAATCACCCCAATATCATGGTACATAAACTTCATCAAACAATAACAAGCAACTATTGTCATGTACCTACCAAATAATCCATTTTCCCAAGATTAGGTCAAGCCACCCATATGGACCATTGATCAAAGTTAACCCATACAAGTATATTTCCCACCTATTTAAGGTCAAAGAGTCCCAATACCAATTTAGGGTAACCCACCCACATAGATTATGAGGACTTAGACTTACACATAATAAAACCCACAAGAAACAAAGTTTTATGAATAAATAGCTCAATAAAGATGAATGCCGATAATAAATAGCAAGATAGGATGTGTATCTAGTTTTAACAAAGTTTAGGAACTCACAATCTAGGTTTTGGCCAAAAACCTAGAAAAGTAGAAACCCTAGAAAGTTGGATGTGAGTAGCTTGATCTTGAATCTTGATGGAACCACTCCAATAAATGATCTCCAAAGTAGGGAAGTGTAATGAATGTTCTTTAACTACCCAAGGCTTGCAATAAATGGTGGAAGGTGAGAAAAAGGAGAAAATCGCCCAAGAACCCTAAAAATCATGGGTGAAAACGAGTAAAGGTGTGTTATGGTTCAAAATCGAACAAGGAAGGGTTTTGGGGACCTGCAGGTAGCCCTACGGCTTTGGCCGCGGCTAGGAGGTCGCGCCATAAGTCGCGTGTATGCTCTAAGGGTTTGCACTCCAGTGAGTTACGCGGCTTGGTCCATGGCTTGGAACCCACACAGAAAACCGCGCAATTCTCTGTTTCAAGGTGCTAAACAGGGTTTGAAAGATATGATGTAACACCCCGAAATCGGTAATTTTAAGGGAAAAATAAGATATAGGATTTTGGACTTGAATCCCAGATTTTATAGTCTTGTTGTATGAAGGATTCAATTACGAGTCCAACTTTTCTTTCCGGAGCAAAATCGGAGCTATAACGAAGAAGTTATGGCCAAAACAGTGATCGGACATGAGAAATGAAGAAAACCGGACGAACAATGCACGGGGTGACTTACGGGGCGACCTAGGCCACCCGGTAACCCGCCCGGAGCCCTGTTCAAGCATAAAACCCATCCGGGCGAGTTTTGGGGCGACTTAGGCCGCCCGGTAACCCGCGCAGAGCCCTGTTCGAGCTTAAAACCCGATTTTCAGCCACCAAACTTCATTTCTTCATAACTTTTGCATCCCAACTCCGTTTTTTATGATTAAAGTTGCCATGGTTTCGTTTTTGAGAGATCTTCAAGGATATAGCAAGATATTTGAAGTCTATTGGAATATCCAAGGGTATTTTGTGGTGGTAAGTTTCTCATCTCTCTCAATGTTAAGCTAGGGTTTAATGGTTTCACCCTTTTCCCTTTCATCCTTCAACTTAGGTGTGATTTTGATGAATTTTATGTTGAAGGAGACCTTGTAAATGTGTTGGATCTAAGATCTAGGGATATTGCTTGGAGATTTCAAGACTTCATCGTTGAAGTTGATTTAGCCTAAATCTAGCAAGGTGAGTTCAAGTTGATTTGTTAAAACGGTGTACATGCCAAAATGGTTATTTTAAAGTGTTTATGTTTTACATTAAATTGTTAACTGCTTATAAGTTTTGGTTATTTGGAAATGTTTAACTTTATAAACTTATATAACACATATCTTTAGGATTTCTGGGTATGTTGATAAATAAATCATTTTGATATGTTTTTTGATGACAAAGTATATACATGGAGGTCATTTTATATAATTGCCCATTTGGTGCATACGATTTTATAAACCATTGGAAAATGCACATCATTGTGTTAAGAGTCATTTTGGAAATATAAAGGGAATGAGTCCATTTGGAAAACGTTTTGTTTCAACCAATGAGAATTTTTGGGTTAATCACCCTTTTTGGTTATGGTGTTTGCATAATCGTTGGTCAAGCATGTTTTGATGTCTATACTGGATTTCATTGGGGATTTACGTAAATTGTTGGGCCTTTAGCTCGGTTTTTGGATTTGTCGGGTCTTGGGGACTTTTGTCCGGTTTAATAACCTAAGTGGAGCTTTGGGGTGTGAGTTGCATTTATTGCATTTTATTTTGGAGAATACATGTTTTGGGTGCGTGAGTCATTCATTTGGAGTCAGGTATTTTAGACTGTATTGCATTGGATCCATAGGCATGTAAGTCAGTCGTATGTATCGGTGAGGACTCTTGGGATCCTCACTTTGGGAAATTATTCCGTGTTGACTTTAACGTCGTCCCAGTTGTTTGACGAAGAGGAGCCCTCATGGGTTGTACTTCGAGACCTTGAGTCTGGTGTTTAGATGTCTAATTCTTGTGCACGAGGGTTAGACATCGAGTGTTATCAAGTAAGGAGCCGAGACTCCTATCCTGACTGATAGGGAGTAGGCACTAAGAGTCAAGTGGGCACCCTAAGGATGAAACTCCCTAGAGACTGAACAGGCAATAAGATCGCATATCCTTGAGGTGTAGCTCGCAGAGCAGGCAATAATGGATACGGTTTTTTTGGGGACTTGAAATATAGTCATGACTGGAGGTGTAGCTCGGCAGAGCAGGCAATACGGTCACGATCTGAGGTGTAGTTCGACAACATAGTTATGTGGATTAACTTTGTGTTCCGCCACATACAATGGAATCGGGTATCCCCCGTCACTGGATGGTGCTATTTGGGTATTTTATTGTGTCATTTTATTATCCATGTTTTCCGTGACATTTTACTTATGGGGAATTGTTTACTCAAGATTTATGGGTTGTGTTTTATGACCCGTCCACGTTTGAAGGATTTCAAGTAAAGTTTTATTTCATATTCTTATAAATTGAGAGTTTTGCTTACTATTCACGTTTTGGTTGAGTTTGGGATTAAAGTGGTTTTTACGAAAGAAGGTTCACGTTGGGTTCCTTGTTCTAAAGATGTACTTTTGAAAAATGGTGTCGTTTGATTTTAAAGTAAATCTTTCAGAGGGTCTGTGATTTAAACTACTTTCTTTCCCTTTAACAAATATATTTATTTTATGTTGTAAACTCTTGAACTCACTAGGCGTTAGCCTAATCTTTTTATTTGTCGGCATGTGCATCAGGTTCCGGATGGGGGAAGAGGTTCTAGCTTTTTGGTGAAGCGTTGAGTGCTAAGAGTTTGTGCAAGGGTGAATTGCTTGATGAAGTCTTCCACGTTAGTCATTGATAAGAGCAACTGTTTCTTTGTGGTTTTAGTAAGACCCGACTTTGATTAGTCTTTATGCGAGACTTGACCTTTTAGTTGTTAAAGTTAAATCCAATATTCTTTTTAGGTGTCTCAAATGATGGTTGTAAAATAGATTATATCCTTTTTGTTGTATAATTTGGAAGTTTTAAATTAGTTGCTCTGTTCATTTTCGAGGGTGTTACATATGAGATACCCACACACCAACGCACGGATATACACACACACACACACACATATATATAGGCAAGTTCTAAGCGAAAAAATACGGGCGTTACATAAAGACACACACAAGAGGCCAAAGTGCCCAACACATACCTCCATAGGAGATGATGGCAGAAAAATTGTGCCATAACTCAAAAGAGAGAAATCATGAAATAAATAAAATGCATATGAGTGAAAGAACCCCATAAACAGCATACATACCAGTGATACAAAGTTTTTGCAAGGGACTGATAGGCTAGTTTTTTTTTTTGCTGCATGGTTTAAAGTATGTGTTATAGGACGTGAATGGCTATGTGCTTCACACTCTCAGGGATTGAAAAAACCTCTAGGTAAAACCCTGGCTTGTGCATACAATGGTTGTCATGATTTTTCACTCAAATTTTTCATTTTTCTTTTAGAGTCTTTCTTTTCCTTTTTGTTGCTTGGGGATAAGCAACCATTTAAGTTTGGGGTTGTGATAGGGTAAATATATTAACCCTATTTATATCACATTTCTCACACTTTGAATGCCCTTTTTAGCTTCCAATTGAGCCTTTTGTTCCCTTTTTACTTATTTATTTGGAGTAGTCTATGTTTGAACCCCACTGAAAAGAAATTGATCGAAACATGCAAAAACTTGTTACTTATAATGTTTCTTTCATGTCTTCCTCAGATTGCAATGGGAATGTTGGGAAGCCAAGAAACGAGGACAAATATATACTGGATCATGGGCCAAGCTTTTGGGAAATGATTGTTAGAATTCTCATGGACATGTCTTAAGTTAATTTATTTGGGTCGAATTGTTCTAGGCCGATAGTGTGGATTGATACAAAACAATTATTGTTGGGCTATTTTGTTAAACATTGATGTAGGCTTAGTCTTGTTTTTGACATATTTTCGGCCCATGCCCCTTGATAAGCACTATAAATCGAGGTGCTTGGCTTTGTTGAACAGACACTTGAAACTAACCATTTCACCATACCTTGGTGAATGGTTTAGTACCCCATTAGCCTTAGTTTAGATTTTTAGTTTGAAGCTTGGAGTCTTCAGCTTTTGTAGAGGTTCAAACCTTCGGCCGAAAAATCCAATCTTGTGTTTGCAATCATTAAATTCAAGTTCTTGTTGGTTACTTGTTCTAAGTTCTCTCTTCTTCATGTTCTTTGTTCGAACCATAGTCTAGCTCCCATCATCCGTGAAAAGCAATCAACTGAGGTTACAGTTGGGATCCAAAAATCACAACTTAACCCAAACAATTGGTTGATAGATTAAGGATGAATTTCATGAGCAATACATGCACTCGGTACTTGTTAATACTCGTTATTTGGAACACAAGTTTCCTTCCCCTTTCCCTTCCTTTCTCATTAATCTTTTAATTTACGTCTTTATATTAATGCAATTTAATTTTCGCACTTTATTTCTCGCACTCTACTTTCTTGCAATTTAATTTATCGCAATTTAATTTATCGCATTTCATTTCTTGCATTTTAAGTTAATGTTTACTTGTTTTCCAAGAAAGCCGATTACTTGCATGGCAAGTTTCCTTTCTTGACATTCAATACTTGCAATTTCCTTATCGCATTTTCCATCTCCATTATTTGTTTAGAGGTTTATATATCTTTCGTAAAAAGAAATCAAGCTATTACAGGCTGACAACCTGAGCTTGGGGTGTGAGGTCGAGTTGAGATTTAATCAGGCAAAAACATAAAGAAGTGTATTGATATAGTCTTATCGTTATTAAAATCAGGTTATAAATATTTCATTGAAGATTACATTTAATTAATTGACAACTAATTATTTGTATGAAAATGTGTTGTCCTTTCAGAGGTCACTTAAATATTTATAATCTGAGATAACGTAAGTTTGCTATAACATCTTTTTATTGGATTGCTGGTTTTATCTCAACAAAACTTTACACCCTTTGCTTCTTTTTATAATTGATTTTTCAGTAGTTGTTAATCAAACCTCCCAACAAAAGATTTTCTTCGTTCGCCATCTGAAACCAACTTTTAAAGACTACTTTTGAGAAACCATTGGAAGCCTCTCCCTGTGGGATCGATATCCGGTACTTGTACCGTTATTACTTGTTTGAAAACGATAGTAGATCAAGATGTATACTTGCGTTGAGATCTATTTGCACTCTCAGTTCAGGGTTGCATAAACTCTAATGACCCAACAGCTACCTACGGAAATGTTTGGCGGAAGAGGAAAATGTCACACCATTATCTGAAATTCGTGTAGAAAACGATCGATGCGTTGAAGATCGTAAACTATCTTGGAGAGGGAAACGAAGAAACTTCACCATAAAGAGGTGGTTATGGTGAAAATACAATGGAAACATCACCGGGGGCAAACGTGACGTGGGAAGCGGAGGAAGATATGAAGAGGCTATATCTTCATTTATTTAAGTAGTGCGAGATTTTGAAGACGTAATCTATTCTAAGTGGGGGAGGATTGTAACACCCCGTTTTTCCTATTCGAGTAAGTCATCGTAACCCCCTTATATTTTGATGTGGAATCCAGGAGACTGTATTCTCTTGTTTAATGAACCGTTTATTAGGTTATAAACTTCCAACGTAAACCTTATATATCAAGGTGGTGACGTCGATACATGTATATGTGTAGTTGTGTGTATGTATATGTGTAGTTGTGTGTGTATATGTGTTTCTATGTCTATGTGGATGTGCATGGTCATGCTCGACGTAGGCAAGTCATTTTACGAATAGTTAATGTCCTTAAACTACCCTCGACTATAAGGAGTGTTATTATAAGACGTAGCGGCTTTATGGGATTCGAGAGGGTCGGGAAAGGATTGGGCGACTATGCCCGACGAGTATGTCGTGGCATAGCCTATGTTTGGCACCATCACACCAAGAAAACAGAATGAGGGGGAGGGGGTACGACTATGCCCGGCGAGAATGCCATGGCATAGTCGTCGGTGGCATTATCGTTGTCGTGGTACCTTATGCTTGAAGAGACGAGCGACAATGCCCGGCGACAATGCCCGGGGCATAGTCGCGTAGTCAATGTCGCCCGTGGGTGGGTGTGTGCTGATGCATAAGTCGACCAAAGACCCCAATTTTCTTTCATTTTTCTTCCCTTGTCCGATTTTCAGATCTGCTCCCACAGGTAGGCGATTTTTCACCCTCCTTTCTCTTTTCTCTCCTCATTAAATGCCCTAGAAGAAACCCTAATGTTTATTGTTATTTTGGTGGCTATTGAATGCAAGTGTTAGAAGCCTTAGTAAGACTAAAAGCTCTAGAGAACCAAGTCTTCTTCAAGTTCACCTATTTTAGGGTTTTCACTTTACAAACCCTAGTTGGTGAGTTTTCACCTATAAACCTTAACTCATCCACTTTTATGCTTATTAAATACTTATAGATCGTGTCTCACTTACTTGTATGCTTATATGTATAAACATATATGTATATATCCTTGTTTATGAGTTGACTCAATATCTAGGGTTTTAAAGAAGTGGTGATAGGAGTGTTGTAATCATTATCTCTTACATTTAAGGAAAATATGATGGTAGTGTTATTTGAGAAATAAAAATGGGTTTGTCATAAGTATGAAGTAAACTACTATTGAAATAAGGAAATCTCATATGATAAATATCATGTTCATCGGTGGAAATGGGAAACATGTCTAAAGGTATCTTTTTGACTTGTATGTGATTATATGTTAGGATTGTTGGTCCCTACTTCCTTGTGACAAGGATGTAGTTGGCATACTTATTTGGCCCATCATTGTTGGCCATTGTGGATTACTAGAGAGTAGGCAATGGGAGACACAAGTCTTTGAGGTGTAACTCGTCTAGATTTGGGTAGACAATAATGTCCCGTAAGACCTTGAGGTGTAACTCGACGGAGTAGGCAATAAAGGCAATATTATGGTTTGAGGTTGTGATGTCTTGATGGCATGGGAACTAGAACCGGGACATGAGGTGTAACCCAATAACATCATGGGTGACTCCACTCCCGCGTACATGTCACGCCGATGGAAACGGGTCTCCCCCGTATATCAAGAGTTATCTCTTGTGCGTTTTGTTCAGGTTTGGGAACATCGTTGCAAGTGGGAAAAATAATATTGTGGCACCAAGGAGATTCCGGTAACACATGGTTGGCATTATGATTATCTTGTTTATGAACTGTTTAATTTATGAGATCTCACTAGGCTTTGTCCTAACACTTGTTATGGTTGTTGGTTATCTCACAGGTCCCACTAGCGGTGGAATTTAGGATGTCGGGATTATCAACCGTGCACGTAGGAGATCTTGAAGTGTCGGTCTTTTGGGGAATCACTGTGAATAGAGATTTTTTGTGGAATAGCAACACCCATATTAAACTAGTTTGAATTAATTCTAGATTAAGTAGGTTGTTGTAATCTATATGTCTCATTCTTTTGCAAACTACGTCAGTACAAACTAACCCAACTTAATTTGGGTTTTAGTTGTCATGAAATTGGGAATTGCTCATATTTAGACGTTTCTATTTACAGGGTATATTGGACCTTCGTATTTTAGATGTTATATTTCCAAAATTTCAAATTTTTAATTGCCCAATTTTTAGGGTGTTACAAATCTGCTTTGAAGTGATCCTCTTGATGGGTTGTTTTGAAATCCAAAAACATGTTGCATTCGTATCAAAACCTACCTTCGATGGCTTCTTCGAGTCCGTTGAACCGATCTGTTGAAGGTTCCTTTGTCATTGAATCATCGATTCGTTAAATCAAACCCTCCGTTGAATAAAAACCCAGATTCACACAATCCTTTCTTGATACAATAGATGCAACAAATGATTTAGAATCAATTTGGCTTCATTGATTTTGCTTAGACGATTCACAAAAGTAGAAAAGAAAAAAGTAATCATAGATAGATGGAGATGAAGAACATGGGTTGGGAGGCGACATTGGAGATTAGAAGAAGATGGAGGCGGATTGTTTATGCTTAGGTTTTTTTAGGATTTAATTAGCGTCCTTTTTTTTGTTTTTTTCAAATGCTTTTCAACTTGTTTTTTTTTAATTTATGACGTTTTAAACTTTTTTGTATACCATGGCATGATTATAATGACACATCATTATTTAGATTTAATTTTATAAATTTAATAATGACATGGATGCATAGTTAGCAAAATACTTGGTCCATGTTATCATCAACAGGTCAACAAGTCACTCAGACACTTAAATAAACAAAAACTTTGCTCCAAGCCCTTAAGTGATAATTTTAAAAGTTAGTTCCCTAAAACAGGAAACATGTGAAAGTTGGTTCCATTTTAATGCAATTTTCCCATTTTGAAATAATGATTTTAATCCCTATGATTTATAATTCATAACCTTTTTGTCCTTCAGATTTAAATTTTATTGTTTTTCTCATCGCCATGGTTTTCAATTTATTTCTATTTTAGTCCTTCATGCTTAAAAGTAGTGTTTTGGCCTTAGGGACGAAAATTGAAATGAATTGCAAACCATAGGGATGAAAACCGAAATTTCGAAACCACAGGGACGAAATCCGCAATTTTTAACAAATCATAGGGATTAAAAACATAATTTACTCTTAAATCATATTTAATATGATTGATTTTTTAATTTAAACAAATCAAATCAAATCAAATCATAAAATAATATCTTATTTTTATTTATTTTGATGTTATATATATATATATATATATATATATATATATAGTTTTAGATTCATTTGAGAAATGGTAAATATATGAGAAATAGAGAAGTAATCCTAGCCATTCATATGGTCAAGATCGGATTTGGCTGGTCAAATATTGCGGCTTTGACTGGTCAAAAGTTGCGGCTATTCCAAAAATAGAAGGACACTTTCGTAATTTTTATAAAATGCACGGGTTGTGTTCATATATGAACATGTATAATTCACATATGAACTATATGTTCATATATGAATCAGTGTAATTCACATCTGAACTCTTTTAACTTATTCATATATGAACCTTTGTGATTCATATATGAACTAATTAACTGTAAGTTCATATATGAATCAGTTGAACTAATTAACAGATTCATATATGAACTTTTGTGATTCATATATGAACTAATTAACTGATTCATATATGAATGCATAGTTCATATGTGAATCATATAGGTTCATATATGAACTCATCCCGCGTATTTTACGAAACTACTCCTCTATCTTCTATAGACGATGCAAGGAATTATCCGGTGCTTCGCGGTCAAAGACGCAAATGTTGACCAGATGAATGGCTAAGATTACTTCTCTATTTCTCATACATTTACCATTTCTCAAATGAATCTCTCCCTATATATATATATATATATATATATATATATGTACACACATATTTGTATGGATAAGAATATTGTTTTTATTTTTTATAAGAAAAGAATATGAAAAAATGCTAAAATATCACTTGATTTAACGAAGTTAACAGAGGTGTTAGTCAGATGTACCATGACCAAAATAAATTGAATACTACAAGGACCAAATCCACAATAAAATACTATAAGGACCCTAGTCACAAATAATACCAAAACACAGGACCAAATCCACAATTCACTCTAATTGTGTATAGAAAGAAAATATGTCATTGTTACTAATATATCTCCTAAAGTGAAAGGTTAGGTAATTCTGTAATTTT
The DNA here is from genome assembly GCA_954870635.1 of Arctium minus. Lineage (NCBI taxonomy): Eukaryota > Viridiplantae > Streptophyta > Magnoliopsida > Asterales > Asteraceae > Arctium > Arctium minus. The sequence continues at coordinate 32,508,527 of OX941097.1, read as the reverse complement.
AATAATTTTTTTGAAGGGTTCTAATTTTTTTTTATTTTTTCCCTTCTCTTTACTCCCACATTTGGAAGGAAATTTATTATTATTTTCTTTCCGTTTTCTTTCTTTTCTATCCTAAAAGAGTTTCGAGAACATGCGTTTTTTTTACTTTCCTCTTCTTTCCTTCCCTTTCCTTTTCTTCGTAAAAGAAGTTTTGAGAACACAATGAACGTGAGAGACCAATTCCGTTATGAGGAGGAGAGACTAAAACTGTTATGAAATGACAAACGTAATGGACCAAACCCAAGTTTTCAAAGTTTAGGGACGATATTCGTTGAAATTGACAAACGTTTGGGACCAAAAGTTAAGTTCACTCTATAATTTATGAAGAAAAAATAGTATATATAAAGACGGTATTTTTGTTATAATTTTAGCAATAGATTAGCAATGATAACAACAATTTATGATGACAAAAATAGATAATACTTGAGAGAATGATTATTTATAAAAATATATTCAAGTGTAATTTTAACTTCTAACTAATGGGGTATTTATACCCCGTAACCTCTTTTTCATTTACATGGGTTAAAAAGATAATATCATAGTTGATTGGACATGAGGGTTGAAAATGAGTATCCACAATGTAAACCAATCTTCCATTATTAACAACAATTTTGAATTTAGTCATGTTCTAGAATATTGTTGTTATTTAAAATTAACAACATTTTAAAGTTAATGTTTTGATCCAAATTTGGTTCAGAATTTCGTTTGGGGATTAGTCAGTCTGCATAAACTAGCTTGAAAATCTACGATTGTCCAAAAAAATTAAACATGTAGAATTAAACAATGTTATTATCTAAGTCTAATAGTGTTAATGATTTGTATGTTTACTTATATTATTAAATGTAATATTGATAATAGATTTTTGGGTTACTATCACATGTGATATTTTGCTTTAATTAGTATATAAAACTATTAAATATGATAAATTATTTTAATAGATTAAATATCACATGTAATATTGTGCTTAGTAATCCGTAGTTAACAAAAATCACATGTGATAACATGAACAATCTACATTTGTTTTATACTTGAATTTACCATCAAGATTTTTGTTTTATATTTAAATGTTTATCATGAAACAAATATCACAAATGATGTTGGCAAAAAGAGAATTACATATGATATTATGCATAAATACAAAAGATAGTGAAAAAAATTAATAAAAGCATCACATGAAAGTATCATATGTTATATTTAATGAATAATCGTGATTTTTTTTTGTAATCAACCGTGGAATTAATTAAAAATAATAAAAAAGATTTTGATTTTAATCCAAAAGTAGCTTAATCTAATTAAGGATATAGTGATACTTTTAAAGAGACTCGTAAAGTTAATTAGATAATCCTTAAAATACAAATTACCATTTTTTTTGGCAAATTAATCACAACCGAAATTTGATGAAGTAAAAAATTGAGATTTGTTCTTGTTTTTTCTTACTTTGACCATATTCTCGTCTGAAACTATCCTTGTGTGTGTGTGTGCGTGCGCGTGCATGTGTGTATGTAAGTTAGAAGGGCGCACATGTATGTGAGAAGGGCACATGGCTTAATCCGCAAGAGCATCCCCCCTCTTCCTGAATCCCGATCAATATAGATGGGAATGAGCCTTATCAAGGCCATCACTCTATTTATGTACGCTCTTTGTTGTCTATATGTCTACACACCATGAAGATCAAGGATCCAATTAGCTCGCCTCTATGACAATATCACGATTCAAGAAGTTGGAACAAGTTTTAAACAATCATTTGCAAAGCTTAATGAATATAGTCAGTGAAGATTTACCCAGAGATCGTTCACCAAACACTTCCACAGTGTTGCTTATCTTACCGCATTAGTGACTGAGAATCTTACCTGGTAAGAAGCATAACAAGAACCGAGAATCTTACCCCGTAAGTAACAGGGGAAAAAAACTCTTATTGAGTTAACACTTACCTGGTAAAAGACACTTACCAACAATCCATATTGATGGTCTAGAATGTTACATGATAAGGTAAGGATAGTGACTCTTGTCGATAAATGCTTACCTGGTAAGTGTCTCATAAACGACCTTAAGACATCAAAACTTTAAACTTTTTGGAGCAAATTGAGACCAAATCCAAATTTATTGTATTTACTAGGTTATTTTGTGAGAGTTTTGCCTCCAAGCCCTAAGACGGGCGCTCCACATACGACCAAAATCGCTTGGCCTTTTCCTGATTTGGTAACTCATATCGAATAGATTAGTTTTGGTAGGAAACCCTTTGCTCTCTCCCTAAAGCTAGCTCTCCAAGTTGTAAAGAACTCTAAAGATTTATCCATTATAAAGTTGTAGATCTCTCAAGTATATCATGTAACAACCCAAACTCCAACAATAACGAAAAGATAACATCACAACCGAAAATGTCCCAAATAAAATAATTACAAAAATCCCAACTTAAAAACCACAATGGTATTAATGACTACAACTGAGATAATCTAAGTCTACCGGAACTTCGAGCTTTCTCCAAGTCTCTATCACGGCACCGTCTCCCATAATTCCCTTGAACGAACTTATAACTAAACCTTTACCTGAAAAAGGTTTTTGTTTTGAAAAGCGAGGGTTAGACCATGAGGTCTAGTGAGTTCCCCCTAGCAACAACATTCACACCGCATATAGCATTTAAAACAGTTTATAAGCATTTATAAATAATTGAATCTTACAAATCATCACGTAACATCACACGCTGATGGCACACACTGAAGTCGCACACATGTGACAATGTGTATGTCTCATACTGCCTTTATCTGGGACACACCCCCCGGTACGAGGACAGGCAGGACACACCCCCGACTTAGGCCATAAACTTGCCACTAACAATGTATGCATACACTTTATACACTCGCCAACATAAATTCAAACATGCATTTTAAATAACTTATCATGCGAAACAACATAGCATTAATAACATCTTTGGGGTAGAAGAAACTCACTTGCATTTTAAATTCAAACATGCATTGTAAAACCCGTAATTTTTAGTAAGAAAAGGCCACCCGAACGTTTTTGTAATTTATAAATGGCGGGATTTTGTTGGGAAATCATTATTTAAAGTCCTTTAGAGTATCGGGGGTGTTGGCGTTGGAAAAGTCGAGTTTCCGAGCTTGGTACGGGCACGACTACAATGCCCGACGACTATGACGAGTCACAGTCGCACAGGGCAAAGTTGCAGAAGGGAAACAGAACTTGGGGGAGGCATGGCAACATTTCCCTATCAATGTTGCACCAGGGGTGCAGAGGGCTGTTAAGTCATGATTTTCAGCTTTTTATCTCATTTCTCACTTCTCAAATCCTACCCATTCTCTCCCAAACCGATTTCCATCTTCTTGGTTCGAACCCTAGCCATTCCTATGGCCATTCACTTTGATTTTGAAGCATTCAATCATCTTCTAAGTCTTGGAAGTCTAGAATTCAAGGAGCTACCATTCCACCATCTCCATTGATGTCTTCTTCGAGAAAGTTCTAGGGTTTTGAGTTTTATCAAAACCCACTATTGTAAGTTCATCTCATTTCTTTCTAACACTTTAATGAAGTTATAAATGTTCCATTTATAACTTCCTAGCGCTTTATTTCTTAAGTTTTCGGTTTTGGTGTTTTGGAGAAATTTAGGTCAAAATTAGGGTTTTGGCCAAAATGAAAATTTTGATGTAAAGTGTTTGGGGATCGATTCTAAATGGTTGAATATGGTTATTTATGGGTGGAAATTGTAGATCTAGGTTTTGGAATGTTTTTGCTTGTGGATTCGAAGTTCTTCAAGGAAGCTCAAGTTGGGGTAAAATCTAGATTTAGCCTAAATCTAGCAAGGTGAGTTCAAGTTGATTTGTGAAAATGATGTACATGCCAAAATGTTCATTTTAAAGTGTTTTGTGTTTTACATGAAATTGTTAATTGCTGGTTATCTGATAAGTTTTGGTTATTTGGAGGTGTTTACCTTTATAAACTTATAAACTACCCACCATTGGGATTTTTGGGATTTTTGATGAATGTATCATAATGGAGACATTTTGATAACCATTTTCATAAATGGAGGGTATTTGGTAAAAATGCATTTTGTGGTTATTGGAAATAAGTGTATTTTGTGTTTGAAACGTTTTGAAAATACCAATGTACGAGTCATTGGAGTTTGGTCATTCCCAACCCTGTGTACCTTTCGGTTATCGTAAATCTCTGTGGTTTTTGGGAAAGATGTATTTCAAGTAATTTGTTGAGTAAATCTTTAATAATGATGTCTTAACGATCTATCGTACGCATGTTAATCCTTTGGAGTGATTGTACTTTTAATGTGTGTTATGAAAAATGTCGACCTTGTGCTTTGGGACGTTTGAGAGAGCCAATGAGGTTATAAACTTGTTTAGAAAATGACTTGTTCAAATCTAAATGGTGTTTGAGTGTATTCATGCATTTTTGGAGCATGTGTTTGCATAAATGTGGTCGATTGCATTTTAATGTATATCGTGGATTTTAGCATATGGTCATTTGACTGCTTGAGCTTAAGGCTCAGTTTTCGGCTTTGTCGGGTCTTGGGGGATTTTGTCCGGTTTTAATAACTTAAAGTGGAGCTTTGAGTGTGAGTTGCATATATTGCACTTTATTTTGGAGAATACATGTTTTGAGTGCGTGTGTCATTCAATGGGAGTCATGTGTTTTAGATTGTAATGCATTTGGATCCATAGGTATGTAAGTCATTCATATTTAAGGATGAGGAGTGTTGATATTCTCACCTTGGGAATTATGTCGTGTTGGCATATTTGTTGTCCCGATTGTTTGACGAAGAGAAACCTTTATGGGTTGTACTTCGAGACCTTGGGTCTTGTGATTGGATGTCTAATTCTTGTGCACGAGGGTTAGACATCGGGAGTTATCAAGTAAGGAGTTGAGGCTCCTATCTTGAATGCTAGGGAGTAGGCACTAGGGGTCGAATGAGTACCTTGAGGATGAAACTCTACTAGAGACCGAACAAGCAATAAGGTCTTGTATCCTTGAGGTGTCGCTCGACGGAGCAGGCACTAGGGGATACGGTGTTTTGGGACTTGAAATAAAGTTCGACTGGAGGTGTAGCTCGGCAGAGCAGACAATACAGTTACGATCTGAGGTGTAGTTCGACAACGTGGCTAGGTGGCTTAACTATGTGTTCCGCCACATACCCCGGAATCGGGTCTCCCCCGTCACCAGAAGGTGTTATTTGGGTATTAAATAGTATTATTTTATTTTCCATGTTTTCGGTGACGTTTTGTATATACGGATTTTATTTGTGATTTATGGGCCGAGTATTATGCCCCCTTGTGTTTGGGTGTTTCGAGAAATAAAGCCTTATCCACAATTTTATAAATTGGGAGTTTTAATTACTATTCACGTTTTTGGGTGAATTTGGGGTTGAAGTTGTTTTACGAAAGAATGTTTATGTTGGGTTGCTTTTTTTTTAAATATGTGTGTTATTGGAAAATGATTCGTTTAATATTTAAAGTAAATCTATTTGACAGATAATGATTTAACTTGCATTCTTTCCTTTAATAAATATATTTGTTATGTTGAAAACTCTTGAACTCACTAGGCGTTAGCCTAACCTTTTTATTTGTCGGCATGTGCATCAGGTTTGGTTGAGGATTGTTGCAAGCGACTTCGTGATGAGATGAGTGCTAGTCCTGCAAGAGAGAGAGTAGCTCGGTGAAGCCTTCCGCACTTATGGAGATAGCAACTGTTATTGGGTTATAGTAACACCCGACCTTGAATTTGTCCCTATGTAAGATTTTATTTGTTTTGTTGATGGATAATTCTAGAACCGTATTATAAGTATGGACTTGTCGGATGAAGTTTCATCCATCTTTGAGGTATATTTGAAAATTTTAAATTAGTTTCTCTTTCCAAATTTGAGGGTGTTACAAGTTGGTATCAGAGCATAAGTTTGAGAGAATTATGTGTTAAATTTGGATGCCTAGACTCAAACTAGTGTTTCTCTAAGTGATTGAAAGTGAAATTGCACCATTAGATACCTTAAGATATGATATTTTGAGGTTGATTGAGTCGCTAGAAACGGGAAACTTGTCGAGGATAGCAACGGTGATCATGTACGCTACGTTCATAATGGCACCTGGGTAGTGTAATGGTGAACCTACATGCTACATGTGTACACTTGAACTGCCTTGGTATGATGACCGATGGGGTAGTGAGAAAGTTTCTAAGCGTGTAACCGATAGAAGAATTGATGTTTGTAGCATTGTCATATTGGAGTGATGGTTAAGCACGATGAATACACTAAGTTGACCATTGTGGGTCGGAGCTGTTGGTCGAATTAGAACCATAGGCTTATTAAATTGGTTTTATTTGAAGAAGAAATTGTAAGTTAATCAAATTAGTGTGATTATTGCTTTAAGATGTTTGAGCATCCAGATGACGACAGGGTGACTAGGAAATTGAGAAGCGTGGTTCTATGATGTTGAGTGTCGACCAAAATTCATGCACGGAATTTATTTCTGAAATAAGTTTGCACCAATTACTTCTCATGTTTCCCGAATCATAAAGTGAAATATATTATGAGATTTTGGAAAAATGTTTAGCACGCACCATATTTTGAAACCGTGAGTTTAAACATGTATAAAAATGTTTTATTGCTTGTGGTTGCAAACTTTTATTGAAAATATCTTCATCTCCATATCTCGTCTAACGCTATTTTCGAATGGTGTAATATCCGTGTTTATTGATATTTGGGTTATTGGGCAAGTAACTGCGAAATTATGACCTTGACATTGGATCTCCTCCACGTATGTTAAGGTTTTAAAGGAAAAGTTATTCTCATGTTCTTGAGTCTGAGTTTCTTCGAAATTTTAGTCTGTACGAGTTGTTTTGAGTTTTATAAAGTATTATTTTTCGACGTTCTCGAAGTGCGAGTGAACTTTGAAGTGCATAAGTTTCAATTATGATGCGTGTAAATTTACGAGTTTATTAAGCGTCGTGTCTTGCAAGTTTTGTTGAAAAGTGTCGCTTTGTCTTACTTTGAGATAAAAGGGAAGCTCTTAGAATTTTGACACTTTAGACATATCTTCGTCTTATGGTTTTTATGTTGTGAACGAAGATTTTGACACCGCTTGTTGTAGCGTCGTAGAGTTTTATGAAAATTTAGTTGGGTCTTATGGAGTTTTAATTTACGACATTTGTGTCGCATAAATGGATTTTTGGGACATGTATATTGAATTATTGTGTGCGTTAACTTTTGGGTTGTTGATTAACATTATTGTCTTACACGGGTTTTGCACGTGTCATTTCACAACCGTACGAGGCATCTTGAGTGTCTTCATATTGCATAATTGCGCTTTTGGGTTTTTATACAAGGGTATTCCGTGTTACATTTTTGCTTTGAACATTCATCGGTTGTTGATTTTACTGTTATATATGTCATGCAATGCATTAAATGGGTTATCGGTGTACATGTCATTGTAGCCACTATTTTCGGACAAGATCATTTTACTTGTACGGCCTAAAGTTTGAAAATTGATTTAATTTATTTTACGTTTGACCGATCACATGCACATTTTGTCTTGTTAAATTTTGAGAAACGAACTCAGCATGCGGGTCTTGTTGGGAACTTTATTCCACGTCATTATATGGTTAGATGAGAAACTGTTGAAACTTGATTACTGTCAGGATCGAATTCTCAACAAGAATTAACTCTCAGAAACAATATCAAAGAAGTTTGCGGAATAACACTTTGATATTCAATGAAACAGTAAATCAATACAGAAAATATGAAGAACAAACTGTAAGCTTGTATTGAATGCTTTGAAGTTACAAGATTACTCACTCAACCTCAATATTGATGAACAGGCTCACCAATACGAATTCTACTTCTCTAGAATTAGGATCTATGCCTTGAGGTTGATTTTCTCTCTAAAAGAATGAAAAACAAAAGTTATCTAACTATTCTAAACAATACAATATATATACTGAATACAAAGATAATTACAATAAATAAAATATCTTCAGTATATCTTCTATGTATGTCTCTAAGCTTCCATGTATATCCTTTCATACGAATCTTCATCATATAAGCAGTATTAATCTTCAGCAGCATTAGCTTCCTTCTAGCAGCATTAACTACTAAGCAGTACTAACCACTAGCAGTACTAACCACTAGCAGTACTAACTAGCTAAGCAGTACTAACTTTGTTCAAGCAGCACTAACTTTGACTAGCAGTATTAATAGTACTAGCAGTAGTAACACTCAGCAGTATTAACATTTAAGTCTTCTAGCAGTAGTAATTTTGAACTAGCAGCATTAACCATACTTGAGTTTTTCTTCAGTTCCCAACAATCTCCCCCTAACTTGACTTTTAGGAAAAGAAGTCAAGTTCTTCAGATCTTCTTCAAGATGCTCCCAAAACTCCATCATGACCTAAATTCCAGTATTTGCATCCAATCCCAAACTTTGATTAATTGTTCTTTGGATCAAATATTTAGCCATTTCTGAATTTTCACTACATCCAAGCTTCTTCTTCAACATTAAATGAAGTTTCAATCTGCTATGGTTGTATACTTTATCCACTAGGAAGTATTCAATGTGATTTCTATCCAAAGTCACAGAATATACGCCACTAGTTTCATACAAAGTCCAATTGATAACTGCTTGAAAAACACTCCTTATGATTTCCTCCACTTCATCAGGTTTGAACATCATACACAGATACTCCATCACCAGTTTTGTAATTGAAATCCCTGGAGCTTTCAACTGATCTGCATACAACTTCATCCCTATATCAAACATTTCTTCAATATCAGACCTTGAGCATGTTTTGACAATTTTAGCCCAAGTACTGTAGACTTCATACTTTTCATCTTTTCTCTTCAGTCTGATATACTCCTTGCCATCTACTTCCAAAACATCCCAGTGAATGACTTCAGGAGGTTTAACTCCTACAGGTTCTGCTGCAATTGGTTCAGGCACTTTGTCCATCACAACCATGTACATCTTGACATCCTCAGTACTTGCAGGTTCTTTCATTGTAGATGACTCAGGTGCCTCTTCTTCTTCAGCAACCTTTTCAGCCTCTTCTTCCACTAATCTAGGCTTCTTTGTAGGCTTTCTCCTGGCAATCATCTTTGTTCTTTTTAAAGTCCTTAGACTTTCACCAATTGTTGTTTCCTTCTCTGGAGTTTCTTGCTCATCAGGGAATGGTTTTTGTAAGAAATCATTGCTTTCTTTCATTCTTTTCTCCATTTCAACCCTTGCAAGATCATCCCCTTGAAGTTTTATCATCTCAGCATCATACATCTTCTTGAGCTTCTCAAAAGACATCTTTGAAAACATCTCTACCTTGACACCTACTGCACCCTTGAGGAAAGTAATCATTTTCTTTCTCTCTTGAGCACCCAGGTATGTCTTTGAAGGTTGTCTTTTCCTTGCAGCCATTTTGATCTTATCAGGCTTCCTCAAAGATGTGGCTTTCTGCTTGACTTGTTCTGTTGCTAAGCTTTGTTGATAGGCTTTGTTTAACTCTGCAGCCATTGCTTTAGCTATCTCTCTATCCTTTTGCACTTGCATGGTTTCTGCTTCTTCAAATTCAACCTGTATCTTCCTAGCTAGAGCTTCGTCTGATTCAATCAGCTTCTGCTTTTTCATTGGTTTATCAGATTCAACTAGCTTTGCCTTACCTTTATCTTTACCCATCACCTTCTCAATGCTAGAGTTCTTTGCTGCATCACCTCTTTCTTTTATGACAACTCCTTTGGCCTTTGAGGTGACCTTGGGAGTATCATGTTTGGCTTTGATGAGTGTTTCTGCAACCTCAAGCTCTGTAAGGACCTCTTTTACTGTTTCTGCTGCTTCTTTCAGCTCAGCAGTATTAACCATTTCTGCTGCTTTACTTGAACTGGCAGTATTAATGGTTTCTGCTGCTGGCTCTGTTTCTGCTGCTTGCTCATTCTCCCCCTCAACATCATGTTTTTCCTCTTGCTCCCCCTTAGCTTTGGCATCAGCTTCTGACTCCCCCTTTTTGGGAGCATCAGTCACTGGTTTCCTCCTTCTGAGCACAAATTGTTTCTTCTTTCTTTGCAGAATCAGTTTCCTTACCATTTGCTTCAACTTGATGATTTGTTCTTGTTGTGACAGAACTATGAGTTTAAGCTCTTCTATATCTTTGCCCTGTTTGAGTACATCCATGTTGATGTTGCCCATTGCCTCCATCAATTCATCATAGTTATATCTGTCCTCACCTTCTCCAGGAGTGTTACCCCCTATTGAAGGATCATTGGATCTTTTAGTAGTGGAAGTCTTCTGCCTAGCAGAAGCACTATCCACCCCTGTGGTTTCTTGGCACCAGGGACCTTCAAATGATTGCTCATTCAAAGTTGCCATGGGGGAGGTCTTATTGATGTTACCACTTTCCTCCTCTGTGCTAACAGGAGTAGTGGCAGCCTCATCACCCATATGCTCTACCTCCTCCTCAGAGAGCACCTCCTTTGGGTTGGGAGACACCCTTGTGGTTTCCCTTTGGATATTCTCTAGGGGAGAATTCTCCCTTAGAGGGCTTATAGGCTTAGTGGGTAATGGTACAAGAAGGGAAGGAGCCTTCTTTACCTGTTTTCTCTTGTAGGTTTGGGTGATGGGAGAGGTTGGTTTTTCAAGAAGGGACTGGGGAATTGATTTTGAGAGGGAAGGTTGGGCTTGGATAGCAGTGGGTTGGTCTAATGGGGGCCTTGACCCTGCTGCCATACCTTCATTGGTTTGGGACACCACCATCATTGTAGAGAACAATGGGGTGTCAACTCCTTCAGAGTCCCCAGCAGATCTTCTCATGTTTGAGAAGACCTTGCCTTTGGGGGGTTTAGGTACATATACCCCAACAGGTTGAGGTATATCCGTTAATTCATGAGTAATAACTTCTTGTACAAACCTGGGATACATAAAAAAACTCTTTTTGTTTCCCATGTTTGAGACAAGATCATTGAAAATCATTTTAGAAAAATTATACTTTCTGGCAGTGGCCAAGCACACCAAAGCATAAGCAATAGTGCTGCTGAACTCACTCCATCCAGTAGTCTTTTTGGATATACAATGCATAAGAGTATGGACAAAGAAACGCCATTGGGGTGAGAATTTTGCTTTAGAAAATTTGAAAACACCCAATGGGCCTCCATACCCCATTCTTGTAAGATTTGAAAACAGTTCATCATTTGGGATAGAAGTTATACCAGAGGCATCGTCTAGACGTAGACTGATGCGAATAACCTCTTCAGTAACTGTAAGTGATTGATCACAGATTCTTGTCTTGATCATTTGCACACCATTTTCCACAACAATGGTTGCATTAGCCCAGAACTGCCTTTGATGCTCAATGTAGATTGTAGGGGATACAGTAAGAGCATGAGCAATGTGGCTTGACTTGAGGAAATCCACAATCGGATGAAATCCTGAAGCTTGCTTTGGCTTTTGTAGCATCACAATCTCGTTGTGCTCGTCGATGAACGTCATGGATGCCATTGATCTTAGTGAAAACTTGCCTGAAAACTTCGAACTTGAGAGAGAAAAGGTTTTGAGCGCAAGAGAACAGTATGCAAAGAGTCGTTATGAACTTTTAGGCGGGCAAAGAGTATTTATAGTATTCGGAATATAAGCAGTATTAACCTAGAGCAGTATTAACTACTAGCAGTAGTAACGGCTAGCAGTATTAACTAACTAGCAGTATTAACTGAAAGCAGTATTAACCACTAGCAGTATTAACTGAAAGCAGTATTAACCACTAGCAGTATTAACTGAAAGCAGTATTAACCACTAGCAGTATTAACTGAAAGCAGTATTAACCACTAGCAGTATTAACTATACTTACTCCTTTTAAACTTGCTAAACACTGAGTACTGCTATGCATATCCTGAAAAAGAAGATTAGTAACACCAAGAATAAAAATATACAGGTATAAAACCACTTTTTGAGAAGAAGATTATTCAGAGTTTATCATTCCCACACTTGTTACCAAGAAAGTGAATCTACCCACATCAAAAGCTTTAGTGAATAGATCAGCAAACTGATTATCAGTGTGAACTTTGACAACTTGAATAAGTTTCTTTTCATTACAATCTCTTATAAAGTGATACCTGATTTCAATGTGCTTTGTCTTTGAGTGCTTGACTGGATTATTTACAATGCTAATAGCACTGCTGTTGTCAATAAAGATTGGAGTGTGTAGAAAGGTTACCCCATAATCCAACATTTGTTTCTGAATCCATAAGACTTGAGAACAGCAACTTGCAGCTGCTATGTACTCTGCCTCTGTTGTAGATGTGGATACTGTGGTTTGTTTCTTGCACTGCCATGAGACTAGTCTAGCACCCAAAAACTGACATCCTCCAGAAGTAGATTTTCTGTCCAAGTTTGCCCCACCTAGATCACTGTCTGAGTATGCTATTAGGTCAAAAGGTGAGTTATGAGGATACCAAAGTCCCAATATGGGTTGACCTTTGAGATATCTGAATATCCTCTTAACAGCTTGAAAGTGAGATTGCTTTGGCCTAACTTGAAATCTTGCACATACACAGACTGGAAACATTATATCTGGCCTTGATGCTGTGAGATACATGAGAGAGCCAATCATGGATCTATAATGATGCACATCCATATCCTCCCCCTCAAGATCTGCTGTGATCTGCTTGTGTGTTTCCATAGGTGTGCTGGCAGGTTTTGATTCTGAGAAACCAAACTTGGTTAGAATATCCTGCACATACTTGGATTGACATATGAAAATGCCATCTGACTTCTGTTGAACTTGGAGTCCAAGGAAGAAAGTAAGTTCCCCCATGGAACTCATTTTGAACCTTTGATGCATTAAATCCTCAAACTCCTTGCACATGTTGTTTCTTGTAGATCCAAAGATAATGTCATCAACATAGATTTGGACCAGCAAGATATCCTTCTTCTTTCTTTTGATAAATAGAGTCTTATCAATGACTCCTCTTTCAAAGTCATTTTCCAAGAGATAGGATGACAGAGTGTCATACCATGCTCTTGGGGCTTGATGTAGTCCATAAAGTGCTTTCTTTAATTTGTATACCCTGTCTGGATAGCTTGGGTTTTCAAACCCTGGTGGTTGACAGACATATACTTCTTCTTCAATTGATCCATAGAGAAAAGCACTTTTTACATCCATTTGATAGACTTTGAAGTTCATGTAAGAAGCATAGGCTAGGAATAGTCTGATTGCTTCTATCCTAGCCACAGGTGCAAAAACTTCTTCATAATCTATACCCTCTTCTTGAGTATAGCCTTGAGCCACCAGCCTTGCTTTGTTCCTTATGACAATACCTCTTTCATCTCTCTTGTTTCTGAAAATCCACTTTGTGCCAATTGCTCTGTGACCTTTAGGAAGGTCTACTAAATCCCATACATCTTGTAGCTTGAACTGTAACAGTTCTTCTTGCATTGCTTCTATCCAGCTAGATTCTTTCATAGCATCATGTGCCTTTTTAGGCTCAAGCTGGGATAGAAAACAAGAAAGGACTGTATGCTGTTGATCTTGCATTTCTTGAAGCCTGCTTTGATGTCTAGTCATCATAGGAGAAGAGATATCTCCTATTACCAGCTGTGGAGGATGATTCTTTTGAACTCTGGTGTTATGACTAGGTTCTTCATTCAGTCCAGCCTCTAGATTAGAGTCATGCAACTCAACTGAAGTGTTTTCAGATGTCACTTCTGATTCTTTATTTTCTTGAGTCTCCTCATCTCTAGTTTCTTCTTCACTCTGATTTGGTCCAGTAAATGATTCCTTTTCACAGTCTTCACCAGAATGCACTGTGGGTATGGGAAATATCACAGATTTAGATATGCTTTCTGAGACTTGTGTGATCCCTGATCCTCCACATCCTGTTCCTGTAGAATCATCACTACTGAAACCAAAAGAATTAGATAGTGAATCAATGTCAAATAGCCACTGAGGTCCAGATCCAACAGGATTTGGTGTGCTCTCATTGCATTTGACATTGTCACTTTCTTCAATTATTCTAGAAGAAGAGTTAAAAATTCTGTAGGCCTTACTCTGAGATGAATATCCAACAAGAAATCCATCATCTGCTTTGCTATCAAACTTACCTAAGTGAGATTTGGTATTTAGAATTGTACAAGGACACCCAAAAGGTTTGAAGAAACCAATAAAAGGTTTTCTTTTATTTAAAAGCTCATATGGGGTCTTGTTCTTTTGCTTGACCACTAGAACTCTGTTTTGGACATAACAAGCAGTATTAACTGCTTCAGCCCAGAAGGTAATTGGCAATTTTGAATCAGCCAACAGAGATCTAGCAGCCTCTATTAGTGTTCTATTCCTCCTTTCAGCAATACCATTCTGTTGAGGAGTCCTAGGAGCACTATATTGCCTCTCAATACCTTTTTCTTCACAAAAGGTGTTTAGATCATGATTTTTAAACTCAGTTCCATTATCTGATCTAATGACTTTTACTCTTTGATTAGTTTGGTTTTCAATTCTTAGAATAAAGGATTTGATAAGACCACTTGTTTCATCCTTAGTCCTTAGAAAATATACCCAAGTAAATCTGGAGTAATCATCAACAATAACTAAGCAGTAAGATTTCTTGCCTATACTCATAACATTTGTAGGACCAAACAGATCCATATGCAATAACTGGAGACAAGTAGAAACAGAATTTAACTCTTTGGTCTTATGAGAAGTTTTGTGTTGTTTGCCTTTAAGACAATCAACACAATGATCATCACATGAAAAGAATTTTGAAGGTAACCCTCTTACAAGGTTATTTTTAACAAGATTGTTCATAGTCTTGAAATTCATGTGACACATCCTTCTGTGCCATAGAGAGGATTCATCTACAGAAGCTTTTGAAACAAGACAATTTAGAGATGAATCACTATTAACATTATCCATATCAAGACAGTAAAAATTGTCCTTCCTTGGAGTTCTAAGTAGTATCATGCTTTCATCAACTACCTTGAACCCTGGAGCAAGGATCATACACTCAGTATTTGTAAATAATATACTATGTTGTTTGTCACAAACCTGTGATACACTTAACAGGTTGTACTTTAATTGATCAACATAGTAGACATCCTCAAATGTCATCTTACCTTTGGTGACATTACCTTTTCCACTTATCTTACCACCAGTAAGATTGTCTCCAAATGCAACATGTCCTCCATTGATATTCTTGAAATCCTGAAGGCATGACATGTTGCCTGTCATGTGCCTAGAGCAACCACTATCAACATGCCAAATGCTCTTTCCCTTGAGCTGTTGGTTGCCCTGCACATTAGTTAAATCAATTAGTATGATTTAGGAACCCAAGCCAAAGTGGTCTTGGGTACCCCTTTCTCATCAAAATATTTGCATTCTTTCTTGACAAGATTTTTGAACTTTAACTCCTCATTCTTGGAGTACTTTGTTACAATAATAGGCTTGGAATTATGTTTGCTAGAATCAGTACTAGTTTTAGAAGTACTAACTACCTTGGCAGCACTTGCATGCTTAGCAGCACTAACTTTGTTAGAAGTAGTAACTGTGTTAGCAGTAGTAACTGTGTTGGCAGTATTAACTTTTGAAGAGGTATTAACAGTATTAGCAGTATTAATATTTTCAGCAGTACTAACACTGTTAGCAGTAGTAACTGTGTTAGCAGTACTAATATTGTTAGTACTTCTAGGCACCCACATTTTGATACTTTCTTTTAAAATCTTTTTCTTTAAAGTGCCTTTACTTTCAACATATTTCTTTATCACATGTTTCTTTCCAGCCTTCCTATAACCCACAGATTTTTGCACAAATCTTTGAAAGTTCATCTGTTGGTTAATAGGGTTAAAGTAACAATACTTAGCCAAATGATTCAACTTGCCACATATAAAACAAGGTTTTGGTCTATTGATTTTATTCAGATCAACTCCTTGTTTCTGAGCCCATTGATTATTCCAGTTTCTTTGATTTCCTCTTTTTAAACCAGAATTTAGGCTCTTGGCTTTATTGCAATCACACTGTTTGCAAGGAATAGGGTTCACAACAGTGGTCTGCTTATAGTGAACCATCTTGTTCTTTCCCTCAGTCTTTTCTATCTCTTTAGACTTGATCCAGTGCTTTCCACATCCCTCATTGGTGATAATGTTATTTTCTTTAGGAATCTCACCACTCACAGTATTGTCCTTATCCTTGACAACTTCTTTCTCAGTTTTATCCTTAACAACCACTTCATCTAAGGGATCTATTTCAGTGGCTCCCTTAGGTAGATCCTTCCTATCCTTTGTTTCTAACAACTCTGAACTAGGAGGGATGTAGTTGTTGTTATAGGGTGGTGGTGTGGTATTGTACCCTATACCTCTTCTCAGTTTATCATGAATCTGAGTTTGTAACAAAGAATCCATTGCTTTGGAAGCATTAGAAAACTTTTCTACATCAAGTTTGACTTTAGCTAGCTCTCCTCTTAGCTTTTCACTTTCTTCTTTAGATCTGGTCAGTTGAAGCTCTAAGTCATTCTTCTCCCACTTCCAGTAATTTGTGTCATAAGAGTGTTGAAGCTCATTAGCTTGAAAACCCTTAATCTGTTCTTCAAATCTCTCAACAATCCTCACATAATCTTTTATGTCTTTTTCCAATCTCTTAAGGTCATCACTCATGTTCTGGTTGTGATCCCTATACCTTTTAACAGTGTTAATGCAATTTTGAGAGCAAAGATTGGAAGTTACCTCTGTAGTGAGACCAGACACCTCTGCCATTAGAGCTTGATTCTGAATAGCCTCTTCAGCTTGATCACTCCAATCAAACCCCATACCTTGTTGAGAGACAAGGGCTTGTGCAGAGTTTCTGTTGAAGCTTCCAGATTGAGCTTGTTGGTGGTTGTTATTCTGAGACATTCCACTTCTGCATTCTCTAGCAAAGTGTCCCTTTTGATGGCATTTGTAACATTCCACCTTGGACTTGTCAAATCCTGCTCCATCTTCTCTTCTTTGGGAGAAGTTGTTCCTCCCAGTTCTTTTGATGAACTTTTTAACTCTCATGGAGAGCATGGCCATCTGCCATTTAATCTCCATCTCTTCAAGATCATCTGGATTGAGTTGTTCCAAGTCATCATTAATGAGAGAAGAGTTTCCATGACTTGCCAGAAAGGCCTCAAACACAGTTTCAGTGCCTTTCTCTTGGTTTGTTCCATTGGCAGTACTAACTGATTCAAGGTTGGAAGTAGAATCAGTTGATGCTGAAAGGAGTGCAGCATTGTGAACATACCCAGAAGGCCTCTTTTTAGCCTCTACCTCAGATTCAAAAACTCTAAGATCATTGTACAGATCATCAAGTTCTTTTTCCTCCAACTGATCATTCTGTCTGAATGCCACAGTGTACATGGTCCATTCATCTCCAAGGGACCTTAAGAACTTTCTGTTCACATCATCTTGATCAATCTGTACTCCCATAGTAGCTAGTTCACCAATTAGTTTATTAAACCTGTCAAAAGTTTGAGTCATGGACTCATTCTTAGTTGAGATGAAGTTTTCATACTGTTGCTTTAAGATTGCCTTTTGATTTCTCTTGGTACTTTTGGTACCTGAGAATCTCTTCTCTAGAGCATTCCAGAGCATCTGTGCATCAGTGCAATTGCAGAATTGGTGTTGATACTCATTTGGAATGGCCAAGAGCAGTGTGCTCAAGGCTTTCATCTCTGTCTGTCTGATCTTTCTTTCTGCATCAGTTTTTGGTGGAGTTCTCTTTCCAGCTGCACCAATCTTTCCTGCTTCAGAAGGACCATTCTCTATGATGTCCCACATAGAATAGTCAGTGAGGAGTATGTATTGCTTGATTCTGATCTTCCACATGTCAAATTCATTGGATCTAAGCATTGGAACTTTTGAGACCAAAGTACTGCTTGATTCTGTAAGATTTTCCATGATGAATAGTTGTTTCTGAGAAATCAGGCTCTGATACCACTTGTCAGGATCGAATTCTCAACAAGAATTAACTCTCAGAAACAATATCAAAGAAGTTTGCGGAATAACACTTTGATATTCAATGAAACAGTAAATCAATACAGAAAATATGAAGAACAAACTGTAAGCTTGTATTGAATGCTTTGAAGTTACAAGATTACTCACTCAACCTCAATATTGATGAACAGGCTCACCAATACGAATTCTACTTCTCTAGAATTAGGATCTATGCCTTGAGGTTGATTTTCTCTCTAAAAGAATGAAAAACAAAAGTTATCTAACTATTCTAAACAATACAATATATATACTGAATACAAAGATAATTACAATAAATAAAATATCTTCAGTATATCTTCTATGTATGTCTCTAAGCTTCCATGTATATCCTTTCATACGAATCTTCATCATATAAGCAGTATTAATCTTCAGCAGCATTAGCTTCCTTCTAGCAGCATTAACTACTAAGCAGTACTAACCACTAGCAGTACTAACTAGCTAAGCAGTACTAACTTTGTTCAAGCAGCACTAACTTTGACTAGCAGTATTAATAGTACTAGCAGTAGTAACACTCAGCAGTATTAACATTTAAGTCTTCTAGCAGTAGTAATTTTGAACTAGCAGCATTAACCATACTTGAGTTTTTCTTCAGTTCCCAACAATTACGTGAATTCCCTTTCTGGAGTTTTGTACAAATGCCTTGCTATATACTATTTTAGTACGTAAAACTATTCTCATTCCCGGCATAACTTGATGCATAGCAGGACCGTGGTGGTCCATTTGAAAAGTTTATTATGCGTCCTTGTTTATTGTCGTTATAGTGTGAGTAGTGATCACATGTTTCTCTTTCGAAATGATTTTATATGTGTGGCGGTTGTGACCAATCTTCACACCTACCGAGTAACGATAGTGGATTTTCATACGTATGTCCAATTGCTATAAGGATTTCGCGTTTGAATGTTATATAAAATTTCAATTGGCATACTTGTTGAGTCCTATAGTTGAAAAATCTTGAACTCATTAGAGCTATAGATTTAAACCCTCTTGAGAAAGAAGTGGTGTTAAGGGACTAGAGACACCCTTGGGAATTGAAATTACGAATGATCCGAATTGTTAGCAGATTTGAATTGTGGAAATTCAACCTCATGAAGTCTGATCAGGTAAGACTATTTAAGGTAGTAGATTTATATGACCATCCCAGTTAAGCAAATGGTGGTCTTCCCCATTCGGTAGGTTTCGGGTTGAAGCATTGCGTGATTATTACTGTACAGTTGGATTTGACTTGATGGGTTGCTTGTTCGCTCGGCATCATGTTATGGGTTGGTAGTGTATTGATAGGCTGGGTTTACACCCTTCCCACACGAACCGCAAGTGTACGGTGTCGTATCAAGTAATATGTACGTAAGTACGGGTATCGAACCGTGGAAACTTGATATTAATTACAGCAAATCTATAACTATTATTAACTAGACTTGACAAAAAGAGGTTGTTGATATTATCTTTTTAAGGGAAATGACTTATACGACTAACAGAATTATTCGATAAAACAACGAGAAAACAATTGCAGAAAAGGAGGTTGAGGGTTGGTTTCATAAAAAGTTTTGTAATGAAAACCTGGGTTGAGTTGTACACGATGTCAAACTGATTCAATGAAATTAAAATAAAATGTATTGTTACCCTTTTTCAAGCAATAACAATGCTAGCAATTAACAATGACATTTCTTCTCTCGAACTCAATAATCAAGTTAGATTGCTTATAAAGAACAGATTATAGATCTATGGTGAAAGTGGTATATCTCTATCCGATTTTCACCATAGGCATTAGACAAACACATCTAATCATTTTACACTCCTATCGAAGAGTAAAATGATCAAGGGATACCCAAATAGCTGATCAAACTACAAAGATTTTATTCAAAGTTCGTCATATGCTTCATTGATAAAAGAAATCATCAGAGTACAAATCAAACCACAAGTTTAAAGAACATCACCAATTAATCAACCAACCCCCAACATGAACTGCTTAGCTCATGTTAGGGTGAACAAAAATGATAACGGAAAGTAAAGACAACGCAGATCTAAACATTGTTCTTAAAGAAAAACAAATGTCTTCAAAAGTTTAACACTCCCTGAGATCTTTAATCTTGTTGCAAGGTTGTGTCAAGATCGAGGATCCGTTTCCACTGAGTTTTCTCACCTTTACGTCTTGTTCGTGCCTTCGTCTTCTCTTCCAAAATCGCCTCATGTCACCGCCGTCTTTTTTCTGCTATACGATAATCATTTACCCTAACAGTATCAGGTGAGTAAACGACTCCAGAGGGTTTCGCGACTTATGCCGCGAGTTAAGGTCGCGGCATAAGTCGCCCGTGTCTCCTAACTCGTGAGAATTGGCTAACTCGCGACACAAATCGCTCAATTCACTGTATGCTTCAGCCTCCTTCCTATCCTTCACCCGCAATTGAACTGGTTCTTTTAATTTGAGACTTTTTAGATTATTTTCTTCTCTGAACTTCTTTCTTCTATGATCTTGCCTTATCCTGTAATTTTCTTTAAAAACCATTAGCAATTACCACTATTTTACTCGGGATCGTGCAATTTCAACTCAATTTAGTGTATAAATAATGTCAATTGTGACATTATCACAACCTCAAACCAAGCGTTGCTTGTCCCCAAGCAAAAATAGCGATAAATTAAGATAAAACGTAACAGAATAATCTTGGCATACTACATGACTGTCGGCGATAAATGCGTTCCACAATTTTTGGGTGTGAGTTAACAAAGATGGTCCAACTAAGATTCAGAAGCTTAATAATGCACAATAAGATGTGTAGTCATCATTTGGGATAGACATGCAAGAGATAACTTCACATTGATTCCAACCTAAGTCTGACATGATTCAGGAGGATTTCGCTTCGACCCTACCTCATAGGATTCTCTCTTCACACTCGAACCCTAGGATGTCACACAAGTTGTTCATGTCTGTGGAGTTTATGTACAAGAATTCACAAATATTTGCATGAACAATTAATTAAGAACGGCGCACGAGTGTACAAATAAATGATCTCAGAAGGACTCAAATAGCAAGACTGAGACTATTAGTGCAACTCTATCTATCTGTTATACTTTCCAGAAGATCATCTAGGTCTTTGCAGAAGGTTGTAACGGGGCTAAGGTTAGTAGCTAAGAATCGAAGGGAAATAGGAACAAATCCTCAATATGTAGGTAAGTGAACACTCCAGATTTTATCCCCATTCCGCTGTACCCCTTTTTCAGTATTTTAATCCCCACATCCCTCGATTTACTTTTGCATCTTGCTGCTACTGTTTCTTTCTTTGATATAAGCTTCTGCTTTTATTTCTTCAGTGTAGTTTTTTTTTGGGCCCATTTTGTTGGGTTTCTTCTCCCAAAATCAAATACCTCCTTATCTTTTTCTTTTTCCTGCCCTCTCCCACTATTTTATACCGGTTGTTCACAACCGACACACCTTCGGATAAAGGTAGGCTAATAATTCAGCTTAGGTCTAAATATTAGGTTAAGAATCGAATATAATACAATATGGCTGCAAATGGGCTTGGATGTACACAATAGAAGGATGCGTAAGATAAAATCAATTCAATTACACACAATGCCTGGAATCATCTCTTTAGGTCCTTAAATTAAATAAGATAGAAGTTTTACTAAATATCCTTAGAGATGTCTTTGCTACTCGATGCAACTTTATAGTGAGATTAGCCTATAATTACGACCAAGAATTGGAATGAGTGTATAAGAGTGAACGCAAAACTTCTCAGAAAAATTTATACGCTAAAAGGCTTAAATTTGTCACGGGTGGTTTCTACTAATGTCCCAAATTGTAGTCATCTTGTTAGAGCACAGATTTGTTGGATTCAAGATCATAAAGATTGAAGACAAAAGTTCAAGAAGTCAAAGCTGGAAAAGTCAACTCTCACTGAAAGTCAAAGTCTTTGTAATAAAGTCAAAGTCAACATTTGTTTTTGTTTTGTTTCTTTGTATGTCTTGGATATAAATACCTTGTTTCCCTTGTAAGCAAGTAAGTAAGTGTGTGAATTTTAGTGTGTGATTGAGAGAGAACGAATCAGAGAAGAGGAGATTAGAGTATCATTCTAAAGAGAGAGAGAGTGAATGTAGTGAGAGAAAGTGAGAAAGTTTGTAATTTGAATTCCATCAATGACATATGGATTTGAAATTCTCATCTTGATTGTGTGTAGCAATTAGAACTTGAATCTGGGAATAACACTTCCACCCACTTTGACACATAGTCGACTGCAACTAAGATGTATTCATTCCGGTTAGAGTTTGGGAAGGGTCCCATGAAATCAATGCCCCATACATCGAATAGTTCTACTTCCAGGAAAATGTTCATGGGCATCTCATCCTTTTTTGCAATATCTCCCATTCTCTGGCATCTATCACAACGAGATATGAATTCCTTCGCATCCTTAAACATAGAAGGCCAAAAGAAACCTGCTTGCAACACCTTGGCTACTGTTATGTCTGTGCTAAAATGTTCGTTGCATTCCAACTCATGACAGTGAGTCAAAATGTGGACCTTTTCTTCTTCAGGCACACATCGCCTAATCATACCATCTGCACATCGCTTATAGAGAAATGGCTCATCCCGATAATAGTGTTTCACATCTGAAAGGAACTTCTTCCTTTGATGTGAATTTAACCTGTATGGCATAACCGATCCCACTAGGTAGTTAACAATATCAGCATACCATGGTTCTGAGTGAGTTACCTTGAATAACTGTTCATCCGGGAAAGAGTCATTGATGGCCGTCTTATCTGTCTCTCTAGAATCTTCAACTCGAGATAGGTGATCTGCGACAGTATTTTCAGAGCCCTTTTTGTCCAAAATCTCCAGATCAAACTCTTGAAATAGTAATACCCAGCGAATGAGTCTCGGCTTGGCATCTTTCTTTGTCATTAAATACTTCAGGGTTGAATGGTTTGTAAAAACTATCACCTTGGCTCCAACTAGATAAGACCGAAATTTTTGACACGCATATACAATGGCAAGTAACTCCTTCTTGGTGGTAGCATAATTGATCTGAGCCTCATCAAGTGTTTTACTAGCATAGTAAATGACATGCATCTTCTTATCTTTTTTCTGGCCTAAAACTGCTCCCACCGCAGTATCACTTGCGTCACACATCAGAATAAATGGAAGACTCCAATCGAGTGTAGTGAGAATTGGTGACGAAATTAGTTCTGTCTTCAGCCTGTCAAAAGCGGAAATACATTCATCAGTAAATTCAAATTTCACATCTTTAACAAGTAAAGAGCATAAGGGTTTAGAAATTTTAGAAAAATCCTTTATAAACCGCCGGTAGAATCCTGCGTGACCCAAAAAAGCTTCATAAAGTGACATTCATTTGGAGTCATGTAATTTAGACTGTAATACATTGGATCCATAGGCATAAGAGTCAGTCAGTTGATTAAATAGGAAATTTTATCCCTATGGTTAACGGGCACTCGGGGTATAGATAGTGGGTGGTTGAACTCGATGACCGTGTAACCTTTAGCGAAGGACCCGAGGTATATATCGTGGGTGGTTGAACTTGGTGTACGTTCATTATGGCTAGACATGGGGCTTTAATTATTAGGAACTCGTGCTATAGATCGTGGTTGGTTGAATGCGATAACCTTGTACCCCATGACACTTAAATTCTAGAAAGTGAATTATTCTTAGACCATTGGGAGCTCGAGGTATAGATCATGGGTGATTGAACTCGATAACCTTGGTGCTGTGATAGAAGCAGTGAGTCCTTCTTAGACCATTGGGAGCTCGAGGTATAGATCGTGGGTAGTTGAACTCGATAACCTTGGCGATGTGATAGAAGCTCCATAACATTATATGTGACTTACTTTGTGTTTCGCCACATTATATGGAATGAGGTCTCCCCCGTCACCGAAAGGTGCTGTTTGGGTATTTGTTTTAGTATCAATGTTTTCGGTAACGTTTTACATATGTGGATTATTGTTCATGATTCATGTGTTGAGTATTATGCCCCACCCGTATTTTGGGTGTTTCGGGGTATGAAGTTTTATTCACGTTTTCATATATTCGGAGTTCGATTCCTATTCACGTTTTGAGTGAGTTTTGGGTTGCATCACCTCATCAAAGAATGTTTTTACATTGGGGCGTCCATATTTAAAACATGCGCATTATTGGAAATGGGTCGTATTCATATTTAAAGTAAATCGTGTGAAAGATTATGATTTTACGTGGCATTCTTCCTTTTAACGATATATTTATTCATGTTGAAAACTCTTGAACTTACTAGGCTCTAGCCTAACATTTTTATTTGTCGCCATGTGCAACAGGTTTCAATTTGGGAATAGTACTAGTAACACTATGAAGAGAGGAGTGCTAGTGTGTGCTCGGGAAGTGAATAGCTTGGTGAAGTCTTCTAAATTTGTTTTGGGAAGAGCAACTTGTATTTGGGTTAAGTAACACCCGACTTCGTTTTAGTCCTTGTATAATACTGGAGTCTATAGTTGTAGAGGTTGATTATAGAATTTTATATTTGAGGAATATTGAGTTTTGATTTGTAGGAGGAAGTTTTTTCCTTTACTTGATGTTGTATCGAAGTTTTTAATTAGTTGCTCTTACCAAATTTGAGGGTGTTACAGCTTTAAACCCCTTACTTGATAACCCCAAGATGCTTAACCCTCGTACACAATAGTTAGAGCATTTAAACCACAAAACTCATGGTCCCGAAGTACAACCCTTAAGGGTTCATCTCCACAAAACCGGGACAACAACAATGCCAACACGACATATTTCCCAATGTGAGAATATCAAGACTTCTCACCATTAAATATGACTGGCTTACATGTCTATGGATCCATTGCATTATAGTCTAAAATACATGACTCCAAATGAATGACACACACACTCAAAACATGTATTCTCCAAAATAAAGTGAAATAAATGCAACTCACATCCAAAGCTCCATATTAAGTTATTAAAAACGAACAAATGTCCCCAATACCCGACAAAGACGAAAATCAAGCCTTAAGCTCAACCAATCAAATGACCATATGCTAAAATCCACAAAATGCTATAAAACGCAATCGACCAACGTTTATGCAAACACATGCTCCAAAATACATGAATAAACTCCAACACAATTTAGATTGAGACAAATCATTTTCCAAACAAGTTTATAATCCCATTGATTCTTTCAAAAGGTCCCATAACACAAGATCAACATTTCCCATAACACACATTAAAAATGCAATTACTCCAAAGGATTTACACTCGTAAGATAAATTGTTAAAATATCAATATCAAAGATTTACTCATCAAAATACTTGAAATACATCTTTCCCCAAAACCAAAAGGTTTACGATTTTTGAAAATGTTCGCGAGGATGGGAATGATCAAACTCCAATGACCCATATGTTGGTATTTTTAGAATATTCCACAACACAAAATACACATATTTCCACCAAACAATAAAAATGTATTTTTACTAAATAACCTCTGTAACACCCGTAATTTCCTAAGGAGCGGTCAATGATCAGCCAAAGAAACAGTCAACGACCGACCGAGAGAAACGGTCAGGGAGCGGTTTGGCACAAGGGGTGAGAAGGCGCATCAGGCGACATGCACGACTTGGCCCGCGTAAGTCGTTGTGACCTGCGGTTCAGGAGCACGCACGGCTTGGACCGCGACTTGAGGTCGTGGCCAAGTCCGCGGGGACGGTCTGGACAATTTAAATCCCATTTTTAGGGTCTCTCCTCATCTTCACCTCCCCTCTCCTTTTCTCTCTTTTTTAGTGCGATTTTAGGAACTAGGATTCATATTTGGGAGCAACAATGAGGGATTTATCCTAAAGAAACTCAAAGGTGTGGTAATTGGAAGCTTGGATTTGAAGAATTGGAAGGTTTCATTGGATGGTTTTGGATGGAGAGTCTCAACATCTTAAAGTGGTAAGTTTCCTTGAATATTCCAAGCTTTAGTATAAGGACCTTTGTAGATCTAAAAGTTTTACATGTTGATGGTTTATTCTAGACTTGAAGAAATGGGTTATTTGGAAACCCTAGCTTATTGTTGGTGATGACTTGGAAATGGTGGGATCTATACTATTGGAGGCTAATGGTTGGGATTGGAATCTAGGTTTAACTTAACCTAGCGAGGTGAGTTCAAGTTGATTTGTTAAAACATTGTACATGCCAAAAATGTCCATTTTAAAGTGTTTATGTGTTTTACATGAAATTATCACTTGTTGAGTTATTTGATGGGTTTTGATTATTTGAGGTGTTTGATTTTATAAACCTTGTAAAACACCCACATTTGGGATTTTGGGCATTTTGATAAATAAGTCATGAATGAAAGTGTTTTGGTGATTTATTCATAAATGAAGATTATTTGGGTCAAAATACATCTTTAGTGTTTGTTGGACATATGCATCATTTATGTAATGGGACGTTTTGAAAGTACGAATGTGTGAGTCCTTTAATTTTGGTAGTTCCCGACTTTGCGAACATTTTAGAAATTGTAAACCTTTTTGGTTTTGGGCCGAAGGCCAATTGTGATTTGAGAGACGAAGATTTTTGGGAAAAGTTGTATTTGGTTTACGTAACCATATTGGCTCACGTGCTTTAGCCAAACGTTTATTATGCCTTTGGCTTGATTTAAACTCAGATGAGTCGTTGGGGTATTCGTTCAGTTTTTAGTAGATCATTAAGGAGCCTTGGACGTACGGCGTACTTAGTTGCATCTTATTTGAGAGTTACATGTTTTGAATGTGTTCGTTTATTCGTTTGAGTCATGTAACGTGTTAGACTGTAATGCATTGGATCCATAGGTATATGAGTCAGTCAGTTGGTTTAATTGGGAGCTCTATCCCTGTTTTGGGACTAGAAGTTATTTATGGCTGCCAGGAACTCGAGGTATAGATCGTGGGTGGTTGAACTCGATAACTGTGTAACATTTAGTGAAGGGCTCGAGGTATAGATCGTGGGTGTTTGAACTTGATGCCCATGTGATCAAGTCTGGTTACTCATTGTGGAATTTTAGTGTCCACGTTTGAATTCTAGTGAGTGGTCCCCAAGTCATGTTTTTATGGAAGCTTGTGGTAGTGCTCTGCAGAGCCGTATACATAGCTAAATCTTGCGATGGTGCCCATGGTAATCCGGATACGGGGACTTGTGGCTTTTGTGTTGACACTCATCTAGAGGTCGAGTAGACACTAGGGTCATTTGGGTATCTTGTGGTGGTTGCTCAGTAAGGAGCCGTATACGGGGATCCATGGCTCTATGTGAAGCTCGAGAACATTGATAAGTGGCTTAACTTTGTGTGCCCGCCACATTCGATGGAATTCGGGTCTCCCCCATCACCGAAAGGTGTTGTTTTGGGTATTGAGCTTTATTATCCATGTTTTCGGTGACATTTTGTTTATATGGATTTTATCATAGGTTTATGGGTTGAGTATTACGCCCCACCCGTGTTTTGGGTGTTTCGAGATATAAAGTTTTATCTGCGTTTCATAAATTGGGAGTTCAATTTCTATTCTCATTTTGAGTAAGTTTTGGGTTGAACTTAATTTACGAAAGAACGTTTTATATTGGGATCTTCGTCCTTAAAATAGTTTGGATTGGAAAGCATTTATATTGGTGTTTCCTTCGCCTAAAATGCATATAATTGGAAAACGAGTCGTTTTCATATTTGAGGCATATCATTTTGAAAGATTATGATTTAAATTGCATTCCTTCTTTTCAACGATATACTTCTTCATGTTGAAAACTCTTGAACTCACTAGGCATTAGCCTAACCTTTTTATTTGTTGGCATGTGCAACAGGTTCCAGTTGGGAATAGTCCTAGTGACACTGTGAAGAGAGGAGTGCTAGTTGTGTGCTCGGGAAGTGTTTAGCTTGTTGAAGTCTTACGCATTTGTTTTGGGAAGAGCAACTTGTGTTTGGGGTTCCCGACTTCGGTTTAGTCCTTGTGTATTATTGGAGTTTATATTTATTGAGGATATTTATAGAATTTTAACTTGAGGTATACTGGATTTTGAATTGTAGGAGGAAGTTTTGTTCCTTATGTTGATAATATATCGAAATTTTAATTAGTTGCTCTTACCAAATTCGAGGGTGTTACAACCTCCATTTGTGCAAATAAATCATCAAAACATTTTCATTATGATTCATTTATCAAATTTCCCAAAAATCCCAAAGATAGGTGTTTCACAAGATTTATCAAATCAAATATCCCAGATAAGTAATTTCATAGAATAATCCAACGTTTCATAATTAGAAGTAAAACACATAAACACTTTAAAACGGACATTTTAGCATGTACATAGATTTCACAAATCAACTTGAACTCACCTTGCTTAGATTTAGGCTAAATTTAAATTTTACCCCAACTTGAGCTTCCTTGAATAAACTTGAATCCACAAACAAATCCTTCCAAAAATCTAGATTCATAAGTTCCTAACCATAAACATTCATATTCAACCATTTACAATCGATCCCCAAACATTTTACATCAAAGTCCCCAATTTGGCCAAAACCCTAATTTTTTACCTAAATTCTCCAAAATCATTAAATCCGAAATTTGATAAACCAATCACTATGAAATCATTAATGGAGCATTTATGACTTATAATAAAGTTTAGGACTAGAAGGATGAACTCACCACTTAAGTTTTGGTAAAAACTTAGAAAACCCTAAATGAAGTGTTAATGCACAAATGTTGGATCCAAGATCATTGTGGTTGGAAAGTCAAATTCCAAGTCAAAGTCTCTCAAATGCAAAGTCAAAGCTCAAAGTGAAAATGTCTTCAGTTAATGTTAGTTGTTAGTTTTAATTCCCTTGTAATATTCCTAGGTATAAATAGGTTTTTGTTTTGTTGTAAGCTTGTAGCACTTTGAATGAATATACTTGTAGAGAGAGAATATTTGTATCCAGAGAGATTTGTATACTGTGAATTGAGAATCAATATATGGCATCTTGAATCGTTTGATTGTTGTTCATCTTGATTAGAATTGCACATCTAGGGACACACAATTGGTATCAGAGCAAGCAATTATCAGAAATCTAGTCAAGAATCTGAAATTTGGCTGAATTGTCGCAGAACGCTCCTGTCATAGATCGATTTTCTTGATTTTGTATGTTTTTGAGTGTTATATTTGTTGAATTGTAATCGATTAGTGATTTAGAACAAGTTTTATTTGAATTACTTCGTCCAATTCAAATTTAATTTGTGTGAATTTGGATTTGATTGAGTTTTTGTTCAAAAAGTTGTCACACGCTGTATCTTTGATCGAAATTGTAATTTTGTTGTTTTTGGTTGAAATTGTTCGATTGTAATATGTTCTAATAGTGTATGAGGACCAATTGACAAAGTTTCATAATTAAATATGGTGTTTTGAAGTGATTTTAGTCTGAATTTGAAGTTTTTGGGTCGAAATCTGAAGAACTAGCAAGATCCCAAGAACTCGCAGAGCTCAAGTTTGATTTTGTTGTGAAATTTTGACAAGTATAGAACTCGCAGGGTTTGGTGTACGAATTGTGCAAGAACTCTCATAAGGCATCGTGCGAGAAGTAAGAACTCGCTCGCTACTACGTATGAAAAGCTACTATTCATTTGGCTAAGGAAAGAACTCGTACGCCT
This sequence comes from Arctium minus, assembly GCA_954870635.1. Lineage (NCBI taxonomy): Eukaryota > Viridiplantae > Streptophyta > Magnoliopsida > Asterales > Asteraceae > Arctium > Arctium minus. Next base: position 32,478,917 of record OX941097.1, on the reverse strand, counting down.
CTTTGTGCGAATTCCTCAAGAACTCGCAAGCAGTGTTGTGCGATAAGCTATTATTCATCTTCTTTGGCCTGCAAATTCCTCAAGAACTCGCAAGCTAAATCATACGAGAAATGATTTTTTGAATTTTTCTAAGTATAGAATTCGCAAATCATTTAGCGAATAGTTTGAAGTGTTGAATATTTTCTCTAAGGCAAGAACTCGCACGCCTTAGCCTGGGAAAAGCTCCGAATTCACAAGCTTCAGCCTGCGACAAGTGAGAACTCGCAAGCTTTATCCTGCGAATTCTTCACTTCTTTGTTGATTGCCTTTACGACAAATTGGGTACACAATGTTTTGCGAAAAGTAGTTTCTTTGGTCTGCGAGAAGTGACTTTCAGTGTCATACGAGTTCCATACTTAGTCAAATTTTGGACTTTTTCAGAATTTTGAAAATTTCTGATTTTTTTGTTTAAAGATTAGTGCAATCATCAAGATGACTTCTAGAGATGCTTTAGCTATCGGAACTGATGTCAAACCACCAGTTCTATTCAAGGGAGAATACGAGTAGTGGAAAGACAGATTTCTGATTTTATTGACAGACATGCAAATGAAGAGAACATCATGATCTCTATAGAAGAAGGGCCAATGATTCCAATCACTACTCAAATTCCATATGATGAGTCATCAGACAGTGAGGATGGAAATGAACCAAGGGAACAAAAGACAAGAGAAGTTCCACTTGATATCTCCAAATATAGTGATGAGCAGAAAAATAGATACAAGGATGACAAACAGGCTAGATCTCTACTTCTTCATAGCATACCAAATGATATATATATATATATATATATATATATATATATATATATATATATATATCAAGATTGATAGCTACAAGGCAACAACTAAGAAAATGTGGGATCAGTTGGAGAAGATGATGATGGGATCTAAAAGTGGCAATCAGATGAAAATAGCTAACTGCATCAATTACTATGAAGAGTTTAAAGCTAAAGATGGGGAAAGATTAGAAGAAACATATGAGAGATTTGTGTCTTTTCTAAATGAGCTGGCTAAGAATAAAGTCAAAAAGAAGCAGATTGAGAACAATGCAAAGTTTTTGAGCAGTCTCCAGCCAGAGTGGAAGAAGCACAATAGGAGAATGAAGCAGATGAAAGATCTCGGTGATATTCCCTTACATGAAGTGTATGAGACACTAAGACAGAACGAGGAGGAAGTGGAAAAGAAAAGAGGAGGGAAGAAAAAGAATGAAAAGCCAATAGCTGACCCTGTTGCTCTTGTGGTTGATAAGAAGAAAGAGAAAGAGAAGAAAGATAAGAAGAAGAAAAAGAAAGTTATGGTATCTAGTTCTGATGGTACTAACAGTGATGATTCCGATTCTGATGATGGCGAAAGTCTTAATCAAGCCATGATATTGCTAATCCGAGCCTTTAAGAAGAAATTTTATAAGAAGTCAGGTTCTAACAGTAGAGGTATTCGTCAGGGTTAAGGAATTATGAACACAAGGAAAGGATTGAAGGCAGGAAATATGAAGAAAGGAAGTCTGATGGTAGGAGGTACAAGGAGAGAAAGCCGGATGAAAAGAAGTATGTGAATAGTTATGAGTCAAAGAAAGCAGAAGAGCCAATTAAATGCTATAATTGTGGGAAAATCAGTCACTTTGCTAAAGACTGTCGGAAGCCCAATATTAACCACAGTTTTCATACACTTTCTCTCTCTAAAATTCTGTGAATACAACAGTTCTGGATGATGTTACTTACAAAGAACCCTAGTCATATATCTATTAAAACAGAAAACTAATATACACGAATACAAACTAAACAAAGCTAAACAACAAGACTTTGACTTTGAGTTTATTATATTTGACTTTGACTTTGCTTGAAAGTTGACTTTTGAGCTTTGACTTTCTTTGACTTTCAACTTCAGTGATTATGATCTTGTATCCAAGAAATATGTGCATTAACAATCTCCCCCTTTGGATCAAGATCATCTCTAAAAAGATTTTGCAATTCAATCTTCTCGCTTTAAGCTCAATTTGAACAATCTCCCCTTTGATCAACTTTATCTTATCCAAAGTTTGTCTGCAAAAGTAATAGCAATCTCCTCTAAATATGGTATAAACCTCTTTCAGACACTTGAAAAGAAATTATCTTCATAAATCGGCTCGGTTTGCTTTAGTAGATTGTCTTCAAAGAAAATTTCTGGAAAATCAACTTTCTTTCAGAATCCTTTGAACTTTCGCTTTCAGCTTTCAATAATCTTCAACAATCTTTCTTCAAATATACATAAAATTCTCCTTTAAGCTCCAAACTTTCTTTATCAAAACTTATTTCTTGATACTGTCTCCCCCTTTTTGATGAAGAAAGCATGAAATCATCAAAACTTTGCAAGAAATGTCTTTGATAATCTGAACTGACCATTGATCTTTGAACACAAGAGCCTCTGATTCGCCATCGATCCAAAAGATATTTATCCGAATCTTTGCAAATTCAGACAAATTATGAGTGTAACTCCTGAATCAATAAATTAATAAGTTAAAATGCCTATCAGTAACACGAAGTCACTGTGTGTAATGAATACACATTGGAAAGGAGCTTTTATGATGTTCACTCCCCCAGGGTTTCCATTCAATCATCGAAACACCACAAAGATATTTCTATGAACGTTATGACAAGAAAACAAATTCCTTGTGTGTTTGTGCATGTGGTAGAAAGAATTAAGCACTTGATGATTGCTTATGATAAGACTCAAAATTGTGTAAACCATTGAGACAACAAAAGTTAAACACATACTCAATTGTGCATGATCGAAGTGCGAAGGTGGGGCAAACTTCCTTCTTTTTCAATATCCAGATTTTCCAAATGAAAACCAGATAGCATATGTGTTGCATCCTCTTGAAATATGAAACATTTTCTTGTTAAGAATAAAATGAGTGGCTGGTGAGGTTTTTATCAAGAGTTGGCATGGGCTAGTTGCCTGTTTCAATAATGTTCACGAAGAATTGTGAAACACTAGTAATGTGGTTGCCCGACTCAGAAAGTAGTTGGTGTAGAGTTTAATATTCTTTTACTCTATTCTATCACCCTCTTTCTTTTAAACATTGAGCTCACTTCTAACCAAACTCTCTGTTTCATTTTACCTCATCACTCAACCCATACTCAGTTGTGTTTGACTCCTGACACTCGATCACTAAAGGATTAACTTCTTGGGTAGGAAACACTGGTTAACGTGAATCCGTAGAAGTTTCATTAAGTCCTAACACAATGAACCCATATCATCCTATAAGAATATGTTGCTCAACTGATTTAACATTCTAGTTAAAGCACAAAAGAAGTGATACAAGTCAGATAAATGTATGCTCAATAAGATAATCATGAATATTTGAGCATTTTGAACATTGAAGATATTTCAAACAAGTATATTGAATAAATGAAATGAATACAAGAAACTTGTTTGAAAATTTGACATTGTATGAAAAATGATCAGAATCAAATGATTTAACAATTATGGTTGAGGTCAGAAAAAATTGGATATTGTCTATACGAACCAAAATATAGACATTCTTGAAAGAACGTTTCAAAATAAAATCACATTCAAACATTGAATAACAATCAGGGTGTCTTACCATCGAAAATATTGTTTCAATTTAGAGATATGGTAAGAACATATCCAACAAAAAAAATTAAACTGGTGTGTGTGAATACTTGAAAGTATATGTAAAAGATAAAACGCAAGTATTAATCTTTGGAAACACACGGTTTGTTAATCATTAAAGCACAATTAATATGAAAACATTTTTAAAAATCACACTTCTATATTCATGAAATCGTGTAAGAATCAGAAGTGGTTTGAACATTTAAGAACATGTTTTCATATCTAAAAGTTTTCCTTCTTTCAGACACGTAAGAGATTAAGATTAGAAATAAACCTTTTATGTTCAGTCTTAAATCTCATCAAGTCAGCTCTAAGTCATAAATAATATGATCGTTTAAGCTCACTCTCATTTATGCAAAAACACAAAGTCTACAAAGCACAAAGTTTTATTCACAACATTTATTGAAAAGTAAATGACAGAAAGCAATAAAACTTTGATAGAACGAGTTCTGATATGAAATCATCAGAAATCATATACCATACTCCTTTTCTCTTATACTCCCCTTGCAACTATGCATCAGAAAAAATTTATCAAATAAGAATGCAAAAATATATGAACTCCCCCTCAAATAAATGTGGATCATTTAATCATCTTCTCTCACTCGTCCTGAAATTAGAATACCTTTTAGTGTAGATATCTTTTCAGAATAAAGATAAAGAAATGAAGAAAAATAACAATAAGAAAAACTTTAGTAGGTAATCACAGATTATGTCTTGAGATTTAGCATACCAAGTTTCGAGACAAGAAAATTAAATATCTTTTCGTCGAGAGGCTTGGTAAACAAATCCGCAAGCTGATAATCAATGTTTACAAAATAAAGTTCTATTGTACCTTTTTCGACATTGTCTTTGATAAAATGATATCTGACATCAATGTGTTTGGTTTTTGTATGTTGAACAGGATTTGCGGATATTGCAATGGCGCTCTTAGAATCACAGTATATCGGAATCTTGTCGAATTTGAAGCCATAATCTCGTAGTTGCATCCTCATCCACAACACCTGAGAGCAGCAACTTGCAGCAGCAACATACTCCGCTTAAGCCGTTGACATGGAAACACACAGTTGTTTATTTGATGCCCAACTAACGAGTTTATCTCCAAGAAACTGTATATGACCCGATGTACTCTTCCTGTCTAACATACAGCCTGCATGATCTGCATCTGAGTAGGCCGTCAGTTCAAAACTAGTATCTTTAAGATACCACAGATCAAGATTTGTAGTGCCCTTCAGATATCTAAATATGCGCTTAACTGCAGACATATGGGATTCTTTTGGATTAGCCTAATATCTTGCACATAAACATGTAGAAAACATAATATCTGGACAACATGAAGTTAAATACATCAAATAACCAATCATCCCTCTATAGGTTCTAACATTGACTGCTTTACCCAAAGGATTAGCGCCGATCTTAGTTCCTGGTGCCATCGGGGTTCCAATAGGTTTACAAGTTTCCATTTTGAATTTCCGAAAAATATAAAAAATGTACTTAGCTTGGTTTATAAAATCCTCGTTGAAAATTGCTTGACTTGTAATCCGAGAAAGAAGTTCATCTCTCCCATCATACTCATCTCAAATCTAGACACCATGAGGTTTGAAAAATTCTTACAGTATTTTAGATTTGTTGAGCCAAATATGATATCATCCACATATATTTGAATAAGAATGATATCGGATTTTTCCTTTTTAATGAACAAAGTAGTATTGATTTTACCTTTTATGAAGCCCGACTTGACCAAAAACTTTGACAATACCTCGTACCAGGCTCGAGGCGCTTGCTTAAGACCATAAAGTGCTTTATCCAAGATGTAGACATGATCCGGTTTGTCTGGATTCACAAATCTTTCAGGTTGTGAGACATAGACTTCCTCCTTAAGAATGCCATTTAGAAAGGCAGTCTTCACGTCCATCTGATAGACTGTGAAGTTTTTGTGAGCAGCATACGCAAGAAACATTCTGATCGCTTCAATATGTGCCACTGGAGCGTAAGTCTTGTCGTAATCAATGCCTTCCTCTTGCCGGTAGCCTTTTGCAACAAGTTGTGCTTTGTTTCTAATTACGATACCATCTTTGTCCTTCTTGTTTTTGAATACCCATTTTGTACCAATGATAGATTTACCTTCAGTTTTGGTACTAGTCTCCAGACTTTCAAAGCTTCAAACTAGTTCAGCTCCTCTTGCATTGCAGTTACCCAATCTAAGTCAGCTAGAGCTTCTGATACTCGAGTGGGCTCCAACTTACTTAAGAATTAGTCATACATACACATATTCAAAGTAGCCGACCTAGTTTACACCGGTAAAGTTGGATCTCTAATGATTTGGCTTATCGGGTGCTCTTTGGTCCACTTATGTTCATGAGGGAGTGGATTCGATGTAGATTGATCATGGTTTTCATCTAAATATCCACTATCAGCTTCTTCTTGTTCAGTATTTGTCGGGGGTACAGTTGAAGTTTCTTTTACATAAATTTCAGTTGGGACAACATTTTCTGACTGCAGATTTGTCATTACAATGCAACCAACTGATTCAGCCACTTTTGTCTCTTCATTAACATTCACAGCTTCAACTGTTGGAGTAGGCGTTTGAATTGTAACTTCTTGCTGAATCGGGAAGTTTGATTCAGTAGATATATCTAAAGTGGTTGGTTGATGTCTTTGTGAATCTTTTGATCTATCAACCACAACAAGTTTAGACACTTTAGTTCCAAGAAATTCGTCATAAAACAGTTCAAACAAAAGATCTAAATCAGATAAATGAGATGTCGACGATGACGCTTCATCTGATTTCTTCTCTGTAAGTACAGGTTCTGGACTGATTTGCCCAGAAGCTAGTACTCCAGTTAGTACGGGTTCTGAACTTCTTTGTTCAGAAGCCATCTCTTCATCGAATGTTACATTTACACTCTCAATAACAGTCTTTGACTTCTTTAGATACACTCTGTATGCCGCAGATGTTTGAGAATATCCAATGAAAATGCCTTCACCAGCCTTAGGTCCAAACTTGTTTAAGTTATCTCTATCATTTAATACGAAACACCTGCATCCAAAAACATGGAAATGTTTAATACTAAGTGTACGATTATTAATCAAAGCATATGAAGTTTTACCAAACCGACGGTGTATTATGGAGCCATTCTGCGTATAATAAGCAGTCGAAACAGCTTTGGCCCGTAGAAACAGAGGTAGATCGGATTGGCTAAGCATAGTACGAGCGGCCTTGACTAGCGTTCTGTTACGTCTTTCTACTACTCCGTTCTGTTCTGACGTTATGACAACAGAGAATTGATGTGTTATCCTGACCGATTCGTGATAATCTTCCACAGTTTTGTTCTTAAACTCTGTGTCGTTGTCTGTTCGAAGAAGCTTGACTTGCTTTTGCAAATTCACTTGAGTTGTCTTTAGAAAATTGATGATGACTTCGGGCGTCTCATCTTTTGTCCTTAGAAATTTAACCCAAGTGTACCTTATTATCTTTTGAAATTGATGAACACTTTTTAGCAATCTCTTTTGATTCAAATTGGCACAACTTATACTTTGAAGTAGTTTCATCTAATTCATTGTGAAGTATAGTCTTCTCTTTAGCGCTGGTATCAATATTTTTATGTAAAGCTTTAATTAATACGTTCTTCTCAGCAAGATCCTTGCTAAGTTTCTGTATTAATTGATTGTTTTCTTTCATGATACCTTTTTTGCGTTCATGTTTAGACTTTACTTCCTGAAGTTCAATCATCATAGCTTGCATAGCATTTAAAAATTATGACTCAGTCATATCACATACCTCTTCATTGTCCTCGTCATCAGATTCAGCTTCATCTTCCATCTTTGTCTTACCCATGAAACACAACTGAGCTTTTTCTTCTTTATCCTCTTCCTCGTCTGAATGATCTAGCCAGAACTCATCCTCCGCCATAAGTGCCTTACCAGCCTCCTATTGCTTGGCTAAGAGCATCTTGTTCTTGTAATACTCAGAGTTTCGGACTTTGGGCTTTCGGCAGTCCTTAGCAAAGTTTGCCACAGTTGTAGCACTTTTTAGGTTCTGGTTGTTTCTTCTCTTCAGCTCTGTACTGCTTCTCATCAGACTTCTTCTCCTCAATTCTCTTTCCTTCAACTCTCTCCCTGTGTTCATAATTTCTGGACCCAGAAGAATATCTCTGACTGTTTGAGCTAGGCTTTTTGTAGAACTTTTTCTGAAAGGCTTTAGTCAGCATCAACATAGCCTGCTTTAAGTTCTCACAATCGTCAGAATCAGAATTATCTTCACTCTCCGCTTCCTCGGATTCAGAAACTATGACTTTCTTCTTTTTCTTCAAGCTCACAGACTTTTTCTTCACCACAAGAGCAATTGGATCAGCAACTATCTTAGTCTTTTTCTTTTCCTCTTTGATCTCATCAACCTCTTCTTCATTCTGCCTGAGAGTCTCATATACCTCATGAAGTGGTATTTCATTCAAATCCTTCATTTGTCTAGTGAATCTTTTCCACTCTGGCTGGAGGGTGCTGAGAAACTTGACGTTAAGCTCAATCTGTGACTTCTTTACTCTGTTCTTACTGAGCTCGTTCAGTAAAGTCACAAATCTATCATATGTAGTCTCCAGAGTTTCACCCTCTTTGTGAGTTTAATTGACCACAATTTTCTTACACTTTCTCTCTCTAAAATTCTGTACACAATTTTCTTACACTTTCATAGTGCAAACTTTCCAATTTTCTTGATTTCGAACTTGGATTTGCTCTGACAAAAACCCTCATTTAAAACCTAAATTTGTCACCAAATCATCTGATGAAGTTGAAGCCAAAGAAGATGAAAACAGGAAAAACACAACTAAAATGCAACTACCATTCTGCTATGACAAGCAGAATGATAGTTATATATCTGAACAACCAAAATTTCTATCCAATGATTATTTTCAAAGCTATTATATTGAGGAAATGGAGGCTAAACCCATTGAAGCAAAGGTTTATGTTCCTCCACTCCTTTTGGAAAGTAAAATTTATGAACTTGAGAACACCTTAGTAGATGAGAGGATTTTGGTTGACTTAGAAAAAATTTTGTTTACTACTGTTCTTTTGAACACTGATTTTAAATCTGAAGTTACAAGTGATAATTCAGGATCAGAAAGAGATTGTGCAAACAACTCTATTGATTCAGAGGCATCATCTTGTAAAGTTTTCATAGGCGATATATTTCCTGAACCAAAAGCTTTAGATTTTTATCGAACTCCTTATCAAAAACAGTGTGAAAAAGAGTTCAATGATTTTATGTTTCCGAATGCTTCCAAGGCTTTAGAATTTGATGATGATGATGATGAATTATTTGAGGATGAAAATGATTTTTTGAATTTCGATGGATGTTTTGATGAAAGTGTTAAGAACTTTGATTTCAATGCTAAACTTCCAGATCACTCTGCTTTTGTGATTAAGTCTAAGATTTTACCAAGTGTGTTTGAAAAGGGTGAATCATCAACTAAAGTTGATGAATCAGTTTTTGTGAGTACCTATTATGCTAAAGGTAAGAAGCAAAAGAAAAGGCGTCCACAGAAACGAACCAACACTGGTAAGTCCAGAAAAAGACAAACTCTGAAATCTCATAGTTCTTACAAATCTAAATCTTGTGTTTCATAATTGAGATGGAAAAACTCTGAAGCAAGACTAGAATGGAGACCAAAGAAGAAGGTTGCAGAGACTACAAAATCATATTCTGATTCTAAATGTAACAGGGATACTGATAGTGTTATTGATGTACTTGGTCAATATGCTTCTCATAAAACAAAACTTGTAACTTCTTACAAGACTTATACAAAGCAATTGATCCAATTATCTCATTTGCCTATTCCACATATGGTCAGAATGATTTTGTGACTCGACAATATTCTAATAATTGGTTTGCTTCATATCATGTTTATTCTTATAATGTTTTTCAAAAGCAAAGAGGACCCAAATTCAAATGGGTGCCAAAATATGATGCTAACTTGAAGGGACCCATCTATAAATAGGTACATAAACTGATTGTTGCTTGATTTCTCCTATGCAGACTCGTCATATGTGGTACTTGGATTCAGGGTGTTCCAAGCATATGACCGGGCAGAAAGATATTTTATCTAATTATACAGAGAAATTTTGCAGCAACGTCAGATTTGGGAACAACTAGTTTTCACCAATTTTGGGTTATGCAGATGTCGTGCAAGAGAACATAACAATTAAGAAGTCGAGCTATGTTGAAGGTCTAGGACACAATCTTTTCAGCATCAGACAGTTTTGCGACAAGGACTTGGAGATAAATTTCAAAGCCAAGAGATGTTGTGTGAGAACGGAAGAAGGAAAAGAACTCTTGGTTGGCACGAGAAAGTCAAACCTCTACACTATCAACCTGTCTAATGTGAAGACATATAATGATGTATGTCTACTCTCTAAAGCATCTATGCAACAGATCTGGTTATGGCGTAGACGGCTATCTCACCTCAACTTTTGATACATTAACAAGTTGGTGACTGGCAATTTGGTCAAGGGTTTGCCTGAGCTTAAATACGAAAAAGAACATATGTGTGATGCATGCGAGAAAGGCAAGATAAAGAGAGCTTCACATAAGCCCAAGCCTAAACCTAGTACAAGTGCTCCTTTAGAGTTGTATCATATGGATCTCAGCGGTCCTACGAGAACATAAAGTATAAACGGCAAGAAGTACGTCCTAGTGATTGTGGATGATTATTCCAGATACACTTGGGTCAAGTTTCTGAGATCAAAGACGAGACTCCAGAAATCATTATCTCGTTTATCAAGACTATCCAAGTGAACATGCAAAAGTCAGTTAAGCTGATCAGAACTGATAATGGCACAAAATTCAAAAACAAGAATGTAGATGATTATCTCCAATCGGTTGGGATAACACATAAGTTTTCTGCTGCCTTTTCACCAGAACAGAATGGAGTAGTAGAAAGGCAAAACAGAACTCTAGTCGAGGCTGCTCGCACCATGCTTAGTCAATCTGATCTACCTCTATTTCTGTGGGTTGAAGCTGTTTCTACTACATGTTATACTCAAAACAGATCAATCCTCCATCATCGGTTTGGTAAAACGTCGTATGCTTTGATTAATAATAGAATACCTAGCATAAAACATTTTCACATATTTTGATGCAGGTGTTATATGCTAAATGATAAGGAGAGCTTGAACAAGTTCAGTCCTAAAGCTGAAGAAGGGATCTTCATTGGCTACTCTCAGTCATCCGCATCATACAAAGTCTACCTAAAGAATTCAAAGATCGTGGTGGAGAGTGTAAATGTCAAATTTGATTAAACAATGAAGATGGTTTCTGAGCATATCAGTTCAGAACCCGTTATATCATGAGTTTTAGCTTATGGACAAATCAGTCTAGAACATGTATCTAAAGTTTACAATTCTGATAATGCTTCTACTACTATATCGCATTTAACAGAATTAGATTTATTATTTGAACATTTCTATGATGAGTTTCTCGGATCTAAAGTGTCTAAACCTGTTATGACTGACAGATCGGATAATTCAAGTGCTGATCAACCAATCACTTTAGATGGGTCATCTAAACTAGCCTCCTTATTTCAGACTGAAACTCATGTTCAAATACCTACTCATTCAGTTGAAGTTGCACAAGAAAGTGAAGACCCTGAACAATCACATTCAGGTGGGTGTACAACAATGCTTATCCTACAGACAATGAATGTCTCACTAACTGAAGCTTCGGCACCAACTACTTCAACTGAACCCCAACAACAAGAAGATACTGGTTACTTAGATGATCAACATGATCAGTCTACATATAATCCACTCCCACATGTACACAAGTGGACCGAAGAGCACCCGATACATCAAATAATTGGAGATCCGTCAAAGCCGATGCAAACTAGGTCTATTACTGCAAACGAGTGCATGTTTGATTCCTTTCTGAGCAAGATAGAGCCTACCTGAGTATCTGAAGCTCTAGCAGATCCATATTGGATAATAGTTATGCAAGAAGAGCTCAAACAATTTGAAGTGCTTAAAGTCTGGAGACTCGTGCCTCGACCGGAAGGTAAAACGATTATCGGAACGAAATGGGTATTCAAGAATAAGAAAGATGAGGATGGTATCGTGGTCTGAAATAAAGCAAAACTTGTAGCTAAGGGATACAGGCAAGAGGAATGAATAGACTATGATGAGACATACGCTCTGGTTGCGCTTATAGAGGGCATAAGGATGTTCTTAGACTATGTTGCACACAAAAACTTCACCGTCTACCAGATGGATGTGAAGATTGCCTTTCTTAACGACATACTGAAGGAGGAAGTATATGTCTCACAGCCTGTAACACCCAAAAAATTTGAGTAAGATTTATCGGCGTGTCATGCCTCACCTTCGAAATCTCTTGTATCTCGGGCTCAAATCTCAGTTTAGAACTCCCTAGTCCCTAATAATCCTAGCCTCTTAAGCTTGGTCTCGTATGTGTTGAATCAAAGGAAAATGGTTCGGGTTGTGCTTGGCGCGAGAGTGCCACGCGATTATGACAGATGTCATAGCCGTTAGTCACAATCGTCGAGGTTGTAGGAGCCTCGGTACGTGTTGTGCAACTGTGATCGCGATAATGCCAGTGGCACAATCGCGTGTCACTATCGCTGAAATGGTACCAAAAGGGGGTGAAGCCCACGACTGTGAATCTTGGCACTGTCGTCGGACATTGTCGCCTACGGGGTCCTGTTAGTATAAAATCCACTTTTTCACCTAATTAACCTCATTTTCTTCCCCAACTCATTTCAGATCCGATTAGGAGAGCCTCTTAGGCGATTTTCACTCCATAAAACCCTCTCCTCACTCTTTATCAACCTAGGGTTTGTTGAGATCAATTGTGGAGTACCAAAAACTTAAGCTTGTGGGCTCAAGTGTTGTGACTAAGGTAATCCCTTCCATTCTTCACCTAAAAATCTTGGGTTTTGATATTTCCTTTCCTCTCTCATTTTGTTGGGACTTGATATAACTATGTAAGTATTTGTGTCTAAGGATCTAGGTTGAGAGTTTGGAGCTAAGGATCTAGAAGGTTTCAAGCCTTCCTACAAGGAGCTCAAGTTGTGTTGGTAAAACCTAGATTTAGTTTAAATCTAGTGAGGTGAGTTCTAGTTGCTTTACAAAACTATATACATGTCAAAATATAAATGTTTTGGGTTTTAAACATAAAAGTATGTGTTCACTTCATATTTCTTAGTTTTGATGATTTTCGGTATTTTGAGCATATTGAGTTATTAAATGATTACGAAAGGTTTATAACATGTCGTGGGATATTTTGGTCAACAAAACGAAGGGTGGCTCACTAGTAAACATTTTATTGGATTTGAAGGATTGAGTACCCATTTCATTGGTTATTTAATGTGTGTAAATTGGGTCACAAATAGTTTTGAATGGAAAGATTTAAGAGTCAAAGGTTTATGGCCAAGTATTTTGGTTAGAGTCGTTTTTTGGGTTTTGCCCAACTTTCGAGTTTTGAATATCGGGACTTTAAACCGATTGATGTTAAAAGTGTGAATTATTGGGAACGGTCATCCTTTGACCTTGTATATATATTTTGGGGAAAGATGTGAACTTTACGGATTAGGCCTTTGGCCGTTTATAATTGAAGAAATTGTCCGTTCTTGGAAAAGATATTTAACGGTGTATATGGCTATGTGGGCTTTGTCTAACATCCTAATGTTTTATAATGTTCCTTAAGACTTGGTTGATACTCTAAGAAGTTTGGGACAATGTCCGGTTTAAATGGCTCAATGGAGCATTTTATAGAAAAGTAACTATTGTACAAGCATTGGTTATTACATGTTGAATGCATTAGTTCACTCATTTGAGTCATGTTATGTGTAGACTGTAATGAAATGGATCCATAGGCATAAGAGTCGTTTGTTCATCATGAAGTCTTGTCATCCATGTTTGAGTCTAGTGAGTGGTCCCCAAGTCAGGTTGTTATGTAAGCTTGCGGTGGTGCTCTTGAGGAGCCGTATATGGAGCTAAATCTTGCGGTGGTGCCATGGTGAGTCGGATACGGAGACTTGTGACTTTTGTGGTGACATTCATCTAGAGGTCGAGTAGACTAGGGTCATTTGGGTATCTTCTGGTGGTTGCTCAACGGAGTCGTATACGGGGATCCATGACCATGGTAAATCTCGTGAACGTTGATAAGTGGCTTAACTTTGTGTTTCGCTACATTCGATGGAATTTGGGCCTCCCCCATCACCGAAAGGTGTTATTTTCGGGTATTCCCTTACCCACACTTTCAGTGATAGAAACGTACCATTTATTTATACAAATAGCTTTTGATAAAATATTTCATGGGTGCATTTTCGGAGAAATTGAATGGTGTTTACTTATTTAAAAAGGTGTATCTAGCGTGGGTGGAGACGTGATTTGGAAATATAACCTTTATATATGATGTTTCAAGTATGGTGCTTTTAAAGTGTGTTATTAGTTTTAAAAGGTTTTATGATTTATATATGATTAAACTGCTTTAACTCACTAGGCGTTAAGCCTAACACTTTTTCTTATCGACATATATATCAGGTCTTAGATGAATCTGAGAGGTGAGTGGAGCTGGGTAGAAGTTCCGGTAGGATGGATTTAGTGACGTCATCTAGTTTTGAGAAGATAGCAGACTTGATGATGGTAGTAACACCCGTCAGACTTTGTTCTCGTTTGTGGGACTAGATAGGTTTCGTTAGAACTCTGATACATGTTGTTGTGTTTCTTCCCTTGTAACTTTAGATTTTCGTGTTTCTAGTTATGTATTTAAGGGATTTTTGGAATTTTAAAATTGTCTGCTATTTTCAAATTTTAGGGGTGTTACACAGCCCGAAGGGTTTGTCAGTGCGGAAAAACCAGATCATGTCTATATCCTTGACAAGGCCCTTTACGACTTAAAGCAAGCTCATCGAGCCTGGTACGATGTTCTATCCAAATTCTTAGTCAAGTCAGGCTTCTCGAAAAGTAAAATCGATACCACTCTCTTTATCAAAAAGGAAAAAGCTGATATCATTCTTATTCAAATATATGTCGATGACATAATTTGTGGTTCAACAAACCGAAGTATTGTAAGAACTTTTCTGCTCTAATGGTGTCCAGATTTCAAATGAGTATGATGGGATAGATGATCTATTTATAGGATTACAAGTTAGACAATTTTCTACGGGGATTTTCATAAACCAATCGAAGTACATTTCTGATATTTTGAAAAAGTTTAAAATAGAAAATTGTACTCCTATTTCAACTCCGATGGCACCGGGAACTAAGATTGGAGCTGATCTTTCGGGAAAAGTTGTTAACCTTAGAACCTATAGAGGAATGATCAGTTCTTTAATGTACTTAACGGCGAGTAGACCAGATATTGTGTTTTCTACATGTCTATGCGCCCAATATTGTTGGATCATAAATTGTATTCAAGATTAAAGTTAAAGTTTAGGGTTTAAATTGTATTTATTGGATAGTTAAAGTTTGGGGTTTAAATTGTAATAAGTTGTAAATGGGCCTTATATCTCAAGCCCATTAAGCATTAAGCTTAAAGCCCATATGGCTTAGGTATATAATGTTTCAATTAATTAGGTTTTAGGGTTAACCTTTCATAATCATAATATTCATAGAGAGGTAGCCTACGTTTTCTCTGTAATACTGCATTCAATGTATCAAGAACACACAAGGTTTTCACTGATTATTCAAGGGATTGGTATGTTATTCTGATCTTATTATCTCTTGATATTTATTGTGTGGTGTGTTTGTTTATCAACTAGATTAAACTGGGTTAACAAGTGGTATCAGAGCTAAGGAATCAAGTTTTTGGATTAAAAACAAGTTATCGACTGTTTACTATTCATCGACTTTTTCACTAGGTTCAACAACTGGGTAAAAATCGATTCTTCGATTTAAGGAGTTATTATGCACAAAATTGATATGATTAGATGCGTCTCATGCTATTGAATGTTATCTGATTGGTTAATTGAATTTAAATTCCTCAATCAACTGGCTTTTGATGATTTTGTGAATTCTGGGTTCGTATATATGTCGACACTGTGCTTATCAAATTGAATGCATGAAAGTTGATTTTTATCATTGATTTTGCTTGTGATTTGATTGATATATGTTTTGGGGTACAATAGTCTGAGTTTTGAATTGGATTTCTGTGTTTCGTGTGGTTTCTGGGTTAATCATCATCGTTCTGGGTCGAACTGTGAAGAACATACTGGTCCGGTCGACCGCATCATACCGGTCCACATAGATACCGGTCAATCCCTTTACCGGTCATTAAATCATACCGGTCGACCTCAACTTACCGGTCGACCGCACCACCCCGGTCAATAGACCAGTCCGGTCGAAGGAAGTTTATCGGTCACTCTCTATACCTGTTAGCTTACTCACAAATACCGGTCGCTATACCGGTCCTGGTCACATTCTGGTCCATATATTTTTCCGGTTGACATCTTACCGGTCAAAGCACCTTACCGGTCGACTTATCCGGTCGTGCAACATACCGGTCAACAAAGGTTCGGTCAACAAGTCCCCGGTCGAAGCAAGATACCGGTCACCCTCACTTTGCGCCAGTGCCTACTCGCGCAAAACCACACTTTGCGCTACCCACTGTTCGTGCAAGACCGGTTCGCGCAAGTCCCTGTTCGCGCAAGACACCGGTTCGCACAAGTCACGGTTCGCGCAAGTCACGGTTCGCGCAAGTCACGGTCCGCGCAAGTCCCGGTCCGCGCAAGTCACTGTTCGCGCAAGTCCCGGTTCGCGCAAGTCATTGTTCATTTTTTTTTGTGCTAAATTTTTTTTTCCTTCATCAGATTTTCACAAGTTTGATTTTTCAGTATTATTTGAAGTTTTATACTGTTTGAGAATGCTGCATTTAGTTATTTTTGGAAATTTATTGTTCTGAAATTTTTTTTAGTGTAGTCTTTATCCTACTCTTGATTCTAACGATCTCATCTAGTTGATTCTCTTGGTACAGATTAGTTTGATTTCTAACCATATAGCTAAGATGTCAAATCAGCTTCTCTCAATGGGCTCTCAGTCCAAACCTCCTGTTCTCATGGCTGATGAATATCAGCAATGGATGAAGAGAATGATCCAGTTTCTGAATCACAAAAACAGAGACTATATGGAAAAAGGCACCAGAGCACTTATATAATTTTGACGAAACCTTCTGTCCTCATGATGAAAGATTTTATAAACTTAAACCAGGTTTGGGTGTGCCAACTAACGAGATTTTGAAAAAGGCACCGGAGCACTTATATAATTTTGATAAATTTGGCTCCGCAATCAGACCCATTACTAACATTCGTGCATCCTTTGTTGAAGAGACCAAAGGTCGAGAAGAAATGGGAAAGGACAAGTCTTGTGATACTGATTCTAAAAATTCTTTTAAATCAGTTGGTTTTAAATACAGTGATTTGAACAGAAGCTATGAGACTCGAAAAATCGAATTAACTGAGTTTGATTCACTATTTACCACATCTACAAAAGAATCAGTCAGCAATGACACGGTTCCACCTGAGACTGCATGCAAATATGATAAGTATGAATCGGATGTTGATCCATCTACTATACCATCAGTCTCAAATCCCATTGCTTCTAAACCTTTACTTGTTGAAGAGGTTGAAGAAGAAACTGCCATAACGAATGGATCTTGTTCTAAAAATGATAAAATGGAGTTTATTGAAAACATGACCGAGGAAAGGTTTTCTGAAATGATGAATGCCTCAAATTCTGATCCTGTTTCTAATGCAAAGCAGTCAAATTCTGTGAATGATCATACATCTGAATTGATGAAGCAAATTGACCTGTTGCAACAGTCTCTTGACGAGGTTGAAGATGAAAACTTTGATCTCAAATTTAAACTTGAAACATCTTTGAAAGAAAATCAAGATCTTTGCACAGAGATCAATGATTTGAAAATTACTTTGTTTAAAAATGCTTCAAATGATAAACAAATGTTCAATGATCCAAGCTGGAAGGTAAGAACTAATCCGGAATTTGATGCTCCTGCAAAACCCTCAGTTGTTTACTCTGATTGTCCTGAATATGCACCTAGTATTTTTGAGAAGGGTGAGACTTCAAGTAGCTCTAGAAAAGAACCACCCTCTAAGATAGAGACTAACAAGGTTCATGTTTCTGTTTCAGATATAAAAGGAAATGGAGTTGAGAGGAGTAAAAAGAATAAAGATACTAGTTTGAATAAAAATGATAGTTTGACTTCTAGTGAATCTTTTGTTACGAATAGTTGTATTTCAGACAGTGTTATTTTAAAAAGTAATTCTTTCGATGGACATGAATGTAAGATTTGTTCCGATAAATCTAAGTTTATGAATTTTGCTCGAAAGAATCTTTATTGCAAACACTGCTGGGATAATTCTTTCAAATACTACTCCCTTCCTAAGTCCAAAAAGAGCAAAAGAAAAGCTAAACTGAACCTTTATTCCAATTCTAATTCTAATTCTTCCACACAACCCAAAGTGTTTCGTGCTAAGGTTGCCAATCCTAAATCTAAGAAGCATTTTCAGGAATTAAATGTTAAGATGGTTTGGAAATGGGTTCCAAAACCCCGTTATGAATGGCGAGTGAAAGTTAAACCTGCTGATATTCTTAAATTGCTTGGTGCTAACCGCGAAGGACCCATCTTGTTATGGGTACCTAAGCAAAACTAATTGTCTCTTTTGCAGGCCTGTCGATTGTGGGTGATAGATTCTGGATGTTCACGCCACATGACAGGATTCAAACACCTCTTGCATAACTATGTGGAGGAGCCTGCCGGAGCAGTTCGTTTTGCAAATTCTGAAGTAGAAGGACACGTCAGAGGATATGGAATGCTCGATAATGGTGTTGTGAAGATTCAAAGGGTGTTATATGTTGAAGGACTTGATCACAATATGTTTAGCACCAGTCACTTCTGTGACATGAAATATCAAGTTCGCTTCACAACTACTCATTGCTATCTTGAGGATCCCTATGGTTACGAAGTCTTCAAAGCTGAGCGCCATGGAAATCTATACTATGTAGATTTTCCTACACTGTCTGCCACACGTCCAGTATGTCTACTAGCCAAAGCTTCTAAAGCACAATCGTGGACGTGGCATCGACGCTTGTCTCATCAAAATTTCAGATCTATAGCTAAGCTACAGAGACAAGGTCTGGTCAAAGGTCTACCATAAATGAGGTTTGAGAAAGACTCACTGTGTTCTGCATGTGAGATGGGCAAAATGAAGCGAAGCTCCTTCAAGTCCAAAGCTGAATCATCAATCTCATCTGCACTGGAACTTCTTCATATGGACCTTTGTGGCCCAATGCGAACAGCATCTATCAATGGCAAGAAGTACATTTTAGTAATGATAGATGACTATTAGAGATACACATGGCTCGAGTTTCTTCGCAACAAGTCAGATGCACCAGAATTGATTATCGCTTTCATCAAGCGCATTCAAGTACGTCTTCAATTTCCAGTCAGAACTATTCACAGTGACAATGGCACGGAGTTCAAGAATGACACCTTACAGAGTTATCTTACTTCTGTGGGGATTTCACATAATTTCTCCGTAGCCTACACTCCACAACAAAATGGCATTGTTGAACGGAAAAACCGCACTCTTGTTGAAGTCGCTCGTACTATGCTTGCTTATTCAGATCTACCTATGTATCTTTGGGCCGAGGCAGTCGCAACAACATGTTTTACTCAGAATCTTACCATTATGGTCAAGCACTTTAATCAACAATCGTAAACCTAACATCAAATTCCTTCGTGTTTTTGGTTGCAGGTGTTACATTCTGCGAGAACGTCAAGGATTATCAAAATTTGATAAGAAAGCGGATGAAGGATATCTCGTTGGATACTCTCTGACATCCAAAGCTTATCGAATTTACATTATTCGAACCAAGACGGTTGTTGAGAGCATGAATGTCTCCTTTGATGAGAATTCTACTAGGACTTCTGGATACAACAGTTCAGAACTCGGACTTCAGAACAAAGCTTCTATTCACCCCGAAATAGAACCAGTGTCTAAAGGATCTACTACTTCAAACTCTAACTCTACTTCATCTGAGTTAGATTTACTGTTTATTGATGCCTTCGATGATATTTGTGCATATTTTGACAAAGGCATATCTACAACAACAACAAGCTCGGAGGTCCCTGCTATTTCTGAAGATATGTCTGGACCTACCGAAGAAGTCACTGAAACTGCATCTCCATCAGGTACAACTAAACCGTTAGTTTCTGAATCTACTAATGTTGAATCTATATATGCAGATAGTTCTTCTGGAAACGAAGTCACGAGTACTTCAACTGCTAGTCCAGAAGCTTCAGTATCAGGAACTCCTGTACAAGATGTCCCGAGTACATCTGTAGATCTACCTGTCGTGCATGATGAAAACGATGCATCAAATACGCAACAAACAGTTGAATCCTTACCAAGCACACATCGTTGGACTAAGGATCATCCCCTGCATAACGTGATAGGTGACGTACAATCTGGTGTCACGACAAGGTCTACATCAGCAAATTTCTGCATGTTCTCAAGCTTCCTTAGTTCCCTAGAGCCAAAGAAAGCATCAGAAGCTCTACGTGATCCCTTCTGGATTTCTGCTATGCAAGACGAGCTTCTGCAATTCGAACGGAACAAGGTATGGCGCTTGATCCCACTACCTAAAGGTAAATCTGTTATTGGAACTAAGTGGGTTTTCAGAAACAAGAAAGACAAAGCAAGAGTAGTTGTGAGGAACAAAGCTCGATTGGTCGCAAAAGGGTACTGTCAATAGGAGGGCATTGACTATGACGAAGCATTCGCCCCTGTTGCAAGGATCGAAGCCATCAGAATCTTCTTGGCATATGCAGCGCACAAGAACTTTACAGTCTATCAAATGGACGTTAATTCGGCTTTCCTAAACGGCGTTCTGCATGAGGAGGTCTACGTGGCACAACCTGAAGGTTTCGTTGATCCCCATCACCCTGATCATGTCTATGTGCTAGACAAAGCGCTTTATGGCCTTAAACAGGCACCATGAGCCTGGTATGAAACTCTCACTAAATTTCTCTTAGCTTCTGGTTTCAAGAAAGGTACGGTTGACACCACCTTATTTCTTAAAAGGCAAGGTGAGGACTTGATTATCATTCAGATTTATGTTGACGACATAATATTTGGGTCGACAAATCAGAAATTTTGCAAGAACTTTTCTAAAATCATGGAAACAAAGTTTGAAATGTCGATGATGGGTGAGTTAAATTTCTTTCTTGGTTTACAAGTAAAGCAATTACCCGACGAAATTTTCATTAATCAAGATAAATATATAAAAGACATGTTAAGAAAGTTCAATATGTCAGACAGTTCAATCATGAAAACACCAATGGCTACTGGTACACTCTTAGACACAGATCCCTCCGGGAAACCTGTTGATCAAAAGGTGTATCGTAGCATGATTGGTTCTTTACTTTATCTGACTGCCAGTCGCCCAGATATAATGTTTGCCACATGTTTTTGTGCGAGATATCAGTCCAATCCTAAAGAGTCGCACTATAATGTTGTTAAGCGAATCCTTAGATATCTCAAAGGCACCCCTAATTTAGGCCTTTGGTATCCAAAGGATTCTCGTTTTGATCTAACTGCCTTTACAGATGCTGATCATGCAGGATGTAAGTTAGACCGGAAGGGCACCTCTGGATCATGTCAATTTATAGATGACAAACTTGTAAGTTGGATCTCAAAGAAACAAAACTGTGTTTCAACATCCACTGCTGAGGCTGAATATGTAGCTGCTGCTAGCTGTTGTTCACAAGTCCTCTGGATGAAGACACAGTTAAGGGACTTTGGGTACAACTACAAGCGCATCCCTATTTATTGTGATTCCAAGAGCGCAATCACCATAACTGCTAACCCGGTTCAGCATTCGAAGACCAAGCATATCGATGTACGCTATCACTTCATCAAGGATCATGTAGAAAAAGGTGATATCGAAATGCACTTTGTTCAAACTGACTTCCAGTTAGCTGATCTTTTCACCAAGACGTTGGATGAAAAGAGGTTCCTGTTTCTAATCAGCAAACTTGGTATGTTGAACATGTCTTCTTGACCTTACTCATGATTCGAGGGGGAGTCTTCTGAATTCTAATTTTGTGTTTTCTTATTCAACTGTTGCTGACAATTGCGGAATCATTGTTCACAAATGATTACCATGTTGTCTTTACTTTGCAGGTATGTTTAAGTGACTATGGCTTCTAATCATCTATGAGCTTAATTGTCAACCTCTTTTAGTTTGAGGGGGAGAATTGCATCGTCAAAAATAACTGTTTTAACTTCTCCAATATTTTATTCTTCATGTTTATTACTTTGTGCTTACATGTACAAAAGATTGTTGAACAACACGTTCTTTTAGGAAAATACAAGGGATTCAGTGTGAGAACTTAACAAAACTTCCATGGATTCATGATAACCAGTGTTTCCTACCCAGGAAGTGTTCCCTGAGTGATTGAGGGGAGAGGGGTTAAAAGATTGAGTGTTGGTGTGTGAAGAGTTAAATGAAAAAGAGAGATTGATTAGATGTGAGATTTAAAAGATTAAAAGAAAGAGGGTGAGAGAACAGAGTAAAAGAATATCAAACTCTGCACCAAACTTCTTTCTGAGTCGGGCAGCCACATAATCTGATTGGTTCACATTCTTTGGTGACCATCATTGAAAAAGGCACCTAGCCCATGCCATCTCTTGCATACAACCCCACCAGCTACTCATTCTTTTCTCAAAAAGAGAATGTTTCACATTTTCTGGGGAAGCAGCACATATGCTATTGGTTCTTCATTTGGAAGATACTAATATTGAAAAAGAAGGAAAGTTGCCCCACCTTAGAACCCTTTCTCATGCACATTGAGTCTATGTATAATTTGTTGTTGTCTCAACAAGTTTACACACTTTGAGCCTATATTGAAAAGCAATCATCGGTGCTTAATTCTTTCATACACATGCACGGGCACACATAAATTTGTTTTCTGTCAGAACGTTCATAGATAACCATGTGTTATTCGATGATTGAATGGAAGTCTTGGGGAGCCAACATCAAAACCAGCTCCTTATATAGTAACTTTGTGTTACTCAATGACTCTGTGTCCCTGACAGGCATTCAAACTGAGTCATTTGTTGATTCAGGGTTACCACATTTATTTTATTTGAATCTGAAAAGATTGAAATAATCACTTTCTCCATTTGGAGAGACTTTTCTTATTTCCACACAGGGATCCGTAAATGAAGACTGTGCTAAGTTGAAGTCTATAAAGACAAGGGGGAGATTGTTTTGATATGTTTTGATGATGATGATTCTCACCACTCATCAAAAAGGGGCAGAATATACAAAGGGGGAGAATAATCAACAAGGGAGAATACAAGAACTTTTGAAGTCTTGAAGTAAAGATTGATGAAGTTTTCAAAGATGTCAAAGTGTCGGAATTTATTTGATCTATTAAAAGCCTGACTGAAGATGATCGTCAGAAGGACACTTCAAGTAAGAGAAAGTTGAAGACTGTGTAAAGCTACAAGATTTGAAGCTGTCAAAGTCATATCTACTACAATTTTCAAGAAAAGTGAAGACCCGAAGACTATCGCAAAAAAATTTTAATCTTGAATCCAAAGGGGGAGATTGTTGGATCATAAATTGTATTCAAGATTAAAGTTAAAGTCAGGGTTTAAACTGTATTTATTGGATAGTTAAAGTTTGGGGTTTAAATTGTAATAAGTTGTAAATGGGCCTCATATCTCAAGCCCATTAAGCATTAAGCTTAAAGCCCATATGGCTTAGGTATATAATGTTTTAATTAATTAGGTTTTAGGGTTAACCTTTCATAATCATAATATTCATAGAGAGGTAGCCTACCTTTTCTCTGTAATACTGCATTCAAGGTATCAAGAACACACAAGGTTTTCACTGATTATTCAAGGGATTGGTATGTTATTCTGATCTTATTATCTCTTGATATTTATTGTGTGGTGTGTTTGTTTATCAACTAGATTAAACTGGGTTGAAAGATATCAAGTTTCGCATAAAGAATCCCATCTCTCGGTGGTAAAGCGTATATTTAGATATCTGAAGGGGACTGCAGACCTTGGTTTGTGGTATCCTAAAGATATTGGTTTTGAGCTAACAACGTATTCAGACACAGATCATGCAGGTTGTATGCTCGACAGAAAAAGCACATCGGGTCACATTCAATTTTTGGGAGACAAGCTCATAAGTTGGGCGTTAAAGAAACAACTATGTGTTTCCACATCAACTGCTGAGGCAGATTATGTAGCTGCTGCAAGTTGCAGCTCTCAAGTCTTGTGGATGCGCACACAAATTCGAGACTATGGATTCCATTTCAACAAAATACCAATATACTGTGATTAGAAGAACGCCATCGCGATATCTGCTAATCCTATTTAGCACACAAAAACAAAGCACATTGACGTGTGGTATCACTTCATAAAGGATAATGTCGAAAAATGTATAATTGAACTTGTTAGATCACAGATTTATTGGATTCAAGATCATCCAATCTGAAGATTGAAATCTGAAGCTAAAGCTGAAAAGTCACTCTCAATATTAGTCTAATGTTAATTTGTAATAATTGTCAAAGTTAATTATTGTGTTAATAATAGTATTTTAATATTATTCCTAAATATCTAATAAATAGATATTTAGGATATTAGTTTAGTTTATATATTATTTTATGTTTTTAGATATTTTGTTGTTAGTTGGTAAGTAGGTGAGATATCACATATCAGATCACACAACTCATCAACATCGACCCAACATTCATCAAGAGAAAAAGAGAGGGAGTTTCAAAGAGAAATCATATTCAAACTCTGTAATCCTTGGTTATTAATCAAAACAGGTTGGTGAATCTTATATGTTTGTGTTTGTTATTATCTGGTAAGATCTTGTTCAAATTTAAGGGACCGACAATTGGTATCAGAGCTAAACCAGATTCAAATCAAATTTATAGAACTCACTGTCTTCTTCATCTTCAAAGTCACTGTACCATCGATCAAATTTTCAAAAAGTGTTTGTTTTTGAAATTACTTGGTTGTAACTTGTTATAGATGGTTAGGCAATCGTATTGTCAAATTTTATAGTTGTAAATCGATTTCTAGATAGGTGTATTTGGGTGTTACAGAGCCGATTATCGAAGAAGAACACGCACCGGTCGACACCGGTCACACTCACATCGGTCCACATCGGTCCACACCGGTCCAAGCACACCGGTCGCAACACCGGTCGCTCTACCCCGGTCACAGTTCCAACCCGGTCGCTCCACTTCGGTCGAACAACCACGGTCGAAGGCAAGACACCGGTCACAGACTCTGGTCACCACAACGCCCCGGTCGGACAGCACACCGGTCGAGCACACCGGTCGCAACATCACTCCGGTCGAGCATCACTCCGGTCAGGACCCCGGTCCAGCAACTCTCCGGTCACAACAACACACCGGTCGAGAATACCGGTCAGAGGGAAAATCACAACACCAGATTGTGCCATCAACATCTCGCGCAAACTTCATTTTCGCGCGACCTTCTTTTCGCGCAAACTCCACTTTGCGTCACCCAGTACTCGCGCAAACCTCCTTTTCGCGCGACCCACTACTCACGCAAAGTTCTTTCTCGCGCGACCCATTCCTCACGTAAAGTTTACTTGAAGTGACTTTTGTGCCAACCACTATTAGCGCAAAGTTTGTTTTTGCGCCAGCCTCCTTTAGCCCAAATTGTGCTTTTTGCGCTAGTTCCTGACTTAGTCTTATTATTCATTATTCATCTGATTTTATCTAGACTAACGATCAAATACAAGTTCTTATTGTTCATTAATCAAACAGAATGATTTACAGCTAAGCTCCTTCAATCAGTATGGATGAGAATACACCAATACTTTACAAAGGAAAGATTTCTACCTTGGAAGCTAAAATCCAGAAAAACATTTTGTTGAGAAAGAAGAGAAGAAAGAGACAGCACACTTGTGCTTGATGAGTCAGATGGAAATAAAAACCAAAGCTGATTCTGACGAAGAGGTATGTAATTTAACTAAATCCGATTTCTTAAATCAAACGCATGCCATGATGACAAAACTCCAAGAATTAGAGTCGAAACTTAAGCGTGAAAAGGGTGTCATTAAAGACAAAGACCAGTCAATACAGAAACTTAGCAATGACCTTGCTGAGAAGAAAGTATTGATTGAGGTTTTACATAAAAACATTGACACCAGCGCAAAAGAAAAGACCATAATTCTTAAAGAGATTGCTGAAACAAATTCTAAATTAAGAATGTCTGAGTTTGATTTCAAAGAGCTTACAAGAATGTATTCTTCGCGTTCCGAAGAAAACAAATCTTTACTTGCAAAATTAAAAGCTTTGGAAGAGAAGTTATACTCATTGGGTCAAACTGAACAAACGATTCATCTAAACAAACCCAAAGAGAAGAAAGAGAATTGGGGACTTGGTTATGAGAATCCTCACTACCTTAAAAAGGGTATATCTGAAGTGCCAGCACTTTATGATTTTACTTTCTTAAGACTTTCTCAACGATTCCCTGACCTTAAAGTTTTCTGGACTGGGCTGTCTAAAGAGGATGAAGCCAAGGAAACAGAAAAACGAAAGAACACATCCAAATTTCAACTTCCATTTCTTTATGGGAAGTTGAATAATAGTTATAGTTCTGTTCAATCAAAATCTCTTTCAAATGATTTTTTTTAGAGTTATTCTGTAAAAGAGATGGAGGCGAAGCCTA
Organism: Arctium minus; assembly: GCA_954870635.1. Taxonomy (NCBI): domain Eukaryota; kingdom Viridiplantae; phylum Streptophyta; class Magnoliopsida; order Asterales; family Asteraceae; genus Arctium; species Arctium minus. The sequence continues at coordinate 32,452,513 of OX941097.1, read as the reverse complement.
TTGAAGGTAAACTTTACGTCCCTTCTCTCATTTTGGAAAGTAAAATTTCTGAACTTGAGAAATCTTTAGCAGATGAAAGACTTTTGATTGATGTTGAACAAAAAGTGTTTTCAACTGTGCTTAAAAATACTGTTCTTTCTAAATCAACTAAGGCTTCAAAATCTGATGATATGTTTGGTTTAACTGATGGAGGGTTTGATTTTCTAAACTCTAATGGTGTTTTAGATGATTGTATTGATCAATTTGATTTTAGTGCCAAACTTCCTAATCATTCGTCTTTTGTTGTGAATTCCCTTGGATTATCCAGTATGTTTGAGAAAGGTGCAACATCAACGAAAGTTGATAAATCAGTTTCTGTGAAAACTAAGAATGCTAAAGGTAAGAAGAAATCTTAGCATTCACAGAAACCGATCACTACTGGTAAGCCAAAGAAGAAGCATTCATTTGATTCTCTCAATTCTAACTCAAAAGTTTCAAATGTTTCAGATATGAGCAAGAAAAGGCTTGGAGTTAAATCTAAATGGCAACCAAAACAGGAGATTGATGAGACTGGTAAATCTTTTTCTAGTGTTGATTGTAATAAGACTACGACTAGTAAAGGTGTTTTGATTGCGAATGTTGCTTTTATAAAACCAAATCTTGTCGTTTCTCGCAAGAAATATTCTATGAAACAATTATTCCAGTTACGTCTGTCTACTAGAAAGTCTTCATCTTATGATAAACATGATTATGCTTCTTGTCAAGATTCTGATAATTGGTTTGGCACATATCATGTACACTCTCATCATTCTAATTCTTCATTTGATTCTCAAAAGCAAAGAGGACCCAAATTTCAATGGGTGCCAAAATCATGTGCTAACACCTTAGGTCCTATTTATAAGTGGGTACCTAAAACTCTTGTTTTGTAATTTCTCTTGTGCAGACCCGTCATATGTGGTACTTGGATAGCGGGTGTTCCAAGCATATGACCGGGCAGAAAGGTATGTTGACCAACTATATAGAGAAATTCTGCGGAACAGTTCGATTTGGTAACGATCAGTTTTCACCAATTCTGGGGTATGGTGATATGGTACACGAGAAAGTCACGATTAAGAAGGTGAGCTATGTTGAAGGCTTAGGACACAACCTTTTCAGTATAGGCCAGTTCTGTGACAAAGGCTTAGAGGTAAATTTCAAGGCCAAGAGGTGTTATGTTCGCACTGAAGATGGCAATGAACTCTTGGTCGGCACTCGAAAGTCCGACCTCTATACAATTAATTTGTCAAACATACAGACTGACAAGCAGGTATGTCTACTCTCAAAAGCCTCAATGCAACAAAGTTGGTTATGGCATCGACGGCTCTCTCACCTCAATTTTCGGTACATCAATAAACTGGTCAGTGGAAAGTTAGTGAACGGACTTACTGAGCTAAAGTTTGTCAAAGAACATTTTTGTCCAGCGTGTGAAAAAGGTAAGATGAAGAGAGCTCTGCACAAACCAAAACCTGAACCGAGCACCAGCTCTCCATTAGAGTTGTTATATATGGATCTCTGTGGTCCGATGCGAACGCAAAGCCTAGGCGGAAAGAAATACGTGTTAGTTATCGTGGATGATTATTCGTGATACACGTGGGTCAAATTTCTACGTTCAAAAGATGAGACGCCCGAAGTACTCATCACATTTCTGAAGACGACCCAGGTGAATCTACAGAAACCAGTCAAGCTTCTCAGAACTGACAACGACACAAAGTTTAAGAACAAAACAGTCAAAGAATATCTCGAATCGATCGGGATTTCACATCAATACTCTGCTGCACGTACGCCTCAACAGAATGGAGTGGTCGAAAGGCGAAATCGTACGCTAGTCGAGGCTACTCGAACTATGCTAAGCCAATCTGAATTACCTCTATTTCTATAGGCCGAAGCTGTATCGACTGCATGCTACACTCAGAATCATTCCATGATACACCGCAGATATAAGAAGACTCTGTATGCGTTAATCAACAACCGAACACCGACAATCAAATATTTTCATATACTTGGGTGTAAGTGTTATGTTCTAAACGACAGAGAGAGTCTGAACAAGTTCAGCGCTAAGGCGGATGAGGGCATCTTTATTGGCTATTCCTCTACATCTACTGCATACCGTGTTAACTTGAAGAAGTCAAAGACTGTTGTTGAAAGCGTCAACGTTACATTTGATGAGGAGGTGGCTTCTGAACATGTTCGTTCAGAACCCGTGATAACAGGAGTACTAGCTTCTGGGCAAATCAGTCCAGAACCTGTGTCTCAAGGAAACAAATCAGATGGGGCATCAACATCTACTAATCACTTATCTGATTTAGATTTATTATTTGAACTATTTTATGATGAATTTCTTGGAACTAAAGTAACCAAATCTGTTGTGGTTGATAGGATGGAAAACTCAATGACTACTCATCCAACCATGTCAGATATTTCTACTGAATCTGACTCCCCGATTCAACAAGAAGTTCAAGTTCAAATGCCTACTCTGACAGTTGAAGTTATGACCAATAATGAAGAGACAGAAGTTGCTGAATCAGTTGGGTGTACTGTAAGGACTGATCAACAGACTGATCAAGCTAAACCCACTGAAACTTCTGCACCTACTACTTCAATTGAACCCCCCATTCCTACTAAAAATCATGTAGAAGATAACAGTGGATTCATATATGATGATATTGATCTATATACATATAATCCACTCCCTCATGAACACAAATGGACCAAAGAGCACCCGATAAGACAAATCATTGGAGATCCAACAAAATCGGTGCAAACTAGGTTTGCTTCCATGAATATGTGTATGCATGAATCCTTTCTGAGCAAGATCGATCCTACTCACGTATCCAGGCCCTTGCCGATTCCGATTGGGTGACTGCAATGCAAGAAGAGCTGAATCAGTTTGAAGCACTTGAAGTCTAGAGACTCGTACCCAAACCTCAAGGTAAATCTATTATCGGTACGAAATGGGTTTTCAAAATCAAGAAAGATGAAGATGGTACTGTTATCAGAAATAAAGCAAGACTTATTTCCAAGGGATATAGGCAAGAGGAAGGAATAGATTACGATGAGACTTATGCTCCAGTGGCGCGTTTAGAGGCAATTCGGATGTTTCTGGCCTACGCATCCCACAAGAACTTAACTGTCTTTCAAATGGACGTGAAGACAACATTTCTGTATGGCATTCTCAAGGAGGAAGTCTATGTCTCGCAGCCAGAAGGCTTTGTTAATCAGGAGAAACCGAATCATGTATACGTTCTCGACAAAGCACTTTATGGACTGAAACAAGCTCCTCGCGCCTGGTATGATGTCTTATCTAAGTTTTTGGTCAAGTCAGGTTTTACAAAAGGTACGGTCGATACCACTTTATTCCTTAAAAAGGAAAAAGCCGATATCATTCTAATTCAAATATATGTGGATGATATTATTTTTGGCTCTACAAATCCTAAATACTGTAAGAATTTTTCAAACCTTATGGTGTCACGTTTTCAGATGAATATGATGGGAGAGATGAATTTCTTTCTCGAATTACAAGTCAAACAATTTTCAACGGGGATTTTCATCAATCAATCTAAATACATTCTTGATATTCTTCGAAAGTTCAAAATGGAAAATTGTAAACCGATTGGTACCCCAATGGCACCTGGTACTAAGATTGGCATTGATCCTTCGGGAAAGGCTGTTGATGCTAGGACTTATAGAGGGATGATAGGTTCTTTGATGTATCTCACTTCCAGTAGGCCGGATATAATGTTTTCTACATGCTTATGTGCTAGATATCAGGCCAATCCTAAAGAATCCCATGTGTCTGCAGTTAAGCGCATTTTTAGGTATCTGAAGGGGACTGCAGATCTTGGTCTGTGGTATCCTAAAGATACCAGCTTTGAACTAACAGCATATACAGACGCAGATCATGCTGGTTGCATGCTAGACAGGAAGAGCACGTCAGGTCATATATAGTTCCTCGGTGATAAATCGTCAGTTGGGCATCGAAAAAGCAATTATGTGTCTCAACTTCAACGGCCGAAGCAGAATATGTAGTTGCTGCTAGCTGCTGTTCTCAGGTCTTGTGGATGAGAACGCAACTACGATACTACGGTTTTCATTTCAACAAAATCCCGATCTACTGTGACTCGAAGAGCGCTATCGCGATAACAGCTAATCCTGTTCAGCATACAAAGACCAAACACATCGATGTCAGATATCATTTTATAAAATATAATGTCGAAAAAGGAACAATTGAACTTTACTTTGTAAAAACTATTTATCAGCTTGCAGATTTGTTTACCAAACCCTTGGACGAAAAGAGATTCAATTTTCTTGTCTCTAGGCTTGGTATGCTAAATCTTAAGACCTAATCGGTGGTTACCTATTAAAGTTTCTTATTGTAATTTTTTCATCATTTCTTTATCTTTATGTCCGCAAGATATCTGCACTTTATCAGTCTGTTCATGATCTAAGGGGGAGTGTGAGAAGAAACTCCATAGATGATCATTGTTATTTTGAGGGGGAGCTTATATAATTTCTGCATTTACCTTTTATGTCAAATTTTTGTAATGCATGATTTTAGGAAGAGCTCTTCAAGTCAAAGGAGTATGAAAATGACTTCTAATTATTTCTGATCAGAACTCGTACTTTCATTGTTTTACTGTTTTTTGTCTTTTTAATTTCAGTGAATAAATTTGCTTTGACTATGACTTAAGACTTTTGCAGTTTGAGAGATGCTTACAAGATCATATCTATATGACTTTAAGCTTGACTTCATGAGATGTAAGATTGCATTCAAAAGGTATAATTCCTTATCTTCATCTCATATATGGTTGAAAGCAGGACAACTTTCAATCATAGAAAACATTGTTCTTAAATGTTCAAACCACTTCCCAAATCTTAAACCGATTTCATGAATTGGAAGTGTGCTTTTAAATGTTTTCTAGATCTACTTTGTGCTTTAACTGATATAGTTAAACCATTTTGAGCAACACATGCTTTATAGGAAAACATGGTATTTCATTGTGCTAGGACTTAACACAACTTCTACGGATACACGTTAACCAGTGTCTCCAACCCAAGAAGTTAATCCATAGTGATTGAGTGTAAGGAGTCGAAAAGAAATGAGTGTGGGATGTATGATGAGGTATACAGAAAAAGAGAGTTTGGTTAGAGTGAGCTTAATGTTTAAAAGAAAGAGGGTGTGAGAACAGAGTTAAAAGCAATATCAGAACTCTGCACCAACTTTTTCTGAGCCGGGCTGCCACAATTCTAATGTTTCACAACTCTTTGGTGAACATTATTGAAACAGGCAACTAGCCCATGCCAACTCTTGATCAAACCTCACCAGCCACTCATTTTCTACTCAAATAGAAAGTGTTTTACATTTTTAAAGGGGAAGCAGCACATTTGTTATCTGATTTTCATTTGGAAAATCTGGATATTGAAAAGAAGGAAGTTTGCCCCACCTTCGCACTTCAATCATGCACATTGAGTCTGTGTTTAACTTACTGTTGTCTCCGTGGTTTACACAATTTTGAGCCTTAATAAGCAATCATCTGTGCTTAATTCTTTCTATCACTTGCACGAACACACAAGGAATTTGTTTCTTTGTCATAACGTTCATAGAATTTGCCCTTGTGGTGTTTCGATGATTAAATGGAAGCCCTCGGGGAGTGAACATCAAGAAGCTCATTTCCTATGTGTATCCGTTACACACAGTGACTTAGTATTACTGACAGGCATGTTAACTGATTCATTTGTTGATTCAGGTGTTACATGATTATTTTGTCTGGATTTGCAAAGATCTGGTTAAATATCTTTTGAATTGACGGATCAGAAGCTCCTTATGAAAGACATTTCTTGCCTAAAAGTTTTGATGAAATCGTTGCTCTTTTCATCAAAAAGGGGGAGAAGAGCTAACCAAGAAATTGAAGAGATCAAAAGTTTAGAGAAATGTACAAGATCAACAAAGTTTTCTGAAAATTTTCTTTGAAGATACTTTGCTAAAGCATTCTGAGCTAAAACTGGAGATTATTATATATTGAAGACAAAGAAGGAGATTGCATCTTCTGAGCTGAAAGAGAAGACTGAATTGCTAAATCCTTTTAGTAATGATCTTAATCCAAAGGGGGAGATTGTTAGATCACAGATTTATTGGATTCAAGATCATCCAATCTGAAGATTGAAATCTGAAGCTAAAGTTGAAAAGTCACTATCAATATTAGTCTAATGTTAATTTGTAATAATTGTCAAAGTTAATTATTGTGTTAATAATAGTATTTTAATATTATTCCTAAATATCTAATAAATAGATATTTAGGATATTAGTTTAGTTTAGTTTAGATATTATTTTATGTTTTTAGATATTTTGTTGTTAGTTGGTAAGTAGGTGAGATATCACATATCAGATCACACAACTTATCAACATCGACCCAACATTCATCAAGAGAAAAAGAGAGAGAAAGCTTCAAAGAGAAATCTTATTCAAACTCTGTAATCCTTGGTTATTAATCAAAACAGGTTGGTGAATCTTATATGTTTGTGTTTGTTATTGTCTGGTAAGATCTTGCTCAAATTTAAGGGACCGACATAACTTTACTTTGTAAACACGGATTATCGATTAGTTGATTTATTCACCAAACATTTGGACGAAAAGAGATTTAATTTTCTCATTTCGAAGTTATGTATGTTGAATCTTAAAACATAATTTGTATTTACCTCGTACAGTTTAATTTGTAATTTTTCTTCATTTTATTCTTCTTTTGTCTAAATGATATCTACACTGAAGGTTTGCTAATGATTTCAATGGGAGTGAAACAAAGATTAGATGATCTACATTCTAGGGGGAGTTAGAAAATTGTTGCATTGGATATATACTGACATATTCTTGTGAATGCATCATGTCAGGGGGAGTTAGGACATTTGACTTCTAAACATTGAGTTTAGAATTCTCACTGTAAAAGTTTTAATTCGCTTTGCATGTCTTTATTTTCAATAAATGTTGTTTTCTTTTCAATAAGACTTTGTTACTTTGACGAATTTTTCACTATATGCAGATTTTGAAGGGGAGCTTACACGGTTAGTTAATCATGACTTGAGAAGGAGCTATGAATGTTATATTCATAATTTAACTGTTTGAAAGAAGGACAACTTTCAGACATGAAAATATGTTTCTAAATGTTCAAACCACTTCTTATTCTCAAAAAGATTTCATGAATTTAGAAGTGTGATTTTAAATGTTTTCATTATGAACTTTCATGTTTCTATAACCGTGTGTTTCCAAAGATAAATACTTGTGTATTATCTTTTCCATATACTGTCAAGTATTCACACACATCAGTTTAGTATTTGTTTTGACAATGTTTTTACCATGTCTCAAATTGAAACTATTTTTTCGATGGTAAGACACTGCTTTTGGTACATTTAATGTTCATTGAGCGTTATTTCATTCAAAGCGATTCTTTCAAAAAAATTCTATACTTGATTCTTATAGACAACGTCCAATTTTTTCATGACCTAAACTTTTATTGATAAATCATTCATATTTGATATTTTCCATACATTGTCAGACTCAAAACATATCTATCGATTTCACTTCGTTCATTCAATTTCTTTGTTTTGATAAAATCTTCCATGTTCACAATGCTCAAATCTTCATGATTATCTTACTGACCATACATATATCTAACATGTATTTCATATTATCGTGCTTTAACTATTGAAGTTAAACTATTGAGCAACATCATGCTTTTAGGACAAAATCACGGGATTAGTGTGAGAATTCCAAAGAACTTCTATGTATTCACGATAACCAGTGTTTCCTACCCAAGAAGTTATCCTGAGTGATCGAGAGGCGAGGGGTCAATATCAGAGTGTGGGTGTGTGATGAGATAAAATGAAAAGAGAGTTTGGTTAGAAGTGAGCTTATATGATAAAAAGAAAGAGGGTGTGAGAACATAGTTAAAAGAATATCAAAACTCTGCACCAAATCTTTTCTGAGTCGGGCAGCCACATTTCTGATTGTTTCACAACTTTTTCGTGAACATCATTGAAACAGGCACTAGCCCATGCGAACTCTTGAATTAAACCCCACCAACTACTCATCTTTTTCTCAACAAAAAGATGTTTCATATTTTTCATGGGGACGCAACACATGCACTATCTGATCTTCATTTGGAAGATTTGGATATTGAAACAGAAGGAAGTCTGTCCCACCTTCGCACTTCGATCATGCACATTGAGTTTGTGTAATACTGTTGTTGTCTCAATGGTTTACACATTTTGAGCCTAATATAGCACAAAATACTTAAATTATTTCATACACAAGCACATACACACAGAAAATTTGTTTTTCTGTCAGAACGTTCATAGAATTACCTTGTGTTATTCGATGATTGAATGGAAGATCTGGGGAGTGAACATAAATAAAACTCCTTGTATAGTACATTCGTGGTACTAAGTAGCTCTGTGCTGCTTACAAGCAATTTTAACTGATTCATTTGTTGATTCAGGGTTACCACTCAATTCTGAATTTGAAAAGATTTGGAATCATTTTGAATTGACGGATGTTCAAAGGCTCATATGGAAAGACCAGTGGTCAGAAATTGAATGCATTTCTTGCAAAAAGTTTTTGATGAAGTAAATGCTCACGTTCATCAAAAAAGGGAGAGATGGTAGCAAGAAATGGTGAAATCTGAGAAAGTTTGTTTTCAAGATTAAGGGGGAGAAATAATTTCAAGAAATGTTGCCTGGTGAACAGATTGTGATAGTTACGGGGACAAAGTAATCAATAAATTACAGAAAGTTGAAAGTTCAATTTCAGAGATTTGTGAAGAATGCACAAAATGAAAGAGAAAGTTCAAAGAATTTTGAAAGATTGATGAAGTTTACAGAAAATTTCTTTAAAGAATATTTGTTGAAGCAAAGTGAGCTTAATCTGGAGATAATTTTATTTTCTGAAGCCTGAAAAAGGTTTTTATGTCCTTGGGGGAGATTGTTATAATTCTTGAAGAAGATAATCACAGACTTTAGGGGAGATTGTTGAAATTTGAAGACAGCCTAAACAAAAGAAGAGATGGATTAACAGAAGAAACTATCTGTGTATCCTATCAAAGGAGGAGATTGTTTGACAAAAGCATTAAAAGGGGGGGATTGAATTTGTTTGAAGAATATTAACAAAGGGAGATTGTTCGCAAATGTTGAATTTCTTTTTGAATCCAAAGGAGACATAAAAGTGCATATCTTTTTAAAGATGATCTTGAATCCAAAGGGGGAGATTGTTAATGCAGAAATGTTGGATCCAAGATCATTGTGGTTGGAAAGTCAAATTCCAAATCAAAGTCTCGAAAGATGTACGGTCTAATGAGGCTACTATGAAATACATCAACAGACTGATAATAAAAGAGATTAGAAGGAAAATGCAAAGTCAAAGCTCAAAGTGAAAAAGTCAATATCTTTAGTTAATGTTAGTTGTTAGTTTTAATTCCCTTGTAATATTCCTAGGTATAAATAGGTTTTTGTTTTGTTGTAAGCTTATAGCACTTTGAGAGAATATACTTGTAGAAAGAGATATTTGTATCCAGAGACACTTGTATACTGTGAATTGAGAATCAATATATGGCATCTTGAACCATTTGATTGTTGTTCATCTTGATTAGAATTGCACATCTAGGGATACACATGAAGCTTGAGGTTGAAGATAAAGATGGAGACTCTTGATGTCTACCTTCTACCCTTGAGCTTGATGACGGTTTACCACCATGATATCCAAAGATTTGAGCCAAAGATGCCCCAAAATATCAAAGGGTGGTGTTAGGTCGTTCTTGAAAGGTTTTGAGAGAGTTGGAGCTGATTTGGGTGAAGAGGAAATGGGATAACACGGAAAAATCGCGACTTTATGTTGCCTGGCACACCTGGCGATGTTGCCAGGCGACAATGCCAGTGGCAAAGTCGTTGGGGTGTACTAGCTTTTTGTCCATTCTCTGCGATTGTGACAGTGTGACTATGACATTGTCATAGTCGCTAGGCATTGTAGCGGGACCCTTCCCAAGCCCCAAAACTCAGCTTTTTCAACGCCAACGCTCCCGATACTCTAAGGGACTTTAAATAATGTTTTCCCAACAAAAATCCCACCATTTACAAGTTCCAAAAATGTCCGGGTGACCTTTACTCATCGAAAATTACGGGTGTTACATACTCAAAGAGAATGCTCACTGGTCTCAAGCTATTTCAACATAGAGAAAGTAAGTTTTAATTTTTAGATATTTACTCTTCTTAAAAACATAAAACAAAACCATGCTTAAACAAAAATCAAAATATAATTGTAATTGTAATAGATAGTTTAGATTTACCAGTCACTATTTTTTAGTGGTCTTATTCTCTGCAACCGTTTAATTGATGGGACCAATGCATAGAATGCAAATCCATTTGCGATGTCAATCGTCAACAAAATAAGCTTTCTATTCTTGTTGATATGAATCACCCAGTCATCATGGAAAAAATTGTATTGTTGGTATGTCGGGGTGTCGTTGTACATTTGTTCAACTTGATATAGTTTTATGTAATATTTTAATAGCTTCCCTTCTGTGCTAGCTTATACTTCTTAATATGCTCCACACTCGTACAATCATGCAATCACCCTAATAGACTTTCGTGTATCCTAATTTCATGACCAAACATCAAAAAGTAATGAAGAATAAAAAATGTGACTTACATCAAACGAAGTTGCATTACAGAGAAAAAAATAAGAGGAAGAGGAAGAAATAATATTATATATTCAATGCGTTCAATATTAAATAAGTCGTTTTGGTTTTGGTTGTTCCAAAATATACAAGTCTTATAGTGGCTGCAATTTTTAAGCACATGAAACATGCAACAGAACATCGTACTTTTTTTCTTGAAAATGTTATTTTTATAAGCAACTCTAGTTACTCAAATGAGTGTCACTCAACGTGTTCTCTATCAAATTTCAATCGTAATAGCTCACTATATGATCTATAACTTTTAAGATGCTTAGTAACAAAATATGTTCTAATTATATAAAACATACTAAACCAAAAGATGATTCCACTTCACAATTAGCAGCAAGACATAATTCTATTTTCTAAATTTACAAAGATTCTATAAAGATAAACTTGATGGTCTTAAATCACGATTTCAAGATAAAGACTAATTTAGTTAACCTGTAAAAACTTGATGGTCCTAAATCACCATTTCAAGATAAAGATTGGTTTAGTTGACTTATGTTTTATTTTACTTCATTTATCACCTTTTTTTTAATAACAATAACCATTTTATTACCCAAAAAGATCACCAACAGTAAGGACAAGGTCCGAAACAAATAATATTGATGATATTATTTGATGATATTCTTTATTTGATTTGTTTACTGAAATTGTATATTGAGGTTTGGTTTAGTCTACACCATCACAGCACAAAATCTAGGTTTCCCGATTGCTTAGTTAAGGCTTAAAGAATCAAAGAAACCCAAATCGAAGGTCTACCTTTGTGCAAACATCAAAGAAACCGTACCTGGTTTTGCGTTCAAAGAAGAGCGTATGAGAAGAGTATGAATCGATTTGAGAGAGTATCAAAAGCCCTGCATTGATTCGAAATAGTATGTTGAAGTGTCGTCTTGGATAGAGGAATGACTTGAATTGAGAGAGTATGTTGAATCGTCATCTTGGATAGAGGAATGGCCTAAGTTGTACCTATTAAATGATGCATTGGTGGTGGTGTACAATAGCAATAGGAACATGTAAAGTTGAAAATTAAGTAAATGTGTTACTAAATAGTAGTACATAAAGCTTAAAAGATTGTTTTTAAACAATTTTAACCAAATGCTTTATAGGAGAAGGATCATGTGAGAAGTTGAGTTAACGTAATAAGGGTGATAATTGGATATGAACCCTTGATCACTTATAATCTCAAATCCACCCATGAATCTCGCTTCATAAGAGAATTGAGAAGTTAACTTAATGTGAGAAGCGTGTAGTGGCAGATCTAGGATTTCTGTCTAGTGAGAGCACCATTAAGGTAGATTAAAGGCCCGTAAAGTCGACCAATGTGTTTTTTAGCCTAATTCCACCTTTTCGAGGGCTTTTTAAAGTTTTTTTGGTTGATTTCGAGGGATTTTTAAGTTTTTTTTTTGTCGATTTCGAGGGACTTTTTCGGTTTTTTTGTTGATTTCGAGAGATTTTTTTGGTTTTTTGGTTGATTTCCAGGTATTTTTTTAGATGGTGGGGGCACAAGAAATTATTGGGGGACTTACAGTAGAAAGTTAAAAAAAAGTGTATTTAAACTAAGAAAATGAGAAGAAGAAATTAAGTGGGGCCCATCCTCCACCTCTTAAACAATGGATCTGCCCCTAGAAGCGTGAGAAATGGTTATCAACCGTTGGGTGCATATTAGGATGAGATGCACCGAGATAATATGCACCAAGATGCACTAGATTAATTCCCTTATGAAGCACGATTTATTGGTGGGTTTGAGATTATAAATGAGCAAGGATCCAAATCCACTTCTCACACTTCTCACGTTAACTCAAATCGGTGGTGATGGACGGTGGTTCGGATCGGTGGTGGTAGGCGGTGGTTCAGATCGGTGGTGGTAGGCGGTGGTTCAGATCGGTGGTGGTAGTCGGCGGTTCAGATCGGTGGTGGTAGTCGGCGGTTCAGATCGGTGGTGGTCGTCGGCGGTTCAGATCGGTGGCGGTTCAGAGCGGTGGCGGTCAGCGGCGGTTCAGATCAATGTTGGTCAGCGGTGGTCGATGGTGGATCAAATCGGTGGTGGTCGGCGACGGTTCAGATCGGTGGTGGTCGTCGGCGGTTCAGATCGGTGGTGGTAGGCGGCGGTTCAGATCGGTGATGGTAGACGGCGGTTCAGATCGGTGGTGGTCGTCGGTGATTTAGATTGGTGGTGGTCGGCAGCGATGAAAATCGGTGGTAGTCGGTGATGGATCAGATCGACGGTGGTCGGCGGTAGTTCAGATTAGTGGTGGTCGGCGGTGGTTCAAATCGGTGGTGGTCGACGATGGTTCATATTGGTGGTGGTCGATGGTGGTTCAGATCGGTGGTGGTGGGCGGCGGTGGTCTAGGTAAATTGTGTAGGGAAGATGGGGATAATTTTGTCTTTTTTAGATAAATGGAACGGAATGGCATTGAATTCCTTTTCAATTGTGATGGAATGACTAAATCCGTAAATGATGGAATGTGTGAAATTCAATTCCATTCCATAGGTAAACCAAACGCCTGAATGGAAATTGTTATATGGAATTGATCATTCCAATTCCTTCGAATTCTCATTGGAATCATGTGAACCAAACACCTCATAAGTATTTTTTAAAAGTGTATTAGGATGATAAATTAGAGAATATTATAATAATATAATTTGTGTTAAAATCTCCAAAGTAGAAAATCTCTTGGAGTTGAATGAAATTCTTTTTAGAGATTTTAACTTTTGGTTCTCTATTTTAAAAAATTATATGTAACATCCTAAAAATAGGGGAAATTTAAAAACTAAATTTTTTGGCAATAGGCCCTGGGGGATGTGGTGGAATATCACATCTGCCCAGGGTTCGAATCCATACGTGCATAACAATTGTGGCCAATAAGGTTTAATCAGGACTGATGTCTTACCGTCATAATTTACCAAGGGATTAGTCTATGCATAGCCTAGGACACTCTTCAAAAAAAATCGGCAATATGATGTCTATAAAAGTTGGAAACCACCCAAAATGGGAAATGTATAATAGCGTTTACAATTCCTATAAATGAAAATTAGAATTAACAACAAACTAAACTAAACAATTATACATCTAGATTATATCGGTTGTCAACCCAAATCTCCCAAAATATCTATCTCCATGTACGCCTTATCACCAAGTGTATCTATACCAAAAATGTCGTAGTGGCCCAACATTCTTCCCTCTAACCACACGTGATCGGCCGCTAAGGGAACCTATTATACATGTCATTTAAGAAAACAAATGTTAGGCTTTTACGCCTAGTAAGAACAAACAGTTTATATAACTCCAATAAAAGTACAATTTGATAAAGGAGGATTTACATTTAAAATAAGTGGTTTACTTTTCTTGAAGGACCACATATGACCCCAAGGGTCCAAAAACATTTTGCGATGACGGGGGACACCCGATTTTTTCAAGGTTCGTGGCGGAACACAAAAGTAGGCCACTTCCCAAGTTGTGAGCTCAATATTAGGATCAAGGCCACGAGCCCGTCGACTCGTACTCAGATGTGGGGGAGGTCACCCAATGATCCTAATCATACTCATTCACTAGGATTACATTTACGGTCCATGGCTATTATCCAGTCCCACATAACCTTACGAAGTTGCCTTCCGAGGACCCAATGTCTCAACTAGTTACAAACGGGGGGTTACCCCGCTATTATGTCGACTCAATACCTATGGATCCACTAGTAATAATCTAAGACTTGTCACAATTACACTTGTGCAAACTATAGTCACACATATAGTTTTCAAATCAAGTTTTCCTTCGAGGTTCACTTCTTTGCATAAACCATGCTTATATGGACCCAAATCAATTTAAAGATCTAACTATGACCATTTCCATTTCCCAAATAGGTCTACCGTAAGATAAGTGTGCCCAAAAGTTACATAAACATTAAAAGATCATTTTTAGCACCATTATAATACCCACATGTTTCATATTCCAAAATACTCATAGTTCCCAAGTAAAACTCAACATATAATAAAATTATGGATGTGACTAACATGAGTTCATCGAAGTATTCAACTCCAAATATGTGAACTATAAACATTTTATAACTCAAATCCAAGAGCTCTTTATCATATTTACAAAATAATAGAAACCCTAAAAATCTCCAAAAATGCCAAGTTAGGTCAAAATCTTTTTAAACAAGAACAAGTGGACAAGGAGAGGATTGAGAGTCTATAATCATGATTTTGACATGTATAAGGTTTTAACATTTGAGAATGTACTCACAATATGGGTTTTGTTGAAAACCCTAGAAAACCAAAGGAATCTTCTAAGAATGGTAGCAACCTTGACCTTGAACACTAGATTATCAATTTTTGATGAAGATGATGGAAGAATCCTTGAAACCAAGTATTTATTGCCTTAGATGAACTAGGGTTTGCAATCAATGAGAGGAAAAATGAGAGAAATAAAATGAGAGAAAGTTGGATGAGAGTGGTAAATGAGAAAGGTAGCTGAAATCGTGCATTTAAGACCCTGGGGCCCGACCGCAATAATGCCAACCAATTGTGCCAATGGCACTCTCGCTCAAAATGTACCGCAACTCGACCCTCTCCCGCGATTGTGACATAGCGATAGTGTTGTTATCACTCTCACGGGCACTCTCGTGCAGAGTGTACCGAGAGTGGTAAGGGCCTAGCGATTGTGCCTTGTGCGATTTTGACAATTTTCACTGTCACCGGGCACTCTCGCTCCAGACTTACTCGACTCCGAAATTTTGACTTTTCTCGCTTGATTACATCCCGACTTACTCCAAACCTTCTAGGTTAAAGATGACTTAGTTAAAAGTTACCAGATACGTGTAACACCCCGAATTTTCGTTATGTAATCCTAGCGTTAAGACTTCTAGCCTTGTATATCGTTGAATCTTGGTGTGCTAGTGTTTAACTGTTGTCGTTGGCACCGCGTTAGATATCTTGTTTGGGTATTCGAGTTTTGGTGAAGATTGAACATCACAGGAGCTTACGCGAGTTACACCACGGCTTTCAAGTCGCGGCACAACCCGTGTAGCCCACTGTCCGTTTTCCATTTCAGGAACACGGGCGACTTATGTCGCGACTTGAGGCCGCGGCATAAGCCGCGGGACTCCCCTAGATGCCTTAAGCGGGTTTCTTCCCCATCCACCTCATTGATTACTCTATCTACTCTCTTTACTCTCTCTCAAACCCTCATAACTCCCCATATCCAAAATCTAGGGTTTGCTCACCCAACTCTACCTCTTTTATTTCAACAAGTTAGTTGTCTCTTCTAAGGGTTCAAGTGTGGAGCTTAAAGTCTCAACCTCCATTGTCATCTTCTCCAAAGTTCAAATCTAGGTTTTGGGTTCTGTTCTAAAACCTACTTGGTGAGTTCCTACTACCATTTTCTAAACTTTATACATGTCAAAACTCATGATTTTGAACTCCTATACATTTCCTTGGTTTTTATTTATGATTATCACATTTTGACCTAACTTGAGTTTTTGGGAAATTTTAGGGTTCTTGGTAGATTTTGTTGAAATGAAAGGTTCCATTTTGTATATGTTAAAATAAGGTTTATCTTGCACATTTATGGTGTAGCACTTGAAAGATTATGTAAAATCTCATTTTATGATTTTCATTCTTATCAGCAGTTAAATTTGGAAAAACGCATTTTGGGAAGTAAACGTTGTTGGAAGCTATATGTTTAGCTTTGGTTAGTCACAAATGTAATTGTGACAAGTCTAGACTATTACTAGTGGATCCCTAGGTATTGAGTCGGCTTATGTGTATATATTTTTGGGATGTCATTCCCCATTGTAGCTATGGATGCATTTGACCCTCGGAGGCCTTTGGTACGGTTATGTGGGACCGGTTACTAGCCATGGGTCATAATGTAGTCCTAGTGAACGAGTATGACTTGGTTTCCTCGGGTGCCCTCCCCCACATCTTAGTACGGACCGGCGTTGTTCGTGACCATGGATTCCAAGTATTTAGCTAATAACTCGGTATTGTAGCCTACTCGGTGTTCCGCTACACTCCTTGGTAAATCGGGTATCCCCCGTCATCGCAAGATGAATTTTGGACTGAACGGTCCTTACTTGGCAAAGTTTTAATTTATAAACCCGTTTCTCTTACCAAGATTTCCTTTTAATACAAATGCTTATATTCCTTTAAATTATAAACTGTATGTTCTCACTAGGCTTTAAGCCTAACACTTTTTCTCAAATGATATGTATAACAGGTTCCTTTAGCGGCGGGTTGCCAAGGGCTTGAGTGATGAGCATAGCTTTGAAGCATTTTTGTGTTGACTAGTTGTTGGAGCTTGAGGCATTTGATTTAGTTCCATCTTTTGGTGATACTTGGGTTGACAACCGATGTAATCTAGATAGTTTGTGTTTAGATTAGTTTGTTGTCAATTTTCATTTCCGTTCACAAGTTTTTGTAAATGCCTTATATATTTACCCACTTTGGGTGGTTTACTCCAAATTTAAATTTTATATTGCCAAATTTTCGAACTTTAAATTACTCTAAATTTTAGGGTGTTACAAGTTGGTATCAGAGCTCTAGTTTAAGTGAACTAGGCATGAATGTAAGATGTCTAGACTTAGACTGAGTATGTTAGGCAATGATTTGTGAGTTGGGTAGAACTTCTAAGATGGGTTAGTCTTAGAGTTGACGGAAGTCATGTTCATCAAGCGTTGTGATGATGGTAACAAGAACTCTTATGTGTTATATGTTCATAATCTCACTTAGCTAATGTTATTATGAGGATATTATACGTGAGTGTACTTGGGTTGCTGATGTTATGACAATTGGTAGACGTAATAGTACGTTTCCTTCGTGTTTAATTCTGTTAATCCCTCTCTTACTCTTTCTCGTGCTTGTGTTGCAGCCATTATTCCTTATGGTGAATACACGTAGTCTCCAGTTAGGCGACGGAGATCTTCGAGATGTTAGTTCGCCCAATCTGATTCCGGTGGTTAGGGCGCCAGCTGTCGTTCCTCCCGGTATGCCGTCGATCTTTACTGGGGTAGTGGAGCATGTGCCAAGAGTGGATTTGGCATCCACGGACCCGGTTATTCGTGAGGCAAACCCTCAATCTGATATGATGGCCAGTGTCATGCAGATGGTGACGTCGGCTATGGAGAAGCAGCAAGAGGTGTTTCTGAAGATGATAGAAGACCGGGATGCGAGCCTCAGAAGGCATGAGGCAGTGGAAGAGAATGTGCTGGTTGGTTCTGGAGGCACAGGAAACAGAGTTAGGACTGAAGAGCACAGAGTGGTTGGTGCTCCGAGAAGTGGGAAGAGTTGCTCCTACAAATCGTTCCTTGGTTGTGGGCCACCAGAGTTCTCGGGTTCTGATGACCCGGTTGCATGCGTCAAATAGATCCAGGCAGTCGAACAAGCTTTTGGCTCCTCCGAGTGTGGGGATGATCAGAAAGTGAGATTCGGCTCTCAATTACTCAGGGATACGACACTCTCATGGTGGACTTTCACTCAGGCCACCCTCTATTCTACTATACTAGCTCAACTATCTTGGGTCGAGTTCAAGAAAAAGCTTCTGGAGGAGTACTACAGTGAGAGAGCCATGGATCGTATTGAGGCTGAGTTTCGAGCGCTCGAGAAAGGGAACTTGACGGTGAGGGAGTATACCCGTCAGTTCATGGAGAAATTGGGGTTAGTAGGGCATGTGGCCCCATCAGAAAAAGAGAATATAAAGGCTTACCTGAAGGGTCTGCCGGTGGACATGATGTCTATGGTCCGAAAATCGAAGGCTTCTAACCTTCGTGAGACGATCGAAGAGGCACAGTTTATGGAAGAGGTTTATGTGAAGGGTAAACCGGAGAAGGCAGTAGTGGTTGTTGATAAGAGAAAGTGGGAGATCAATTCCGTACATCCCAAAAGAACTCGACCTTTTGTTGGAAATCGAAATTCCAACAGTTATAATGAAGTTAGATGGTGTCAGAAGTGTCGATCCAAGCACCATGGCAACTGTAACACCACTCCTCAACCTTGCAGTAAATGTGACAAGTTTGGTCACGCTACCAAAGATTGCCCGATCAGAGGGTTTATTTGCTTCGAGTGCAAGGCACCGAGGCATATGAAAAGAGATTGCCCGAAGCTCAAGTTGGGTAGTGCGCCAAAGAAAAGAGAGAACCCACCTAGGGTTCCGGGTCGAGCTTTTCAGACGACGGCTGATGAGGCCAAAGCATCCACCGACGTGGTATCGGGTACATTTCTTCTAAACTCCGTACCTGCTCTTGTGTTGTTCGATTCAGGTGCCAGTTTCTCTTTTATATCTGAGTCGTTTCGTCAAAAGTTTGCCATGCCCACTAATAGTCTAGAGAATGCATTAGTGGTAGAGATAGAAAATGGTAGTCATGTCATGATCCGCGATGTTCTGTTGAAATGTACGCTCGAAATCGAAGGGAGAGAATTTTCGATCGATCTAATGCCAATGGTTATTGGGGGCTTTGATGTGGTGGTCGGTATGGATTGGTTGGCGAACAATCATGCCGAGATCGTATGATCCAAGAAAATAATCCGACTTCCCAATCCGATGGGGATGTTGTAATTTACGGCGAGAAGAGGAAAGGTGATGTAGCAATCATTACCATGGCTAAGGCGCGCAAGTGCTTGGTGAAAGGATGCTCGTCCTTCCTAGCCTATGTAATCGACGCTAAGTTGGAAAAATCAAAGCTTGAAGAAGTGAGAATCGTGCGGGAGTTTCCCGATGTCTTTACGGACGACTTGCCCGGGTTACCACCCGATCGTCAAGTAGAATTCCGGATAGATCTCGTGCCGGGAGCGACTCCGATTGCTAGAGCCCCTTACCGATTGGCGCCATCGGAGATGCAAGAAATTATGGCACAACTTCAAGAGCTTTTGGAGAAAGGTTTCATAAGACCGAGCTCGTCGCCTTGGGGAGCCCCAGTCTTGTTCGTCAAGAAGAAGGATGGCATGATGAGGAGATGCATCGATTATCGTGAGTTGAACAAAGCAACAGTGAAGAATAAGTACCCACTTCCAAGGATAGACGACTTGTTCGATCAACTCCAAGGAGTAGGGTGTTTTTCCAAGATCGACTTACGTTCGGGTTACCACCAAGTGAGGGTGAGGGAAGAAGACGTCATGAAGACGGCCTTTAGAACGCGTTACGGCCATTACGAATTTCTTGTAATGTCGTTTGGCCTAACGAATGCTCTGGCGGTATTTATGGATTTGGTGAATAGGGTGTGTCGACCATTCCTCGACAAGTCGGTCATCGTGTTCATTGATTACATACTCGTGTATTCCAAAAGCGAGTTGGAACACGAGCAACACCTTCGTGAAGTTCTATAGGTATTGAGGAAAGAGAGATTGTACACCAAATTCTCTAAGTGCGAGTTCTGGCTCGAAGAGGTGCAATTCTTGGGTCATGTTGTCACTCATGACGGAGTGAAAGTGGACCCCTCCAAGATCGAAGCCATGATGAATTGGGAAACTCCCAAGAGTCCGTCCGAGATCCGAAGTTTCTTGGGATTGGCGGGATATTACCGGAGATTTATTCAAGACTTTTCAAAAATCGCTTCTTCCTTGACAGCGTTGACTCGGAAGAATGTGAAGTTCGTTTGGACCGAAACGCAAGAGAAGGCGTTCCGGACTCTATAAAAGAAGTTGTGTGAAGCTCCAATCCTGTCGCTACCTGAAGGGTCGGAAGACTTCGTGGTCTATAGCGACGCTTCGAAAATGGGATTAGGATGCGTGTTGATGCAGAGAGGCAAGGTGATCGCTTACGCCTCGAGGCAACTAAAAATTCACGAGAAGAATTATCCTACCCACGATTTGGAGTTAGCAGCAGTGGTGTTCGCCTTAAAGCTTTGGCGACACTACCTCTATGGCACGAAATGTACACTCTACACGGATCATAAAAGTCTGAAGTATGTCTTTGATCAAAAAGAGTTAAACATGAGGCAACGGCGGTGGCTCGAATTACTCAAGGATTACGATTGTGAGTTGTTTTACCATCCCGGTAAGGCGAACGTAGTGGCCGATGCGTTAAGTCGGAAGGACTATAGCGGAAGTATTCGGGCTACCCTTTCGAGAATCGAGCTAGTGTCAAGTCTTGTTGAGAAGATCAAGGCATCTCAAGTGGAAGCGTTGTTGGAAGAAAATCTTAAGGATGAGGTGATGACCAAGCAACGGGTGCTCTTAACGGAAGATAGTCGTGGGGTGAAACTATTCAATGGTCGTGTGTGGGTACCCAAGTTTGGGGGTAATTGTGAGCTACTTCTTGAGGATGCCCATAAGTCCAAGTATTCCATTCATCCCGGGAGTACAAAGATGTATCGAGATTTGAAGTTGCTTTATTGGTGGACGGTAATGAAACTTGATGTGGCGCGTTACGTGGAACGTTGTGTGACATGCTCGCAAGTAAAGGCCGAACACCAACGACCGTACGGGAGTCTTCAGTCCTTGGAGATCCCCGAGTGGAAATGGGAGCATATTACCATGGATTTCGTGACCAAGTTGCCCAAAACTCTTTGAGATCATGATACCATCTGGGTGATAGTTGACCGGTTGACCAAGAGCGCTCATTTCTTGGCTATGCGGGAAACTCTACCGATGGACAAGTTAGCGAAGCTTTACATCGATGAGGTGGTTTCGAGGCATGGTGTGCCTTTGTCTATTGTTTCGGATCGTGACAGTCGGTTCACTTCCAATTTTTGGGATGGTTTGCAGAAAGAGCTTGGTACGCGTGTGAAGTTGAGTACGACTTACCATCCTCAAACCGACGGTCAAAGTGAAAGAACGATTTAAACGTTAGAAGACATGTTAAGGTCTTGCGTTATTGACTTTGGGGGTAGTTGGGACTCTCGCCTACCTTTGGTGGAGTTCGCATACAATAATAGCTACCACTCGAGTATCGAAATGGTTCCGTTCGAGGCCTTATACGGGAGGAAGTGTAGGACTCCCGTATGTTGGCTTGAAGCGGGAGAGAAGCAATTCGCCAGACCCGAAATCGTGCAAGAAACGGCCGACAAAGTTAAAGGGATTCGGGAAAGGTTGAAAGCGGCCCAGGATCGGCAAAAGAGTTATGCCGATAAGAAGATGCGGCCGATGGACTTTCAAGTGGGCGACCGCGTGATGCTAAAGGTATCGCCATGGAAGGGCATTATCAGTTTCGGAAAACGTGGAAAGTTGAGTCCCTGTTTCCTTGGACCTTTCAAAGTGCATAAGTGGGTGGGTTTGCAAGCCTACCAATTGGAACTGCCGCCAGAGTTGAGTAGAATCCATAACATGTTCCATATATGTTACCTTCGGAAATGTTTGGCGGACGAGGAAAACGTCATTCCTCTCTCCGAGCTAAGAGTGAACGAAGGTAACTGTTGTGTAGAAGAACCCGACGCTATCTTAGAAAGGAAGTCTAAGAAGTTGCGTCACAAGGAAGTCACTATGGTCAAGGTGCAGTGGAGGCATCATCGTGGGACCAATGTGACGTGGGAAGCTGAAGAGGATATGAAGCAGAGATATCCTCATCTTTTCAAGTAGTTGGGATTTCGGGGACGAAATCATTCCCAAGTTGGGGAGGATTGTAACACCCCGAATTTTCGTTATGTAATCCTAGCGTTAAGACTTCTAGCCTTGTATATCGTTGAATCTTGGTATGCTAGTGTTTAACTGTTGTCGTTGGCACCGCGTTAGGCATCTTGTTTGTGTATTCGAGTTTTGGTGAAGATTGAACATCACAGGAGCTTACGCGAGTTACACCACGGCTTTCAAGTCGCGGCACAACCCGTGTAGCCCACTGTCCGTTTTCCATTTCAGGAACACGGGCGACTTATGTCGCGACTTGAGGCCGCGGCATAAGCCGCGGGACTCCCCTAGATGCCTTAAGCGGGTTTCTTCCCCATCCACCTCATTGATTACTCTATCTACTCTCTTTACTCTCTCTCAAACCCTCATAACTCCCCATATCCGAAATCTAGGGTTTGCTCACCCAACTCTACCTCTTTTATTTCAACAAGTTAGTTGTCTCTTCTAAGGGTTCAAGTGTGGAGCTTAAAGTCTCAACCTCCATTGTCATCTTCTCCAAAGTTCAAATCTAGGTTTTGGGTTTTGTTCTAAAACCTACTTGGTGAGTTCCTACTACCATTTTCTAAACTTTATACATGTCAAAACTCATGATTTTGAACTCCTATACATTTCCTTGGTTTTTATTTATGATTATCACATTTTGACCTAACTTGAGTTTTTGGGAAATTTTAGGGTTCTTGGTAGATTTTGTTGAAATGAAAGGTTCCATTTTGTATATGTTAAAATAAGGTTTATCTTGCACATTTATGGTGTAGCACTTGAAAGATTATGTAAAATCTCATTTTATGATTTTCATTCTTATCAGCAGTTAAATTTGGAAAAACGCATTTTGGGAAGTAAACGTTGTTGGAAGCTATATGTTTAGCTTTGGTTAGTCACAAATGTAATTGTGACAAGTCTAGACTATTACTAGTGGATCCCTAGGTATTGAGTCGGCTTATGTGTATATATTTTTGGGATGTCATTCCCCATTGTAGCTATGGATGCATTTGACCCTCGGAGGCCTTTGGTACGGTTATGTGGGACCGGTTACTAGCCATGGGTCATAATGTAGTCCTAGTGAACGAGTATGACTTGGTTTCCTCGGGTGCCCTCCCCCACATCTTAGTACGGATCGGCGTTGTTCGTGGCCATGGATTCCAAGTATTTAGCTAATAACTCGGTATTGTAGCCTACTCGGTGTTCCGCTACACTCCTTGGTAAATCAGGTATCCCCCGTCATCGCAAGATGAATTTTGGACTGAACGGTCCTTACTTGGCAAAGTTTTAATTTATAAACCCGTTTCTCTTACCAAGATTTCCTTTTAATACAAATGCTTATATTCCTTTAAATTATAAACTGTATGTTCTCACTAGGCTTTAAGCCTAACACTTTTTCTCAAATGATATGTATAACAGGTTCCTTTAGCGGCGGGTTGCCAAGGGCTTGAGTGATGAGCATAGCTTTGAAGCATTTTTGTGTTGACTAGTTGTTGGAGCTTGAGGCATTTGATTTAGTTCCATCTTTTGGTGATACTTGGGTTGACAACCAATGTAATCTAGATAGTTTGTGTTTAGATTAGTTTGTTGTCAATTTTCATTTCCGTTCACAGGTTTTTGTAAATGCCTTATACATTTACCCACTTTGGGTGGTTTACTCCAAATGCAAATGTTATATTGCCAAATTTTCGAATTTTAAATTACTCTAAATTTTAGGGTGTTACAATACGAGTAATTCACAGATATCAGGGGATATTTAACTTATCCAAAATTTCGGTTGTTACAATCCTCCCCACCTTGAAATCGATTTCGTCCTCGAAATCTTCACTACACGAACAAATTGGGATATCTCCATTTTATGTTCTCCTCGGCTTTCCACGTCACGTTGGTCCCCCGATGATGTTTCCATTGCACCTTAACCATCATGACCTCTTTGTGACGAAACTTCTTTGACTTTCGATCAAGGATAGCGTCAGGTTATTCCACACAATGGTTGCCTTCATCCACTCTTATCTCTGAGAGAGGAATGACGCTCTCCTCTTCTACCAAACACTTTTGGAGATAACAAATGTGAAACGTATTGTGCATCCCACTCATTTTTGGCAGAAACTCCAATTGGTATGCTTGAAGTCCCACACGTTTGAGCACTGTGAATGGTCCAAGGAAACGGGGACTCAACTTCCCGCGTTTTTCAAACCGGATCATCCCCTTCCAAGGGAACACTTTAAGCATAACCCGGTCTCCCACTTGGAAATCCATAGGTCGCCTCTTATTGTCGGCATAACTCTTTTGTCGATCCTGGGCCGCTTTCAACCGTTCCCGAATGCCTTTCACTTTGTCGGTTGTTTCTTGCACAATCTCGGGTCTTGCGAATTGCTTCTCGCCTACTTCAAGCCAACATACAGGAGTTCTGCACTTCCGCCCGTATAAGGCTTCAAACGGTGCCATTCCAATGCTTGAATGGTATCTATTGTTGTATGCGAACTCCACCAAAGGTAGGTGAGAGTCCCAACTACCCCCAAAGTCTATCACGTAAAACCTTATCATATCTTCTAGCGTCTGAATCGTCCTTTCACTTTGGCCGTCGGTTTGGGGATGGTAGACCATACTCAACTTCACTCTTTTACCAAACTCTTTCGATAGACCATCCCAAAAGTTTGAAGTAAACCGACTATCGCGATCCGATACAATAGACAAGGGCACTCCATGCCTTGAAACCACTTCGTTGATATAAAGTTTTTCCAACTTGTCCATCAGTATAGTCTTGCGTATGGCTAAGAAGTGAGCGCTCTTGGTCAACTGATCAACTATCACCCAAATCGTATCGTGACCTTTCAAGGTTTTCGGCAATTTGGTCACGAAAGCCATGGTGATGTGTTCTCATTTCCATTTGGGGATCTCTACTGATTGGAGACTCCTATACGTTCGTTGATGCTTGGCCTTCACTTGTAGACATGCCACGCATCGCTCTACATAACGTGCCACATCTAATTTCATAACTGGCCACCAATAGTGTAATTTCAAATCCCGGTACATCTTTATACTCCCCGGATGGATGGAATACTTGGACTTATGGACATCTTCAAGAAGAAGTTCATGATTGCCCCCAACCTTGGGCACCCAAACTCGTCCATTAAAAAACTTCACTCCACGGCTATCCTCCGTCAAAAGCAATCGTTGTTTTGTCATTACTTCATTCTTGAGGTTCTCTTCCAACAAAGCCTCCGCTTGAGACGTCTTGATTTTCTCAACGAGGCTCGACACCAACTCGATTCTCGAAAGGGTGGCTTGGATGCCTCCGCTATAGTCCTTCCGACTCAATGCATCAACTACCATGTTTGCTGTAATATTCGGATCCGAAATTTATTTAAATTTTGGAAGTTGGGTAAAAAGTTAAAAGAAACCCAAAGTTCAAGGGGGTGATTTGAAATTTGGTTATATATAACCTAAACCTCAGATATTTGGTTTTCATATCACATACTGAAATTTTTTAGAACCGACGTAAGAGAAAGAGAGGAGAAATGAAGGCAGAGAAAAAGTTGTGAAGGATCGATCAGTTTTGTCAAATAGAGGTATGATTCTAGCTTAATACTTCTATCTGCATGTATTAGTCGGTAAATAGTCTTGTTATTCAAGCTTTTAACCGTGTATTTGATCGATTCAATGATCTGAAGTTTTCTGGGTTCGAACTGTTGTGTCGCCGACTTAGTATGAACTCGACCGGGAAGAAGGTGTTGACCGGTAAAGTTATTAACCGGTATAACTCTTCGACCGGTATAGAGTATAGTGTGGACCGGTCCGTCGACCGGTGTAATCGACCGATAAAGTGTAATCGATCGATAAAGTGTAATCGACCGGAACTAGGGTCGACCGGTATGTTGTTTGACCGGTAGGTTGTAAGGACCGGTAAAGGTATCGGTCGATCGGTAAAGTGTAATCGATCGATAAAGTTGTTGACTGGTATAGTGGTTCGACCGGTATTTTTTTAATCGGTCCTAAGAGGTTTTGATCAGAGTGGATTCGACCGGGATAATAACAGTATATTATATTTGATGAGTTTATAAAAAGAAAGAGTGTTAGTTGCAAGTTAGCTTACCTTTGTTTTTAATATCATCGTAAGTGGTGTTAATCAGTAGAAGTCAGAGTTTAATCAAGAAGAATCAGAGGTGAGTCTTTCAAACTAAATCTTTTATGATTTTGGCAGTTATTTGATAAATGTGGGTTTTATAAATTGCACGTTTATAGTATTGAAAGTTATGCAGAATTGTTGAAAAAGGTTGGTTTAATCAGTTTGGCATTTTATGCTAAGTTTATATAAACTTGTTTTATATATAGTCAGGACTAAGTGTATGCATACATTTGAGTCAGAAGTCTGACCTAAGTCGGGAAGTGTGACCCGCCTGCTCGTACCAGGGAGTGTGGCCCGTTTATGCCATTAGGGTGTGTCCCTAAAATAAGGCAGTGCGAGACAGACATATCATCTTTGACGGAAATGTTGGTCAGTAGCTTAAGGTACGCTTGTGAAGCGTAAAAAGTGGTCAGTGATGGCCAGTAGATTGAGTTATGCCTGCAAAGCATAAAGTATTTTAAATTTTGATTAAAGGAGCAGGTTATGTTTTTGAGATATAAATCTTTGTTTAAATGTTTTAATTAATATTTGAACTGTTGCAGTAGTGATTGGAGGGGACTCACTAGACCGTTGGTCTAACTCTCGCTCTTTCAAAATTATAATCCTGTTTCAGGTCATCGAAAAGTAGCAGGTACAGATAAGGGTAAGGAGAAGATGTGAGCTATTTCCAGGAGATAGAAGACTTGCTGTAATAGTTTACTTTTTGACTCAGTTGTGTAATAGGTGATACTTGTAAACCTTGTACTATGAAATGTAAGTCTGGGGCAGTATTCAGATAGAAATGTTATTTTGATATATGTATAAAGGTACAGGTTGTTACAATTGGTATCAGAGCATTGGTTTAAGGGATCTAGGTGACCAGATGGGCCTAGACTTAAACTGAGATAGTAGAAACACAACTGAGAAGTAGGAAGGTCGTAGGAAGATAACATTAAGGTAGTAAGGACTAGCATGTAAGGTAAATTTGGAATTCTATCTGGCCAGTGTAATTGTGAATTTACAAGTACATGCTTGTGCTTAAACTGCCGTAATGTGTAGCATGTTAGATTGAATATCTTATGTTTCTTCTTATCAGAAGTGTGTCTGAGCGAGTGACAAGGAGTAGGTCTATGCTGAATCCTGAGATTGAGCGAGATAATGAAGTAGTTTCAGAAGAGAGAATGACTACTGTCAACCCGACTGCTATCCATGGAAAGAGTCGCGGTCGAGCTAGAGGTAAAACAGTTCAGAAAGCAACTACTCAGGCAAGGGTTTCCAATGTGGGAACTCGAGGCGGGAAGACAAGTCGTGGGATTCGTCAAGATGAAAGTGTAGAGGTAAGAGTTGATCAAGAAACTTCTCATTAAGAAAGTTCGGCTTCTGTGAGGGGTCGAAAGCAAACAGGAAACCGTGGTGGAGGTAGAACGCAAGGTTTTGTTACACAAGAAACCTTCACTGCAGAAATGGGAAAATTACAAGAAACGTTGAATGCTTTATTGGCTCAGCGTACTAATGATGTTTCGTCAAGTAAGGAAAAGAGTGAAGAATGAATAGCTACTGAGGTATCAGATTCACCAGTAACTGTTGGGGGTAGCCACCCTCATTCAAACCCCATAGTGATGCCTAAAGTGGTAGCTGGGAAAGGATGTAGTTTTAAGGAGTTTGCTGCTTGCAAACCTCCTACCTATAAAGGGGAATGTGATCCAGTTATAGCAATAAGATGGGTAAAGGAATGGAGTTAGCATTTGATACTAGTAAGTGTGCTGAAGAAGATAAAGTAGTTTATGCTTTGTCTATGTTAAAAGATGAAACAGTAATGTGGTGGGATGTTGAAGCATGAGGTCAAAGTTCAACGGTAGCCAAAGAAATTTCTTGGGGTGAGTTTGTGAAAATATTTAAAGCACAGTTTTGCCCTTTGGCGGCAGTTAAAAAGTTGGAAGAAGAGTTTCTGAGTTTAGAGCAGAAGGGGATGTCAGTTCAAGAATATACTACAAAGTTTATTGAAAAGTCTCGATTTGCAGAAATTTACGTACCTAATGAAGGACGACGAGTAGAACGTTTCGTCTTTGGGTTGAGAAGTGATATTCGAGAATTTGTCTCGAACAAGGAACCGTCTACGTTTCAAATGGCGGTAAATGCAGCTGAAATGAGAGAAAAGGAAAAGAATCAACAAACTATTGAAAGAAGTGGAGATAAAAGAAAATGGGAAGGAACAGTTCGTGACTCCAAACTGTTTAAGTTTGCAAAGTTTGATCAGCGTTCTGTTAATAAGTTTGAAAGTAAACCCTGTAGCAAGTGTAATCAAAGGCATAAAAGAGAATGTAAGATTGATCAAGAGGGATGTTATAAATGTGGGAAGATTGGGCATTTAGCTCGGGATTGTCAGAATTTGAGGTCTTGTTATCAGTGTGGATCTCCTGATCATATCAGGACAAATCGTCCACAATTGAAAAAGGGATCGGTCGGAGGATATGCAGAAAAGGGAGGTGAGAAAAAGGTGGAGCCAGCTAAAGCGAGGGCTAGAGTTTTCAATATGACAGCAGAAGAAGCGGCTGAGATACCTGATGTAGTGACAGGTACTTTCTTTATAGATTCGAATTATGCAAAAGTATTGTTTGATTCAGGCGCAAATCGTTCGTTTGTGTCTCCAAATGTTGTGCATAAATTGAATGAGAAACCTAAGAAGCTTAGGCATGAATTGAAAGTAGAAGTGGCTGATAATAGTCAAATATTAGTGGAGGAAGTGTGTGATGGGTGTAGTATTGTCATTAATGAGCAGTCATTTCCACTTCGACTGTACCCGATGGGTATGGGATAATTTGATGTATTGTGAGAATAGATTGGTTGGCGTCTAATGATGCTCATATAGCATGCAATAAGAAATTAATTCATATAGCCCAGCCAGGTAAAGAAGAGATAGTAGTGTTTGGAGATCGGAGGGATAGGAAGTCGTGTTTGATTTCAACGATTAAGGCTAAGCGGTGTATAGTAAAAGGGTGTGTGGGATTCTTAGCTTATGTAATAGATGCTAAGAAGGAGAAGAAGGGATTTGAGTCAGTTACGGTAGTAAGTGAATATCCAGAAGTATTTCCGGAAGACTTAACCACTTTGCCTCCTGATCGGTAAGTGGAATTTAGTATTGATTTAGTACCTGGAGCAGCGCCGATTGCAAGAGCACCGTATAGACTGGCACCGGCAGAAATGAAAGAAATGATGACTCAGCTGCAGAAGTTGTTAGACAAGGGGTTTATTCGCCCTATTACCTCACCATGGGGAGCGCCAGTATTGTTTGTTAAGAAAAAAGACGGGTCTATGAGAATGTACATAGACTACCGAGAGCTCAATAAGTTGACTGTCAAAAATAAGTATCCGTTTCCCAGAATTGACGATCTTTTTGATCAACTTCAAGGAGCGAGTTACTTTTCGAAAATAGATCTACGATCTGGTTATCACCAATTGAAGGTGAGGGAGGAGGATGTACCTAAGACTGCATTTCGTACGAGGTACGGACATTATGAGTTTCTAGTTATGCCATTTGGTTTGACCAATGCGCCAGCAGCTTTCATGGATCTGATGAATAGAGTGTGTAGTCCGTTTTTAGATAAGTATGTCATAGTCTTTATAGATGATATACTGATCTATTCATGTTTCAAAGAAGATCATGAAACTCATTTGCGAGCAATTTTAGAATTGCTTAAACGCGAGAAATTGTACGCCAAGTTCTCAAAATGTGAATTTTGGCTGAAAGAAGTTCAGTTTCTAGGTCACGTGGTGTCGAAAGATGGGATTAAGGTTGATCCAGCTAAGATTGAAGCCATTAAAGGGTGGCAAGCACCGAAAACACCATCAGAAGTAAGAAGTTTTCTAAGATTGGCGGGTTATTATAGAAAATTTATCCAGGACTTTTCAAGGATAGCTACGCCATTAACAACATTAACTAGAAAGAATGTCAAGTTTGTATGGGCGGAGGCTCAGAAAGAAGCGTTTAGTAAATTGAAAGAGAGTCTAAGTAGTGCTCCTGTCTTGTCTCTACCCAACAGAACGGAAGGATTTGTAATCTATAGCGATGCTTCAAAGTTGGGTCTGGGATGTGTGTTAATGCAAGAAGGCAAGGTGATTGCTTATGCATCTCGACAGTTGAAAGAACATGAAAAGAATTATCCAACGCATGATTTAGAGTTGGCAGCAGTAGTCTTTGCTTTGAAAATCTGGAGGCATTACTTGTATGGGATCAAGTGTCAGATTTACACAGATCACAAGAGTCTTCAATATCTTTTCAATCAGAAGGAGCTTAATATGAGGCAGCGTAGATGGATGGAGTTGTTAAGCGATTATGACTGTGATATTCTGTACCATCCAGGCAAGGCCAATGTAGTAGCAGATGCTCTAAGTCGTAAGGAGCATGGAGAAATAACAGAAGTTGTTGCATATCGAGTTGATGTTGTTTCTAATTTCTTAGAAGAAGTTATAAAGTATCAAGAAGAAGCAGCGTCAAAGGAAAATTTGAAAAGTGAAAGAATAGTTGGAATTGTTAACTCGTTAGTAGTTGACAATCGTGGAGTAAAGTGCTTCAATAAAAGAGTATGGATTCCAAAAGCAGGAGATCTGCGGCAGAAAGTGTTGGAAGAATCGCATAGATCCCGTTACTCAGTACATCCAGGAACCAACAAGATGTATAGAGATCTGAAACAAAGCTATTGGTGGC
Organism: Arctium minus; assembly: GCA_954870635.1. Classification (NCBI taxonomy): domain Eukaryota; kingdom Viridiplantae; phylum Streptophyta; class Magnoliopsida; order Asterales; family Asteraceae; genus Arctium; species Arctium minus. The sequence continues at coordinate 32,421,434 of OX941097.1, read as the reverse complement.
CAGGTTTAAAGAAACATATTGCTCACTTCGTTGAGCGATGCCTGACATGTTTAAAAATTAAAGCTGAGCATCAGAGACCTTATGGGGAGCTTCAGTCGTTAGAAATTCCAGTTTGGAAGTGGGACGAGATTACGATGGATCTTGTTATTGGGTTACCGCGATCACCTAAGGGGCATGACGCTATTTGGGTGATAGTGGAACGACTCACAAAGTCAGCTCATTTCCTACCGATCAAGGAGACGTACTCACTAGAGAAATTGGCTCGATTGTATATCGACGAGATAGTAACCAGACATGGAGTACCGTCGTCAATTGTGTCAGACAGAGATGCTCGTTTTACATCAGCTTTCTGGAGAAGTTTGCAAAGGGAATTAGGCTCTCAACTTAAGCTGAGTACGGCCTATCATCCGCAAACTGATGGCCAGAGTGAGAGAACTATTCAGACATTGGAAGATATGCTTCGTGCATGTGTTATTGATTTCAAAGGTTCGTGGGAAATTCATTTGCCGTTGATTGAATTTTCCTACAACAATAGTTATCATGCTAGCATACAATCGGCCCCGTTCGAAGCTTTGTATGGTCGTAAATGTAGAACACCTTTATGTTGGAATGAGGTGGGTGAAAGACAGCTAGCGGGACCAGAAATTGTACAGGTGACAGCTGATAAAGGCGACCAGATTCGAGCAAGATTAAAGATTGCTCAAGATCGTCAGAAAATGTATGCTGATAAGCGAAGGAAACCGATAGAGTTTCAGATAGGAGATAAGGTAATGTTGAAAGTTTCGCCCTGGAAAGGGATAGTCAGATTTGGAAAGAAAGGAAAGTTGAGACCAAGGTTTGTTGGACCATTTATCATCACGGGACGTGTTGGTGAAGTGGCTTACGAACTTGATCTACCAGAAAGTTTGCGTGGGATTCATCCCACATTTCATGTGTCAAACTTGAAGAAGTGTTTGGCAGAAACAGATGTAGTAGTTCCCTTATAAGATATTCAGGTAGATGAAAAATTAAGTTATATTGAGGAGCCCGTAGCAATTTCGGACCTCAAAGTAAAGAAGTTGAGAAACAAAGAGATCCGCTTAGTGAAGATCCAGTGGAAATTTCACAAAGGACAAGAGTCAACGTGAGAAGTAGAAGTGGACATGAAATCTCAGTATCCCCAATTGTTTAGCAATAGAATTCCGGGGACGGAATTCTCTTAAGGGGGGAAGATTGTAATATCCGGATCCGAAATTTATTTAAATTTTGGAAGTTGGGTAAAAAGTTAAAAGAAACCCAAAGTTCAGGGGGGGTGATTTGAAATTTGGTTATATATAACCTAAACCTCAGATATTTGGTTTTCATATCACATACTGAAATTTTTTAGAACCGACGTAAGAGAAAGAGAGGAGAAGTGAAGGCAGAGAAAAAGTTGTGAAGGATCGATCAGTTTTTGTCAAATAGAGGTATGATTCTAGCTTAATACTTCTATCTGCATGTATTAGTCGGTAAATAGTCTTGTTATTCAAGCTTTTAACCGTGTATTTGATCGATTCAATGATCTGAAGTTTTCTGGGTTCGAACTGTTGTGTCGCCGACTTAGTATGAACTCGACCGGGAAGAAGGTGTTGACCGGTAAAGTTATTAACCGGTATAACTCTTCGACCGGTATAGAGTATAGTGTGGACCGGTCCATCGACCGGTGTAATTGACCGATAAAGTGTAATCGACCGATAAAGTGTAATCGACCGGAACTAGGGTCGACCGGTATGTTGTTTGACCGGTAGGTTGTAAGGACCGGTAAAGGTATCGGTCGATCGGTAAAGTGTAATCGATCGATAAAGTTGTTGACTGGTATAGTGGTTCGACCGGTATTTTTTTAATCGGTCCTAAGAGGTTTTGATCAGAGTGGATTCGACCGGGATAATAACAGTATATTATATTTGATGAGTTTATAAAGAGAAAGAGTGTTAGTTGCAAGTTAGCTTACCTTTGTTTTTAATATCATCGTAAGTGGTGTTAATCAGTAGAAGTCAGAGTTTAATCAAGAAGAATCAGAGGTGAGTCTTTCAAACTAAATCTTTTATGATTTTGGCAGTTATTTGATAAATGTGGGTTTTATAAATTGCACGTTTATAGTATTGAAAGTTATGCAGAATTGTTGAAAAAGGTTGGTTTAATCAGTTTGGCATTTTATGCTAAGTTTATATAAACTTGTTTTATATATAGTCAGGACTAAGTGTATGCATACATTTGAGTCAGAAGTCTGACCTAAGTCGGGAAGTGTGACCCGCCTGCTCGTACCAGGGAGTGTGGCCCGTTTATGCCATTAGGGTGTGTCCCTAAAATAAGGCAGTGCGAGACAGACATACCGTCTTTGACGGAAATGTTGGTCAGTAGCTTAAGGTACGCTTGCGAAGCGTAAAAAGTGGTCAGTGATGGCCAGTAGATTGAGTTATGCATGCAAAGCATAAAGTATTTTAAATTTTGATTAAAGGAGCAGGTTATGTTTTTGAGATATAAATCTTTGTTTAAATGTTTTAATTAATATTTGAACTGTTGCAGTAGTGATTGGAGGGGACTCACTAGACCATTGGTCTAACCCTCGCTCTTTCAAAATTATAATCTTGTTTCAGGTCATCGAAAAGTAGCAGGTACAGATAAGGGTAAGGAGAAGATGTGAGCTATTTCCAGGGGATAGAAGACTTCATGTAATAGTTTACTTTTTGACTCAGTTGTGTAATAGGTGATAGTTGTAAACCTTGTACTATGAAATGTAAGCCTAGGGCAGTATTCAGATAAAAATGTTATTTTGATATATGTATAAAGGTACAGGTTGTTACATTTGCCTTATCGGGATGATAAAACAATTCGCAATTATAGGGACGTCCAGTGTAATAAACGCGTTTTAGGGACCATATCCAAAATATCAGCAAACCACAGAGACAAGGAATGTAATTTACTCTAGAATATACTAATCCTTGTAACAATCTACCTACAGGCATTTGGGCATCCCTTAAAATGCACCAAATTGTGACGACCCGCCAAGCATGAGACGAGTTTCCCGATGGTTAACCGAATTCCGGAACCTTCTATACTACTCAAGAAGGATGGTGACTCTTATGGAACTTTTCTAGAAGACTCTCCATGGGAAAATGGTAGAAGCCTCTTATGGAACATCTCTAGAAGATTCTACATGGAAGGGAGGAGGTCTTCCCATGGAAGGATGTAGAAGTCTCTTGCATATAGTCTTACTTGATAGTTCTAGAATACTCTTTGTACATGTCTAGATAGTTGTTCTCTAGATTGTTCCCTTGAGTAATATAAATAGGTGGTGGTCTCATTTTGCTCAACATACCTCAAAGTATTATTCTAAGCTCTCTTGTAATAGTTCTCTCAAGCAATACAAGTTTTCTTTGCATTACAATAATCTCTTGTGTTCTCTTTACTTACCTTAATTGTTGGTTGTTTCGGGAGTTTGACTGACTTAGTTCGAGAACTAAGGCCGCACGCGATCTTGTAGAGACAAGTCCGTGACAAAATGCCCATAATGGTCATCAACTACACCATTTTAAAGTGCTTATTTAAAACAACTTATCATTTTCTTAAAAGTGTTTGCTCCAATAGGCTGTTGGTCTCCGGTTCGATCCTAGCCCCCCTCGCAATCGCCTTGCCGCTAAGTGAGCCAGGTATGCCCCTCACATTGGGAATTGGCAGCCTGTGTGGGCCGGTTTGCGTGTCCGGGAAATACACGTTTTGCTCCAAATTTATGTGGTGACAAAAATGAGTTTTATGAAAAATGTTTGGATTAGCTTATTATGGTACTAAAATGTAATAAGCTGTTATTTAGGAATGTTTAGGATTGCTAACATGTAAAATAACCAAAAAAGGCATAAATTATTTCAAATAAATTGATAAAAAAAATGTGGATTAACTTATAAAAACTCCTTATTAGCCGCAAGTAAAAATATAGGTTTAAATGAGCAATCCCAAACACCCCCTTGCACTTCCCCGGCATTATTCAAACCCGAACAAGAGATGCAGGAGAGAGCTAAGTGTCTGGCTTTGATCGGAGCCGGTGCTCTTTTGGGCTCCATTACTGCTACCGTAGCTGTTCTCAAGCTTCTTCCTCCTAGGTATGTCTATTAAATTACTACCACACTACTCCACAACTACAACTTGAGGAATAATATGATCGATGCTCACCCCGTTTGCTGATGAAATCAGCATAAAGCAATCATAGTAAAGTATTTAAAATTGGAACTAACTTTTACAATCGAGAAACTTACCTTTGGTTTTAAAAATTTCTTGCAGAATAGCTACGGTTCAGTGCAGTAATGGTGCGAAATCAAATGGTAAATTCATAGATTACCCTAATTTAGAACCTTTCTGAAGCTTATTACTGCCTCGGTTTTTGAGTTCATGTGTTGTTATTTTCCAAATGCAAAATTGACATGTATTTTCTATTTGTAGAATTTGCTTAAGAAGTAAGGTGATAAATAAACACCTTTTTTCTTGTGAAGTATTAGAAATGACATCAATTTTGAAGTTAAAAGATTGCCCACTTGATATTTTAAGCCAGAGGGTAGCTCTACCTTTCCCTGATGAAGGGAAGAATGCTGTTCCTTTTGCATTATGAATTTGGTATATTCTGTATGTTTGTCCTTTGAGTTTCTTCTTTGTAGTATCTTCTGATTTTTTTTTTGCCTTGCATTTATGTTAGGGGACATTTGTGTGAATGATTCTAGAAAGGCAGTGACTTAATATATTGATAATGATGTATTCCTCTTTCTAAATTATATATCCCCTAGAGAGGGCATACTTTAATGCTCTTGTTGGTTACTTGGTTCTAAAGCATTTGCAGTCGTCTTCATCCACTTGCTATATTGATGAATAAGGCTGAACTCCACAAACTACATATGTTGTTTTCTTGGGTCAAACGTTTAGCCAAATACACATTTGAGGGATATTAAAACCTTCATAAAAATGAAAATGTAGTTTCTTTGATTCTGTATCAGGCATAAACAAAGCTAGATTGCAAATTCACAAGTGACAAAAGAGTATGATTCAACATGTTGGATCCTCAAGTACATGAATTTTGCAAATTAATTTTGTATCAACCAACTATTTTGGAGAACCAACTTATTGAAAGCAATAATGATGATATTGTCAAAAGAATAAGTCAATGAGCAAAGTTCTTCAGTTTACTGCAATGGTTTTTATGGGTTGTTTGGTTGATCTTATCTTTGCCCAGTATTGTCAATGTAGAAAAAGTTGAATACAAAATATAATAAAGAGTGAATTGAGAAAAAAAAACAGAACATAACTTCTGTAAGTAGACAGTCTTGCCTTGGCTGGTTTTAATTGTTTTAATCACATAGGTCTTACTATTGTTACCGTGTTGCTTGTTCGCACACACTCTTGTTCTTTTATTATTTTCTTATGTCTCATGCACTCCATTTTCTTTTCAAAGACCCCAAAACAAAAACAAAAAAAATTCACAACTTCCGGTTTAGCTCATATCTTCCTAATTCTTTTCACCGCAAGCCAGAGGTCTCCACAAAACAGCCTCTCTAGTATAATAACCGACTACCTTTGTGTTCTTTCCACCTGGTGTTGATGTTGCGCTCTGACAGTCGTATGATTGTTTCATAGGCGAAGCAGTTTTATCTGCTCCAGCTGCAGAAAGCAATAGTTCTTTAAAAGAAGAGATATATGAGATCGACCCTGCAGACCTGTTAAAAGACGAAATAGTTTCCGAACAGCTCACCAGGTACCTTTGACTTTCCAGAGCAATAAATTTGAATTTATAATTTTTTGTATTCTTGGTACTCCCTGATCGTTCCATACCTTTGTGATTTCGGATGTTCCTATGTTAGTGTCCACTTTAAGAATGCAATCACCTCTCTAATTCAAACTGGTGCTCTTGCAATAGATAATGACAAAGGTAGTGAGAATATTTTTTATGAATTCCACATACTAAATGGTTCCACTTCAATTAGTTACCACCCTTCTCTTGCTTTCATTAGAATCTTTTACTTTAAACTTGAATTGCTCTTTCAGTCACATCCATGCTGAGTTCCATAAGATCCATCCTACTGTAGAGACACAAGTGATATTTAAATGGAGTTCATATAAAGGGGATTGAGTAAAACCAAGGAGTTGACTGAAGTGACATATAAACCTTGAAAATTTTAGAAGGTAATATTGTAGCAATATAGAAATGCGAGAAGTAGTTACCGAAGAAATATGACCATATAGTCTCTTCAATAGTCTTAGTGGACCTCAAGAACAAGATTGTAAAACTACTTGATTTGAAGGCACAAGCACAACAACACTACAGCAGGCACAATTATAGATAAAAATAATTTATTTTAACATGGAAATTAATACATTTAGGAGCTCAAGATTCTTTCATTCTAGTACTACCACATTTTCTGGTTTATCGTTTTGTCATTTAACCATGAAAACTTTGTTGAAGACAGAACATGTACTTAAGTGACTGTGTGTAACTGTGTAAGCTTTCATGCATACAGTGTGTATGGGACAGGGATGATTGACTCTATTAATGATTATGCTTAATGAATATTTGTACATTTGCTAGTTTGCAAGTATTTCAGACATGAAATCCTGAATAATTATACTTCTATCCTATCAATATGTGTGCTAATAGCGACGTGATATATTCCATTCTTTTGGATGTTAGGAATATTCAGTTCTTTGGTTTTGATGCACAACAAAAAGTGACAACATCCTATGTTGTAGTTATTGGCCTTGGAGGGGTCGGGAGTCATGCAGCATCAATGCTTTTGAGATCAGGAGTTGGCAGGCTCCTCCTTGTAGACTTTGATCAGGTATCTTATCTTTTTAAAAACTTGATAATGGTCTCCAGGGTCATAGGAGAATTGTCATATTACAGTTAGGCCAGAGGAAAATAGAAGTTCAATTGAGACCAATTAATTCTTGTTCCCTTTCCAAGATGCCACCCTGGCAAGAATGCTCTCTCCAGTCACATAACCTGTGTAAGGAAAATCATTTTTCTCTAGACATGTAAATGAATAAATTGAACTTTAAATGTTTAAACTATTGATTTTTTCTTTTGCGTACAAGCATAATGCATAAAATGCAATGCACTAACATTTTTATCATTCATGTACTTCAAATATTGTTTTTTTAGGCAAATCTGTTTGTGATTGAACTTGCCACTTTTTAACGGTTTGATGATTCAACTCAAGTTTTTCTTTTCAATTGATTAATTTAGGTTAACTTACTCAACAATTGGTGTAATGACAGAAAAAATATCTGGCACTTGTATAAATTCGAAGCTAAAAACTGGGAAAGAGCATATACCTATGACCCTAACCAAGGTAAGGTATGGGTACACCATACACCAAGTTTGTCTATTTCTGAAACTAAACCCACCTCACCTTTTATGTTACGGGTCAGGAGCCTCTAGCTTCTGAACTGAATTTTCTGCTCAGTTGCTCAACCTGTGGATGAATAAGGTGCCTATGGAATTTCTTAGCATTTCACTCCTTTATGCTTTCTCAAACTTTCCAAAATTTCACCTTAGTTCCTGGTAGTTTTTGAACACACACCATTACCTAAAGCGTGTAGATGAATCCTTAATAACAATGCTTGTACAATTTTCAACCATCATACTACACAGAACACTGACTATAATAAGGGCTAAGCATCTCTTGGACAAGGGGACTGTTCCATTAGTTTAAAGTGTTGGTAGTGAGGTGGTATTCTGCTCTCATACATATTATTTTATAAATCTTGCTCCATGTGGGCATTATGAACCAAGCATGTGATGTTTATTATTGCCTGTTGTTGAACTTTTCGTCCAAGGGAGATTCAGTGACCTAAATGTAACGCCACTATTTTGTGAAAGATCCGGTGAGGAGGTAATTGAGAATAGTACCTTGAACAACTCATAGTTTTATATGGCTGAGGTGTCTTAGATGTTATGACTTTGTATCGACAAGTACCTTTGTCTTGAAGTCCTGGTCTTGTAACTATCTGTCATCAGTTCACATGGACTTTTTCTTTTTTCCTGTTCGCGTTATATGATTGATTTTCTTTTAGATCCTTCTAGTGTGAGGAGCTGAATTTTTTTGCTTTAGCCTCTTGTTCTGTTCAGGTAGGAGGCATTTGGCTTTGCATGATATAACTCTGACCTTATTTGTTAAGTTTTTTGTGCTACTAGTAGGTAAAACATTGTTCTAGATGGTTATCCGTATGCATCCTCTACTTTTGAGAATTATCTAGCCTTTTGGCTGGACTTGAGATATGAATGTATCTCCTTGCCTTCACCCTTTATATAACTACGAAAATAACAAATTCTGTTCATAATCGTTGAATTTAGAGTTTCTTGTCAGTACAAGTGCATATAACTAGCCCTGCGTTTGGAATCAAGATTTTTACCAAGTTTGCATGCACCATTTATTGTATGTTCATTATTTATTAACCAATAATAACCGGGGTTATTGCAAGGTTTCACTTTCATCTTTAAATCGACATGCGGTTGCTACGAGAATAGATGTTGGCACCCCAAAAGCTTTATGTCTTAAGAAACACTTCTCATCAATTTATCCAGAGTGCCACATAGATGCAAAGGTGCTGTTATATGATGCTTCATCAGAAGAAGAAATTCTCTCGGGTGATCCTGATTTTGTTTTGGACTGTATTGATAACATCGATACAAAGGTATCTTTCCTTCTCCATATCCTGCTTCCAACTTCCCAATTCAGAAAACTGCATTGTATCATGTTTGGTGCTATACTTAGTCTTGTTGTATTTTCCATGCTTACTTGTTTAATTGGTAATTGAGTAGCAATTCCATTATCTTCTCTGTGAATATGTAGGCTGCAATGCTAATGTTCTTTTCGTAAGTTTGAATATGGTATTGTAGAGGCCAAGCTGCCTTTGATGATTGAAGATATGCTTCCTGATTTTCTCTATTTGATTGCATGGTAAAAAAAATTTGATAAAGAAAACAAAGAAAAGGAAAGGAGGTACTACTATGAGTCTATGAGCTGCATATATACCAGTGAACTGATTATGCACATGGACAGGGATGGCAACAGGGAGGATATGAGGTGGGGATGACTCCCCTGTATCCGTCCTGCCCCCATATATGGCCTGCCCTAGCTTCTCATATTTTGTACCCATCCTGCGCCCAATTACCTCACCCCATATCTGTCCCAATCCTGACTGGTTTTAAATTTAATGATTTTAATACTTAAAAAAAATTAAAATACAATTTAGATAAAGTGTAAATTGAAAAAAACGTTATTAGTCGAAACTAAAAGAACAAAACAGAAAAGAAGATAAAAGAACTAAAAAGAACAAATGTAAATGAGACATTTTTGGAAAAAGAAAAAGGAAAAGACTTATACACACACACTATGACTATATGTATGTGTGTATAGATATATGTATGTTCGTATTTTTGTTTTGCAAGCCAGGGTGTACACGGAAACGGTCTCTCTATGTTAGGGTAGAGTCAAGGTCTGCTTACATTCTACCCTCAGACCCTACCTTTGCATGGGATTTGCTCGGTAAAAATTTGGTTTGGTTTGGTATAAATATGTATGTGTGTGTGTCCACACGGGGTTTTGAGCTACACCACCTATCATCTCTGAATTTGATCAGGTTATATAAAACTCCCTCATATCTGCCCTGCACCTGCTAGTTACCCCCCATAACCTCCCCATGAAGGGAAGTCACTCATGTAAAAACGAAAATGTATATTCCTTCTCATTGCTTGGGTTGTGAATTTAGACTTGCTAAGTGTTAAGGATTCTTTAAGTAGATAACAAGAGTTCCATGATGTGCATTTCATTTGTTTACAGACTTTTATGTAGCAATTACACAGCTATTTTGGTAGATTAATTCTCTTTCAGTAATAAGTCTTTGCTTAACGTGTATGACAGGTGGCTCTTCTTGCTGCATGCGTGCGTAGGGGTTTAAAAGTTTTGTCTGCTACAGGAGCTGGTGCTAGAGCTGACCCAACGAGAATCCGCGTGGCTGATTTGAGAGAATCTACTAATGATCCCCTATCTAGAGCAGTAATTGCTCTGTCTTCTACATTTTATATTTTATTGCATGTGTATTTGTACGTGGTTGTTGCATTCTTAGCTTCAATGTTATTGTACACACACGTTCAAAAGCTTGAGGCTATGTCAACTTGACTAGCTCTTTTGCAGCACTTTGCATCTGGCATCTGCATTCGACATATCAAATGTCAAAAAGCATCCTTCTACATATCAACCATCCATTCTGATGCAAGTTAATATGGTTTATTATACATATCATCCTTGTGATGGCATTTGAGCTACATAAAATATTTCCCTAGAACCATATTAGCATTTGCTAGGTTTGTAGAGTTTGCTCTTTCCTATTGAACAGCTGAAATTCAATTCTGGTTCAACTTTAACAAAAAAATGGTATACAATGTATGCTTTTTAACTTACAGTTCATCTCCCACTACAAAATGGCCACAGAGATTTCCTGTTTCTTTTCAATGCACACATTGGTCATATTTTGAGAATCCTTGTGTCTTTTTTTTCTGGAAAAAGGGGTGTTCCAGGGGAGGGAACCCCCAGAAAGTTTTTATTGAAGTTTAAAGACAAATTACAAAGATTAAATGGGCCTCTAATTGTATCTTTTGTAGTTACCATTACTAAACATCAAGGTAACCCATGACACAAGGATTACCCTAGGTAATCATGATTAAATCATGGACACCGTGATAGAACTTGATCAGACATTTCTATTTTGCAGGTTAGACAACGTTTAAGGAGAGATCATGGTATTGAAGGTGGCATTCCTGTAGTTTTCTCTTTGGAAAAACCCAAGGCAAAACTGCTTCCTTTTAAGGGACCTAATGGAGATGAAGAGAATCCTTCAGATTATCAAGTGAGGATGTTTATTATATTTTTTGTACCCACTTATTACTGTTTACAAGGTTTCATGCTGATGGCATTTTTATTCGGAGCTAGTTTTTGAATGGTCGAATCAAGTTCTTGTCCTGATTTTTCATATTAATTACTTGTGTCTCTTGCTAGTTGCTATGAAAAATTGAGTTTTGAAAATAAAATTTTAAATCATGACATCAGGTAGTGCCTGGGTTTAGGGTCCGCATAATTCCTGTTTTGGGAACTATACCTGCTATTTTTGGACAAATCATGGCATCATATGTTGTGACACGACTGGCAGAATTGCAAGTGCACATGGAGCCCATTGTGAACTTGGATATGGATCATTACCGCGTTCTACATCAGCGCCTTATTGAGCACGAGGAGTTGATTTACGGCACCTCCATCCAAGTTCAGGTACTAGGTTCTAACCCTTGTATTAACATTTGATTCTGTTCATATGTTTGTTGCTTGTAGAGACACCGAGGACGATTTTAGTTTTGCTGCTTTCAGTTGTTAATTTTCATTTCATGTGGTATGTGGGTTTTGCTCTCCCATGATGGGGAATGGGGATGGGACATTACTTCAAGTTTGGTTGAATTCAGATTGTTTATGTGTGGGATATTCTAAGAAATTATATGTATTTATTTAGTGTATAGTGAACCAAATGCAATATGTAATGCTGAAGAACCAGATTTCCTGTATGATACTTATTACATTATATTGTGATGCCTGTTTTTATATGTTTCTTTTACTTCCCTTCTAATTAGTCTGGTCTCATTATTCATCATCCTAGCAGCAATTTTCTTGGCGTTTATGATCATATATATATATATATATTCATACTACTTATTCGTTGGTCAACTTTCCAATGTACTACTAGCATGGATCTTGGCTTGGCTTGGCTGGGTTTATAGGCCAGCTGGCCTTGACTGGTAGTCAGAAGCAGGTTTTCGCTCTTTAGTCTTTACCATTAAGGAGCTCAGAAATTTAGGATAGGAAAGCCAGTATTTGCTTCTTGAAGCACACACCATTCATTGCAAATCCTTAAAGCATTTAGAGGATCATGCACCTATCACCAATAAAAAAAAACTGTGATTTCTTTATGCATTTGCTCATCCTGTGTGTTGCTCTTTCTCTGAAATAGGGACACTGTTAGTTTTCTTTAGTTATTGAAAAGAAGACCTGATGGAAGTTAAGAATTTGAGGCTGTAGTGTTCAGACAGTATATCAATCTGTGGTTATTCTAGTAGTTGTAGCCATTTCCAGTAAGTATCCTAGTTTACTATACATTTGACCACCGAACAATCTTGACCATTACTTTTCCTGATCTTACATGAAAATAAATATAAAATGTTTCCAAGTAATAACCTCAACCTTTTGAATGCTTGTTTCATTTTCAGGAACTCTGCTTATGCCCTTTTTTCTTTCTATGGCTCAATATTCTGCTGTACTTTTGCATTTTTTAATTTCATACTTGAACAAAACACTTTATTGGCTATCTTAACTGAAATTAATGATATATGTCAAACAATCTGATTTTAATTGGAGGAAAATGATGTGGTTGATATGATACGAGAGTATGTGATGAATCTTTTTGTTTGAGCATCAGAGCATGTAAGTAAGAAAGTGTGGAAGTACGATGATGTTTTTATCTATTTTGCTTACTATAGCTATGATTCTATATTGAACATGAATAGGCAATTTGGAGATAGCAGTTTTGGGTTCATTGGAGTTGGTGCCTTAGAGAATGGTGGGAAGAGATAGGCAAATAATATATGGGGCCTGTTAGATATGTGTTTGAGCTGGATCCCACATGTTGCTTGTGTTTAGATGAGCTCCCATCAGGTCCGTGGGATTCATTCTTAAAATCAGTGATTACTCTTCAGTAGCCCCCATGAATCTGGTGACTATTTGTATGTTTAGTCTGAACACAAGGGGAAGTGGAGTTGGCATTCTACTGGTGTTAAGACTTGGACTAGTTTCTTCTCTTAGAAGAGGCCATTTGACTGCGAATAAATCATGCACCTTATTAGAGAGCAACTAGACTATTTATTTTATTTTTCTTCATATTTAGATGTATCACAACTGAATATTTACTCATCAATTTTTTGTGGTTGGGTTTTTTCAATCTTTAAGGTAGATGTTGAAGAAGTCATGTATGTTGCTAAAGAGTTGTGGCGTGGAAGAAGCGCTAGAGATCAAACAATAAAAGAAGTAGGGCGTGGAATGTGGCGTTCTGTCAACGAGTTGATGCTCGTGAGGTATGAATATCTTATGGTTTCTAAAAATTAAGCTTATACATTTTCAGTCTGACAACATGGAGTCATGGAAAACGTAAAAAAAGATTATGGTGTTTGCTTATGGACATGAATTATTGGTTTCACACTAAACTACAAAAAAGAATTTTAGAATAAATTGAAGTGATTTTTCCTTGATAAGGGATCCAAAAGGAATATATTTGCAGGTTTATCACTACCTTCCACTTTATTTTTCACAGAGTAATTTCTCTATAGTTTGGGGGTACGACTCTTCTCAATTTTTATGCCTTTTGTAAAGAGTCGACCAAAATATATTTCACCGTCTTTGGTCTTGTGAGCAAGGCTCTTTGACTTTTTTAGGGATGGGAAGGTTTGTCACTTTATTTTGTGAAAAACAACTGAAATTTGGTAGGACTTTTGGCGCTCATACTTAGAAATTCTAGGATTTATTGGACCTCCTCTTAAGGTAACTTAATATATCACACCAAAGGGTTGAGAGCACGTGTATTGGTGGCCTATTGAGCTTTGGAGGTTTCATAGCTGTTCATTTTATACTATAAAACTTGGGTCTCCTAAGATCATCCCACAGAGGAATCGATTATCTTGTCCGAGAGGATATAACTAACTGCAATTATAAGGAGGGAGAAAGGTACTCTCTCCATCCCATGGAAATTGTAAAATTTTCCATCTCGGACGCCTTGTCAAAATTGCAACCTTTCAGTTTCTGGGAAGTTTTTAAATTACAATGACATAATTTAAAACCGCAAACCACACCGCAAAGTGCGGTTTGATGAAAACGCAAACATCAAACCGCACCGCGAATGTTCTAAAGCGCGATGCGGTGTGGGTGGTTTGTGCGGTGTGGCGGTTTAGATGAACATCCCTACCTAAGATCATCCACCAGAGGAATCAATTATCTTGCCCAAGAGGATATAACTAACTGCAATTTTAAGGAGGGAGAAAGGTATTCTCTCCATCCCATGGAAATTGTAAAATTTTCCATCCCGGATGCCTTGTCAAAATTGCAACCTTTCAGGTTCTGGGAAGTTTTTAAATTACAATGACATTCCCCCATTTTTGTCATTTTCAAAAATTGATGATATTGATTTGGGTTGATAGGATCCCCATCATTTTAGTCAAAAACACTTCCCTGAAAACTATGTTAACTTTTCATAGGATGGAGAGACCAACACTTCTAGTCCCTCTACATCCTTTAAATCCTTGAGAAATATCTAAAATACATTTCTTGTAACTCCATTAACGTAAATCAAATCCAAGCACAAATAGACCTAGAGACGAAGTATCAATCAGATGGAACTGGAACCTGTTTACCCATTGTAAGCTTAAATGCATGGACTTTTTTATCTTAATAGCACATTATCAGTTCTACCAGTTACTTCACCATTTACTTCCTTGGAACTTCTTTTTGATGATAATCTTTTTCTGTAACAAGGACTGCGTACCCTCCGGGGGCGGGCGGGCCAACCTTACCTTCTTTGGGATATCTTGGGTTTGTTTGGTTTGATTTATCCTGGGACAAGTATTACAGTTAGCTTCATGTCCCGAAAAGGAAGGACTAATTTGCTCAATAACCTTAAATGATAATTTTATTGACAACATAACCTTCGGACAGGTTTAGTGGCATTCTTGTATATGGAAGTGGCATTCTAAAACTTGTCAGAAGGTCATGGATTTAAAAAGAAAATTAGAAGGTCATTCAACTGATGGCGAAAAGGAAATAGATGATTACGGATAGTCGTATATATATCATCTTTTTCTCATCATGGATTTAAATTACCTAGATATTTACATTGAAAACACTTTTCCCATCCACTACTTGTAAAGTATAAGAAAAAAGAATTGGTTGTGCCAATGAGCAGTGAACTAGAAGTTGCTAGCCTGCCTAGTGAAAATACAGAATCATTAACCTTGAAGATTCTTTTGTCGTTAGTTTTTTGCCTGTATTAATGTGCTTTTTTCTTTGTTGCAGATGGGACAAATCAAAGCCAGCATCTGCATCGAATCTTATCCTTCTAAAATTTACAGAGGTATTTATCACTATTTACTATCTTTCATGTGAATGCATACTTGTATATGCTACAGCATTCTAGTAATGATTGTATTAATATGCATTGCACTATAAATTATTTCATAGTCGATCACAATGGCGTCCTGGTGAACCAGGGTTCATCAGGTTTGGTAGAATTGGAGAGGAAAGTTTTCGTAAGAATCTTTTCCCCTGCATTTGCAAACAGAATGTTTCCATGGCTTGAATTTGTGACCTTTGGGTCATAAAGGAGTAACATTACGGTCAATTATAACCCTTTTGGGTAGCTTAATTGGTAATGCCTTGGGTTTGCTCTTAGAGGTCACCCGTTCAAGTCCCTTCGGCCACCGGAAGATTTGTCTGGCTGATAACTTCAGGACCCCATGGGATTAGTCAAGGTGCGTGCAAGCTGGCCCGAATCCCATGGTTACCAAATAGACGGAAACCACCATCTGTTGTTACACATAGTTTACCTTCTAGAACAAAATTAGCTTGTTTTTCAATGAGAAATCCCACGAATAGGACTTCTATAACTACTCCCTTCGTGCCAAAGTAAGTGTCAACAATGAAAATGCACACAGTTTTAAGAATAAGTAATTATTACACTTTTTAATTAACTAATTGACAATTTTATCCTTAATAACAGAGGGAGTAATTAATTTTTTCATCTCATAATTGAGGGTAGAATCGGAACGTAGGTACTTACTTTTGAAATAGGAGCGACCTACTTAAGAGCATATGGTGGCATGGGCAACCGCTTTATGGCTCCGTTGAAATGGAAAAAAAATTACATTCTTGAAGGGTGCTACCTTGTCTTTTCATTGGAGTGTTCTTATGTTCCTTGAAACTATGATAGTGACACAAGTTGCTCTTGGCAGAGTTGTTTTACGTCGCCTTTCCCCCTTCTAGGTGTGGGTTTCAGTCCTCTGTGTACCAAATATCTCCAGTTTTTAGCTTTAAATATTAGGTTTATTGTGTTTTTGAAAAAAATTGGGATAAAAAGCTATAAAAAGACTCAAACACGGACCTTGCATCTGCAAGGCAAGGAACCAACAACAAACCAATAATGATTTTGGGAAAAATATCTAAATTTGTTTCTTATAGTCAAATAGTGCCACCGCTTGAAAAAATTCCTAGGGCCGCCCCTGTTTTGAAAGTGGACGCTTATTTTGGGATAAACTAAATAGAAGTGGGGACACGTATTTTGGGTTAGAGAGAGTACCATTGTTGTAGTGAAGAGTTATGGATCCCCACACATCGGCTAGACAGTCTCTTTCTTCTATATATGTTGGAACCTCTCTTCGTTATTCAGGCTCTTTCGAAGAGTAATCTGATACCTCCAAGGGAATTGAGCTCATTTCTGCCTCTTAAATGCATAAAAACTGACCGAAATTTCTGCTAAGTACTTGCAACTATCAATGACTCTTTTTGCTGAACCCAAAATAGGCCGATGAGCATGAGTCGACTACACTTGAAGATCTAAAGGAACACGAACCAGAATTTTTCACGAGGGTAACATCCACACTGAAGCGAGCTGAATTAGACTTGGCTCTGTAGAGAATTGCATTGGGTCGTTGAAGCTGTAATTTATGGCAAATATTTGCATCGTTTATTGAGGCTCTTCGCTGCCCGTTTCAAGGTGCTCACCCACAATTTGAGTTCTGCCCATATTTGTTATAAAAGAAACCAGGTGCAGTTTTACAGGGAGAAAGTGTGACAATTACGATCAACTTATGCAGACTTAAACTTAGCAAAAATGACATTTTATTTTGATAGGATCCTTTTTGTAACTTTCAGCTGTCATTGTTGTATATGGTTTCTGAAGCAATTTTGATATGTGCTTTACTAATATTTCCTATTTAAGTTGCATGCCAGCCTTGGCTGTACCTAGGGGTGTTAACGAGTCGAGTCGAGCTAGGCGGTGTTTGAGCTCGGCTCGTGAATATAATGTTATGCTCGAGCTCGAGCTTGAATTATTCTCCCAAATTGTGTCCAAGCTCAAGCTCGATTGTTTTTGTAATGTTCGAACTCGAGCTCGAAGCTTGTTTAAGCTCGTTTATTTTGGCAAAAATTTCAAGTTTTCTAAGCTCATTTATGAGCTCGATTAACAACTCGACCCCGAGCTCGATTAGCTCGTTTAACAGCTCGATTAATATTCAAGTTTTGGCAAGCTCGTTTAACAACTCGAGCTCGATTAACTCGTTTAACAACTCGAAATTCAACACAAAGAAAATAACAAGAGAAATAGCACTTCAATAGAGTTGGGAGTTCAACACAAAACAAATAACATTGGAGATCCAAAACAAAGAAAATAGAAATTGAAATACAATGTCTGATAATAAATTACAATTTCTCATAAGTCAAAATATTATGCAATTTTCACCTTCTAGATATCATCCAAAAAAACTATTTCAATACGTCTTTAACGTGGGAATACTACCAAAAAAAAGAAAAGCTCCTCAAGTAAGGTCTTTGATGAAGTCTTTAACCTGGGAATACCACCTTTGATGAAGTCGAATAAGGCAGCAAATGAGCATAGCAGGAATAGTAAACCTGAATTTTAAAAACAAACTTTAGAAAATAAGCATTGTCCATCCATCTTTAGTTTAACTACTAAAAAAAGATAAAAAAGAAGTACTACCAAGTAAGGTTTTCATGTACCAAGAACATCAACCAAACATATCTCTTGTAATTGGTTTTCCTTCTGCAAATAAAGGTAAACGAATTAATTTCGAAAAAAGTTAAAAGAACGATAAATAATAAACATATTAAAATTATCACATTGTTTTTCTTTTTAACACCATGAAGCTTACGAACCCAATCTCCTCCACAAATCAAAGCTTGTACAATATTTATCAATCACTCGACCTCCGGCGCTAAAAGTAGCTTCAGATGCCACTGTTGTGATAGGAATAGCTAGAATCTCAGCTGCCATCTTTGACAAGATCCGAAATTTTGTCTCACGAGATCTCCACCAATCAAGAATATTAAATGTTGTAGTCGATTCATCATCACAAAGGTAACATCCCTCTTCTAAGTACGCATCTAAATCCGATTTTCCCGAATCATAGCTTTCAACTTGCCTCATACGAGAATAAAATGCCGAGAATCCTCGTTTTTGAGTATTACACTCATTGGTGACTTCTTGACTCGAAAAGATTGATGAATCTATCGATGATGTTTCATGTCTTACACGCAATGAAGAATCATACTCATCATAAATTTCATACAACAAATCTTTCACTTTCAACAAATTCTCTTTCATGTTCACCTCATTATAAATCATTGGGAATGAATACTTGAGCATTTCTAACTTGCATCTAGGATCCAAAACATATGAACAATCAATTATAGTCACATAAACATCTGAACAAAATTATAGTCACATAAACAATCAATTTACAACCCAAATCTATTAACAGACTAAACATTTGAACAAAACAGATGATACTTATACCTCCAAAAATTAGAAAATATAAACAAGGAAGAAATTAAAAACCAAAATGCATTAACTACTTATCTCCTTCAGCAAGATCCAGTACCTATCTCTTTTTGTTTTAATAACAATATGTTTTTACATATAAAGCTTTCATCATAATTGATCAATGGACTAATATTACATAATTGGGCCTCGAGCAGAAAAGCTAAAATTGATATATTATGAAGGCCACTCAAATTTGAACCTTTTGGCTATAAAACACAGGTTTAGTGTGATTAATTCTGTGAACTATAGCATAAATCAATTAACAGTCTAAACACATGAACAAAATTATAGTCACATAAACAATCAAATTAAACCCAAAATTAAACCTAAATCCATTGTAATCCTCTCCAAATGGTTGTTAGAACTTAGAACCACATTTATTCCTCCAGAACTTTGTGTCTTTCACAATGCCTGTACACAATCGATTACAAATTGATGCACACAATCGATTACAAAAACCCTACTTAGATGCAACCAATAAAGACGCAATTTCCGTACACAATCGATTACAAATGGATGTGTACACAATCGACTACAAATGGCAGTACACATCGACCACAAATGGCTGTACACATCGATTACAAATGGATTTCACATAAACAAGCAGATATACATATGGAAGATATTGTTCAAGTGTGTGTACAGTGTACGTGTGAGAGTGGGATGCAACTGAGCAAATCAACAAATATTTAGGGTCTGGTGGGAAGCATCGTACAAATCAACAAAGCAGATGTACGTGTGATAAATCAAACCTGGAAAACTAATCAGCGACCGAAGAAGGTTGAAGAGAATCACCGTATGTGAGTTCAAGAGAATTTTCGATTGAGTTGAGTGGTGGTCTGGTGGGAAGCATCGTTCCAATTTCAATTTTATCGTCGCTTTGAAGAGAGTAACTTTCTTAGAGAATATGAACAGTCCTCTGATCTTTTAAATGCTTAATAATTAGTAGATTAGTACATATTATATAGATTAAATCTCAGGCTCAATCCAAAACAACCACTTGGGTTAGTGGTAAAGGTTGAGTATTTATGCTGGAGGTCTCGGTTTTGAATCTTGCTGGTGTCAAATTTTTTTAATTTAAACATTTTTATGAACAACTGTAAGTCTATAACTCGAAATTCGAAAATTACATGTAGGCTCGGCTCGACTCGTTCGAGGGATCGACTTGTTCGAGGGCTCGACTCGACTCGAAAAATTAATCTGATCGGCTCGAGCTCGAGAAATACTAAGCTCGAGCTCGAGTAGCTCGTTAAAAGTTCGACTCGTTAACACCCCTAACTGTACCAAGCACTTAGGCAAGTGCTTACCGGTAAGAGTCTACTACTCTCATTTACCTTATCTGGTAACATTTTTTTTGAACTATATAATATTTTATATACGACAAATGCAACAAATAAACTCACACACCCTCATCACATTTGGTAAGGTTTGAACCCCTGACCTCCTAGGAGGCCAAAGACTCCGATACCGTTAGGCCAAAGGCCCTTTGGTTACCAGGTAACATTCTTGGCCATCAAAATAGATTGTTGGTAAACATCTCTGACCCACTAAGCGCTAATTGGGTAAGAGCCTTTTTCATCACTTGCCCTATAAGGTTCTTGGTCATTGTTATGCCTCTTATTAGGTAAGATTTTTGGTCATTGTCAGGATCACCTGATAAGATAAGTAATACCCGGTAAGAGTTTGGTAAATAACCTCTTAGTTTTACTTGTTTTTATTGGTTGCCAAAGGGTTCTTCATGTTTTTAGTAGTTTGTTCATTGCATTCCCTGTTGTTTGTTTGTACGCACTTCGCTTTTAATTACCATACTTGTATCATGTTCTTTTTGTTTTGCAAGGCAGGGGTCTTCACGGAAATAAACCGGTCCCGGAAAATAATGTCACCACATAAGTGGTTACGATCCTGGTCCCTAATCCATTAATCGGATCCTAACCTAGAATATGTAACTGATATTGGTTGGTATAACCGGTCCTTTTACTGATCTTCAAGGCTCTGTTAACTTTTTACTTGTACGTTGACTGAAGGACGATCGTCACATGGTGGTTTTTTTAATTATAAAAATCCAGTCATGACTCGTTGACTTTAATTGATTCATTCGATAATTGGTCATTAGTAAGATAATTGTCATAAGGGGGTTTTTTGTTTTGTTTTTATTAATGAACAATGTTGATTATAATTAAAAGATCTTCTAATCTTATGTCAATGTTGGTCTCAAATTTGATGATTTAGATCATATTGATGATTTAGATTTTCTATAGACACTTGTCACCTTATAGCATCCACAGTGTACGTGTTTTTCATCGAGCTTTTTCATAGTTTTTTTCTTACACATTATTGCCACATCAACAACTTAAAAACCCCCACTATGTGAAAAACCTCACTCAAGCTTTTTCATTACTTTTTTAAACTATTCAAAGTCCCACTATTTTAACTTTATATCATTTTTATTCTTATTTATAAAAATAAGTACATTAAAATTCATACAAATACATATTTATTTAAATTTAAAAGTATGTATAATCAAAAATAAAAATTGGGTCATTAAAAAATCTGTTAGAATTGTATAAATATGTCAAATTTGAGATATTATTTTAAAAATATAAAATATAATTACTTTCATTATGTATTTATTTATATTATTTATTTAATAATTATATTTAAATAAGATTACTTTAAATATATTAATAAATAAAACTGGTTAATAAATAAAACTGATTAAATATGAAACTTTTATAAAATTCTATAAAGTTAAAACTGATTAAATACAAAAAAGCAGGTCGTGCAGTTACGAGCTATGACGAAAAACCTCAATTGAAAAACCTCTTCATTATGTGAAAAACCTCAAAAGGAGGTTTTTGCTTTTTAAAAAACCTCCCAAAAAACTCACTAAAAACCTCACAAGCACATTGTGGATGCTTTTAAGATAAGTTGACCTGACCACACTGTCATTTTTGGTTGACCATATGATGTGGACACTTCACCGCACCAATGTCCCTTTGAATATAACATGAAAAGTAAAAGTAGGTAATAATGAGCATACTTTTACTAATAATACTTCAGAGGATGTTTTTGCACATGAACAATAGTGGTTGAAGGTAGGTGAGTGAAAACTTAGGTGCCGTTTGTTTTTTAAGAGGTCTAAAGTCTGAAATTTTATTTTAGTTATGATTAATAAGAGGTTGTGTGTAAAAATGTCTGAACGATTCAGACTTAAGAGCCATTAAGAGGTTTTTTAAAAAAACAAACGACCCCTTAATGTCTTCACAAACCGACTTCGGTTTGAGAAACATTATTTAGGGCCTGTTTGTTAGCAGCTTAATGGAAGACACAACTTATTCGATCAGTTATACATGACTGTTTGGTAGTGGCTTATTCAGTAAGCTTTTATGGGGGAGCTTTATGCAGAAAGTCAAGTTTTTTTCCAAACTTGGTCCTCCCAATTAAAAAACACACTTCTTTCATCTATGAAAAAATCCTCCCAAGCAAAAACCTTCTCAATCTATACAGACAGATTAATCCACAGAACCAGCTTTATCCATACAAGACTTAATGGAAAACCAATCAAACAGCCCCTTAGTCCTCTCAGCTTAGTGGATTCCACTTGTTGGTCTTCATTGATAATTAGTCTTCACATTGAACCACACTTCATGGTCTTTCTAGCTTCTATTCAACTCAACGAAGCGTTACACTTGAACCAATATTAACTCCAAATAAAATATCAAAATACAAATCGGTTTGATCTTTTTACATTCTAACACCGAACACCCGTTACAATACAGACAACTTATATGGTGTTCAATGTTTACAATCACAAATAACTTATTTTGCTAAGTTTTTTTCTTTTTAAATAGGTGCAGTTGTGAGTAACGGTCGAAACATTGTATTTTTAAACTAATGCAACAACATATATTTTTGCAATTTTTGTTTTATGGTGTCCCTTTTATTTAGCGCATCTCCATGAGCTATGGTATAATTTTTCTATAATAGATTAGAAAAAAAGTCTAAATCTCTAAGAAAAATTACATCTAACTCCAACAACTACTTTATTTTAGCAATCTTAACATTAACTTTATTAACAAAATAATCAATACATTTAATTATATATTATTTCTCCCTCGTAAATTTAAAACTCTTCTATTGGTTGAAAAATATTATTATATTATTTCACTCTCTTCTATAAAGTTTCATAAATTTCTCTAAATTTAGAGATTTTTACAATCTCTCTCCTCATTTTTTCTATTTTAGTATACAAGATAGCATAGTTGTTGGAGTAAAAAAGTTGCTAAAAAATCCAACTTTTCTCTGTTTTAACATAATTGTTGGAGATGCTCTTATTTATTTATTCTCATTTTAAATCAATAAGAACTATAATTACGTCTTTATTTTGCGACCATCTATAAATATGGCTCATAACTTCAAATTTTGATGATAATTTAAACCGACGTGAACAAAATATATAACCAAAAACTTTGTTACATCAAATTTTTGGTAACCGTGGGATATGAATATGGGTTTTTTTAGGTATTTTCGAGAACTTATCTTATAAAAAGTTTGAGTTAATTACCTTTGTGGTTAGTGTTTCAGATACCAAATTGGCCTCTTTTTTTTTTGAACGGCAGATAACACACACACGTTCCCGTGGTATCCGGGCATCCGAGGGCAACATCGACTAATCCGCGACGACTCGACCCAGCAGCCTATGGACTGGACCCGTCCAGGCACCGACTAAGCCCGACCCAAGGACCGAACCCTCAACCCATAGACTGGTTGCCCGGAAACCTGGACCTGAGCCGACCCGAAGGCTGACCCAGAGTCTGGGATGCTCCTCATGCGCTCGAAACTTCCCCCTAGACTCGAACCCAGGTAGAGTGGGATACAATCCCACAGTCCCCCCGAGGTGTTACCGAGTTTCAGGTTACCACTCAGGCAAGACATGATTTGCAAATTGGCCTCTCTAGTTAAACAAAAACATTCAAACATTTATAAAAAATATTAAAACTTTTAATAATACTTGAACATATTCATACGTAAGATGTACAAATCACATATAAATAATATTCTAAAAAGCTTGCTACAACAGTCGTGTTCTAAAAGGCTTGATAAATGTGGCTTAGGGCTCGTGTCTTACGCCACGTTAAGCCTGTGGCATGTTACGGCCCAATGTTCATTTTTGGTGATATTTGAGTTTCCTTACCTTTCAGTCTCTTACTTTTTAATATTTTTAGTATATATCCTAATATAAATTGTTTAATATTAGTGACTCGTTGAGTAATAGCAAAGAAAACATACATGTATATATTTATATATATATATATGATATACAAATTTGTCGATATAAGTCACGCCTTAAAAAACATCGTGACCTCGTTGTGGCTTCTAAGGCTTGAGGTTTGACCTCTTTGTCACGTCACGCTTCAAACCACTTAGAACCTTGCAAAATAACAAGAAAAACCCTAAAATAAAATGCCTACCTCAAGAACATTTCCTCCCCCACTTGAATATGGATTTGCATCTTCAAAAACCAGAGTTGATGTGGATCTGCATATTTAACATCTTATGGACCGACTTGCCCCTCATGTGAGCAACAAATGATGGCTTAACGACCATTTGTCTAACAATGTTTACTTAAGGGACTTGTTTAGGCTCTAAAACACGAATCAATGACCACTGATGTACTTATTGAATTTTTGGAATCAAAACAAAAAAAGGCAGCCAAAGCACACGGACCAAAAATGTAATTCATTCTAAAGTTTTTAGAGACACAAAATGAGGGTAATGGGTAACATATTATGGACGGAGACATGTAGCTAGCATAGACCGGATGAAGGAAGCTCGAGAGGTAGAGTGTGAGGACAGGATTAGTGAGCTGACAGATAGGTTAACAGAGTCCTAACATAGACTAAGGATTGTTTCGTTGTCTTATATTTGCTATGTTATTTTAATACCTACTTCTGTCTTTCTTACCATCTAGCTTGATTCTTGTTCTCAAAATTCGATGCATCTTTTCTTTACTCAAGTTCTTAATTTTCGAAATTTTATAACTCTTTAGGCAAAAAAAAAGTAATAAATAAAAAAATATCTTACACGCTTTTTATAATCCCATAATTTTCACTAAATAACAAATTTATTATTTTGGGATAGACGATAGGCTTTTTTTTTTTTTATCTTTCTTTTGAATTTTATATGAAATTATACACTATTTCTCATAAAGATGGTGTCTTTTAATGCAAGTTTTGATGGGGTTCAAAGGAAATACAAGAGAGACATGTTAGGAATGGGGTTTGGTTAGGATGTAAGGTGTTTGATGAGATGATGCAGAGAAATGTGGGTTGTATTTGAGTTCATATGAAAGAAAACACAAACAAAAGGGTAAAATAGTAATTTATATTATTCTGACACTTTATTTAACATAACAACCGAACAACAACAGTTTAACATAACTCATTCAGACTAATCCCTGCAGATAACTTAACTCATACAACGCTTAACGTAAAACCAACCGCAAGAGCTTAGCTCTTACCCATTAGCTTTAGGGATCACTTATGTATTTATGAAATGATAAAGGGTCTCAAATGTAAATTAGTAACCACCTAGAAGATTCCACCAGTATAAGCTGGTACGATCCGAGGGTTTTAGCACAAACGAGAAGAAAGAGGGGGAAGAGCTACAGGTGTATAAGCGCAATTATCATCGATTTCATCTTCAGGGGGAGCTTGAGCTTGTAAAAAATGGCGGATGAAGAATATGAGATGGACGGAGCGTACGTTTCTGCACCTTTCTCTCTTTTTTCATATTCCATAAAAATTCATTCGTGACTGTGTGTTTGCGTTGGGTGTGTTTGTATGGATACATGTCGTTTCTTGTGCATGATTTCTGTATTTACTTTAAATTCTTCGAAAATAACTTCAGTTTGCTTACACTTATGGTGAATTTGCTGTTGTTGTTTCAACTTATGTTGATCAGTTTGGTATCTGGTGTAATTCGATCGATTCTCAGGGCCCTAGGGTTTGAAAGTTACAAGTGATCTCTTTTGCTGCTATTTCCTGTTTGTGTTAGGATATCACGGATTTTCTGTAACGAGATTATTACAAGTACCAGCTTGATATATATATATATATATATATATATATATATATATATATATATATATATATATATATGCTATATACAAACAAACAAGTCGCAAATTTTCCACTATGCATGTGGGATCGGTGTTGACTGTTGAGGCGTTGGGGTTACTGTATAAGACTTGTATGAAACACAGTGCAAAACAGTAGATAGTTTGGAACTCAAAACCACTCTTCGTAATTAATTTTAGTGAGAAAATTTCAATGGAGTGTTACAAATACTGATTCCTCATTTGTGATTTCTTTGATTAAGGAGTTTAAAATGTAATGCTGATATAAACAATGGGCAGCAGGGGTGTTCATCTAAACAGCATAAATTGCTGGTGATTTTAGTGTCACCGGCCATCCAAGTGTAATCGGATATAACACGAGTGCTAATGGGTCTCAAACTGTGATCTAATACAAGTTAGGTGGTGCGGAGTGCACTCTTGTTATAAAACGAGTTTGATCCCGAACACGATGAAATGGCAGGGGGGGGGGTCAACGGGCAGCAGTGAAAAACTTGATCAGAGGCTCTCTGCAGAGGCTCTGGTGCCTATTTCTGCAGAGGCTCTGGGGGCATCTCTGGACCAGAGGCTCTGGTGCCTATCTCTGGATTGACTATCTCTGAACCTGCAGTTACTGAACATTTATTGCTCAGTTATTTCTAGCCCATGATTTTTAGCTAAAACGGTTGTTACCGACCATTATTGCTAATAATTTGTGATCATTGCCATTTCAGTTATTTTCCTATTTTACGAATGAGACTAGTATATATACCATATATACTTATGTTTTAGACTCACGGTTTTAAAACAATCTTTATATACTCTCCAACAAATTTTGCTCTCGTTTTTGTGCCTAGAAACGATAGTGTCTCGAGTCTTATCCCATATTGGATTTCGTGCAACCCAGGCAAATGGTCGAAATACCAATTCGGAAAGTGATTTTACACGATTCTCAAGAAATCCGATCATCTAATCGATTGTATTGCCCTAATATCTAACATAAACTGCCCAAATTGCCCCACATGATTTAGAACTTTCTTTGTGTGGTTTGCAGTTTCCATTTTTATCAAACCACACATTGCGCTGCAGTTTGCAGTTTTGATTTATGAATCACAAACCACACATCTTAATTATATTATATTATAAAAAATATGATAATAAAATTTATAGAGGATTGGAACTTTTTTATTTTGTTTTGCATTGGAACTTCTTATCTTGTCTGAGATTGGAACCTCTTTTAGTTTGTTTTGGACTATAATATATTATGTATTTGGGGCGTATTGGAACTTTTTATCATATGGATTCGTCATCATCGAATTTATTTTTAACTTATTATTTTATAATTATTGGGATTGAAATGTGTTAGGTACAAACCGCATAAATGTGGGTTGCGGTTTGAGGCATATGTGGTGCGGTTTGGGAAAGATGCTCAAACCGCATACGTTGTGCAAATTGAGCATTTTCTTCAAACTGCACCGCATGTGCGTCAAACCGCAAAAAACCACACCCGCTCTATCGCACTACGAACACCCCTAATGGTCAGTACCCCAGTAGTGCATGTTATCGGGAAACTATAAAATTGTTTTACAATGAGATGCTCCAATAGTTATATCCTTCAAAACAAAAGGTATAACATATCTACAAATTGTTGTTTGATGAAGTTGTTTTGTGAATGAAATCTTTTGTTGGGTGGGGTTATGTATTTTGTTGATTCTGTACTGATATAGCATTGATTTTTAAAAAGGTGGAAGCCAATAACATGAATATTGAAATTCATTGTCTCTCTAAGAGCATTGAGCCCATCAAATGATGGTACCATGTTGCTAGTGGTCTTGAGCGTTTGCTGATTTGGTTGAGAAGCGTCTTCTTGGTTTTGTTAAATATGTTCCGACCAATATTCAATTTGACTTATCAAGCTCTTAACTTTTTTTTTAGATATGATGATGAGCCAGTGGAACCTGAGCCTGAAGTAAGAAAATTTGTTTTAGTGCATTTTTAATGCCTTACCTCAATAACAACATAATAAGGTGAATTTGGGTGGATAAATTGCAGGAAGGGGCAGAGGAGGATGTAGAAGGAGAGAATAAAGATGATGAATTACCAGATCCTCTTCTAGCTGACAATGAAGAGAAAGAAGAGCAAGAACAAGCAGAACGACCTCGGAAAACATCAAAATATATGACCAAGTACGAAAGGGCTAGAATCTTGGGTACCCGTGCTCTGCAGATCAGGTTGTCGTTTCTTTTCACCTTGCTGTTTATTTTCTTCTCTTTCTTTATTCTGAAATAAACATGTGTGCCTTTTCGGCTCTGATGGTATTGATCTACCGACTCATCTGAACATTAAATCTTTTTGAACAGCATGAATGCTCCTGTCATGGTTGAATTGGAGGGTGAGACTGACCCCCTTGAGGTGATCTTCTCAACAAGCACTCTTATAAGAAATATTGTGAAGTGGTTGTTTCTGTTGTCTGTTGATGCTCTAGCTTTTGTTATTTATCTTGTTCTGCAAAACTCCACGTTTCTTGATTGAGACGATTACCTAGCTTTGAAAGAACTTATGTGTTGGCATCTTGAAATGGAAAACAATGGAGAGTAATAGGGAGAGATATCTACAGGAGCTATTTTATACTGGACCGTAGATAAACCAAACCAAACCCAGTATATGCCACACAAGATAGGGTCCCAATGGGGGGGATGTATGCAGACGTAGCCTCTACCCAAAGGGTAGAGAGATACAGGACCGTAGATTGGGATGATAAACTATAGTTTATGTTTAGTTGGCAAGGATGCTAGAGATAATTAAAAAAATTATCCAGCCTACTTACATATGTGCTCATGTTCGTGGTCATATTTCACTCCTAGGAGATCAGGACCTTTATTTGTTCTTCTTGCACATCCATGAACAAGACTAAGGGGCTGTTTACCAAATTTTTGATTAAGTCCTGTATAGATAAACCTGTTTGGCTGGATAAATCTGTATGTCCGGGTAAAAATGTGGTGTTGTTTACTTTTTTACCTGAACCAACCGTCTGAATGGCAGAAATGACTGATCTACCCCTCAAACAAAAATATGATGTTGTTTATTGTTGTTTAGGTTTTCTTTAACATGTTTGAACCAATTTTTATTTATATGAGTTCAATCAAAATCAAAAATCTATTGTTCATCAAACCAAAAAGCTACCATTCATCAAACTATTTGAACATCAAAACATAATAATCAAACTATTTGAACATCGAATTATCAAAACATAGTAATCAAACATAAGAATCCACACAAACACCGAAGGAGTTGTAGTCGTGGAATAAACCCAAAAGAATCCAAAAGAAACCACAACCAAAATTCGAAAATTACTTTTCTCTGATCTTCACACCCAATAATTTTCCATCAACAATCTTGTAAACTCTTGTAAACACAGAAGTATTAAACCCAAAAGAATAAAAATCAAGACCTCTATTGATATCATTGTGTGTCCCAATAAGCAATCATTCAATCAAGCAATCATATAGACAATACGATAATGCAAACCTGATACGATCAATCAAACGATTTAACTGGTTACAAGAGTTCTTGATGAAATCAATCTATCTCTCTGTTTCCTCTTGATCACGGCGCACCACACCAACAGCCTCTCTCAATTAATTAATTTCTCAATTAAGCTCCTAACCTCTCTAACCTAATTAACTCTAAACAAAGCTAATTTATACATAGGCCATATAGCCTAATGGGCTTTGCAAGGCTTGGCCCAACTACTAAAACAAAACAATTAACTAAAATATAAAGTCTAATAAATAAAATACGGAAACATACTTTTGACTAATTATTACAAAAGGACCCTAGACTATTTGTTGAGACGACTTTATCAGCTTTAACTTCAGAATTCCATTTTCAGATAATGATGATCTTGAATCCAATAAATATGAGCTTTAACAATCATTAACACCAACCTTATCGAAAACCAAATCGAGCATTTCTTCAGAAACGAAACCAAATCGAAAACGGAAATCTGGAACCAAATAAAAAACGAAATCGAGAAGTGTTGTGGATGGCGAGCGGCGGACGACGACCAAGGGGATTGCAATCGCCGGCGATGAACAATGGAGGTGAGAATCGACGTGGGAGGCGATGTATGTGGGAAGGAAAGCAACGATGATGATGATGGAGGCGTATGTGGGAGGAAGGGATTAGGTTTATGTATGATAGGTTTTTTTCTTTTTTTCTTTTTTTTGTTAAAGGGTAGAATTGTCAAATTTTTGGCTTAATGGGGACAACACCTCCCTTACCCACTTAGCGGATAAGCCACTTTTGTCTGCACGAATAAGCCATTAAGCCACAAGGAAACACTCCAAACGTCGCGCTCGAATAAGCCATTTTTATCATTAAGCTCATTAAGCCACAAGTAAACACCCCTTAAATGTAAAAGTTGATATCTTTTTTAGTTAGATGTGTCTGCTTTCATAGTTTTGGCAACAATTGTACTCGACTTCAAAAAAGATATAGTTACCCATGTGCAGGTTAGACCTATATATTACTCAGGTCTCAGGTTTTTCTTTATCTAGCTTGTTTAGAATGAGAATATGGGGAACCTCATTAGATTACTCTCCAAAAGAGCCCTTGCGGAGAGAAATGATGTTTGAACATATATTGAGAAGAAATAGTCCAAGTCTAGCTGATATGGGACTCTATTAGGCCCCTTCCAACAAGAGGCTATGTGCACTTTGTTCGTTCCTGTACTAGTGTTCTAAGTTCTATAACTTTTGATTGATTTTCATTTTCTTTATTATACAAACCTTGTTTTTTTTTGTTTTTGTTATCTTAGATTGCCATGAAGGAGCTTCGCGAGAAAAAAATACCGTTCACCATTCGTAGACACCTGCCAGATGGAAGGTAATATTTGCTGTCATCTTCCACAAAGATGAGCTGTAAGTTCTAATTTTGATGTGTTAATTTGTTTCTGAAATTGTAGTTATGAAGATTGGGGAGTAGATGAGTTGATTGTCGAAGACTCTTGGAAGAGACAAGTTGGTGGAGACTAAACCCCCGTACTCTCGCTTATTTGTCTTGGTTGGTTAGTGTCAATATGTGTGCTAAATACCATTAGAATTCTAATTATTACTATTGATATATGATACGGTTTGTAACCGGGGGAGTCGATAGGAAGAGTTTTGTAGAGCTCCTCCTCTTTGCTAGTATTGTTCAATATGTGTGCTAAATCTCATCTTTTAACTCAAAACTTATAGATTCTTCAAAAGATTTGATTAGGTTTTTTTCAAAAATAAATTAAAGCCTGATCAGACTTTAAGGTGGCTTGGTCTAGGCTTTATCGAAGGTTTTTCTGTTGTGGATGTGGGGAACTAAAAGTGGTGGTGTTGTCTATCATGATGTAGTTGTACATGTAATTGATGAAAATTGCTGCTAACTTGCTTATGGCCGCGCAAAATGGTGGGGCTTAAAAAACTGGTTTTGGATGTGAAGAAAAAGTTGTTATGCGTTTGCTGGATAAAAACAACTCTTTGCATATAGATTCCTCAATACATGATAAACCTGAAAACCTCGAGAACCAGTTTAACATCCTGTAAGAGGGCTCTCTAAGGGGCTGTTTGGCTGGTTTTCCATTAAGTCATGTATGGATAAAGTTGTTTGTGTGGATTAATCTGTCTGTATAGATTAAGAAGGCTTTTGCTTGAGAGGTTTTTTCATTGATGGAAGAAGTGTGTTTTTTAATTGGGAGGGACAAGTTTGGAAAAAACTTGGCTTTCTGCATAAAGCTCCCCTATAGAAGTTTACTGAATAAACCACTTTCTATATCATTAAGCCACTACCAAACAGTCATGTATAGCTGACCGAATAAGCTGTGAGTCCCAATAAGCTGCTAACAAACAGACCCTAAGGCCGGTTTTGTTTGGTAAAATGTTTTTGAAGGATTTGGATTTTGTGGAAGAATTTGGAATCTCTGGTGTGCTTGGTTTTGTAAGATTTGGAATGAAATTTAATCTCATTCTTCTATAAATACTATTTGACTTGCAAGCTTTGAAATGAAATCTAACTTTTGTAAATATTTGTTTGTTTTATAAATAATTCGTTTGTTTTGGTATTGATGTGGAGGCGATGCAGAAATTATGGCTGATTGATGAAAATGAGGGTAAATGAAACAATTGAAATTCATGGGATTTGGATTTGAAATGGTAGTGATATCGGAAGGATTTCTCGCTCGGTTATGAGATTTCATTGAAATCCTAGGACTTCAAATGCAAAATTTCCTTCAAAGTAATCAATGTAACTCAATTCCAAATCTTACCAAACTTTAGGGCTCGTTTGTTTTTGTAAGATTTGAGTTGAATTCCAGGACCCACTTGGTTTGCGGGATTAGGTAAGATTTCCGTTTGAATTTCATTTCAATCTTTTGTCTATTTTAAAGGAAAGTCTGAAATTGAAATTTCGGGATTTAAATGAAACCTCACAAATATTAGATTTAGAAATCACATGGAAGTAATTAGTATTTGACAGAATTTGTTTGTAATAGTGTTCCAAAATATGTTACAACATTTATTTTATAAAAATTAATTAATAAAATGTAAATTAATTATTTTTAAAACTATTTATAATCTACCTTTGTAAATTATCTATTTCATTCCAAATCTCCCAAACCAAACTATTTCAAATTCTTCCATGAAATTCAAATCCCTCAAAAATATTTTATCAAATCAAACTCACTGTTAAAAACATATTTTTTTGTTCACCCCAACATGAGCTAAGCAATTCATGTTGGGGGTTGGTTGATTAATTGGTGATGTTCTTTAAACTTGTGGTTTGATTTGTACTCTGATGATTTCTTTTATCAATGAAGCATATGACGAACTTTGAATAAAATCTTTGTAGTCTGATCAGCTATTTGGGTATCCCTTGATCATTTTACTCTTCGAGAGGAGTGTAAAATGATTAGATGTGTTTGTCTAATGCCTATGGTGAAAATCGGATAGAGATATACCACTTTCACCATAGATCTATAATCTGTTCTTTATAAGCAATCTAACTTGATTATTGAGTTCGAGAGAAGAAATGTCATTGTTAATTGCTAGCATTGTTATTGCTTGAAAAAAGGTAACGATAAATTTTATTTTAATTTCATTGAATCAGTTTGACATCGTGTACAACTCAACCCAGGTTTTCATTACAAAACTTTTTATGAAACCAACCCTCAACCTCCTTTTCTGCAATTGTTATCTCGTTGTTTGTCGAATAATTCTGTTAGTCGTATAAGTCATTTCCCTTAAAAAGATAATATCAACATCCTCTTTTTGTCAAGTCTAGTTAATAATAGTTATAGATTTGCGGTAATTAATACCAAGTTTCCACGGTTCGATACCCGTACTTATGTACATATTACTTGATACGACATTGTACACTTGTGGTTCGTGTGGGAAGGGTGTAAACCCAGCCTATCAAGTTTTTGGCGCCATTGCCGGGGATACTTGTTTGTGTTAATATCACTATAATCTATAAAGATTATTAGATTAGAGATTTTAATTTTTTTTAGTTTTTATTATTATTTAAATCTTTAAATTCTAAAACTTGTTCTTTATTTGCAGGTCTCTTTTTGGTTTATGCCAAGAAGGAGACTCTTTGGAGATCTCGAGCCCCTTGACCAGGAAATTGAAAGGACCGCAAGGCAGTTATGTCGCGAAGCTAGAAACAGAACTGTTAGAAGAATGGGGGACCACAATAATGAATATGAGGTACATATCAACAACAATGATCCGCCACCACCACCGCCTCCACATCAACCACCTAGGGTTCCTATAAGGAACCTAGCCACTCCAACAATGGCGGCTGCCCAAAGAGGAGTTCAAGCTCCAGCTGTGGCTGCCAATTCTTTTGAGATCAAGCATGGGACTATCCAACTAGTCCAAACTCACCAATTTGGAGGGGGACCAATTGAAGACCCTCACGGTCATCTTCGTTCATTTGAAAAGGTGTGCAATACCTTCAAATGGAATAGGGTATATGAAGATGCCATCAAGCTCAGGTTATTCCCATTCTCGCTTTGAGATAGAGCAACAACTTGGGAGGAGAATTTACCACCGAACTCTATTAATACGTGGCCCGAAATGGTTGCTGCGTTTCTGAATAAATTCTTTCCACCAGGCCGTACAACTCAGTTACTAGCTAAAATCACTCATTTTGCGCAGTGGGATCAAGAATCCCTATATGAGGCATGGGAACGGTATAAGGGAATGTTAAAAAGATGTCCTCATCACAGTCTACAAGGGTAGGTAGTCATCCAAACATTCTTTGGTGGACTACACCCCCAATTTAAAAATGATATCACTGCTGCTGTTGGGGGAGCCTTAATGAATAAGACTTACGAAGAAGCATGGGAGCTGATTGAGAATTTGGCCGAACATAGTTAAGCCACACCAAGGGCAGATGTGCGGAGGGTAGCACAGGTTCAAGATAATGATGAACTTCGGAAAATTAAGGCACAGTTAGCTGCAATTACTAACCAGCTGAAAGGCACTATCATTCCAAATCAGTCACCAAACGATGGGATGATGGATCAGTTTGCATCATTTGAACCTCCTGAGCAAGTGAATTTTCTGCAGAATCGTAACCGGCCAAGGAATGATCCATTTTCCAACACTTACAACGAGGGCGGGAGGAAGCATCCCAACTTCTCTTGGAGCCAGCCACCATACGGGCCAAAAGAGACTTCGGGAAATCAGCAAAATTTCGGTAATAATTCTAATTTTTCCGCCGCATCTAACCCTAATAATGTTTATCGTCATCCAGGTCACAACCAACGGAGACAGGAAGAGGGACAAACGTCCGAAAAGAAGACAGGGCTAGAAGAGATGATGATGAAATTCATGACAAAGATGGATTCGACGGTTGAAGGGATCACATCCTCGGTGAGTACGGTTAAAGTAGCTACGGATCAGAACACCGCCTCTATCCAGATATTGGAACGGCAAGTGGGGCAGATTACTGAAGCATTGCAATCTCGAGTTCAGGATCAACTTCCAAGTCAGACAGAAAAGCAATCGAGAGAGAATTGTAATGCGATTCATTTAAGGAGTGGTAAGAAGTTGAACAATACTCTAATTAGCAAACCAGTGGTGGAGAAAAGAATAGAGCATGAAGAAGTGGTGGAAGATGAGGAAGATGAAGAGGAAATAGATGAGAGCATAGAGATGGATAAGCCAACAGGGAAGGAGGAAAATAAGGAACAAGCAGTTGATAAAATACCGGTTAAACTGGTATTACCAAAAGTGCCTTTTCCAAGTAGACTTAAAGCACAAAAGGATGATGCTAATTTTGCAAAATTTCTGGAAGTATTTACAAAATTACACATTAACATCCCTTTTGCAGATGCTTTAGCTCAAATGTCTTCTTATGTGAAGTTCTTAAAGGATATCCTATCCAATAAAAGAAAGATTGAGGAACAAGCAACAGTGGCGCTCACCGAAGAGTGCAGTGCAATTATACAACATAAGATCCCTCCAAAGCTTAAGGATCCAGGGACTTTCACTATTCCTGTTCATATTGGCACTTATGAATTTAGTAAAGCTTTATGTGATTTAGGTGCCAACATTAATTTAATGCCTCTTTCTATTTTTAGGAAACTTGGACTCGGTGAGGTGCAACCCACTAATGTAACTCTACAACTGGCAGATAGAGAGATCAAATATCCATACAGTCTAATCGAAGATGTGCTCATTAAAGTTGACAAATTCTACTTCCCAGTAAATTTTGTAGTGCTGGACATGGACGAGGACAAAGAAATATGTTAGAGCATAAATCTGTTGGATACAATATCAAGAAGACTGAAGTTCAAAGTGTAAGAAGTCAAAGCTGAGAAAGCCAACACTCATCAAAGTCAAAGTCTATTTGTAATAAAAGTCAACGTGTTTGTTTTTAATTTCTTTGTGTTTTAGTTGTAGGTATAAATACTTTGTATTTCTGCTTTTTTAGTTGTAGTAACAAGTTGTCTGATTGAGAATCTGAGAGAGAGAGAGAATTCGTTAGAGAGAGATCTGTAGAGAGAGAGAGAGAGAGTTCTAGAGAGAGAATCTTGTAATTGTTGAATTAGATTGAAACCAAACAGGTAATTTGTTTGAAATCTTGTTTTGTTTGATTAATTGCATATAGAAACTAGATTCAGGGACAAACAATTGGTATCAGAGCAAATCCAAATTGAAATCAGATCAAGAAATAGAGATATTGTTCATCGTCACTGTGTTCTTCAATGTTCAGATCAAATCTGAGTTTTAGTGCGAATTAGATGTTGAAATTGATTAGGTTATGTTCGTAGAGTGTATTTGATCGAGTATGTACAATTTGTTTCACGAATTGCACTGTAATTGTTTGATATTTTTGGATTTTGTTGTAATTTTGTTCACGAGTTTTTAGAGCACTGTTTCATAGATCAATCTTGTACTTTTGTTGTTTTTGTTTGTAATTTTTGCATTGTAATTGGTTCGAGTTATGATCTAGAAGATATCTGCAAAGTTACAGATCAATTGAAGAAGATTTGAGTCAAAAACAGATGGAAAAATCAAGTTTTGGGCCGACAGACTGAAGAACGCGCTAGATCCAAGAAACGCGCAAGTTCTTCGTTAGAACGCGCAAGTGGAAGTTTTTAGTCAAAACGCGCAGGTAACGATTAGCGAGTTCTAGAAACGCGCTTATTGAAGTCTGCGAGTTTGGAAAAGTTGGAAAATTTTTCTAAGGACCAGAACGCGCACGTAGTGGTTAGCGAGTTCTACAAACGCGCTAATCGAAGGGTGCGAGTTTGAGAAGGAACAGTGATCTGCGAGTTCTTTCATCGTGCGAGTTTGGAATTTCAAGAAAAGTTTCTAAGTGGTGGAACGCGCAAGCTTGGTTAGCGAGTTTGTTCAAACGTGCAAGTATTGACTAGCGAGTTTTAGAAACGCGCACGTCTCAATTAGCGCGTTTCATCGTGAATAGTGATCTGCGAGTTCTTTCGATCTGCGAGTTCTTTCGATCTGCGAGTTTGTTCAAAACGCGCAAGTAGGCACTTGCTAGTTCAGGAAACGCGCACGATGCTATCTGCGAGTTTCAGCGCCTGCGAGTTTTAAGTTTTAATAGTGACTTGCGAGTTTCTATACTTAGAATATTTTCTGAGAAATTTTCAAAACAGTAATATGGATTTTAATAGTGAAATTTTTTTCTCTAGGGGCGCTGCCCCTCAACCCCGCAAGGGCGTTGCCCCTTGACCCCACCCGCTAACCGGGTAGGGGGACCCCCGTGCTAAGTCTGCGGAGGGGACATAGTTCTGTTTGTGATCAAAATTTCTGAATTTTTATTTCAAGTTTTTCGGTATTCTTGAGATTTCATTTGGATTAACGATCAAGTTCAAGTTCTTTTTGTAACAGATAATTCAAGATGAGTTTTTCAGCTGAAGAGGTAAAGGATTTTACTGTAAATGATTTCATGACCACAGTGGAAGCTATGATGGTTAAAGTTGAAGATTTTCAAGATAAATTGGTAAAAGAAAAAGACAGAGTTGCTAGAAGAAATGAAAAGATTTTTGAGCTTAATAAGATTGTCATTGAAAACAAAGATTTGATTGATTCTCTACGAAAGTCTGCTTCAGATTTTAAACATGAAAATGATTGTTTTGAAAAGAAGATTTTTGATGTTGAATCTAAACATTCAAAGTCTGAGTTCAAGAAGAAGATTGACCTGCTCATTAAAGAAAGAGACAGTTATTCTTTAAAGATTAAACAGCTTGAGAAAGTTATTTCTAAGATGGTGGTGGTGACTGAGTTCAAGATTCCAGAGTCAATTACCCACACACCTAGAGATGATTCAGCTGATTCGGAATGCTCATTCAAGACAGCTGCAAGCTCACTTCATAAGACTGTTTCTTCTAAAAGGTCAGTTAAATCTTCCAGTCAGATTCGTAGTGCTAACATTTTCTATGATTGGAAAATAGATGGTTCAGGTAAACATATAAGGAGAAGAAAAAGATATGAAAAAGAGAAGTTGGTTTGGAAGATAAAACCAATTGAAGATGAGAAGAATGATGAGAAGAAGGAAGAAAAGACAGGAAAGAAGGAAGAGAAGAAAAGTAACAAATCATTTGTACATGCATCAACAGCCAAGAAGAACAAAGTGCTGACAGGTAAACCTGATCTCGTTTACTCGAGAGATCAAATGATCAGGTTATCTAAAAAGAGGTATTGTTCTTACTGTCATACATATGATTTTGTTCATAAAGCTAGTGATCATTACTGGTATGGTTCTTATTCAGTTACTCCAATTCGAACTACAACTAACACACATGGACCCAAATACCAGTGGGTACCAAAACCGAAAATTGATTCCGTGTTGCAGGCACCAACTGTCAAAGGGGAGTAATAGAACCAAGGCTTCTAAGTACATCGACTTAGAACCTGTACTTCAATGAACTGTGGCTTCTGAATACTACAGTTCAAGACCCGGACTTCAATGATTAAATAAAGATACTCCCGGGATGATTTAAGAGATTGTACTCCGATACTCCAACGAGGATATCAACCTTCAAGGGGGAGTACATATTTTTCTAAAATTTTTGCATCCGATAGATATGACGAACTACATTCCAAAAGGAGTTGTAGATCTTTATAATGTGCTTTATAACTGACATATTTTAGATGCATAATTTCAGGGGGAGTAAAAGGACTATGATTTCTGATTATTTCAAATCAGAACTCGTACATTAATCGTTTTACTGCTTTATGTCTTTTACTTTCGAATAAATTTTGTGAATAAAGTTGTTTTGACTAGACTTTGAGATTTTTACAGGATGAGAGAAGCTGACACGATCATATCTTTATGACTTCAGCTGACTTCATGAGATCTAAGATTGCACGAAAAGGTAAATTTCTTATCTTAATCTCAAATATATCTGAAAGAAGGACAACTTTCAGATATATAAAACATGTTCTGAAATGTTCAAACCACTTCCCGATTCTTAAACAGATTTTATAATTTGGATGTGTGATTTTAAATGTTTTCATTTTATTTTTGTGCTTAATTGATAAACAAACCGTGTGTTTCCAAAGATAAATACTTGCGTATTGTCTTTTCTACATACTTTCAAGTATTCAAACACATCGGTTTAATTTTTGATCAAATTGTTCTTACCATGTCTCTAAATTGAAACAATTTTTCGATGGTAAGGCACCCCGCTTGTACTTCAATGAATTTTGAGCGTCATTTCATTTCGAAGCATTCATTTCAAGAATGTCTATATTTTTGTTTCATATAGACTATATCCGTTATTCCTGACCATAAGCCTTAGTTGCTATATCATTCATTTCTGATCATTTTCATACAATGTCAGATTTTCAAACAAGTCTTTTGCATTCATATTCATTCATTTCATATACTTGTTTGAAAATACTTCAATGTCTAAAAATGCTCAAATCTTCATGATTATATTTTATGAGCATACATTCGTCTGACATTTGTATATGAGCTTTAACTGTTAAAGTTAAACCATCTTGAGTAACACATGCTTATTAGGATATTATGGGTTCTTTGTGCTAGGACTTAAATGAACTTCTATGGATTCACGTTAACCAGTGTTTCCTACCCAAGAAGTTAATCCTTTAGAGATTGAGTGTGAGGAGTCTAAAAGAAATGAGTGTGGGATGTGTGATGAGATAAAATGGAAATGAGAGTTTGGTTAAATGTGAGCTTATTGATAAAAAGAAAGAGGGTGAGAGATCAGAGTAAAAGAATATCAGACTCTGCACCAACTACTTTCTGAGTCGTGCAGCCATATTACTAGCGTTTCACAACTCTTTGGTGAACGTTATTGAAACAGGCAACTAGCCCATGCCAACTCTTGACTAAACCCCACCAACCACTCATTTTCTTCTCAAAAAGAAAATGTTTCATATTATTCTGGGGACGCAACATATAATCTATCTGGTTTTCATTTGGAAATCTGGATATTGAAAAAGAAGGAAGTCTGCCCCACCTTCGCACTTCAATCATGCACATTGAGTCTGTGTTTATCTACTGTTGTCTCAGTGGTTTACACTATGTTGAGCCTTTATAAAAGCAATCATTCGTGCTTAATTCTTTCTACACATGCACGAACACACAAAGAATTTGTTTCTTTGTCATAACATTCATAGAAATTTTCTTTGTGGTGTTTCGATGATTGGATGGAAGCCCTGGGGGAGTGAACATCACAAAAGCTCTTTTATATTGTGTATTTGTTACACACAGTGACTTCGTGTTACTGACAGACATCTTAACTGATTCATTTGTTGATTCAGGGGTTATATGTTCTTATTTTGTCTGGATTTGCAAAGATC
Source organism: Arctium minus (assembly GCA_954870635.1). Classification (NCBI taxonomy): domain Eukaryota; kingdom Viridiplantae; phylum Streptophyta; class Magnoliopsida; order Asterales; family Asteraceae; genus Arctium; species Arctium minus. The sequence goes on along the minus strand of OX941097.1, from coordinate 32,381,288 downwards.
TAGATGAATACTTGGTTATGGATCGCAGAATCAGAGGCTCTTGGACATATCAGAATGGTCAATGATATTTCTTGCTGAAAGTTTTGATGATATAGATGCTCAAATCATCAAAAAGGGGGAGATGGTATCAAGAAATGATAAAGTTTTGAGAGATGATTTTCAGAAACGTCCAAGTCAGAAAAGTTCAAAGTAAAGATTTGAAGAAGATCAAAGAATTTCTGAAGATTTGAGGAAATTTTCTTTGAAGATTTTTTTTGCTAAAGCAATTCGAGCTGATTCCGAAGAAAATTTCTTTCCAAAGTCTGAAAGTGTTTTGTGAAAGTTTTGAGGAGATTGTTAATAGTTTGAAGACAGTTTTGGAAAGAATGTCTTTAAAGAAAAAGGGGAGATTGTACTGACAGAGCTTAAAAGTGAAGACTGAATTGCTAGATCTTTCAACAGTGATCTTGAATCCAAAGGGGGAGATTGTTAGAGCATAAATCTATTGGATACAAGATCAAGAAGACTGAAGGTCAAAGTGTAAGAAGTCAAAGATGAGAAAGTCAACACTCATCAAAGTCAAAGTCTATTTGTAATAAAAGTCAAAGTGTTTGTTTTTAATTTCTTTGTGTTTTAGTTGTAGGTATAAATACCTTGTATTTCTGTTTTTTTAGTTGTAGTAACAAATTGTCTGATTGAGAATATGAGAGAGAGAGAATTCGTTAGAGAGAGATCTGTAGAGAGAGAGAGAGAGTTCTAGAGAGAGAATCTTGTAATTGTTGAATTGGATTGAAATCAAACAGGTAATTTGTTTGAAATCTTGTTTTGTTTGATTAATTGCATATAGAAACTAGATTCAGGGACAAACAAAATACCATTAATCCTTGGTAGACCATTCTTAGCTACAGGCGGAGCACTAATTGATGTGAAAGGTGGGAAGTTGACACTTAGGGTTGGTGAAGAGGAAGCTGTTTTCAATGTGTTCCAAGCAGCCAAACGGAAGATGGAGTTAGATGAATGCTATCAAGTAAATTCCATCGAGACAGTGATTCGAGAAAGTGGGGAACTATTAGTATCAAGAGATTTATTGCAAAATGCAATGACTGGTACCGAGACAGAGGTAACAAGTGAGATGATACTGCAGCTAAATGCGCTACCTAATTACAAGGGGCACCGTAAGCAACCAATTGAGGATTTGGGAACACCGCTTCCAAGGTCTCAACCATCCTCAAAGGTCCCTCATTAATTAGAACTAAAGCAATTACCTCCACATCTAGAGTATGCATATCTGGGTGACAAAGAGACGCTACCAGTTATCATTTCAGCCAGTTTGACAGCAGAAAATAAGGACAAGTTGCTTCGAGTCCTTCGAGAGAATCAAACAACCATCGGATGGACAATAGCCGACCTCAAGGGCTTGAGTCCGACTTTTTGCACTCACCGCATTAATTTAGAAGAAGGACATCGACCGGTGGTTCAACCCTATAGGCGGTTAAATCCAAATATGAAAGAAGTGGTCCGAAAAGAAGTTCTCAAACTCCTTGACACCAGGATCATCTATCCTGTTCCTGATAGCCCGTGGGTGAGTCCGGTTCAGGTAGTGCCAAAGAAGGGGGGTATCACAGTAGTCAAAAATAACAATAATGAATTAATTCCCTCTCGGACAGTTACAGGGTGGCGAGTATGCATTGATTATCGGAAGTTAAATGATGCCACTAGGAAGGACCATTTCCCACTTTCGTTCATTGATCAGATGCTCGAGCGCTTATCAGGGCACAAATATTATTGCTTTCTTGATAGGTATTCAGGATACAATCAGATACCGATTGCACCGGAGGATCAGGCCAAAACTACTTTTACATGCCCTTACGGTACTTTTGCTTATAGGAGGATGTCGTTCGGTTTATGTAACGCCCCTGCAACTTTTCAGAGGTGTATGATGGCTATTTTTTCCTATATGGTGGAGTGGAGCATTGAGATTTTCATCGATGACTTTTCAGTGTTCGGGACCTGCATATAACTCCAAAAAGCCCATTACAGTCTAAATTACATGACTCCAAATGAATGACCAAGCACTCAAAATATGTAACTTAAAAATAAATATGACAAGAATGCATATAACTCCAAAAGCCTGATATGGAGCAAAAATTAAATCATACAAATGTCCCCAAGACTCATCCCAAGTAAAAGTCGAGCCAATAGCTAAATAACAACATTGACTATAAAATAAAAATCATCATAAACAATAAAATGTATTTAACAAACGTTTATGCAATTAAATGCTCCAAAGTATGATTAACTCAAAAACCCATCATGAGTTGGGACAAATCATTTTTCAAATGAACTTATATCATTTATAATTCCAAAATGTTTTATAACTCAATAATATAAATTTTTCATACGATTTATAAAACCAAATACATTAAAAATGCATTTACGTCAAATGACCTCCATTTATACAATAAATCATCAAAAGAACATATTAATATTATTTCTTTATCATATTGTTCAAAAACGTCAAAGGTGGTCGTTTTACAATATTTAGGAAATTGAATATACCAAAATGTAAATTTCATCAAATAAGCAACTAAACACCGAGTAAGACATTTTAATACTTTAAAACGAACATTTTTAGCATGTACAACGTTTTCACAAAGCAACTTGAACTCACCTTGCTAGGTTATGTTAAACCTAGTTTTTATCCGGCTTGCGCACACTTCTTGCTACCTAGATCAACCATGCGTAATCACCAAATCAATGAAAGAACTCTATATAAAATATTTAGACAACCTTTGAACTTTCTAACTCATTAAGAATCACCCCAACGGATTAAAAATCAATTTTATATGAATATTTGAAGACGATTTACTTAATCCCATCGTGAAACAGTGTTGTCCCTAAAAACCCGATTTTTGGCATAAGTACACTCCGAATCAGCTCTTCCTTAACACATAAAACTTGTAAATGACATCTCAACGGTCCCATAGACGTATTACACGCCTCAAACCGATCTACGAGCAATTTATTATGATTTTTACAAGATTTGAACAACGCCTAAAATCAACCATGTCAACTTCAAATTGTTTAAAACCATTAATCCACACCACACACAGATTAATCCATCAAAACTCATCTAAAAGCTATAAATTAAACTTTCATATTTGAAACACTTAAACCCCATATGAACTTATCAACATAAGTAAATTCCTCTATTTAATTTCATTTCCAAAATACTAAACAAACTCAATATTTACCATAAGAGAGTTTACTTCCAACAAAGAGCTTTAATAAACAACAAAATCATAATATCTCAATAACCTTAAATTTTAACAAATAACTAGATAAACCTTAAGATTAAAGGGGGTAGAGAGTTCATAAATTTCAATTTCTAAGAATCACCAATAATCAAGAAACTTAGGGGCTGTTTACCAAATTTTCTATTAAGTTCTGTCTAGATAAATTTGTCTGTCTAGATAAATTTGTCTGTCTATATAAAAATCTATTGTTTTTACTTTTTTTACTAAATCAACCGTCTTAATGATAGAAATGACCATTTTACCCATACTTCATCATATCAAAAATATGAACCTGTAGCAATCCATAAACAATCTGACCTTGAACAACCGTAAACAATATGAACTTAGAACAATCTCGAACAAACAATGCTCAGAAACTTCAAAAGAAATCTGGAACGAAATTGAAAGTGAACTTCAAATCTGGAACGAACTTCAGAAACTTGGAATGAAATCTGGAACAAAATTGATCGAAAACGAACCTCAAATTTGGAACAAAATAAAAAACGAACTTCAAATCTGGAACGATTGTTCGGAAATGTCAAACAAAAACTAGAATCAAAACTGAACTTCGAATCTGGAACGATGTTCAGAAACATCAAAAGAAAGTTGGAACGAAATAAAAAACCTTCAAAATCGAACTTCAGAAACCTTAAAATCGAAATAAAAAACCTTCAAAATTGAACTTTAGAAACATCAAAAGAAAGATGGAACGAAATAAAAAATCTTCAAACATAATCAAAATCGAACTTCAAAACCTTCAAATGGAATCAAAATCGAACTTCAAAAACCTTCAAACTTGGAACGAAATCTGGACGATGTCGATAGATGGTCTTACATGGAACGAAATATGTTTTTAAAATCGAAATATGGAATCAAAATCCAACTTAAAAAGCCTTCAAACATGGACGAAATATGGAGTCTGGACGAGATCGATAAGGGAGGTGCCGGAATCAGAAACTTCAAGCATGGTCGCCGGAAAAGAAGTCTGGGAAGGAGACCGAAAAAGAGGCCTGAGACGAGACCGATGAGGGTAGGTGCTAGGGTTTTGAGTTTTGATTAGAGTATGGAAGATGAAGGAGGCGTGTGTTTGCAAGGGTATGGATGTCATTTTTTTTTATTAATAGGGACAACACCTCCCATCCTACTGTGCGAATAAGCCAAGTGTTTTCAGATTAAGCCACAAGTAAATACCCCTAAATGTTTGTGCGAATAAGCCAAATTCACCAATAAGCCCAGTTAAGCCACAAGTAAACACCGCCTTAATCTTTTCTTCAATCGTCCCATAAAAGCTAGTCTTGCGTCTCCAATAAATCCTCCACTTGAATCTTCAATTACCGTTGTCAACTAACCAAATCAAATATCTATAATATATATATATATATATATATATATATATATATATGTTAAAGCACAGTTTTATTGGATTCAAGATCATCATTATCTGAAGATGGAAATCTGAAGTCAAAGCTGGAAAAGTCGTCTCAACAAATAGTCTAGGGTCCATTGTAATAATAGTCAAAGTTTATTTTCTATATTTACATTATTAGTCTTTTTCTTTTAAATAAGTTATTTGTTTTAGCAGTTGGGCCAAGCCCATTTGGCTAATACGGTCTAAGTATTAATTAGATGAGTTAGTGTTAATTAGGTAAGAGGAGTTTATGTGTGTGTGTGTGCCGTACGTAATAGAGAGAGAGAGATCAGAGAGAGAGAGAGCAGCGACAGAGAGGATACAGAGAGATAGCTTGATTGAATTCATATTCGATCAACACTTGTAACCATTGGAATCATTTGAATAATCGTATCAGGTTTGCATAATCGTATTGCTTATTTGTTTGCTTGATTGAATCATGAATCACAGGGACACACAATTGGTATCAGAGCAGGACAGATTGAATTGGATTTTTTTTTCGGTTCTGTTTATCTGTCAAGATTCAAAAATTTTATTGTGTGATTGTTCATTCAAGTTATTATTGTTTGGATTGTGATCGATTAGCATATTATCTTGACTGGGTATTGATTGTTTTGAGTATTGCATCGATTTAGATTGATTATTTGATGATTTTTGCTGTTTTTGGTTCGTTCACGAGTTGACAGTGGTTCATCAATCAAATCTCACTTAGAGTGGTTTTTATTGAAATTAATTGATTGAAATCAGTTCTAGTTGATTAAACGATCGTTTTGGCAAAGTTTTATAGTGTAATTTTGAGTTTTCGATTGAGTTCTGGGTTGATTTGTGTTTTCTGGGTCGAAAGTCTCAAGAACATTCCGGTCGATATTCTTATTGGCTTCATATTGATCGACCGCATAATATCGGTTGTCATATCGATCGATTTTACCGGTCGATCGCATCATATCGGTCAATTCTAGTTACCGGTTGCCCGGATATCTCACAGTTCTTACCGGTCACGGACTTCGGTCGAACTATCGGTCGACAGGATACCGGTCGTAGCTATACCGGTCGACCGCATTATATCGGTCAACTTTAGTTACCGGTCGCCCGGTCAACTGATAGTGTATATCGGTCGAGACATCTTACCGGTCGACATTCAATACCGGTCATTACCTATCAGGTCTAGACTCTACCGGTCCAAGCAGTATACCGGTCGAAGCAAAATCCCGGTCCAAGCAAGATACCGGTCGTTGCAAGATATCGGTCGTGACTTCTCTCTTGCGCGAACTGTTTCTCGCGCAAACTGAACTTTGTGCCAGCTCCTCTTAGCGCGAACTAGCTCTTTTGCTCCACTTAGACAAATTTTTGCAAACTGTAATATGGCCTCTAAATGTCAAAAAAAAAATTCTCTAGGGGCGTTGCCCCCATACCCCCGCAAGGGCCCCCGTGCTAAGTCTGCGGAGGGGGACAAATTTCTGTTCGTGATCAAAATTTTCTGAATTTCATTCTAAGATTTTCATTATTGTTTGATTTTATCTGGACTAACGGTCATTTTTCAAGTTCTTATCTTATATCTATCAGAATGAATTCTAGTGAAACTCCTTCAATCAGTACTGATGAGAAGCCACTGGTACTTTTCAAAGGAGAGTATGATGCATGGAAAAATCAGTTCATAGATTTCATTGATAAACATGCATTAAGGGATCTTATTAGAATATCTCTTGGAAAGAAATTATCTCCAGTATCTGCTCGGAATGCTTTAGCAAATCATCTTTAAAGAAAATTTCTTCAATTCAGCATATCTTCAGAAATACTTTAAAAAACTTGTGTTCTCTCCATTTCTTGGTTGACGTTTCTCCCCCTTTTTGATGAAAAGAGCAAAGAATTCATCAAAACTTTTCTTCAAAAAATGTCTTCCACCATTGATCTTGCAAACAGAACCTCCGATTATCCGTCAATTCATATAGATGTTCATCCAGATCTTTGCAAATCTAGAAAATTTAGAAAATGAAATGTAACACCTGAATCAACAAATGAATCAGTTAAATTGCCTGTCAATAACACAAAGTCACTGTGTGTAACGAATACACAATATAAAGGAGCTTTTATGATGTTCACTCCCCCAGGGCTTCCATTCAATCATCGAAATACCACAAAGGCAATTTCTATGAACGTTATGACAAAGAAACAAATTCTTTGTGTGTTCGTGCAAGTGATAGAATAAAATAAGCATAAGATGATTGCTTATAAGGCTCAAAGAGTGTTAACCACTGAGACAAGTAGTTAAACACAGACTCAATGTGCATTAGTGAAGTGTGAAGGTGGGGCAAACTTCTTTCTTTTCAATATCCAGATTTTCCAAATGAAAATCAGATAGCATATGTGTTGTGTCCCCTTTGAAAATGAAACATTTTCTTGTTAAGAAGAAAATGAGTGGTTGGTGGGGTAATGTCAAGAGTTGGCATGGGCTAGTTGTCTGTTTCAATAATGTTCACCAAAGAAATGTGAAGCATTAGAAATGTGGCTGCCCGACTCAGAAAGTAGTTGGTGCAAAGTTTGATATTCTTTTAATCTGATCTCTCACCCTCTTTCTTTTAATCTTTAAGCTCACAGCTAACCAAACTCTCTTTTACATTTTCTCTCATCACACATCCCACACTCATTTCATGGAACTCCTCACACTCAATCACTAAGGATTTACTTCTTAGGTAGGAGACACTGGTTAACGTGAATCCATAGAAGTTCAGTTAAGTCCTAGCACACTGATTCCATATTATCCTATAAAGCATATGATGCTCAGATGGTTTAACTTTATCAGTTAAAGTGCATAGATGAAGCAGAAAACATTTAAAATCACACTTCCAATTCAAGAAATCTGTTTGAGAATCGGGAGGTGGTTTGAACATTTAATAACATGTTTTCTTATGATTGAAAGTTGTCCTTCTTTCAACCATAGATGAGATGAATATAAGAAATTATACCTTTTAAGTGCAGTCTTTCATCTCACGAAGTCAGGCTTAAAGTCATAAAGATATGATCTTGTAAGCATCTCTCAACCTGCAAAAATCTAAAGGTCTAGTCAAAGTAATTTAAAGTAAATCAATTTGAAAGATTATGATTTAAACTGCATTCCTTCCTTTTAACAAATATATTTATTCATGTTGAAAACTCTTGAACTCACTAGGCGTTAGCCTAACCTTTTTATTTGTCGGCATGTGCATCAGGTTTCGGTTGAGGAATGGTACTAGCGATTTTGTGGAGAGACGAGTGCTAGTCATATGCAGAAGAGAGAGTAGCTTGGTGAAGCCTTCCGCATTTTGGTGATAGCAACCGTTATTAGGTTTTTAGTAACACCCGACTTTGACTAGTCCTTTTGTAAGACTTTATTTATTTTGTTGATGGTTAAACCTATAATTGTATTTCAAGTATGGACTGGTCGTAAGTGATTTAATTCTACTTTGAGGTATTGTTGAAAATTTTAAATTAGTGGCTCTTTCCAAATTTGAGGGTGTTACAGAGTAGGTGATAACTCTCATTTTGAGCGTTATTTACTCATCATTTATGTAGGTTTTACTTCCCTTCTAGTTGTGTTTTCTCTTTATGGGTTCATGTTTCTTCCTTTTATTAATTTATTTTTATTTGGAGTTGTTGAGGATGTTTTTATGGTTATATGCATCATATTTGGGTTAAAAACCCCACAGTTCGGCGGTGGGCACAATCTTCCCACTGTGTGCATTCGAGAAACTCTTGGACAAAATCGTATTGTGCTTATATCCAGGTACTATGAGTTGTAAAAGGATGGCTTAAGAATGAAAATTCTCAAGAAATACTATTTAAAGCATGACTCTCTTTATCCATAGGATTTTGAAAATAATTGTCCAAGGGTTTATGACCGTCTCACACTATAAATATAGACCTTGAAGAAGCATTTGAGAGCACCAACAACAATGTAGAGCTCCATCCCTTTCTTTCTAAGTTGTAGTTGTAGTTTAATTTATTGTTTTTAAGTTGTAGGTGGGCACAACAGTTCGTATTTTTATTTTTAACGTAAGTAATTTTAAGTATTTCTCGTCTTCTAATATGTTTTTTCCTTTACTTATTAGCTAAGCACCTCTTGGGTGTGGGTGTGAGGCGAATTTAAGACTAGTAGGCAACACTTGGGTGTTGCCATTATTGCTAACTCTTATGCTTGGCCACTTAAGCCGAGACTTAAATTCAACGTGGATAAGCCGATCAATTTGAAGTGTTAATATTAGATCTTTGACCTAGAGATGGGCGGATTCGAAATACGGCTTAAGTGATGCACAAAGATTTGAGAAAGTCTTTGATAATCACGTATGGATATCGATTTTGTATGGTTTACTAAGGTCCAAACATTAGTCGAGATTTATATCACAAAGAGGTTTGGGTATAAATCTTCATACTAATAAAACTTGATATTTTTGTCAACTTAGCTAAATCGGCAAGATTAAGAATCGGCAATAGTGGTGACTTTGTGGCACGATCTATGAAGATTCACTTTCGAGAGATTGGGATCTTTATAGACGTTTTTGTGACATAAAGTTTCTGACAATTTTATTACTACAATTGTCTTAAATTAAACTTACACTTATACTCATTTTAGTTATTTGTTTAGATTTCGTTGTTAAAAAGCACCAAAGTCGCTCAAAATACTTCTCTGATTGAAAGCGGTGTATTCTTTACTTAGTACTCGAAACTTTGAAGTCCAATCCACAATACCACATTACCACATACTTGGTTTAAGAAATGCACTATCTCCATATTACCTTCAAAGCATGTTGGTCTAAAACATATTTTCTCATGTTTGTTTTTGTTTTTGTTTCTTTTACTTCTCATTCACATGCTTATTATTTGTAGACACAATCATTAGATCCATGATTTGTATTATATATATATATATATATTTCTATTTGATTTATGTGATAAAGGGTAAAAACCAAATTGTAACTTGTGACAATTATCATTGTTTTAGCAATGGTCCCATTTAAACGCCGCTTACCGTGTCATTCATCTTACCAGATGAACATGACAAGGAGCGAGAATTGTATTGGTTAAGAGTGATGATAAAGATGGAGTCTTACCCGGTAACTCTTCACGACTCTTATTTGGTAACCATTTATCGATTAAATTGTTGCATATGATACTGTTTTGATGGACTACACTCTTACTCTATAAAGTAAGTTAGAGACTTAGAATATTGATTCTTAGCGCTAAGCGCGTACCGAGTGAACGTTTTGTAAACTAACCCCTTACATGTGTTTGTGATTTCCACATCTTAGTATTGTTGTTGGCTTTAAATTGAAAACCCAAAGTATGTTGCTTATAGTTGTTGTGTATATGAAGCTCAAGACATATTTTAGTGTTTTACGAAATGTAATATTTTAAGTGTTAATGTATATAGAGGGCCCAGGCCCATGTCAGTATAGGGCCCAAGCCCATTTAGTCTTCGTATAAATATGTTGTATCTTGTAGTCTAGGTTAGATTACTTTTCATTATTTTACTTTATACTCTGTACGTTTTCTCTCAATCAATATATCGAGGTTTCAAACCTTCAGCATATTCGTCGTCTCCTTCAAGCATATTCATCTTCTAACATGGTATCAGAGTTGTAGGTTTATTCTTCGATTTTACTGTTCATCGGTTTACTGTTCATCAGTTTACTGTTCATCGCCGTCATTGTTCATCCGAACCATAATCGTCTTTCGTCGCTGCTGCCGCTGGTTCTTTGTGAGTCATCACCTTTTGAATCGATTTCTTGGTTTTGAATCGATTTGGTTCTTTAAATCAGATCGATCGATCTGTTTAAAAGTTGCCGCTGTATTGTTTTCTGGAACACTTTTTACCAGTCAAAACCTCTATCGGTCAAAGTATTCTATCGGTTGAATCTCTCTATCGGTCGAAGCACTCTATCGGTTGAATCTCTATCGGTCGAAGCACTCTATCGGTTGAATCTCTCTATCGGTCGAAGCACTCTATCGGTTGAATCTCTATCGGTCAAAACATTCTACCGGTCGAAGTACACTTTATCGGTCGAATCTCTATCGGTTGAAATTATTTTTTTTTCAGTCGAATCTTTTATCGGTCTAACACCCTATCGGTCTAACATACCGGTCGAAACTTTTATCTGTATCTCAGTATCTGTTTCTCAATCCATGGCTACCAATCTCAGTCACTCAAATCCCATCTCAGTTGTTTTCAATGGTAGCAACTACATTCTTTGGCATCATCATATGACAATTTTGCTAAAATCCTATGGCCTTCACACCTATGTTACTGGTGCATCCAAAGTTCCAGTTCAAGAAGCAGCTGAGAACGCTGTTGACTTTGCAAAACGCATGAATGAGTGGGACATCAATAATACTCGTATTCTGGGTTTTATTAATGCCTCCACTACTCCTGAGATCAACCAACAATTTCTTGGTTATCTTACCGCCAAAAGTCTCTGGGATTTCCTTGCCAAGCGGTACACATCATCAGGCCTGTCTCATCAATATCAACTGTGGACCACTTTTCAGAGAAAACGTCAGCTTCCTGATCAATCCATAAACTCTTATATCTCTGAAATGCAGTCTCTCAGAGATCATATAAGTCTTGGAGCACCACAGATTTTTGATGAAACAGCTCAACAATTCACCGCCTACATCAACCAGCTTCATTTGATCACCATTCTGATGTGCCTTACTGATAAATTTGAAAAATGTTCGTGCTTCTCTTCTTCATAGGCAGCCTTTACCTACTCTTGAAGAAGCAATATCAGAATTGCTAAGTGAAGAAACTCGTCTTCACATGCGCTCACCGATGCCCGCTACTGATAGTGTTCTCTACACGTCTCATCCCAAGTCCAAAGGCAAATGGACCAATAACAATCATTCCAAATCTGTGGGAAAGACGAACACATCCGAGTGTGCCTTTTGCCATTCTCGTGCTCATCTTCTTCTTGATTGTCCTATCCGTAAGTGTCGTATGTGTGGCAGCACTCATCCGCGTCATTATGAGACTGACTGCCCGAAGAACTCAAAGCATACTGGTTCTCAGAATCGGACTCACGCTGTTGTTGGGCCTACAATTGCTGATACTGAGGTTTCTACAACCTCCTCACCTGACCTAATGGAACTGATGCGCCGCAATCAGGAACTCATGGAGCAGATCATGTCTGGTGCTATGGGTATGAATTCTCCACACTCAGCTGCATCAGGTAACGTATGGCTTTTTGACTCTGGGTGTTGCAATCATATGACACCTTGCCCTGATGGTTTCGTTTCTAAGAAACCACCTCAGCAATTTACGTCAGTAAGAACGGCTGACAACACTGGTCTACCGGTATCCTTTAGTGGAAATGTTTCCACTCCTCATATACAATTACCGGATGTTCTAAATGTTCCAAAGTTATCTCTGAGCTTAGTTTCGATTGCGCAGCTACTTGAATCTAATTTGATCATTTTATTTCATTCTTCTGGTTGTGTTGTACAGGATCCAAAGACCAAGCAGATCCTTGGACTCGGCCGTAAAGTTGGACGGATGATTGAAGTGGTCTACCTGCGTCTTCCATTACCCTCTTCAAGTCTTGTTGCCTCAGTTTCCAGCACTTCTTCCTTTGAGTTGTGGCATGCCCGGCTGGGTCACTTATCTCTAGCCAAAATAAAATCATTAGCTCATTTAGGGGTGTTAGGAAATTGTGTATCAACTGACAATATTTATTGTTTATCTTGCAAACTTGGCAAACATCATGCTTTACCTTTTGAAATGAATGAATTTAATTCTACTTCTTCTTTTGATCTTATTCATTCTGATGTATGGGGACCAACACCACATCCATCCATGGGGGGTGCTCGATACTTTGTTATTTTTATTGATGACCATACACGTTTCACATGGATATATCTCATGAAACATCGTTCGAAATTACCCCAAATCTATATTATGTTTGCCCGGATGATTCACACTCAGTTCTCAAAATCTATAAAGATTCTTAAAGCTGACAATGCTATGGAATACAAAGAGTCATCTCTTCTCTCCTTTCTTCAATCTCAGGGGACTCTCTCTCAGTACTCCTGTCCCGGCACATCTCCTCAAAATGGTCGTGCCGAACGCAAACACCGTCATATTCTTGATACGGTTCGCACTCTTCTCATCTCTGCAAAATGTCCAGAACGTTTTTGGGGTGAAGCTGCTTTCACTACAGTTTATACTATCAATCGTCATCCTACTCCCATTCTTAATAATAAGTCTCCTTATGAGGCTCTTCATGAGGTCACCCCTGCCTATGAACTTCTAAAAGTTTGGGGCAGTGCTTGTTTTGTTCAATTACAATCTCATGAACATACCAAACTTGAACCTCGCTCCAGACTTTGTTGCTTCCTTGGATATGGTATTGAACACAAGGGTTATCGTTGCTGGGATCCTATCTCCCAGCGTCTTCGTATATCTCGTCATGTTACTTTCTGGGAACATGTTCCTTTTTCCTCCATATCCAAGTTTCGTGAGTCTCCTAATTTCACCACTCTGTTCTTCACTGATGTTTCCGTCTCATTGGACTCACTCCAATCTGACATCACATCATCTCCACCTGTTGTTCCAACTCCTTATGAGTCTGCCTCTCCTTCAGAGTCTCCTGCCCCCACACAGTCTGCCTCTACTAGTTTTCCTGATCAACGTCAATCATTTGCTCCATCCGCACAACCAACATCTGAGGTGTCTGCTGAGTCTTTGGCTCCTGGAACTTCTCAATCTCAGAATGTTAGACGATCAGATCGGGTAAGACAAGTTCTTTCTCATCTTCGTGATTATCATGTTTATGCTACTCTACTGTCAAATCATGAACCTACTTCCTACAAGGAAGCCTCCTCTAACCCTGATTGGCAAAAAGCTATGGATGAGGAACTTCAGGCACTTGACAAAGCTCAGACATGGGAATCTGTCCCTCTTCCATCAGGCAAGTCACCCATTGGCTCCAAATGGGTGTTCAAAATCAAAACTAAATCTGATGGCTCTATTGATCGGTACAAAACTCGTCTTGTGGCCAAGGGATTCAATCAAGAGTACGGTATTGATTATGAGGATACATTTGCACCGGTTGCTCGAGTCACCTCTGTTCGCAGTCTCCTAGCCATCGCAACTACCAAACAATGGCCTCTCTTTCAGATGGATGTTAAGAATGCCTTCTTGAACGGTGACTTATCTGAGGAAGTCTACATGACACCTCCTACAGGCGTTCGACTTCCACAAGGTCATGTTTGTCGTCTTCGGAAGGCTCTTTATGGACTCAAGCAAGCTCCGCAAGCTGGGTTTGAGAAATTCAGTTCCACAATCACCTCTCTAGGCTTCTCACCCAGCAACTATGATTCAGGACTGTTTACTCGGACCACTGAGGCTGGCACAATCTTACTTCTCCTGTATGTGGATGATATGATTATTACTGGCAGTGTCTCTACAGGCATAGCCAATCTGAAGTCATCTCTCAGCTCCTGTTTTGAGATGAAGGATCTTGGTTCTTTACACTATTTTCTTGGTCTTGAGGTGCTCTCCGATCCATCGGGAATTTATATGTGTCAAGCCAAATATACCTCAGATCTTTTGTCAAAAGCTGGGATTACTGACAACAAAACAGCATCCACTCCTCTTGAGCACAACCTTTATTTGGCTCCAAATGTTGGACCTCCTCTGCGTGATCCTACTTTATATCGCCAGTTAGTGGGGTCACTTGTCTATCTGATAATGACTCGACCTGATATTGCCTATGTTGTTCATACTGTCAGTCAGTTCATGTCTGCACCTTGTTCTGATCACTACGCTGTTGTCCTACACATTCTTCGATATTTAAAAGGGACTATGTTTCATGGTCTTCATTTTCCATCCACCTCATCGTTGACTTTGCGAGGTTTTTCTGTTGCTGATTGGGACAGTGACATGACTGATCGTCGCTCCACTACCGGCTACTGTTTCTTTCTTGGCGACTCTCTTATATCCTGGCGAAGCAAGAAACAATCTCTCACAGCTCGGTCCAGTACTGAAGTTGAGTATCGAGAACTAGCTGACATGGCTCAAGAACTTGTGTGGTTACGCTGCCTACTCTCTGACATGGGGGCTCCTCAACAGTCTCCAACTCCATTGTGGTGTGACAACAACAGTACCATTCAGATTGCTCACAATGATGTCTTCCACGAGCGAACGAAGCATATTGAAATTGACTGTCACTTTGTTCGTCAACATGTGACTCGTAAGACTATTCAGCTTCTTCCTATTTCGACTCTTGATCAACCGGCTGATATTTTCGCTAAAGCTCATTTACCAGGACGGTTTCGTGATCTAGTTTCCAAACTCCATCTGGCTCATTCTTCTCCCGATTGAGTTTGAGGGGGGATGTTAATGTATATAGAGGGCCCAGGCCCATGTCAGTATAGGGCCCAAGCCCATTTAGTCTTCGTATAAATATGTTGTATCTTGTAGTCTAGGTTAGATTACTTTTCATTATTTTACTTTACACTCTGTACGTTTTCTCTCAATCAATATATCGAGGTTTCAAACCTTCAGCATATTCGTCGTCTCCTTCAAGCATATTCATCTTCTAACATTAAGTAAAGTCGTTAAGAAGGAAATGTATAACATACTTTCACATGCTTTTTCATACGAAATGTTTCCATACGCTGCATATGTATATATTTGACAGTTTCATATGGAATGAGTTATGTTGTTTGTAATGCTATATTGTTACCCATTATTCATATTTAAATTATTTATCTAGGTCTGACTACGTATCAATTGGTGGTTTTAAGAATAAGAACTCTATTCATGAGTTTTGACATTGGCTTGTGTTATGCACCTACAAGTTATATTATGGAAAAAAAAACATATTTTGACTTTTGAAATTTATGGGAAAAAAAGTATTATTTCCGTTATCTTTTTTATCTAAAATGTTGTGGTACAATAGTGATTTGAATTGTGCCATAATGAGAGATTGGCATAAGTATGCTAGGAAACAATGTGTTGAGAACCTATAGGCTATATAGACAGGCATTGCGTTTTGATTATATAAACATGGAACAAAAGGTTGGCCACATTAAGCTTTTGATTTAGCCATAAGGATATTTTCAAGAAATAGCAAATATGACAACAAAAAGGTGATCGTGAAAAGATGGTCTAAAGTATCCAGTAATCAATCGATGGTAATAAAAACGTGTTTAAAGTGATATGTTAGGTTTACCGTCAAAGGGTGAGCAACCTTGTGTAGTGTGGTGGTGGCCTGTTTCACTGGTATGTTTTCTACTCATTCTTACACTCTACATAAGATAACTTATTGGTATTTTATACTCCGCATTCTTGCATTGTTTCATTAGTATTTTACATCCCGCTGTATTGTGCGGGTACACAACTAGTTTTATTTTAATACATTCTTTATTTCGAAATTCAAACAATTTTTAAATTTAGATATACAAGAGAGAAATTAATGAGATTGAATTATTGCTATTTTATATAAATTTTTTAAAAAGTGTAGTAGGATAATAACTTTATATAATATTTTAATAATATAATAGATGTTGAAAATTTTAAAATAGAGAATATGTTGGAGGTAATTGTAATTCTTTTTACAGATTTTGACTTTTGGTTTTGTATTTAAAAGAAATTATAGATAATTTGTTAGAGATGTTCTTAGGTACTTGTACAATTATTTCCATCCAAATCAAAATCATATATTAAAAATATAAAAATAATATGTTGATGTTTATGTGTAAGGGGTCGTTTACCCAACGCTTACCAAGTAAGTGCTTACTGGTAATAATCAACACTTCACATAACTTATCAGGTAAGATTTTAGTCCATTAAAACAATGTATGCAACAGTTTTATCCGGTAATCACTTATCGGGTAAAAATCATCCCTCTCACTTATCGAGTAAGACTCTCAGTCCTTTTCCTCGTGCTTACTAGGTAAGATCCCCAATCCTTGTTGTTTGTCCCTGATTCAAGTTCTTATTACAAACAAATCAATACAAACAAGTTGATTAAACTACCTGTTTGATTTCAATTCAAGAATCAAAGTTTTTACAATCTGTTTTCTCACTTCTTCTCTCTATATGTCTCTTTCTCTCTCTACAATTCTCTCTTGAAAAAAAAACTCTTCAATTAGTCATCTATCTATTAAACAGCAAAAACAATTATTTATACCAAACAACTAAAACAAGACAAAGCTAAACAAAACACTACAAAGACTTTGACTTTATTAACAAGAACTTTGACTTTCCATGAGAGTTGACTTTATAGCTTTGACTTCTTGAACTTTGACCTTTTGTCTTCATGATCTTGTATCCAACATATTTATGCTCTAACAATCTCCCCCTTTGGATTCAAGATCATCTTTGAAAGATTTTGCAATTCAATCTTCTCTTTATTCTCAAAAATACAATCTCCTCCTTTGTAACAAGTTTTCTTCTTTAAGCACAAACATTGCAATCTTCTCTTCATTTGACTGTATTCTTCTCAAGTCTGTCTTTGAACAAAATTAACAATCTCCCCCAAATATAGTAGAAACAATCTTCAATAATCTCTCCAAAACTGTCACAAGACTCTTTCAGACTTCGAAAAGAAATTATCTTCAGAATTAGCTCGGATTGCTTTAGCAACAAACCATCAAAGAAAATTTTCTGAAAATTCAACACAGTTTCAGAAAACTTTGAACTTTTCATCCTTCTTTCACAATTAACCTTTGATCTTCAAACAATTATCTAACTCTGAAATTTTTGACACGGACATTTCTTTAATTCATCCCCCTCTTTTTGATGAATAGAGCATCTATAACATCAAAACTTCTCCCAAGAAATGTCTTTTATAATCTGAACTGACCACTGATCTTTCAAGAGCCTCTGACTCACCGTCAAGTAGCCAAGATATTCATCTAGATCTTTTCAAATCCAGACAAATTAGGAAAGAAACACCTGAATCAACAAATGAATCAGTTAATATGCCTGTCAGTAACACGAAGTTACTGTGTGTAACGAATACACATAGGAAAGGAGCTTTTGTTATGTTCACTCCCCCAGGGCTTCCATTCAATCATCGAAATACCACAAAAGCAATTTCTATGAATGTTATGACAAGAAAACAAATTCCTTGTGTGTTCGTGCAAGTGATAGAAAGAATTAAGCATATGATGATTGCTTATAAGGCTCAAAATTGTGTAAACCACTGAGACAACAGTAGATAAACACAGACTCAATGTGCATGATTGAAGTGCGAAGGTAGGGCAGACTTCCTTCTTTTTCAATATCCAGATTTTCCAAATGAAAATCAGATAGATAATGTGTTGCGTCCCCAGAAAAATATGAAACATTTTTTTTTAAGAAGAAAATGAGTGGTTGGTGGGGTTTTTGTCAAGAGTTGGCATGGGCTAGCTGCCTGTTTCAATAACGTTCACCAAAGAGTTGTGAAACACTAGTAATGTGGTTGCCCGACTCAGAAAGTAGTTGGTGCAGAATCTGATATTCTTTTACTTTGTTCTCACACCCTCTTTCTTTTTAAACAATGAGCTCACTTCTAACCAAACTCTCCTTTACATTTTACCTCAACACACAACCCACACTCATTTCTTTTTGACTCCTCACACTCAATCACTATGGATTAACTTCTTGGGTAGGAATCACTAGTTAACGTGAATCCATAGAAGTTCATTTAAGTCCTAGCACAAAGAACCTGTATTGTCCTATAAAGCATATGTTGATCAAGATAGTTTAACTTTGAACCATTAAGACATGGAAAATATGGGTCAGATATATGTATGCTCATGGTTATAAACATGACAATATGAGCATTTTTAAACATTGAAGTATTTTCAAACAAGTATATTGAATGAATGAACATGAATGCAAGAGACTTGTTTGAAAATCTGACATGATATGAAAATGATCAGAAATGATATGTTATATTAGTTAAAGCCTATGGTCAACAATAACATATATGTGTCTATACGAACCAAGTTATAGACAAGTCTAGAAATGAACGTTTCGAAATGAAAATACGCTCAAAATGCCTTGAAGTACAAGCGGAGTGTCTTACCATCGAAAAATATGTTTCAAATTTAAGACATGGTAAGAACATTTTGAACAAAAAGTCAAACCGGTGTGTGTGAATACTTGAAAGTATATAGAAAAGACAATATGCAAGTATTTATATTTGGAAACACACGGTTTGTTAATCGTTTAAGCACAAATAAAATGAAAAACATTTAAAAACACACTTCCAATCCATGAAATCTGTTTAAGAATCGGGAAGTGGTTTGAACATTTAAAAACATGTTTTCTATGATTGAAAGTTGTCATTCTTTCAACCATATATGAGATTAAGATAAGAAATTAACCTTTTTCGTGCAGTCTTACATCTCATGAAGTCAAGCTTAAAGTCATAAATATATGATCTTGTAAGCATCCTCTCAATCTGCACAAGTCTCAAAGTCTAGTCAAAGCAACTTTATTCACAAAGTTATTGAAAAGTAAAAGACATAAAGCAGTAAAACATTGAAAGTACGAGTTCTGATCTGAAGTAATCAGAAATCATATCCTTACTCCTTTTGTTGTACTCGTAGACTCCCCCTAAAGTCACGCATTACAAAAAATTTGTCAGTTAAGTAAAACACTTACAACCACAAATATGAAAATATTTAATGGTTGGTGTTCGGTTGTTGATCAACGCATACATAGTCTTTTGAAATATGAGGTGTATCATGGAACGATTTTGAGTGTAGCACGCAGTCGAAATAGCTTTTGCCCACAGAAATAGAGGAAGGTCTGATTGGCTAAGCATAGTACGAGCGGCCTCGACTAGCGTTCGATTTCGCCTTTCGACTACTCCATTCTGTTCGGGCATACGAGCAATAGAGTATTGATGTGATATCCCGACAGATTCGAGATATTCTTCAGCAGTTCTGTTTTTAAACTCTGTGTCGTTATCCGTTCTGAGAAGCTTGACTGGTTTCTGCAGATTCACCTGAGTCGTTTTCAGAAATGTGATGAGTACTTCGAGCGTCTCATCTTTTTAACGTAGAAATTTGACCCACGTGTATCGCGAATAGTCGTCCACGATAACAAGAACATATTTCTTTCCGCCTAAACTTTGCGTTCGCATCGGACCACAAAGATCCATATGTAACAACTCTAATGGAGAACTGGTACTAGGTTCAGGCTTTGGTTTATGTGGGGCTCTCTTCATCTTCCCTTTTTCACATGTTGCACACAAGTGTTCTTTCATGTACTTTAACTCAGGAAGTCCATTCACTAACTTTCCACTGACCAGCTTGTTTATGTAGCGAAAATTCAGATGAGATAACCTTCGATGCCATAGCCAACTTTGTTGCATCGAGGCTTTTGAAAGTAGACACACCTGATTGTCAGTCTGAACCTTTGACAAATTGATTGTGTAAAGATTTGACTTACGTGTGCCGACCAAGAGTTCCTTGCCATCTTCAGTTCGTACAGAACACCTCTTGGCCTTGAAATGCACCTCTAAGTCTTTGTCACAGAACTGGCCAATGCTGAAAAGGTTGTGTCCTAGTCCTTCTACGTAACTCACCTTCTTAATCGTCACTTTATCATGAATTACATCGCCATACCCCAGAATTGGCGAGAACTGGTCATTTCCAAACCTAACTGTGTCGCAATACTTCTCTGTATAATTAGATAACATATCTTTTTGCCCAGTCATATGCTTGGAACAGCCGCTATCCATGTACCACATATGACGGGTCTGCACATGAGAAAATCACGAAACAAGAAGTTTAGGTACCCATTTATAAATGGGACCTTCAATGTTAGTGCAAGATTTTGGCACCCATTTAAATTTGGGCCTGCTTTTCTTTTGAAAACCATATGAAGAGTTAGAACAAGAAGAATAAACATGATATGTGCCAAAACAATCAACATAATTTTGTCGAGAAGCAAAATCATTCCGATGATAATTAGAAGACCTTCTAGTATACGGAGATAATTGGAATAATTACTTTATAGAATATTTCTTGTAATGAGTTACAAGTTTTTGTTTATTAAAATCAATATCCACAATTACACCTGAAGTACTATTAGTATTCCTATTACATGACGATTCATAAACTGATTTTGCCTTCTCATCAACTTTCTGCTTTGGTCGCCATGTTGATTTAACTCCAAGCTCTTTCTTTCTTAGATCTGAAACATTTGAAATTTTAGAGTTAGACTTGTGAGAATCAACAAAATGCTTCCTCTTTGGCTTACCAGTTGTAGTCGGTTTCTGTGAATACTTAGATTTCTTCTTTTTGCCTTTGGCAACTTTGGTTTTCACAGAAACTGATTTATCAACTTTCGTTGATGTTTCACCTTTTTCATACACACTTGGTAATCCAAAAGAGTTTATGACAAATTTTGAATGGTCAGGAAGTTTAACATTGAAATTAAATTGAGCAACACATTCATCTAAATCACCATCCGAATTTAAGAAATCAAACTCATTATCAAATAGACCAGACAGATCATCAGATTTTGAAGCCTTGTATGATTTAGAAAAATCAAAATTTTTAAAAACAGTGAAAAATACATTTAGTTCTAAATCCATCAAAGTTCTTTCTTCTGCTAGAGTTTTCTCAAGTTCAGAAATTTTACTTTCCAAAATGAGAGGATGAACATAAAGCTTACCTTCGATAGGCTTAGCCTCTATTTCCTTTGAAGAATAACTCTCAAAATAATCATTTGAAAGAAATTTCGATTTATCAGAACTATAACTATTATTCAACCTCTCATATCGAAATGGAAGTTGAACTTTAGTTGTGTTCTGTATTTTCTCTGTTTCCTTGGCTTCATCCTCTTCATATAATCTAGTCCACTCAACATGAAGTTCAGGATATTGTGGTACCAGTTTAAAAAATCCAAAATCATAAAGTGCATGCACTTCTGATATACCGTTTTCAAGATAGTGTGGGTTCTCATATCCGAGTCCCCAACGCTCTTTGTTCTCTTTGGGTTTGTTTAGATGAATGGTGTGTTCAGTTTGACCTAAATTGTGTAATTTCCCTTCCAAAGCATTCACTTTTTCAATTAAAGGTTTCTTTTCTTCTAAAAGCGAAGAATACATTTTGTTAAGCTCTTTTGAATCAAACTCACACAATCTATATTTTGAAATTGTTTCAGACAACTCTTTGTGAATTATAGTCTTCTCTTTCGCGCTGGTGTCAATATTCTTATGTGCTAAGTTTCTGTATTGATTGGTTTTGATCTATAATGACACCTTTTTCACGCTTAAGTTTAGACTCTAATTCTTGGAGTTTAACCATCATAGCATGCATTTGATTTAGAAAATCCGATTCAGTCATGTCACATACCTCATCATTCTCTTCATCACATTCAGAATCTGTTTCATCTTCAGTAACGGTCTTTCCCATAAGACAGATATGAGCAATCTCTTCTTTCTCAACTTCTTCATCCGAATGGTCGATCCAGAACTCGTCCTCTGCCATAAGTGCTTTGCCTGCCTCTTGCTGTTTGGCCAAAAGCATCTTATGTTTGTAATACTCGGAATTCTTAACTTTCGGCTTTCTGCAGTCCTTTGCAAAATGTCCGAGTTTGCCACAGTTGTAGCATTTAGTCGGTTCTGGCTGCTTTGTTTCTTCAACTTTGTACTTCCTTTCTTCAGGCTTCTTCTCTTCCATTTTCTTTCCTTCAACTCTCTCTTTGTGCTCATAATTTCTTGACCCTGAAGAATATCGTTGACTGTTCGAACCAGGATTTTTGTAAAATTTCTTCTGAAAAGCCTTAGTCAACATAAGCATTGCTTGTTTCAAATTCTAGCAGTCATCAGAATATGAATTCTCGCTTTCAGCCTCTTCGGACTCTTAAACTATCATTTTCTTCTTCTTCTTAAGACTTACACTCTTCTTCTTCACCACAAGAGCTATAGGATCATCAACTGTCTTCTCTGCCTTTTTCTTCTCATCCTTAATCTCATCAACCTCTTCCTCATTTTGTCTAAGAGTTTCATAGACTTCGTGAAGAGGAATTTCATTCAAGTCCTTCATTTGCTTCATTTGCCTTGTGAATATCTTCCATTCAGGCTGCAAAATACTAAGGAACTTGACATTAAGCTCAATTTGTGACTTCTTTACTCTGTTTTTGCTGAGCTCGTTCAAAAAAGTCACAAATCGATCATAAGTAGCCTCCAATGATTCACCCTTCTTAGCCTTGAGTTCTTCATAGTTATTAAGACATTTGGATATTTTAAGTTGATTTCCAACCTTTGATCCAAGCATCATCTTTTCTAGTTGATCCCACATTTCTTTACCTGTAGCTTTGTAGCTGTCAATCTTTACATAAATCTCGT
This sequence comes from Arctium minus, assembly GCA_954870635.1. Taxonomy (NCBI): domain Eukaryota; kingdom Viridiplantae; phylum Streptophyta; class Magnoliopsida; order Asterales; family Asteraceae; genus Arctium; species Arctium minus. The sequence continues at coordinate 32,358,276 of OX941097.1, read as the reverse complement.
TTGGGATGCCTTGAAGAATGAAAGATTTTGCCAATCTATCAGCTTTTGCTCTCCTTTTCTGATCTTCTGTATATTCTTCAGGTGGAAGTGGATACACTATCTCTTCATTTCCATCCTTACGAGTCTTTGTTGGAATTTCCATGATGCCTTCCCTCAGAGATGTCATGATAAGATCACCCAATTCATGTCTCTCTATAAAATCTGTGAACCGGTCTTTCCATTGCTCAAATTCTCCCTTGAATGGTACCAGTGGTTTGACATCGGTTCCAATAGCAAGTGCTTCTCTGGAAGTCATCCTGTTTGAAAATATAAGCAATAAGAAACTTGAAATTGACCGTTAGTCCAAATGAAATCACAAAGATACAAAAATCTTGAAATAGGAGTTCAGAAATTTTGATCACAATCAGAATTAAGTGATTTGAACTGATCGTTCAAGAAGTGCTATTTTACATCCGTTGTGTAGAATCCAAAACTGATCAAATTTGAAATATCTGGCAAAAATTGACTAAGTATTAAAACTCGCAGACACATAAACTCGCAGATCACTGTTCACTGAGAAACTCGCAGATCACTAAAAAGACTTAAAACTCGCAGACAGATAAACTCGCAGATCACTGTTCACTGAGAAACTCGCAAGATGAGTCGTGCGCGTTTGGATAACTCGCAGATACCTACTTGCGTGTTTTATCAAACTCGCAAAACTCGAAAATGATCAAACTCGCAGACTGAAGAATCAAACACGCAAACTTTGATTTGCGCGTTTCTAGAACTCGCAAATAGCACATTGCGCGTTTCTAAACAAAATCAAAAATCTTTCAGTTTGTGCGTTCTTCTGATGATGCTTGCGCGTTTTGTAGATCTTGCGTGTTCTTGGGATTGTTTGCGTGTTCTTGAACTTTCAAAAACAAAAACCAATCTGATTTGCCTAAAAACCTATCTAGACATAGAATTACAAACTAAAACTTTGAGAATTTGATCACTTAGACATCTAAAAACTAATTCTATCACAAAATATCAATCTAAATCACAAACTATTACAATTCGACTCAAAAACAGTGCATCGACTCGTGAAACTCGAAAATCCACAAAATTCAAAAAATTGACAATCAATTACAGTGCAATTCATGATTTTAACCAAACAAACTCATGCTAAAACAATATACGAACACATTCCTATCAATTACAGACTCAAATTTGACCAAGAACTTAAAATTCGAATCTAAACTTCAAGAACACAATACGAACTCCATTTCTTGATCTGATTTCAAATTGGATCTGCTCTAATACCAATTGTTTGTCCCTGATTCAAGTTCTTATTACAAACAAATCAATACAAACAAGTTGATTAAACTACCTGTTTGATTTCAATTCAAGAATCAGAGTTTTTACAATCTGTTTTCTCAATTTCTCTCTCTATATGTCTCTTTCTCTCTCTAGAATTTTCTCTTGAAAAAAAAACTCTTCAATTAGTCATCTATCTATTAAACAGCAAAAACAACTATTTATACCAAACAACTCAAACAAGACAAAGATAAACAAAACACTACAAAGACTTTGACTTTATTAACAAGAACTTTGACTTTCCATGAGAGTTGACTTTCCAGCTTTGACTTCTTGAACTTTGACCTTCTGTCTTCATGATCTTGTATCCAACATATTTATGCTCTAACACTTGTCATATTCATCCATTAAGATAAAGTGAACCATTAAGTATTTACCGGATAAGAGTTTAATAAATTTATCCCTAAAAATGATATTAATAAGTATGGGGTTTGCATCTTAATGATGTGATTAAGAGGCAATCCCTAGATCGTGCGGAGTTATTTTTGTTTTGAAATAAAAATTAAAGCGATGTCAATACCCTCTGAACCGTTTTTATCTAGGGTAAAAGCCAAATAGTTAATATACCTTGTTATTCCACATTTTTCCCTTTAATCAGTCTCTCACCTCCCATGACACGACATTCTCCTCTCATGGCGGTCATCTCCGTCAATCTCCTTTTAATGGTGGTCTCCTCTCATGGTGGTATCTCCTTTTATATTTTCTTCCCCTCTTTTTTAGGGACTGTTTGTTTCCCTTATAATAGTTCCATTAAGGGGCAACCTCTGAATCTCTAAGAAGTGAATCTTGTTTGGAAAAAAAACCGTCTCTTAATGGTTCTAAAACCCTCTGAATGATTTTGTATCTTGGGTCTCCCTTAATCATTCAGCTCCCTAATTTCATTATGCACAATTACCAAACAACTATATTTCATTTTGCACTATATCATAAGAGTCATTTAATCATTCTAACCACTTAATCATCTTGTACAAAACCATTCAGCAACTGACAAACAACCCCTTAACTCAAAAAGGATGGAACACCATGTCCTTGATACATGTTTTTAACCTAATCAAACTAGCGTTATACCCGTCCGATCGAGTATACAACATGACTTTAATCTAGATTCAATTCTATGATTGGTTACTTATTTCATCATTTCTGAATGTTGTTTTTCAATCCAGGACAAGAACAATAGCAAACAAAAGTCTAAATATGTCTGAAGAAAATAGAAATCCAAGTTTGTAACAACCAACAAACAAAAGTCCAACTCTGATCCAAAAGACTACGTAAGCACATAAAATGGAGTAGAGACCATAGATCATTCAAAATAAGAAGTCTGGAACAGAAAAACCAATCATAACAGTAGTCGACTAGTCCCACCACTCAAACAGTCACATTATAACACCCACATCAATCATTATCATCTTCATTCTATAAGAACACAAAACAAATAAAACAACACAATTGCTTAGAATAAAACTAAAGTAAGCTATTTACAATAACATAAGAAATACGTATATTTAAAACCCTACCTTCTCACTTACTTCCTCATCTTCAAAATTATTTATCTCGGACTTGGACTTTCTAGAATCATCAGGTTCGTGATTACGTCAAACAAACTAATTGTATTACATGACAACGAATATAAGAAATATTAGGTAAATACTACAAAATATGACACACAATGCAACAATAATTACCGATCTTGTTGATGTTATGGGTGGCACGACTGCAGTACATGGACCCCATATGTATTTCGCTGACATCTCCTATTCATCGTTTGTGATGCTATTCAACCAAGCTTCATCTTCTCCTTATTAGACATCAACAATAATTGTGACCATGTTCTGGAAGAATGGTACTGGTTCCAATTTCAGTTGTATCTAACTTTGTTTGGCATATTGATATTGTCACCATGGTATTTTGTTACGGTAAAGCGACGCACATTTTGAGGTGCCAAATTGAATTGGTTGACCTTAATAGTAAAAATGACCCTTTAAGCACATAAACTTTCAATAAGAAAATCATGTACCAATGAGGATCCTTACCACCCTATATATATACATGAAGAAATGTTATTATGCATACACACACAAACATACACACACACACATATTTATATATATATATATATATATATAATGTATGGATCTATATAGAAACAAACTTCCAAGGAACTCTTCATAAACAATTCGTCGACAAGATCGATAACAACTTGATTGAAAAGAACACATGACATTTCATCTTGGTTGTTAATAACTCAGATAACCAGTTTGTACCTATATAAATGTCGTTGTTACTAAGAGCATATCGAAATAATGACAATATGTTAAATACTTACGATTGACGTGGGTTGTCTAAATTTTTTTTACAGACAGAACAAAAGTAGCGAATATCAACCCACGTGGCCTTCTTCAAGCATGTACGACACTGATGAATTTCCAATCATTAAGCATATTGACATCGATGATGACTACGTCGATAGTATACGATGTTCCCTTTAAAAAGATATAAGAAAAAAAAATTAATTTGAGACTAACACACAAGTTACTATTATAGATAGTAATAAAATACTACCTCAATGACACCTTTATGTAAAGTACTATAAATATCTAGGATGCTGGTCATGAGGAATTCGTCACTTTTTTTTGGTTGATCTGATTGAAAAGATACAGGCGATGCTTCACTATAAAAAGACAACAACATGTACGTAATATAAATTGATAATCGTCTTATAACATGGTAAATGATCGTGTATATATGTACTCATTTACATTTCCTTGTATGAAGCAACAATGTCTACCGGAAGGTTGAAATAGAGTTGATTCGCAATTGTTGTCATTAAACTTGGAACACCTAATAGAAGAAGAAATAGATATACATAATATATGTCATAGACATAAATGCAAATAACATATTTGAATAAAACATATCTCTGAAAAGTCTAACTTTGCAAGATGTTAAAATCACAATGATTTTATTTTCTTGTAAGTTTGGATATGTTCGTCGGTGTACTTCTTAGCCAACTTTGCCCATACCATTATACGAAATTCCATACCGTTGTATGTCATTAATGAAGGGTCGAACAGTAAGTGAGCAACTTCACATAAAAGTACGCTAATAAGTGTTTAATATAAGGTGCCTTTTATTAGATATAACGACTTTGCGCATTTCAGGATTACATGATTGCACTATTTTGACTTTTTTTTCTCAAGCAATCGCCACTCTTAGATAACTCTAATAACGTATACAATTAGATAGAAGTTACAAATGTAGATGTAATTGAATACAACAAATAATAAAATGAAGTTAACCTATTAGATACTTGTCTTCCGAAACACGCGAACGAAGCATGTTAGACGGAATCAAATAAAAAATATATCGTTTAAATACTGCCGGTTGAATGTGGAAAACATGAATTCTTGTGTCGCGGGAAAATTGAACAAAGTTGTCATAGTGCACTGGTCGATACAATGTATCGTATGGGAGAACCAAAAATCTATGAATCCTACAAACGTATCCCTCCTTCATATGATTCTTAAATATGGCGATCAGTTTATTAGGAATCTTTATGTGAATGGAATAATGCTATAAATAAGAAAGAGTTGGTGTTAAAAAGTAAAATGTTAAATTAATGTTAATTAATATGGATATGTTGAAGTATACTTACCTGTTCATCGGATAGAATTAGGTCAAAAGATAAAATACGATTCATGATAAGGTTGTACGTTGTCCATGCATGTGAAACCATCACATGTACTTGCCACTTGTCAGTAATGTTAGGTCGTAGGTCGCGGACAAAACGTTAAGCAGAGCTCATTTTTATTGATCGTTACCTACACTCGCAAACAATACAAAGTTTCATATACTTGTCAAAAGTAAATAAATAAATAGTTCAATACTTCAGAAATTTAATATTGAATTAATCAAATATCAGATAAATCGTACGTAAATCAGGACGTTACATGTATACGAAAGGGTAAAAAGTAGTTGGAAATTTTGTTGCAACTGTGACAAGGCAAATTAGTCGATATTGTCTGTTGTATCAAGTGGAAAATTATAGAAAACTTCTTTGTGTACAACATTTATTGATAAGTTATTATCACATTTGCCGCCATTGTCAACATAAAACCGAAGGCCAACGCGAGAAGTTACTTGAGATGCGGTCACATAAAGTTGACCGTGTAAAAACGGGCTTCACCAGGTATGCACACACATGATGAAATGTTTGCCTTTGACTTTTGTTGATTTGTCATAGCAAAGCAAACCTTTACGGGAAACTGCCTTCTCTTAAAATGAAAAGGCCAACATGTATCAGTTGGAGTCATATCAATCCTTCCAATATAAGTTTTTTCTCCAACATGAGTACCAGTAATAATAACATCCTCAATAACCCTCCGACTGATTTGAGTTACCACTAATCGAGTACCGTTACATAACCCTTTTTGCAAGTTTATGTTATGTAGCAATATAATTGGTGCACCAACCTTCAACTCTAATTTATGGTTTGGAATCCCAGAAAAATGCAACGTGGTAAGAAACTAACAAGAAGACATAATCCACATTTCCTCCAAGTTGTCCGTACTCGCACATATCTCATAAGCTCTTAACAATTCATGCATTTCACATGGAATCTTCATAACATGTGAATTTATCATGTCAACATCATCATTTGTTAGGCACAGAATGCATCGCTCCTTTAAGTAAGAAAACTGAGTCTGTTTGAAAAATCAGGGAATATACTAGATACAACAGCTTCAATAGGATCATCAACAATGGGAATAAGAAGGTCATTAGGTATAGTGATCCATGTAGCCTCGTCTTCGCCTGCTAGTGCAATTGCAGGAAGCTGACCAGCCCCATGTCTAAAATCCATTTATTAAATTGTTGCATCTGTATGATATCATCACCCTCAATTGTTGTGCAAACGGAATAGTTGAAAGAATTTGTCGAAAGTTACCTCCAAAAACTACAACTTTCGCCCCCAAAAAACTTGAAGTTCAGCCCCGGATACATTATAACGACACACATCCCGTAATGTTCGATCAACAGCTTCGAATTCACATCGATGTTGTAAAGGTGCTTCATCCCAAATGATAAGTTTTGAAACATTGATCAACTCTGCAAGATCTGAGTCGTCGTCGATTGAACAACATGGGTGTTCATCAATAGCTAGGGGAATTCGAGATCTTGAGTGCACTTTACGGCCACAAAGGCAATAGCAAAGAAGCAACACCAAAAGATGCGACAGACAAAACAATCTTCCCATGTGAACGCATGGAAGCAATAAGTGTTTTCCATAAGTATGTTTTCCTAGTCCCTTCACTACCAGATACAAAAAAAACTCCACCATTTTTCGTACTGACAACATTCATTATAGTAAGGTATACCTCCTCTTGACGAATATTCAAACGAGAATAAAGATCAATATACCTCGTTCTCTCTTCATAAATATTGTATGTCCGCTCACCTGCAATCACCTTATTCTGGCCAATAATCATCAGAAGATGGTTTGAGGTAGATTTGGAAAATCGACCGACGATCTATTTTTTTCGTTTAAAACTTTCTCCATCTCAATTAAAGTGTAGTTTAGCACTTCATCATCTGAGAACAGAACATCTTCATTGTAACACCCCGAATTTTGGGTTAATCTCTTATTTTATTCCATTAGACTCTTTATATTAATTTCTTCGAAAATCTTTGTCGTGTACTAAATTTAGAGTCGCCAAGTTTTAGAAGAGAGGACCACCCAACGACATTGCTCGGCGATAGTGCCCTTGGGCACTATCACGTGTCACAATCGGATCCCACTCACAACTTGCGGTACAGTTTGGGCGAGAGTACCCGGCGAGATTGCCAGTGGCACTCTCGCGTGTCACTATCGCGGGATGGCCCTGACTCTCGGTACGTTTCGGGCGGGAGTGCCCATGACATTCTCGCTGTCAAGGTCGCCGACGGGAAAATTTTAGGTATAAAATATGGAGCCCGCTTTTATTCTTAGAAAATATGATTTTAGGGTTTGACAGTTGCGTTTTTTCTCCTTCTCTTAGGTGAGTTCATTTATGTCTTCATCATCATCATTTATTGCAAGGATTTGGAAACCCTAGATCTTTAATACTCATTCACTTTGGTTGTACTTCTTAAAAAGCCTAGCATTCAAGAGTTCAAATCCTCATCCTTACAAGATCAAAGACTTCATATTCAATTTTTAGAGTTCTTACATTTTGGGGTTTATCTACAAACCCTAAGGTGAGTTTTTCCATCCCTTATTTCTCTATAAATACTATTATCTCCTTATGTGCTAAATGTTGGTGCTTTTGAGTTAATCAAAAAATTAGGGTTTGATGGATTTTGGCTAAAATATGGATATTTGTTGTTGTTAGACATATTTATTGTCATAGTGGGTTTCATGTGCTTAAAGTTATGTAAAAGAATATTGTGTTCATGGTGAACCATTTTCTATTAAGAAAAAGGGGTTTTGACCCAAGTGTAACACCCTAAAAATAGGGATAACAAAAATTTTCCCAAAGATGAGAAATGGTATATAAATTGCCTTAGCAAGAGACTCCCAAAAATGGGGAAATATATAAACCTGTTTAATCACAATTGTAATTGAACAGACAATAAATAACAACCAACTAATCTAATTTTTATATCTAGAAAAGAGATTACAAAAAGGGTGTCATCTATAAACCCAAATGCCTTCTCCAAAAGATATATGTCCAAGTGCATTTTCCCCAAGCTCTCACCCAAGCAACTACGCTTGCTTAAAAACGGCGCCACTAGAACCTGAGATACACATCGACACCAAACAAGTGTTAGGCCAAAAATCCTAGTGAGTTGAACAAGAAATAGCATGTTAAAGCATATACAATTCTTATCAGCAGTTAACCAAGTTTCATTAAATGTGGAGTCAACGGGGGATACCCATAGCACCAATCAAGTTCCACCCAAAGATTCGATATACCTTGATGCCAACTACTATGAGTGACATCCGAAAGGCCCGACACATCCGAGGACTACAACCATGGCATTACCCCCGAATGGCGGAGGTCTAGGCACATACCCACACGGTGGCACCCAAGACTACATCCTCCTAGTGTCTACTGACTTGGTTCGTCCAACATAATTTATTAATTAGCCTCAAGGCACAATATGACCAAGAATATTATCCATACCAACCATGGGTACAATATTGCAAGCCATTTAATATGAAGTCCATAACAAGACCAATATAACCACAAATTTAATCATGTAGTTTTAAGCCCATCAAATGGTGTTCCAACAAGATATCATCTCCATAACAAGATACATATATATATTTTCCAACATGTAGAAGCATGTTACATATAAACATGTATTCATAAGGAAAAAACCCAAATACTTGCATTTAATAATGAGCACTTCAAATATGAAGCAAAATAATAACAAGTAGTAGATTATGATGTGTATCTAGTTTTAACAAAAGGATTAGTAAACTCACAATCTAGGTTTTTGAACCAAAACCTAGAAAAATGGGAAACCCTAGCTTGAAGAGGTGAGACTTGGAGATGAGAGGTTGAGCTTTAAAAACCCTATAAATCTTCCTTGAGATGATTTAATGTAAGTAATCAAGTTCCAACCACCAAAAGATGAAGTATTTATGAGGGTTAGGGTTTTGGTGAGGAAGGAAACTGATTTAGGAGCTCTAAAAATCGCCAAAGGAGAGAGATGTGAGAATTATGAGAGAAAATCGGGCAAAAGGGGGTTTTGGGGACCTGTAGGTCGCCCCGCGACTTGTGCCGCGACTTGCACCCGCGGCATAAGTCACCCGTTTCCACTGAGAGATGCACTCCAGTGGGTTACGCAGCTTATGCCACGACTTCCACTCGCGATGTAAGTCGCGTAACTCCCTGCCAACCCAAAAGCTGGTCTAAAACTTCCAAACCAAAACCAAATAACCATTATAAACAAAAATAGAAATTAAGCATATAATTTCTACTTCGATAAACACATAGTCATAAGATTAACAAAACCTTATACTTACCTGAAATTCCGGATGTTACAATCCTCCCCACCTAATTTGGATTTTGTCTACGAAATCACCTTTATACAAACAAATGAGGATAACGCTTCTTCAAATCCTCTTCGGACTCCCAAGTGACATTAGCACCACGATGGTGCTTCCATTGGACCTTGACCATGACCACGTCCTTATGCCGCAACTTCTATTTATCCGTGACCTTATTCAATTCCATTGGATACTTGTTCTTAACCGTGACCTTATTCAATTCCCGATAGTCGATGCACATCTGCATGGACCCATCCTTCTTCTTTACAAATAAGACCGGAGCTCCCCAAGGTGACGAGCTCGGTCGAATGAATCCTTTCTTGAGCAGCTCTTGAAGTTGCGTCACCATCTCCCGTATTTTTGTCGGAGCCAAACGATAGGGTGCACGAGCTATCGGAGCCACTCTCGGAGTGAGGTCGATTTGGAACTCCACTTGGCGTTCCGGAGGTATCCCGGGTAAATCTTCCGGAAACACGTCCGGGTAGTCTTGCACAATCCTCACGTCTTCCACCGACTTTTTCTCCTTCTTGGCGTCCACCACGTAAGCCAGATACGAAGGGTAACCCTTCGCTAGGAATTTGTGAGCCTTAAGTGAGGAAATGATAGGGTTACTTCTCTTTCCTTTCTCCCCATAGATGGTGACTACACCATTTCCCGGCAAAGGCACTTGGATCATCTTTTTGGAGCAAAAGATGTCAGCCTTATACCTCGTCAACCAATCCATGCCTATGACTACGTCGAACCCACCTATTGCCATAGGTAGTAAGTCTACTCCAAAAGGGTTCCCATCAATCTCTAGGGTGCAATCACAATAACAATCTCGAATGATCACTTGATCCCCATTAGTTACCTCTACTACTAGTGCATCGGGAAGGACACTAATAGGGATGACAAATGGCTACAGAATAAATCTGATACAAAAGAATACGTAGCTCCCGAATCAAACAACACATGAGCGATCAAGGAGTTTACTAGAAATGTACCCGAAACGACATCTGCGGTCTCCTTCGCCTCCTCGGTAGTCATTCGGAATGCTCGGCTTGGCGCTCTCGACGGTTGCTCGACCCGCGCCGTCGATCCAAAAGAATTTCCTTGGTTTCTGCCCACAAGCTTTGGGCAATCCTTTTTCATGTGTCCCGGTTCCCGACACTCAAAACAAATCGTCCCCGAGATAGGGCAATCCCGAATCACGTGACCCTTCTTGCTGCACTTGGCACACTCGACAGAACCCGAGTGAGGTTTTGGGTCGCATGGGTCAGGGTGCTTGACTTTGCACTTATGGCACCATCATGCCTCACGACAATTATCACCAACTCTCCCGCCCACGAATGGTTTTGACTGGCGAATGGGCCCATACGGCCCTTCCCACTTCCTCTTCTCACTCACTGCAACTCTCTCATATTTCCTTGACTCTAAATCATCTTCTATCAAAAGTGACTCCTCAATCACATCCTGAAGGGTCAACCCTCTAGCATTCCTTACTGACGTCTTCATACTGGCCGGCAATCCACACTGATAAGCCTTGATTTGTGATCTCTCATATGGGACAATATGTCCCACCAGATTTAGCTTTTCCAAGAAAATCTTGGAGTAGTCGGTGATGGACAGAGTCCCTTTTCTCAAACCTCTGAATTCCGCTTCCATCTTATCCAGCGACCTATCACTGCAGTACTTTTCCATGATATTCTGCTTGAAAACCGGCCAAGTCAACTTAGCCAAGACTTCGGGAGTGAGGGCGGACCGTGTGAGGTTCCACCAGATCAAGGCCTCACCCCTAAGTAATTGGGAAGCAAACTTCACCCGTTGTGAGACGTCGCACTCGCTAGACTCAAAAGCCATCTCCACTTCCTTCAGCCAATACATGGAAGCAACCGAATTTGCAGAACCCGAAAACTCTTTCGAATTGCACCCAAGAAAAGCTTTGTAGGTGCATCCCTTGACTTTCCCTTTGTTCCCATTCTCCGTCTGATCCTCCGCTAACACAACGGCCGGTCCACCGCCCGAACCCATCAGGACATTCTCTGCCATCGTCTCAGGTTGCCGGTGACTGGCATCTCTATCTTCCGGAAGCTTCATAAAGAACTCTTGTTGTTGGTCCATGGCTGAGTTCATGGACATCATCATACTATCCCGAATTCTAGTTTCCATGGTCACTTCCTCTATGACCGGAATAGTAGTGGCAACGTTGGTTCGAGGTATTTGCTCGGGTCCTCCGCCCAAGACATTGTTCACTGGTGGCCTTTCAGTAGCCACGACTAAACCGGGTTGATCGACTGTGGATTCAACTTCAATATGACCCTTCGACGTATTTGGTAATCTGCTCTAAGTCGTTACCATTGGTAACTGCCACACAAGTACGAGAGAGAGATTGAGAAAAGACTAAGCGGGTTGAACTTATTGTACGTACTAATACACATTTCAATTATCATAATAATGTCATTTGTAAGCATACTTACGTAACAATATATTCATAATAGCAGTAGCTAAGTGAAATTATGAACAAATCATACACAAGGATTCTTGTTACCACAATTACAACTCTTAATTTGCATAATTCCATAAGTCCTAACACTCTCCCCACCTAGGTCTTCTACCCCAAATGGACAGTGTAGAAATAAATCCTAAAGCTTAAGTCTAGATACACTAAAACCATACCTAGTTCATTTAAACTAAAGCTTTGATACCAACTTGTAACACCCTAAACATAGGGATAACAAAAACTTTCCCAAAGATGAGAAATGGTATATAAATTGTCTTAGCAAGAGCCTCCTAAAAATGGGGAAATATATAAACCCGTTTAATCACAATTATAATTGAATGGATAATAAATAACAACCAACTAATCTAATTTTTATATCTAGAAAAGAGATTACAAAAAGGGTGTAATCTATAAACCCAAATGCCTTCTCCAAAAGATATATGTCCAAGTGCATTTTCCCCAAGCTCTCACCCAAGCAACTACGCCTGCTTAGAAATGGGGCCACTAGAACCTGAGATACACATCGACACCAAACAAGTGTTAGGCCAAAAAGCCTAGTGAGTTGAACAAGAAATAGCATGTTAAAGCATATACAATTCTTATCAACATTTAACCAAGTTTCATTAAATGTGGAGTCAACGGGGGATACCCATAGCACCAATCAAGTTCCACCCAAAGATTCGATATACCTTGATGCCAACTACTATGAGTGACATCCGAAAGGCCCGGCACATCCGAGGACTACAACCATGGCATTACCCCGAATGGCGGAGGTCTAGGCACATACCCACACGGTGGCACCCAAGACTACATCCTTCTAGTGTCTACTGACTTGGTTCGTCCAACATAATTTATTAATTAGCCTCAAGGCACAATATAACCAAGAATATTATCCATACCAACCATGGGTACAATATTGCAAGCCATTTAATATGAAGTCCACAACAAGACCAATATAACCACAAATTTAATCATGTAGTTTTAAGCCCATCAAATGGTGTTCCAACAAGATATCATCTCCATAACAAGATACATATATATTTCCCAACATGTAGAAGCATGTTACATATAAACATGTATTCATAAGGAAAAACCCCAAATACTTGCATTTAATAATGAACACTTTAAATATGAAGCAAAATAATAACAAGTAGTAGATTATGATGTGTATCTAGTTTTAACAAAAGGATTAGTAAACTCACAATCTAGGTTTTTGAACTAAAACCTAGAAAAATGGGAAACCCTAGCTTGAAGAGGTGAGACTTGGAGATGAGAGGTTGAGCTTTAAAAACCCTATAAATCTTCCTTAAGATGATTTAATGTAAGTAATCAAGTTCCAACCACCAAATGATGAAGTATTTATGAGGGTTAGGGTTTTGGTGAGGAAGGAAACTGATTTGGGAGCTCTAAAAATCACCAAGGGAGAGAGATGTGAGAATTATGAGAGAAAATCAGGCAAAAAAGGGTTTTGGGGACCTGCAGGTCGCCCCGTGACTTGTGCCGCGACTTGCACCCGCGGCATAAGTCGCCCGTTTCCACTGAGAGATGCACTCCAGTGGGTTACGCGGCTTATGTCGCGACTTCCACTCGCGATGTAAGTCGTGTAACTCCCTGCCAACCCAAAAGCTGGTCTAAAACTTCCAAACCAAAACCAAATAACCATTCTAAACAAAAATAGAAATTAAGCATATAATTTCTACTTCGATAAACACATAGTCATAAGATTAACAAAACCTTATACTTACCTGAAATTCCAGATGTTACAATCCTCCCCACCTAATTTGGATTTCGTCCCTAAAATCACCTTTATACGAATAAATGAGGATAACACTTCTTCAAATCCTTGGGTATTTTGGAGGTAAACCATCACCAAGTGGTAGAATTGGAAACTATGATCAAGAGTTCACCATCTCCATCTTCATCTTCAACCTCAAGCTTCATTTTTGGGTTTTTCTAGGTTTTCACCAAAACCTAAGTGGTAAGTTTATCCCCTCCTTTTCTAAACCTTAATAGGTGATGTAAATGCTTCATTGATGACTTTCTAGTGTTTGATTCCTTCAGTTTTGGTTTGTAAGATTTTGGAAGGTTTGGGGTAAAAAATTAGGGTTTTGATCAAAATGGAGATTTTGATGTCGTGTGTTTAGGGATTGATTCTAAATGGTTGAATGTGTTTATTTATGGTGGAAAATTTATGTATCTAGGTTTATGGAAGTTTTGATCTGGAAGATTCAAGTTTCTTCAAAGGAGCTCAAAGTGGGGTAAAATCTAGATTTAGCCTAAATCTAGCGGGGTGAGTTCAAGTTGATTTGCGAAAACGGTGTGCATGCCAAAATGTTTATTTTAAAGTGTTTGTGTTTTAAATTAAAATGTTAACTGCTGATAAGTTTGGTTATTTGGAAGGGTTTAACTTTGTATACTTATAAAACACCCATCTTGGGGATTTTTGGAGTATGTTGTTAAATGCATTTAAATGAAAATGATTTGATGAATTATTTACCTAAATGGAAAGTATTGGGTAAGAATGCATTTTTATTATTGTTAGTATTACGTGCATTTTGTATCGTGAAATGTTTTAAAAATGCCACTGTGTGGGTCATGGGCGCTTGGTCATTTCTAACCTTGCAAGTGTTTCTGAACTTATGAACCTTTGGTTTTGGGAAAAGATGTAACTCAAGTATGTTATTGAGTAAACCGGTGATGTTGGTATTTAAATGATTTATCGTATGTGTATAAATACCTTGAGTGTTTGTTATTTAAATATGTGTCATGGGACGTTTTGGAAAGAGTAAATGAGATTATAAACTTGTTTGGAAAATTATTTATGTTGGTGTTTATTCATTTAGTAGATGCATGTATTTGCATAAACGTTAGTCGTTGCATTTTATTGAATTATGTGGACTTTAACTTATGGTCATTTGATTTTGGGCTTAAAACTTGGTTTTCGTCTGCGTCGGGTCTTGAGGACATTTGTCCGGTTTTAGTAACTTAATGCAGCAGTTTGTTGTGAGTTGCATCTATTGCACTTTATTTTGGATAATGCATGTTTTGAATGTGTGTGTATTTCATTTGGAGTTATGTGGTTAAGCTGTAATGCATTGGATCCATAGGCATGTAAGTCAGTCGTGTTTAATGGTGAGGACTCTTGGGATTCTCACTTTGGGAAATTATGCCGTGTTGGCATAGTGTCGTCCCGGTTGTTTTGACGAAGAGGAGCCTTTATGGGTTGTACTTCGAGACCATGGGTCTTGTGTTTGGATGTCTAATTCTTGTGCATGAGGGTTAGACATCGGGAGTTATCAAGTAAGGAGCTGAGGCTCCTATCTTGAATGCTAGGGAGTAGGCACTAAGGGTTGAGTGGGTACCTTGAGGATGAAACTCCGCTAGAGACCGAACAGGCAATAAGATCGTGTATCCTTGAGGTGTAGCTCGGCAGAGCAGGCAATAAGGGATACGGTGTTTGGGACTTGAAATAAAGTCCAACTGGAGGTGTAGTTCGGCGGAGCAGGCAATACAGTCACGACTGGAGGTGTAGCTCGACAAAGCAGGCAATACAGTTACGATCTGAGGTGTAGTTCGAAAACATGATTATGTGGCTTAACTTTGTGTTCCACCACATACAATGGAATCGGGTCTCCCCCGTCACCGGAAGGTGTTATGTGGGTATTAAAGGGTATTATTTTATTATCCATATTTTCGGTGACGTGTTACATATACGGGTTTGTTTACTCAAGATTTATGGGTTGTGTTTTATACCCCGCCCATGTTTGGGGTGTTTCGCGAAGTAAAAGTTTATTTCAAATTATTATAAATTGGGAGTTTGATTACTATTCACGTTTTGGGTGAGTTTGGGATAAAATGGTTTTACGAAAGATTGTTCAAGTTGGGTCCCTTGTTTTAAATGTGTATTTGGGAAAATGTTGTCGTTTGATATTTAAAGTAAATCTTTTGATTGTCTACGATTTAAATTGCATTCTTTCCCTTTAACAAATATATTTATTCCATGTTGTAAACTCTTGAACTCACTAGGCGTTAGCCTAACCTTTTTATTTGTCAACATGTGCATCAGGTTCCGGATGGGGGTTTTGGTTCTAGCATATTTGGTGAAGTGTCGAGTTCTAAGAGTATGTACAAGAATGAGTGGCTTGATGAAGTCTTCCGCACTAGTGTTGAGAAGAGCAACTTGCATTTGGGTTTAGTAACACCCGACCTTGAGTTAGTGTCTATGTATGATTTTATTTGTGCTTGTGATGAAAAATTCTAGAATCGTGTCTTAAGCATGGTCTTGTCGCACGAAGTTTGATCCATTCTTTAAGGTATATTTGAAAATTTTAATTAGTTGCTCTCTCCAAATTGAGGGTGTTACAGTGGGCACTTTGTAGGACCGGTCTATAAAAATCCACTTTTGAGAGATCAGACTTTTTATAGGCACTTCGTACTACAAAGTGACTGGCCATATTGTTACTATGATCATCTCAAGGGAAACTTACACGTATACCCGTTCTTTAATTAAAAAATACAATTCGTATTTTAGAGTTATTCCACCACCAAAATGATAATTTTTATCTCAACCGAAACTTGTGCAAGAAGTTCATGAAAATTTCTGATTCTCAGTAGTTTAGTCCTTGTGGAAACGATACCCGGTAATACTACCATTATATTACTTGTATCGATCTCAGTATTGGTATATACTTGTGCCTCCATTGTGCCCACTCCGTGGATTATACGACTGTTAGCTACTAATTATTCAACACTATTTTGATTGGAAACTAATCACACTAAGGAAAAAACGAAATTCCTAATGCTCTCAGTATAATACGATAGTTAAAAAACCTAAAACATCTTTCTTGATCTTCAAATGATTTAACCTTAATGATCATCGCGTCTTTATGGTCATAAATGTTGCAAGAATATTCACTACATGTATTCCTCAACTAACATAAATGATCATGGAAAATAAAACTTTCTCCACCTAAACTATGAAAGGATATGCGTTGAAGCATTTAAAACATCACAAGAAAAAATCCATGTGATTTGCCCTATGTTGGTGATCTTCATCCAGTTCTCCAAGGTCCTACAAGAGAAGAAAAGTGCATGCATGTTCTAAAGTTTTAAAGAAAAAGATTGAATCCAAATGTTAAGGGACACAATCATTATATTAGTTAAACTTCAACCTAGGATGACCTTATTATACCTGTTAAATAGTGTTAACATGGATACCATATATTTGGAGTTTTAGGAAACATTACTCCCTAACACCAACTACTCATTTTTTAAGATGTAGACTATAACGTCAAAATCATATAATAGAATTTTAGTCAAACTTAAGAAAAGAATACACCACCAGCTTTCAATTTTTAAATTTATAGCCAATTTGCAATTCATGTTTTAGGTTAGTTATGAAGGACTCAATTTACATTGTTCTGAAGTCTTTCAAAAGGCTACATTGTAACACCCGTAATTTTCAGCAAACCCTTAACTACCCCTCTCTGATCGATCTATATCTGTAATTGGTTATTGGGCTTTATTCGTGAAACTTGGGTGTTTGGATTGGGAGCGCTTCAGGTAAAAGGTCCGATTTTCGGACGTCCGGTACGCCCTGTGCGATTGTACCCGCGATTGTGACCAGAGGTCACTCTCGCGGGCCACGTACCGAGTGTGGGACAGTCCGGGCGACAATGCCCGCGATTGTGACAAGAGTCACTCTCGTGGGGTAACGTCGCGGAGTATGTATCACGGGCGGGACAAATCGGGCGACTGTGCCCTTGATTGTGACAAAGTGTCACTCTCGCCGGGCACTATCGCCGACGAGTGACTGAGCTGTATAAAAACGCGATTTTCAGCCTTCTTTCATTTCAACCTTCCCCCATTTCACTTTTTCCTCCTATGAACCAAACCCTAACCCTAGAAATCGAGTTTTTGAGCCTCCAAGGTATATTTCTTTGATATGTGAAGGGATTCTTCACATCTTAGTGAGGATTTGGAAGCAAGAGCTAAGAGGTCTTCAACTTATCTCCTTCACCAAAAGATTCTCAAGTTTTATAGGCTTTTACTCAAAACCTATTTGGTGAGTTTGTCTCTCCCTCTTCTAAACCTCCAGGCAAGATGAAAATGCCTCATTGATGATTTCCTAGCGTTTTATTTCTCAAATTTTGGATCTGATGATTTTGGAGAAACTAGGTCAAAATTAGGGTTTTCGCCAAATTGGGGATTTTGATGTAAAATGTTTGGGGATCGATTCTTATTGGTTGAATGAGTATATTCATGGTTGGAAACTTTTGAATATAGGTTTTGGGAAGGTTTTGCTTGTGGATTCAAGTTCTTCAAGGAAGCTCAAGTTGGGGTAAAATCTAGATTTAGCCTAAATCTAGCAAGGTGAGTTCAAGTTGATTTGTGAAAACGTTGTACATGCCAAAATCTTCATTTTAAAGTGTTATTATGTTTTGCATGAAATTATCATTTGTTGGAATATTTGGTGAGTTGATTATTTGAAATATTTGACTTTATAAACCTTGCAAAACACCCACTTTTGGGATTCTTTTGGTATCTTGATAAATAAGTCATTTTAAAGTATTTTGATGGTGTAATGCATAAATGGAAATCGTTTGGTGAAAATACACTTTTAGTGTTTGTCTGGGTAAAAGGTTAGATTTTGTGTTATGGGACGTTTTGAAAGAATAAAGAGTATAAATCAATTTGGAAAACTATTTGTCCCAATCTAAACTGTATTGGAGTCTGCACATGTATTTTGGGGTGTGTTTGCATGACGTGAGCCGATCGCATTATTTATTTGGGGATTGTTAATCGTTGGTCAAAAAGAGATTTGAGCATTTTGGCTCGGTATTGACTTAAAAGAGTTTTGAGGACACTTGTCCGGTTTTGACGGCTCAATGTAAAGTCGGTTATGATTTACATGCTTGAGTGCATTGGTCATTCTTGTGAAGTCATGTAATGTTAGACTGTGTTGCATTGGATCCATAGGTACGTAAGTCAGTCTGTTTTGGATGGTCAATTGGGTATTGCGGGGTTGAACTCTGGTATCCTTGTTTTATGACCAGAAACTTTACAAGTAGGCACTAGGAGGGTTGAGTCTGGTGGTGCTACCGAGGAGGTAGGCACTAAGACCTTCGCCGCTTAAAGTAATGCCTGGGAGGTAGTCTTTAAGTGTGTAGGGCCTTCAGGATGGAGTTCTTCGGAATGTTCATCAAGGTCAACTGACTTGTGGTGAAACTTGTTAAAGAAATCATAGGGACACTTGGGCTTGTATGTCGTGAGGTGTCATGCGATTAACGTTGCATGGGTGGCATACTTTTGTGTTCCTCCACTCTTTACGGATACGGGTCTCCCCCGTTGTCGGCTAGCAACATTTTAAATATAATGACGTTCTACTTTACTGTCATTGGGCTTAAGTGGTTGACTGCAAGTGAGGACCTTAATATTGGATCTCCCTCCACGTATATTAAGGTTTGAATGAAATTCGTCATTCCCATGTTTTGATATTTGGTTTCCTTCCATTTTACGGTCGCGTGAGTATTGTGCCTAGTGTCCATGTTTTCGGTAACATATTATACATGAGGGTTTTAATCATGATTTATGGGTCGAGTATTTTACCCCACCCGTGTTTGGGCGTTTTGGGATGCAATGTTTTGTCCACGTTTCTTAAATGGGAGTCAATTCATATTAACGTTTCGAGTAAGTTTGAGTTGCATCAATTTATAAAGAATGTTTGTAATGAGGTGTCTATCTTTGAAAGTGCATGATATTGGGAAAAAGTTGTTTCAACGTTTTAAAGTACATCAATTGAAAGATCATGATTTCAAGTGAGGTTCATTCTTTTAAAGATGTATTTACTTATATAAAACTCTTGAACTCACTAGGCGTTAGCCTAACCTTTTATTTGTCGACATGTACAACAGGCTTCGTTGGGGAATAGTTCTAGTGGCACGGTGAAGAGAAAAAGTGCTAGTGGTGTGATCGTGAGGTGAGTAGCTTGGTGAAGTCTTCCGCGTTAGATTATGAAGAGCAACTTGTGTTGAGGTTATGTAGCACCCGATTTCGGTTTAGTCCTTGTATCTTATTGGAGTTTATATTTGTCAAGGTTGACTATAGAATTATATATTGAGGTGTATTGAGTTTTGAATATAAAAAGGAAGCTTTGTCCCTGCAGTTGATGTTATGTTTAAAAATTTAAATTAGTTACTCTTACCAAATTTGAGGGTGTTACATACATCAACTATTGTAATTTGTAACTGATGTCATCATATCATATACCCTTACTCCAAACAGATTGATCCAAACTATAGTGCTCCAAAATAGAGATGGAAGAGTACTAATTGACAATCCAATGGCAATTTGGCCAAAGGCCATTACACACCAAATTGAAAAAAGGGCACCAATATGTATGTTTTTGAAGATAAACCACAGGTCATCAAAACTTTGGAACCAAACCAGTAGTCGAAGATAACACTGAACTGATGAAGGCAAATCCAGAAAGCCATATAGCTGCAGACCAAAACAGTTGGAAAAAGGGTTGCAGTTTTCTCTGAGACAAAAAATTAACACCATTTTGGACCAACGTTGGCTAGAAGGATAGATATTCATGCCCTCACACCATTTATTAATGATTGATTACGATAGTTTGGGTCTATTTGATCACACCTTCTAGAAGTTAAGTCATTTTTATAAATAAAAAAACCATACGTTTGAGATTCGATAAGCACAAGATGTAGATGTTAAAGAAAAACTACCCCCTTCGTATTAGCATAAAATACATAAAGATAGCAAAGTAAATGGAAAGTGGCAATTTGCTTTACACCATTAAATATTCAGCAATTCATATTAAATTGATTCAAAAATCTTTCCTATCACTCAATCACAGTTTCACCTCTTTAGAACTCATTCAAATATTCTTTCAAATTTCGTAACCACCCAAAAATCAATCTCAATCGTATACCAAAACTTAAATTCAACACATACATATGGAACAATATATGAATTGAGATATCACCTGTGCCAAATCGCAGTGTGCCAAAGCCAAATCGAAATGTGCCAAATCTAAATACAATTACAAACATGTCAAGCATCTTCATCGACAAGCATGTACAAATTCAAAATTCCTAATAAGGAAAACCCATTTCATAAATTATTACTGTAGAATTAAAAGCATTTCAACTCCACATTTAACTAACCAAACCTCGAAAAGTCCCATGACCCTTTTGACAACACTAGTAAGTCTCAAAATCAAATAGACCACCAAACACATTATATTTAGTTTGAAACAATGATATAATTTTCCCTTCAAATCAAACTCTTTTTAAATCAAAAATTTCATCACGCCATCTACAAAAACGTTTACCTTTGCAACTGTACCCCTTCCTTTGATGCAAATATCAGAAGTAATCCTATAATTAGGGTTCATCCCAACTTTAATTTCTCCACACATCGAGTATTACTACTAGCGTTATCAAATGAAATGCTAATAATTTTTTAATATAAATTATAATATTAAAGACTTTTTTTAATAATAGAAAATTGGCGATCACCCGAATATGGCACACCAAACGGGTCAAACGTGATTACACGTTTGCATAATTGCCACGATTTCGGCTCAATCTAATGTGTCGTTATGCATATATAAGATTGTGACAATCCGTATGGTGCGCTCCATACATCACACGTTAATGAAACGTTGTTGGGTAAATTGGAAAGCATTTGTTGCATTTTATTTTTAGCAATTTTCCAAGTTTTTAATGCATCACGTTCAAATAGTTTGACGACTTACCGGCTTGTAGCGTGGTTGTAGCATTTATTGGATCAACTTCGTAATGTGAGGATTGTCGAAATGTCCGAACGACAACCCGGTTTGAATGACACATTATGTTGTCATTTGTCGGTTCAAGTCAGCATCATATGACCATATTTGACCAGAATTGTCAAGTATAGGTTGACTTGACTCGCCCCTCGATTTCAACGACGGGCACGTTCGATCGGAGTGTCGCCTTAAGGTGGAATTTCCTTCCGCCGTAAGGAGAGTTCCACAACTTTTGCATTGCGTCTTTCTTTTCCCGATGGTGAGTTTTACCATGTTGTAATTGTTCCAATCATCGGCCTTTCGTCCATGCTCGGCAAGAACTTGGGCAATTGAATCGTTAGATGCGTCATGTCGTCACCGACCATTTTGGGAGAGAAATAGATGAGAATTGAGACTTGAGAGATTATAACTTGCGAGTTTGCGAGAAACGAATACTAGCCAAAATCACAAAATATAGTGAGACTTATTTACTTTTTTGCGTTTTGTAACTTGGTATCTAACCCCATACACCACACATGCACACATAGTATTTAGTGTTTTGGGGGTTTAGGAGGCAAAAAAAGGGTCAAAACCCCTAAAAAGTGGTCACATGACCGTTCCCCAATGGCTATAAAACAACCATTTTTTGAAAATACAGTCTCGAGCCCGGCCGGTTTCATAACTAGTCCTGGTTCGGGTCTGACCGGTCCCACAAATCTGCCAAAAATAGAAACCGACCCTGTTTTTAGGCCGGTAACCGATCCCGGTTCCGGTCCTCTGGCCACCTATACTTATGGGTCATTATTATATAGAGTTAATTACACCATTGGTCCATGTGGTTTACTCAAAATCTGGATATAGTCCCTATTTTGAAATAAGTACACTAGGGATCTATGTGGTTTGCATTTCGTTGCACTCTGGGTCCCTAACCACAGGACCAACAATGTAATTACAGGGACCCAGAATGCAACAAAATGTAAACCATAGGGACCTAGAATGCAACAAAATACAAACCACACCACAGGGATCCTTGGTGTTCTTATTTCAAAATAGGGACCATATCCAGATTTTGAGTAAACCACAAGGACCAAGAGTGTAATTAACTCTTCTTATATATCTATATCTATACAATATATTAAAATTCTTAAACGGTTATTGAAAAAAGTAGTTATTGGAAAACGGTTTTTGAATAGTTAAATTTTACATTTATCACCCTTACAATTAATTATTTAATTTACTTTCTATCCCTTGTTTTTTCATTTTTCATTTTACACTCTTATTATTTTAACACAAATAATCGTATATAAAAAAAATGCAATGAAAAAATACTTTTCTTTTTTTACAAATTATACCATTATAATCGTCTCGTCAATACCTTCAAAACGAGCCAAATATTGAATATTTTTAAATTTAACCGTACTATTAAATATCATGAATATCTACGAATTAAATCTCTACTACTATATAAAAAAACTAATACAGTTATTGTACAAACTTTTGTACAATAACACTTATCACCCTAAGCTTTTATACAAACACTTATTACCCTAAACTTTTATACAATAACACTTATCACCCTTGTAATGTTACATTTGTCACCCTTACAATTACTTATTTAATTCATTTTTCATTTTACACCATTATCATATTAACATAAATAATCGTATATGAACAAAAATGCAATTAAAAAATACGTTTCTTTTTCTACAAATTATACTATTATAATCGTCTCGTCAATATCTTAAAAACGAGCCCAATATTGAATATTTTTTAATTTAACCGTATTATTAAATATCATGAATATCTACGAACTAATTTGTTTTCTATCCATACGTTTTATTTTTTTCCACCATTAACACATTAAAAATACATAATCGTAAAATACGTTTCATTTTTATTATAAATTATATCATTATAATTTTTTCTGTCAATAATTGTAATATAAACTAATTATTGAATATATTTATGGGTTTAGGGTTTTATAAATTGTGATTCATAGGTCATGGTTAGATTGTTGATGACATGTCTATAAGGAAGTAACATTAATTGTTCGTTATTTACTTACATTCCGTTGCATCGCGCGCGGGTATATGCCTAGTAATATCAAAACGAGCCCAAGTCCACTGCTACGAAATTCGTAGTATGAATCTACGATCCAAGTATCCAACCATTAAGCCCAGCTTTGGTGGCCCAAAGACCCACACAGCCTTGGCGCTTATGCTCGATGACTCTGCAGGTCACCAGCAGCCATTAACAATCACCCAGGAGCTTCGAATTTCTTTGTGGTTTCGATTTCTAACATCATACCAAACAAACCTCAGCAATTCTTAGAAGATATAAAGAAGTTAATCGACTCTATTAAAACAGTTATCGTCACAGAAAGCCTCAAGGTTTGCTTTTTATTCGTTTTCCTCTAAATTCTTTGTTGGATAATCAACTTCTACTGCATATATAATTGATACACACACACACACACATATATATATATATATTGTTTTGATGACTTGATTGAGGCTCCAAGTAGCCCAACATGCTCTCGAACCTACTGTGGCATTATTGCCGCAGTAGACGGCGTTTGGAGGTCGTTGGCTACGGTCCAGCCACCATCATTCGACTGGCAACGCAACATTAAGCAATAATATACACCAAATCGAAGCTTATTTACGAATTTCTTACCTGTGCATTGTTTTTCCTTTAAATGGTATAGAGTATGTGAAAATAGACCATGGGGTTTTGAGCAATCGAGGAAAACTCATTTAATTGAAGCATAAATTAGGATGCTAAGATTCAATGGAGTGTTGCCCATACATTTTGTGCAATCAAGAAAAAAAGAATTCATGGCCCTTAGAAAGCTTGTTGCACAAATAATTAATCGTTTAGTTAGTTGACTCATGGAAATCACCTTTTCATGAAAAAAGGGGAACATCTAACATGGGATGAAGCAAAAATCAAGAGACATATTAGCTGAATTGATGCCATTAATTCTGACTATTTTAAGAGGGTATTCATATCCTGTAGGTTGGTTTTTAGAGGAGACTATATCATTATTCTTCATCACGAGTTTATAGTTCCGATTTGCAGGACATGTAGTGAAGTCGGTGGTTGACTTATCCGACAAAGTTGCATTCTAGATGTACCCTATGGAGTTTGTTTCGATTCCTTAAGATCTTATTAAACATGAGAATCTTGAGGACGATTTGGATGAATTATACTTGTCAAGACCTTGACCTGCATTTGTTTAATTGCAAGCATGTTCTGAACAAAAGATAAAGGCAAGGATATGGAACAGAACATTTTTTTTAAAGATAGAATATTATGTCGAACTCTTGAGATATGATAAAAGTTCATAGACGGACATGATAGAAATCCTTGAACTTGTCAAATTTACATATGTGACTATCTCACTAAAGAAGTATTAACCATTTCCATAGAGTTTTCCAAACTAACCTGTTAACATTACATCTCTAACTCTTTCACGTGAACCATTGTTGCCGCATGGAATTATGAAGTGTTATCCTAATTAATAGGCTTACTTTAACAAGAAATCATCAACCTAATTTAAACTCTTAACAAGGATTTTCAAGTGATCAGTTTATACTCTGCAACATTATAGCGCATAACATAGAGAAGAAAGTGCAAAAAGAGGGGCAATGAAGCTTGATGTGAATGTTTTGCGGTACCTCTCCAAAGATGATTTCAGGGTTCTCACTGCTGTTGAGATGGGAATGCGCAATGTAAGTGAATTCTAAAATGCTATTTGTTATCACTTCAGATTTTTTTCCCTGCATTTTGGCAAATTGTCATCTAAAAACATGTCTTATTCTTTTTTCAGCATGAAATTGTACCTGCAGAGCTCATTGACCGCATTGCGTCACTCAGGTAGTGGTGGTTCACCTTTACTGCTACAGTTCATTGCTGTTACTTCCAATAATTTATCTTTTGGCATCCATTTGAATACACATACACACATGTTGGTCTTATTAATCACTACCATCGTCTATGGTTTTTTGTAAGCGTTTGTCTTCTGCATTTGTTTCTAATGGTTAACTAGTTTGTGTTACATGCAATAGTCATAACCAATATTTGTTTTCTGGGTTGTATATAGACATGGAGGGACTTATAAGGTGCTGAAGAATTTGCTCAAGCACAAGTTGTTGCATCATGACTCTTCAAAGTGTGAGTAATGAGCCTGTCCTAATTCGGGACACCGTTGCTAGGGCTTGCATTTGATGGGGTTGTTTTACTTTTCTGTAGATGATGGGTTCCGACTCACCTACCTTGGCTATGATTTTCTTGCTATAAAGACTATGGTAAACAGAGGTGTTTTTTCATCAGTGGGACGTCAAATTGGCGTGGGGAAAGAGTCAGGTAATGCCAATCTCTTTTAATTTGACACACACTTCTTTACCTCTCATTAATTGGGAACATTAAGACATTCTAACATGCCCTGTATTCAAGATATTTTTGAGGTTGCAAATGAAGATGGTACGGTTATGGCTATGAAACTACACAGGCTAGGTAGGACCTCTTTCAGAGCTGTCAAGTCTAAGCGTGACTACTTAAAGCACCGCAGTAGCTTCAATTGGTTGTATCTGTCTCGCCTCGCTGCTCTCAAAGAATTTGCTTTCATGAAGGTCTCATTTCAAATCGTCAATCTTGATTGTTTAGTATCGAGTAATGATCTTGTTAGCAGTTATTGATTTCAAAATTTTCCTGTTGATTAGGCTTTACAAGAACATGGTTTTCCTGTCCCAAATGCTGTGGATTGCAATCGCCATTGTGTGATTATGTCGCTTGTACAAGGCTATCCTCTGTAAGTCAAAGTACATGCCTTTGGTTATTGCTACTTAGTATTTTGTTGAAGTTATTGTGTGGTTGATATCATGGTTTTCAAAATCGTTCGAGGTGTAGCCTCGAGGCGAGGCGGTCTAAAACCGCTTCTGAGGCTTAAGCCTCATGGTCCGTGGACGAGGCTTACACCTCAATCGGTGAGGCGGTGCCTCAAGGTGTTGAGGCGTTGGTGAGGCGCAATCCTCAAATGCTTTTTGGTTTTTGTGAGACTTTGGTGAGAGACTCATGACTTTTTATAAAAAAAATAACTTGTACTTTTATTTAAAAAGGGAGAAAGTCAAAAGCAAAAGTAAGTGTACTTTTAGTAATTTAAAAGTATAAAAACCCACTTTGGGGTGTCATTTCCTCTTCTCTAGAAGAAATTTTATGAACTTATGAAATTAAAAAATTGGTATTGAATTATGTTTTCCCATATATATTCTGTATTACACGCACACATATATATTTTATATATACGCCTCGAGGCTTACGCCTCACCTCGCAAAGGGAAAACGCCTCGAGGCCCGATTGGGATTTTTAAAACTATGGTTGATATCTTATGCAGTAGTCTTGTCATTACCTATATACGTATATAAGATAGAGCAATCTTGTATTGGACCTTCATTTTATAACATTGTGAAAAAGAAAGAAATGTTATACATAGTTATTTTGCCGGATTCTTCTCTTTGTGTCTTTTTGTTGGCAATAAGTATCCTTAAATGGTACTTTTTTCCAAGAAGTTCGAAATTGAAGTACTTGCATCAATGGAGGTAGCCAAGTTATTACAATTTAAATACTAGTTGTATATGAGCTTACCAAAATCTGTATTTCTACAATGACCAAAACCTTATAAAGAGAAATGTTATCATCGTCGTGGGACCTAGGGATGAAAACGGGGAAGGGAATGCACCTCGCTCCCCGTTTATGTCATCCGTTTCCGCGTCGTCTAATCCCCAACGGGTTTGTTAGGCTCTTTAACCATTGTTGTAGCTCACCATATGTATGCCATGCCCCCTCATTATTTCGATGAATCATTTCTTCGGACATAAGAAGATTATGGAAACACTTGAACCCTGTGAATTGTGTGAAAGTAGGATACTCAAAATTCGGGAGTGGCCCAGCTGCGCCAGGGAAAAGAATAGAAGAAGCGTCTGACTCCTTCATGCATGCTCCACTTGGCTCGGGGAAGAAGCAGGGGCCGCAGTAGCTGCCGAATCTTCTATCCCCCCCTCCCCCCGGCGGGTATGGAGAACCCATTTGGTGCTCGTTATCAAGGTTTAAAAAAGTGGAATCGTGCCTCAAGGCATTCTCCCTCAATGAGGCGAGGCGTAAGCCCTGAGGCGGAAATATATACACTACACAATATATATATACACACACACCAATCTGCATTGCGCTGCTCTGCTAAGAAAAAATATATATATATAATATATATATACATACACACACTTAACACTTGAGTACTAGACAATATATATATATATATCATACTAAATTACTAAAAGAATTTACATATACTTTTTTCAATCATGAAATATAGATGTATATGTACTAACAAAGAAAAAAATTATTGATCTATTCATAATATATATATATATATGTATATGTTTATATTAATTTGCTCATAACTCATAAAGAAAAAAAATTAAATGTCAACAAAGTGTGAGTAGAAGTGTGACTGTGACCCTGACACGTAGTAGAGACTAAATATAAAAGAAATGTATCCGGTAGATACATATACAGAAAACTTCTGTGAACCGAAGAGAACTTTAAGAAGAAAATACAAAGAGAATGGGAGAAAACTGGAACTCACGAAGGACAATAGACGAGTAGCAGATAGGGCTTAGGGGTTAGGAGAACCGGAGAAGAACAAGGTTTGCAAAAAAGAAATAGAGAAGGTTTTAGTCATTTTTTAAAATAATTTAGCCTCGGTATTGAGGTGTACGCCTCTCTACCGCCTCACGCCTCACCGCCTCAATCACCGAGGCGTACGCCTCATCTGGGGATTGAGAGGCGCCGCCTCATGTGCGATTTTGGACCACCTCGCCTCGAGGCGTACCCCTCACACGCTTTTTAAAACCATGCTCATTATATAAAAGTAATGTTGAATATATATACATATCGAAAATAGAATACATGTATATATATCAAAAATATAATATATATATATATACATTAAAAATAGAATATATATATGTATATATATATATATATTGGGATTGGGTTAGGGGCAGTAGTACCATCCCTGTCCCATTCCTAACCCGCTTCGGGTATAAGAATAAATCCCGTACTGTTACCTGTCAAGATGGGGAAGCCTTGCCTCATGGATACCTGCCCCCGTAGGTTTAATTTCCATCTCTAGTGGGACCGGTACAGTGAGGAACCAGAGGGTGGCGCCATACCCTTTTTGCAGAAAGATGTTTGATATATAAAACAATAGTCTTCATTCAACACCAATTCTATACTATGCCTCTAAACCATCCAAAACGTATTCAATTTTATCAAATAGCATCTAGTCATCTACACCTTGTTAATAAACGCGAGTTCATTAGAGTTGTTTATTGAAGCATGATCTGACCTGGATTTTTCGTATGTGCCTTTTTAACTCTCTAGACTAGTTTCCATTTGCAACTTTTTCATTTTGGTTTTATGTTTCTATTTGGATAGTTCTATTTATCATTCATGTTTGTCATGATAACCCTATAAAAATAGGGAAGGTTTGTGTAACAGACTATTTTAACTAATGAAACAAAAAAAATAGTTGCTGAAATTTTAATAAAACAGAAAAAAGGGAGCTGCTGGATTTTAATAAAAAGAAATAAATAAAAGGAATTATTTAGTATTAATAAACTAAGAAAGGGGGTTATAAATAAAGTTGTTATATGCACTAAAGACAAAAGAAAAGGGGCTGGAAAAAGGGGCTGTTAGTGGCACCTTGAAGTATTCTTTGGTGGCATATGGTGCATGGGAGGAGGCTACATCAACTAGTGACTAACCTAGTTCCAAGCTCCTTAATCTTTAGTATAAATAGGAGCCTCTTTTATATCTTTTGATTTCTTTTTCTCTTCCTTTTCCTTACCAAAAGTGTATGTGTGTGACTAAATTTTCTGACGGAGAATAAGAGTCGAGAAGAGAAGGTGAGAAGTTGATAAAGAGGACATCATAAATTAAGTCTTTTGTAGTCAAAAGCAAGGTGATTACTTAATTTACTGTTTTGGTTTGTTTACAAACCTGTGATACATCCCGGACTCTTGACGAAGGGTTTCAAAACAATACCGGAAGGTGTGACATCCACCGGTGGGAATCGGATTTTAAAATGATGGACTTCATGAATACATTAGCATGTTTACTTTTCTTTATGAAGCCGTAAAAATTTGAGTATTTGATGTATAAACTTGTCAAGGGAGATGTCGCAACTTATGACACTTAGTGGGCTTTTGGTTTGGGTTGTTAAATAGTTAAATTATTAGATTATGTTTTGTACGATCCATCGAAATGGTTTTATATTAAATAAACTTCTATTTTGGCTTTTTGTTGCTTCCGCATTTTTGTAATATGCTTTATTTTAATTATATTTATAAATGGTTGAGACTCGGTTTGTAATACCCTTCGTTGGGTCTCGGTTTAGAGGCAGAAACGAGGGATGTTATAGTTTGCTTTAAGGAACTACGTCCTGCATTTGAAGATCATATTTGGTGCAGTGTGCAGGTGAAGCAGTTGCAAAGTACTGATATCGTCTTTGAGAAGATCATAGGCATTATTGTCCGTCTAGCGGAGCATGGCCTTATTCACTGTGACTTCAATGAATTTAACATTATGGTATGCTTATGAAATATTTCACTTCAATCTCTTTTTTAGTGTCTTCTTTTTATGCCGTATGGGATTTCTGATTTTCAATTTCGTCATTAGAAAATTTCTTATTCTTTCGAAACAGTGTTATCATTATCATCAGAGTGAAGTACATGAAATAGTCCTTCAATTAGCCAGATTAGTCACTCTTCTTTCACTTGTTAAATTATTCTGCATTGCTAATTTCTTTACTGTAAGTTTATCAGGAAGTTGGTCCCGCTGTGTGCTACCATTGCTGTTACTCCATTTAAACATGTTATGTGCTTATCACGTGCTGACACATAAGCCTAACTTGGGTATTTAAGACATAATTAATTTTATCAATAAAAAAGTTTACTCATCTCTTCTCTCATTACCCTATCTATATTTATCATTGATTCCTCCATGTCCATGGTACACAACCTTCTTTTGAAAATCTTGAACTTTCCAATCCTCACATAATCCTTTTTTATGCAAATATAGAACAAGTCTTGGAAACAAAGATTTTTGTTTTCATGCTACATGTATGGCATCCATGGTGGCAGTCGTTATTGCAACCGTAGTTATGTCTTGAAGAGGATGAGGTGGATTTGAGATGACTGTTTTGTTTTAAAGATGAATTTTGGTTTCTTATGTCTCTGAAGTTTTTAAATAATGTACTCTGTGTTTTGAAGAAAAAAATTGAAAATTCTTAAATGAACATAGTTTTGATATTTGTTCTATTTTTAATTCATTGTATGTGGATACTTGTAGAATTATGATGGAGTGGGTTTCATTTATATTTAATTTTTTTATCTTCACTTGATGAGGAGAGGTGGTGGGATGAACGGAGGTGTATAGAGAGAGGGAGATGATGAAAGAGCGAGAATAGAGTTAAGGGAGAAGGGGGATGAGAGAGGGAGAAGGATACATAATTGTTTATCTATTTTCTCTTTAGTTTTTTATCTACTTTTGAAGTACCTGATGATGAAATCAGGACGGACCCAATTTTTTTTTCATATGGTGGCACCATATATTACAGACAAAAAATAATTACAAAAAAGCGGTTTTTATCAACGTGTCTTCGTCTTTATACCGACGTTCAATATTGCCCGATGTGTTTTTGGCCTAATTCTACAATTTCGAGGGATTTTTAAAGCTGTTTGCTTGATTTCTAGGAATTTTTAAGTTTTTTTTATCGATTTCGAGGGATTTTTCGGTTTTTTTGGTTGATTTCGATAGTTTTTTTTGGTTGATTATGAGGTACGGTTGCACCTTCTTGAAGTTTCCAAAATAATACGGTAGCACCTTCCAAAACGATACGGTTGCATCTTTTACGAACCTAATTTTTTTTGCCCTTCGTCGAAGAAATAATACGGTGGCACGTGCCACCGTATTCACCATACTTAGTCCATCCTTGCCTGAAATGCCTTCCAAGGACATGCCTTTCATTTTGCTTTTTTCTTGACAAGTGTATAACATTAACATTGAGAGACTAGAGTGTTACAGAATTTTATCAAATGGAGGAGCAATGCAGAATGAGATTATGAGTGTGACTAATCCACTAGTCAAGGGACAACTTGTTTAATTCAATCTTACTGTTATTATCACTATTATTATTCAGCTTACTTTGACTTTGGATCCTTTTTGCTAGATGGCATTCCACTGAATTTCGCAAGCTTAAAGCGACTTATCAATCCTATTTTTGTTGCAGATAGATGATGATGAGAAAATTACAATCATCGATTTTCCGCAAATGGTCTCTGTATCTCATCGAAATGCAGAAATGTATGATTAGAACTTATAAGATGATTGTTTTATCTAACATTCATTATTAGTACCGCCCTACTGACTATGTTCTGATATTATTTCATTCGAGATAACTTCAATTTGATTTAATATATGATTTTAGGTACTTTGATCGTGATGTTGAATGCATTATCAAGTTTTTCAGCAAGAGGTTTGTACTTGACGTTCAGAGCCCTGAATAAATTCTAACTTTTTTTTTTATATATACCATTATACAACTGTTGAGCTGAAATGCTTAGTTTCTTTTATGTATTGTTAGGAAGTTCATTCCATCTAAGATTAGGAAAATATGTTATTGGAATAGTTAATTGGTGTTTCTTGTTTATTATGATTTTTGATTGTTGTATGGAATTCTAGTTTTGCTAGGAGACGTAAATAAACTAATATACAGGCCTTCACATTACTCCATCCATTCAATTGAGATGATACAATTTCGACTAAGGTCAAGCATTTACATTCCAAACCTCTATGGAATGTTCATGGTTTAATTTGAGTACCTATAGTAGTATATTTTGTGAAACCAGGTGCTTTAAATGCTCTCTCCGAATTCAATTTTTAAGTGGCCAATGGCGTTGACATTTATAACATCGTCAATTACTAAGCATTTGTATCTCCAACACAGCATAATAAGGAAATACCATCTGTTGTACTACATATGACCTGTTGTTCACATGACTGCATCTGTTTAACAATGTTCTTTTTTACAGTTTTATGACTGAAGTGATAGAACTGGTCGACACTAAAGTCTGCATATCACTTTGTGCTTAGTGTTGTTTATTTTGGGACTTTATTCCGTCTGGTTGTTTTTATTAATTAAATAGCATTTTGTGGTCAGGTTCAACCTCTCTTTTGAAGCGGATGCTGATGATTCAGATTCAGATGCAGACTCAGACGCTGTAAAGCCTCGCTTTTCTTCAATAAAGAAAGCTTCTGGTTTCCTTGACAAGGAACTTTCTGCGAGTGGTTTTAGCAGGAAGGAACAAGATGATATCGAAAAGGTATGATGCGTGCAGGTTATGAAATTAATAATTCACAAAGTTTAATCCAGTGACCACTATGTTTCCAAAAGAGAAAATTCTATCTGAAGTTCAATTGGTTGTTCCATAATATCCTATTAAATCACGGTTTCACATGCATATTTGTCAAGTCAGCTGACGTGCTTTGTATTTCGAGTTTTTGGCTCATTGATCACATTATGTTAAAGATATTGAGAGTAGCCAGAAAAAATAACAACGAATGAAGGCCTGTCATTACCAGCAGATGAGAAAAACCATTAGAACTAATCTATTTCCTGTTAGGATAGTAACTTCCCACTTGCTATCTTACCTCCCTGTGTTGCTTTTTCAAGTCTCACAAAAACTTCCCCTCTTTTAGTATCACAACAGGAGCTGTCAGTTTTTCTCCTTGACATTCTCGTGTATGGTTCTTGTGCTTGTTGCACTCAATATGACATATGCCCCTACCCTTTCACTTCTCCTTTCTCTTTCTCGATAAACTTGTTTACGTCATGTTCAACTCTTTTGTTCCCAGATCTTTATCTGAATCATTTCTTGCTTTTAGCTTCCCTCTAATGTAATCTATACTTTTCTATGCTCTCTACACCTTGCCGATCATGTATTAGTTTCTCTATGCTCTATTCACTTTGACGGTTTGATGTCTAATTCCTCTCCTTTATTCTAAAACTTCTTTGATTGATGTGACCTAGCAATTGCATCTTGTTTTACATCCTACTAGCTTCTGCATCAACATCCCATCTTACTTATGATTCCTCTTTAAAGCTTCTACCACCTAGTTTTGGGGTAACACCCCTTCACTATCTAACACCATAGTTCATGCGTAATGTGGATGTCCGCCAATAGAGTCCTAAGAGACGTGTAACGATTCTCCAGGTGTGACCTTACAAATTATGAATGTCGTCTATTCCATTTTGGCAGCATGGAGAAAGTCGATCTGGCTAATTTTTTGATCACTGATAAAGGTTAGTAGGTGAAAACCACAAAAATCATAAGCTATTGCAAGATTTAGAGTTCTTAATAACTCACTGTAAACCTCTATGAATACTTTCAAGATATCATCTTTGAGGGGCATATGCACCACTAACACTCATTACCAACTTCTGTGCAACTTGTTTTGCTAATATGGTTCGATCTTCTTATCTTTTTCTTTCAATACATCAATTTTCTTTAATCTATTATAATATCTACTCTGTTCCCAAGCCTTTCTTTGCTTTGATAACATAACCTACAGCCAGGTTCCGTATTTCCTTGGATTTTTCACCTACCCACTTACCTTGAATCTTGAATGCATGCCACATTCGCACTCTTTCTACTTAGTGTAGCAGTTAGTTTCTCACATCCCTGCTGTATGCCTGTATTCCATATTATATCTTACCTCTATGCTATGTTTAGCTAAAGGAATGACAGACCCAAGCTGCACATATTTCTCCCAACACCCAATTGGTATTCTTACGACATACCCTCTATTGAATGAAGACTAGTATTTAATCACAAGAATGTAACATTCATTATAATTATCATTACCGTGTTCTTTACCATTTGTTCATATGTAATGCTTGATAGATTTATCCTTGGTTTTTATGATTTAACTTGGATCCAACCATATTTTATGCTTCTTTTGATACCATATTTATTTGCTTGATTAATAGAATGAATTAAACATTATTTATGACATTTACTTACTTGTAAGGGTATGTGAAATAGACTACGTTCTCGAGTTCAATCTACACACCTTAACTGCACAAGTCAAAGACAACTATTTATGAAATGCGGGGGTCAATTATAGGTGTGCCCTCCTGGAGAGAGTCAGTTAATTCCATGATAAGCTGCCAGGCTCAATCTACCAATATCATGTACTAAACTTGTTTTGGTTCTTTTCTATCAAATATGTATCTGGAGGATGGTTTTTTTCCTTCTAAAAATTTATCTACCAAGTTCCCCCCACCAAAATATACTAAGTTATTCAGTAACTTTTGCTTGATGAAACAATTTTATCCTTGTGATAGTCTTACAGACTTGTATGCTAATTCTTAATGTTTGTCTAAGGCTTCATTTTTGATATATTGTAGTTCAATGAAGGAGGTCTTGAGAAGATTTCTGTTTCTGATGACGAAGAAATCGAAGAAGAGGAAGGACACAGTTCCTCTACAATAAATGCATCAGACATCCAAAATTTTGATTCTTTATGCTCATTGACCAAGGTATGCCTTCACCTTAAGCTCCTTTAGGTCATACCTGAATCAAAACTACCTTGTCTTTTATTTATGTTTCTTTGCAACATTTGGAATGGAAGTCATGGTGAAATCACAGTGTTTTCTCTTTATGAACCCTTACTACAATTTCTTCAACAATCTTAGAGCATCAGATATTTTCCTTTCTAATCAGATCTATCTTCCAGCTCAGAAATCATGGAATCTGTTGGCAGCAGTTACCATCTTCTGTGAATCCGACTTAAGTAATGTTACACGGAGAATGAACTAGATGGTCTAAATAATACATATAAATCCTCATATGTATATTAACATATA
Source organism: Arctium minus (assembly GCA_954870635.1). Taxonomy (NCBI): domain Eukaryota; kingdom Viridiplantae; phylum Streptophyta; class Magnoliopsida; order Asterales; family Asteraceae; genus Arctium; species Arctium minus. Next base: position 32,322,647 of record OX941097.1, on the reverse strand, counting down.
ATTATGCAAGTGCGTTAGATAAATGTACACCGCCATACAGCGGATCCATATGATTCACCGGGAAGTCTACCCCTGCTCCGTATATCATATATTAGCAACTTGGTGTCACTTTCACATTCCTATACCTGGGGCATGAAACAATGTGAGTTGCACATGACTTTCTTGGCCAACCAGAGATCATTGGACAAATTCACACTTGATTCAACCTCACCACCACTCAAATGTGAGCAGAAAAGGGCCATCTCTATGCTCTATACGCCAACTTTGTTTTCCCTTGCAACTGAGATTCATTTGGGCACTTTTGAGCAGCAGGTGTATAGAAGGATGTTTAATCAAATTGTATCTGGAGATATCCTTGTTCATAGTGGATTAGCAAATCTAATATCGGAATTAAAATTGGATGGCTATTAAAAGTCAGTATCTGAATTTAATGCTTGAATACTTGCATATGGATTCAAATTTCAGTTGGGATATTTGGTTGTGAATCCAAGATTAAAATAATAACTGGTCTAATATTTAATCAAATCAATTATAAATATATCGTAGAACTTCAAATTGTCACCTCCCTTGCCATAAGAACCATTAGCTGGCAACCTGCAGCAGTTGTGCTCTGTTCGTCTGGTAAGCTGTTAGCCAAACATAGTTAGCATGTGGCTGGCAGACATGTCTCAACATTCTAAATTATGGATGTGTCTCTGGTTAAAGTTACCTTTCTTAGGCTGTTATTCCAGAGCATTTGCATGTAGTTTCCAAAACTCCACCCTTTACATGACATGGCATCCGATTATAATGTCAACTAGCTCTCCTGGAGCAGCTAAAGAATCTATGGAGGGAACAAAAAGCATTAAGCTTCAAGTAACACTCTGTCAACGAACGCAAACAACTCTCCAACTGCCCCAAAGAAACTGAAGTTACTTGATAAGTAATAGCTGATGCTTGATAAGAAATTCCAGGATACCAATATATTTAATGCGAGATTATGGACCTCTGGTGAGCTGCAAGCGAGACACCATATAATATAATGATGGTATTAATATGATATGAATGGTTTATGATGATGCAGGATTGCATAACGTAGAAAAGTAGATAAACCAAAATGAGTTGTTTGATGATAGGAAGGAGAGATTAGTGATTTATCAAGATCTTTTGATTGGCTAACATTTTCTGAAAAATAAAAAAAGAAATTACTTAAACATGAACTTAAATTTCTGTCATAGCGGGCTCAAAAAATTCTAGTCTCAGTTCAAATGAAGGGGCTGTTTGTTTACCTCCTAATAGTTCCATTAAAAGGCAACCTCTGAATCGCTAAGAGGTGAATCTTGTTTGGCAAAAAAAAAAATATTTGCCTCTTAATGGTTCTAAAATCCTCTGAATGATTTTGTATCTTGGGTCTCCCTTAACCATTGAGCGTCCTAGTTTCATTCTGAACAATTACCAAACAACCATATTTCAATTTGCACTATATCATAAGAGCCTCTTAATTATTCTGACCACTTAATCATCCTACACCAAACCATTCAGCAACTACCAATCAGCCCCGAAGTGATTCTGGGAAGTTCCTGCCTGATCCATGAATAAGAGCAATGCCCATTAACAGTGTGAGATGGAGAAGTTGGAGTACATAGTAATCCTAATCAACATCTGTCATTTTTTAATTATGCATTCTGCAGATCACTGATGTGCTTCATGCTATGTTAAATTGTATTTGCAAAATAAATAAGTAGGATTGGTTAAAAGGATTGGTGGTTTTGTAGACAAACAGTTTATGGATTGTTCCTATTGGTTTTTAAGGCCAACTTCTAAGAATCCTGTAGGAAGTTCTTGAAACCATTGCTTGCATATGATTATATATGTGTGTGCGTGTGTTTGTGTATATATATATATGTATATTTATATGTGAAGGATCGTGTGAGAAGTTGAGGTTAATGTGAGAAGTGGACCTGGACCGTTGATCACTTTTGATCAATTGCTCTCCCAAGAATTGCGTCTTAGAAGGGAATTGATCCGGCGCATCACGGTGCATCTCATCCTAATGTGCATCCATTTCTCATCCAACGGTTGTTAACCACTTCTCACCGGAACCCAACTCTCTCTCTCTCTCTCTCTCTCTATATATATATATATATGTATTGGGTTCCGGTGAGAAGTTGAGGTTAACGTGAGAAGCGTGAGAAGTGGTTATCAACCTTGGGATGAGAAATGGATGCCCATTAGGATGAGATGCACCGAGATGCGCCAAATCAAATCTCTTCTAAGCCGTAATTCATGGGAGGGCTAAGCAGTTAACACGGTCTATTGCGGAAATTGCGGTCAGGACCTAGAATTGCGATTGCGGTTATTGCGGTGAAATAGCGGTAAAAAAAATAGGTTCATAAATTAATAGGAATATATATATATATATATATAACTTAATAATTAATATATTGTATTCCTAACACATATCAAATCAAATAATTCATTAATTCAAAAAAAGTTTCAAACCACACAAGCAACATAGTAATAGAGTTTATAAATCTCGTAGATGATTAAATGAACTAATTGCAATCCACTGTAGGAGCTGATTAGGATTTAAGAGAAGTCTTGAGTCGATTAGGAGAAGTCTTGAGCCGATTAGAAGTCTTGAAGGAATCGAGACTGATCATGAAAAAAGTCGACTGGTGGTTGAAATTGTGTGACCTCTTTAACTCTTTTAGACTAATAAGGGTTTGAAGATGAGATTGAGAGGAGAGAAGTGGGCCTTTTTAGACTAGGTTAGTCAAATGTCCAAGTCTATAAATAAAAAAGCCCACAAATAAAAAATCCCACAAATAAAAAAGCCCAAACACTTAGTCTAGAAAAATTGCGTTATTTCGGACCGCAATTTTTACCAAATTTCGGTGAAATTTCGGTGAATAGCGCCGAAATTTGCGGTACCGCTATAATCGACCGCAATTTGACACCGCAATTTTTCTACAGACCGAAAACCGAAATTTCACCGCAATTTCGGCGCAATTAACTGCTTAGTGGGAGGGCATTTGATTAAAGTGATCAACGGTTCAGATCCACTTCTCACGTTAACCTCAACTTCTCACACGATCCTTAGCCTGTATGTATGTTACACTTAGACTAATGCTCGGTGGTATTTAGAATGACAAGGTTTTCTGTTTGTTACATTATCAAGGCTGATGACCAACCAAAGGCTTGCGGCATGAGTGGCGAAGTAGAAGAGGATCAACAATTCTCTGAAGGGAAGCATCATGATACAATCGATCCGGTATTTCTGTTCTTTCTAGTTTTCTTAATACCCAACCCTTTTCGTGTGCCAAATCATTTGCTGATTGCAATAATATGTGCAATATTTGACTTGTCTAATAGTTTAGAGTAAATGACAGATTTCATCCATGTGGTTATATGCAAGTTATGGATTGCGTCCCCAAAATGAAAGGCATAGTCATTGTGGTTTCATTTTCGTTAATGGATTGGTCCCTGCCTCTAACTCCGTTAATTTAACTCTGTTAAATCTGGGGTATTTTAGTCTTTTTTTTATTTATTTTCTACTCTTCTCCTTTTAAAAAATAAAAAATCATATAACTATTATATTGATATAATTTATATTAAATATCATACATTTGCAGAGCCTCTCCCCCAAGAATCCCCCCCCCCAAAAAAAAAAAAAAAAAAAAAACAAAGTGCCCTTTCCTACAGAGAACCTAGTTGATTTTTTTACCCAAACGTTTTTCTTACATTTTTGTCCATCCCTTTTTGCTTCAGTGCATCTTTGAAGGTAATCATTTTTTTAATGCAAACAGTTACTTAAGCTACCTTATCAAAAGGTCGTTAACAAGTAAAAGGACCAATATGCCCCTGACTTAACATAGTTGTGGTTAATGGAGTTAGATGTAGGGAGCCAATTCATAACAAAAATGAAACCACGGTGATGATACTTGTAATTATTTCATTTGGGGGATCCAATCCAAATTTTCATATAACCACATGGACGAAATTTGTAATTTACTCGATAGTTTAAGTAAATTGTTTGACTATTTGTCTGAGTATCTAAAACATCCTTAAAGAAAGACTTGTAAAAGAATATCATAGACCCAAATTGATACTATCAATTTAGTGGTAATCATAGTAACAGATAATTTTATTTCATCTTTCCATAAAAGGAAATGCTGAGATTTCCATGGCAGTTTGGGATGGACTCGGACACAATATTTGTCCCGTAAAAATGTGAATGTGGGCTACTGTCATCTAAGTTGATATGTTAATTGAAGGATATTAACTAGCAGACCGACAACAGGATTAATGATCAGTTCCAAGTTTAGTTTCTTGTGACAGGAGCATGTGCAGTCCCCTGTTTTTTTGTTTCTGTTTTCTTTGCCAATGCTAACTTGGTTAGACAACAGTTGCAGATCATTTAGTCATTTCTAATGATTGAAGTGTCACTAAATTTTATACGTCCTCCGTCCCAAAATATATTTAAGTTTGTCCGAGAATAAGTGTCCAATTTCAAAAATAGATTGTTATAACTTACTGAATTTCCAACTCTACCCTTACTTAAGAGTTGATGAGATGGAGAGAGATAGAGAGAGAGAGAGAGTATTCGTGGCTATCATTAAGGGTAAAATTATCATTTAGTTAATGGTAAAGTGTAATACTTGCATCTTAGTATCTTCTTTTTTCCTATTGTGCACATTTTTTTGGGACTGAGGGAGTACCAAAGCAATTGATGAACTCTCATTTCTTTCCAGGTGGAAGATGATGAAAGTGAGGAGGAAGATGATGATAATCCTGAACTGGTGGAGCGCCTAGCGAAGCAGCGAAAACGTGCAATTCAAGCGGCACGTGCAGGAAGGAAGAGCAATGGTTCAAGAAATGCTTATAAAGACAAGGGAGGTAGATCTTCTCATAATTCCAAGATCCAGAAGCAAATCACCAGTAATTGGTGATGATATATATATATATATATATATATATATATATTATATACTCTCTGTGAAAGTTGTGGATATATAGCCTTATAAGAGATAGATAGGTACCTACCATCAAGTGGATCCAAAACCATTCACTACATGCACAATGAGTGATAGTAAAAGGCTAAAAATTACAAACAAGAACCAACTGTATGTGGTTCATCTTTATTGTAGGTAAAATGATGCATGCTTTGAGTTTGGGTTTTTGTTATTGTTGACATTTCTGTAAATTCTTGCCAGCCAATCATGACTAGAAATGAAATTTTATACCCTCCTTTAGTATCTTGTCTCTTTGAGAAAGGCCACAACACAGAACATGAAATATATTTTAAAATACATTATTTTTGTTTAAATCAAATAAATAAATACAAATGTATTTTAAGGTTATTATGTCTAAATCAAATAAATAAACACAATGATTTGGACAATGCCCTTTTTAATTTAATTCAAAATTTTAATCATTTTATGATTGACTTTTGGGTTTTGATGCAAGAAAATAGGTCAATTTGTTTGGTTTTTTATTTTTTTTTCTCGGGGAAGTCGTTTCCATCTAGGATAGCGTATTCGTGCCGGTTAGACGCCGGTCATGAAATCCATCACTATATAGAGAAAATCATGGGCATTCACATCTCGGTCAAAGGGAACTGTGCGCGATTCTCTTGTGAATCGCCTTCAGCAAAGTATGGCATTCAGGGTTTTATTTTATTTTTTTGGTTTATTGGCGGGGACCCAAGGCCCCGTGGCCCACTTTTGTGGACCCTATAGGCCCTACCTCTATAAGCCTGCACCGGAAAAGACATCCTGTCTCCCCACGGATTCAGGGTTTTAACGGTTTAGATTTGGGGAAGTTGATGTAAATGGCCATTTTGATTGACGCGATTCACTTTTTAGGTATTTTTCTTCGGACTTACCAAAAAAGCACCACCTCGACAAGTGTCCATGCCGCAACTTGCAGTGGAGGTATTTTTTGAAAATAATCTTGAGGGTGGCCCTAGAGTCTAAGAACCAATCTCCTCAACCTACTACCAACTTTGGTAGAGGCTTCAACAATCATATCAATCTCATCCATCAGTAGATTGACTGTAAGATGATGTCTTCAATAGTGTTTGCAGTTGCGGCTACATTCTCGAGCATATTGTCCGTCTCTTTGCAGATATGACATTTACCTACTCTTTTAAAATGTTGCCCTGTATTTGATTGTTGGCCAGATCTTTTGAAGCTTTTCTTTTACGGACCTAAATTCCACCTCTTGCTTGACCCTCCAACCTTTCTCTTGCCTTTGCTCCAAACCTACACGTTGTTTGCATCCAACACAAATTTGCCTTTTTTATCATGATTTCGCGTCTCTTCCTCAAGCAGACTATCCAAAGAATAATCTTCAGACTTGTGCATCATTCTTTTTGCAAAATTCTTCCAGAATGGAGGCAATTTATCAATGATAGCCCATACCTGGAAGATTTTTGGAAGGTATTGAAAACACTTTTAATTTGTTCACAATAACCTGAAGCTCATCACTTGTTCTGGTATTGGTTTATCATCTACCATTTGGAAACACAAGTATTTGGACAAATATTTATTAGTACCTTCTTCTTGTGCCTTATACTTGTATTCCAATGCATTCCAAAGATCCCTTGGATTGGTTATCAGAGAGTACAAATAATACAATCGGTCTAATAGGGCATTCTTAATATGTCAACGGGCCTAGGATTCCTCCTCCTTGCGGATAACCTGCTTCTCCAGTTCGACAATTTTGACCAAATCTAGCTCTCTTTCTTTTCCAGGAACTGGGTTGGCTGGAATAGGTTGCAAGTTTGGGTCGAAGACGTAGTATAGTTTTGGGACCATCAACATAAATTTAACCTTATCAGCCCAACAAGTATAATTACACCAGTCAAGACGGTCGAGTTTCACGAATTCTTGATTCATGATATGGAAGTTAGATGCGTTTCGGGATTCCATTAGATTATAAAACTCAAAATTTCTTGATTCAAGACGGTCGAATATGTCAATCGTGTAGCCCTAGGATTTGATGCAAATTGATTAAACACTACCAATATTAATGTTTAATCTTAAGCAAAGTAGATACAGGAATCGACAGAAAAATGCTATTAAAACAATAGGCAACGATAGAGAGAAATGGAGCAGATCTCGATTTTTTTCTCGTGTGTTTTGGGAGGAGGTTGGATGCAATATTTATTATGGGATGTGATAAGATAAGAACCTGATCACATCGCTAAAATCCTCCACCTCCTCCCTAAGTTTCGAAGGTAGCTGATAGGTTAGGAGATTAAGGGGTTGTTCGGTAACGACTTAATGAGTTGTATGGCAAGTATGGCTTATTTGATAAGCTGTAACGCCCGAAATTTTTGGTAAGTTAAAATCAACCCATACATCTTTACATCTTATAAATGGTAGGATTTATGTTAAGAAATCATTTCATTCGGTCCCTAAGAGTGTCGGGGGTCTTGGCGTTGAAAAAGTCGAGTTTCAGAGCTTGGTACGGGCCCAACTACAATGCCCGGTGATTATGACATGTCATAGTCGCACCTGGCAAAGTAACATAAAAGGGGCAGTAGCCTGGGGCAGGTTGGCGACTATGCCAGGCGACATTGCCATGGCATAATCATCTGGTAATGTCACTCAGATGGAGGCAGGTGTTGTCAAATACAGGAATTCAGCCAATTCTCATTTCTCACTTCTCATTTCTTACTTCTCATTTCTTCCCCATTTCTTTCCAAATACTCTTGTAACACCCTCAAATTTGGTAAGAGCTGCTAATTTAAAATTTTGATATAACATCAAGTGAGGGACAAAACTTCCTCCCACAAATCAAAAGTCAATATGCCTCGAATTAAAATTTTATAATCAATATCAACAATTGTAAATTCCAGTAATATACAAGGATTAAACCGAAGTCGTGTGTCACTTAACCCAAATACAAGTTTCTCTTCATAAAACCATTGCGAAAGGCTTCACCACGCTACTCACTTCACGAGCACACACCTAGCACTCTTCTCTCAAAAGTGATACTAGAACTATCCCCAACCAGAACCTGTTGCACATGCAGACAAATAAAAAGTGTGGCTAACACCTAGTGAGTTAAAGAGTTTTCCTCAAAATAAAATACATCGTAAAAAGGGAAAGAATACTACTCAAATAATCTTTCAGATGGTTTACTTTAAATATAGAAATGTTTTGTTTCCAATAGTACGCGTTTCCAAAAACGGAAGCCCAAATGCAAAACGTTCTTTCATGAAGTAAATTCAACACAAACTCACTCCAAACGTGAATAAAACTTTATATTCAGAAGCACCCTCAGAACAGGTGTGACATAATACTCACCCCATATAGCAATGGATAAAATCCATATGTATAAAAGGTCACCGAAAACATTGACACTAAAACATAATACTCCAGATAACACATTTCGGTGACGGGGGAAACCTGATTCCATATAATGTGGCGGAACACAAAGTAAACCACATACTATGTTAGTAAAACCCACAGTACGGTCACACCCATATTGGATATCGAGCTCAACATCTTTCAACATACACTCATGGTTTATCGAGCTCAACATCTTTCGGCATACACTCATAACACGTAAATCTCAAATAGATATAAATCAAGACCCAAAGCTGTACGTTGAGATATCAACACTAGACAAATGTCCCCAAACCCAATCGTAATCAAATACCGAGCCACTGGCTCAAACAACCAAAGGACTCATTGTCAAAAGCAATAAAATGCAATAAAACACACTCGACCAATGTTTATGCAAACACGTGCTCCAAAGTACACGACCAAACTCTAGCGCGACTTAGATTGTGACAAATCGCTTTCCAATCAAGTTATACCATTGACCCCTTTCAAAATGTCTCATAACATGAGGTTGAACATTTCTCCAAAACACATAGTAAGTGTATTTACACAAAAGGATTTACACCCGTAAAGTAAACCGTTAAAAAAATGTCAATGCTCGAAATTTACTCATTGAAATACTTAAAATACATCTTTCCCCAAAACCAAACGATTTACAGTTTCCGAAATGTTCACAAGGTCAGGAATGACCAAAACCCAATGACTCACTAGTTGATGCTTTCAAACATCTCATAACACAAACTATGCATATTTCCAACAAACACCAAAATGCATTTTTACCAAATGATCTCTATTTATGATAAATTATTAAAACACTTTCATTTATGACTTATTTATCAAAATGTCCAAAAGTCCCAAATGTGGGGGGTTTTACAAGGTTTATAAAGCCAAACACTTCAAATAATTAAATCCACCAAATAACTCAACAAATGATAGTTTCATGTAAACACATAAACACTTAAAAATAGACATTTTGGCATGTACAACGTTTTCACAAATCAACTTGAACTCACCTTTCTAGATTTAAGCTAAATCTAGATTTTTCCCTCACTTGAGCTCATTTGAAGAAACTTGGATCCTCAAGCCAAAAACTTCCAAAAACCTAGATCCATAAATTTCAACCATAAATATTTACATCCAACCATTTAGAATCATTCCCCAAATGTTAAACATGAAGATATCAACTTATACAAAAAACCCCAAATTCATAGTTGAAGAAAATAGAGGATTACATTAACCATAACTTGAATCCACCAACCAAAGTACCTCTAGGTTACCAAAATGAGCCCCAAGCTTCTAATCTTCGAAATGGTGAAAAGGGTTGGATGAAGCCTTAGAAAACTTGGTGAAGAAGATAAAGATGAAAGGATTGTGGTTCTAGCTCTCCAAAACTTGCTAGATGAAGAAGAAACACTTAGCTTTAGGAGGAAAACCCCCAAAATATGAGCTAGGGTTCGAATTAGAGGTTGGGGGTCAGTTTGGGAGAGAAAGTGGGAAGAGATTTGAGGTTTAGGTTAGAAATGGGGTTGAAGGCCGAATTTCCCCTTTTATCAGCGTACAGTGGTCGCGTGCGGGTCCTGGCGTGAATTGACTTGCGCGGACCTCTAGAGTCCAGATCCTTGCGCGGATCACGACGCAGTTCGATCCGCGCGAGGAGTCACGCAGAACACTGTTGTCGTTTTTGTCTTCTCTTCGGCCAAAGATTTCAGGGTGTTATAATCCTCCCAACCTTGAAAGAGATTTCGTCCTCGAAATCAGACATCGGCCAAACACCCAACGTCGCAATTAGCGAGATCAATTGGTTCTCTATCCAAGAGGGATACCTCCATGATACCTTGCCTCATATATGATACCGATTACATACCGGTTAAGGTTGTCACTGTATTTCCCATAACGAGCTGCCACACACCAGATCTCAATGTTCAATATACCTTACCGATGACGGAATGAACATTGAGTCCTTATCAAATCATCTTCTTACCATTAAGATCTCAATCGCCTCCCAACCTTAGGTTGCACATATCACCTCAAGAGTAGCTTATGATCTTAACTAACCACTTCCACCAAGGACACCCCAAGGCGAACTTTACCCTTAAATACTTCTTGTCGTCCTTCATGGAATCACGTTACACTCTTTTCTTGCCTTCAAGAACACAACAAATCTCGCAGAAAGGATCCAACCATCGCTTGCCCATACTCCTTTCAATTCCGAGTGTCCGCAACCATGCTGACCTTCCCCGAGTGGTGATGGAATCCGCATAAAATTGTTGGGTCGGTCACCCGCTGCTGTTGCAGAAACGGTACTTAATAGCTCGGCAAATCAAGGCCTCTTTAATAACCGATTTCTACTTAAGGGATACCTCGACGGTTTCACTAATTCCTCCAATAATCAATACCATAAAAGATTTATCGTCCCTTCCTTGACGAAATTCTTAACACTAGTTTGGTCTGATTCAATCCACAATAAATATGTTTCCCCCAAGCTGACTCAAGCACAACATCTACAGATAGCGGATCACCCTAAACCCCACGGTTACATAATTCCCATAATGCATTCAAGCACCGATTGTCAATCAGCGAAAAGCTCGATGATTACAGAATTACCAATGATCGATCCCTAATTGCCAAAATCTAATATCCTTATGGTTACCACTTAGTTTGCAGACACACCAAATTCAACGAAAGTGCACTGAAGCACCCTGACGGTCACTGTCCTCCAAATTGAGGGTCGACACCTATCCTCAAAACCACTATCTATGACGTGGACATACCACCAAAATATTTTGTTCCAGATTTGCAATGTCGAATCTAAGTTGACACCTACTCATGGAAATAAAATCCCAAATCATACAGTTTTACTAGCCAACCATAACATCATCATTATTCACGAATACCCATTAAGACGGTACACCACAAACACATAGCATGATGCTGTACCATTAACCCACAAATTCAAATCCAACCATAAGTAAACAACCGCGCAAGGTTTCAACCCGAAGATTTATCGAAGCGGGAAGATCCTCACTTAATTAACTAGGAGAAAGCACAAATCTAACGTCTCAATTACTTATGTGTGAACCATTTCATGAAACCGAAATCCAAAATTCAAAACTAACCGTAGGTCGAGTCCTCCGACACTTCAATCTCTGAGGACTCCTTTAGTCCTTAATCACGACCTCTATCACGAGAGGGTTTGTATCTATAGCTCTAATGAGTTCAAGGTTTTTCAAACTACTATGCTAATTTGAAATTTTATAGAACTTCTAAATGCAACAGCCTTATAACAATTAGTTGTACGAATAAAATCCACTACTGTTTACTCGGTAGGTGCACAAAGTGGTCTCAAACGCCACACACATAAAACCATTTCGAAACCGTTTGGTCATTACTCAAGCTAATATTGACAATAAAAAGGGATACACAACAAACTTTTCAAATGGACCACTATGGTCCTAGCATGCATCAATTTACGCCATAGACGAGAAATAATTTTACGTACTAAAACAGTGTATAACAAGGCGTTTGTACAAAACTCCCAAAGGGAAATTCACGTAATCAAACTCCAAAAATTTCTCATTTAACCATATTGTGACGTGAAATAAAATTTCCCAACGTCACTCGCATACATCAGTTTATTTCCCAAACTTATTAAAATATAGATGCATGTGATTTGATCAAACGTAAAATGATTTGGGCCGACTTCAAACTTTAAGCCGCATGAATATAATGCTCTTTGCCCCAAAAATAGTGGTTATAGTCATATATACCCATAAGCCAATATTACGTACTTGTGTGAACCCTTAAAAGTGGCGTCAACAACCGCAACGCACAAAACAATCTTTAGTATGAGCTATCACAGACTCCCCATACGTTTACTCATGCCATGGTGTAAATTAATTCATGCACTACAACATACGACAAAATGCTTGCAAAACTCAAAACGGAATTTTCATGATCTCAACTCCCAAAGTTTTCTTTCTTTAGTCACAACACGACGCGAAATAAGATTCCACAACAAAACTTGCATGAGACAGTTTATTTCACAAAACTAGTAAAGTGATATGTATATGCGCTCTGGTTAAAAACATGAAATAATCTATTTCGGTTTCAAGTTCAAAGCCAAGTAATGACATGCTCTCATCGTTCTAAAACGTTGGTTAAAACACTATGACGGAAGTTCCAAATAGACCTGTATATATACTATATGCAACCAAACAACCCACACAAAGCTCAAGGAAAACAATACCACTAGACGCCATTAAATCACCCCATTAAATCCACTAAATCACATGGAATAAAATTCTCAATAAAACCCAAACATCAAAATAATGGAAGATAACCTTTCGTCCAAAACCTTAACATATTTGGAGGAGATCCAATGTTAAGGTCATAAACCATAGTTACTTGTCCAAGACCCTAAACAACGCCAGAATACGAACATTGCAATATCCGAAAATAGCGTTGGACAACAATGAGAATAAAGAAAGCCTCAGCAAAGTTTGCAACCTCATGTAATCAAGTAGTTTTATGCATTTTTAAAATCATGGTTTAAAACCTTGTGTGTGCTAAACATGTTTCCAAGATTTCGTGATAAAATTTCACATGATGATTTGGGAATATGAGAAATAATTAATGCAATTTATTTTTAGAATAAATTTTGTGCATGAATTTGATCGGCACTCAACGTCTCGAAGCTACGCTCCTCAATTTCCTAGTCACACTATCGTCATCCGGATGATCAAACATCTTAAGACAATAATCAAGGATTTCATAGGTTTAACTTACAATTTCTCATCGAATAATGTTGATTCCAAAAGTCTATGGTTCTAATCCAACCAATCATTCCGACCCGAAACGATCCACTTAATGCAATCACTATGCTTACTGTCACCCCAAGTAACGAACGCTAAAATCATCAGCCTTTTCTAACGGCTACCCACTTAGAAACTTCTTCACTACCCCAACGGTTGTCACATCCCAGTAGTCCAAGTATACACATGTAACTTGTAGGTTCACCATAACACTGGTCAGGTACAATTATGAACGTACCGTACATGATCATCCTTGCTACCCTCGAAGTGATTCCCGTTCCTAGTGACTCAATTCTCAAAACATCCAATCTTAAAGTTCCTATCGGTGCAATTTCCTCTCTCATTCACTTAAAAGAACAATAGTTTGAGTCTAGGCATCCAAAATCAACACCAAATTCTCTCAAACCTGTCTTTGATACCAACTTGTAACACCTTCAAATTTGGTAAGAGCAACTAATTTAAACTTTGGATATAACATCAAGTGAGGGACAAAACTTCCTCCCACAGATCAAAACTCAATATGCCTCGAGTTAAAATTATAATTAATCTCAACAATTGTAAATTCCAATAATATACAAGGACTAAACCGAAGTCGGGTGTCACTTAACCCAAATACAAGTTGCTCTTCATAAAACCAATGCGGAAGGCTTCACCACGCTACTTGCTTCTCGAGCACACAACTAACACTCCTCTCTTCAAAGTGATACTAGAACTATCCCCAACCAGAACCTGTTGCACATGCCGACAAATAAAAAGGTTAGGCTAACGCCTAGTGAATTCAAAAGTTTTCCTCAAAATTAAATACGTCGTAAAAAGGGAAAGGATACTACTCAAATAATATTTCAAATGGTTTACTTTAAATATAGAAATGTTTTGTTTCCAATAGTACGCGTTTCCAAAGACGGACGCCCAAATGAAAAACGTTCTTTCATAAAGTAAATTAAACCCAAACTCACTCAAACATGAATAAAACTTTATATTCTGAAGCACCTGCAACACGGGTGTGGCATAATATTCACCCCATAAATCAATGGATAAAATCCATATATATAAAAGGTCACCGAAAACATTGACACTAAAACTTAGTACTCCAGATAACACCTTTCGGTGACGGGGGAGACCCGATTCCATATAATGTGACAGAACAGAAAGTAAACCACATACTATGTTAGTAAAACGCACGATACGGTCACACCCATATTGGATATCGAGTTCAACATCTTTCAACATACACTCATGGTTTATTGAACTCAACATCTTTCAGCATACACTCATAATTTATCGAGCTCAACATCTTCTTTCAGCATACACTCATGGTTTATCGAGTTCAACATCTTTCAGCATACACTCATGGTTTATCAAGCTCAACATCTTTCAACATACACTCATGATTTATCGAGCTCAACATTTTTCAGCATACACTCATGGTTTATCGAGCTCAACATCTTTCAGCATACACTCATGATTTATCGAGCTCAACATCTTTCAGCATACACTCATGATTTATCGAGCTCAACATCTTTCAGCATACACTCATAATTTATCAAGCTCAACATCTTTCAACATGCACTCATAATTTATCGAGCTCAACATCTTTCGCCATGCACTAATAACACGTAAATCTCAAATAGATATAAATCACGACCCAAAGCTCTATGTCGAGTTATCAACACTGGACAAATGTCCCCAAATCCAATTGTAATCAAATACCAAGCCACTGGCTCAAACAGCCAAAGGACTCATTGTCAAAAGCAAGAAAATGCAATAAAACGCACTCGACCAATGTTTATGCAAACACGTGCTCCAAAGTACACGACCAAACTCTAGCGCGACTTAGATTGAGACAGATCACTTTCCAATCAAGGTTATACCATTGACCCCTTTCAAAACGTCTCATAACACTAGGTTGAACATTTTTCCAAAACACATAGTAAGTGTATTTACACTAAAGGATTTACACCCGTAAAATAAACCGTTAAAAAATGTCAATGCTCGAAATTTACTCATTAAAATACTTAAAATACATCTTTCCCCAAAACCAAAAGATTTACAGTTTCCGAAATGTTCACAAGGTAAGTAATGACCAAAACCCAAGGACTCACCAGTTGATGCTTTCAAACATCTCATAACACAAACTATGCATATTTCCAACAAACACCAAAATGCATTTTTACCAAATAATCTCCATTTATGATAAATTATTAAAACACTTTCATTTATGAATTATTTATCAAAATGCAAAAGTCCCAAATGTGGGGGGGGGGGGGGGGTTACAAGGTTTATAAAGCCAAACACTTCAAATAATTAAATCCACTAAATAACTCAACAAATGATAGTTTCATGTAAACACATAAACACTTAAAAATAGACATTTTGGCATGTACAATGTTTTCACAAATCAACTTGAACTCACCTTGCTAGATTTAAGCTAAATCTAGATTTTTCCCTCACTTGAGCTCCTTTGAAGAAACTTGGATCCTCAAGCCAAAAACTTCCGAAAACCTAGATCCATAAATTTCAACCATAAATATTTAGATCCAACCATTTAGAATCATTCCCCAAACGTTAAACATGAAGATATCAACTTATACCAAAAACCCTAAATTCATAGTTGAAGAAAATAGAGGATTACATTAACCATAACTTGAATCCACCAACCAAAGTACCTCTAGGTTACCAAAATGAGCCCCAAGCTTCTAATCTTCGAAATGGTGAAAAGGGTTGGATGAAGCCTTAGAAAACTTGGTGAAGAAGATGAAGATGAAAGAATTGTGGTTCTAGCTCTCCAAAACTTGCTAGATGAATACAAAACACTTAGATTTAGGAGGAAAACCCCCAAAATATGAGCTAGGGTTCGAATTAGAGGTTGGGGGTCAGTTTGGGAGAGAAAGTAGGAAGAGATTTGAGGTTTAGGTTAGAAATGGGGTTGAAGGCCGAATTTCCCCTTTTATCAGCGTACAGTGGTCGCGTGCGGGCCCTGGCGTGAATTGACTCGCGCGGAGGGTCACGCGCACCTCTGGAGTCCAGATCCTCATGTGGATCACGACGCCGTTCGATCCACGCGAGGAGTCATGCGGAACACTGTTGGCGTTTTTTGTCTTCTCTTCGGCTAAAAATTTTGGGGTGTTATAACTCTCAAGTTCAAATCTACTTCAATTATGGTGAACCTAGGGCATTAATTGCTCAAAACCACAAGTCTTGAAGTGTTATGACTCCATCTAGTTGAAGGAAGGAAACTAGCTACTAAGAACTCACCATCTCCATTGTTAGGACTAAATGTCCTAGTGCGTTGAAAGATATATAAAGAATTATAGAGGTTATTTATTTATTGTAAAATCCTTTACTTATAGTTTGGGTTTAATAAATTGTAATGGGCTTGGGCCTTGCATGTTAGAGGCCTATGTATTTAATGTTGAGATTAGTGAGATTAGTAGATGTGCCTAATAGAGTGAATTGAGAGAGAGTGATTTCCATTCCATTACTTGTAACTCTCGTTAATCATTCAATACAAAGTTATTTGTTCAATTCATTGTTACTTGTACAATCTGGGATTCACAATTGGTAGAGCAGAAAGACAAAGATTTTGATCCAAAAGGTAGTTGATTTTTCATTCAAACTATTGAACAATGTCTCACTGTGTTGATTTTTTAATTTTTCGATTTTTGCTTGAGTTGTTGATCTCTAGTGATTCCATTATATTCCTTTGATTCATTGAGCGTGTTTAAAAGAGTTTCAGAGTCAAATTCAAAATTTTTAAGCTTAAATCTTGAAAAATCGACTTTAAACTTTTGTTCTTTATTCTTCAAACTTCTGGATTTTTTTTGACAAATCTCATATTTTTTGGCTTAAATCGAGTTGGGTTTGGTGTTATTGGTGTTTCTACACTAATTTGGCTATCCAGGGATCATTATCATTCATCTGGAGTTGATTTTAGATACGATAAAATTGAGTCGCTCGACTTTCCCGGTAAGATTTTCTTCCCGATTGTTCCTCGTACATGGATTTCCCTTTTTCCCGATTATTTTTTAGCTACTTCCCGATTCCCCTCTATCCGGTCAAAATACCGGGATACAGAAACCCGATCGTGTTACCGGGTAATTAAATACCGGACATTCAATATCCCGGTCACCAACTGAGAGCTTTTGTTAGGTCGAGAAACCTCGCACCCGGAAAACCCAGTACCCGGAAAACCCGGGAAAACCAGTACCTAGGAAACCATACCCGGATAGATCTCCGGGACTTGGCCGGGAATTCTCTCTTACCCGGAACTCCAAACATCCGGGTTTTGTTAACCAGACACCTCACTTACCTGGGTTTCTTCCCATCCGGACTACATCCCATCCGAATTTCTCATTATCCGGCCGGTTAAGATTTCCAGATTCTCACAATACCCAGATCATTTTTTTGACCGAGAAATCCTTATCCGACCAATATCCGAATTTTTTTCTCTCGGGACGCTGCCCGCAGACCTGCAAGGGCGTTGGCCTTTGACTCCACCCGCTAACCGGGTAGCGGGACCCCCGTGCTAAGTTGCCGAAAGGGGACAATTGTGTATTATGTGATACTATGTCTTTTTTGGATCACTGTTTTTTAACTGTCTCATGATCATCTTCTTAAAGTAACAATGTCTCATTATGGTTCACAACTAGAAAATTTCAATCTCAAAGCCTATATTGCAATGCTTGAAGCAAGACTGGAAAACAATTTAAATGTGCTTTTGCAAGTCAATTGTGAAAATGCTGAGAACCTGAGTTGGGCCCAAGATTTAAAAACTCAAGATTTAAAAGAGAAAAGGAAAAACTTGTTGCAGAAAATAATTTTTTGAGAAATGAATTATCTGAACTCTCGAAAAAGTTTGAAAAATCACAGAAAGCTGATATGAGGAGAGGTGATTCGACAAGTATTGAAGCCTCAGAGAAAATATATGCACTTGAACGAAAAGTTGCAGATTTTGAAGCCCGAGAAAAGCATAACATAACGCTTGAAGAGAAACGAAAAGCTGCAAAGAGTGAAAATCTTGATCTGAAGAAAAAGCTTTCTATTTTTTAAAAAGAAAGAAATGATTTTTTAAATGAGAGGAAATGATTTGAAAGAAAGATTATTGATCTTTCAAAGAAAGTGTTTGAAGAAAGAAAAACCTTTGAGCTTAAAAATGCTAAGCTTTCAAAGCAAATCTCTGATTTTGAAAAGGTTTTGGTAATTGAAAGAGATGATTTAGAAAAGGCAAGAAAAATTTTTGAAGAAGAAAAGGAAGTGTTTGAGAAGAAGAATGTTGGGATTTTCAAAGAAATATCTGATAAACGCAAAAGTATTGAAAGGGATTTTGAAAGTGAAAGGAAGATTTTTGAAACAGAAATTCGTAAGCTTTCACAGAAATTATCTGGATTAGCAACTGAGATTTTGAAAGAGCAAAAGACTAGATTCGTAATCTAATGATTATATTTCTTTCACACATTCAAGAATCTTTATGATTCCAATTGCATATCTTTGTGATATTGCTGGAACAGTTTGAAAATTATTTTTTAATATTTTACATCAGTGATAACTGGAAGTCCTATCAGAGATACCCCGATGCCAACTCTGAAAATAGGACACACAATTATTTTAATTGTTGTGATGACAGTTACTATTGTGTTTCTGTGTTAGCTGATTACCCACCTTGGTTACTAAAACATTGTATCTGATATTTTGCAACTCATCGTTTAGTCTTTGAAGTTACATGATGCTTAAGATTCTCCTAATCATCATGAAGGGGAGACATGACAAAGATACAATATTTTATAGACACAAAAGATCAAGTTGAGGGGGAGTAACAAAATCTTATTATGTTGGTCCCGAAGGTGCTTAACAAGTTTGTAGAAGGGGGGAAGGTTGAATACAAACACAAATTTTCAGATTAATAAATTATTTATTGATGAATCAAATCACAATTAACAGTTTGTTGCGGAATAAGATTAAGCAGAACCTAATCTAAACAAACTTAAGAAATCATACAGATGTTTGCACTAAGAAATAGAGAAGGAAGGTTAGGAGATATAGAAATCAAGGGTTTTTATATTTGTCTTCTTAGAAAGAGGGTAGAAGTCTCTATCTGTGTCTCTATCTAGAAAGAGTCTCAACCTTTCGATTTATACCCAATGCATTTGAAAGCATGGCAGGGTACTTTACACCACCATTTGATTTATTGCATGCCTTTGACTTTTAGGCGACATCCTTTTTGGTAGAGGTGAACAGTGTAGTTTCAGAGTTTGTTGTACAACTTGTTGCAGAGGTATGTCTCTTCTGACAGCTTGTACTTTGAGTGCAAGGACAGGATAATAGAAACTTGTAGCATAAGCTTTGTGATCATCAATCGTTGTATATCTCTTCCTTTAGTGAATTCAAAGGAAGTTTAGTGATCGTTGAGATTTTTTGCAGATTTCTTCGCGTGTTGTAGACTTGTCTTGGTTTCACTGATGTCCGCATCAGATCATGAGTAGACTTGTCATCTGTTCAACAACTTTGTGTTTGATTCAGCGATGAACATCTTTATCGCGAAACTTGTCTTCAAGGATTACATCTAACTAATCAAAGAAACACTATCAGCGATACTGAACATACTCAGTATATACTCGTTGATGATGAAACACTAATACATACAGATGTTAAACATAATTTTCACTAAGTAGTTTAAAGGGTCATTATCAAATCTATGAGAGAACTTGGATCAACAATCTCCCCCTATTTGATGATGAAAAAGTAACATGAAGAAAATTACTTTTAAGTCAAAATATAAGGATGATCAGGACTCATAACATACGTGTCCCAATTACTATTTTGAGGAATATTTTACAGTATTGATGGTGTAGAGTACTTCACTAAAATTCTCATTAATTTGTAGGTAGAGATTACAAAGTAGTGAAAAATTATAAGTACAAATGAAGTTCTATACTACTGTAAGTTAAACTAATAGATTATAAAATATGAAGGAAAATCTATCAGCTACATGGGTTCTTCATTGACAGGTGATTCTTCTAAGGTGAACATGTAATCAGGTACCTTTTCTCCCCTATGTCTTCGATCAACTGCTTCTTTTCGAATAAGAGCTTTGATGGGGGTAGCTGAAATAGAGTAGTCACACCATAAGAAGAGAAGATCTTGTAGATGTCTGAGAGGACACAAATGAATCTCTGAGATTCTCTAAAATCTAAGGATTTTGTCATAGTCTCTGAAGAATAACACATAAGGATTCTTTATTACTTGCCCTACAATGAATGGTCTGTCTGAGGGTAGTGATATATTAAGAACTGAAAGATTTGGAGGAGGTCCAAACAGAGCATCTCTGGAGAATTTGATCGATGTTTCATTTCTGATAGGAGCATCATTTTCAGATGAGGAGGCATGCTTTCGTCTGACAATTCTTGGTTGTTGTGGAAGAAAAGAGGGCACATTCATCTTTGCTGCGACCCTGTTGATGAGAGCTTCAAGAGTTTCCTCAACATGGCATTTGTATGTTGATCTAGATTTCTTTAGTACTTCTCTGAATTTTAACCACTTATAGTAACCAAGACTTTCTAATCTGGACAGATACATGGCTTTTAAAAGTCCATCCACTTTGAAAATCTCTAAAGTTACAGAGACTTTGTTCTTCTTTCTTTTCCCACTGACTGTTACATATGAGATTTTCTTTGGATCCCATCGATGATCAAGCCTTTGTTTGCACCAGGCTAGATCCTGATCACTGATCTCTTTGTCTTGTCTGTTTTTCTCCTCTATCTCCTTCAGAAGAGCAACTTGCACCTTTACCGGATTTTCTTTTAGCCTTTTGTCTTTGAACAGGGTTGAATGTACTTTGAGAGCTAGAGAAGCATCTCTTTGACATTCAGCTATTTGTTGTTAAACCATGACAGACTCTTCAATTTCTTTAGGTGTAATGATGCCAAGTTCTTCAGTGGAGATATGAGGAGGGATCCTCAGCCGTAAATTTTCCAGTCTTGAGATCATCTCAGAACGTCTCTGAGCATCATCCACTGACCGTTTGAGAGGTCAAGATTGTCTTATTGGATGGCTTAGGGATTCGTTTTCTACTTCTTCCTTGTCATCAGTCTCTCTAATAGAGACTGGGATTATTTTGTCTTCAACTTGATCAACTGGGATTATTTGCAGAGAATCTCCCTTAAGCAGGGGAGATAACTTTCTGAGCAAAAACGAAGGAGTTAGTGTATGTTTGAGGAAGGAGAGAGTTTAAGGTTTGGAAGGACAGGGGTGTTTAGTGATAAAAAATAGATAAAGGAATCAAAGAGAGACATACCTGAGAAGGTAGCTCCCCCTCAGAAGTTGACAGAATTCTCAGATTCCCTTCAGCAACAACACCCTTTTGCTTGCCTTGGGTAGAGGAATATGGGCTTTGTCTTGTTGTCTCTCCCTGCTTCTTTTATTATAACCCCCTTCATCATTGGGGCTGGAGTGATGATTGATGCATAGATCCATGAGGATGTGTCCTCATCGTCATCATCATCAGTGACGTTATATTCTGAATCTCGACCTTCGAGGTCAATTCTTTTTCTTCCTCTTCAAATTCTTCCTCTAGAGGTTCTTCTAAAAGTACTTGAGAGGAGGAATGTGGTGCTTGACCTTCAGCGACATCATTCATGTCAGCTGTATTTTCTTCCGCTGTCTTCTCCCCCTTAACCTGAGAAGGAGGTTCTTTCACGTTTACATGTGCAGAAACTGCATTTTCTTCATTCTTTTCTTTCTCCCCTCTTTGTCATTATCAAGGGAGGCCTGTTTATCAGCAGCAGTAGGAACAACAGGTTTGTGGGTATTAGCCTCCAATGCCTTCTTACGATCTTCTAACTCCGAAATAACAGAGGTGGCCACTTGGATAAATTTTGCTGTTGTAGTAAGGCACAACCTGTCATTGTGCGTGAAAGAAGGTTTAGGGACTAGAGCTGGTTCATTCAACTTGGTGAGGAGTTTAGAGAATAAGCGGTTGGAGCCTTCAATCTTCTCACTGAGAGATTTTACCTCTCCAGTGAGGTTTGTCACTGCGCCTGAAAGGTGGTTAACGTGACCATTCAGAGATTGAAGTTGATTTGAGTTGGTGGTCACGCTTTCTTTCAGCGAGTTGACTTCTTTTTCAAGTGAGGTGATTTGAGAGGTACTAAACCCATTTGAAGTCGTGCGGTGGATATAGTCATGCGCTAAATCAAAACAAATCAAATAAACCATTAGAGATCATAATATGGTACAAATAACACCAACCACATAGTGAGCTCAACTCCTCTAAGTCTATTGTTCAAAAACATCAAGTCAACCCCTCTAGGTCTATTCTTGAGAGTTCCAAAACGGGAGCTCAGTTCCAAAGCGGAAACTCATGCACAATGGAATTACACCTTATTGCCAATGGGACGCTGCCCGACCATATAGGTCCACACCTTACTTACCATGGAGACCCGATGCCTATTCCGTGCCAAAGTGTTGAACTCAATGTCCAAAACGGGACATTGGAACACCGTGCCTATGGATCCATTGCACTAAGACCAAGACTAATACAACTAAAACAACAACATGGTTTTAAGTCCATCAATCTAATACCATTAATTGTACATAAGCAATTTATCGATATGATGTGAGGAAATCCATAAAATCAAATCCATTAGGTGTAAATACAAGGTTTGTCTCCAATAATCAAGTCACAATTCATATTTTTAAGTTAAGACCCAAACCTTCTCAAACCCTAGTTTTACTTGGACCTATTCAAGGTCCCATAAATGGAGGTAGTGATGTTAGAACATGTAAGTACATTTAACATCCATAAATCATAGGCCAAATACCCTCCTAACACTTTCATCCACAACCAAAACCCCAAAATCCCTTAAAATTAGCTTTTAGGTCAAGAGTTTGCCAAGACCCCAAAATCCATGATTTGCAAGTACGTAAAAGTTCAACTATTAGAAGATTACTATGTAGGAAGTGTAAAACATGTATGTACTCACCTTGTTGGTAACTGTTATATATTAGTTTGAATCAATTTGTTATGTAAGTTTGACTTTTTGTAAGTTGAAGTTTGACTTTCTATCTTTGTGTTTGTATGAGGTTATGGCTTGTGTAACCCATATAAATATCCTTTGCTTTTGTCTTGTAAGTAAGTACTTAAACTTGTAACCTTGAGACTTTCATATCAATACATGAGACTTGTGACTACTTTCCCTCTCTAGATTCAATCTTTAATCTTTGTTCTTTAATTGTCAATATGCTTGAAATCTGGGATCACAATTGGTATCAGAGCTTAATCAGATTCAATTGAAAAGATCAACATTCATCGATTTGAAGAAATTGGGTTTACAATTCAAGAAAGTTCACTGTTTATGCGTATCACGGTTCCATTCGTGTTTTTATGTTTTAGTGGTGATTTTGATGTAATTTTGGTTGCATTGTAATCGCATTATAGCATAGAACATTTCTTATACACACTATAATCACTGAATCACAACAAATCATTGTCAATTTGATCAAAATAGTAAGTATTGAACGTTTACTGTTTACACACTGTAAATTGATCAATTCTGTTGATCATGTTTGTTTTTGATGTAATCAATGGTCAAGGGTTGCTGTTGATCATGTTTTGAGCAAATTGTCAAAGTTTGGTGATCAATTTCAAAGAATTGAGTGGAAAACAGTGAAATTAAAGTAAAAAATGAACAAGATTTACAGAATTTGCATGATCCTTGAAGAACTCGCACCTTAAAGATTAAGGAAGAATTCGCATGAAGTTAATTGTTAAAATTTCGTAAGGATGGAATTCACATCCCAAAGGATACGAAATTTGAAGAATTCGCATCCTTCAGCATATGAATTGTCAGAATTCGCATCAAGCTTCATACGAAAAGCTCAAGGATTCGCATCTCAAAGTTGAAAATTTTTCTAAGTCAAGAATCCGCATCGATACAGATTGTTTGAAGTTGGAAAAATTCTAAGGAAGAATTCGCATCACAGATAAGAAGTGTTGTGCAAAAAGTTCAGAATCCACATCCTTCTTTATGCGAAAAGAAGGAATTCACATCCCTCTATATGCGAAATGCTAAGAATTCGCATGTAATTGTATGAAAAAAGTGAAGAATCCTCATCCTATTGCTTGCGAATTTCTTGTGTGTGAGAATTGTTTACATAGTGTTGTGCGAATTTCTATACTTAGTATCTTTTTGAGTAATTTTTGTGTATTTTTCAAAGTTGACTTCTTTTTGATTATCTGACTAACGACTTTTCAAGCATCATTTCAGATATATTTTCACAATGCCTTACACAGATGAGAAAGGAAATATGATTCTTACAAATAGAGACTGTGCACTGGCATACATGCCTGAGATACCCAAGATTGAAGCTGAAAATGAACAACTTAAACTTCAGAACTCAGAACTGAAAGCTGAGATTGAAAGTCTGAATGTCAAATTGAAGAAAGCTGAAATTCAAGTATCAACATATCAGGCTAAATGAATTGAATGGATAAAGAAAGTTGATGAGAGAAGTAAGAAAGAGAGTGTTGAACTAGAGAAATATTTCAATCAAAGATTATCTGATCTTTCAAAGAAAGCTGAAAATGAAAAGAAAGATTTAGAAATCAGATGTGCTAAACTTTCAAAACAAGCTTCTGAATTTGAGAAAACTATAATTTATGAAAGAGATACTTTTGAAAAGTAAAAGAAAAACACTGAAAAGAAAAATATTGTACTTTTCAAAGAAATTTCAGAGAAAAATCAGAACTTGGAAAAAGATTTTGAATCTGAAAGGAAAGTTTTTGAAGATGAGATTTCTAAACTTACAAGTAAGTTCGCTACTTTATCTTCAGATATTCTGAAAAGACAGAAGAGTAGATCTAATTTGCAAAAGAAGTTTGATAAACTTTGCAATGAAAAATCCAAGTTGAATGACAAGATCAAACAACTTGAAATAGCTAATGCTGATTTGTCAAACAAAATAACAACTGATATACCTGACTTATCTTCTTTTGATGATTCAGCAGAATCAGTCTATTCTTTTCAATCAGTTTCAAGCTTATTTCAGAAAATGGTTTTCAAGAAAAAGAATGTCAAAACTGAAATCTTCAAACCAGATCAGATTAAAACTTCAAGTTCATTTTATGTCAAATCTGCTGATAAACAAGCTGCTTATTTTTCAAAATCTGGGTTTAAAGCATCTGAGAAAAGATAGCAACTTAAACTTAAATAATATAGCCAAACGGTTCAAATCTACATCTACAATTCAAAGTTTGCGGAAAGACAACCTAGTACACAACTGAGAATACACCGCCTCAAAAGAATCTAAAATGAAGGTCCTCTAAATCAGCTCCAGCTCGCAACAACTCTTAAAACTCAACCGCTCCTTCTTATGCCACTCTTACCTGAAAAAGGTTTTAGATTTGAAAAGAGCGAGGGTTAGACCGTAAGGTCTAGTGAGTCCCCTCTTATACAATATTTAACTCATCAAACAAACAATCCATAATTTATCACAAAATAACCATTTTCAGCTTCAAGGAAAAACCTTTATCTTTCAGTAAACTTCTCCGCTCACACTACCGCCACCCTAAGGTGACGGCGTGTCTGTGACTCACACTGCCTTAGATGGGACATACCCCCCATATAGCATAAACGGGCCACACCCCCCGGTATGAGCACAGGCGGGCCACACCCCCCGACTTTGAGCCTTCTCACTTAGGTCCATGTATGCATACATTTCCACTTGGACAATAATAATAACAAAAAATATCACGCTTAGCATTTAAATAAATCTCGCATGTAAGTGCTAAAGCAACATAATATCAAAGCTTGCATATAACTTCCATAAAACTCATGCCATCATGTAAAATTAAAGTTTATAATAAACTTCCACATGCCATCGCAACTAAATCAAAGTTTAAGATAATTTCACTTTACTTGCTTTTGCTATCAAAAGGTTTAGTTAGAAAAACTCACCTGGCGTTCTTAGTTAGACCTCGCGTTTACCCGCATAGACTGATCTGAAACCTATAAGGAAATATAGACTGGTGAATGCTCTAATCAGATTATTTATAAGAAATTGACCTAACTCAACATCCCATTGTTATCTACTCTCACTATGCGACTTGACCCAACCAACCTCAACTTGAAATCGAACTAACCCAATCCGTAAATGGGACAAATGGATCAGAATAACGCTACTGACCCGACAAACTAATGATCAATACTAAAACATAGGGAGGTGGGATTCGACCCACAAGACGGACTTGATAACCTAAACCATAAGTCTCCCGGAGGCAAAATCTTCTCGGGCACCGCCCGAGCCGCACCAAGCGCCGACCGGGGCGCCGATCGAGGCCGCACCACGCACGGACCAAGATGCCGACCGGAACGAGCTGTGCGCCGACCGGAGTCAGGCCACAGGCGTCGACCGATATCCATTCATCCAGGTCACTCCCCTTCGACCGGTATCCATTCATCCTCAACGACCGGACTTCTATTCGACCGATGCCAACGACCGGGGTCATCGACCGGGAACATCGACCGGGTCCCCAACTTGCAGAACGCCCGAAGGCGATTATGGGTCGCCGAACCCAACCCTTTACGCAAGTTCTAAACCCAAGAACACCACAACAACATAAAATCCCAACTCTGATATATATACAAATATAATACCTAAACTTAATCAAAACGAATACTAACAGAATGAAAGGGATGAAGATTCAAGAAATTTCTCAGACTCAAAACATACCAAACCCCAACTCACACAACCCATTCTACACTTAGAATCCGAGGACAAAACTAGAAGAGGGTTTCTGATTTGAATCTTACCTCCTAAATTGATTGCACTCCTTCGAGATATTTGATCTTCTTCTCTTCTCCAAATTGCTCCTAGCTTCTTCCTCTCTGAATCCTTCGGCCGCCAGACAACCAAAGAAAATTTCCTAAATCCCTAGACTAAGGCCTCTTTAAGTAATCATTTTTTACTTGGCCCCTTTAAAATAAGTTTTAACCATTTCTACCCAATTTTTACATATTTAATTCTGAACAGGTTATTACATAAGATGATCTGGGTTGTAAAGGGATCTCCAGAAGTAGTCAAATACTAGAAATCATCTGCATAAGCTTCAAAGGTGAACAAGAACAAAGCTTCAAAAGGTAAATCTTTTGCTCCTGATTACATCAAGTCTACAAAGCATCTAATCAGGTTAGCTAAAAGAAAACTTTGTTGTTCTTACTATTGTACTGATGATTTTATTCACAAAGCACACATCAACAACTGGTTTAATTCTTACAAGTATACTTCTGATACTGCATATCACAGAGGTGGAAGCCACTTAAAGAAGTTTTCACATACTAACCAAGATGGACCCAAATTCATCTGGGTACCAAAACCTGTTAAACCTGTGATGCAGGAATCCACACTCAAGAAGGAGGGAAAGGAGTTATGATTTCTGAGTAAAGCAGCTCAAGACTCAATCTTAAATGTTAAAGGATGATGACTTCTGAACACAGCAGTTCAGGACTCAGTCTTCAAAGTCAAGATTTGACTTCTAATCAACTCAGATTAGAACTTACACTTCAAAGATATCTACTGAAAGAATCTTTGATTGTCAAATCCTTCTAAGAGAGTATTTCTTATCTCTATAATGAATTACTGGGGAGACTGTGCTTATTTGATTATAAAGGGAAGATTCTGATCTCATAATTCATCAAAAAGGGAGAAATAGTTATATTTTTAGTTCTAAGGGAGAGACATATTTAAATTGTTATATTCTCTTTAATAAATCATATTATTGGGGAGATTGTAATATTGTTAGAGCACAAATTGTTGTCTTCAAGATCATCTAGATGAAAATCCAAAAGCTCAAGTCAAAGCCTTCAAGATTGCAAAGTCAAAGTGTCTTAAAGTGGAAAGTCAAAGTCAACCAAAGTCAATGTGTTAGTTTAATTATTTGTTCCTTGAAACTGTTAGTTGTATAAATAGCATTTTTCTTTGTCTTTTTATCTTAGTAATCATTGTAAAGAGTGAGAAGAGTAGAAAGCTTATAAGTGTACGTATTTTGGAGTATCATTTGCATATCTAGTGAGAGAAAGTAGAGAGAGATATTGTAATATTTTCATGCTAAATCAATGACATATGAGTTTTGATATTGAAATCTATTGTTCATCTTGTTAATCTTGCACATAATCTGGGAAAAACAATTGGTATTAGAGTAGAGTTCGATTGAAATCTTCATGAATTGTTCTTCGCACCCTGTTTTCTGTGATTCGATTGATTTTAGTGATTTACATTGTAATTTTGAGTTTAATTGAGTCTATGGTGTTCGTGTGATGTATTAGATTGAATCTGTATTGGTTTGCATCAAATTTGCACTGTAAATTTTGGTCAATTTGATGGTTTTGTGAATTCTTGGTTAACACGAGTTCTACGCACTGTAAAATGTTCGAAATGTATACTTAAGTCAATTTGATTGTATTTTGTTGTTTGTAATCGATTCCTGTAGTGTTCGTGGATAAATTTGTGAAGTTTCAGACTCAGAATCAAAGTTTTAATGGGTTTTTGGATCGATTGAAGGATTTTCATCGAAAACTTGAAGAACTCACATAATCCCTGAAGAACTTGCAAGATCCAAAGATTTCGTATAGAGAATTCGCATAATGGTTGATTCCTGAATTTGACAAGTGTAGAATTCGTATAGGCTTATATACGAATTGTATAGAATTCGTATCAGCCTATATACGAATTGTTCAGAATTCTCATAGCTCAGTGTATGAGAAGTTGGGAGAATTTTCTAAGGACAAATTTCGCATCAAGCTACGTGAGAAAAGTAAGGATTTCGCATATAGAAGCATACGAAATCCTTAAATTCGCATAGGGTTACATACGAATTCTTAGGATTTCGCATAGAAAGTTGGAAGATTTTTCTAAGTCTAGAATTCGTATCTATACGAATTGTTTGAGGTTGAAATAGTCTCTAAGTATAGAATTCGTATCTCCCTGTTGTGCGAAAAGTTGCATGCGAAAAGTTGGAAGCTCTAGAAAATTCTAAGTCTAAAATTCGCATATAGTTGTGTGCAAATTCCTCAGAATTCGCATATAGCAGCGTGCGAATTCCTAGAATTCGCATATCTTTACGTGCGAGTTTCATGGTTGTGCGAATTTATGTGGTGTGCGAATTCCTTCTGCGTGCGAATTGTGGAAGTTCTGCGAACTGTGGCGTTGTGCGAATTGTTTAGCTACTGTGGTGTGAGGATTCTTGCCTTAGGAAATTTTTGGAAATTTATTTTCTGAAAAATTTTCTAAGATTTTCTGATTGTTGATTATTTCTTTCGAACTAACGATCATTTGTGCAAGTATTATTAGGATCAATGGATGATTATTTCTTTGTTGAAGAATATACTTCTAAACAACGTAAAGAGAAAGATCAGAAGCGTAAAATGTCAGAACTTGAAGAACAACATAATGCAAATAAGCATGTCATTGAAAGGTTGAGAGAAGATAATGATAGACTCAGTCAGAGTTTAATTCAGGATGGAAATAAAAAGAAAGAGAATGAAGGGAAATTAAAGAGTGAGCTCAGATTGGGTGAAGAAAAGACAATAATATTGGAGATTGAAAATGGTATTCTAAAGAAGAAGATTTTTGTGATAGAAAGTGAAAATTTTGAGTTGGAAAGTAAGATTTCAGATTTGGAAGCTCAAATTGTCAAAATTCAGAAACAAGATTATGTTAGTAAGAATGAGAAGACAGTTAAAAGTTTGGAAAATGCTAATGCAGAGTTGAGAAAGAAAGTTTCAGAATTAGAACAAAAGATTGTCAAAGACATAGATGAATTTGAGAAGGAAAAGAAAAGGTTTGCACAGAAATTCTCTGAGTTTTCTATAAAGACGTTTAAAGAAAAGAAAGCGTTTGATCTGAAGTGTGCCAAACTTTTTCAACAAGTGTCAGATTTTGAGAAAGTGATTATTATGGAAAGAGACAAGTTTGCAAAAGAGAAGAAGTTAACTGAACAGAAAAATGTGGGATTTTTCAAAGAAATGTCCGATCAAAGAAAGAATGTTGACAAGGATTTTAAAGAAGAAAGAAAGATTTTTGAGTCAGAGATTAAGAAGCTTACAAAGAAGTTATCTGAACTATCAACAAAGAAGTAGAGAGAAAGCATCCTGTATACAATTTGTAAACTGTGAAATTGAAATCAATGACATATGACGATTTGAGTTGAATTTGTTGTTGTTATTCTTGATTAGAATAATTCTTATATACGAATTGTACAAAATTCGTATTAGCTTATGTATGAAAAGATAAGAATTCGCATAGCAAAGTTGAGTGAAATGTGTCTAAGGAAAGAATTCGCATAGTGCTAGAAACGAGAAGTGAAGAATTCGCATATGCCTACATGCGAAAACGTAGAATTCGCATAAGCCTACGTGCGAAAAGTGATGATTTCGCATCAAGCATCGTACGAATTTCTTCAGAATTCACATAAAAGATTGAAAAATTTACTAAGCTTAGAATTCGCATCTCTCAGTTGTTCGAAAAGCTCATGCGAAAAGTTGGTGATCAAGAAATTTCTAAGTCAAGAATTCGTATATAGTTACATACGAATTTCTCAGAATTCGCATAGTGAAGTGTGCGAATTTCTTAAAATTCGCATCTCATTACGTGCGAATTTTCCAAGTTGTGCGAATTTTGACCTCTGTGGCGTGCGAATTTCTCCAGATCTGCGAATTCCTTCTGCGTGCGAATTGTGGAAGATCTGCAAATTGTGGTGTTATGCAAAGGAGAATATGTTAATTGAACAGAAATATGTGGGATTTTTCAAAGATTTATCTTATCAAAGAAAGAATGTTGAGAAAGATTTTGAGGAAGAAAGGAAGTTTTTTTGAGTCAGAGATTAGGAAGCTTATAGAGTCATTATCTGAATTGTCAACAAAGGCAATTAAAGAGCAGAACACGAAGTCTGAATTTCAGGAAAAGATTGACCTGCTCACCAAGGAAAGGAACAGTTTATCTTGCAAGATTACAGAACTTAAAGAAATTGTCTCTAAAGTGGTTTTGACTGAGCAGAAGACTCCAGATTCAATTCTTCAAACACCTAGAGATGATTTAACCGACTCTGAATGTTCATTTAAGACAACATCAAGTTCATATCATACAACTGTTTCCACAAAAAAGTCAGTTAATTCAAAAGATCAGATTCGTACTACTAACCTTTTCTATGATCGGAATGTTGATGGTACAGGTACATTTAGAAAAAGAAGAAAAGGAAATGAGAAGTTAGTATGGAGAGTGAAAGAAGATTCTGATGAGAAGAATGATCAGAAATCATTTGGGCATACACTCAATGCTAAGAAGAACAATGTGCCAAAAGATAAACCTGATCTTGTTTATCTAGAAATCAATTACTCAGGTTAGCTCATAAGAAGAGTTATTGTTATTATTGTCGTGCAAATGATTTTGTTCATAAAGCATCTGATCATTAATGGTATGGTTCTTATTATATTACTCCTAACAGAACTACAACTAACAAACATGGACCCAAATACCAGTGGGTACCAAAGCCAAAAGATCCATCTATGTTGCAGGCACCTCAAGTCTAGGGGGAGTAAAGGAACCATGGCTCTTGGATAACACAGTTCAAGACCCGTACTTCAATGTTAAAAAGTTATTCTTCTGAGTAAATAAGATCAGGACTCAGACTTCAATGTCAAAGAGTTTGACTTCTAAACATAGCAGTTTAGGACTCATACTCCAACAATCAAAAGAAAGTGTACTCCGATGTATCAAAAGAGATGATAAACCTTCAAGGGGGAGTATACATGTTAGATCACAGATTTATTGGATTCAAGATCATCCAATCTGAAGATTGAAATCTAAAGCTAAAGCTGAAAAAGTCACTCTTAATATAAGTCTAAAGCTAAAGCTAAAGTTAAATCTGAAGATTGAAATCCATTGTTGGAAAGTTTCTATTTTTGGCAATTTTGGAAAAGATTTCAAGTTTTGGCAACATTCCATATTTAGAATGTTTTTCAAAAAGTTGGAAACTTTGCTTGTCCAAATTTCGCACACAGTGGTATGCGAATTATGATGAATCCGCACCCTGTGGCATGCAAATTGTTGGAATTCGCATATAATGGCATACGAATTCTAACTTCTCGCATCCTTCTATATGTGAAAAGTGAAGAATTCACATCCAATGCCATGCGAATTGTTTCTTAGGCACAAAATTCGCATATCGTGCTATGTGAATTCTCACACACATTGTCTATTTCTTTCTTAGACAATCCGCATATAATTCCATGCGAAAAGTGATTAATCACTCAGCTCAAGCCACATGTCTCATTAATTCCTGAGTATAAATATCATGTTTTCTCATTTTTCTATCACTTTTTGAAGTATTGGATTTCATACGAACTCTCGAGCACATAACATCCTTAAACCTCTCCTTGCGACTTTCGGTTTCCAGAACTTCTTCTTCGTGATTTCTTGAATCAAAAGGTGTTCATTTGTTTTGATTATTGATTTGTTATTATTATTTGTGTTTGTTTCTTTGATTCTTGCAGGTTTACCCTTACTGGATTTAGGATTATAGGGTTTTTGATTTGAACTCAAATGGACTGTTCATCTTCAACAATGAACTGGAACTTGAGATATTCAAATATTAACTTTTGATTATGATCTTTGTTGATAAACTGGAACCTAAGTACCATTAAGATGATAAATTCGAACCTTGAACACATAAACTTTTGACCTAATTCGAAACATTTTTTTTGGGTTTGTGATTGAATCTGGGTTTTCGACTCTTCGACTGATGTTTATGGTGTTCATAATGTTCTTGATCAAAATTTCATAATTGGTATCTTAAAATGGATTTTAACCCTAATCTAATTGATAAATCTTGTTCATAATCTGTAATCGAACCTCAAAGTTAAATAATTTTGGGTTTAAATTCGAAATCAAGATTTTTATCATCTCGGTTTAAGAAGATGTGTATGAGTTTTTGATGTTCATCATCATGATGTTCTTGGTGTTCTTAGTTTAACACTTAGAACATTTTTCAAAATTTAAAATTTTGAAAATTTTCAGGTGCCATGCGAATTGTTGATGAGAATCATGTTTCATATGAATTCTGAGTCTCAATGTCAAATTCATTCAAGTTAAGAATTCGTATATTGCTACATACAAATTCTATGTGTTGTTTTTCATTCCAAGTTAAGGAATTCACATATTGACTCATGCGAATTCCACACTTAGTGATTTTTAAGAAAAATTTTCAATGTCAAAAATTTTGATTTTTCTCTAACAATTTGGACCTTGTCCATACTGTTCATCTTTTTCAGGTACTCAATGGCTGACAACCAATCCGTTGATCAGAATGTGCAAATGGGTGAAAACTCATTACCTGAGGCATCCCGAGAATGTTCTATGCCATCATCAAGGTCTGACTACCAACCACAACCTGGTGTCAATCCTGACCTCATTCTCATTTCTCCATCTGAGATGAAACCTCAGCAGCTAAACAACCAACACATAGAGTTCACGATCAAGATTGATCCTCTTGTACTGGATATTCTGAGAAACCATCCTTTAAGATGTGCTTTAATTGCTCAAGGCAGTGTTCCAGAGCTCTATGTTCAACAAGCTTGGAAAACAATCAGAGTCACTACAGTCAAAGTTGGCAATGAGAGAGTTCCTGTTTTCAAACTGGAGATTGATCACTATACTTCTGTTTTGGACTAACAGAGATTTAGATTCATTGAGTCTACCTGCTGCTGATGCTAGGGAAGGAAGAACTTCCTATGATGACTTTCCTAGTGATGACTTTCCTAGCGATGTTGAAGTATTTCAAGGCATCGGAAACATGGGTTGATTCAGGTATTACATATTCTTACATCTCTGAGCATATCTATATCTGACTTGTATTTCATTCTTTGTGCTTTAACTGATGAAGTTAAACCATTTTTGAGAAACATATTCTTTTAGGAATACATGGGTTCATTGTGTAGGACTTAAGTGAAACTTCTATGGAATCACGTTAATCAATGTTTCCTACCCAAGAAGTTAATATTTCGTGATCGAATGTGAGGAGTCAAAAAGAAATGAGTGTGGGTTGTGTGAAGAGGTAAAATGTAAATGAGAGTTTGGTTAGATGTGAGCTCAATGATTAAAAGAAATAGGGTGAGAGATCAGAGTAAAAGAATATCAAACTCTACACCAACTACTTTCTGAGTCGGGTAGCCACATTACTAGTGTTTCACAAATCTTCGTGAACATTATTGAAACAGGCAACTAGCCCATGCCAACTCTTGATAAAAACCCCACCAACTACTCATTTTCTTCTAAAAAAGAAAATGTTTCAATATTTCAAGGGGACACAACACATAATCTATCTAGTTTTCATTTGGAAAATCTGGATATTGAAAAAGAAGGAAGTCTCCCCTACCTTCGAACTTCGATCATGCACATTGAGTCTGTGTTATACTACTGTTGTCTCAGTGGTTTACACAATTTTGAGCCTTATATAAGCAATCATCATGTGCTTAATTCTTTCTAACACTTGCACGAACACACAAAGAATTTGTTTTCTTGTCATAACGTTCATAGAAATATCTTTGTGGTGTTTCGATGATTGAATGGAAGCCCTAGGGGAGTGAACATCATAAAAGATTCTTTCCAATGTGTATCCGTTACACACAGTAACTTTGTGTTACTGACAGGAATATTAACTGATTCATGTGTTGATTAAGGTATTACATTCTAATTTTTATGGATTTGAAAAGATCTAGATGAATATCTTTATGGGTTGACGGTGAATCAGAGGCTCAGTTCAAAAGATCAGTGGTCATAATTGAAGATGACATTTCTTGTTGAAAGTTTTGATGATCACTATGCCGCAATCATCAAAAAGGGGGAATAATCAATAAATATTTGTTTCAGAAATGTTATAGATGGGGGAGAAGGACAAGAAATATTTATGTTCAAGAGTTATTTGTTTGAATTTTGGAAAAGATTGAAAGTTAAAAAGAGCAAATTCAAAGTTTTCTGAAGATGTGCTGAATTTTACAGAAAATTTCTTTGCTGAAGCAGTCTGAGCTAAATCTGAAGATAATTTCTTTCTGAAGTCTGAAAGAGGTTTGAGATAACCTTGGTAAGATTGGTGAAGAACATATCTACCATCTTTGGGGGAGATTGTTATTTTGTTTGAAGAAAGATTTTGGAGAGATTACTGAAGTTTGCTAAAGTTGATCAAATAAGGAGATTACTTTTACTGAGTTTAAAGAGAGAAGGTTGTATTGCAATTTTTTTTTTGAGATGATCTTGAATCCAAAGGGGAGATTGTTAGAGCATAAAAATGTTGGATACAAGATCACAGAAGACTGAAAGACAAAGCTAAAGTCAACTCTCAGCATCAAAGTCAAAGTCTTTGTGTAATAAGTCAAAGTCAAAGTGTAATTGTTTTATTTTCTTGTAATTGTGTGGTGGTATAAATAGGTTCCTTTTGTTCTTTGTAATAGGAAGTTATCATCATTCATACGATCAGATGAGAGAAGAGTTTTGATGTTCATATCATTCTAGAGAGAGAGAGAGAGTGTGTGTGTTTGTAGAGAGAGAAAGTGGAGATTGTAATCTTTGATTTCATTATCAATGACATGTGATTTCCATATTTGTTCATCTTGATTGTTTTGTGTGATTAGAACTTGAATTTAGGACTTAACAGTTATGTAAGTTTGACTTTTTGTAAGTTGAAGTTTGACTTTCTATCTTTGTGTTTGTATGAGGTTATGGCTTGTGTAACCCATATAAATACCCTTTGCTTTTGTCTTGTAAGTAAGTACGTTCATTAGTCTTGTAACCTTGTGACATTCATATCAATACATGAGACTTGTGACTACTTTCTCTCTCTAGATTCAATCTTTAATCTTTGTTCTTTAATTGTCAATACGCTTGAAATCTGGGATCACAAGAACTATGAACAAAACCCTAGATGAGAGCTTGAGAGAAGAATACAATGGGAGACTTGAACTTCAAGCACTAAATCTTAACCACAATCACCAACCTAAATCAAACCCATAAATGCATATAAGATGACAATTTAGTAGCATTAAATGAAAAGGAAGTGAAACCCTACCTTAGGACCCTTCCAAAATCGCCTTCAAAGAGTTCCAAGATGTGAAATGGGAGAAAAGGGGAGAAATCCCGACTTTAGGTCAGCTGAGCTTCCCCACGGCCTTGGCCGCGGCTATGATGCCACGCCGTAGGCCGCACGTGCTCTCAATCGGGAGACTCTTGCGAGTCCCGTGGCTTTGGCCGAGGTTCTTAAGCGATGCGGGATCCTGCGCAAGTCGCTTCCACTCCCCCAGTTCTTCATGATTTTACACTCTAAGCTCCCAAATCTCAAATTCTAAAGCTTGGCAACTTACGCTACTTGTGAACAATTCCAGTAGTTGACTTGACTTGAGAATATACGTATATATATATATATACTATATCCGTAATTTCTCCAAGACGTAAGCAAGTTTTACAGGCGTTACACTTGAGATGCCATATCTGGAAATTGAAACAGAATAATGGAATAGAGAATGTTTAGCATTCGAAGGTTTATCAGAACAAGTACTCGTATCCTTTTTAAGAAGGAAACTTGAAAAGGAAATATATTCGAAAAGTTCAGTTTTCCTTTTAGAGAACTTAGATGAACAGTCTTAAAAACCAAGGGGTTTTTGCAGAAAAGAAATCATGAAGATAAATGATTTTAAGAAGAAAAACAGTTATAATCCAAGAAAAAGAGAAGATTTTCGGATTAAACAATGTTTTTGGAGATAAAGAGAGGAGAGAACAGAAACCTGGATTTCTTGAGGTTTGAAGATTGCTTGAATGTTGAGAGTAATTTTTGCCTTTTCAGATTTTGAGAGCGTAAAAGGTAAGATTACGAACTTCAAGTCTTTATATAGGAGAAGAGAGAGAAAATGAAAGGCGGGAAAACGTTCATCATGACACGGACATGTTCCACGAACGTGATTGGACGGGAAGTGCAACGGACGAACGTGTTAGAAAAAGGGGCGTGTGTTGTTTATCGGTTAGAATGATGTCATAGGAAAGAGAATGTCATGTTAGTTTTCATAAAGTATCTCTGAGAGAAAGTCAGGGATAGGATTTCCTTTTAAAAGATCAATGATGAGGAAAATCAGGAGAAGATTTTTTTTTTCAAAAAAATTTTAATCATTTGAAGAAAGTTAATGATTGAGTTTTAAGAATTTTGAAAATGTCTCGCTGAAAGAGATTCAGTGAGTAAAGATTGTGTAAACCATACCTGAGTATCAGAGAGAATTTAGTCAAAGATGATGAGATGAGATACATTTGTACACCTGACTTTATGCCTGAATGCTGAAGATTTAATCTTCAAGATTCAACATTCCAAACCCCCTTATGAGAAAGTTGAATCTTGTCTCATCAAGAGGTTTGGTGAAAAGATCAGCGAGCTGATAGTCAGTGGGAATAAAATGAAGTTTGATGTCACCATTCATCACATGATCTCTGATAAAATAATATATGATTTCAATGTGTTTTGTTTTTTAGTGTAGCACTGGATTGTTTGCTATAGCGATGACACTAGTGCTGTCGCAATAGATTGGGATTTTGGATAGCTGAAGGTCATAGTCTAATAGTTGATTTCTCATCCATAAGACCTGAGCACAGCAGCTTCCAGCGCTACATACTCAGCTTTAGCTGTAGAAGTGGACACTGAGTTTTGCTTTTTACTAGTCCAACTTACCCACTTACCACCTAGGAGTTGACAACCTCCGGTGGTTCTTTTTCTATCTAGTTTACAACCTGCAAAATCACTATCTAAGTATCCAGTGAGATCGAACCCTGAGTATTTGGGATACCAAAGACCGAGGTTAGCAGTTCCCTTAAGATATCGAAAGATTCACTTAACAACGATCAAATGGGATTCCTTGGGTTTTGATTGATATCGTGCACAGAGACAAGTAGAATACATGATATCAGGTCGGCTCACTGTAAGATACAGCAGGGAGCCTATCATTCCTCTATAGGCAGTGACTATAACAGGTTTTCTAGTAGGATCCTTGTTTAATGTCAATGGAGGTGCCATAGGAGTTTTCATCGCTGTTGTTTGAGTGAGATTAAACTTTTTCAGCATGTCTTGAACATACTTACCCTGATGAATAAACGTACCTTTTTCAGATTGCTTGATCTGAAGTCCATGGAAATAGGTTAGTTCACCCATCATACTCATTTTATATTCTTTCTTCATTCTTTCAGCGAAGCGAGTACACAAAGATGGGTTAGTAGAACCAAATATAATGTCATCAACATATATTTGAACAAGAATAATATGACCTTTTATCTTTCTGAAAAATAGTGTGTTATCGATTTTACCACGCTCAAATTTTTCAGAGACAAGAAAAGAGGAGAGAGTGTCATACCAAGCCTGAGGAGCTTGTTTTAATCGATAAAGGGCCTTATCCAAATTATATACATAGTGTGGATGCTTAGGGTCAGAGAACCCTGGGAATTGTTCAACATAGACTTCTTCATTCAGCTTCCCATTTAGGAATGTTGACTTGACATCCATTTGATATACTTTGAAGTTTTTGTGAACTGCATAGGCTAGGAATAGTCAAATTGCTTCGAGCCTGGCCACAGGGGAAAAGATTTCATCATAGTCAATGCCATCCTCTTGTCTGTATCCCTGAGCAACTAGCCTGGCTTTGTTGCGGGTTACAGTGTCATTTTCATCCAACTTGTTTCTATACACCCATTTGGTGCCTATAACAAATTTGTCAGATGGTCGAGGAATGAGATTCCACACGTTGTTTCTTTCAAACTCAGTCAGATCTTCTTGCATTGCGCTGACCCGGTTTGGATCTCTGAGGGAATCATCAGTCTTCTTAGGTCCACACCTTACTTACCATGGAGACCCGATGCCTATTTTGTGCGAAAGTGGTGAACTCAATGTCCAAAACGGGACATTGGAACATCGTGCCTATGGATCCATTGCACTAAGACCAAGACTAATACAACTAAAACAAGAACATGGTTTTAAGTCCATCGATCTAATACCATTAATTTTACATAAGAAATTTATTGATATGATGTGAGGAAATCCATAAAATCAAATCCATAAGGTGTAAATACAAGGGTTGTGTCCAATAATCAAGTCACAATTCATATTTTTAAGTTAAAACCCAAACCATCTCAAACCCTAGTTTTACTTGAACCTATTCAAGGTCCCATAAATGGAGGTAATGATGTTAGAACATGTAAATACATTTAACATCTATAAACCATAGGCCAAATACGCTCCTAACACTTTCATCCACAACCAAAACCCCAAAATCCCTTAAAATTAGCTTTTAGGTCAAGAGTTTGCCAAGGCCCCAAAATCCATGACTTGCAAGTATGTAAAAGTTCAACTATTAGAAGATTACTATGTAGGAAGTGTAAAACATGTATGTACTCACCTTGTTGGGAACTATGAACAAAACCCTAGATGAGAGCTTGAGATAAGAATACAATGGGAGACTTGAACTTCAAGCACTAACTCTTAACCACAATCACCAACCTAAATCAAACCCATAAATGCATATAAGATGACGATTTAGTAGCATTAAATGAAAAGGAAGTGAAACCCTTCCTTAGGACCCTTCCAAAATCGCCTTCAAAGAGTTCCAAGATGAGAAATGGGAGAAAAGGGGAGAAATCCCGACTTTAGGTCAGCTGAGCTTTCCCGCGACCTTGGCTGCGGCTATGAGCAGGCCACGCGTGCTCTCATTCGGGAGACTCCAGCGAGTCCCGCGGTTCTTAATCCGTGTGGGGGCCCGCGCAAGTTGCTGCCACTCCCCCAATTCTCATGATTTTACACTCTAAGCTCCCAAATCTCAAATGCTAAAGCTTGCAAACTTACGCTACTTGCGAATAATTCTAGTAGTTGACTTGAATTGAGAATATACTTATATATATATATACTATATACGTCTTTCTCCAAGATATAAGCAAATTTTACGGGCGTTACAATCCTCCCACCCTTGAAATTGATTTCGTCATCGAAATCTTACCTTACACAAATAAATTGGGGTATCTCCGCTTCATGTTCGCTTCGGCTTCCCAAGTTACGTTTGCACCCCGATGGAGTTTCCATTGTACCTTGACCATGGTGACTTCTTTATGACGTAGTTTCTTTGACTTTCTATCGAGGATGGTGTTGGGTTCTTCCACGCAACGGTTATTCGCGTCTACACTTATCTCAGAGAGGGGAATCACACTCTCCTCTTCCGCTAAACACTTACGAAGATAAAAAACGTGGAAGGTATTGTGAATCCCATTCATTTCGGGTGGTAACTCCAACTGGTATGCTTGGAGTCCCACATGTTTTAGCAAGGTGAAGGTTCCAAGGAAATGGGAACTCAACTTCCCACACTTCCTGAATCTTATTATACCTTTCCATGGACACACTTTCAACATTACACGATCTCTTACATGGAATTCCATTGGTCGCCTCTTTTTGTCGGCATAGCTTTTCTGTCTGTCTTGAGCTGCCTTCAAACGCTCGCGTATGCCCTTAACCTTGTCAGCCATCTCTTGGACTATCTTCAGGCCGGCAAACTGTTTCTCTCTCGCTTCGAGCCAACATACGGGAGGTCGGTACTTACGTCCATATAAGGCTTCAAACGGTGCCATTCCAGTACTCGAGTGGTAACTATTATTGTAAGCGAACTCTACCAAAGGTAGGTGCGAGTCCCAACTACCCCCGAAGTCGATCACACAAGATCTCAACATATCTTCAAGCGTCTGGATTGTCCTTTCGCTTTGGCCATCAGTCTCGGGATGGTAAGTCATACTCAATTTCACACGCATACCCAACTCTTTTTGTAATCCGTCCCAAAAATGCGACGTGAACCGACTATCCCAATTCGAGACAATGGATAATGGCATGCCATGGTGAGATATAACCTCATCAATGTACAACTTTGCAAGTTTGTCCATGGGTAACGTTTCCCGTATAGCCAAGAAATGGGTGCTTTTGGTCAAGCGATCCACTATTACCCAAATGGTGTCATGACCCCTTAAGGTCCTTGGAAATTTCGTCACAAAGTCCATAGTGATGTGCTCCCATTTCCATTCCAGAATCTCCAAAGATTGCAAACTTCCATAAGGTCGTTGATGCTCGACTTTCACTTGCAGACAAGTCACACACCGCTCCACGTAGCGCGCCATATCAAGTTTCATAATCGGCCACTAATAGTGCAATTTCAAGTCTCGGTACATTTTCATGCTTCCCGGGTGGATATAATACTTTGACTTGTGGGCGTCCTCGATAAGAAGTTCTCAATTGCCCCTGACCTTGGCACCCAAACACGCCCGTTGAATAGTTTTACACCCCGACTGTCTTTTGTCAAGAGTAGATGTTGTTTTGTCATGATTTCCTCCTTGACGTTCTTTTCTAGCAAGGCTCGGCTTGCGATGACTTGATCCGGTCAATGAGCGTGGACACTAACTCTATTCGTGAAAAGGTGGCTCGAGAACTTCCACCGTAGTCTTTTCGACTCAAAGCATCAGCGATGACGTTTGCCTTACCCGGATGGTAAAGCAACTCGCAGTCGTAATCCTTTAGTAATTCCAACCACCTCCTTTGCCTCATATTCAGTTCCTTTTGATCAAATATGTGTTTCAGACTCTTGTGATCCGTGTAGAGTGTGCACTTCGTGCCGTAGAGGTAGTGTCTCCATAAATTCAATGCAAACACCACCGCCGCTAATTCCAAATCGTGGGTAGGGTAATTGACTTCATGAACCTTGAGTTGTCTTGACGCGTAGGCGATCACCTTGCCCCTTTGGCTTAGAACACAACCCAAACCCATCTTCGATGCATCGCTATAAACCACGAAATCTTTTGATCCCTCAGGTAGGGACAAGATTGGAGCTTCGCAAAGCTTCCTTTGTAAAGTTCGAAACCTCTTCTATTGACTCTCGGTCCACACAAACTTCACGTTCTTTCGGGTGAGATCCGTCAATGCATAAGCTATCTTGGAAAAATCTTGGATGAATCTTCGGTAGTATCCCGCCAATCCTAGAAAGCTTCGAACTTCTAACGGACTTTTGGGAGGTTCCTAATTCATCATCGCCTCGATCTTCGTGGGGTCCACCTTCACCCTTCCTTCGTAATTACATGACCCAAAAACTGTACCTACCGAAGCCAAAAGTCACACTTTGAAAACTTTGCATAAAGCTTTTCCCGCTTTAACACTTCCAATACTTCATGGAGGTGTTGCTCATGATCCGCCTCGTCCTTGGAGTACACTAGAATTTCGTCGATGAATATTATTACCGACTTTTCAAGGAATGGTCGGCATACTCGGTTCATTAGGTCCATGAATATCGCTGGCGCATTGGTTAGGTCGAATGACATTACTAGAAACTCATAATGGCCGTATCGCGTCCTAAACGCCATTTTCTGAATGTCGTTCTTCTTCACTTTCACTTGATGATATCCCGAACGGAGATCGATTTTTGAGAAACAACTTGCATATTGAAGTTGATCGAACAAATCGTCGATCCTTGGAAGTAGATACTTGTTCTTCACCGTCACCTTATTCAGTTCCCTATAGTCGATACACATCCGCATTGAGCCGTCTTTCTTCTTGAAGAATAAGACTGGAGCTCCCCAAGGCGACGAGCTCGTCTTATGAAACCCTTCTCAATAAGGTCTTGGAGTTGAGACATAATTTCTTGCATTTCGGAGGGAGCTAACCGATAAGAAGCTCGAGCAATTGGAGATTCCCCCGGAACGAGATCGATCCGGAACTCCACTTGGCGATCCGGTGACAGGCCAGGCAAGTCATCCGGGAAAACATTGGAGAACTCGTGCACCTCCCTTATATCTTCAATCTTTTTCTTTTCGAGTTTGGTGTCTATTGCGTATGCCAGGAAGGATAAACATCCTTTCGCTAAACACATTCGCGCTTTGATCGTCGAGATGATCGCCACCTCGCCTTCCTTCTTTCTCCATACATGATTACCGCCTCGCCACCGACAATGGGTAGTCGGATCATCTTCTTGGAGCACACAATCTCGGTTTGATTCTTCGATAACCAATCCATTCCCACCACTACATCGAATTCGCCGATTTGCATAGGCATTAAATTGATAGGAAATTTCTTTCCCTCAATCTCAAGAGTGCAACCCCTCAACACCTCACGAATCACTACCTGACTGCCATTAGCTATTTCTACCACTATAGCATCTTCTAAACTACTCAAAGGCATGACAAGCTTTTGGCAAAATGCATCGGATATGAAATAGAAGTTGGCACCCGAGTCAAACAATACACGCGTAGGTACGGAGTTTAGAAGAAACGTACCCGATACCACATCAGTGGATGCCTTGGCCTCATCCGCTGTCATCTGGAAAGCTCTTCTGGGCGCTCTAGAAGAATTCACTTTCTTCCCACCATTTCCTCTGGCCTTCAACTTCGGGCATTCCGCCCTAATGTGCTCGGGCTCTTTGCACTCGAAGCACATCTGCCCCTTGATGGGACAATCTCTAAATGCATGTCCCGGATTTCCACACTTGTAGCACGTTCCGGGAACAAAGTTTCATGGGCCAAAGTGCTTACTTCGACATCTGGAATACCACCTAGCATCATTCCTAGGATCGGTTCCACGTTGATTGTGGTTGAAGAATCTTGGTTTCTTTGAGGGAATTGAGCTTCCCTCCCACTTCCTCTTCTCGACTTGGCGGCTACCTTCCTCTTTGCCACGGTTGTAGGCGTCTTCCATCAGTTGTGCCTCCTCAATCGCCTCCCGAAGGGTGGAGGCGTTCGACACTCGGACCATTGATATCATGTCCGATGGAAGGCCTTTGATATAAGCCTTGATATTTTC
The DNA here is from genome assembly GCA_954870635.1 of Arctium minus. Lineage (NCBI taxonomy): Eukaryota > Viridiplantae > Streptophyta > Magnoliopsida > Asterales > Asteraceae > Arctium > Arctium minus. Next base: position 32,278,620 of record OX941097.1, on the reverse strand, counting down.
TTTCTCTGTTGGGACCAGATGTCCCACCAACCCCAATTTATCCATGAATAGCCGGTTGTACTCTTTCACCGACAAGTTGCCCTTCTTCAAATTTCGGAAATCCTCTTCAATCTGGTCCATCGATCTTTCTTTGCAATATTCATCTAGCAGTTTCTCTTTGAATCTCGCCCAAGTCAGTTTGTCCAAGACAGTCGCCTCGACAGAAGCGGAGTATACGTTCCACCAAGTGAGGGTTGTACCCCTCAACATCTAAGACCCAAACTTAGCCTTTTGGTTATCGCCGCACTCGCTAGTTCGTAAGGCTTGTTCAATTTATTGGATCCAATTCATGCACAAAATTGGGTCATCCGCACCTTTGAATTCGGGCGGTCGACAACTTAAAAACGACTTGAAGGAACAAGTCTTCGTCTCTGATTTAGTGTCCAAGGTCACGGGACCTTCAGTAGGGATTTCATTCCCGGTACCCCCGGATCCCGCCACCACCACATTAGGTACATAAATTTCTGCAAATCGATACTTTTCAATAAACTTTGTAGTATATTCTCGAACTGACATCCCCTTCTGCTCTAAACTTAGAAACTCTTCTTCCAACTTTTTAACTGCCGCCAGAGGGCAAAACTGCGCTTTAAATCTTTTCACAAACTCACCCCAAGACATTTCTTTGGCTACCGTCGAACTTTGACCTCCTGCTTCAACATCCCACCACATTACGGCTTCATCTTTCAACATTGACAAAGCATAAACTACTTTATCTTCCTCAACACATTTACTAGTATCAAATGCTAGCTCCATCCCTTTTACCCATCTCAGTGCTAACACTGGGTCGCATTCCCCTTTATAGGTAGGAGGTTTGCTGGCAGCAAACTCCTTAAAACTACATCCTCTCCCAGCTACAACTTTAGTGGTCACAATGGGGTTTGACTGAGGGTGGCTACCCTCTACAGTTACTGGTGATTCTGCTACCTCGGTCGCTACTTTTTCTTCACTCTTTTCTTTGCTTGACGAAACCTTATTATTGCGCTGAGCCAATAAAGCGTTCAACGTTTCCTGTAATTTTCCCATTTCTGTAGCGAAGGTTTCTTGGGTAACAAAACCCTGTGTTCGACCTCCACCACGATTTCCTGTCTGCTTTCGACCCCTCACAGAAGCCGAACTTTCTTGATGAGAAGTTTATTGTTCAGATCTTACCTCTACACTTTCAGCTTGACGAATACCATGAGTCGTCTTCCCGCCTCGATTCCCCACAGTGGAAACCCTTGCCTGAGTAGTTGTTTTCTGAACTGTCTTACCTCTAGGTCGACCGCGACTCTTTCCTCGGATAGCAGTCGGGTTGACCGCAGTCGTTCGCTCTTCGGCAACGACTTCATTAACTGGCTCAATTTCAGGATTCGGCATAGACCTACTCCTTGTCACTCGCTCAGACATACTTCTGATAAGAAGAAACATAAGACATTCAATCTAACATGCTACACATTACGGTAAGTTAAGCACAAGCATGTACTTGTAAATTCACAATTACACTGGCCAGATGAAATTCCAAATTTACCTTACATGCTAATCCTTATTACCTTAATGTTATCTTCCTACGGTCTTCCTACTGCTCAGTTGTGCTTCTACTTTCTCAGTTTAAGTCTAGGCCCATCTGGTTACCTAGATCCCTTAAACTAATGCTCTGATACCAATTATAACAACATGTACCTTTATACATATTGATGAGCCAAGATAACAAGATCGTAGAGAGAGAATCTAGAGAGAGAAAATGCACTCCAAATGTAACAATGACTTGTATTCAAACAGTGTACAATTCTTACAAAACTAAAACAAGCCAAGGGGACTTAAATACCCCAAGGCAAATACAAAGACTTTCTTCTAACTAAAACAAGCCAAGGGGACTTAAACACTTCCAATCGTCGCAGAGTTGAACGAAGATTCAATCTATCTTGAATAGAGACCAAAGAACTACGGATCAGACGAATTTCATCATTTTCAAACATATATAACTCTCTTCTTGATTCCAAAAACTTTCTTCTAGCCTCTTGTAGACGATGCTCCAACTGAAGTTTGATCACCTTTAGAGTTCCATTAGAGTAATGTCCAATCTCATCAAATCGAAGAAAGCATTTTTCACTTGAGTTGTTCTTATATACTACTCCGTATGGATCTTCGATAATGGTGAATAACGGATAAGACTCTAGATTCTGCAAACTTTGGTTGGGTCTTTCAAGATTAACCACAGGCTGAAAACTTTCGACGGCCATCTGGAAGTCAAAAACACGATAAAATCGGATCTGTCGTCGAATGAACCGTTTAATAACAAAAAGGGTTTGAGAAACATCCTGAGACCGGTGATAAAGATTCCTGAAGTGATCATATAAGAATTCAATATCATCAATTGAAAGATCAACAAAATCAGCCTCTGAAAATTTGTACCGATTGCAGTCTCTTCTTTCCACCTCAAGGTCTGGATACCAGATGTTCACAAACTTATTAACTGTGACACTGAGAACTCGAACAATTAGATGAGGAGAAGTGACGGTGTTATTCCTTCTGCGCTGACACTTGATAAAAGCTAAGTATTCATGCTGACATGCTTCTGATTCTTTCTCTACTCCAAGTATGGCATATATATTGATTGTCCTTCTTCTAGAAACAAAGATGTTGCTTTGGATATCTTCAAGAAAAGCAGTTTTGAGTCTAGAAGCCATATATCTTTGCTGTAGATTTCTCTGCCTTTGCTGCCTAGTTAAAGCTTCTCCTTCTTCTAGAAGAGATGGAGGAATTACCGGTTCGGAAGAAGGAATAACTGCTTGAGCTCTAGACGACTCACCAACTTCAAATGCACTTGACAGAATATTGGTTGTCGGAGCAGAACTAGTTACTAGAGTAGATGAAGGTTGATCAACTTCTGGAATCTCACCTTGACTAGGAAGATCAGCATATAGCAATTCAACCTCTTTTGTGTCTGTTGCATCCATGAAAACAGTATCATCCTCTGTATCAGATAAGATGATGATATTGTTGCAATCTTCTTCTTTAACTCGAGCAACTTTCTCAAATCTAACTTCTTCATCATCATCTGAAGTTATCTCTATGAAGTTTGCGAAGAAAGATCTCATGTCATTTGCTGCTTCCGACTCTTCAACTTCATGAGCTCTACCTGATACATCTGGATCCACATAAACTACAATTTTCATACTATCAATATTTGCTTCAGACAAATTAAATTTATTATGCAAAGCAGTTACATCAGCATTGTCAATCATGACATTTACTAAATCTTGGATACTGCAATCTTGAACTGTATCAGCAGTTTTTTCTCTAACTCCAACCACTTCTTCTTGAATAACTTCTCGTGCTTCAGAAGACCCTTCTGTTCTTTGTCTCTTTGCCATCTCCCCCTCATGGCCTTGATGATCGGGATCATCTTGGTCATGTCGGCGTTTAAGAGACGGGCCAGCCTCAGTCCTGCATGATTGCTCTAGATGATCAATCTTGTTAGATAGATCTGAGAAAGCTTGTGTCATAAAAGAACGAAGATCAGATAAACTGGACCTAACTTCTGATTTGAATTCCTGAAATTCATGAGATAAAGCATTAATGCGGTCAGAATCAGAAGAGGTAGAAACTGGAGGCGGCGTTGACTGGAAATTCCTCAGCAGAGAGATCAAATCTTGATCTTGATGTTGTGGCGGAGACATAGATAGAAGACGCGCATAAAGAAGATCAGATAGCTCAGAGATCGGATAATCATGAATTGAAGCCCTGGAAGAAGTATTAGTCGGAGCAGTCATGGAAATACCCGCAGACTGAGTGAAGATCGACGGAAAAGGAAGAGATACAATCTGAGATGTAGATGAAGACACTGCAGAAGAAGGTTCCCGAAGAATCACCCCTGAAGGACGACGGAAAAGAATATCTGGAGGAATAACCGAAGTATCTATCTCTGGCATTTTCCCTTTGAAAGACGCCTTCAGCTTGTTAATATGTTCTTCCTTTTGAGCATCCACCCGTTCTGAGAACTGACGAATTAACTCATTCAGAGTTGTAAATTTCTCCGAAGAGACACGTGCAGGAACCATAGAAAGCTCAGCAGAAACAGAGATAGCAGTAACATCAACAGTAACAGAAGCAGGAGCTTGACTTTGTGCTTGAGTGGATGTTTGAGCAAATGAGATATCCAGTTCATCAACATTTAAACGGGCAGCAGATGGATCAATAGGTTCCGAATCATCTTCTGAAACATCTTCTGGGACAACAACCACTTCCGGTGATCTTACTTTCCGTTCATACACTTTCATGCTGGGTTGATCAACATCATCATCACCATCATCTGAATCACTTGTTGAATTTTCACCAACATCAGAAACATCAGTATTTTTCGCATCATCACCATCAGCAGAATCATCATCATCAACTCCAGTTTCATCAGGATTAGCATCTTCTCTAGCATCAGCTGTAACAGTAGTGACTTCAGTTTCAATAGCAGCAATGACAGATTCTACTTGAAGAGTAGCAACATCTTGTGGTGCCACAGAAAGATCAAAATCTGTCTCTATTGTAGTTGCAACAGTAGTAACTATTTCCTGAGTAGTTGCTTCAACTTGTTCTTCATGAGTAGTACCAGCTGGAGTGCCATGAAAAGGTTCTTCCTGTTCAGCCTTTGCAAATTCATTTTCTAAACAATAATCAATGACACTGAGATCGGTCATGTCAGCATAATTTGCAATAAGACCATAAGGAATGGTCATAGAAAATGTGAAGGACTTCTTCTGTTTCTGGAGAAAAAGCATCTCGGTATCCTGAACTTGCGGCCAAGATAATCTTCGTGGAATTGCCGGATTGCTTCGAAACATGCTTCTAATAATCAGCTTGAGAAACCTGATAAAAGGAATGAACTTTCGTCGCTTGTTGGTTAACTTGTCTTGCAATATTTCGGAAAGCTCGGTCCAGAAAATAATCGTATAGTCGACATGCAGGTCATAGAATACTGCATGGAACAGTCGAAGATAGTGAAGACTAGAACTATCCGTGCCGGTATGTTTAGACGTTAAACACCTGTTGATGACAGAAAATAAAGAATACCAGACAGGAAGAAGGTTAGACTTGTCAAAGTCTACAACCTTGTTCAGTGGACCAACATAGCCTAGTCGTTTGATGCCCTCAAACACTTCTTCTTCGGATGGAAACTGATCATATGTTGTCCTTCCAGGTCTAGAAGTAGGCTCAGGAAGCTCAAGAATCAACCGTAAACGCTTGTAAGAAAGATATGAATCAAATTGATCAATTTGGAGATCAAATCGATGAGGACGTGCCAGTTCGTTCTTTGTGATGGTGTGCCAAACTTGCTGAACGTAGACTTCCGGAACATCGGCAACTGAACAGAGAGCTTGAGAGAGCGGATGTCCACGAAGAATAGTGCGTATGACAGGATGAATCTTGATGCGATCAAAGTCAACAAAGTAGTTGTTACGCTTATAAGGCATGTACATGACGTTAAGAAACACATCATTTGGAGATCGCCTAGATATAGAAAGATCAGCCCCAACAGACGGAACAGACGGCATAGGTGTATCATGAGATGCCTGATCAGCCGGATCCTGAAGAAAGACATTCTCATCTTGAATCATTGGATCAGTATTTGTTTGAGAAGTCATGATAACCTGAAACAAAACACAATTAAACATTTAACAGAAAACACGAAAAAAAATATTCCAAGTATGAAATGCGGGTCCTAAAGGAAACGCATATGAGGTATGCGTATCTTGAAGGGAACGCATATGAGGGAATGCGTGTCCTGAAGGGAATGCATAGGAGAGAATGCGTATCATGAAGGAAACGCATAAGAGAGAATGCGTATCATGAAGGGAACGCAAATCATACTTTGAAACAACGAAAAACACAACTATGCGTGTCACTTAGGATACGCACAATAGACTATGCGTGTTCTTAGTGATACGTAAACTACACAAAGCAAAACAAAACATACTAGAAGAATGCGGGTCTCGGGTGAAACGCATAGTTCATTATGCGGGTCACAAGTGAAACGCATACTTGACTATGCGGGTCACAAGTGAAACGCATACTTGACTATGCGGGTCACAAGTGAAACGCATAGTTCACTTATGCGTGTCACAAGTGAAACGCATACTTGACTATGCGGGTCACAAGTGAAACGCATAGTTCACTTATGCGTGTCACAAGTGAAACGCATAGTTCAGTTAATTTGAACAAAAACCCCTAGAACACGGCTGTTCGAACCCGAAATCCACAAAAAACTAAAATTAAAAGCACAAAACACGAAATTAAAATAAAAGAAAACATACCTGATAGTCGATTATAAGGTCTAAACAAAACCCAATACTCAAATCGATCTATTTCAACTCGAATCTGAGGTTTTTAGAAATCGATGAACAGTGAGAAAAAAATCGCACATCAGTTAAAACGCACAATAAGAAACCAAAAATGAAATTAAAACAAAGAATGGAACACTAATCAAACTACAAGCATAGAATGAAAAACAAAAAAAAACATACCTGAAATTTCCAAAAACACAATCTGAAAAGAATCAGATTAAGAACGCAGGAAGACAAACACTCAGAGAGAATGGAGGGAAGATGAATAGTCAAACAAGTTCAAAGGTAATAAAGAAAAAAAAAATACACATTTTACTTCTATAAATACTAAAAACAAAACACTTAAAAAAAATAACAACTAAAAAAAAATACCTGATAAGCCCCCATTACTCCCCCTACACAAATGCACAAAATTTATCAAATTAGTTTAGCATTTGCATAGTAAATTTAGAAATACTTACCTTATGAATTTCTGATCATCACAGAAAGAAATTAATCATCAATATTTACTCCCCCTCAAAATCAGAATATTCTCAGATATAGAAACCAGATATACACTCCCCCTCGAAAAATGCACAGACCATATGACAAAAACACAGACAGCAATCATAAAGACATCAATATTAAAGATGATCATATTGAATATAAATTTTGTAACAACTGAATATATAAACTTTTAAACACTAAACAAATTAAAGTCTACTCAGTAGAATATCCCAGATTTATCAATCAGTTGAAATCAAACGGGAGTTGTTGGATACAGAAACATGTTTCATTGTATATCAAGTTAAGACATGTTCAGAGTCAAACACTTGCAGGTATCTATTCAGTGTGCTCGCATGCGATCTCTGATTAGCTTCAAGAAAAATGTAATTCTTAACATAAAATGAAGAACTTTGCATGTACAGACACTAAGTCATCAAGAATTAAGATTTTCACAAATTTACAGGTTTATCGTAGCTCAAAGTATATCACCAAGTATCAAGAGCTGTGTGCTCATTGGCATCTTTTAGCTGTGTGCTCATTGGCATCTTCACATGAGTGTGCTCTTTGGCATCTTTTAAGCGATGTGCACTTTGGCATCTTTTAATCAAAGAGTTCATTAAGTAAAGAACATGCCGTAAACGTAACTTTCTATCTGACCCTATTGCAGGATTTGGGTCAGCCGCTCCCAGACCAGTTGGCCTTAGGGGACTAGGTGTCAAGCACCCCTTGGAACTTACTTTCCCGGATCAGAAAGGCTACATCGACATATCCTAAACCCATTCATACCAGTAGAACATGACTTTCGATCTGGTTCTATTGCAGGATTTCTGTTCGATCACTCCCAGATCAATTGACCTTAGGGGACCAGATGTCGAGCATCCCTCGGAACTTACTTTCCCAAACCAGAAAGGTCACAGGTACAAACTTTTAAACTCAAGGATTTCTGTATTTTAAATGCTTAAAAAAAATAAAATCATCTCAATAACTCAGATCTATACCGAATAGCTTAGCCCATATTTTCATTACGATCTACAATTTTGATCACTTAGGTTGTTCAAGCAAAGTAAACCATAAATATGCCGACTCACATATCTTTAAAGCAGTATCTAAAGCGTCAAACATGTTGCTGACTTTTCAATGTTTGAAAGATTTGAACGTTGAACATATGAAACTTTAAATATAAACAAGGCAACTTGTCAAAGATCCTAGACACACATTTTATTCAACTGAAAGAAAATTTGAAATATTAAACTTCATAGAATAAAATTTGGAAAGATTTAAACTTTTAAATTCAACATGCCAAGTTTTGAATGCAGAAAGTTAAATCGTTTTTCATCTAAAGCTTTTGTAAATATATCAGCAAGCTGATATTCAGTTGATACAAAATATAACTCAATAGTACCTTCTTCCACGTGATGCTTTATAAAATGATATCGCATGTCTATGTGCTTGGTCTTGGTGTGTTGGACAGGATTGACCGATATCGCAATCGCGGACTTGCTGTCACAATATATTGGCACAGTCTTGTATAGCATCCCGTAATCGCGAAGTTGCGTTTTCATCCAGAGCACTTGAGCACAACAACTAGCTGCAGCGACGTATTCAGCTTCGGCTGTTGATATTGAAACGCAATTTTGCTTTTTCGACGCCCAGCTTATCAGTCTGTCACCCAAAAACTGGAGATGACCAGAAGTACTTTTCCTGTCCAATTGATTACCACCATAATCTGCATCAGAATAAAAATCAAACTATAATCAGAACTTTTAGGATACCATAATCCTAAATAAGGAGTTCCTTTAATATATTTAAAGATGCGTTTGACTGCTAAAAGATGAGATTCTTTTGGTTTTGCTTGAAAGCGGGCACACAGGCACGTTGAAAACATTATGTCCGGGCGACTTGCAGTAAGATACATCAGTGATCCGATCATCCCTCTGTATGTCTTTTGATCCACAGCTTTTCCATCTGGATCCAGTCCGAGTTTGGCACCGTGAGCCATTGGCGTGCCGATTGAGGTAGACTTGTCCATTTTGAATTTCTTCAAAATGTCAAAGACGTACTTTGACTGATTGATGAATATTCCATCTAGAAGCTGCTTCACTTGTAAGCCGAGGAAAAAGTTGATTTCTCCCATCATGCTCATCTGAAATCTAGAGGTCATTAAATCAGAAAACCAAGTACACAAAGATTTGTTAGTCGCACCGAAAATAATATCATCTACGTATATTTGTACTAAGCAGATATCAAGATTAGTTCTATAAATGAAAAGAGTAGTATCGATCGAGCCTTTGGTGAAGCCGGATTTGACCAAGAAAGCTGACAACTCGTCATACCATGCCCGTGGAGCTTGTTTCAGACCATACAAAGCTTTATCGAGAAAATAAACATAATCAGGACGATCTTTGTCAACAAATCCCTCTGGTTGAGATACATATACTTCTTCTTTCAATTTACCATTGAGAAATGCTGTCTTGACATCCATTTGATATACAGTGAAGTTGCGATAAGCAGCAAAGGCCAGAAACATCCGAATAGCTTCCAATCTGGCGACAGGTGCAAATGTTTCGTCATAGTCAATACCTTCTTCTTGTCGATATCCTTTGGCTACTAACCTTGCTTTGTTCCGAACGACGATACCATCTTTGTCTTTCTTATTCTTGAATATCCACTTGGTACCAATTATGCTCTTACCTTTCGGCCTTGGTACAAGTCTCCACACTTTTAGCGCATCAAACTGATTGAGCTCCTTTTGCATTGCTAAAATCCAGTCCGGGTCTTCCAACGCTTCAGATACTTTGGTAGGTTCAATCTTGCTTAGAAAGCAAGTATACAAACATTCGTTGGAAGAAGCTGTTCTGGAGCGAGTAGAAACACTTGCTTGAGGATCCCCAATAATTTGATGGTTTGGATGAGATCTTGTCCATTTTGTTGTATGAGGGAGAGGGTCAATAACTTCTTGAACCACTACTATTTGTTGAGGAGGATCTTCAGATGGAATAATGTCAGAAGATGACACAGAAATGGTTTCAACTGTAGGCGGTGGAATTTCCATGACATCATATTCAGGCTCTTGTCCATCAGAAGTAGCTTGTACTTCTTGTTGAACAACTTCATCTTCTACAGACTCCTCATGAACAGTTTCAGCAATATATGGTTCATGAAAGAATTGATCAGGTTGATGTTCAGAAGGTATGTCTTGAATTTCAGTTGATACTGAAGCAGCATCAGGTTCAGAGGTTGATGCAGCGGAATTAGGATTTGATGCACTCACAGATTCCTGATTCAAGACATTTGACACAATATCAGTATTTGGTTTAGGAACATCATCATAAAAATTTTCAAACAGAAAATCAAGATCAGAAAGATTAGACGGAGAAGTAGAAGGATCCCGATTTGTCAACTGAAGTGCAGGTTCTGAATTGATTTGTTCAGAAGCTGAGTTTCCAGTAATAGCGGGTTCTGAACTGTGTTGTTCAGAAGCCAAATCGGCAGCTTCATCAAATTTGACATTCACTGACTCTATCACTTTTCTTGCAGAGAGAAGAAAGACTCTGTAAGCAGCAGAGTTAGAAGAATAGCCCAGAAATACGCCTTCATATGCCTTTGGACTAAATTTGTTCAGATTATCTCTATCATTCAAAACATAGCATTTACAACCGAAAGACTGGAAATATTTGATGTTGGGTTTGATATCATTCATCAATTCATATGGAGTCTTGTTGAACCGGCGGTGAAGAATTGATCTGTTTTGAGTATCACATGCAGTTGATATGGCTTCGGCCCAGTGAGTCAAAGGAAGACATGAATAAGCAAGCATAGATCTGGCAGCTTCCACAAGCGTTCTGTTTCGTCTTTCAACAACTCCATTCTGTTGCGATGTTCTTGCAGCAGAAGACTGTTGTTGTATACCTTGATCATCATAGAATGCTTGAAGAGTTGAATTCTTGAATTCTGTGCCATTATCTGATCTTACAACTTTGACATGATTTTGCTTATTTGTCTGAATGGTTTTGATGAGATTGATGAGAATTTCAGGTGTCTCGTCTTTAGATTTGAGAAATTTCACCCAAGTATATCTGGAGTAGTCATCAACAACAACCAAAACATATTTCTTCTTACCAATGCTCTTTGTCTTCATTGGTCCACACAAATCAACGTGAATCAGATCTAGGATGTCCGCAGTGCAATGTTCAGGCTTAGGCTTATGAGATGCTTTCTTCATCTTTCCTTTCTCGCAGTCCTGACAGAGATGGTCTTTCTGGAAACGGAGGATTGGAAGACCTCTCACGGAATCATTCTTGACCAAGCGATCCATATATTTGAAATTGAGATGAGCTAGTCGACGGTGCCACACCCAGCTTTCATGAATAGAAGCTTTTGATAGAAGACAAATATCTGATGGAACCTTTACTTCGGAAAGATTAATAGTATAAAGATTTGATCGTCTCTTTCCAACAAGTAAGTCCATGCCGCTATTACTCTTTACAGCAACTCTTTTAGACTTGAAACTGACTTCAAGATCTTTATCGCAGAACTTTCCGATGCTGAATAGATTGTGACTTAAACCTTCGACATAGCTTACTCTTTTGACAGTTATGTTACCTTGAACAAGATCACCATAACCAAGAATGGGAGCCGTCTCGCAGTTTCCAAATTTGACACAACCGCAACATTTTTCTTTAAAATTTGTAAGTAGAGATTTGTTGCCAGTCATGTGTTTGGAACACCCAGAATCCAGATACCATAATTGATTTAGCTGCACAATCAACAATTACTGAGATTTAGGTACCCATATAAATATGGGTCCCTTCTTGTTAGTCCTTTCCTTTTTCTTTTTCAAAAATTTATTTTTCCAAAACATCTGAGATTGATCAAATAAAGCATGAACATCAACACATATTAAAGAAGAAACACAATCATCAGAATCAGAACTAGAGAGACAATATGAGATATTCTTTGAAATTTGAAACATTTGCTCAACAGAATATTTTGTAGATTTATTACAAAAGGCAAATGAGTCTTGTTTACAAAGAAAATCTACACATTTATTCTCTACAGAAACAATTTCTTCAGATCTCTGTTTCTTTTGCCAAACAGACTTCACAGACTTCTTCAAAGGCCTATCTGAAATAGATGAATCAGAAAAATTAGAATTTTCAGAAATATCAAACTCTTTCTTCTTTTTCTTCTTTGACCTTCTTCTTTTACGCTTTGTTTTATAGAAATGATCATTTAGCGTAAAAGTGTCATCAACAATTTTAGATAAAATATTTGATTTAGAAGAGGAAGTTTTATCAATAAAATCAAACTGATCAGTTAGTTTATTTGGATAAACCTCAGAGCAAGAAACATCAGATGAACACAAGTTGATGGAAGATTTGATAAGACCAGAATTATTTTCTTTAAAACTCGATGTCATAAAAGAAAAAATGACATCGTTTTCAATTTTTCTCAAAATCTCTTGTTCTTCCAATTGTTCTTCTAGATCAAAGATTTGGCATTCTAAAACTAAAGGAGGTATATATCTCTTAGTATCATAAGGTACTGGAGATATTTTGTCCTTATTAGGATTAACTTCATTTAAATCAAAGAAGTCATTCGATCTAGAAGATTTAGTAGAAGAAACAATGTTTAACTTTTGTCTTTTCTTCTTTATTTTTTCAGGAAAATATTTTGCATTTTCTTGAGTGTAAACGAAAGGAACTTTCATTCTCTTGTTGTTTATCCGTTTTTTATCTTCCTCAATTGTAGTCTCTTTAGCACTTGTCCAAAGAGGTTTGTATTGAGAACCATATTTTGAAAGACCAAGACATTCGTAATCATAGAAATTGGGAATCTCAATTTTAGCTTTCTTTAAAAACCGAGGATTTTTAAATCCAAGACCCCAATTTTCTTTTAACGACTCATAGCTCCTTGGTTTATGCATATGAATTGTTTGTTCAGTTTGATTTTGTTTATATAACTTTTCTTCTAATTCAAATATTTTATCCGAAAACTCTTGATTTAAAAAATGACAAATCAGACAAAGAATCATGAGAAGTCTGTTTTTCAATTTCTAAATCTTCTATTCTTTCTTGAAATTTCTCTTTTGTAAATTTTAAAATAGATTTTTCATCTCTCAGAGAAATCTTCAACTTTTCAATTTGAACAGACTTTTCTTGATTTTCGCGTTTTTCGGATATAAGCTTTGAACGAAAGTCATGTAAAGCATTTGTGATGACATTCATTTGCGATGAAATGAAATTAAAATCAAACTTAGATGGTACCTCAGATTCATCGGTTGAAGTCTCCTCATCCTCATCATCACTGTTGTCGTCTCCAATAAAACACATAGCAGCAGTCTCAACATTGTCAGCTTCGTTATCTGAGTGCTCCAACCAATATTCCTCCTCAGCCAACAAAATTGTTCCACTTGCTTTCTTCTCAGCCAAAGCTAATTTCTTCTTATAGAAATCAACATCTTTCACAATCTTCGTTCTGCATTCCTTTGAAATATGCCCGGGTTTGCCACAGTTGTAGCAAGTCATAGCCTTCTTATCTTCTTTCTTTGGTTCAGCTGCTGTAGCAGGCTCATATTTGGGAAAGAAAGACTTTGATGCAGAACTGGGTTCTACCTTCTTTGATCCAGAAGAGAAACGAAGATTGTTTGAACTTGACCGTTTCTGATATTTCTTTTGATAATGCTGACTTAGAAGAATCATGGCTTTTTCCAATGCTTCGCCATCGTCATCTGTTGACCCATCATAAGCAGACTCTGTCAAGGCTTGTTCAGCCATTTGGCTAGCTAAAAGAGCGATTGGATCCACAGTCTTTGGCTTCTGCTTATCCAGCTTAGCTTTCTTCTTCATTACCATGGCTTCATCAGACATCAGAATTTCAAACATTTCCTGAATGGGCATTTTGGAAATTCTAGGATCATTCCTCATTCGATGACAGGATTTTTCCCATTCAGGTTTGAGTGCATTAAGGAACTTCAGATTTGTCTCCAGCTCATTCTTTATAACCTTGATCTTATACAGATCGTTAATAACAGTCCAGAACCTGTCGAAGACACTTTTCAGACTTTCCCCATCCTTTGCTTTGAACTCTTCAAAATTGTTCATGTATCTTGTCTGACGAAGCTGGGTAGACATTGCAGTACCAAGCATGATTTTCTCCAGTTGTGTCCACATCAGCATAGGATTGTGTTTGAAACAATCGATTCTGTTATAGATGGAATTTGGTAGAGCAAGAATCAAATTCGACTTGGCCTGATTGTTAGCTTGGTATCTTAGAAGTTCATCAGCCTCATATTCTATCAGTGCTTTTTCTACATTAGTAGCTGGAGTGTTTCCAACAACTGGTATCACTTTCCTTGGCTTGACCATGGGACCTTCAGTCAAAGCTTTCATCATATTTTTCCCATTTGATTGTCTTTCGATGAAATTAATAAACCGGTCCTGCCATTGTTCAAATTCGTTCTCATTTATCAGCACAGGTGGATGAGTATCAGACCCCAACGACATCATGAAGTCGTTCTTGTAAAGTTGAGCTTGTAGAGACATTTTGATGAAATCTGGAATTCAGAAAAATAACTAAGTCTTAAAGACCCGCACAATTGAGGAATGCGTGTCTGGCTTGAATCACAATATTCGGGTCCTTGATGATACGCACACCCAAGGAATGCGTGTTCAGAAAGATATGCACTCGATGCTTTCCTCAGAGAGATATGCGTGTCCAGAGAGAAATGCGGGTTCAGAGAGATAAGCGAGTTCAGAAGTACACACACTTGCTGTTGTGCGTGTTCAACAGGGCACGCACTTGAAGATGTGCGTGTTCAAAGTGACCCGCACTTGAAGATGTGCGTGTTCAGAGTGACCCGCACTTCATTAAACATGAATAATATGAAACGTTAGTTTCACAAATGAAGATATGATGAAAGCGCATTCTAATAATATGAACATGAATAACCCGCATACTTCATTAAACACACGCATACTTCAAAATCAATGACTAACATGCAAAATATAATATCGACCCGCACAATATATATGAATCACACGCACAATAGGATGAATGACCCGCACAGTATTATGAATAACACGCACATGAACAATCAACTATAAATCTGCAATATCAATCATAATACTAAAATTAAACCCATACACATTGCACATAATAGATCGAAAACAAGTTTTTAAAACAATTCTATTAACAAATTCGATCAAAACACTCTAAATCTCAAAAACTCAAATAGAACAGACAACAGAACACGTCTTTTTCAGAATATATTCAAACTCATAATCGAAGCACCAAATCACGTTTTTATGCAAATCAACAAGAAACAAGCTCGATCGACTAACTAAAACGCATCTAATAACATCAAACTCCAAGCAATTCGATCACAAAACAGACTGAAATTGGTGAAAATCCAGAAAATGAGATTTTTCTTGAAAAAACAACAAAAATCAATCAAATTTTCGAATTAACCAACCAAATCAGAAACAATTATCCACTAAACTCAATCCTCTCAAGATCTTGGAGGCTCTGATACCAATTGATGAGCCAAGATAACAAGATCGTAGAGAGAGAATCTAGAGAGAGAAAGTGCACTCCAAATGTAACAATGACTTGTATTCAAACAGTGTACAATTCTTACAAAACTAAAACAAGCCAAGGGGACTTAAATACCCCAAGGCAAATACAAAGACATAAAAGAACAATAAATACAATGATTACTATAAAATCAGATCTAACACATATATCAAAATAACATTTCTGTCTAATAACTACCCTAGGATTACATTTCAGAGTATAAGGTTTACAACTATCACCTATTACACAACTGAATAAAAAAATTAAACTATTTCAGGAAGTCTTCTAGATCCTGAAAATAGCTCACATCTTCTCCTTACCCTTATCTGTACCTGCTACCTTTCGATAACCTGAAACAGGATTATAAATTTTGAAAGAGCGAGGGTTAGACCAATGGTCTAGTGAGTCCCCTCCAATCACTACTGCAACAGTTCTAATATTATTTAAAACATTTAAACAAAGCTTTATATCTCAAAAACATAACTTGCTCTTTTAATCAAACTTTAAACATTCTTTATGCTTCGCAAACATAACTCAATCTACTGGCCATCACTGACCACTTTTTACGCTTCGCAAGCATACCTTAAGCTACTGACCAACACTGCCGTCAAAGACGGTATGTCTGTCTCGTACTGCCTTATTATAGGGAAACACCCTAATGGCATAAACGAGTCACACTCCCCGGTACGAGCAGGCGGGTCACACTTCCCGACTTAGGTCAGACTTCTGACTCAAATGTATGCATACACTTAGTCCTGACTATATATATAAAACAAGTTTATAGAAACTGAGCATAAATATGCCAAACTGATTAAATCAACCTTTTTCAATAAATCTGCATAACTTTCAATACTATAAACGTGCAGTTTATAAAACCCACATTTATCAAATAACTGTCAAAATCATAAAAGATTTAGTTTGAAAGACTCACCTCTGATTCTTCTTGCTTAACCTCTGTCTTCTAACGATTAACACCACCTACGATGGTATCAAAGTACAAAGGTAAGCTAACTGGCAACTAACATTCATTCCTTCTCTAAATAACTCAAAACACTGTGTGACCCGGTCAAAACCTTTCCGGTCGAACTACCCGGTCGAGACCATCTTACCGGTCAACACTTATACCGGTCAACACTTATACCGGTTGAGACCGGTCGACAAAATATCGGTCAATCAACTATACCGGTTGACGAGCTATACCGGTCAATCAAATATATCGGTCGACCACACTACCGGTCGACTACAATACACCGGTCGAGTATGATACCGGTTGGTCGCACCATACCGGTCGGTCGAAACATACCGGTCGGTCGCACCATACCGGTCGACACCTTCGTTCCGGTCGACGTTCATACTAAGTCGGCTACTTTACAGAAGAACCCAAAAAACTTCTAATCTTATAAATCGATCAAATATACGGTTAAAACCTTCAATAACAAGGCTATTTACCGACTATAACATACAGATAGAAGTATTAAGCTAGAATCATACCTCTATTTGACAAAAACTAATCGATCCTTCAAAACCTTTCTCTTCTTCGCCCTGCTCTCGCTCTGATCTCTTTCTCTTGAGTCGGTCTGTAAAGTTATCAGTATGAAATCTGATAACTTTACTTAAGGTTAAGGTTATATAAATATAACCAAAGTTTCAAATAACCCCCTGAACTTTGGGTCTCACTTAACTTTTCACCCAATTTCCAAAATTAAAATATTTTTCGGATTCGGATATTACAGTTGTCTCCAATAATCAAGTCACAATTCATATTTTTAAGTTAAAACCTAAACCTTCTCAAACCCTAGTTTTACTTGAACCTATTCAACGTCCCATAAATGGAGGTAGTGATGTTAGAACATGTAAATACATTTAACATCTATAAACCATAGGCCAAATACCCTCCTAACACTTTCATCCAAAACCAAAACCCCAAAATCCCTTAAAATTAGCTTTTATGTCAAGAGTTTGCCAAGGCCCCAAAATCCATGATTTTCAAGTATGTAAAAGTTCAACTATTAGAAGATTACTATGTAGGAAGTGTAAAACATGTATGTACTCACCTTGTTGGGAACTATGAACAAAACCCTAGATGAGAGCTTGAGATAAGAATACAATGGGAGACTTGAACTTCAAGCACTAACTCTTAACCACAATCACCAACCTAAATCAAACCCATAAATGCATATAAGATGACGATTTGGTAGCATTAAATGAAAAGGAAGTGAAACCCTACCTTAGGACCCTTCCAAAATCGCCTTCAAAGAGTTCCAAGATGAGACATGGGAGAAAAGGGGAGAAATCCCGACTTTAGGTCAGCTGAGCTTCCCCACGGCCTTGGCCGCAGCTATGAGGCCACGCCGTAGGCTGCACGTGCTCTCAATCGGGAGACTCTAGCGAGTCCCGTGGCTTTGGCCGAGGTTCTTAAGCGATGCGGGATCCTGCGCAAGTCGCTGCCACTCCCCCAGTTCTTCATGATTTTACACTCTAAGCTCCCAAATCTCAAATGCTAAAGCTTGGCAACTTACGCTACTTGTGAACAATTCCAGTAGTTGACTTGACTTGAGAATATACGTATATATATATATACTATATCCGTAATTTCTCCAAGACGTAAGCAAGTTTTACAGGCGTTACACTTGAGATGCCATATCTGGAAATTTAAACAGAATAATGGAATAGAGAATGTTTAGAATTCGAAGGTTTATCAGAACAAGTACTCGTATCCTTTTTAAGAAGGAAACTTGAAAAGGTAATAAATTCGAAAAGTTTAGTTTTCCTTTTAGAGAACTTAGATGAACAGTCTTAAAAACCAAGGGGTTTTTGCAGAAAAGAAATCATGAAGATAAATGACTTTTAGAAGAAAAACAGTTATAATCCAAGAAAAAGAGAATATTTTCGGATTAAACAATGTTTTTGGAGATAAAGAGAGGAGAGAACAGAAACCTGGATTTCTTGAGGTTTGAAGATTGCTTGAATGTTGAGAGTAATTTTTGCCTTTTCAGATTTTGAGAGCGTAAAAGGTAAGATTACGAACTTCAAGTCTTTATATAGGAGAAGAGAGAGAAAATGAAAGGCGGGAAAACGTTCATCATGACACGGACATGTTCCACGAACGTGATTGGACGGGAAGTGCAACGGACGAACGTGTTAGAAAAAGGGGCGTGTCTTGTTTATCGGTTAGAATGATGTCATAGGAAAGAGAATGTCATGTTAGTTTTCATAAAGTATCTCTGAGAGAAAGTCAGGGATAGGATTTCCTTTTAAAAGATCACTGATGAGGAAAATCAGGAGAAGATTTTTTTTTTCAAAAAACTTTTAATCATTTGAAGAAAGTTAATGATTGAGTTTTAAGAATTTTGAAAATGTCTCGCTGAAAGAGATTCAGTGAGTAAAGATTGTGTAAACCATACCTGAGTATCATAGAGAATTTAGTCAAAGCTGATGAGATGAGATACATTTGTACACCCGACTTTATGCCTGAATGCTGAAGATTTAATCTTCAAGATTCAACATTCCAAGCCCCCTTATGAGAAAGTTGAATCTTGTCTCATCAAGCGGTTTGGTGAAAAGATCAGCGAGCTGATAGTCAGTGGGAATAAAATGAAGTTTGATGTCACCATTCATCACATGATCTCTGATAAAATAATATATGATTTCAATGTGTTTTGTTTTTTAGAAAAGCACTGGATTGTTTGCTATAGCGATGGCACTAGTGCTGTCGCAATAGATTGGGATTTTGGATAGCTGAAGGTCATAGTCTAATAGTTCATTTCTCATCCATAAGACCTGAGCACAGCAACTTCCAGCGCTATATACTCAGCTTTAGCTGTAGAAGTGGACACTGAGTTTTGCTTTTTACTAGTCCAACTTACCCACTTACCACCTAGGAGTTGACAACCTCCGGTGGTTCTTTTTCTATCTAGTTTACAACCTGCAAAATCACTATCTAAGTATCCAGTGAGATCGAACCCTGAGTATTTGGGATACCAAAGACCGAGGTTAGGAGTTCCCTTAAGATATCGAAAGATTCACTTAACACCGATCAAATGGGATTCATTGGGTTTTGATTGATATCGTGCACAGAGACAAGTAGAATACATGATATCAGGTCGGCTCACTGTAAGATACAGCAGGGAGCCTATCATTCCTCTATAGGCAGTGACATTAACAGGTTTTCTAGTAGGATCCTTGTTTAATGTCAATGGAGGTGCCATAGGAGTTTTCATCGCTGTTGTTTGAGTGAGATTAAACTTTTTCAGCATGTCTTGAACATACTTACCCTGATGAATAAACGTACCTTTTTCAGATTGCTTGATCTGAAGTCCATGGAAATAGGTTAGTTCACCCATCATACTCATTTTATATTCTTTCTTCATTCTTTCAGCGAAGCGAGTACACAAAGATGGGTTAGTAGAACCAAATATAATGTCATCAACATATATTTGAACAAGAATAATATGACCTTTTATCTTTCTGAAAAATAGTGTGTTATCGATTTTACCACGCTCAAATTTTTCAGAGACAAGAAAAGAGGAGAGAGTGTCATACCAAGCCTAAGGAGCTTGTTTTAATCGATAAAGGGCCTTATCCAATTTATATACATAGTGTGGATGCTTAGGGTCAGAGAACCCTGGGAATTGTTCAACATAGACTTCTTCATTTAGCTTCCCATTTAGGAATGTTGACTTGACATCCATTTGATATACTTTGAAGTTTTTGTGAACTGCATAGGATAGGAATAGTCGAATTGCTTCGAGCCTGGCCACAGGGGAAAAGGTTTCATCATAGTCTATGCCATCCTCTTGTCTGTATCCGTGAGCAACTAGCCTGGCTTTGTTGCGGTTTACAGTCTCATTTTCATCCATCTTGTTTCTATACACCCATTTGGTGCCTATAACAAATTTGTCAGATGGTCGAGGAATGAGATTCCACACATTGTTTCTTTCAAACTCAGTCAGCTCTTCTTGCATTGCGTTGACCCAGTTTGGATCTCTGAGGGAATCATCAGTTTTCTTAGGTTCTATTAGAGAAACAAAATTAATAAAGAGACAGATATTACCTGAGTTTCGTCGAGTCTTGTTAGTGCACAGATTTGTTAGATACAAGATCATAATCACTGGAGCTGAAAGTCAAAGAAAGTCAAAGTTCAAAAGTCAACTCTCAAGCAAAGTCAAAGTCAATTGTAGTAAACTCAAAGTCAAAGTCTTGTGTTGTTCTTTCTTGTAAGTGTGTTGTTTGTTTGTTTTTCTTTAATAGATAGATGGCTAGTAGTTGTGGTGAGAGCATTGGTAACATTTAGAACTGAAATTGTATTTTGCAGAGAGATAGAGAGAGAAAGAGATTTGTAGAGAGAGAAAGTAATCTGCAAATCATTCTGTAATCGAATCTTGTGATTAATCAAAACAGGTAGATTGATAAATCTTGTTTTGTGATTTGATTTAGTAATGAGAACTTGATAGATCTGGGAATAATAATTGGTATTAGAGCAGATCCAATTAAGAAATCAAGAAAATCAGAGTTCGACACTGTTTTATAGGAGTTCAGATTGATTTTTGAATTTGTGTTGGTTTTTCGAGTTGTAATTGTTTGATTAGTGGTCGAATTGTATTTTAGATTAAGTTTTGTATCGAATTGCACTTAATTTTTAATCATTTAGATGAATTTGTTGGTTTTTGAGTTTCACGAGTTCGAACACTGTGTCAAGGATCAATTTAGATGATTAAGTGAATTTTGTTGTAATTCTTTGATAGAAATTGATTCTAGATGTTCTAGTGGTCTAATTGCCAAAGTTTGGGTCTGAAATTTGAAGTATAGACAGGTTTTTGTGGATTTCAGAGGTGTTTTTTTATTCGATATTCGAAGAACTCGCAAACAGATCTGAAGAACTCGCAAGTCTTTCAAGAACTCGCGGAAAGAATTCGTAGAATTGTTGAATTTCGCAGATTTCGCTTATTTGTACTGAAAATTTCCTAAGTGTAGGATTTGCATCTGTGTGATCTGCGAATTGCATAGGATTCGCAGAGTTGATTAGTGCGAATTTTCAGATTTCGCAGAAGTATTCTTTACGAAAAGTGTTTTTAGAAAAATTGGTTAAGGACAGAATTCGTAGATCTCTTGTTCACGAAAAGTTAGAATTCGCAAGTGTGTGGGTTATGAATTCCTCAGAATTCGCAAGAGTGTTGGTTACTAATTCTTTGAGATATCAAATAATTTTCTAAGTACATAATTCGTGAGCTTCTAATGTGCGACTTTTAGTCTGCGAATTCTAAAATCCTTGTAGCCTGCGAATTCTTGACTTATTTTTTATTGCGAATTCTGATTTTGTTCTATCTGCAAATTCTTAGTAATTCACTCTATTTTGCGAATTCCTTACTTGGTGAATTTTGGAAATTTCATTTCTAATTTTCTTTCTAAGTTTTTATGTTTACTTGATTTCTTTTGGACTAATGATTGTTTGTCAAGTTCTTATTACAATATTTTCAAAGCAGGATGTCATCAAGGGAAGCTCTCGCGATTGGAACCGATGTAAAGCCACCAGTACTCTTTAAAGGAGAGTATGAGCAATGGAAAGACCGGTTCAAGGACTTCATAGAAAGACATGAGCTGGGAGAATATATAACAAAATCTTTGAATGAAGGTGTTATGAAACTTCCAACAAAAACTCATACTTTAGGAGAACCTGGAGAACAGAAAGATAGAGAGTACCCACTAACACCTGATGAATACACTCAAGAGCAAAAAAATAGAGTAAAAGCAGATAAACTGGCTAAATCTTTCATTCTTCAAGTCATCCCAAATGAAATCTATGTCAAGATTGATAGCTACAATGCTATTGGCAAGGAAGTGTGGGATCAATTGGAAAAGATGATGCTCGGATAAAAGATAGGCAATCAACTCAAAATCTCTAACTGCCTCAACAACTATGAGGAGTTCAAAGCCAAAGAAGGAGAATCTCTTGAGGCAACGTACGACAGATTTGTGACTTTGTTAAACGAGCTAAGCAAAAACAAAGTCAGAAAGTCATAGATTGAACTGAATGTCAAGTTCCTCAGTATTCTGCAACCAGAATGGAAAAGATTCACTAGACAGATGAAACAAATGAAAGATCTGAATGAAATTCCACTTCATGAGGTCTATGAAACTCTCAGGCAGAATGAAGAAGAGGTTGATGAGATTAAAGAGGAAAAGAAGAAGACTGAGAAGACAGTTGTTGATCCGATTGCTCTTGTGGTGAAGAAAAAGTCTGTGAGCTTGAAGAAAAAGAAGAAAGTCGTAGTTTCTGAATCTGAGGAAGCGGAGAGTGAAGATAATTCTGACTCTGATGATTGTGAGAATTTAAAGCAGGCTATGCTGATGCTGACTAAAGCCTTCCAGAAAAAGTTCTACAAAAAGACTAGCTCAAACAGTTAGAGATATTCTTTTGGGTCTAGAAACTATGAACACAAGGAGAGGATCGAAGGAAAGAGAATAGAAGAAAAGAGGTCTGATGAGAAACAGTATAGAACTGAAGAGAAGAAACAGCCAGAACCGACAAAATGCTACAACTGTGGCAAACTCGGACATTTTGCTAAGGACTGCAGAAAGCCTAAAGTCCGAAATTCCGAGTATTACAAGAACAAGATGCTCTTAGCCAAGCAACAGGAAGCTGGTAAGGCATTAATGGCAGAGGATGAGTTCTAGCTAGATCTTTCAGATGAGGAAGAAGAGAAAGCCCATCTGTGCTTTATGGGCCAGACGAAGATGGAAGTTGAAGTTAAGTCTGATGAAGAAGACAATGAAGAGGTAGGTGGTATGTCTAAATCTGATTTTATGAATGATATGCAAGCTATGATGATTAAATTCCAGGAAGTAACGTCTAAACATGAACGCGAAAAAGGTATCATAAAAGAAAACAATCAATTAATACAGAAACTTAGTAAGGATCTTGTTGAGAAGAAAGTATTAATTGAAGCTTTACATAAAAATATTGATACCAGCGGGAAAGAGAAGACGATAATTCACAATGAATTAGCTGAAACTACTTCAAAGTATAAACTGTGCCAATTTGAATCAAAAGAGATTACTAAAAATAGTTCATCATTTTCAAAAGAAAATAAATCTTTAGCTGACAAGGTGAATGTTTTGCAGGAAAAGCTTTACAGTTTAGGTCAAACTGAACACACTATTCATCTGAACAAACCTAAAGAGAGTAGTGAGTGTTGGGGACTTGGTTATGAGAACCCACACTACCTCAAAAAGGGTATTTCAAAAGTGCCTGCACTTTATGACTTTGGATTTTTAAAACTGGCACCACAATACCCTGAACTCAAAGTTAAGTGGACCAAACTGTCTGACGAGGATGAAGCTAAAGAAAAAGAGAAACAAAAGAACACAACTAAAATGCAACTTCCATTTCGTTATGAGAGGTTAAATAATAGTTACAGTTTTGAAAGTTGATAAATCAGTTTCTGTGAATTCTAAGAATGTCAAAGGTAAAAAGAAGAAATCTAAGCATTCACAGAAACAGAACACCACTGGTAAGCCAAAAAAAAGGCAATCTTTTAAAACTCACAGTACTAATTCTAAAGTTTCAACTGTTTCAGATGTGAAAAAGAAACCGACTGGAGTGAAATCAGAATGGCGACCGAAACAGAAGATTGACGAGAATGCTAAATCATGTTCTGATTTGAATTGTAATAGAGGATTGACTAGTAAAAGAAATGTAGTTGAGAATATTGCTTTTTCAAAACCAAAACTTGTATCTTCGTACAAGAGATATTCAATAAAGCAATTGTTTCAATTATCTTCGTCTGCTAGAAAGTCTTCTAATTATAAAAGAAATGATTCTGCTTCTCGTAAATATTCTGATGTTTGGTTTGGCACATATCATGTATATTCTTATCATTCTGTTGCTTCAAATATTTTTCAAAAGGTCAAAGGGTCCATATATAAATGGATGCCAAAATCTTGCGCTAATACTGTATGACCCATATTTAAACGGGTACCTAAATCTATTGTTCCTTGATTTCTCATGTGCAGACCCGTCATATGTGGTACTTGGATTCTGGTTGCTCCAAAAATATGACCGGGCGGAAAGATATTTTATATAATTATACAGAGAAATATTGTGGGACAGTTAGATTCGGCAACGACCAGTTCTCACCAATTCTAGGTTATGGTGATGTGATTCATGACAATGTGACGATTACGAAGGTGAGCTATGTTGAAGGATTAGGGCATAACCTGTTCAACATTGGCTAGTTCTGCGACAAAGATTTATAGGTAACTTTCAAGGCCAAGCGATGTTCTATGCGTAATGAAGATGGTAAGGAACTCTTGGTCGACACTAAAAAGTTCAAACTCTACATGATAAATCTGTCAAAGGTCCAGACTGACAATGAGGTTTGTCTATTGTCAAAAGCCTCGCTGCAACAAAGCTAGTTATGGCACCGAAGGCTTTCTCACCTAAATTTTTGTTACATCAATAAGCTGGTCACTGGAAAATTGGTAAAAGGACTTCCTGAGCTAAAATTTGTCAAAGAACATCTGTGTGTAGCTTGTGAAAAAGGTAAAATGAAGAGGGTCGCACATAAGCCGAAACTCGAACCGAGTACAAGCTCTCCACTGGAATTGCTTCACTTGGATCTTTATGGTCCGATGAGAATGCAAAGCATGGGAGGGAAGAAATATGTGTTAGTAATAGTGGATGATTTTTCGCGTTACACATGGGTAAAGTTTCTAAGGACAAAAGATGAGACGCCCGAAGTACTCATCAACTTTTTGAAGGCTACCCAAGTGAACTTGCAGAAGACAGTTAAGCTTCTTAGGACGGATAACGGCACAGAATTTAAAAACAAAACTGTAGAAGAGTACCTCAAATGGGTCGGGATAACTCACCAATATTCTGCTGCTAGGACACCAGAACAGAATGAAGTAGTAGAAAGATGCAACCGAATGCTAGTCGAGGCCGCTCGCACTATGCTCAGTCAATCGGATCTACCTCTGTTTCTGTGGGCAAAAGCTATCTCAACTGCATGTTATACGCAAAATCGCTCTATTATTCACAGACGGTTTGGAAAAACTTCTTACGCATTAATTAATAATCATACACCTAACATTAAGCATTTTCATATTTTTGGTTGCAGGTGTTTCGTGCTAAACGATAGAGAGAGCTTGAATAAATTTGAACCGAAGGCTGATGAGGGAATCTTCATTGGTTACTCCCAGACATCTGTTGCATACAAAATTTATCTAAAGAAGTCAAAGACAGTAATTGAGAGCGTTAACGTAACATTTGACGAGGATATAGCTTCTGAACAAAACAGTTCAGAACCCGTACATACTGGTGTATTAGCTTCTGGGCAGATAAGTCCAGAACCTGTACCTACTATTACTAAATCAGATGAAGTGTCATCGTCAAATTCTCATTTATCTGATTTAGATTTGTTTCTCGAACTGTTTTATGATGAATTTCTTGGAACTAAAGTGTCTAAATCTGTTGTGGTTAACAGATCAAAAGATTCACTAAGACATCAACCAATCACTTCAGACATATCTACTGAATCAAATTCCCGATTCAGCAAGAAATTCCAGTTCAAACACCTACTCCAACGGTTGAAGCGGTGAATGTTAACGAGGAAACAGAAGTTACTGAATCAGTTGGTTGTACTATCACGACAAATCAACAGTTAGAAAATGTTGTTCCAACTGAAACTTCTACACAAGACACTTCAACTGTACCCCCATCAATTCCTGAGCAAACTAATGAAGCTGACAGTGGATATCTAGATGATAACCATGATCAATCTACATCGAATCCACTCCCTCATGAACATAAATGGACCAAAGAGCACCCGATAAGTCAAATTATTGGAGATCTAAATTTACCGGTGCAAACTAGGTCTGCTACTTTGAATATGTGTATGCATGACTCATTCTTGAGTAAGTTAGAGCCCACTCGCGTATCAGAAGCTCTAGTTGAATCAGATTGGGTGACTGCAATGCAAGAGGATCTAAATTAGTTCGAAGCCTTAAAGGTCTGGAGACTTGTGCCAAAACCGGAAGGAAGAACTATAATCGGCACAAAATGGATATTCAAGAATAAAAAAGACGAATATGGTATTGTAATCAGAAACAAAGCACGACTTGTCGCAAAAGGCTACCGACAAGAGGAAGGAATAGATTATGATGAGACTTACGCTCCAGTAGCGCGCATTGAAGCAATAAGGATGTTTCTTGCATATGTTGCTCACAAGAACTTCACTGTCTATCAGATGGACGTGAAAACTGCCTTTCTCAACGACATTCTTAAGGACGAAGTCTACGTCTCACAACCTGAAGGCTTTGTCAATCAAGAGAAACCAAATCACGTCTACATTCTCGACAAAGCACTTTATGGACTAAAACAAGTGCCTCAATCTTGGTACGATGTTTTATAAAAGTTTTTGGTCAAGTCGGGCTTCACGAAAGGTAAAATCGATACCACTTTGTTTATTAAAAAGAAAAAAGCCGATATCATTATTATTCAAATATATGTGGATGATATTATATTTGGCTCAACTAATCCCAAATACTATAAGAACTTTTCTAACCTTATGGTGTCACGTTTTCAGATGAGTATGATGGGAGAGATGAATTTCTTTCTCGGCTTACAAGTTAAGCAATTTTCAACGGGGATTTTTATAGATCAATCCAAGTACATTTTCGATATTCTTCGTAAATTCAAAATGGAAAATTGTACAACAATTGGAACCCCGATGATACCGGGAACTAAGATCGGCATGGATCCTTCGGGAAAAGTTGTCGATGTTAGAACCTATAGAGGGATGATAGGTTCTTTGATGTATTTAACTTCTAATAGGCCAGATATAATGTTTTCTACATGTTTATGTGCTAGATATCAGGATAATCCCAAAGAATCCCATTTATCCGCAGTCAAACGGATCTTTAGATATCTGAAGGGGACTGCAGATCTTGGTCTGTGGTATCCTAAAGATACTAGTTTTGAACTGACGACTTATTCAGATGCAGATCATGCAGGCTGTATGTTAGACAGGAAGAGCACATCGGGTCATATACAGTTTCTTGTAGATAAACTCGTTAGTTGGGCATCAAAGAAATAATTATGTGTTTCCACATCAACGGCTGAGGCGGAGTATGTTGCTGCTACAAGCTGCTGCTCTCAGGTGTTGTGGATGAGGACGCAACTACGAGATTATGGCTTCAAATTCGACAAAATCCCAATTTACTGTGACTCAAAGAGCACCATTGCCATATCAGCAAATCCTGTACAACATACAAAGACAAAACACATAGACGTACGATATCATTTTATAAAAGACAATGTCGAAAAAGGTATAATAGAACTTTATTTTGTAAACATTGATTGTCAGCTTGCTGATTTATTTACCAAGCCTCTCGACGAAAATAGATTTAATTTTCTTGTCTCAAAACTTGGTATGCTAAATCTCAAGATGTAACACCCCGATTTTCGAAAGGTATTATTTCCAGTTTATACCGAAATCGATATATTAAGAAAAAATAAGATATTTTATTTTGGGCTTTAATCCTTGATTTTATAGCCTTGATGGATGAATGATTCAATTACGAGTCCAACGGTTCTTTCCGGAACGAAAACGGAGCTATAACGAAGAAGTTATGACCGAAACGGGATTTGACCAAATAAGAAGAAAAATCAGTGGCTGACGTACCTTGTTACGTGGGTTGCTGAAGCTGAACCCACGGAGCAACCCACGAGAATGAAAATTAGGGTACCTTGTTATGTGGGTTGCTGAATCTGAACTCACGGAACAACCCACGTGGATGGCTGGACGTTTTTTATGCTTTATTTTCCCCAAATATTTCTCATTTCTCATCTTCTTCATTTCAAGAATTCTCTCCCAAACCCTTCCTCTTCACCTACCTCTTCTAATCCTCTTCAACCACCAAATCATCACCATTTATTACTAGAGTGAAGATCATCATCCAAGGTTTCGGGTTGGAAGCTTCACCTTCATCTCCATCTTCATCTTCTTCATCACCTTCTCACCATTGTTGACCATATTTTGGGGTTTTCCAAGAAACCTACTTGTAAGTCATTCTAACCATTTCTAAACCATGAAATAAGTTATAAATGTTCCATTGATGGTTTCCTAGTGTTTGATTTCTCTAATTTTCGGTTTGGATAGTTTTGGGAGTTTTGGGTCAAAATTAGGGTTTTGCCCAAAATAGAGATTTTGATGATTAAGTGTTTGGGGATCAATTATTTATGATGGAAAATGTATATTCATGGTTGGAACCTTGTAAATCTAGGTTTTGGAAAATTTAGTTTGAAGAACCAAGTTTCTTCAAGGGAAGCTCTAAGTGGGTAAATACTAGATTTAACTTAAATCTAGCAAGGTGAGTTTACTAAACTTTTGTTAAAACTGGATACACATCATATTTGTTTATTTGTTGATATTATCACATAATTGCTCAAAATGGTCATCTTTACGGGTTTATGTATTTGATGGTATTTTCATGAGATTATGTGAAATATGGGTATATGGGGTATCATTCTATGATTTACGAAATGTTGGGTAATTATTTGGGGATTTTCATTATGTGTGGCCACAATGGGTGTTTGACATGAATAAGGAATATATGTTGGTATATCATGGTGATTTTCAATTGAAATATAATTGTGATGATATTGTATCTACAGCGTGGTTATGTAGATAATGTAAGTCTTATGATAGACTTTTGCTATTAGAAAGGTGATATTGTACCCATGGTTGGTATTGGATTATAATTGGTTGAATATATCTAAGGACCTCCTATTTGCATAATGTGGACGAACCAAGTCTGTGATTCACTATAGGAATGTAGGTGGGTGACATATGGGCAATTCCCTTGAGCGGTAGTCTCCATATGTACCTAGACCTCCGCCGTCGGGGAATTTCATGAGTGGTAGTCCTCGATGCGTGTCGGGCCTTTGGGTTGCCACGGTGTTCGGCTTCAAGGCGCATTGCCTCTTAGGGTGAACCGGATTGGAGATATGGGTCGCTCCCGTTGACTTCACATCTACTTGATTAATTGGTTAACTGCGGATAAGAGTCAAATCTGTTATACCATGCCATATTATTGTTCAACTCACTAGGCTTTTTTTGGCCTAACACTTGTTTGGTGTCGATGTGTATCTCAGGTTTTAGCGGCATTGGTTCTAAGCTGGCGTAGTGCTTGGGTGAGAGATTTGGGAATATTGCTTTTGGACTTACAGTTGGTAGAGAATCCTTTGGGTCTATAATTGACATCCTTGATTATAATCTCTTTTCTGGTTATAGAAATTAGATTAGTTGGTTGTTATTTATTGTCCGTTTATTTACGATTGTATTTAAACAAGTTTATGTGTTTTCCCCATTTTTGGGAGGCTCTTGCTTTGGCAAATTTTAAATACCGCATGTCCGTTTTTCGGATTTTTGTTATCCCTATTTTTAGGGTGTTACACAAGACATAATTTGTGATTACCTATTAAAGTTTTTCTTATTGTTATTTTTCTTCATTTCTTTATCTTTATTCTGAAAAGATATCAACACTTTAAGGTATGTTCATGATCTCAGGGGGAGTAAGAGAAGATGAAAAGTTGATCTACAATTATTTGAGGGGGAGTTCATATTTCTGCATATGTTTCTCATTGATAATTTCCTGATGCATAAATCCACGGGGAGTATGAATAAGGAGTAAGGAATATGATTTCTTATTATATCTTATCAGAACTCGTACTTTTACACGTTTTACTGCTTTATGTCATTTAAATTTCAATAAAGTTTTTGTGAATAAACTTTGCACTTTGACGACTTGTGACTGTTTGCAGATTTGAGAGGAAGCTTAAATGTTCATATCTTTTATGACTTAGAGCACACTTTATGAGAATTAAGACTGAGCGAAAAGGTTTATTTCTAATCTTAATCTCATATGTAACTGAAAGAAGGACAACTTTTAGATATGAAAACATGTTCTTAAATGTTCAAACCACTTCTGATTCTTAAAATGATTTCATGAATTTTAGAAGTGTGATTTTAAATGTTTTCATTTTATTTGTGCTTAAATGCCTATAAACCGTGTGTTTCCAAAGATTAATACTTGCGTATTATCTTTTCCATATACTGTCAAGTATTCACACACATCGGTTTATATTTTATTGAATATGTTCTTACCATGTCTCTAAATTGAAACCAATTTTCGATGGTAAGACACCCCGATTGAACTTCAAAGTTTGAGCGTTGACTTCATTTCGAAATGTTCTTTTAAGAGTGTCTATATATTGATTCGTATAGACAAAATACAATTTTTGCTGACCTACGTCTTAATTGTTAAATCATTTCGGTATTTTGATTTTTTTTCATACAATGTCAGATTTTCAAACAAGTCTCTTGTATTCATTTCATTATTTCAATATACTTGTTTGAAATATCTTCAATGTTAAGAATGCTCAAATCTTCATGATTAACTATGTGAGCATACCGACATCTGACTTGTATATTTTGTGCTTTAACTGCAAAGTTAAACTTGAGCAACATGTTCTTTTAGGAAAATATGGGTTTCTTTTGTAAGGACTTAATGAAAAACTTCTATGGATTCACGTTAACCAGTGTTTCCTACCCAAGAAGTTAATCCTTGAGTGATCGAGTGTGAGGAGTCAAATATTGAGTGTGGGTTGTGTGACGAGGTAAAATATAAAAGAGAGTTTGGTTAGATGTGAGCTTAATGATTAAAAAGAATGAGGGTGTGAGAACAGAGTAAAAGAATATCAAACTTTGCACCAACTTTTTCTGAGTCGGGCAACCACATTACTAGTGTTTCACAATTCTTCGTGAGCATTATTGAAACAGGCAACTAGCCCATGCCAACTCTTGATATAAACCCCACCAGCTACTCTTTTTCTTCTCAACAAGAAAATGTTTCATATTTTAAGGGGATGCAACACATATACTATCTGGTTTTCATTTGGAAAATCTGGATATTGAAAAAGAAGGAAGTATGCCCCATCTTCGCACTTCGATCATGCACAATAGAGTATGTGTTTAACTGTTGTTGTCTCAATGGCTTACACAATTTTGAGCCTTCTAAAAGCAATCATCTGTGCTTAATTCTTTCAAACACTTGCATGAACACACAAGGAATACGTTTTCTTGTCATAACGTTCATAGAAATATCTTTGTGGTGTTTCGATGATTGAATGGAAGCCCTGTGGGAGTGAACATAACAAAAGCTCCTTTCTAATGTGTATTTGTTACACATAGTGACTTAGTGTTACTGACAAGCATTATAACTGATTCATTTGTTGATTCAGGTGTTACACTCCTAATTTGTCTGAATTTGCAAAGATTCGGATGAATATATTTTTGGATCGACGGCGAATCAGAGGCTCTTGTGTTCAAAGATCAATGGTCAGTTCAGATTATCAAGACATTTCTTGCAAAGTTTTGATGATTTCAGTGCTCTAATCATCAAAAAAGGGGGAGAAGATAAAGTTTACGAAATGTCTGGAAATAAAAGTTTGTATCAGATATGGGGAGAAGATCAAGTAATGTTTGTAAAGTGATCAAGAATTGTTGGATGACAGAAAATTTGGAGCTTAAAGAAGAATTTTATGTCAAGACAGTTGATTTGAAGAAAGTTATTGAAAGCTGAAAGTGAGAGTTCAAAGGATTCTGGAAGAAAGCTGATTTTTCAGAAATTTTCTTTGAAGATAATCTGCTTAAGCAAACCGAGCCAAATTCTGAAGATAATTTCTTTCCAAATGTCTGAAAGAGGTTTATACCATCTTTGGGAGAGAATGCTATTATTTTTGAAGACAGACTTTGGGTAAGATAAAATTGATAAAAGGGGATATTGTTTAAATTGAGCTTAAAGCGAGAAGATTAAATTGCAAAATCTTTTTAGAGATGATCTTGATCCAAAGGGGGAGATTGTTAGTGCACAGATTTATTGGATACAAGATCATAATCACTGAAGCTGAAAGTCAAAGAAAGTCAAAGCTCAAAAGTCAACTCACAAGCAAAGTCAAAGTCAATTGTAATAAACTCAAAGTCAAAGTCTTGTGTTGTTATTTCTTGTAAGTGTGTTGTTTATTTGTTTTTCTTTAATAGATAGATGGCTACTAGTTGTGGTGAGAGCACTAGTAACATTTAGAACTGAAATTGTATTTTGCAGAGAGATAGAGAGAGAAAGTAATTTGCAAATCATTCTGTAATCGAATCTTGTGATTAATCAAAACAGGTAGATTGATAAATCTTGTTTTGTGATTTGATTTAGTAATGAGAACTTGATAAATCTGGGAATAATAAGTCTGAATACCTGCATCTGGATCACCAAGAATTTGATCTATTGGATGATTTTTAGTCCATCTCTAAGCAGGAGCATGATTACTTGATTCAGGGATTGGATCAACAATGGGAATGACCACAGATGAAGAAGCTTCAACTTGAGATTTGTCAATTATCAAATGTTGTTGTTCATGTAGAGCATTATTCACTAAGTGATCTTCAGAGACGTTGACAGACTCAGATGTAGAAGGATCTGATGGAGGGTATGTATTTAGAGGAACAACTGAAATCCATGACGAGGATTCAACGTTAGGAGGAATGACATTGGGATCATCATCAGTGTTTGGGGAGTTTTCATGACGATGTGAGTTGAAAAGAGGTTCATCTTCACCGTAATGAGAGAACATCTAGTTATTTAGTTCGTCATTATTAGTGATTGGTTTAGAGTTTGTTGATCTGGATTCATCAAAGGTAACGTGAATTGTTTCTTCAACTGTTTGTCTTCTTTTATTAAAGACTCTGTAGGCTTTAGAATTTGAGGAGTATCCAAGAAAGATTCCATCATCAGCCTTTGGATCAAACTTTCCAAGTGTATCTTTGTTGTTTAAGATAAAACATTTACAAACAAAGATGTGAAGAAAGCTGATAGAAGGTTTTCTTCCATGGAAGAGTTCATAGGCAGTCTTGATGAATCGTTTGACAATCAGCGACCTATTTTGAGTAAAGCGGGCCGTATTGACTGCTTCTGCCCAAAATTGTGTTGCAAGATGAGAATCGTTGAGCATTGACCTCACAACTTCAATAATTGTTCTGTTTCTTCTTTTAGAGACTCCATTTTGCTGAGGAGTTCTCACATAAGAGAAGTTGTGTGAGATTCCCTTGCTCTCAAAAAAGTTGTTCAGGGAATTGTTTTTGAATTCAGTTCCATGATCACTTCTTATTGAGCGAACAGTTAGATTTTTCAGTACTTCCATCTTTTTGACAAAAGATATAAGCTCTTCTGGGGTGTCGCTTTTGAAACGAAGGAAGATTACCCAGGTGTAGCGTGAGTATTCATCTACTATGACAAGAGTGTATTTCTTTCCAGCAATGGATTGAATATTTACAGAGCCAAATAGATCCATATGCAAGAGTTGAATAGGGCTTGTCACTGATGAAACTTGTTTAGACTTGAAACTAGCTTTAGTCTGTTTTCCTTTTTCACATGTGGAGCAAAGCGATTCCTTGGCATATGATTGTTGAGGAAGACCGGAGACTAGTTTTTTCGAGGAGAGAATATTTAGTGTCTTGAAGTTGAGATGAGAAAGCCTCTTAAGCCATAGCCAGTTGACATCAGATGAGGCTTTGGACAGAAAACATACATTCTCAATGGATGTAGAGTCCATGTTTATTACATAAACATTTTCCATACGATAACCGCTGAGAGCAAGTTTTTCGTTTTTGTCCAATACTGAACATGCTTTCTTGGAAAAAGCATACTTCATAGTCTTTATCACATAGCTGACTGATGCTGAGAAGATTATGCTTCAGTCCATCTACGTAAGCGACTCTTCGGAAGGTAGTTGTACCATTGTTTAGTACACCAAACCCTCTGGTATAGCCCTTTCCATTTCCACCAAAGGTCACTGAGGGACCTTTCTCTTCCTTGTATTCAGTGAGTAGGTCTTTTCGGCTAGTCATGTGTCGAGAGCGTCCACTATCTAGATAGAAGATACCTTTCAATCCCTGCAATAATAAGGAAGATTAAGTTTTGATTGGTACCCATTTTTTGATGGGTCCACGGGGGTTAGTGGAGATGTGAGGTTTGGCAATCTTCACTGCATCATAAGATTCAACGTCAGTGGTGACTTTCACTTTAGTTAATTTCTTAACTTTGGTGGTATTTTTCACCTTGTTAGATTTGTCAGCGTTGGTGACCTTTGATTTAGAGGCATTTATCTTCACTTTAGTTGACTTTTCATCTTGAGTGGCATTTGGACATTTATTGCCGATATGGTCAGTAAGTCCACAGTGATAGCACTTTCTATATCTGAAAGTAGCCTTAAGACCAGGAGTGTTTGAATTGAAAAACTTAAGATGCGCAGGGTCAGTTCCAAGAATGCCCTTAGCATTTGATCTAGGAGGTATTCTAGGTTCTTTAGCTTTCCTAGGTCTTATATCAACTTTCAACTTTGGAGTGGATCTTTGAAATTTTTAGTGATTTTCGATCCAGAACCGAAGAATTGATTAGCTGAAGGTTTAAAGGAGACCATCTTCAAGTTTGCTATCTTTGTAGCCTTTTGAGGTTGTTGGGAAATAGATTTCCCTTTATCATCAAGCTTGGAGCTTTATGATAAATCCTTAGGAATAAGGTTGGAAGATAATGTGCTCTGAGTGGAAGAGTTATCAGAGATAGAAGAGACGAACATTCCAAACTTAAGCATGAAACAATCTTTTCTTGGTTCATCCTGTTCATGTCTGTAACCGAGGACGGTTTTGTCATGAACGGGGATCTGAGCATTTAAGATCTCAGTGACCTTAGTTGAGGAGTTATACCGTCCTTCAACTGTTGCTTTTTCAGCTTTGAGAGCGGCGATGGCTTGTTCGCGTTCAATACTGATGATTTCATTTCCCATGACTTGATCTTTTAACATCTCTCAGCTTCAGAGAGGGAGGGACTATAGAGATTGATACCTGAGATGAGATGTAGCTCATAGATGTTACAACTAGTTCTTCTACTTCTTCTTTGATGTCAGCCATGAGACAGAGATTGGTAGCTTCTTCTTCATCAGAACTTGATTCTTCTGACTCAACCCAATCATGTTCTTCAACGATGAGACCTTTACCTTTGTGTTTGAATCCTTTCAGTTTTTGATATTTTTCTTTCAGCTTGAGGTATTTGCTATCGCTGGATTTCTTGGAAGGAGAAGGTTTGAAGACTTTCTTTGACCTGCATTCGCTGGCAAAATGTCCAACTTTCTCACAGTTGTAGCAAGTAGTAGTAGCCTTATCAACAGGGGTTGATTTTGGCTTGTTAGTTAAATAGAAAGACTTATTTCTTATGAAATTTCTCTTTCTTGCAAACCTCTTAAAAGAGTTTGTCAAGAGTGCTAAGGATTCAGCAAACTCTGAAAGGTCAGTGTCTGATAATTCCTCAGAGTCAAAATCTAACTCAGTGATAGTGAGAGTTGATCGCTGAGATGGGATGATCTATGAAGAGACCAAATCAACAGGAGTGCTTTTAGAGTCTTTAGAATCTTTAACAAGATTTTTCTTTAGAAGATTTGACTGCTCATAGTTGAGCAAAATCCTATACAGAGTGTTTTGAGAAAGGTTGTTTAGGTCTTTTGTCAGCTTGAGACACATAGAATTGCTATCCCAACTTACAGGAAGACATTCCAAGAATTTTTTTAGGACCTCAGAGTTAGAATAGGTCCTACCAACAGTCTTTAGGTCAATGATTAAGCAGTTAAATCTTTGGTGAACATCAGAGAGGGATTCATTCTTACCATAGATAAAACTTTCATATTGTCTTACCAAGTTGATCTTTCGGGCTTCTTGAATTTCTGTTGTACCTTCATATTGAACACATATAGTGTCCCACATTTCATTAGCAGTTTTTAAATGCATGATGGAATGGAAGGCTTCATCAGGCAAGGCCATAGAGATAATGGTTTTTGCCTTTGCATCTAATCCTACTTTCTTCTTATCTTCATCACTCCATTGTCTGCTTTCTTTGGGAGAATATCTTTCAAGGATGGCAGGAGTGGTTGCAGTGGCAGGAACTGCGACTTTGATCATGAAGGGTTCATATGGACTATTTTCCACGTATTCAGGTATAGTAGGATCTAATCCTTCTAGAAATAGCATCATTCGATTTTTCCAGAGAACAAAGTTGTCTCGGCTAAATCGAGGAGGTTTAGAAAGTGAACCATTATCATAATAGTTAGAATTTGTGTTAAGTGCCATTTTTTTAGAATAGCAAGGAAGAATATAAAGCAAGATCTTGTTTATGAGATAAAACAATACCGCTCTGATACCACTTGTTGGTCCCGAAGGTGCTTAACAAGTTTGTAGAAGGGGGGTTGAATACAAACACAAATTTTCAGTTTAATAAATTGTTTATTGATGAATCAAATCACAATTTACAGCTTGTTGCGGAATAAGATTAAGCATAACCTAATATAAACAAACTTAAGAAATCACACAGATGTTTGCACTAAGAAATATAGAAGGAAGGTTGGGAGATATAGAAATCAAGGGTTTCTATATTTGTCTTCTTAGAAAGAGGATAGAAGTCTCTATCTGTGTCTCTATCTAGAAAGAGTCTCAACCTTTCTATTTATACCCAATGCATTTGAATGCATGGCAGGGTACTTTACACGTGTCACCATTTGATTTTTTTACATGCCTTTGACTTTTAGGAGACATCCTTTTTGGCAGAGGTGAACAGTGTAGTTTCAGAGTTTCTTGTACAACCTGTTGCAGAGGTATGTCTCTTTTGACACTTTGTACTTTGAGTGCAAGGACAGGACAACAGAAACTTGTAGCGTAAGCTTTGTGATCATCAATCGCTGAATATCTCTTCCTTCAGTGAGTTCAAAGGAAGTCCAGTGATCGCTGAGCTTTTCTGCAGATTTCTTCGCGTGTTGTAGACTTGTCTTGGTTTCACTAATGTCTGCATCAGATCATGAGGAGACTTGTCATCTGTTCAGCAGTTTTGTCTTTGATTCAACGGTGAACATATTTCGCGAAACTTGTCTTCAGAGATTACGTCTGACTGATCAAAGAAACACTATCAGCAATACTGAACATACTCAGTATATACTCGCTGATGATGAAACACTAATACATACAGTTGTTAAACGTAATTTTCACAAAGTAGTTTAAAGGGTCATTATCAAATCTATGAGAGAACTTGGATCAACATATTATTTTTGTAGAATCTGAGGTTGAAAAGCCATTGGATTCAGAGATTGCATTTCTGCTGAAAAGATTATAAGTTTGTCTGCTTGATTGTTGTTGGGTTACGAGATCTCGAGCACAGCGGAAAATAAAACTGTAACCCTCCAAGGACCCATACGAACCGGAATAAATCGGGTGTTTCGAAATTATACCTCACAGTTAATGAGACTTTGAATCACAACAACAAACAAAGGTTGATGCCTCCACGGTATCCACGCGAACAATCCGAATCCTTTGCCTTCTCATGATGCTAGTCACGGTTTCAAAACTTAAAAAGAAAAGGAGCATGTAGTTGTAGGTGATTTTGAGAATGAATTTCAAGACTAAACTCTTGCAAAATGTCATACATTTTATATGGTGATGGAAGTATGGCCTAAAAATCACCATCATCTCCACACCTTACTTGAGTATAAGAGTGGCCATGCACCATCACTTTCTTACACAATCATACCTAGTCAACTTATTTAATGTCCAACAAAATAATATCTGATTTTTATTTAATCAGATTAAATCAATACAAATCAGATATAATAATTAAACATTTTAATTATTGAAACTCCTTATTCAGATATGTTCAAAGCGTGTGACCCAATGGGTTCTCGACATGTTGGTAATAAATATAAATCTCGTATTTATAGTTATAAACGATGAGCGACATCTAGCAATACAGTATCGTCATCCAAATGACGAGAATTGGTGATACACCAAATTATCGGTTTGTAGTCAATTTTATTTACACATTTAATTCTTTTGACCTTGATGTCCAGATTTAACACGAGACATTGAATGTGTATTCTCGTTATGTCCAATCTCTAGTTTCTTGATTCCCTAATATACTAATAAAAACATAAATTGATATCTCATATCATTTATCTGAGCATGCATGCATTTCCTTAGTATATATTTATCAAGGGGCCCAAAGACATCACTTCCGTCATAAAAGAGGGACAAATCCTATCTCGATACATGCTAGTTCTACCATGTGATTTATAACATACGCAACAAAAATTTTGTCACCCAGTTTCGGAATGATTAGAACAAATATCAAAATATATTACTCACACATAACAAACTCCATATTTCTCAAGTCAAAGAATTACATGTACATGGACCACATGAGAAACACTTATGACACTCACATGACATCCAATGAAGTGTTCTTTTGTACCCATATGCAGATTCAATATCTCTATATGAATCCCTATATATGCTAGTCATTATCATATGACTCCTTAAAACCCAAAATAATATTTAACTAGGGACATTTAGAATACATTATTCTAAGGTTATTTATTATGAATAATTAAAAACACAGAATATAACATAGACATAATAAATTGGGCAATGCCTTTTATTTATTTATTAATTTCATGAAACAAAACTCAAAATTACAATCAGCGTATGATTAGCTTTTAGGCATTCACTAACAATTGTAACACCCGGAAATTAGGGGTCAATTTAAACCTGAATATTTGCGGAATTGACATTATATAATTAAAGTGTGTCACCCTAAAATAGGAGAAATAAAGCATGGCGTATACAAAACCAAATAAAATGAAGAATATAAATCGACAACCTAATAATCTAAATTAGTCTAAATTAGATTATAGTCGGGTGTCGCTATTCCTCCAAAAAGGTATACCACAAAACAAAACGCGCTGGTCTATAAGTCTCCAAAAATGACCACTCTCGACCACTCGGTCGAACGCTCAATCCCGAAAAGCCCCGCCGCTAGAATGACCTGTCATACATGACATTTAAAGAAGAAGTGTTAGGCTAACGCCTAGGGAGAACAAATAATTTAAAGACGATAATTATAAAACCATTTGAAGTTGTACGGTTGGATATAGCCGCAAGCTAAATCAAAACAAACAAATAAACCATTAGTGATCACACTATAATCAATCAAACAATAATCACCTTAGTGAGCTCAACTCCTCTAAGTCTATTTGCCCGAAAACATCAAGTCAAACCCTCTAGGTCTATTCTTGAGAATTTCCAAAACGGGAACTTACGCACAATGGAATTACATCTTACTACACATGGGACACTGCCCGACCATTAGGGTGTTCATCGGTTGACATCCAATGGATGTGAGGGGAACCGAACCGATCCAATCATCTATTGGATGTTGGATTTTAATCCAATGGATGATTGGAGCGGTTCGGTTCCATCAATTGGATGTTCTTATTGGATATCCATTGGATCAGATTGGATATCCATTGGATATTCTTATTGGATATCCATTAGATATTCTTATTGGATATCCATTGGATCGGATTGGATCCATCCGACATCCAATGGATGATCAAATCGGATCCATCCAACGTGTTAATTTATTTCAATGTTCTAATTAATTATTTTTAGTTTGTGTTAAAACCAACATAAGTGAGGCTAAAAATTCAAAAACCAACACAAAACAAATTTATATTTAAGCAAATTGCAAAAAAAATAATTGGATGATAGTTGGATGGAAAACTGGATGGTAATCGGATGGTTAATTGGATGGGTAATTGGATGTTGGTCGTTTCGGTTCGATCGGTTTTGGTCGGTTCTGGACTGCCATCCAAGAACCGACCGATCTAAATTGGATGTTGATATTTTCAATCCGATCCGGTCCAATTACATATGGATATCCAATTATGGTCGGTCGGTTCTAATTGGATCGGTCGGTTCCAATTGGATCGGTTGAATTTCTGCACACCTCTACCGACCATATAGGTCCACACCTTACTTACCATGGTGACCCGATGCCTATTCCGTGCTAAAGTGGTAAACTCAATGTCAAAACTAAGACATTAAGAACATCGTACCTATGGATCCGTTGCATTAAACCAAAAACCAAGACACATTCTACAACTACGTTATTGGTATATGTATGCCAATTTCATACTAATAAGCATCCATAGACAACTTACCAAATTAATGGATGGAATAACACATAAAACCAAATACACCATGTGCCAATAATAAGCTTGTCTCATTAATAAAACAACAACCTATGTCTTTGAATAAAAATCCAAACCTTTCCAAAACCCTAATTTCACTTGGGTTTATCAAAATCCCATAAAAGCAAGATGATAATAATGGAATATGTGAAAACCATAAACATCCTTTATCCAGAGACCATATACATTTCCAAACAATTTTATCCATACTCAAATCCCTAAAATCTCTTAAAACAAATTTTAGGTCAAAAGTTTACCAAATCCAAAATCCCATAGTATGGAAGTATATAAGGACTTAAGTACAAGAAAGTTAACATGTATGGAGTTTAGATATGCAAATGTACTCACCTTGTTAGGATATATGAACAACCCCTAGATGATGAGAACTTGAGAGGAGAAAATGGTAGAAGACTTGAATCTTCAACCTCTAGAGTGCTAAATCAATGACCACCAACCCTAATTCAAACTCGTTAATACATATGAGGATCTCTTCTAATAGCATTGAATGAAGAGAGATGAAACCCTACCTTTTGGTTCTCAAAAAATCGCATCGAAGAAGCTCCAGATGAGAAAATGAGCTAAAAGTCGGTTTGATGAGCATTTAAGGGCCTGGGGCCAACCACGACTATGCCTCACGATTATGACAATGTCATTCTCGCTTGGCATTGTCGCCTGGGTCCCCTCGGTACACTCTCAGCGTCTTTGCCCTGC
Organism: Arctium minus; assembly: GCA_954870635.1. Classification (NCBI taxonomy): domain Eukaryota; kingdom Viridiplantae; phylum Streptophyta; class Magnoliopsida; order Asterales; family Asteraceae; genus Arctium; species Arctium minus. The sequence continues at coordinate 32,237,325 of OX941097.1, read as the reverse complement.
GAGAGTGACAAGGTGTCATTCTCGCGGGCATTGTCGCCCCACTACGCCACCCCATGGTACACTCTACGCAGGTACGCCCCACGAGAGTGACAAGTTGTCACAATCGCGAGCATGGTCGCTGGTGTGTTACAAACCCCGATTCGTGGAGTTTTTTTTCTCTAAAGCCTTCGATGCATAGGTTTAGGATCCAACCAACTCGCCACAACATTATGTTTTCACACAAAGCAATATTTCTAATTCAAAACACGATTGTCTACCGACTTGAGGAAATAAGGCAATAAATTATGTACCCGAAATTCCGGGTGTTACGTTGATTGATTCTTCTATGCCTCATCAAGTGGTGTTTGCTACAAGTTGTTTCCTCCTACGAACTTAGTTAAAACTGTGAAGAATCAGAAGTTATTCAAAGGGGAGCTTGGATTGACATGATGACAAACAAAAATGAAGTTTTTCAAAGAAATCAAGGGGGAGAGAAGATCAAGATCTGAAGATTTAAGGATTATAATTTCTTTATACAACTTTAGTGGGAGATTGTTAGGACTAAATGTCCTAGTGCGTTGAAAGTTATATAAAGAATTATAGAGGTTATTTATTTATTGTAAAAGCCTTTATTTATAGTTTGGGCTTAATAAATTATAATGGGCTTGGGCCTTGCATGTTAGAGGCCTAAGTATTTAATGTTGATTTCTAATGTGATTAAGATTAGTGAGATTAGTAGATGCGCCTAATAGAGTGAATTGAGAGAGAGTTTGATTTCCATTCTATTACTTGTAACTCTCGTTAATCATTCAATACAAAGTTATTCGTTCAATTCATTGTTACTTTTTCAATATGGGATTCACATCCATCTTCATCTTAAACCTCAAGCTTCACTTAGGATTTTCTAGATTTTTCTAATAAAACATACCTTGTGAGTTCAACCTACCTTTTCTAAACTTTATACATGTCAAAACTTATATTTTGAACTCTTGATCTCCCATTTGCTATATTTTCTTGGTTTGAATCATTTTGACCTAACTTGGATATTTTTGGAGATTTTTAGGGTTTTTACCATTTTAAGATATGTCAAAGAGTTTCATAATCTGTGATATAAAATGTGATAAACCGTGATAAACCTTATATATTGATGGTTAAAAAACTTGAAATGGATCCATCTTGGGTTATATGTAGAGTTTACACTATTTTGTAGACTTACTTGGTAAAAATGGATTTTGGAGGATGACACACATGGATTAATGTTTATATTAACAATGATCAATGTAGAGTTCCTATAACTTTGGGAAAACTATATATTTGGGAATTATTTATATTTAGATATGGAAATGATCTATGCTTGACCTCCTTATGAACTTGGTTCCACATGGTAATATTTATACAAAGATTTGCATTTCATGGAAATGTGTTATGAGAACTATATGTGTGATTATAGTTTTGTCACTAATGTAATTGTGACAAATGTTAGACTATTACTAATGGATCCATAGGTATAGAGTCGACTTAATTTTGGGATAATTCTCATTTGTAACTAGTTGAGACATTGAGCCCTCAAAAGACAACTTGGTACGGTTATGTGGGACCGAATACTAGCCATGGGTCATAAATGTAATCCTAGTGAATGAGTATGATTAGGATCATTGGGTGCCCTCCCCCCACATCTGAGTACGAGTCGATGAACTCTTGGCCTTGATCCTAGTTTTGAGATCGTAACTTGGAAAGTAGCCTACTTTTGTGTTCCGCTACAATCAATGGAAATTGGGTCTCCCCGTCATCGTGAGAAGTTTTTGGACCGTAAGGTCCTTATGTGGTTATTTGGCACACTTTAGGTTTCTAAATCATTGAAAAGCTATTTATTTACATTTCAATCATTCCAAGTTATTTTTATAACATGTTTGTTCTCACTAGGCGTCAAGTCTAACACTTTTCTTAAATGACATGTATAACAGGTTCCCTTAGCGGCGGGTCGCACAAGGTTTGAGTGAAGAGCGTTGGGCCATTTTGGCATTTTTGGGATATATACTTTTGGATGATTGGCATACAGAAAGATATACATTTTGGGAGATTGAGTTGACAACTGATATAATCTAGATGTGAATTGTTTAGATTAGTTTGTTGTCAATTTTAATATCCATTTACAGGAATTGTAAACGCTATTCTACATTTCCTCTTTTGGGTGATTTTCCATCTATTTAGGCGTCGTATTTCTTAAGTTTTTAAGGTTTAAATTTACCCCTACTTTTAGGGTGTTACATAAGCCATAAATGATTGTTCAGTTGTGGCTTATTCGGGCAACCCGTGACTTATTCCTTAGCCCATGAAGCAGAGTCATATCAACTAAGCCGAAAATTTTCCTTCAATACCCTTGGAAAAAAATACACTCCCTGATCGATGTTCCTCTAAGCTCCCTCCATCTTCCTCCCTGAATCGTTCCATTCCTCGTCCTCCATTGATCTGAACAATCAATAAAAAAGATCAAAAGGAAGAAAAGGAGATAAGAGAGATCGTCTTCCTCCTGTTGTTGGCTCTCCGTCATCTCCATCATTGTTGATTTACCATTGAAGATATTTTCCTTTCATTTGGTTTAGGGTTTTATTTTATTGGAGATTGAAAATTTGTCATTAAGATGAATAAACATTCCTCTTTCCACATATTTACCACTGAAAAGCCCTTTTGGATGTTGGAACACGTCTTGCACTGCTAAAGTAGTTCTTTGTTTGCCTATTCACTATGTGAAGGTTTGTGAATCTAGAGGTAAAATATATGATAGATTTAGGTAATACTAGCAATTTTTCTCTGGTGTTTCTTTTGTTAAGTAGTTGGTTGATTATAAATTTTTATTAATGTAGTTATTTTATCATTGAATTTATATTCTATTATGTTAGATAAATATGTTTTTTATTTAAAAAGACGATTAAAATAGATTGAGGGGTAAAATAGTCATTTTTATCATTCAAACTATTTTTTCAGCACATCAACCGACCGAACAACAATTTAGTTTAATCAATATAGACAACTAAATCCCTACATACAACTTAGTCCATACAGAGCTTAATCAGAAAACAACAGAACAACCCCTTAGTCTCCAACTAAATCATTATCTATAAATTAAAAATAAAAACGTGTTATTTATCTTTTAATTGAAAGAAAATATGCTCAATGTTAATTATTGATTAAATAACTCTTTTAATTCACCAGTAGTTATTAGGTAGCTCGAGCTCGTGGCGAGGATCCTCAGCTCCGATGCATCGTGCGAAGTGTGCCACTCTGCGATACACCCTATTCTTTTAAATAAAACTTGGTGGGGTAAATGTGGAAGACTTGGAAGTTGGAGGGACCTATTTAGAAAACTTGACTATTTTTGGGCCTAAAACCCTAGGGTGTTGTTCATTTGGAGGATAGTTGTCTAGTGTGTAACTGTGTGCGGCGATTTGGAGAGAAAAAGGGAAGTCGATCGAAACCTGCGAGAATTAGAAGCTGGGAGGAAGCAATTGAAATCGTTGGAAACCCATATCAAGAGGTAAGTATCAATAAACCTTAATTTAAATCATTGTCTTTAGATTTATTTATCGTTGTTGGGTTTGGGAGGATTGTCATGTTTTTAAACTGGTAGCGGAGTCCTAGTTGGGTCCGAGATTTAGCATTTTAGATTAGAGACTTCATTTGATGCTTGAAATCGTATGAATGATTAAATGTTGGATTAAGAGAAAAGATTGAGGGCTAAATCGATTTCGGTGAGTTCTCTGCGTAGGGTTGTGATTCGAAATCGCAGAAGTCGGGAACTGGGTGGCATCGCCCGGGGTCGCCCGGGGTGGCATGGCCCGGGCTACCAGCGACCGGGGTTGCCCGGACCGGGTGGGGGCTGCGACCGGATCCCTCATCGACCGGGGTCTGTCACCTGATTAATCGAGTTTTAATTTGCTGAACTTTCGGATTAGGAGTGTTTTAACTCGGAGCCATATATCTAAATTGTAGGGAGGCAACTCATGCAAGGTTTTAGTCGTATGAGCCGGGACTGTCCAAATCAGGTGAGTTCCCTATTTTCAACTGTTTGAATATGTTTATGAACTGGAAATGGTTTTATGTTCTGTGCTTGCCATGTTATCATAAACTGTTGGATAAATTATATTTTTGGATATCAATGTAAGTTGTCGTTGTGTAGATGTTTATGTGTAAAGCCTCGATCATATTTTATATTTATGATCACAAATTTATATTGACATGAGATTCGAATGAGTTGTTGGCCAAGGCCATGATTATATAACCATCAGGGATGGTAAAACCATGTGTTTGGAATTTGTTTCCCTACACACGGGAACGACATCGACTAGGGGGCCGTATGGGGATCTACTGGGGGGCCCCAAGGACTAGTAGTCCTTACGATGTGGACGTGTTTCGGTATGGATCATGGCACTCTTGTGTCTTATGATGGAAGATTATTATGTTCATTAATCATGTATATTTCTTTGTGTTATTAAAATTAAGCGAGGTTGGGAATTCACTAGACCATCCGGTCTAATCCTCGCTTCTATTTTTTTTTAAAAACCCCATTTTCAGGTAACAGGGTTGCTCTGGGAAGTTTCTAAAGAAAAGGAGAAATGCTAGGGCTAGCATGTTGTAGAATGGGCCTTAGTGCGGTGTAGTTACAGTCTTCTTTTATAGAATTCTCGGTTGTAAAAGTATTGATCTTGACCTTGTCATTTCTCTTTATAAACTTTATATTGGAACCCGTTTTGTAAATGAAGTGTATTTATATCGTATGTAAGTGTGAATGGGTTGTTACATTTGGTATCAGAGCAGTAGTTTAAGGGATTTAGGCGACCGGTTGGGCCTAAACTTAAACTGTAGGACATGGGTCACAACCGAGAAATAGGACGTCCTAGGGGTCATCGCTATAGGAACATGTGTTTTGAGAGGTGGGGACTAACATGTGAGGTAAATTTGGAATTACACTTGGCCAATGTAATTTCGAATTTACAGGCACATGTACGTGCTCGGATTACCTCTCTATGCGTAGAAGGCAGAGTATGAGTGGATAACTTAGTCTTCGTCGTGATCGGAAGGCTATTATTGAGAGGTTAGTCTATGAAGGGATGATGGAAGGGAAGTAAGTTATAGACCTGCGTTGTTGGCGATAGTTGGGTGTGGTGCGTGAGGTTGCTTATGATGAAATGGCTTATAAACCCTAGAAAGAGGATTACCCAAAGCAATAACAGACCGACCAAGGAAGAACCTTTTGTGTCGAAATGGGTGAAGGGTTGATCAGAGGAAATTTTCAGTGTCAAGTAAGTTCTCATGATGGTAGATGGTGTGTTTATCTGTTCGGACATTGGGTGAGGATTTTGAAATGTGTAAATTCAAGGTTGGGAGAAAGATGGAATCTCCTGACTTCCCAATCGGGATTGAAGTAAATTGTTAGAGGAACCGATCGAGGAGAAAATGTGATTGGGTTATTGGCTTGTAGGGGTCATACAAATTATACTTCAGAGCTCAAGACGAGAACTCGGTGGGATAATCAATTATCTAGGGTGTGGAACACCTGAGCTGTAAGTGATGTTGTCAAGAGGAATGGAGCGGTAGCTAAAGGTTGGATGCCATGATGATTGGGTGAGTGTAACAGTTGACTTCGATTGAGTGAATAGCCTTCAAATTCAAGTGAGTTCATGCATTGTGTCTGTAAAGGTATCTCGAGAGCTCAGTCATGATTTAAAGGTTGATGCTCACGCAACGAACTTCATGTTTGGAAGTAATTCGGCGCATGCAAGAGGGTGGTAAGAGGAAAGACAAACTTATCTTTATTGCATAATAAACTTTACTTAAACTTAGTGATTTGGGAAGTATATCACTTCTTTTCATGTTGAGGTAAATGTGTTGTGAAACCTATGAACAAGCCTTTATAACCAAAGTGAGTTTGAAACGATATTTTTTTAAGCGAGTATGAGAACCGGTTGTTTTAATTTGTGCAAGCGGTTTCATTGAGAACTTTTCTAGTCTTGTAAGGAAGTTTTCTCTTCGTATTATGATTGTCATGACGTCGCTTTAGTCGATCAAGGGGATGTTTTACCAAAAGATTGCGCGCAAACGATTCTTGAGATCGTTGTGCATGACTTTGAAGTGTGAGAGTGTTGGGTCATGTGTACTCAAAATGTTTTCATGTGTTTTGCCTTTGAGTACTCAAATGTGAGGAATGATTTTTATTTACTTATCGAGTCATCTTGCATGAAGGCTATGAACTCATGAAGTCGTGAAAGTTGTCGGATTAAGAACAGGGAACAGTTCGAGCGTGAGGAATGTGTCGGTCAATCTAATGATAAATGCTTTATGTTTTCGGTGTTATTATTTAGGAAAAGATGGGGGATATGGAAAATGTCGAAATCTCGCTTGGTAAATTGGAATGTTGTTGTCGGTGAATGGTCGTATTTGGGGGTGAAAGACTCGAAGTCGTTAAAGTGCTGACGTTAGTGAATAATAATACTTGAAATGTTAAAGAGTATTGAACCTAAGCTTGTTGGAATGGCCCTGCAAGTTAGACCTCGCCTCATGCAGACCTTGAACCTTCTTCAGATAAGGATGGGGAAGTGTAAAACTAAATGGGTGTGTTGGGAAAGGAAGATAGAATTATAAATTCTTGTTGACGGAGATATTGTGGAAGTATTACCATGTCTATTCTTTTTGCGAATAAAGTTAGAAACTATTTAAAATGTGCCGAGATAAGGACGTCGTCAGGAGTTGGATTTTAACGAGTTATCTTGGTGAATCATAGACGGAGTAAGTCGTTCAGGGATGGTGTATACTTGTCGGGTATTAGATAACCATGTGGGAGCATTGTGATAATAAAAGATTGTTGCGTGGAGTGTTTTCCCTGCGGGATTCTAGCGTTTTGTAAATGATGAAGTAATTAGGACAATCAAAGCAAGTGCATGGTATATAAATCAGGAAGATTGAGTTGCAATTCATCTGGATTTGTGGAAAGACGAAGCCGTGAGTTAGAATGAGTTTCATACGCATACATGTGATTATGAAGGCAAGATTGATTAGGTATGCAAATGGTCGTGAGAACCTGACATACAATGTTATCAAGGGGGTGGTAACTGAGTGAACATGTGGTGGCATTGTGGTCCAAGGGGGGACGTGTAAGTCATGGTTGTGTCAATTGGTTATTGTTGTGTTGGGTGGTAAGGCGCGTGATGTTAGGGGATGAAGGTAAGTGAAAATTTGGTTTTAGAGATTTCGGAAGAGGTTCAAATGTGGCAAGTGTGTTGGATAAGTTGTTGCGTCATTGTGTTCTTGAGTTCCAAAGGGGGATGATATGTGATGATCACCTACAAAGAAAGCTCGTGCTCTTCTTGGATGCGTGGAACTCCGGAGGAGCTTATGCTAAGCCAATAAAGTGTTCGGCGGTTGGTTGTGGTGCTTTGTTGAAGATTGGTAGTTGACTGGGACAGTTGAGGTATTTGCGGAGTAGGAATGAGACTGAGTGAATAGGCGGACTCTGTTTAAAGAATGATAAAAAGGCTTGGTATATTAGGTGTTGGATATTGTTCATGAGCCATCCGAATGCCTAAAATGAGAATTGTGGTGGAGCAAATACGTATTGGGAATGTATTACTTGTAAGAAGAAAACGATGAAACAGGATTGCGTTAGAAGGTAACGCTAGTAGGTGCAAAAGGGGGAGTAAGCTAAGAATAAGAAGCTCGTCTAGTGAAGCAGAAGAATGTGGAATACGTCTAAAAGTTGTTATTTTCAAGAAAAATGGGAAAAAGAGTATCTACGTATGTTAGAGTTAAGGGTTGGGAAATTAGTCCAAGAGATGGGCCTAAAGTTTGCACCGTCTAGTAAGCTTTCGCGTTAGTGGGTGTCCTATGCTTCGAAGGGGCAGAGTAAGGTAGTTGATCGAGATGCTCGAAGGGAAGGTCGAAGGATGCGAGTAAGTGTTAGTGTGATGAGCATTCTGAGCGAGAATTCAGTTTGACGTCGGGAAAATTACACTTGTATTGTGAGAAAGTATTGCTCCTCTTGTAGGGCAAGTGAAATCGGATTAAGACTGAGAGAGTTATGAGTACGGGTGGGTTCGGTGGTAAACGGTTATATGTATGGGAGAGCTAAACTCTTCGGCGGAATATTCGGGCAGTGAACATGTAGAATGTTTACGTTCTCAAGTATATGCAAGTGTGCAAAGAGATAAGTGGAAATGATAATTCAGTCGAGATGTGCATGGTATGGATAATTTGGTTATCAACAATGTACTAGTAATCGATGTTGGGGATGGGAGTAGGTACTAATGCGATGAATTTTCCAAGGAGTATTGGGGTTAATATTGAGAAAATTGGGATATTACGTGGGTTGTGTCGCTTTACCTTAAAGAAGAAGACACTGAAACGAATATAAATATATGGATATCCAAAGGAATAAGTGTGTCGATGTCTTGGTTGATGGGTGCATTGTGCGGTTGAATTATTACCACCAAATAATTAGTGATCGACATTGTGTTATAGAGCTATGTGTTGGTAATAATGTTGGGGGCGTTTAAAGAGGTCCTTGCTAAGTATCGTGTTGTTGAATACATGAATTCTTACCTGTAGCCTTAAGGGGGGGAGACCAAGAGTGACCCTGTGTCAAGTTGGCAAGGTGAGTAATTATTCTTTTAGTCGAGAAAGGTTGAAGGTGACTCGTGACTGTCGTAAGAGTTACCGGGTTGTAGGGCGGGAAGACGTATGATTTTGGGTTAGAGTTTCTATGATGTTTAAAGTGTTCCTGGGAAGGAAGTGGTGCGAGTTGGAAAGAAGGGAAAGTTTTACATCGGACCGTTCGCGAGTGTGAGAGAAGTAGGGGAGTGTTGAACAAACTTGACCTACTGAATAAATTGCAAGGAAAGCCACAGTGTATAGCAAGTTGGAGAAGTGGCTTACAAATTGGAATTTTTCCCGAAGAATTGAAGGGTATTCTCAGCACCTTTCGCGTCTCAAATCTGAGAAAGTGTCATGCAAATGTCGACATGGTTACGTCTCAAACCCGAGTCTATAGTGGATCGTAAGGCTAAGCGGCTAAGGTCAACATATATTGGTCTAATGAAAGTCCAATGGAAGTTCCATAAAGGAGGGGAAGCGACGTGTGAGTTAGAATCAGTTATGAGATCCAAATATCCATATCTTTTGCCGAAGAAATTCCGAGGACGGAATTCTTTTAAGGGGGGGAGTGTTTTAACACCCGTCAAAGTTAAGATTTCGTGTCTATTCTTTTAAATAAAACTTGGTGGGGTAAATGTGGAAGACTTGGAAGTTGGAGGGACCTATTTAGAAAACTTGACTATTTTTGGGCCTAAAACCCTAGGGTGTTGTTCATTTGGAGGATAGTTGTCTAGTGTGTAACTGTGTGCGGCGATTCGGAGAGAAAAGGGAAGTCGATCGAAATCTGCGAGAATTAGAAGCTGGGAGGAAGCAATCGAAATCGTTGGAAACCCATATCAAGAGGTAAGTATCAATAAACCTTAATCTAAATCCTCGTCTTTAGATTTATTTATCGTTGTTGGGTTTGGGAGGATTTTCATGTTTTTAAACTGGTAGCGGAGTCCTGTTTGGGTCAGAGATTTAGCATTTTAGATTAGAGACTTCATTTGATGCTTGAAATTGTATGAATGATTAAATGTTGTATTAAGAGAAAAGATTGAGGGCTAAATCGATTTCGGTGAGTTCTCTGCGTAGGGTTGTGATTCGAAATCGCAGAAGTCGGGAACTAGGGTGGCATCGCCCGGGGTCTCCCGGGGTACCAGCGACCGGGGTTGCCCAGACCGGGTGGGGGGCTGTGACCGGATCCCTCATCGACCGGGGTCTGTCACCTGATTAGTCGAGTTTTAATCTGCTGAACTTTCGGATTAGGAGTGTTTTAACTTGGGGTCATATATATAAATTGTAGGGAGGCAACTCGTGCAAGGTTTTAGTCGTATGAGCCGGGACTGTCCAAATCAGGTGAGTTCCCTATTTTCAACTGTTTGAATATGTTTATGAACTGGAAATGGTTTTATGTTCTGTGCTCGCCATGTTATCATAAACTATTGGATAAATTATATTTTTGGATATCAATGTAAGTTGTCGTTGTGTAAATATTCATGTTTAAAGCCTCGATCATATTTTATATTTATGATCACAAATTTATATTGACATGAGATTCGAATGAGTTGTTGGCCAAGGCCATGATTATATAACCATCGGGGATGGTAAAACCATGTGTTTGGAATTTGTTTCCCTACACACGGGAACGACATCGACTAGGGGGCCGTATGGGGATCTACTGGGGGGCCCCGAGGACGAGTAGTCCTTACGATGTGGACGTGTTTCGGTATTGATCATGGCACTCTTGTGCCTTATGATGGAAGATTATTATGTTCATTAATCATGTATATTTCTTTGTGTTATTAAAATTAAGCGAGGTTGGGAATTCACTAGACCATCCGGTCTAATCCTCGCTTCTATTTTTTTTAAACCCCATTTTCAGGTAACAGGGTTGCTCCGGGAAGTTTCTAAAGAAAAGGAGAAATGCTAGGGCTAGCATGTTGTAGAATGGGCCTTAGTGCGGTGTAGTTACAGTCTTCTTTTATAGAATTCTCGGTTGTAAAAGTATTGATCTTGACCTTGTCCTTTCTCTTTATAAACTTTATATTGGGACCCGTTTTGTAAATGAAGTGTATTTATATCGTATGTAAGTGTGATTGGGTTGTTACAATGTATTATTAAAATACATATAGTGGAAATATACCAACAATCTTAAACAGATTTTAATCGAGTTTGTCTCGATATTTTTGATTCTCTGTTTTTCGTAAACAAATAGATATTGTGGTATCATTTTCTTTTTTGTGTAAACAGATTGTTTCCGTGGTACTAACTGTACACGTGAATCGAATCGAGTTTAGATCAATTCAATTGGTTATCTGTTTTGTGTAAACAGACTTTATATCGAATTTATTTCGATTTATTACGAATCAAGTTTTGTCTCGATTTAAGGGTATAAACAGATTGATAATCGAGTTTGTTTCGATTAATTCGTTTTATGTAAAAAAGAATTTCTATCGACTTTGGTTCGATTTAATTCTTTTTATGTTTTGTGTAAACATATTTTAAATCGTATTTGTTGATTTAAAGAATTACTGTTTGTAAACAGTTTGTAAAATCGATTTTGTATCGATTTCGTGGAGATAGAATCTAAATCGATTTTGTGGAAATAGAATCCAAATCAAGCTTGTTTCGATTTTTGGAAAAAGGCTTCTAAAATCGAGTTTGTTTCGATTTTGTGTAGAAAGATTCTAAATTGATATTGTTTTCGATTTTGTTGAAAAGAATCTAAAAATCGAGTTTGTTTCGATTTTGTAAAGGAAAATTCCAAATCGATTTTGTGGAGATTAAATATAAATCGAGTTTGGGTCGATTTATAGAAAAATCGAGTGTGTTTCGATTTTGTGGAAAAGGTTCTAAATCGACTTATTTCGATTTTGTAAACAAATTCTAAAACGAGATTGGTTTTATTTAATACCTTTTATGTTTGTATAAAAGGATTTTCAATCAAATTTGTATTTTATTTAATTCCTTTTCTGTTTTGTGTAAACAGATAGAGATTGCGTTCACGTGAAATTTGTTTTCCACGATGGTGAACGAATATGTGGTGGGAATGATCACGGATCCCACGGCCATGGTCTCGGATTTGAATGTGATTGGTGCAAACTCTAGAGAATGGTGGATTGATACTGGAGCGAACCGTCATGTGTGTTATGACAAGAGAAACTTCAACACCTACAAGGATGTTGATGATGGGCAAAAGCTCTTTATGGGAAATGCCGCCACCGCCGATGTCAAGGGTGTTGGAGACGTCATTTTGAAGATGACCTCCGGGAAAGAGCTCAAGCTCAAGGATGTTTTGTATGTCTCGGAGCTTCGAAAGAACCTCGTTTCGGGTTGGTTGTTAAACAAGTTTGGTTTCAAACTAGTGTTTGAGTCGGACGAATTTGTTTTGTCCAAAAATGGTATGCATGTGGGTGAAGGATATGCCTTGAATGACATGTTCAAGTTGAATGTAATTGTTGTTAATGGAATGGATAAAGCAACTTCAAGTTGTGTTTATTTGCTTGAATCTCAAAATATTTGGCATGGTCGTCTAGGACATGTAAATTTTAATTCCATTCGACATTTAATTAAATTAAACTGCATACCAAATTTTGATATTGACTCAAATCACAAGTGCCCCACATGTGTAGAATCCAAACTTACTAGAACGTCTTTCCAATCGATTGAAAGGAAAACCGAACCCCTTGATTTAATTCACACTGATGTATGTGATTTAAAATCGATTCCTACTAGAGGTGGGAATAAATACTTCATCATGTTTATCGATGATAGTACGAAGTATTGCTATATATATTTACTTAAGAGTAAAGATGAGGCAATAGACAAGTTTGTCTTGTATAAAAATGAAGTTGAAAATCAACTTAACAAGAAAATCAAGGTCGTTAGAAGCGATAGGGGAGGTGAATATGTTTCACCGTTTGCTGAATTTTGTTCTAACAATGGAATTCGACATGAATTCACAGCACCCTACTCACCTCAGCAAAACGGAATGGCTGAGAGAAAGAATCGCACCTTGAAAGAAATGGTGAATGTCATGTTGATCAGTTCTGGACTAAGTCAGAACATGTGGGGGGAAGCTATTTTGTCGGCTAATTATCTTTTAAATAAGATACCCCGCAAGAAACAAGATGAGACACCGTATGAACTTTGGATGGGTAGAAAACCATCTTACAAGTACTTATGAGTGTGGGGGTGCCTAGCTAAAGTGGTTGTACCTCCGCCTAAGGTACAAAAGTTAGGACCTAAAACAGTGGATTGTGTATTCATTGGATATGCACAAAATAGTAGTGCTTATCAATTTCTTGTGTATGAATCTAAAAATCCCGAGATACACAAGAATACAATTATGGAGTCAAGAAATGCTTCATTCTTCGAAGACGTGTTTCCTTGTTTGAACAAGGAAGAACAAACCTCATCTTCTAAAGATAAAGAAATTGTTCGAGAGGATGAACAAATTCTATCTGATGAAGAAGTTGTGGAACCTAGAAGAAGTAAACGGGCTCGGGTTGAAAAATCGTTTGGTCCCGATTTTCACACCTACGTGGTGGAAATTGAACCCAAAACCTATCGTGAGGCGGTCACTTCTTCGGAGGGACCTCAATGGAAAGAAGCCATCAAAAGTGAGATAGAATCTATCTTACAAAACCATACATGGAAACTAGTGGACCTACCACCGGGTTGTAAGCCACTAGGTTACCGTTGGATCTTTAAAAGAAAGATGAAAGCTGATGGCAGTATTGACAAATACAAGGCGAGATTAGTGATCAAAGGATATAGACAAAAGGAAGGTCTAGATTACTTTGATACTTATTCACCGGTGACAAGAATAACATCCATTAGATTGGTGTTAGCTATTGCAACTATTAGAAATCTGCAAATTCATCAAATGGATGTGAAAACTGCTTTTCTAAACGGAGATTTAGAAGAAGAAATCTATATGGAGCAACCTGAGGGATTCGTTGCCCCTGGACAAGAGAACAAGGTTTGTAAACTGATTAAATCCTTGTATGGCCTAAAGCAAGCTCCAAAGCAATGGCATCAAAAGTTTGATCAAGCCATGTTAGAAAGTGGTTTTAAGATAAATGAGTGTGATAAGTGTGTTTATATGAAAGACACCACTCATGGATATGTCATATTGTATTTATATGTAGATGATATGCTTATCATCGGTAGTGATGACAAAATGATAAGGTCCATGAAGGATATGTTGAAATCTAAGTTTAACATGAAAGATTTGGGTTTAGCGGATGTGATTCTTGGGATAAAAATCACAAGAACCCAAAATGGTCTGGTGTTAAATCAGACACATTATGTGGACAAGATTCTTGAGAAATTCAATGAAGGAGATACTAGTATAGCTAGAACTCCAATTGACACTAGTCAACATCTATCTAAGAATGGAGGGGAAGGTGTTACACAAGTGGAATACTCAAGAATAATTGGCAGTCTAATGTATCTTATGAGTTGTACTAGACCTGACTTAGCATATGCAGTGAGCAGGCTAAGTAGATATACTAGTAATCCCAGTTTAGAACACTAGAAGAGTATTATTAGATTATTAAGATATTTAAGATATACACGTGATTATGGACTGCATTATGGAAAATATCCAATGGTGATCGAAGGATACAACGATGCAAATTGGATATCTGATATAAAGGATTCCAGATCGACAAGTGGATATGTGTTTACACTTGGAAGTGCGGCTATATCTTGGAAATCGTCAAAGCAAACTGTTATAGCCAGATCCACGATGGAATCTGAATTTATTGCCTTGGATAAATGTGGTGAAGAGGCAGAATGGCTACGTCAATTCATGGAAGATATTCCCAAATGGCCTAAGCCGGTAACGGCCATATGTATACATTGTGATAGCCAATCGGCGATTGGTAGAGCTCAAAGTACAATGTATAATGGGAAATCTAGACATATTAGATGTAGACATAATACGATTCGACAGTTACTCTCTACTGGAGTTATCACTATTGACTATGTGAAGTCAAAGGATAACATTGCGGATCCGCTTACGAAAGGCCTAAGTAGAGATTTGGTTTATAAGTCGTCGAGAGGAATGAGACTAAAACCCTTGAATGAGTAATTCATGCAAACGAAACCTTACCCAAAAGACTGTAGATCCCAAGATCTGGGTTCAAAAGGACAACCTAATTGTATGAATAAGGGAGGTCACTGTGGAGGAGTTAATAAACTTCCTAGTCCATTTCTGAAATTAGTGACAGTGAGGTTAAGCGTAAGGCTTTTAATGATTATTGGAAAATCACCTATGTGAGAGAAAAATGGGGTCTCTTCGAAGGGAATTGTGGGGGCGCAATTCCTATCAGCTCTCGCTGAACCAGGTTAGTGTTCATGACCATAACGAACACGACTATGAGGATATGACCTTGCTAGGAAGAGTTCTGTATGAAATGTATTGTCGTCTACATAAATGGCAGATCAGTTCAAGGACATCAAGTCTACTGACAGCTAGGAGACTAAGTGTGTTTCACATGGGAAGGTTCAAAGGGTAACACCTACCAATCCTATGCAGGATTCGACCATTGAAATTTTGTAAGGAAATTTTCGTATGCAAAGATCGATCTCCATTCATGTGGGGGATTGTTGGAAAATGTTAGTAAAAATATGGTTGTTTACTAACTTTGGACACAATTAAATACATGTATATGTATTGAATATATCTAACTCTTCGTGGGTTTATGTTCTCCTATATGAGAGCTTCGAAACGATATATTATGTGTCCAAAACGGAATATGTGTGAATGAGATATCGATGCTCAAAGTTGAGTGTTTGGGATGAAAAATGGCAAAATCAAGTGGTGTGGGATTGTGTCCCACATAGGAAGGAGGAACAAAACTTATTGTGGTTTATAACCATGAATGTGGGAGGGACTAACAAGTCCTTTGTTTGGTTTTACTCCATCACCTACCCACGCGCAGGGGGGGTGCCGATTGAGACTTTCGTAGGCTAAAATCGGCGAACTTGTGCGTGGGCGCGACCTGCGGACACGAATGAAACTCCGAAATCTTGTGCTCGCGCAACTTGGCTTTTGCGAAAATTTTGTTTTTGATCCAGTGCATTGGGCGGGTTATGCCGCGAGTTTACCCGCGAGGCAACCCGCGCCATGCACTGGACTGTGTACAAAAAAGTGCACCACGCGGGCTTACCCGCGCCATAAGTCGCGTCATGCACTGTCTTGAGGACGACAAACAGTGCACCACGCGGTTTGTGCCGCGAGTTAACCCGCGTGGCAAGTCGCGACATGCACTATTTCGGTTTTTCTGTAACTCCCATGTGATACTCATTGAATACAAAGATTAATATGCTTAATGGTCAGTTAATTATTTTAATTATTGATTAATAACATATTAATCTGTTGGTTTCGATTTCGAGTATAAAAGGCGGAGTTCGTGTCATTCCAAAAATCTCTCGAACATTTGAACGATACATATTCTCTCTAATCTCCTTTGCATTCGGTTTCTCTCCAACAAATTTTTCAGGCAAGTGGTATATCCGACAGTACATCTGCTTACACTGTTGTACCCTGGGAACAGACGACAAATCTGTTTAAGGGAATCGTGTTCAACACTAGCCTCAGCATTGTTTGAGTTCATCTACGATTTATTCCTTTTAATTCTTTCAGTCGATTCCCTTTGTATTCGATTTTACTAATCATTTGTTGATTGTATTTAGTTATTACTTTCTTGAAATTTTATAGGTATTATTAAAATACATATAGTGGAAATATACCAACACAAACAACTATGTTTTATTATGTATTATATATCATACAAAAGTCTCTTAAGCATTCTGATCACTTAACCATTTTATATCAAACTATTCAGCAATTGTCAAACAATACCTTACTTATTATTCAACTTTTATTAACGAAACTTCATACTTTTATTTATTTGACAAACCTTTTCATCACCTTATGCAATTATATCCCTCTATTATCAAGGATAAAATCTCTTTAAAAAAATACACTTTTACCATCCTTAATAGAAATATATATATTTCTCCATCATATAATTAAGGATATAATTAGGCATATACCCGCGCACGATGTGGCGTGAAAAATCGTGTAATCAAAGGAACAATTGACAAAGGTATGTATTCGCTCGCGAAACATCTCGAAATCAAAATGATAACAACGTTTTTATTTTAAGTTTGTATTATTCGTTCTTATCGATACTTTAGTCTATGAAAACATGGTGCTTGAGTCGTTTGGTGCACTTATATGTGAATCATAGACTAAAGTATCGATAAGGATGAAGAAATACAAACTTAAAATGAAACGTTGTTGTCATTTTGATTTCGAGATGTTTCGCGAGCGGATACATACCTTTGTCAATTGTTCCTTCGATTTCACGATTTTTCGCGCCACATCGTGTACGGGTATATGCCTAGTTTATAATAATAATGAAATGTTTTTTTAATATATTTTAGTTGATATGCGATTATGTATTTTTAATATGCTAAAGGTGAAAAAAATAAAACGTATTGATAGAAAACAAATTAATTCATAGATATTCATGATATTTGTTTTGAAGATATTGACGAGACGATTATAATGATATAATTTATAAAAAAGGAAACATATTTTATCATTGCATTTTGTTCATATACCATTATTTGTGTTAATATAACAAATGTGTAAAATGAAAAATGAAAAAGTAATTGATATAAAGTAAATTAAATAACTAATTATAAAGATGTTAAATGTTACATTGAATTTTGAAAATAACCGTTTTACAATTTTAATATAATAGTATAGATATAGATAGTATATATATAGATAATGTTACACATTTATGCTACACATAAAAATATTCAATAATTAGTTTATATTAAAATTATTGACGAAAAAATTATAATATTAGAATTTATAATATTAATGAAAACATATTTTTAATATATTTTAGTTGATCTATAATTATGTATTTTTAATATGCTAACGGTGAAAAAAAATAAAACGTATGGATAAAAAACAAACTAATTCATAGATATTCATAGTTTTAATAGTACGGTTAAATTAAAAAATATTCAATATTAGACTCGTTTTGAAGGTATTGACGAAATGATTATAATGGTATAATTTGTAAAAAAAGAAACATATTTTTTCATTGCATTTTTGTTCATATACAATTATTTGTGTTAATATGATAAGAGTGTAAAATAAAAAAACAAGGTATATAAAATAAATTAAATAATTAATTGTAAAAGTGATTAATGTAACATGACTTTCCAAAACCGTTTTTCAAGAACCGCTTTTTTTAAGAATCGTTTAAGACTTTTGATACATAGTAGAGATAAGAAATCATAAACTATAAACAGAAATATAGAAAATTCTGTTTTAATGAAATTTTATTCGAAAAGAGAAGGCCCATTAAGAATTTCTTAACCCAATCTGGGCCTATACCCGATAAAAATCCTAATCGACTTCTGTCTGATTCACCGTTCACGTCCATCTCGTGTTCCTGGTGAGATTGATTGCACAAAACCCTAGAAACAAACAACGAGATGGAACGATCTAGCCGGAAACACAGGGATTCCGATCGCGAAAGGGATAAGGATTCAAGCAAAGACCACAAGCATCGAAGCAGCAAACACAACGATGACCATCACCGCTCGAAACACCGTGACACCGATGGAGATGATCGACGTCGGAGGACTGAACGCGAGAGATCTGAAGACGGTGAAGATCGGGTTAAGCGTGAGAGGTCATATGATAGAGAAGGTAGCAAGGATAGGGAATTGAGAGAGAAATCGGTGGATAACAAGCGGTATCACAAGAGGAAAGAGAGAGGAGGAGGAGGAGGAGGAGGAGGGGAGAGTGATGAGGAGGATCGGTATTACGAAGCACGCGATAAACGAATTAGGGTTTCGGATGAGAGGAAGGAGAGGCGGCGGTTTGAGGATAAAGTTGCCGCTGCTGAGGATGAAAGAGATAGGGAAGAGAGGAAAGAGAGGAGGAAATTTGAGGATAGAGTTAAGAAGGAAAATATCGATGTTGTTGATGATGATGAAGAAGATAAGTTGCAACAAGGGAATTTGAACGGGGTACTGAAGAGTGAACCTAAAGATGAACCATTTGGTGGTTCCAATGCCAATGTAAGCTTTTTTACTGTTTCCATCTCTCTTCACAATGGAGCATATCAATACTTTTGGTTTATATTTTATGGTGATTTCAGATGTTGGCTAGAGCTTTGACATGTTTAAAAATGATATTTGTTGTAGTGTACATGTATGCTATGTTCTTACTTTATACAATAGATTTACAGTAATTTTTGACTTGAAACCTAGCACTGATCAAAGCCTCAAAGGTAATATTGACAGGAAATGCATTTTGTTGCATATTTAACCTCATCATAATTTCATTTGCAGTAAATGTTATAGAGTTGGTGGCATTTACAAGTTATTTTGAAATGATATAAACACGGCTGATGTTAATATTGATTATTGAAAGTGTAGCTGTTCTTACGGACCTGTTGATGCGAAAGTTCTGTTGATGATGAACAATTTACAGGGTTGTTGCTGAACGAAAAGTTTTGGTGTTCTACTGAAGTAACTCTAACAATGACTTTGTTAACCCGAGTTTCAAATTTTTGTAGTTGGTACAATAATTGAGCACTGCTGTTCCTCAGAATTTAGTCTAGCATGGTATATGGGTTGGTTGTGGTGGTTTTGATTGGCAGTCGTATGTTGTGTATAGATTATGTATAAATGAAGGTATTCAGTAGCTTGTGCTCATCAACAAATATATTTGTAACTATAACATGGCATAAGCTAGTTGACATGAATTCTTATATCATGGTATCAAATCTGATCTTTGACTAGAGATGTATTTTGTAACCTGGAGGAGTCTTTGTGATGGTTGTATCATTAGATGACCTCTTCTATGTGGTTGCTTGTGTTTAGTGGAGAGCACCTGTATTGGATTACTTGAATACTCAAATCAGGGTTATATTTTATTTTTATAATATGTATTGGCAATTTGGCATTCTGTAGGAGCTGTTCCATAGTTTATTTTCATTTCTTCGTACAATCTATGCTGTGTGGTATCATCTATATTAAACATTATCTTATTTATTTATGTTGACTTGCTTCATTCTTGTTGCCTACAGGGTGGGGCACCGGGATCACGCATTAAGGCATTTGGAACCCCACATGAGACCCCGTTGGCACCCAGCCACCCTCCCTCTAAGGTATCTTCAATTTCTACCAAACATGAAAATGAAGGAGTTAATAGTAACAGATCTCATGAGGTTCCTGGGAAATCCAGTACAGATGGGAGTTCTGCAGATGCTGGCAAGAGTGGAGGCATCTCTCTCGATGCCTTATCTAAGGCTAAGGCAACTTTACTAAAGCGAAAGGAGCTTGCTGAGAAGATGAAGAAGATCCCTATGGTAAGTATTGAATCTGAATGTTTGGCATTTGGACTGTGTGCTATGGCTTTACACTTTGCTTTGACATTAGTTTTCATGTACCTTTTGAGTCGATTTTAGTTTTTGCATGGGAAGGCATTTGCCATGTTTTTTTTTGTGGAGGTCTATTGCTCCCATATCACGTCCTTTTATTTTGTGTTTGTTTTCATGCAGTTAAACAAGGGTGCTGGCTTAAGCACAGAAAGAAGTGGTCAGATGTCTTCAATAGAGGGTCGGAAAGCTTCATCTAGTTCAGGAATACTCCCCGCCCCTCCTCAATCTGTGAGCTTTGGTGCTGGTACACCTACAGTTGCACATAATTTATTCTCTGGTGCCACTGCTTCTATGCAGCAACTTGGTACTGGTCTGCCTCAACTTGCAGGACTTACTGCACCGAAGTTTGAAGCTGTAAAACGTGCACAAGAGCTGGCTGCCAAAATGGGATTTAGGCAGGACCCAGAGTTTGCTCCACTTATAAACATGTTCCCTGGGCAGATGCCACCAGAGGTTACTGTTCAACCCAAGCCTGCGAAGGCTCCCGTCCTCCGTTTGGATGCCTTGGGAAGGGAAATAGATGAACATGGGAATGTGGTGAATATACCCAAATTAAACAACCTGAGCACCCTTAAGGTTTGTTCATTTCTGCTTGTATTGGTTTTCACTCAGATGTAGAATTATGTCCTAACTCCTAAGTCATGCTTGTATTTTTTCTTCAACCATCCAGGTTAACATTAACAAGCAGAAAAAAGATGCATTCCAGATTCTTAAACCTGAGTTAGAAGTGGATCCAGATAAAAATCCTCACTTTGATCCTCGAATGGGAATAGATAAAACAAAGCTCTTAAGGCCTAAAAAGATGACCTTTCAGTTTGTAGAGGAAGGCAAATGGTCTAAGGAGGCAGAGGTCATCAAGTTGAAGGTATTTTCTGTTTCATTGTTTTTCATTCTGGTCTACTGAGGTTCATTTCGAATTTGCTGATTGTTGGCATTCATCTTTCTAGAGTCAATTTGGAGAAGCACAAGCTAGAGAGTTCAAAGCAAAGCAAGCACAGCTTGCTAAGGCCAAGGCTGAACCTGATATTAATCCAAATCTCATAGAGGTATCAGAGAGAATTATCACTAAAGAAAAGCCGAAGGACCCTATTCCTGATGTTGAGTGGTGGTAAGTTATTGCAATTTTCACCTGTGTTACACATTTTACATTTTTTTGGAATGTTGTTTAGCTTCTGTAGAGAAAGAAAGATACCATTGACCAATCATACATACTGCCCCTCATATTTTTCTAGTACGGAACATATTTTGACTTCACAATGCAAATGGTACTTCATTTATATGTTTGTGAGGATAGAAGTTTTGTACTTTTTACTTCTTTTGTTGCTGCAATCTGGTAAACCTCAAGTGCGTTTCACTTACAGAAGGAAAGGAAAGTAAATGAGTTAGGCTGTTATAATTGACTTTCTTGTCTTTAGTTGAATAAGGCTGTTAGGGGTAGTTTGGGTATTTTCTATTGTGTTTGTTGAGGAGCGTATATGTGGAGCGAGGGGGGGGGGTGTGTGCTTAGCTGGATCATCTTTTGAATTGTAATCCTGTAACTTGAGCGAGAGCTCTCTGGAGAGTTCCTGGCCTCTCGAAAGCCAGTGAATCTGTTTCACTTTCAATTTCAATCTTCATCCAATAAAAAATTCTACCAGTTTATACCAAATTGGTATCAGAGCAATCATAGCTTTTTTAAAGACCCTTGCTTTTCCTTCCTTTATCACACATATGCATGCTTGGTTACTTTGATAGAAGCTCAACAAGTTATTATATTTACCTTGTGAAAGATGATATACCAACCATTTTTGTGACAATCTGATTAGAATTTTTTTTTGAACTTCCAGGGATGTGCCTCTTCTGGATTCTGGTACTTATGGAAACATCACCGAAGGTGGCTTAGCCGAAGATATACTAAAAAAGGAGAAGATTACCTTATATGTGGAACACCCTCGTCCTATCGAACCTCCAGCTGAACCAGCTCCACCCCCACCTCAACCCCTGAAGCTCACCCAGAAAGAACGCAAGAAACTCCGCACTCAGAGGCGTCTTGCCACAGAGAAAAACAGGCAAGAAATGATCAGGCAAGGGCTGCTAGAACCTCCAAAACCTAAAGTCAAAATGAGCAATCTCATGAAAGTTCTTGGCTCAGAGGCTACCCAGGACCCAACTAGGCTTGAGATGGAGATCAGAAGCGCTGCAGCCGAACGTGAGCAAGCTCATGTTGACCGAAATATTGCACGCAAACTAACTCCAGCTGAAAGGCGTGAAAAGAAAGAAAGGAAACTTTTCGACGACAATAATACCCTTGAGACAATCGTTTCTGTGTACAAAGTTAATGACCTTTCACACCCTCAGACAAGGTTCAAGGTTGATGTTAATGCCCAAGAGAACCGGCTGACAGGCTGTGCGGTTATCTCAGAGGGTATTTGTGTTGTGGTGGTGGAAGGTGGTAGCAAATCCATAAAGCGCTATCAGAAGTTGATGCTAAAACGTATAAACTGGGCTGCTGCCGTGAAAGAAGAGAGCCAGGATGAAGATGATGATGAAGAGAAACCGAAGAACAAGTGTATGTTGGTGTGGCAAGGTAGCGTTGCTAAATCAAGTTTCCATAGGTTCTCGGTGCATGAGTGCAGGACTGAAAACGCTGCTCGGAAGGTATTTTCTGATGCCGGGGTTGGTCACTACTGGGATTTATCAGTTAACTTTTCAGACGAGTGGTGATTTAGAGATTGGGCTTTGAGTTCCTTTCATGCACATCTCGGGTATGTCCTTTTACCTTTGTCTAGCGAGTACACGTCTAGTAAAGCCATACAATGAGCGCAGGTCCAAAACTGGAAGAGATTACATGATGCTGGTTCTGTTACCCTCTTGAAGCAATTTTCTTCTAATGTTGTCGAATAATGGACTTATTTTCTTAATTGATTCCTTATTATCTGCTTCAAGCCAACTTAGGATTTATGTGCATTAGTGTTCCAATTCATCCATTTAGGCCCTCAACTTTGCAATTACATTAGCTATAGCTAGATGTCTTGCTAAAGTGACTCTTATCTGTTAACCGTTCGTTAAGTCAACGCTGTTGAGAACATGTATTCAGATTTTTATTGCACTAAACTAAACCAACACCTCGGAATGGGTACAAGAATGATTCAACTCTTACTGGGACGTCTTCTATTAGGGTACGTTGCTAATATTTTTGGAGATGACTAGTTACATACCCGCGCACGATGCGGTGCGAAGCATCTTCATCCCTATTTTCTTATCACCAACCGTGATAGTCTCAATGTTGCAAATATGAACGGGGTCAATTATCTAGTGACTTAGCTAAGATAACAGAAAAAGTATAGGTTTTTTTAATGTATAACACATACCAAAAGAGCACAATACAATATAAATTAAATTTCCAAAAAACTTCATAACTCGATGGTCGAGTCTGACAAAGATATCCAAAACATCTTTAAAAGATAACAAACACTTTGGTCGAAAACAAGATTGATGATTTACTACCTAACGTACTTAATTATCGTCCTCTTTTAGAATGGAAGGAGCTATAATCACCAATCAGCCATTTCATGAAGAATATGACTTTCCTAATAATACCTGAATCCTCATCCATTTCATACGTTCCTGCATCATGAAAAACCAAACGAAGGACACCAGCAACCTTCCCTTTAGACAATACTTTTCTTATCTATCCAGTAACAAGAGTAGATCACCGATAATAAACATCAAATTTTTCAAAAATATGAACACGTCATTACCTTGAAAACACAACGTTAGATAGTAGAATAAAGGAGAATTAAATTTAGACAAAATGTTGAATATCATGTTACCAGTGAGACAGTGATGTACATTCTCTACATGGACATAAGATTTCACCAAGGATGATCTTTTTACCTATGGTATTAGAATGTTTGGCTCCTTATTCTCATCTACGACACCACGGAATAGAATACCAGATTTATGGCTCCACATTTTGGAATATGAATACCAGATTTATGGCTCCACCTTTTAGAATAACACGAGCATTGAGACGTAATAGAATTTAGTGATACAATTTGACTTCAGTGGTGAAACAAGTTAATTTTGAATCTAAAACAATATAAATTTATTTCTAGTTTAAAGATAAGAAAACATTGGTATCGATAGTAAATTTCATAATCTCCTCTATCCCAAAATAAATACAACATTTTTTTTTCTTTGGCAAAGCTCCAATCCAAAAATTATCAATTTGCCTACTATTAATCTTGGAGACCAATAACATTGCTTTTGGTCCAGAAAATTTAGATGTTTTGTCGACATTGAGGGGTATATTGATAATATGATCAATCGTCAAACAATCTTATTAAACCGTGGAACTGATAAAACATTGTATGTATTTAGGGAGGGTATAAATACTATTGGCTTTGGAAACTCTGATTTCAGAATGATAACAATAATTTAATATATATATATATAAAATTAATGTAAGCTTGAATTAACATTTTGCAGTTATTGACTTACTCTGCAGTATTAGCACCAAAACTTTGTACTGATCCATGTAAAGGCAAAAGAAATGCAATCATGGAAATCATCATTCTCCTGCCATATGAAGTGCGGACATGATTCTCATCTGCATTCCCTATAAAATTTGGAAATTTAGAAAGAAAAAGAGCAACAAGAAATATCGTTCATCTATAGTTAGGTCTAACTGTTATGCTACATCAAGAATGTAGTACTTTAACAATGGATCTATCTTCCACCAATCACATAATAATTTCAATATACAAAACACAAATGATTAGACACACAATATCAAACATAAACTAAGTAAAATATTACAGCACAAAACCTTGGTGCAACATATCAAATTCCCAATTTCTCAAAACTTTGGCAAGAGAAAACTAAAGAAACTTGAAATGAAATTTATTCTGAACTTCACAAGCTTTTTTCAAATCACAAAAGCTAAATCTTATACGCAAATACGCTATACCTTCAATTTTAAATAATTGTACACAAAGCCCTAATAGGATAGAGATAATGAGTTGACATCATCCAAAATCATGAAATTGAAAAAACAATTGACAAAGACATGTATCCGCTCGCGAAACATCTCGAAATCCAAATGGCAACCATGTTTCATGTTAAGTTTGTAATATTCGTCATTACCGATACTTAGTCCATGAAGACATGGTGCTTGAGTCGTTTGGTGTACATATATGTGAATCATGTATCGACTCTGAATTATTTTGGTATGCATTTTCATCCATTATGTGTACATCATCCAGAAGATACTCTATAATACTATTAAATGAAGAAATATTAAAAAATAAGTTTATTTTAAAAATATTGACGAACAAATATTAATGGTGTAATTTATAATAAGTATGAAACGTGTTTTTAATATATTTTAGTTGGTCTATGATTATGTATTTTAATATGCTAAAGGTGAAAAAAAAGGTAAGAATATAAAAGAATATAATTCGTAAATATTCATGATATTTAATAGTACGGTGAAATTAAAAAAACATTCAATATTAGACTCATTTTGAAAGTATTGACGAGACAATTATAATGATATAATTTGTAAAAAAAAGAAACGTGTTTTTTCATTGCATTTTTGTTCAAATACGATTATTTGTGTTAACATGATAAGGGCGTAAAATGAAAAAGCAGAGGATATAAAGTAAATTAAATAACTAATTGTAAGGGTGTAAAAATTTTAATATAATAGTATATGTAACACCCCAAAAATGGGGCTAACAAAAATTTCCGGAAAACGGAAACTTGGTATGCATAAAATGCCAACGCATGAGCTCATACAAAAAGGGAACAATAAATGCCTGTTAATTACAAGTTTGTAAAAAGAAGCAATAATAGATAACAACTTCCTAATCTAAGCCTTCCTAGACAAAGATTACGGTCAGTTGTCAACTATAATCAAAAGAGTTGTCTTCACAAATGGCATCCCAAAATGCTCCCAAGCTCACCACTAACGGTCGGCTAAGCCTCCTTGGCGCTTGCACCACTAGAACCTGAGATACATACCAACAATCAAGTGTTAGACCAAACGGGTCTAGTGAGTTGCATAAAAACGTGGCATATATATATATATATATATATATATATATATATATATATATATATATATGTATGAAACATGTTATGAACAATTATGACACTTCAATCACCAAAGTCCATACGGGGTCAATCATGGGGGAGACCCATTACACCAATGAGTTTTACCTCAAGTCAATGTACCTTGATGTTCACTCGCTTAAGGAACATCCCGAAGGCCCGACACACTTGAAGACTACCTCCCAGGCATTACTCCAAATGGCGGAGGTCTAGGCGCATACCATTATAGTGGCACCTAAGACTACATCCTCCTAGCACTTACTCATGGTTCGTTCTATGTACGTACAACGTCCGTCTCTATACACAATTTCATACCCATAAGATACATGTATAAGACTTCAACAATCCCAAGCATAATTTAGGTACAAAACTCTAAAATATGCACATACCCAAATATTATCCATAATTCATCAAAACACATGTTATCAAGCTTTAATACCAAGAATAATAACCTCGTCAATGTCCCCAATAATAACCAAGACTATACTTTCAACAAACCCAAATGTAGCAGTTAGGTCAAACTTATCAGGTGATCAACTTTTATGTAAACATGAGATGTTAAACAAGTAAACGTACAAGATATGTATCTCATTTGAAAATATTAAGAGAAAACTCACTATCTAGAGTTTTACACAAAACCCTAGAAAACGAAGATGAGAGAGTGATGGCTTGAATGAGACTTGAATGGCTTCCTTGAATGCTCTTCTAACACCCTTAAGCACCAATAAATGTCCCCAACTAATCTAGGGTTTTAATAAATGTTTGGTAGGTTTAGAGGTGGAAGAAAATCGCCCTATTTAGCTCCAAACCGACCCCAAAATGATTTGAGATGAGAAGTGAAGTCAAAATGGTCAAAGTTGAGTTTTTATACCCTTAGACCCCGACGGCGACAGTGCCCGGCGATTGTGCCATTGGCACTGTCGCGAGGGCACAATCGCGCCAGGTACACCACTCGCGGTACATCCCACGCGATAGTGACTGGCGATTGTGCCCATGTGACTATCGTGAAGTCATTATCGCGCCGACCCCCCGACCTCTCGGTACAAATCTCACGATAGTGACCAACAACTGTGGGCCAGGGCACTGTCGCGTGGCACTATCGCGCCACACCCTCGGGACACTGAAAACCTGATTCTTATGAAGGGGACGATAAGACAACTATGATACAACTAAAGCATAACATTTTCAATATATTTATACGAAATTATACTGAATTAAGGCTTTCAAATATCGACATAATGCCAAAGTACGATTGAAATACTTACCTTAAAATTCTCGGATGTTACAATCCTCCCCATCTAATAGGGATTTCGTCCCCGAAATCTTATTTACTGAAATAAGTGAGGATATCTTTTTTTCATGTCCTCTTCCGATTCCCAAGTCACGTTAATGCCCCGATGATGCTTCCTTTGAACCTTCACCATCGTCACTTCCTTATGCCACAACTGCTTTGTCTTTGACTCTAGAATAG
Source organism: Arctium minus (assembly GCA_954870635.1). Taxonomy (NCBI): domain Eukaryota; kingdom Viridiplantae; phylum Streptophyta; class Magnoliopsida; order Asterales; family Asteraceae; genus Arctium; species Arctium minus. The sequence goes on along the minus strand of OX941097.1, from coordinate 32,209,659 downwards.
CTTCCGGTTCTTCTACACATCGGTTCCAGTTGTCCACGCGAATTTCCGTCAAAGGGATAACACTTTCCTCTTCGGCCAAACACTTGCGAAGGTAGCAAACATGAAAGGTAGGATGGATTCTGTCCATCTCCGGCGGTAAGTCCAATCGATAAGCTTGAAGTACGATCTTCTCTAAAATCGTGAAGGGCCCAAGGAAACGGGGACTAAGCTTTCCGCGCTTCCCGAAACGGATGATCCCCTTCCAAGGCGACACCTTCAACATAACTCGATCTCCCACTTGGAAGTCAACTGGTCTTCGCTTTTTGTACGCGTAGCTCTTTTGCCGGTCTTGGGCCGCCTTCAATCGTTCTCGAATACCCTTCACTTTATCCGCCGTTGCTTGCACAATTTCCGGAACCGCAAATTGCTTCTCTCCCGCCTCGAGCCAACACACCGATGTCCTACATTTCCGCCCATAAAGTGCCTCGAATGGGGCCATCCCGATACTCGAATGGTAACTGTTATTGTAGGCGAATTCCACTAAAGGCAAGTACGAATCCAAAGTCCCTCCAAAGTCTACGACACACGATCGAAGCATGTCCTCGAGAGTTTGGATCGTCCTCTCAGTTTGTCCATCGGTTTGGGGGTGATATGCCGTACTCAACTTAACCTTCGTGCCCAACTCCCTTTGCAATCCATCTCAAAACTTGGAAGTAAACCGACTATCCCTATCCGAGACTATGGATAATGGAACACCGTGACGAGACACCACTTCATCAATATAGAGTTTAGCTAATTTATCCATCGATAACGTCTCCCGCATTGCCAAGAAATGCGCACTTTTGGTAAGCCTATCCACCACTACCCAAATAGTGTCATGACCCTTTAAGGTCTTCGGCAACTTGGTGACAAAGTCCATAGTGATGTGTTCCCATTTCCACTCTGGGATGGTCAAAGGCTGCAAGCTTCCATAGGGCCTTTGGTGTTCCGCCTTGACTTGAAGGCAAGTGACGCACCGCTCCACATAATTGGCCACATCGAGCTTCATCACCGGCTACCAATAATGTAATTTCAAATCTCTATACATTTTGGTGCTACCGGGATGGATGGAGTACTTTGACTGGTGTGCCTCCGCCAAAAGCAACTCGCGGTTTCCCCTGATTTTCGGCACCCAAACTCTCCCTTGAAATAACTTAAGACCGCGGCTATCCTCCGATAACAACTCTCTTTGCTTCGCCATGACCTCGGCCTGGAGATTTTCCTCGCGAAGTGCTTCGGCTTGGCTCCTCTTGATGTCCTCCACAAGACTTGACATCACTTCGATTCTAGCAAACGTTACTTTACTTTCTCCTCCATAATTCTTCTGGCTCAGCGCGTCCGCTACCACATTGGCTTTACTGGGGTGGTAAAGCAATTCACAGTCGTAATCCTTCAAGAGTTCTAACCATCTTCGTTGCCGCATGTTGAGATCCTTTTGGTCAAAAATGTACTTCAAACTTTTATGGTCGGTGAATAAAGTACATTTTGTCCCGTAAAGGTAATGTCGCCATAACTTCAAAGCAAATACCATCGCCGCTAGCTCTAAGTCGTGCGTAGGGTAATTCTTTTCGTGATCCTTGAGTTATCGCGATGCGTACGCGATCACCTTTCCCCTTTGCATCAAAACGCACCCTAACCCCAACTTAGAGGCGTCACTATACACTACGAAATCTTCGGATCCTTCGGGTAAGGATAATATCGGCGCTTCGCATAACTTCTTTTGAAGAGTTTGGAAAGCGTTCTCTTGCGTCTCGGTCCAAGCGAACTTGACGTTCTTCCTCGTCAATGATGTGAGTGGTGAGGCGATCTTTGAAAAATCTCGAATAAACCGCCGGTAGTAACCGGCCAAGCCCAAGAAACTCCTGATCTCCGTTGGACTTGTCGGTGGTTCCCAATTCATCATCGCCTCTATTTTTTCCGGATCCACTTTCACTCCGTCCTTGGACACTACGTGGCCTAAGAATTGAACTTCTTGGAGCCAAAACTCACATTTGGAGAACTTTGCAAACAACTTCTCCTTTCGAAGAATTTCCAAGACTTCCGGTAGATGTCGTCGATGCTCTAACTCGTCACGAGAGTAAATGAGGATATCGTTGATGAAGACTATAACCGACTTGTCCGAAAAGGGTCGGCATACTCGGTTCATTAAGTCCATAAAAACGGCCGGAGCATTGGTCAACCCAAACGGCATAACTAGAAACTCATAATGACCGTATCTCGTTCGAAATGTCGTCTTCGGTATATTGCTCTCCTTCACCCGCACTTGATGATAACCGGATCGCATGTCTACTTTTGAGAAACATCCCGCTCCCTGAAGTTGATCGAAGAGGTCGTCGATCCGAGAGTAACTTTGTTGAGCTCGCAGTAGTCTATAGACATCCGCATAGACCCATCCTTCTTCTACACAAATAACACCGGCGCTCCCCAAGGCGACGAGCTCGGTCGTATAAATCCTTTCTCGATTAGTTCTTGGAGTTGCGTCATCATCTCTTGCATTTCTATCGAGGCTAGACGGTAAGGAGCACGAGCAATCGGAGCAGCCCCCGGATAAGGTCGATGTGGAACTCCACTTGTCGTTCCGGTGGAAGTCCAGGTAGATCGTCTGGAAAGACATCCGGGTAGTCGCGCACCACCTCCACTTCTTCCAACTTCTTCTTCTCTAGCTTCACGTCGATCACATAGGCTAAGTACGACTCACATCCTTTGGCTAGGCTCTTGCGTGCCTTGAGTGACGATCTAAACATATTGGTTCCTCGGTTCTTCTCTCCGTAAACTAACACTTCACCACCCTTCGACAAGGGTACTCGAATCAACTTCTTAGAGAAAAAAATGACGGCGTCGTGCTTAGCTAACCAATCCATTCCCACTATTACATCAAAACCTCCAATATTGGCCGGTAACAAGTCTATACGAAGGGCTCTCCATCTAACTCTAAGGTACATCCTACATAACAACTTCGAACAATCATATGCTCTCCATTGGCTACCTCTACCACTAGAGCATCATCTAACAAACTACAAGGAGTAGAGAGGTTCTTGCAAAAAGAGGTAGACACAAAAGATCGGTTCGCTCCGGAATCGAATAAAACACGGGTAGGTAGAGAGTTCACTAGAAACGTATCCGACACTACGTCCGCCGCCTCTCTTTCTTCATTAGCCGTCATTTGGAAGGCCCGGCTTGGCGCCTTCGGTTGAACTTCCTTCTTCGACAAAGCCCCACTCGACGCCCCTTGGTTACTCTTTGCCAGCTTAGGGCAATCGCGTTTGATGTGCCCCGGCTCCCGACACTCATAACAAACTCCCCTTGAGGGGCAATCCCGACTCATGTGGTCCTTTCGTCCACACTTGAAACATTCCATAGATCCAGAAAACGGCCTCGGATTACAAGGCCCGAAGTGTTTGCTCTTACATTTGTGGTACCACCTCGCCTCTCGCCGCTGATCGGTGTTCCTCCCGCCGCTAAAGGGTTTGGAAGGTCGCGCAGGCCCGGTTGGCCTCTCCCATTTACGCTTCTCGCCTTGAAATTTCTTTTCCTCCCTCTCTTGTAGAAGATCATCTTCCACCAACTGGGATGCCTCAATCACTTCTTGCAAAGTAGCCTTTTGAGCGTTCCTCACGCCCGTCTTCATCTCCGCCGGTAATCCCTTCACAAATGCCTTTATCTTGGACCCTTCATCCGTTGCCAAGTGCTCGAACAAACTGAGCTTGTCCAATAATTGTTTGGCGTAATCGGCGACCGACAGATTACCCTTCTTCAGACTTCGGAACTCCTCCTCTATTTTGTCGAGCGCCCTCTCGTTACAATACTTCTCCATGATTTTCTTCTTGAAGGTTGGCCAAGTGAGCTTGGCCAAAACCTCCGGCGTGAGCGCCCTCCGGGTAACGTTCCACCAACTCAAGGCATCCCCTCTAAGCAGTTGAGAGGCGAACTTGACTCTCTGAGAGTTCGCGCACTCGCTTGACTCAAAAGCCATCTCCACATCCTGAATCCATTTCATACAGACTAACTGGTAGGTCATCCCAGAAAACTCGGGAGCCCGACTACATAGGAAGGTCTTGAAAGAACAACCCCCTTCCTTCCTCTTTTCAGTTCTAATCGCATGCTCCTCTGTTCCCACGACATTATCTGCACCACCTAATCCCAACACTGCGTTGTCCCCCACCGTCTTATGCCTTCGGTTGCTCGCATCCCTGTCCTCTAAGACTTTCATGAGTTTCTCATCCCGCTTGTCCATCGCAGAGTTCATCATTTGCATTATGCTAGCCAGTAGGACCGACTGAGGGTCTACCTCTTGAACAACCGGGTCCTCGGTTTCCAAGTTCACTTGAGGGACCGTGTCTATGATCCCTTCTAGCATTCGGGGTATCGGTGGGATGACTTGGTTCGCCGTTGTGTTTGCTTGCCAAGTAACTTCCGGGGTGGTTACACTTGCCTCATTTGCATCCTCGGTTGCCCCGACCCGACTCCTCGTGTTTACCATTATGAACTGTCACACATGATAAGAGTCATACCGGTTAATTCTTTAAAATATAACCGGTCCAATACGTACTATTACAAGGATTAATCATCATAATAATAACTTCAAGCATGCTTACGTAATCATAAACTCATAACAACACTCACCAAGTGAGATTGTGAACGTATTTTACACAAGAATTCTTGTTACCATCATCATAAGTCTCAATCAATGCAATTTCGAAATCCTAGTACTCTCCCCACCTAGTAATGCTCTACCCAATTGGACAGTGATTCTATAAGCAATACCAGTCTAAGTCTAGGTATGCTAAGGTCAACACCTAGTTCACTTAAACTAAAGCTCTGATACCAACTTGTAACATCCCAAAAATGGGGCTAACAAAAATTTCCGGAAAATGGAAACTTGGTATGCATAAAATGCCAACGCATGAGCTCATACAAAAAGGGAACAATAAATGCCTGTTAATTACAAGTTTGTAAAAAGAAGCAATAATAGATAACAACTTCCTAATCTAAGCCTTCCTAGACAAAGATTACGGTCGGTTGTCAACTATAATCAAAAGAGTTGTCTTCACAAATGGCATCCCAAAATGCTCCCAAGCTCACCACTAACGGTCGGCTAAGCCTCCTTGGCGCTTGCGCCACTAGAACCTGAGATACATACCAACAATCAAGTGTTAGACCAAACGGGTCTAGTGAGTTGCATAAAAACGTGGCATATATATATATATATATATATATATATATATATATATATATATATGAAGCATGTTATGAACAATTATGACACATCAATCACCAAAGTCCGTACGGGGTCAATCATGGGGGAGACCCATTACACCAATGAGTTTTACCTCAAGTCAATGTACCTTGATGTTCACTCGCTTGAGCAACATCCCGAAGGCCCGACACACTTGAAGACTACCTCCCAGGCATTACTCCAAATGGCGGAGGTCTAGGCACATACCATTATAGTGGCACCTAAGACTACATCCTCCTAGCACTTACTCATGGTTCGTTCTATGTACGTACAACGTCCGTCTCTATACACAATTTCATACCCATAAGATACATGTATAAGACTTCAACAATCCCAAGTATAATTTAGGTACAAAACTCTAAAATATGCACATACCCAAATATTATCCATAATTCATCAAAACACATGTTATCAAGCTTTAATACCAAGAATAATAACCTCGTCAATGTCCCCAATAATAACCAAGACTATACTTTCAACAAACCCAAATGTAGCAGTTAGGTCAAACTTATCAGGTGATCAACTTTTATGTAAACATGAGATGTTACGCAAGTAAATGTACAAGATATGTATCTCATTTGAAAATATTAAGAGAAAACTCACTATCTAGGGTTTTACACAAAACCCTAGAAAACTTGGATGAGAAGATGAGAGAGTGATGGCTTGAATGAGACTTGAATGTCTTCCTTGAATGCTCTTCTAACACCCTTAAGCACCAATAAATGTCCCCAACTAATCTAGGGTTTTAATAAATGCTTGGTATGTTTAGAGGTGGAAGAAAATCCCCCCATTTAGCTCCAAACCGGCCCCAAAACGATTTGAGATGAGAAGTGAAGTCAAAATGGTCAAAGTTGAGTTTTTATACCCTCAGACCCCGACGGCGACAGTGCCCGGCGATTGTGCCATTGGCACTGTCGCGAGGGCACAATCGCGCCAGGTACACCACTCGCGATACATCCCACGCGATAGTGACTGGCGATTTTGCCCATGTCACTCTCGTGAAGTCACTATCGTGCCGGCCCCCCGACCTCCCGGTACAAATCTCGCGATAGTGACCAGCGACTGTGCCCCAGGGCACTGTCGCGTGGCACTATCGCGCCACACCCCCGGGACACCGAAAACCTGATTCTTATGAAGGGGACGATAAGACAACTATGATACAACTAAAGCATAACATTTTCAATATATTTATACGCAATTATACAAAATTAAGGCTTTCAAATATCGACATAATACCAAAGGACGATTGAAATACTTACCTTAAAATTCTCGGGTGTTACAATATAGATATAGATATAGATATAATGCTCCATATTTATGATATTTTAAAATATTATAAAACCCCAAAAAATATTCAATAATTAGGTTATATTAAAATTATTGACGAAAAAATTATAATGATATATTTTATAATAAGAATGAAACGTATTTTAATATATTTTAGTTGATCTACGACTATGTATTTTTAATATGCTAACGGTGAAAAAATAAATAAAACGTATGGATAGAAAACAAATTAATTCGTAGATATTTATGATATTTAATACTACGGTTAAATTAAAAAATTTCAATATTAGGATCGTGTTAGGACACAGTCTCATTGGATTCAAGATCATCCAAAACGAAGATCACAATCTGAAGTTAATGCTGAAAGTCGCTCTCAACAATAGTCTAGGGTCTATTCTGTAATAAAGTCAAAGTTATAATATCTAGATATTATTTAGATATTATGTTTTAGTTTATTATTAGTTTGGATAATATCTTTTTATAGATATTATCTCTCTCTCTCTCTCCTTAATCATATCAGTTCAAACATACAGAACACACAATACACATACTAAAAGGTGTAAAGAGAGAAAACAAAAAGAGCTTAAACTCAAGAACTCAACCGTGTAATCATCGTTTATAATCTAAACAGGTTGGTAATCGTTATTGTTTTGTTGTTTGATTTATCTGGTAACGATCAAGGACTCACAATTGGTATCAGAGCTGATCCAGATCAAAATCAAATTTTCAACTCTCTGTGTTCTTCATTTTTGAAGAACATTGTGCTATCAATCTAAATTTTGATTTTGTGGTTGTTTTCGAAATTAAATTGTTGTATGTTGTTCTAATTGATAAGGTGATCATTGTGTCAAAGTTTGGTGTGGTAAATCGATTTCTAGACAGGTTAATTTTAGAGTTACAGTTGATTTAATCGGAGAAGACGACGTATCGGTCTTAAGCGTACCGGTCGAACCTTAGTTTTTACATTCTATCGGTCTTAAGCATTCGACCGGACTCTTGCAAATACCGGTCGAAGATCATTTTTTATCGGTCGAATCTCACAAACTTTTGGTATCGGTCAAACACTCTCCGGTCAAATCCCACTTTGTACCGGTCGAGTATTTTTTTTATCTGGTCAAAGTAAAACTCACTTCCCCGGTCGAATAAAACTTTTCCACTACACTTCCCCGGTCAAACAACTCTTCCGGTCGAATTCTTTTATCCGGTCGAACTTGAAAACCACTTCCGGTCGAACTTGAAATCCTTATCGGTCGAACTTGAAAACTGCTTCCGGTCGAATCAAACACTGCCTCCGGTCGAACTTCTCTTATATATCGGTCTTTAACTTCATCCGGTCAAACATTCACACTCTCACACGTGGATACCTCATGCAAAACCAAATTAATTAAACAAGTTCACGTGGCAAACAAATTAATTAAAACAAATTTCATGCAAACACTCCCACGTGTCCACAATCAAATCTTCATTTCCACTTAGAGATTTCCATGCAAAATTTCCACTCACACAAATTTCCACATTCTCACACTTTCGGTCCTTCATGCAAACTCAATTTTCATTTCGGTCCACTCACATTTAACTCTCATCTAACTCTCATATAAAATTGTTTGTTTATCGGTCGAAAGAAAATTTTACCGGTCGAGCATTTTACCGATCCAATCTTTTTACCGGTCAATCAGTTTTATCGGTCGAAAATTTTACCGGTTCTTTACGTCTTACCGGTCGAACTTCACTTTGCGCAATCAACCTCTCGCGCAAACCTTCTCAAATCGCAAAGTTTTTCCAGACTTAGAACTTTAAACAGGATGTCTTCCTATTTTCACATGTTGAATAAAGGAGAATACGAAAAGTGGAAAATAAATTTTTTCAGCTTCATAGATGGTGATGAACTGGGTCAAGACATGATATTATCATTGTCTGAAGGAGCACAAAGAAATCATGCTGATTATAGAGCTAGAGTTTATCTGAGAAAGAGTATTTCTAAGGAAATATATGATTTAATGGATATTCCCGAAGCTTCAGGGAAAGAGATTTGGGACTATCTTGCATTAAACTCTGAATGGATTGTCTCAGACCGAAACGTTTTCTTAAAAGGAAAAGTTTTGGAAGCTGAGAACTCTGAACTTAAAAGAAATATTTCTGATCTGAAAGCTCAAATACAGAAGCAAGAGTCTGTTGAGAGCAATGAGAAGAAGTCCAAAGATTCGGAGAATGCAAATGCTGAGCTACAAAAGAAAATATCTGAGTTTGAAAAGAAGTTCTCAGATCTGTCAAAGAAGGGTGTGGAGGAGAAGAAGGTGATTGAGCTTCAAAGTTTAATGCTTTCTCAAAAAGTTGAAGACTTTGAGAAAGTAATCATACTGGAAAGAGATCAGTTTGCCAAAGAGAGGAAGGCAAATGATCTGAAGGGTGCTAAGAAGGGTTTCGAAGAAGAAAGAAGCATCCTTGAAGCTGCAATTAGGAAGCTTAATGCAAAGCTATCTGAATTATCTAAGCTTACACAGAAAGAGAAGAAGAAGAGGTCCGAGCTTGAGACGAAGATTGACCTTCTTGTCAAAGAACGAAACAACTATTCTTCAAAGGTTAAAGAGCTTGAAAAGGTTATTTCAACGGTGGTGGTGACTGAGCGCAAGACTCTAGAGTCAATTGTCCACTCACCTAGAGATGATTCTGCTGATTCAGAATGTTCATTCAAGTCAGCTGCAAGGTCATATCAAAAACCTGTTTCTTCAAAGAGGTCAGTGAAATCTTCTAATCATATTCGGAGTACTAATCTTTTATATGACAGAAATATAGATAGTTCAGGTACACATCAAAGAAGAAGGTGCTACCAAGAAGAAGAACTGGTCTGGAACAGGAAACCCGTTAAAGAAGAGCTGAAATGTAAAAACTCATGTGTACATACGCCGATTGCCAAGAAGAACAATGCGCTGAAAGGTAAACCTGATTTTGTTTATTCAAGAGATAAATTAATCAGTTTGTCAGGTAAGAAATTTTATTGTTCTTATTGTCGTACACATGATCCTGTTCACAAGACGAGTGACCATTACTGGTATGGTTCTTACTCAGTAACCCCCATACGAACTGCAACTAACACTTATGGACCCAAATACCAGTGGGTACCAAAGAAAACTAAACCTGTGTTGCAGGCACCTACTGTCAAGGGGGAGTAGGAAGAAATAATGGTTTTTGAACAAAGCAGTTCAAAACCCGAACTTCAAAGAAAAAAGGCTCTTGAATAATACAGTTCAAGACCCGGACATCAATGTCAAAATGGCTTCTAAGTACATCAGCTTAGAACCCGGACTTCAACGAAGATATGGCTCTTGAATACAACAGTTCAAGACCTGCACTTCAATGATCAAAAGACCTTACTCCGAGCTAATCAGAGATTGTACTCCAATGCTTAAAAGAGGAAATCAACCTTCAAGGGGGAGTACATATATATTTCTGAAATGTTTTGCATCCGATAGATATGATGACCTACACTTCAAGAAGGAAGTCGTAGATCTCTATCATGTGCCATTTAACTGACATATTTTAGATGCATAATTTCAGGGGGAGTATAAAAAGGTGATGACTTCTGATTATTTCAGATCAGGACTCATACTTTAAACAGTTTTACTGCTTTTTGTCTTTTCAATATAAGTGAATAATTATTACTTTGACTTGACATTAGACTTTTGCAGAATTTTTGAGAGAAGTTTACAAGTTCATATTTCTATGACTTTAAGCTTAGCTTCATGAGATGGAAGATCGTACGTAAAGGTATAATTCTATATCTTCATCTCATATATGGTTGAAAGAAGGACAACTTTCAAACATAGAAAACATTGTTCTTAAATGTTCAAACCACTTCCCGATTTTTTCAACAGATTTTATATTTTGGGAGTGGAATTTAAATGTTTTCAATGATCTAAATTGTGCTTTAACTGAAATAGTTAAACCAATCTGAGCATCACGTGCATCATAGGAAAACATGAATTTCATTGTGCTAGGAATTAACACAACTTCTATGGAATCACCTTAACCAGTGATTTCTACCCAAGAAGTTAATCCTTAGTGATTGAGTGTGAGAAGCGAAAAGAAATGAGTGTGATTAGAGAAAGCTAAATGTTTAAAAGAAAGAGCGTGTGAGAACAGAGTTAAAAGAATATCACAACTCTGCACCAACTTTTTCTGAGTCGGGTAGCCACCATTACTAGTGTTTCACAATTCTTTGGTGATCATTATTGAAACAGGCAACTAGCCCATGCCAACTCTTGATCAAACCTCACTAACTACTCATTTTCTTCTCAACAAGAAAGTGTTTCACATTTTCTAAGGGGATGCAACACATTTGCTATCTGATTTTCATTTGGAAAATCTAGATATTGAAAAGAAGGAAGTCTGCCCCACCTTCGCACTTCACTCATGCACATTGAGTCTGTGTTTAACTTACTGTTGTCTCAGTGGTTTACACAATTTTGAGCCAAATAAGCAATCATCAAGTGCTTAACTCTTTCAACACAAGCACGAACACACAAGGAATTAGTTTCTTTGTCATAACGTTTATAGAAATTACCTTTGTGGTGTTTCGATGATTAAATGGAAGCCCTGGGGGAGTCAACATCAAACAGCTCCTTTCCATATGTGTATTCGTTACACACAGTAACTTAGTGTTACTGACAGGCATGTTAACTGATTCATTATTTGATTCAGGTGTTACATGATTATTTTGTTTAGATTTGCAAAGATCAGGATGAATAACTATTGAATTGACGGATCAGAGACTCCAAGTGGTTGACATTTCTTACTCAAAGTTTTGATGAAGTCGTTGCACTTTCCATCAAAAAGGGGGAGAATCTAAAGCTTGAAGAAATGTTCAGTCCATTACATTACAAGACCAAGAACTGCAAGATCAAAGTATTCTGAAGACATGCTGATTTCAGATAAATTTTCTTTGAAGATACTTTGCTAAAGCATTCTGAGCTAGAGAAAGAGATTGCATCTTCTGTGCTGAAAGAGAAGATCATATTGCTAAATCATTTTTGTAATGATCTTGATCCAAAGGAGGAGATTGTTAGGACACAGTCTCATTGGATTCAAGATCATCCAAAACGAAGATCGCAATCTGAAGTTAATGCTGAAAGTCGCTCTCAACAATAGTCTAGGGTCTATTCTGTAATAAAGTCAAAGTTATAATATCTAGATATTATTTAGATATTATGTTTTAGTTTAATATTAGTTTATATTAGTTTTTGATAATATCTTATCAGATATTATCTATCTCTCTTATCATCGATCAACACAGAACACACACAACACACATCAAAGGTGAAAATCAAGAACATCAGAGAGAGAACTCAACATTGTAAACATTATCAACCCTTTGTAATCCGCGTTTATAATCTAAACAAGTTGGTAATCGTTATTGTTTTGTTGTTTTGATTATCTGGTAACGATCACGGACTCACAGATCGTTTTGAAGGTATTGACGAGACGATTATAATGATATAATTTGTAAAAAGGAAACGTATTTTTTCATTGCATTTTGTTCATATACGATTATTTGTGTTAACATGATAAGGGTGTAAAATGAAAAATGAAAAAAACAAAGGATATAAAGTAAATTAAATAACTAATTGTAATGGTGTTAAATTTAGCATTGAATTTTGAAAATAACCATTTTACAATTTTAATATAATAGTATAGATATAGATAGTATATATATATATATATATATATATATATATATATATATAATGTTACACATTTATGCTACGCATAAAAATATTAAATAATTAGTTTATATTAAAATTATTGGTGAAAAAATTATAATAATATAATTTATAATAATAATGAAACGTATTTTTAATATATTTTAGTTGATCTACGATTATTTATTTTTAATATGTTAATGGTGAAAAAAAATTAAACGTATGGATAGAAACAAATTAATTTCTTAGATATTCATGATATTTAATAGTACGGTTAAATTAAAAAATATTCAATATTGGGCTCGTTTTGAAGGTATTAACGAGACGATTATAATGGTATAATTTAAAAAAAAAAACGTATTTTTTATTGTATTTTGTTCATATAAGATTATTTGTGTCAACATGACAAATGTGTAAAATGAAAAATGAAAATGCAAGGGATATAAAGTAAATTAAATAACTAATTGTAAGAGTGTTAAATGTAACATTGAATATTGAAAATAACCGTTTTTTTTACAATTTTAGTATAAAAGTATAGATATAAATATAGATATAGTTAGTATACATATATAATGTTACACATTTATGCTACACAAAAAAATATCAAATAATTAGTTTATATTAAAATTATTGACGAAAAATTTGTAATAATATAATTTATAATAATAATGAAACGTATTTTAATATATTTTAGTTGATCTACGATTATGTATTTTTAATATGCTAACGGTGAAAAAAAAACGTATGGATAGAAAAAAAATTAATTCATAGATATTCATGATATTTTTTGAAGGTATTGACGAGACGATTATAATGGTATAATTTGTAAAAAAAGAAACACATTTTTTAATTGCATTTTGTTTATATACGATTATTTGTGTTAACATGATAAGAGTGTAAAATGAAAAATGAAAAGAAAGAGATATAAAATAAATTAAATAATTAATTGTAAGAGTGTAAAATGTAGCATTGAATCTTGAAAATAACTATTTTACAATTTTAATATAACTAGAAGTGTACTCGCGTAACGCAACGAGATACATCACGATTTTAATGTTTCATTTTATTTTTTTGTCGATTTACAGTACGATTTTGGATGATTTTGAGAAACTGATAATGTTTTTTTATACATTTGTTTAATTTAGGCTTAATAATATAATGGTTTTTATATAAAAAAATTAAGTATTTTGTTAGAATTCAATGATTATCTTATATATTTTAATGACATCTAGAAAAAATAACCAATTACATATTTAATAATATAATTAAAACAAATTTATAGTAATATAATATATTAATTAATAGTGATACATGGAAAGGTCTGCATGAAAGGAAGGTCTTGCACATACCAAATTGGTGGGTGTTAGAAGTCTGCAGTAGTAATATGTATCTTGTGCTTTGATACTTGTAAATTAAGAGATTTTTAAAATCTTGCATAAAATGATGGTACCTTGTGCCTAATAATTTGTATTTAAGAGTTTTTTATACGTGCTTTATAATATAGTATAGATAATATAGATATAGATATAGATAGTATATATATATATATATATATATATATATATATAATGTTACACATTTATGCTACGCATAAAAATATTCAATAATTAGTTTATATTAAAATTATTGACGAAAAAATTATAATAATACAATTTATAATAAGAATGAAACGTATTTGTAATATATTTTATGTATCACCCTCAAATTTGGTAAGAATAACTAATTAAAAAAACTCGATATAATATCAATTAAAGGACAAAACTTTCACTTATACATCAATCTCCATATATCTCAATTTAAAATTCTATAATTAACCACAACAATTATAAAACTACAGTCTTATATACAAGGACTAATTCGAAGTCGGGTGTTACTTACTTAACCCAATTGCAAGTTGCTCTTCCCAAAACCAATGCGGAAGACTTCACCAAACAAATCGCTTCTCGAGCTTACAACAAACACTCATCTCTTCATAGTGTCCCTAGCATTAACCTAAAACGAAACCTGATGCACATGCCAACAAATTAAAAGGTTAGGCTAACGCCTAGTGAGTTCAAGAGTTTTAACATGAATAAATATATCTTTAAAGGAAAAGAATTCGGTTCAACTTAGGATCTTTCAAAAAGATTTACTTTAGAAATGGAAATGACTCGTTTTCCCATAAAATACCTCTTTAAGGACAACTTTCCAATACGACACTCTTTATAAACCGATGCAACCCAAAAACTTACTCAAAACGTGAATATAAATCGACTCCCAAATTGTGAAACCGTAAATAACATTTCACATCCCAAAACACCCAAAAACACAGGTGGGGCATAACACTCAACCCATAAATCATGGTTAATAAATCCCATATACAATATCCGAAAACATGGATACAAGACTCAGTACCCAAAACAACACCTTTCGGTGACAGGGGAGACCCGATTCCATTGAATGTGGTGGACACAAAAAGTTAAGCCACATATCTATGTTATAAGTGTATCTTTAAGGATAAACACCCATTGACATCAACCCTATCCAAGTCTTTAGTCAAGGTTGACATCAACCATATCCAAGTCTTTAGTCATAATATGCATCAACACTATCCAGGTCTTTTGCCATTTGAACATCAACTCTATCCAAGTCTTTAGTCATAATAGGAATAAACCCTATCCAGGTCTTTAGTCATTTGAACATCAACTCTATCCAAGTCTTTAGTTCAGTGCAAAACGTGGGTTCAACTCTATCAAAGTCTTTAGCCCCAAAGAATCACCAAGTTCAACCCTATCCAGATCTTTACCTTGAGATCTCACCATCCTTGACACGCTTGATTATTTAGGACTTACATCGTACCACCAACGCCTAATTCCAGATTACAACACAGGAATCTTATCCCACTTACACGATAAGACCAACCTCTATGCCTATGGATCCATTGCATTATAGTCTAACACGTTACATAACTCCAATGGATGAACTAACGCATCCAAAACATTTAAATCTCAAATAAGATGCAGTAAATGCAAATCATAACCAAGCGCTCTACATTGAGCTATTAAAATCGGACAAGTGTCCCCAAGACCCAACAAAATCCAAGCCGATCCATAAGCTCAACAAATCCAAAGACCCAACGTTGAAAATCATAAAATGAAATAAAACGTAAACGACCCGCAATAATGCAACCCATGCTTCAAAACACACAAATAGCTCCAACATAATTTAGATTGGGACAAAACATTTTCTAAGTGGGTTTATACCTTTTATCCTTTCAAATCATCCCATAACACCCAATAAAATGCATTTATACTAAAAAATATACTCCATGAAATAAATCATTAAGAGACCCAAAATATATAATTCATTTATCAAAATGTCCAAAATCCCAAATGTGGGTGTTTTATAAGTTTATGAACACTTCCAAATACCCAAAACTTATCAAGTGATCAACGGTTAACAATTCCATGTAAAATATATAAACACTTTAAAATAGACATTTTGGCATATACACCGTTTTCACAAATCAACTTGAACTCACCTTGCTAGATTTAGGCTAAATCTAGATTTTACCCCAACTTGAGCTCCTTTGAAGAACATTTGAATCTTCAAGGTCAAAACCTCCATAAACCTAGATGCACAAATTCCACCCATAAATAATCACATTCAACCATTTAGGATCGATCCCCAAACACATTACATTAAAATCTCCATTTTGATCAAAACCCTAATTTTGACCTAAATCTTCCAGAATCTTACAAACCGAAGTTGAAGGAATAAAACACTAGAAAATCATCAAGAGAACATTTATATCTTATATTAGGGTTTAAAAGTGGAAGGGATACACTTACCACTTAGGTTTTGATGAAAACCTATAAAACCCTAAGTTAGAGCTTGAGGTTGAAGATGAAGGTGAAAATCCTTGGTAGCTAGCTTCCAACATCGCACTTGGTAGAGTATTGATACCTCATAACTTGGGGATTTAAGGATTTAGAACCCCAAAACACTATGGGTAGGGAAGATGGGTCTTGGGAGGGTTTTGGGAGAGTTGGGGAAGAAGTGAGAAGTGAAGAAATGAGCCAAAAACCCGATTTTGACAGCCTGCTCTCCCTCCCATGCGACATTGCCATGCGACATTGTTGCCAGAATGCCTCCCCCTTCTGTTCCTTCTCTGCGACTGTGACAGTGCGACTATGACACCGGGCATTGTAGCAGGACCTTTCCGGAGCCTCGAAACTCACCTTTTCCAACACTAAGACCCCCGATACTATAAGGGACTTTAAATAATGACTTTCCAACAAAAGTCCCGCCGTTTATAAGATCCAAAAATATCCGGGTGACCTTTACTTACCGAAAATTACGGGTGTTACATTTTAGTTGATCTACGATTATGTATTTTTAATACGCTAACGGTGAAAAAATAAAACGTATGGATAAAAAACAAATTAATTGTTAGATATTAATTATATTTTATAGTATGGTTAGATTAAAAAATATTCAATATTGGGCTCGTTTTGAAGGTATTGATGAGACGATTATAATGGTATAATTTGTAAAAAAAGAAACGTATTTTTTCATTGCATTTTTGTTCATATACGATTATTTGTGTTAACATGATAAGGGTGTAAATGAAAAATGAAAAAACAGGGGACATAAAGTAAATTAAATAACTGATTGTAATGTTGGTAAATGTAACATTGAATTTTAATGTAATTGAATAGGGGAGTGGAACGTGGGGGAGGAAAAATTGGCTTTCCAAAAACCGGTCAAACTGTTTTAGAATTTTAATAATATAGTAGAGATAAAGAATAATTATCTGTGGTGTAGTAGATTAAGTATGGACTTGAGGAAGGGATAGGGTAGGACATGGGGATGGGGACTACTTCTCTATCACCAACCGATGTGCTAAAGAGCTAACGTGTTATAATATGGTTACAAGTTAG